>OX589595.1:24510524-25757362 GCA_951329385.1 Polia nebulosa
GATGTCTCTTAATGTGACTTTGCGAGATTACTTTTAGTTTCAGAAACTAATAACTCGAAGTACATTTGAAATGTGTTTACTTCAAACTATTGGAACTGCTTGATACACTTATTATCAACTGACTTCAAAAAAAGGAGAAGGTTCTCAATTCGACTGTATTTTTTTTTGTGTTACTTCAGAACTTTTTTGTAGGTGAACCGATTTAGATGATTCTTTTTTTTTGTTTGAAAGCTGGTGCTTTTTATGTGGTCCCTTTTTTTGTGGGGTGGTAAACCATCCAATGACTTCGCCCGCTCGGGGTGGAGTGGGAGGGCGTGTCAGACTCTTACTGACTAAAACCCACCCCTGTTCCTTCCCTGCCTGAGTGCCCGGGGGTGCGGTTACTCATTTTCAGAATTTATCTGCTACCCCTAGGCATGCAGGCACCGGCCACGATGGGCCCCGTCAGTGGTGGCTGACTACATCTCTTTGAGGCGCGCGTGGAACACTACGCGCTGTCGACTCACGGGCCTGGTGCTGATCGGACGGCGAGCTACCCACTGCTCGCCGTCCGCAGGCCCAGGGTACGGAACCCTAAGAATGGGCAGTCAACGGGTTGACTCTCAATAAAGAGAAATTGCATTTAATAACCCTATTATTACGCAATATTCCATAGGTACTGAACAAGAATGAATCTCGTATTAAATAGGTACGGTACTGAAAAACTCAGTACAAATAAAAGGTAACACCACTTTACTATTTTATTAGAGGCACTTTTTACCCGACTTATCCAGAAGGAGGAAAATGATTTTATAAAGTTTGTATGTATGTATGCACGCGCTGTGGCCTAAACGGCTAAATGGATTTTAATAAACGACATATCATTAGATTAGTCTTGACCGCCGAGTGACAAAAAAACAAAATAATGTCATGGTCATGTGGAGTATCAAGTAAAGAGCCAAATAAGACGATCCCAAAAATATAACTGACTTAAATGTAGGAAATAAAAAAAATAAACTTAAAAAACCCGACTGACAAAAACGACTAAAAAGTTCCAAACAACTTTTCAAGCAGTCTAATGCAAGATGGCGTCAAATCTGTGATTGAACAATAATAAATTTCACCAACTGCACCAACATTTTTTTCAAGAGCAAATAGTAGGTGCTCGCCGCTCCACCCCGCGGCACAGATGTTGACAATCTCTAAGTGCTTTTTCACTTTAAAAAATGAGTAGCTATTTATTCAGTCTGCAATATTACATTGAGAAGATTGTATCTGATATTTTCACGAAAACTTCCAAACGAAACGAGTAAGAATAAAACTGAATGCGTCTTATTTGAATAATGTGGTTATTATGTTAATCCTATATTATCTATTCGATTTTTATGGCCTTTCTTGTATACTTTTTTTTCAGGTTACATGGCTGTTTAAATTGAATTTGAAATGAAACATAAAACGAAATATTCTCCACGATGTGACCAGAAATACAGTACGGCTATCTGGAAATGGTTTCCGCACTTAGTCCATGGTATGTGGTACGTAGCGGCACTTATTCCAACCAGGCCTCCAATTAGGCCTCCGAATCCATTTCAGGCATCTATGATCTATGAATTGAGTGGTCCTTTTTTAAGGTTTGTATGCGTAGTATGCGTATATCGGCGAGGCCCGTGCACTAACAAACCCGTGCACGTTTCCTTCATTTCTATTCATGCTCTCCACAGGGGTCTATCAATCGCGAGGAGGTGAAACGCCGGGGCGAAACTCCGCTGTCGCGACACTTCTCGGCTCGGCGGACAGAGCTCCGGCAGGATCTCATGGCGACATGGAGAGAGCGACTGTCGCAACCCAGCGCTGGGCACGCCACCATTGCGGCGGTAGTGCCCATCTTTGAGGAGTGGCTGGAGAGGCACCACGGCGTCCTTAGTTTCCGCCTGACGCAGGTCCTCACCGGACACGGAAGTTTCGGGAGGTTCCTGTGTAGAATAAGGCGGAGGGAAACGCCCGGATGTCCCCACTGTGAGGATCGCCCAGAGGACACGGTGGAGCACACGGTGGAGATCTGCCCCGCTTGGGTGGAGCTCCGCCGTGTCCTCGTGCAGGCGATCGTCGGCAGCGACCTCTCGCGCCCGGCCTTGATCCATTCCATGGTACGGAGCGAGAGGGAATGGGAAGCAGTCTCCTCCTTCTGCGAAGCAGTAATGCTCGCGAAGGAGGAGGCGGAACGGGTTAGGGAGAGGCTGCAACGACAGCCTCGCCCTAACGCCCTCAGCAGCTGCCGAAGCAGGAGATGCCAGGGGTTTCCGGCGCAGCGAGACGATCACCGGCCACCGTAGAGACGGGCCTGCGGATGGCGAGTAATGGGTAGCTCGCCGTCCGATCAGCACCAGGCCCGAGAGTCGACGGCGCGTAGTATTCCACGCGCGCCTCAAAGAGTTGTCAGCATACATGACGGGGTCCGTCATGATCGATGCCTGCTTAGGGGTTGAGGATAAATTCGAAAGAGTTACGTGGCCCGCATCAAGGGCAGGGAGGAACAGGGGTGGGTTTTAGTCAGTAAGAGTCTGACACGCCCTGAGAGAGAGAAGTCATTGGATGATTTCCCACCTCTCAAACTATGTATTTTTATCCACTGTTGCATCACAATGTTACGCTAGAGCACTGGATCGCGTTCTGCTTACGAGTATTTCAGTACAGTAAGTTACTGATAGTTTGTTTGCATGGAGCATAAATATTGATCTTCATCATTATTATTTCAGCCAAAAGACGTATATTCCCGCGGCTCTCACCAGACCATTAATCCACCTTATGGGAGGCCTTCCAGCTCTTCGACTTCCGGATCACTTCTATTCTGATTCTATCATATAAGGAAACTACAAGCACAGCCCTCTCTATTACCTTTTGGGTGACTTTCAGTCTTCTAATGACGCCCATTGTGAGCTTAAAAATATTGAGCAAGTTTATTACTAAATATTAGGTCTCTACTTATGAAGTTGTCGATTTATAAAACAGGTCACTTTGATCTGTGATAACTTTGAATGAAACCCGGGCCTGCGTACGGCGAGTAGTGGTTAGCTCGCCGTCCGATCAGCAACAGGCCCGAGAGTCGACGGCGCGTTGTGTTCCACGCGCCCCTCAAAAACTGGTCAGCAATACATGACAGGGCTCGTCATGGCCGATGCCTGCCCAGGTGTTGTGGATAAATTCGAAACAGAGTTACCGCGCCCGTAGGCACCCAGGGCAGGGAAGGAACAGGGGTGGGTTTTAGTCGGATGTGTGAGTAAGAATTTGACACGCCCTCCCGCTCCACCCAGAGCGGGAGAAGTCATAGGATGATACCCCACCCCAAAAAAAAGCCCTTAAGATGAAAGTAATTTCCCAATTTAAGTAATGTGAGAAGTGTCTACATGAGTCAAAGTCAACAAAAACCAAGCCAACAAAAGAAAACGCCACGATTACTAAATCCAAGCGACACTTTATCTAACAATCCTATTGTTATAGTGTTACTAAAACAACTCAATCGGTGGCGAACAACAAAAAGTTTTGTTCTATTCTCGCCATTTTGTTTGTGTTGCTAATAATCAATCTTCCCGAGGCGTTCCCGCGCTGTTCACGCGGCGAAGATAATTATTCTTTCATCCTTACGACCAACGTTTTCTACGTCACCAACGGAGTAACAAAATAATATATTTTATATGAAAGCTTGTATGCCGCGAATAAATATTTGTTGTAAATGTTGAAGGAATTTCGCCCTATGGCTACGATTTGAATGCCTCTTCTTGTTAACGTTCGGCTGGTTGTGCACGGCAAAATAATCTCTCAAACCTAACTGTTTTATACCAAAGTGTTTGCGACCATTCACAAACACCTCGTGTCTAGGCTTGGTTAGAAACTCCGAGACTACCAAACCGGAACCCTTCAACAACGTTTTGTTGCGCCATACCTCACTCCGCAAATTATAGCTGCCGAACCTGATAAGAAGAGGACTTGGCTTGCCTGTATCTGCTCCCAGGCGATGGCAGGATGAGACGTCCGAAGAAGAGATGTTAGCTATCTTTATATTATCCTTCAGTGTCAATACAGCCTGGGTGGTGTGGTCTTCGTCCTTTAGCTCAGGGAGGCCGTGTAGAAGAAGAACTTGCCTACGAGACGCCATTTCGTGCCGGTACAACCCCACAGTCAGCAACTCCATTTGAGTCTGCAGTGCACTCATTGTTTTCCAAATGAGGCACTTAAACTCCATGAAGTCCCGGGATAGGCTGGCTATCGTCTTGTGTGTGACTTCATGACTGCTCACGTTCTTAAGCTCCTTCTCGTAAGTGTCCATCCGTGAGGTGAATGTGGCAGACAGATCCTCCATACAGCTTGACAGCTTAGCATATAGGTCCATTTCGTGAAGTTGAGTTTATGCAGGTCAAGTGAAAGAGAGAAGAGAATTTATAGGTGCAGTGAGTCCATCCGAGGATAATTAAAACTTCTAGTGCATATGTAACACACTTAATATAAATAAACTATTTTTAAATACGAGCTATAAAAAAGTTGTGTTGACTTAAGATACCCTCACCTACCATTTGTTGTTGTACCCCTACCACAAAGTAGTCTCTTTAACCCAAAGGTTGACTGGTAGAGAATACCTTGTTGCATTAAGTCTAACTATGTACCACTATTGTACATGCAGTTTAAATAAATATACAGGGCGTAAGCGGAACGCTTCCAAAGCCAGAACGTAGATTATATACAACCAAAATGCAAACAGATACCAGTAACCTTTCACTTTACGTTGGCGTCGCGTGGACATGGGGTCGTTAAGATCGCGGTTGTCAGCAAGCGCGCGCGCATTTTGAACTCGAGGTAATGCGCGAGCGTCAGCTGATATTTTACGAATATTATTTTTTCATTGCATGCTAAAGTTGTAAAGAAAAAAAATGTCTTTAATCTCAAATAACAGTTTCATTTAACTGGTCTCACAGCATAGTGTACGCAAAATGCAAAAAAATTAGGTGCAATTGTTTCTTTTTTTAGATTTTTTGATGGTATCGTATCGAGAATACGAAAGAAACCTTATCACCTGTTTCCATTTTCGGAAACGTTTCCTTTACACTCTGTATAATAATATTATTATAGTTAAAAAAACTATAGACACGTTTTTCGTATTTATAATCCATTACATTTGATATCCATATCATAAGAATGCATAAAAAATAACTAGTCCACCATATTGAATTTAGAATGACTTTACTTGGCTAACCATGCATTGTCATCCAAACTTAACATGTCTGCAAAATTTCAGTTCAATCAGAAACCGAGAAGTGGGTCAAATTTAACTTGTAAAGTTTTTGATGTGAAACATTTATTGGCTTGGCTTGGCAGTAAAATCGACTCGAATGCCGTGACGGAAACGGCAAGCGTCGTGCCACGATGCCCCCATTACGCTGCCGCTCTCGACTCCCTTCTCCCTATAAACATCTATGCGAAAAGAAGTAACACAACTGCAACAAGTTGTTGTTGTAGTTGTGTGTTGTAACAACAACATCAAAACAACAACAACAATTTTGAATTCTAATATTAAAATAGATGCTTCACATCTGCCAGGCGTCCCGTGACGGCCAACTTTTTATAAAATGTTACTTACAAGTGAAACTAATATTGTTAAATATAATTATAAAAATACAAAAGCAACTAGGTTTATTAGAGCATATCTTTAACACAGGTCGTTCGTTTAAGTTTTTCTTTGTGTTGAAATTCAACCGATAAACTTTCCAAATAGTTTAAACGGGAAACTTTTCCTTTTAAATACAGCTATTTTATAAATTAAAAAGTATGGTGCAGTAAACAGACCAAGAAGAAAACGTTTTTAATAAACACAATTTGCAAAAAAAATTGTGTCTAAAAGTTGCAGCCGACTTGATTTAGACAGCAATGTGAGTTGTGTTAATGTTCATCTGTTCCTAACTATGTTGGTGTTGGCTTCTCGTCTAGCTGCCTATCTGCAGTAACTGCATAACTGAACTGTGTAAGGAAATCAATCTGCCTATGGCCTTAGCCCAACTATCTTGGAGTCGGCTTCCAGCCTAACTTGATGCAGCTGGATAACAGTATTTTTCATGGGGCGAGTGCCTGTCTGACCTCTACAACCCAGTACCTAACTGGATAACACGGTACTCCACAGCAAGAGTGGTGGTCAGACTTTAAGCTTGTGACTAACCGGAACGACTGTCTAAGATCCACTGATCTGCCCGGGGGTTAAGGATAAATTCGAAACAGAGTTACCTCGCCCCTGGGCACTCAGGGCAGGAAGGAACAGGGGTGGTTTTTAGTCAGTAAGAGTCTGACACGCCTTCTCGCTCCACCCAGAGCGGGAGAAGTCATTGGATGATTTCCCACCCCACAAAAAAAAAATAGTTGATCCGTGCGGGGATCGAACCCGCGACACGCAGCGCAGCAGCCGAACGCTCAACCACTACACCAACCGTGCCGTCGACAATTGACACAGACATCGGTGAACATAACTAAAAAAAACATACAATCCAACCATTCATCACTAATCAAATCCACAGCAAATTCCCAATTCAACACATCTTCCACCTTCCCAAGTTTCGTACATTGCCATAGGCTTACGCGTATTTACATTTGTATGCTCTATAATTCTCCGGCGTGATCCACCTTGAGATCCTCCCGGGATTACTCTACTCTACAGTGCAGCAATCCGGGTGTCGTGCGACACTTATCCACCTGCGACACCAGTGGCCTCTAGGGGATAGCTTCACAACAGCCAGACTAGCACATTCTGGAATATATTCCCTTGGGCAACAAATTGAAGGAGCGAAGTCTCGCCTTTGTTTAGGTATACATAAAATAAAGGTCGATTTTGTCTTATTTTGGAAAAGCTTTCTTTGAAGATATTTTCTCGAAAAGATACTTTATCGTACCAGTCACACAGACACTTTTCAGTATAGTTAAATAAACTATTTATGGTCTCAAATCACAGCATAGCGAAACTCACAGCGTTGAAAAGCCTTCCACGTGGTGACCCAGTGACCCAATGACAGTCTACACTGTCAGTATCCGTTAGATACGAGAATCATAGGATTAATCGATGTGGCGTTACCATTTCAGGGTTCTGAACCCGAAGGGTAACCAACAGGACCCTATTACTAATCCTCCTCTACCCGTCTGTTCGTCTGTCTGTCAGCGGGCTGTATCTCATGATCCCCTAATAGGTAGGTGTAGGTGATGGGCGGGCGTTCTTGGGGGACTGTCTTTATGTAGAACTTTGACGTTCAAAAAGTGCTGGCTCTCAACCTAGTTTGAATAAATGACTTTAGATTTTGATTTTTGATTTTGTAGACAGTTGAAATTTTCACAGAATGTGTATTTCTGTTGCCGCTATAACGACCAATTTAAAGGGGGCTCTCTTACTAGAAACGTGTTTTTTTTTTGGCTTTTTTGTGGTAAGTAATAATGACAACAAGTTGACGCGTATAATCTTGTACGATGGTACCCTTGATACGAGAGGCCGACTCGCACTTGGCCGGTTTTTTTTGTTTTTGGAACGAAACCTTGTAAAGGCGCCTTGGCTTTTGGGGAAAAGACCAGGGAGCGGGAGATTCTAACATCACTAAAATCACTCCGGTGATCATCATCAGCACGTGGAAGGGGCTCCTTTACCTCTTAAAACACCACTCAGGAAACCCCTCTGCCTAGGGGTAGCGGATAAATTCTGAAAATGAGTTACCGCACCCCTGGGCACTCGGGCAGGGAAGGAACAGGGGTGGGCGATAGAAGTGTTTCGGCTGAATTAATGGTAATTATAATGACCTCAAAACATTCAGATAGCATAAAAGCTGTTAAAGTGATAACAATTTAAGGCATGTTACAAACACCTCTGGTTCGCGTAATAACGGGCTCGCAAACTCGTTGTGCCTCAAATTAATGTAACACGCAACATAATTATTCTGTACTGATGTTCGTGTGTAACCTGCTTTTGTAGCATACTTAGGTTATGCGACTACATAAATAGTTGAACGAAAATTGTAGAACTTTTCCCAGAAGATAGCCTAGTTGGTTTAGTAGTTTTGAGTGCTGTTACTGAGCATGATGTCCTGAGTTAGACTCCCGGAAAAACAATGAACTTGGCACACCTCAAAAAATATGATAAGCAGTAGCATAAAACCTTTTTATTACCATATCCTTTAAAAGCGGCAAATGCCAACACTCAAAAATATGGTAACCCTACCTGTTAAAAGTACAAGAAAATGTACACAAAAGTACCTAAACAATGAAAATGTAACAGCGGGTTGTTTTCTAAAGCTTAAGGCTTAAGAGCGACGTGGTGATTCGGCAGCAAAGAGCATTAAAATTTAACGACTGTACTCTATAGTCAACGATCCGAGTTGAGTGAGTATTGTAAAGCCCGGTTTATAGCCACCGGGTCACAATGATAACACGGTTATAGAGAAAACCGGGCAATTAGTATGATGTTTTTGTAATAGTGTATCAGGTCACGTTTCCACTTGCAAGCATCTCGCATGCAAGTTGCATTACATTGCTGGCTACCGAAGTATCATGGTCAATCGCTCCATCGTCGCCCGCAATGTAATTAAACTTGCATGCGAGTTGCTTAACAAATAAATCTCAGGGCCTGCGAGGAATTTACAAAATAGGTATTTGAAGAAACTATTGCCATCGTGCTCAAGCCTGCCCCTGTAGAGTGCGATAGGGACAGGTGCAACTCAGACCGATTATTATCCAAAAATTTTTGACGAGATTGACGTAACGTATTCCCCCTTTTTCTCCTCTAAAACTGAGCCGATTCAATTATTTTTGATAAGTACCACATTTTTAAGAATGAGTATTTCTAGGTCCTTATTAAATGTTTTATGAAAAAACTTTTCTAATTTTTTGATGCCCAATGAGCAATCCGGATTTTTTATGCCTCTTGTACATATTTTATTTATTAAGTTATTTATTAGTTTAGTATAATATGTATTGTAGTTATAGTATATTAAAACAATTAATGAATGTAATATCTGTAATTTGTCTGGTAGTCTTCTAAGAAGGCCGTTAAAAATAGGGCCATTTTTCATCATTTTTGGAGGTTCATATTTTCTTTACTTATTAGTTGCTGAAAAAAAGGAAATGACAGAGACGTGTCAACAGCAGACCTTGACTTTATGAAAAAAAAAATGTTTGCTATAGAGGCATTATTCAGGAAGAAAACAGGGGAATACATTTGTATGAAGAATCGCAGCCCCTGTTCCCTCTTAATTGTAGCAAATAGGTCACGCAATTACGTCTGTTCGGGAATAAGTCAAGTTACAAATAACTGTGCAACTAGATTGCAACCGAACCCACAAAAACGAAGTCTCGGTTTTTTTTAAAAAACAAGCTTAGTTTAGTGAAGATCCGTGTAATATAGTTAAGCCATCAGACTGGCGAGCTCTTGCTTTCCAATCCGATGCTTTACTTGCCTCTCGGACATGAGGTTAAAACCCAAGTAACTATAGACTATAGTTACTAACTTGTTAAGTTCAGTACACGTACCTAGTAATATAATACCTACTGGTGAAAGCTACGCAAGGTTCTACACAAGACAACATTGTTTTGCTACACTGCACAGATGTGTAGACTATGTTTAACTTAACAAACTTCGCTTTTCTACTTTTGCTGAAGTGTATTTGATAAGATCGACAGGTGATAGGAAATTATCGCCGATGAGTGTCACACGTAACGAGTATTAACACGGAACAGTCTCGCGTAACGACCAAATTCTTTCGCTAAGAAATTAAGCAAGGAGGCCAACTTTTATGTCCTTTAATATTTTGACTAGTTAATTTAATTGTTACGAGCGGTAAAAGTTATTCATTAAAATTTAAATAAATTATACGTATTCATGAAAAATAGTGTTTGCAAGTTAAAATTTACGTCGTCTCTGTACATTTTTCAAGAATATCAATTATTTTTTTAGGATAAGATCTATATTTTTTCTTCACAATGAGGGACTTTTTTAATGCTAGTAATTTAGCGATCGGTAGCTAACGTTAGTAACGCTATCAATGTCGACGTCAACGCCATGTTAACGTCGTAAGTTACGTGTTCAACTAGGAAGACTGGTTGTCCTAGTGGCGTAAATTTTCTAGAAAACCCTTATCCTACAAGTTTACATCATACAATCAATCTGCCTAGCCTTTTCCCAACTATCTTGAGGTCGGCTTCCAGTCTAACCGGATGCAGCTGAATACCAGTATTTTACATGGAGCGACTGCCTATCTGACCCAGTAACTGGATAATACGTTACGATACCCTTGGTAAGACTGGTTATCAGACTTTAGGGCTTCTGGCGACCCGTAACGACTGTCAAAGATCTACGATTGGCAGCCGGGACCAACGGCTTAACATGCTTGCCGAGGCACGGAGCAGTCTTGGTATGTAAAGATGGTCACCCATCCATGTACCAACCCTGGCAAGCGTAGTTTAACCTGATGGATCGACCCGTGCGGCTGTTATTACTTTAGCCACGAGCTGCTCAGTTAAGTTGAGTTTACAATGTATGCTCTAGGAAACAGCAAAAGTCATGAAAAATCTTTGATATTTTTTGACAAATAAGTCCCATTTTTACCTATTATAGATAGGACCCGAGTGCTACTCAGATAGTATAATATACTGTTTTGTAGTACACACTGCACATGCGTGTACGCAAACACAGGTGCACTTTCTGTACCTTTACTCTCAAAGTCTGATGGGACGGAAATTCGACACGTGTGGGTCGTGCGGGGAGAAATAAGGCGTAAGACCAACGACTTTACGTGCTCTCCGAGGCACAGGGGTGTTACACTACCAAATTCTAAACTTCGAGCTCCTACAGAGACATTCTTAAAGGAAAAGCCCATTAATACTTTTTTCCGACCCGGGAATAAAACCCAGAACTGCGCAGTTGCGCTTGGCACCACGAGACCAACGAGGCAGTACCTCACACCTAACAAAACCAACATTCCACACACTTTACGCTTATCTTTAAGCCCTCTTTAATTACACTTTAGATAATAACCAACCCAAAAGACCCTTCACATTCTCTGTTACCCTCCATTCGTAAACGCCGTGGAAAACCGCCGTAACACAATCAAAGGCGAACTTAATTCGTCAAAAACTCAATCAATGGTTTAGGCACTGTATCAAAAATGAAGTTACTCGTGCATGTCAATGTGCTCTGGGTTTTAAAAATATTTTGCAATCTATACAGGGTGTAACTAAAGTGGGTGGCCTGATTTTAAATACTGTTCTGCCCATGGAAATGAACAACTTAGTGTATCTTATTACCAGTGACATAATTTTCTCGCCTCAATACTTCCAAATATCTACGTACAATTTATCTCGTTCGATATTAGCACTTAAGGCACAGTTATACAACTTCTAATATTTTTAATTGATGTTCAATTAAAAACACGTTTAAACAACTAGTTTTATTTCTTTGAAAAAAATTTATAATACTTTAGATAATTTATTTTGTAATTGTGAATGTTTAAAGTTATATTTTAAAACACAGTGTAATTAATTTGTAAAGTTATGTTTAATGTGGACAAAAAATTGAGAATCATGCAATAGCTATAAAGCGTATTTTTATGATTTTTTTACCATTTTAAAGATCATTTAATTATTTATATTTTAGTATACGTGTTTTAGTGTAACATCTGTTGTTTTATGTATAATAAATTAATAATATGTCTGTTTCGGACAGCGCTCCATGATGGGCGAGTCCTATTACTGAGTGGACGTACGACGCATTACGTGAACTCAGCACAAAACACGCAAGCTTAAGGTCGTTGTCAGTTAATAGCGCTTTAATCGGTTGCGTAGGTAGGTAGGTAGGTAGGTAGGTAGGCCGCTGCAAACATAACTTGGAAAATGGGTTTCATAGACTCGTCTGATACCAAGTGTGAGTGCGGCGCCCCTGTCCAGAACATGACTCACATACTGGAATGTCCCAAGTGCCGATACACCAGACCTAGGGGGACTTGATGATAGCTACTGATGCTGCAATTAATGCGGCCAGCTTCTGGGCCCAAAGAATTTAAAAGTTCAAAGTTATCAATTCCAAAGAAGAAACAGTTAGACGATAAGCCTCTTACACAAGGCGGAGGTGACCCCTGCGTGTTTCCACTGCGAGGATCGCCCAGAGGACACGGTGGAGCATACGGTGGAGGTTTGCCCCGCCTGGGCAGAACACCGCCGTGTCCTCGTGGATGCGATAGGCAGCAGCGACCTCTCGCGCCGTGCCCTGGTTCAGGCCATGGTACGGAGCGAGAGGGAATGGGGGGCCGTCTCCTCCTTCTGCGAAGCAGTAATGCTCGCAAAGAGGGAGGCGGCACACGTTAGGGAGACTCAACAGAGGCAGAGTCGCCCTAGCGCCCTCAGCAGCAGCCGTCGCAGGAGACGCCAGGGGCTGCGAGATGATCTCCGGCCACCGTAGACCCGGGCCTGCGGACGGCGAGTAGTGGGTAACTCGCCGTCCGATCAGCACCAGGCCCGAGAGTCGACGGCGCGTAGTGTTCCACGCGCGCCTCAAAGAGTTGTCAGCAAAGGACGGGGCCTGCCACGGCCAATGCCTGCCCGGGGGTGGAGGATAAATTCGAAAGAGTTACCTCGCCCCCGGGCACGTAGGGCAGGGAGGAACAGGGGTGGGTTTTAGTCAGTAAGAGTCTGACACGCCCTTCCGCTCCACCCTAGAGTGGAAGAAGTCATGAGATGATTTCCCACCCCCCAAAAAAAAAAAGAAAAAAAAAAGCCTCTTACAAACTCTTACCTTACACCTTACTATAACGAAGATTTGAATGTCTTATTTAAAATGGTCTCAACAATTTCGTACGAGGATAAGCTGAAAAAAATCTAGCAAAAAGTTCTACAAGTCAAAGTAATTTTCTTTCATTTTCACCCACAGTGTAATGTTGAAAAGTACATTATAATGTAATAACGCTTGTGGCGTGGCATAGCCTCAACTTGTTATCACAACTAAAGCTGTGTGTTGATTGGTCAGTGGGGAGCGTTAAAATTTTACATTACTGCCGACGTGCACAAGCGAACTCCCCTACTATGTCGTGCTATTGCCATCACGATTCCGCTGTGAGAGCCCTAGAACTAGCTATACAGGACAAATAAATACTATCTCTTTCTCACAAAGGAATTGTGTAAAGACAATAATTGTTTGAAATTTATTTGTAAACGCCCAAGTAGTCGTTTATATTTTTTCTCTGTTCAATTTTTTTAATTTTCCTAATCATTCTAACTTAAATTAGGTAATCAGTTAAAAAAGTTAAACTATGTATTTAATTATTTTTATACATTTTAAAATCAAATTTTTGTAAGTGCGGAGAAATTTTCGACGCGTCGTTCCGCGGTGATGTTGCCGTACAGTCCATTAACACGTCACGTCAACGTGCCAAACCGCGACATTGCACCGTTTCACGTTAATGACGTGGTGATGTAGACAATGCCTATGCTAATAAATGTCGCGGGAGTATAATCTCTCGATTAATTAGAATGGATCATTTCAAATACAACAAATTTCTTCCAAATTTGATCATTTACAACGTATTGGAGTAATTTTGAAAATAAAAGTGTACAACTTAAGAGACACGTAATATCTAGGGGTAGCGGATAAATTCTGAAAATGAGTTAGCGCACCTCTGGGCACTCAGGCAGGGAAGGAACAGGGGTGGGTTTTAGTCAGTAAGAGTCTGACACGCCCTCCCGCTCCACCCAGAGCGGGAGAAGTCATTAGATGCTTTCCCACCAAAAAAAAAAAATAATAAAAAAAAGTGACACGTATGGTTATTACGGTGTTACGGTGACATGTAGAAAAAGCTTTAGGAAGTTTTGTTTACAAAAAACTTTTTAATCATTTTATGGTCAACTTTAGTAAGTACTGTGACGATTGTAGACACAGCCTTATATTAGCGGGTGTGCACCGGCCTTAACTGGTTGGCTACATTCTAGAAGTGTTGGAAAACCGTTTGAATATATTAGAATAAATGACAGGCTTGACGTATGTGTCAGTTAGAGAGAGGGTTAGAAGGTCCCGTATTATTATTATACTCTTTGGTTAGAAGTTAGCCCGTTCGCGTGGACATACGCGTTTTCCCTATCATTTCAATATAGATAATTGAAGTCGCCCTCAGCTCTTTAACTTATCCGCCCGTAGACAGATCCCTTCGATAGAGTCCTCTCGCACCGAGTCAACGAGTCGTCAAGCTACGCGACGTCCCCGGGATTTCGAAGAGCCTCCAAGGAGCCCTGCAGGCCACAAGAGAGCCTGGGTTCCTACAGTACCTACAACATGAGTTAAACCATGAAAACTGTCCTGAAAAAATAAAATTGCTGTCAAATTATTTCATTCGCCTCGGTTTAGCTCGGTTCACCGATGGAACTATGTGTTTTTTATTTATTTACCGTATATTTTTAGGGTTTCGTACCCGAAGGGAACCCAACGGGGCCCTATTCCTAAGGCTCCGCTGTCCGTCCGTCCGTCTGTCTGTCAGCGGGCTGTATCTCATGATCCGATAGGTAGACAGTTGAAATTTTCACAGAATGTGTATTTCTGTTGCCGCTATAACAACAAATCATAAAAATATATTGAAAATTAAAGGGGGTCCCCTTACTAGAAACATGTTTGTTTGCCTTTTTTGCTCGGTCTTAATAATGATAACAAGTAGTCGCGTATAATCTTGTACGATAGTACGGAACCCATCATGCGTGAGTCTGACTCGCACTTGACTGGTTTTTATAGAAACGAAGACCTAAACTGTGTATTGTTTAGGTGAGTTTACATGTTCGTGAACGCACCCACGATACAGGAGTAATTCTTAGTGCAGGTAAACGTTTTTCTTGAAAAGAAAAAATAAACAAGATTTTTATACTTGTTAAATTAAAGAAACTTTTTACAAAAAATACAACTTATTTCAAAAAATTTAAAAATAACCTCAATTTCGGATGTTTGTATTTTTTGTTTCATCAAAGACACTCACTTCCGAAGTAAATGTTATTTTGTAATTTTTAAAAGTCGGTTGTATTTTTGTAAAAAGTTATTTTTTTTTAATTTTAACTTTTTAGTTGTTGTAGAACCCCAGAACTAAAACTAAATAATAAAGTTCCGAATGATAACCCCAATAACATGAAATTTGAACATAATTGGAGACAATCAAAACGTCACCTGTGTTTATTTATTTTTTGTTTATGTTGATTTTTTCAAAAAGTGTTGAATCAATTTCAATAAAATTTGTATAGGACCACCTCTGAAGTATGGCCTACCAAACAAAAAAAAATCATCACAATCCATTCACAAGTGGCGGAGAAATCACGTAACAAACACACAAAAAAACAAACGACTTGAGAACCTCCTCCTTTTGACAGTCGGTTAAAACTAGGAGTACTGCTCCCACTACTGTTTCATTTTCAAAATATTTGCCACTGCTATTCGTAAAGCTGAAGCGTCCACTGCCCCTACCTTTTATACATTTCAAAACCATCAAATAAACACCTGAAGACATAAAATCTCTAACAAAACATCGTATAGTAAAAACACGTTCTTTCAGCCCAAGCTGAAGTGAGAAGCTTACATCGGCTTACATTCAACGAGCCATGAAAAGAACGGACACATTCATGAAATTCTGTGCAAAAATGTGGCTCAAATTCTGTACCATGTTCCAAATTATGTAGTAGGGGCCTGCGAAGTTTGCTTTTACAGAACGTACTGCAAACATCGTAATATTCGAAGTCTGAAAAGAACAGATTAATTCAGACATGAATTCTATGAAAAAAATCTGAGTGCGATATATACTAATTCCATAGGATAAGCCAAAAATCTGCCTTGCCTTTTCCCTACAACTTTTTTTTTTGGGGTGGGAAATCATCCAATGACATCTCCCACTCTTCGTATCACTCTTACTGACTAAAACCTACCCCTATTTCTTCCCTGCCTCAGTGCCCAGGGGTGCGGTAACTCATGTTAAGAATTTATCCACTACCCCTAGGCATGCAGACACCGGCCACGTTTCCCAACTATCTTAGGGGTCGACTTCCAGTCTAACCGGATGCAGCTGAATACCAGTATTTCACATGGAGTGACTGCCTACCTGACCTCCACAGCTCAGTTACAGGATAAGCTAATGGATATTAAAATGTTTATAATAATAATAATAAGTGTTTATTCTCTCACCACAATAAACTTTGCAGACATTGTAACGGTAAGTTATATACATATTATAATAACGTTTACTGTGGGAGACTGGTGCTTAAGCTAGGCTTTATGGGCCTGTGTTTCAGGTCACCAGGTCTCCAGGGTGGAGCCTGGGTGGAACCTGGTGACAGCAGTTAATAGACATACAAGTAATAAGTTTTATGCTTCCAGTAAGCAAACGACTAAAATATAAAGAGAGAGGTACATGCTTTGCATAATATTACCATCAATAATAAGCATAAAAGAAGACGATTATGATGACAATATAGTATTTTTTTTCTTTTAAAATCAATTCAACATTCAATAATAAATTTAAAACACAACTCACGGTCCTTTCGCATTTTCATGAGTATCGAACAAATTTGGTATTGCAGCTCATGTGAACTCAGCGCTGAGGCAGCACATGTGAACCCGGCACTGCTGGCTGGTTAAAGTGTTCGATATTTGAAGAGTAATTCGAATGATGAAGTAGAATAGGGAAACGTAAAATATTCCATTGTTTGAATGGTTAGTCGAGAGTAGCCCGTCGAAGAGGGCACATGTTTGTGTTAGCTAAAGTATAACAGTTTTACAGTGCGGTTTCCCTCTTTCCTATCTTACACTTTCCAAGTAAAGAATATAACACTTACCTACCCCTTGCGGCCTTGTTTTTTTTTTTGCGGGGTTGGGAAATCATCTAATGATTTCGCCCGCTCTGGGTGGAGCGGGAGGGAGTGTCAGACTTTTACTGACAAAAACCCACCCCTGTTCCTTCAGTTGCCTGAGTACCCATGGGCGCGTCTCATCCATCCATCCAAACTTTCGCATTTATAATATTAGTAGGCAAGTGATGAGATTGACTGTCACATTAATAAATTTTGCGACCATTTTTGTGTCAGAAACTTGGCCTATTTTTTTCATAAAAGCTCGTCTTACTATTCCCAACCACTGCAACTACTAATAGCTAGAATCAATAGCGGCTGACTACCAAAAATACGCCTAGTCAATGAAACTCGACAAGTTACGGAGAAACAACAATTAAACTGTCTTGAGTCCCGCAACAAAATTAATCAAAAAATCGGCCAAGTGCGTGTCGGGCCACGTGATGTGTGGGGTTCCGCAGTCACCCGTGATAACATGCGGACTTAGAAGACTAAGTACGCATGTTATTACGGGCGACTACGACTTTATTTATGTTTATTACTATGAACTTAATAATTGAGTTCACGGTTTAACGGAAACGTTTAAATTAAAAAAACTAACAAAGAAGGTTTTATTGTTCCAAAATTTAACATGGTTATTACCCGTTTTAAATTTCAAATAAGTAACAACTTCACCTATACTATGTTTCAGATAAAATTGCAATAAAGTACGAGTACATTGACCTTTCCCTAATAACTCTTCGTAGGTACCTTAACAATTAAATATAAATCGTTTTTCATTATTAGACAATGTTAAGGATCACGAGAGATGTTGATTCGGGACAGCTTTGAGTCATTAACCTGTGAACATCCTAACGCGCGAAACCGCCAAATCCGTCAACATCCGCGCTGTTTCCCGCCATTGACATGTTTACGACTTTGTTTACATAAAACGGATCGCTGACGCTTCTATTGGTGCGAGGCACTTGAAGTATTTTTTTTTTGGGTTGTTGAATAAACAGACCTTATAATAAAATGTAAACAATACTTGTGTTACGAGAGTTGAATTCTAATCAAATGCTGTTATAAACGATTTGGCGGGAATAGTGTCTGTTCACGTGATAACTTGGTTTCTGATAAAACCACTGTATCAATCTACACGAAAATTTGCATGTTACACTATGAATAGACAAGTAATCTAATAAAATTGTTTTTTTTTGTACAGTCCGATAAAATATTTTCCTATTATTCATACTCAAACTTCATATTACGGAATCAAAACAAAGTAACTGCTTTTTCAAATTGCGTTTCTGCGTTTGCGTTGCGTTTTGTGTTGCTCTAGGGTGGAGCGGAAGGGCGTGTCAGACTCTTACTGACTACAACCCACCCCTGTTCCTCCCTGCCTCGAGTGCCCAGGGGCGAGGTAACTCTTTCAAATTTATCCTCCACCCCCGGGCAGGCATCGGCCGTGGCAGGCCCCTTCCCTTTGCTGACAACTTTTTGAGGCGCGCGTGGAACACTACGCGCCGTCGACTCTCGGGCCTGGTGCTGATCGGACGGCGAGTTACCCACTACTCGCCGTCCGCAGGCCCGGGTGGGGGTAACGGGTAACGCTCGACACGAAAAAAAAAATCTCTTTAATGTAATATTTCGCAAACGAATCACTGAATCGAAAAATAGTCTTACTAAGCACCACGGATTAAAATTAATACTAATTTAAATGGGTCCTAAATTGGACCCAATGACAAAACTACATGTACGATTAGTGCGTTCCTGATTTAATGTTTCCATTGGTGTGTGTCTATTTTTTGTAGTTTATTCTTAATATATTATTATGTTATACTATATTATACTATTTGAAATAACTACTATTATTTATAATTTATCAGAAATAAATGAATTGAATTGAATTGTGAGCTGTTGTTTAACATTTCATTCCAATAGTAGGTATGGCAAAAACCCTCGAAGGCACGGAAGTTTGATCTAGTTTCTACAAGGTCCGTGTAGTACCTAGACAACTCCAAAAAGGGCCTAATATAGAAAGTAATGTTTCTACCATTAAAACAGCAACTGTCATTGTCACGTTCCTAAATCGCGCAATACGACCGCAATAGTTACAACCGTGTTATCTGTACCAAGCCTCGTTTGGACGCTTGCCATCACATTCCTGGGAGACCGATTCCTTCGCAACTTCCTATGTTTCGCTTAAGAGCTAATGCTATTTATGGTAATGATTTGCGGAAGTAAGGACCAATCTATTGGTTAGTAAACAGAGTGGTTTCAACGGGGCACTTGACTGCTTTTATTTGGTGTCATCAAATGTAATGACTGTTTGCTTCACAGGTATGTCTAGTGTCAGCGGATAAATTCGTAACAGAGTTACCGCTGCCCTGGGCACTCAGGCAGGGAAGGAACAGGGGTGGGTTTTAGTCAGTAAGAGTCTGACACGCCCTCGCGCTCCACCCAGAGCGAGAGATGTCATTGGATGATTTCCCAAACCAAAAAAAAAAGTTATGTGTAGTGTTGCTGAAGAGTTTTCTAGGTATAAGCCTTAGACTATGAAAGGTTATAGACGCGGCGTCATTGGACATTAAATGAAGCAGGATCGTTAAAATGTGTGAGTGACCTCGACGAACATAACGATGACGTTTCGGCTTCTCATTTTGTCTGTGTGAGCTTATTTCGCGTGTACAGATACAAGTCGTCTTCTCATTTTGGTTCTTCAGATTGCTGGATTATGAAATTCTGTCTATATCCTTTCATAGTCTAAGGTATAAGCATAAATATAATCAACCTATATTGTTCCCGCTGCCGGACACAAGTCACCACTTTCTGGGAGGTACTGGGCCAAAATCCACCTCAAGGCCCAGGGCAGATGCTGGATGTCACATGTCTTCGAATTTACTATTCTAGAATATATAGAGTTGAAAAAAAAAAACAAATAGGAGCTTTAATCATAGTCATAAAACACACGCAATAAGTTGGCAAACCAATAAAGAGTTTTGAACGATATCAGAGAATCATAAATCAATGCTAGTTTGCTCAAGAAGTAAGTAGGTAATATTTCGCATACAATTTTATTCACAATTTCTCTATTCGATAATATTTTGATCCCAATCATTAAGCTTGAAAAATAAAACCATTTGTGTCAAGATAACTACTCAATTATTTAAACCGTTCGCTTTTTTAATTCGTAAAAAATATTATATTTTTTAAAAGACAAAGGGTTCGATTCACGGCAATTAAGTTTGATTAAACACAAGCATACAAACTTTTAATACCAAAACATTTACAACCTTTTTGCTCGAAGAGTTCTGAATAAATAATTAAGCCATTAGCTTTTTTGTTTGAATGCTTTGTCGTTGGCAGAATGGTACTTTCATTTGCTATTGGGACGGACGGGTATTCGTGCCGCCCGTCGCCATTTAAATAGTCGTATTAATTCACCATTTATTGGATAAAGTACAATTCGCTTAACATTTGGGCTCTCAGAGAAGTGTTAATTGGAATAAGTCATTAATTTCGACGGTTTCGTGGCAATGCCATTAAATATTTACGTCGTTTTTGCTCGAGAATTGTACTATGTTGTAACTCTTTTATAAATTCATGTAATATCTTCCAACCATTCTTCCAACATTTTGTTTTTGAGCTCAGATTTAATTAAGTAAAGTGAATATAATACTTCATTACGTTATTTTAACTCGGGAATCCCTTTAAAATCTGAATGAAGGGAAAGTTTGCGTAGGTAATTAATTTACTACGGGTTTTAAAATAAATATATGTAGTTGTAAAATGGTTAAATGTATGTAGTTCCCAAACGTATAGGCAGAATTCAACAGTATAACCCTGATATTATTATTACGTTTTTTTTTCTCTTTCTTTTTCCTATTAGATGATAAGAGAATGAGGACCTATTAATTTATTAGGTATCGGCTGTCAAAATGAGACTCAGAATTTATAAAGCCTTCCTCAATTCAAATTAATATGTATATCCAAAACTATGAACAATTTTCTTACACTATTATCACCGACAGACTCTTGGCAAGCGGTTAAAGCTACACCTAAAGTTCCCAACTATCCACATCTATTTTAATCTAACTCCCAAAGTCCTCCAGCGACCACTTGATAAACATGCACCCAACGGAGGCTGGAGCGATTGAGTCAATTATCTCCCTTTGTACTGGTTAAAGGTGTTCTCAATGGAGGGGCGAAACGCTCAAAGCAGGTCGGTGTATTTGAACAGAATACCGAGATTTAGCACCGGTTTTAATAAGTGCGATTGTGAGAATTGAATTTTAATGTTATCTACATATTTTACAGTACGAAAACGGTCGTAGTAGAAATTCTGGTTGGGATTGGTTTGTCCTCAAAGAAACAAGGGGTATTTCCTTAAGATCTCTACATAGTATAAATCAAAGTCACTTTCCGTGTCTGTATGTTTTTCCGCTAACTCCTCCTAAATCACTCAATGGATTTTAATGCGGTTTTCACTAATAGAACGAACGAAGGTTTATGTGTACAATTTGTATCCATACGGAGTCAGGGCTGCCATTAGTTACTACTATGTTGAGCCTACTCTAAATACATTGAGATAGAGATTCAGCGAATTTACTCGTGGGCTCTCTGTATAAATTGGACACGTCCACAAGAAAGACTGACCCTTTTTCATATATTTTATACACTTCAATCGAAACGAACTTATTGCGTAGTCACTAATTCAAAAATGGGCTAAACCGAGTGACTAGACATTGACAGATTCGATCCAAAGTGTAATCGAGTCGAATGTCGAGCGAGTGAATGCGAATCGTTTTACAAATCGAGTTCCCATCAATCGTTTAGAGAACTATCTATGTATAATGTTGATTGATTGACCAACAGCTAGACTTTTACATCAATATACTACGGGCTTGCTTATTAAACTTCGTTGCCATTTTATTAAACTGACTAGGTAGATACTTCGTACTGAAATTACGGGCTATAGTTTGGCTTGTAATTCTAAATCCTAGCAAATTTGTTTTGTTTATTTTTCCTACACACTGTCCCACTTCTGGGCAAAGGACTCCCCCAAATCCTTCCAGGTACTCTTTTCCTGAGCCACCTCCAACCAGTCCTTGTGTTACGCATGTAACTCGGTCGTCTCGCCACCTCTTTCCTAGGCCAGCCTAGGTGGCGAAGCCCATCCTCAGGGTCCCACTTTATGGAGACTATTGCCCAACAGTCACTGTGCAAGCAACTGACGTGACCCGCCTGATCCCATCCTACACCCTTTGACGGGGCCCATCGTGGCCGGTGCCTGCACGCCTTGGTAGCGGATAAATTCTTAACATGAGTTACCGCACCCCTGGGCACTCGGCAGGGAAGGAACAGGGGTGGGTGTTAGTCAGTAAGAGTCTGACACGCCCTCCCGCTCCACCCAGAGTGGGATTAGTAGTTAGTTTCACTGATTAAATTCGCTACTGGTGCCAATTCTCTTGTTCAATAACTTAACTAAAATTAGAGAATCGCTATCTTTTACTAAAAGGCAGTGCGAGAAAAGGACGGCTATAGCTATGAACTAAGTTAGAGATGTCAAACTAGTTTACGCCTTGCGCTTCACCGTGTTTTTAATCGACATGTTTTTACGTGTACCCTTAATTTGTATGGAAATATTAGTTCAATTAAATTTGACAGCTCTACTTTACGTCAGTCTCTTTCTTGTATTATTAGAGAGAAAAAGATAGGAATAGCCTAAATTAAGTTTAGTTTGTGCAGAACAGAATCCGCACCATGATCACATTATGGTTAATTTAAATACTGATTAAGGGATTCTAAATTCAAGTTCTTCACAGAAAAAAAAATAATTAGGAACATGCTAAGCAGTGTTTAGACTAGTCACGTGGTATTTTTTATTATAAACTAGCTTCTGCCACCGGCTTCACCCGCGTGGTGTTAGTACTTCCCCTTTTAAAATTCATAGCCTATTATTCTAATGTATAAGTTTTATTACTGTAAAATTTCATCTAAATCCGTTCAGTAGTTTTTGCGTGAAAGAGTAACAAACATCCATACATCCTGTTGAATGATATTGAACGCAACCCTAAATCGCAGTTGTCTATGACGTCTATAATCTATACCCTCTCTTATGTTGTCTTCTGTGTGACGTGCGTGCTATGTAAATTTTCCTTTTATAATATAATATAATATTGAATTTAAACCGTAGATCTCGTATCATTTTCATTTCTTCAGGTTATGGGCCCAGCACGCTTCCACTGCAAAACAAAAAAAAAAAACTTTCACATTTTTTAATTAGCAGTGCAGCTAGCTGCACCCCGCGGTTTCACCCACGTAGATTAGGATAAAAAGTAGCCTGTGTTAATCCAGGCTATAAGTTATCTCTACGTACTAAATTTCATCGAAATTAGTCCAGCCGTTTGAGCGTGAAGAAGTAACAAACATACAAACACACACACTCACAAACTTTCGCCTTTATAATATTAGTGTATTATAATATGTATAATATAATGTGATAATAATATTAAGGCGCAGTTATACGACTTTATAAAGTTTTAAATTGAACATCACGTCTAAACGACTAGTTTTATTTCTTTGAAAAAAATATATGTTACTCTAGACTTTTTTCATCGTAATATGATCTGAGAATATTTGAAATTGTATTTTTATAACATAGTGTAATTAATTTGTAAAGTTATGTCTGTCTCGGATAAAAAATTGCGAATAACGCAAAAACTATTAAGCGTATTTTTATGAAATCTTCACCATTTCAAAGATCATTTATAATTTAGTCACATTGTTTTAGTTTATTAATTGTTATTATATATGTAATAAATTAATAATGCGTCTAATTTCGGACAGCCCTCCTTGATGGGCGAGTCCTATTACTGGGTGGACATTCGACGCGTTACGTGAGCTCAGCGCAGAACACGCAAGCTAACCAGTCAAGGTCGTTGGCAGCTAATAGGGCCTTAAGCAGGAAGTAGGATAAGGCCCAATATGTTTAAGGCATATTATTCCTTTTTCAAATTTTTCTCAGTGATTTAGCAATTTTTTATTTAATATTTGCTACAACAAAGCTCATTGTTGTGTTTGTTTTCTTTCTGATTACAAAGCAAAACAACCTATGTTTTTGGTAACAGATATCTTATTATATTCCTTAACATCTCGTTAGCTGCCATCGAGAATAATAGCTCGAGGCGGACAAGAGGCAGCGACCAGCAAAAACGATGTTTACCGAAGATTTATCGATAAAAGCCAAAACGGACTAAATAAAAAAACTTTAAGCGTAGAAATCTATTTACTTATTATTCTACAATAAAGGATCTTGGACGCCTTCAAAACATTTATAAGCTTTGAAAAAAGTAGGTAAATGTTACCATTTACCAGAACAACTATTTATTTTCTTAACAAAAGGAGGTTCCTACGAGTATTCATCACTTTATTTGCTACTCTCGATATTTCCACTTCGTCACCGTGGCGTCTTACTTCTTATTGAGTCTGTAATAAAACTTAGGAGAGCGAAAATAAAAAAAACAAGTAAATAAATTTCCTTGCCAATTATTTTTCTGTTCGACAAAATGTAGCTGTACAGTCGAACGAGAGAGATTGGTGGTAGGTCAGACGGACAGTTAATTTGCACTGGCCGGTTTCTTAAGAGCGTTTACTCCTCACGGTATTTCATACAAACTGTCAAGTCCTTTTATTTGGAAATGAATGAACCGATTGTAATTAAACTTGGTACGTACTCGTAGATGCAAGGTACCACAGAACAGAAAAAACTGTAGAAATCGCATAGCGCTTCATTACTATCGGAACCAGCGTACCCAAACTCAGACAAATACACGTTAATTGTATTTCGTAACACTAAGAAATCCTTGGTGATTGGTAATTTATTATTGAAAGAAAGTAGGAAATATGTTAGTGGTCATTTATTTGAAAATAAACCACAGTTATATGATGATAGAGTCGTTTATTGTCTACTCTTATTAAGTATTTATTACCTTTTCCGTTTAATGAGCACACGATAATGAGCAAGTTACGCTACTCGCCGCTAGATGTCACTATACATATTAAATACATTCAATTTAAAGCTGTATTGTGTTAACGATAAAATTGATATTTCCTTAAAGAGGTCATTAGTACTGTAGTAGAGTAGCTGACTTTGACATGTGCATAGAAGGAATCTTCGCGAATAATATGTTTGAGTTTAAAATAAAGTAGACCTTAACCTGTAAAACATTGTCCGGGGGTTGAGGATAAATTCGAAAGAGTTACCTCGCCCCTGGGCATGTAGAACAGGGGTGGGTTTTAGTCAGTAAGAGTCTGACACGCCCTTCCGCTCCACCCTAGAGCGGAAGAAATCATAAGATGATTTCCCACCCCCCCAAAAAAAAAAAAAAAGATTTCAGAGAGACATTGAGAGCAATTTTAAGTTTCCTACAGAATGTGAAAAATTACTCTCCCTTCCTCTCTCACTCTCATTCCTTCTAAAATGTTCGTAATGAACTTTTTAGACCTAGGTACCTTGCGTAGGTATGTGTAGCAAGTTTCATTAAAATCAGTTCACTCATTTCCAAGAATAAGGGTAATACCGCGTGAGGAGTAAACGCTCATAATTGAGTATTTCGTAGTTATGAAGGTGTGAAACAATACTTTACTGTCAAAGTTTGACAAATACTTAACTTCAAACTCTTAGAACTGAAATCAGGTGTATGTGTTTATCCATGTCGTTAGTGTGCTGAGTAGTCTATTTGTTTACAGCACTCTTATAAGCGTGTGTATATAGGAAAGACATTAAACATAATAAAAGCTTCCACAGACGTGTAATGCGACAAAGCGAAAACGACACGTTTTCAAAACAGACTTATAGGTAAATGACTAAAGCCCACCCGTGGTCCTCCTGTGGCAGGGTCATAGTGACACACACATCTACGACCCTGGCAGGCATCGGCCTTAGTGGACCCCGTCAATTAGTGCTGACATCTGTTTGAGGCGCTCGTTATGGAACACAAAATGGCGTCGACTCGGGCCTAGATCTTATCGCCCTAAATACGAATATTGGCAATGTAACGAACATCAACAACAAATAATTTGTTAAAATAGCCACGTTTTACCAAATTAATTGTTCGCCTGTACATACATGTTTTTCGAGTGAGTAAAACCTCGATGATAGCTCTGTATCGAAGTGATTAACTCGGAACAAATGTGCTTGATGATCCATACATAACGCTCAGTTGGGGGACATCATTTATATTGGAAATAGTGACGTATGTAACGTGCGGAGACTGAATGATGTAATAACGTTATGGCTTTAACTGAATATGATATTTGAGATGGAATTATATACATAAACTCACGCCTTTTTTCCATGGGGGTAAGCAGAAACAACAGAACGCCACCTGCTATGATCCTTGCATAGCAGGATCATAGCCTTTTGCTTTCTTTGCGTTCATACAGGGTGTAACGGAAAGGTGTGGTCATATTTTAGGAACCGGTACTGCCCATGGATATGGACAACTTTCTCTAAGTAAAAACTGAAAATTCACAAAAAAAAAAATTGGACTTTCCATACAAAGTTATTATCAGCTGTTCAATATTTGTACGGGAGGAAAATTTTTTTTTTGTAAATTTAATCAGGTTTTGTTGAAGAAAGTTGTTTAACGCTGTCTGACAGTTTGAGTACTTTTGCGGCCTACCCAAATGTCCTTTCTTTGGTATTGTTCGTCAAGTCATTGAGCTCCTTAGTGGTTTTTTAGTTGAGCTATTCGACTATTGACAAATGCTTGCACTGACTGGACAGGTCCACTCAAATATGTGTGGTTATTTCTTCAAAATACCATTACAGACACTAAACTGCATGGTCCTCATATAGAATAATGTGAATGCGAGAACTATGTATGTCGTTATATTCATGTAGATTTTATGATTGTCTGGCAGTTTGAGTATTTTTGCGGCCTACTCAAATGTCCTTACTTTGGTATTGTTCGTCGGTTCGTTGAGCTCCTCAAAGTTCTGAGTTGAGCTTCACGATGACTGACAAAATGCTTGCACTGTCTGGACAGGTCCACTCGAATTTGTGTGTTGCTTTCTTCAAAAAGCTCATTTCAGAATACCAGCGCTGTGATATTTATTTTTTTTGTGTGTTTTTTTTTTTTTTTTTAAATGTCGCAGCATATGCTGAGATAGGTGCTTTTTTGGCCTCGCACAGGTCTTACCTATGTTTTTTCTTTATATTTTTTAATTATGTGGTTTTTTTATGTGTTAATATTGTTTTGATGGTATATTGTAAAATAATTGTGTTTTTCTGTGCGAAGCTCAAAATAAACGTTTTTCTTTCTTTCTTTCTTTCTTTCTTTCCCAGACATAAACGTACGTGGTTCTCATATGATTTAACCAGTACATATTGTATGGATTAGAACACTTTAAAAAAGACTTTGACCTCTGAGTTTGTCTCGGTGTTTCTTCTCAGGGTTAAGAAACAGGTGTTTCAGCTAGGAAACACCGGCCTCATCTAGCTTAAACTGACAAAAAACATTGAAGTGTAAAATTGTTTCTTGTAACCTATTTACTGAATAAACATCGTTTATCATATCGATGGACAGATGCAGTTCTTAAAATTTTACCATACATTTCCGTTACACCCTGTATATCTGGTAATACACACACGCCGGTTGTAAACTAGCGACCCGTCCTGGCTTCGTATGGTTACAAATTATACACATAAACCTTCCTCGTTTATCGCTCTGTCTGACCCGAATTTTAATCCGTTTCTTGGTTTAGGAGGAGTTAGCAGAGAAGCAGACAGACGCGGAAACGCGACTTAGGCCCCGGGCACAAACTCAGCGGCTGGCGGAGCGGCGGCGGCGGTGGCGTTGAGCGGCGCGTTCAAATCCATATGCTTATATGGAACACTGGTCACGAAGGCAGCGGCGCAGCGGCGGCGCGGGCAGCGGTGTACCAGCGATGCGCGCCAGTCTAGCGGTGCCCGCGCGGCTGCATTTACGTAGTGTTATGTATTTTATTTTTTGGCTTTTTAACGACCAATCAATCCGCCTAGCCTTTTCACAACTATCTTGGGATCGGCTTCCAGTCTAACTGGATGCAGCTGAATACCAGTATTTTACATGGAGCGACTGCCTATCTGACCTCTACAACCCAGTTACTGGGTAATACGATAGGTACCCCTTGGTAAGAGTGGTTGTCAGACTTTTGGGCTTCTGACGACCCGTAACGACTGTCAAAGATCCACGATTGACGGCCGGGACCAGCGGCTTAACGTGCTTTCCGATGCACGGTGGAGTTTTCGTAACAACCGATGTTTCAAAATATCCGCCGACGTGGTGGATCAAATTATTTAAATAATTCTTGTTCGCTAACAAAGACACTAATTTCTCATAAACAACACTACGCCGCTCTAGCGCCGTGCGATCTGCCCGCTGGCTTCGTGACTGGGTCTGCGTCGCCGCGCCGCACCGCGCGCTGCCGCCGCCGCCGCCCCGCCGGCCGCTGACTTAGTGCCCGGCGGTCTAAAATTTTATACTATGAAGAGATGCTAAAAATAATAATATTCGCCTGTCGACTATGGAACATTTATATAAAAATCGTGTTTACGGACAACCAGCGCCATCTAGCGGACAAAGCCAGCGACAACATCACAGGCGAGGACGACGTAGCCGCGCGCGCGCGGGAGGGGACGCACCGTGGGCCCCAACCCGATTTAATTTAAAAAACGGTTCAACGGTTCAATCCAAAAACTAACGGCGAACGAGTACGTCTATATTATAAGTCAAAATTGTAGAACGATAATTAAAACCAAAGTATCCATCATCAAGTCTTTTCATCATCACATCCTCAACACGACGAATGATCACCTCCTGCACATAATTTGATCCTACGAGCCGGAAAAATCAAAGCGAGCTGGAGTGAAGCGGACCTACAACTTCTACGAAATTCGAGCAACGGAGAGAAGATTCGAGAGAAGATTCACCATCTGCAGTTAATGGTCAGGTCATTCAAGATTTTCCTTCCCGATTCCGTGCTGAGTTTGTGCTAATATTCTCTTATTTGTCTAAATTCCAGTGTTCGTAGTAAGTGTGCATCTACCTACGTCGCGGTCAGAGCATACATCGGTGTAATAAAACCGTAAGTACTTGATTTTGTTTCTCGCAACCACCACAATGACGAAAAAGAGGCATTCGCTTGCAGACACAGAAAGTATTGATGATATTATTCGTGATTTAGTGAAAAAACGCGGTTCTTTGAAAGGCAAATTTACGTTGTTTTCAAAATTCATTCAATCATTAGACGGTTCCAATCCAACGGAAATTCAGAAAACCGAATTAAAAGAGCGCTTGCAAAAGGTGGAACAGTTGTTTGATCAGTTTTGTAGCACCCAAGATGAAATAGACTCGTACGTTGCAGGTAGTCAGATAGATAAAGAGTTGCAAGAAAGGGAGTGCTTTGAAAATCAATATTATGCTATTGTGGCCAAGTCTAAGTGTATTCTTAAAGATAATTCGATAGTTCAAAGCGATAACAGTAATTGTAAAACACACACACAAGGTGTCAAACTACCTACAATTACTTTACCGAACTTCGACGGTTCTTACGATCAATGGCTTGAGTTCCGAGATACATTTTTATCACTCGTGCATAATAGTAATACTCTCGATAATATTCAGAAATTTCACTATTTGCGATCCGTTCTATCAGGTAATGCACTACAGGTTATTAAAGCTTTGGAATTTTCCGCACAAAATTACATCGTTGCTTGGGATTTATTGGAAAATAGATACAACAACAGTCGTTTGCTTATTCATAATCACGTTAAAGCGTTATTTACTGTTCAGGCAATAAATAAAGAGTCAGCTTCTCAAGTACGTAAACTAATGGATACTATTTGGCGTAATCTTCGCGCATTAAAAACGTTAGACGAACCCACTGACACATGGGATACGTTAATTATTTATATTATCGTAACAAAATTAGACTCGTCGACCGAGCGCGAATGGGAACTTTTCAAAGGTACCCTCACAAATACGTCTCCCAATAAAAAAACGTCGTTGTCTGACTTAATGAACTTTCTTAAGGATCGCGCAGATTTTTTAGAAACGGTAAAACCTTCTCATGGTAAACAAATAGAAAGTACTCAGAACAATCACACGAAAAGTTCGCCGTCAATAAAAACACATAGTCATGTTTCGACTCAAAAACATGGCAAAAAGTCGGCTAATCATACAAAGTCGCCGCGATATAAGTGCACTATGTGCAGCTCTAATCATCCTCTGTATGCGTGCGATGAGTTTCTTATTTTATCACCCAAAGATAAGTTGAAGTTTATCGAAGACAAGAATCTTTGCCGTAACTGTTTACGTGACGGCCACGCAATAACTGATTGTTGGTTTGGGCCGTGCAGGCACTGCAACAAAAAGCATAATTCATTAATACACAGTGAGTTCGTTGACGCTAACGAATCGTCTACTGTTTCACACACAGCACAAATAGTGGTTCCAAAGTCCACTAACGGAATCACCGCATCTCACACGTCTCACACGCCTAACAAAGTCAATAATATTGATACGCGCTATTTTAATGATCAAGTATTAGGATTATCGACTGCACTAGTGGAGATTGCGGATTCCAAAAATAATTATCACACTACCCGCGTTCTTCTGGATAACGGAAGCCAGCACTGTTTTATTTCCGAAAAACTTTGCAAAACCCTTAACATTCCAACGATACAGTCCACTATTCAAGTCATCGGTGTAGGGAACACCGTGACACAATCCACACAATTATGTAATGTAAATATACGATCCAAAACAAGCTCATACAATACACACATTAATTGCTTAGTTTTGTATCAAATCACCGCACAATTGCCATCACTGGGCATTAATCATAATATAGAAATTCCCAACAACATACAGCTGGCTGATCCTGACTTTCATTCGAGTGATGAAATTAATCTATTAATAGGTGCCGACAAGTTCTGGGATCTGCTAACTGAGGGTCTAATACGTTTGCCTAAAGGTCCTTATTTGCAGAACACAAAGCTTGGTTGGATTATCTCAGGTTCAGTTCAAAACCAAATTAATTTAAAAACCACTCGAACGCAATGTAATTTCACGCAAGCATTAGATGTGGAACTTAAACGTTTTTGGGAACTTGAAGAAATTATTTGTAATAAACCAAATTTCACAAAAGAAGAACTCGCATGCGAAAATTTATTTAAAGACACCACTTTACGTGACGATAAAGGTCGCTTTTCCGTGCGCATTCCTTTAAAAGAATCAGCTGACGAGCTGCGCGACACATTTACGATGGCCGAAAACAGGTTTTTAGCACTCGAACGTAAGTTGAACCGGAGCACGCCTAGTTATAAACAGATGTATTGCAATTTTATGAAAGAATATTTAAGTCTAGGACACATGAGCCGTATAACTGAATTTTCGCCGCCGTACTATTTCTTACCACATCACGGGGTCTACAGAGAACATAGTTCGACTACAAAACTTAGGGTCGTGTTCGATGCAAGTGCCAAGTCCGCGTCCGGGAAGTCTTTAAATGACATACAGCTTATCGGTCCGACCTTACAGAATGACATATTTGCTATTCTACTACGTTTTCGGCAATTTAAATTTGTCGCATGTGCCGACATCGAAAAGATGTATCGCCAGATATTAGTGCAATCAGATCAAAGACGATTACAATTAATTCTTTGGAGGGAGAAGCCGTCTGATCCCCTTGGCATATATCAGCTAAATACCGTCACCTACGGGACGGCATCCGCGCCTTATTTGAGTATACGGTGCCTTAAGCAACTCGCAATGGAATGCGATGATGACGTCATAGCGCAAATCATTAGTGACGATTTTTATGTCGACGATTTAATTACGGGAAATCAAGATTATCAAAAATTATTAGAGATATGTAGTAGTGTCTCTAAAGTCCTAGAATCGGCTTGTTTTCCGCTGAGGAAGTGGATCTTTAATGCAACGCCTTCCCCAACCCAAATTGAGTCTAGTTTTAAAGAATTATCGCTAGGAGAATCGTGTCACACAAAAACTTTAGGATTGGGATGGTTTAACATTTCAGATGAATTGCATTTTACTACTCATTGTGAACACAACATTACCGATGCTAGTAAGCGCAGTATTCTTTCCACTATAGCTCAAATATATGATCCTTTAGGTCTACTCACCCCTGTGATAGTGATTGCAAAAATCATACTTCAGAGATTATGGTTAGCTAAGATAGGATGGGATGACTCAGTGCCTAAGCCGATTTTATTAGATTGGCAGAATTTCATCCGTCAATTAAATTGTTTACAACATTTACGCATACCTCGTTACGTAATAGGAGATAACGCGCACACAGTTGAACTACACATTTTTTGTGATGCGTCACAAGACGCGTACGGTGCATGTGCGTATTTACGTAGTTATACAGATACAATTGTAACAGCGCGTTTGTTATGTGCGAAGAGTAAAGTGGCACCGGTAAAACCGGTTTCCATTCCGCGCTTAGAATTATGCGGTGCGGTAGTAGGTGCTAGACTTTACAAAAAGATAATTGGTTCGTTACGATTGACGTTTAATAATGTGTATTTCTGGTCAGATTCTACCGTAGTGTTAGGATGGCTTAAGATGCCACCGAACCAGCTGAAACCGTTCGTACAAAACCGTGTAGTAGAAGTTAACGAACTAACGGGTGATAAAGCGTGGTTTCATGTTAGTGGTAAACAGAACCCAGCTGATTTGCTATCGCGCGGCTTGCAATTGGATATGTTAACATCAGCTGATCTGTGGTGGAAAGGACCGCCATTCTTACACGTTCAGGGAATGGATGGTAAGCACAATAACAATTATAATATTAACTATGATGAATTACCAGAATTAAAACCCACAAAATCCGCATTAGTGAATCAAACAAAACCAATGTTCTTTCATTTCGAAAACTTTTCTAATTTCAACCGTATGATACGAGTTATGGCCTATATTCTACGCTTTACGAATAATAGCCGACATAAAATAAAATCACAGCGCCTCGTAGATAATCTGTCGGTTGATGAATTGAATACTTCAACAATAATTTTAACGCGTATCGCACAACAAGCATCTTTTCCAATAATTTATGAAAGTTTAATAAAAAAACAACCTTCAAAATTCCCTCGTAATATTTCTAATTTGAACATAATTTTAGATGAGCACAATATAATCCGAGTAGGAGGTAGATTAGAAAACTCCGAATCATTTCCATATGACAAAAGGCATCCTGTGTTGTTATGCGGACGACATAGATTCACCCGTCTTTTATTTGAGTATAAACACAAGGAATTATTACACGCGGGGCCCCAATTGTTACTAGCAACTATAAGAGAAACTTGGTGGCCACTTAGAGGGCGGAACTTGGCTAAACATGTAGTGCATACCTGTGTAAAATGTGTTCGCATGAAAGCTAAACCTCTAAATATTCAGATGGGTAATTTACCACCCGAAAGATTGCAACCCGGGTACCCTTTCATGTATTGCGGCGTCGACTACGGAGGACCATTGTTTATGTTGAACCGTTCAGGAAGGGGGGCAAAGTTAATAAAATGCTATATCTGTTTGTTTGTGTGTTTTGCAACGCGTGCTGTACACCTAGAGCTGGTTACTAACCTCACAACTGAAGCATACTTGTTAGCACTAAAGCGCTTCATTTCCAGACGAGGTAAACCTTTGCAAATCTACTCAGACAACGGTACAACATTTGTAGGGGCGCTAAAAGAATTTGCAAAATTTTTAGTAGATAAAGAGAGTGATCTTCGTGATTATACTGCTAATAACTTAATTAAATTTACATTTATTCCGCCTTATTCGCCTCATTTTGGTGGTTTGTGGGAGGCAGGTATCAAGTCCTGTAAATTTCATTTAATTCGTGTCGTAGGTAATGCACACTTGACTTACGAGGAATTAAGTACTGTATTGGCACAAATCGAGGCTGTCCTCAACTCCCGACCCATGTTTCCTTTGTCATCCGATGCCTCCGACCTTCTTCCGCTAACACCTGCTCATTTCCTGATTGGCCGACCACTCAACGCACCCGTCAGTCAAGATTTTACCGCAACGGCTCCGCAGCGTCTCCGTCGCTACGACCGTGTTGAGCAGATGCGCCAGAACTTTTGGAGTAGATGGTCCAAGGAATATGTTTCTGAACTCCAGAAAAGAACGAAATGGCAGACCAGCAGAGACACTATTGTTCCAGACACCCTTGTGCTCGTGAAGGAAGACAACCTGCCTCCTCTTAAGTGGCGTCTAGGCCGAGTTCTACAGACATTTCCGGGGAAGGATGACATAGCTCGCGTTGCAAGCATAAGAACGGCGACGGGCATAATCAAGCGCTCCTTCTCAAAGATATGCCAACTCCCGCTTCCTGACGACGACAACACAATGACATCTGCTTCTTTGGAACCAGGAGCTTCCAAGGCCGGGGGCATGTTTACGGACAACCAGCGCCATCTAGCGGACAAAGCCAGCGACAACATCACAGGCGAGGACGACGTAGCCGCGCGCGCGCGGGAGGGGACGCACCGTGGGCCCCAACCCGATTTAATTTAAAAAACGGTTCAACGGTTCAATCCAAAAACTAACGGCGAACGAGTACGTCTATATTATAAGTCAAAATTGTAGAACGATAATTAAAACCAAAGTATCCATCATCAAGTCTTTTCATCATCACATCCTCAACACGACGAATGATCACCTCCTGCACAAATCGTTTTATTTAATACGTAAAATATTTAGTCATAATTAATTATTACAAAGGAAAACTTTGTTATGCTCTCTATAATCATAATAATTTAGAAGGCATTTTCCTTTGGAAAAATGACGGTACATTAAGTATCACAATTTCAGGTAAAATTACGTCAGAATTATTTTTATACTAAATGACCCGGCGGAATTCCGGTTCGTGTTACATTGTTATTTTAGGAATTCTTCTCAGTAATTTTGTTAAGAATATTTAATTTACGTAGAAAGAATAAAATCAAAATAGAGCTAACCAAATTATATTGTAATTAAAAATTTTCAAATCAGTGTTAATGTTTTTAACTTTTTAAGTAGTTATCATTTATTAAAGAGTGTTTTTTAAAGGTGGAGTTTTTTTAGGACTACGCCATGTACGCGCTAGTCGCGATGGTACCCTGTCCAAAATCATATTTAAACTTTATGCCATGAAATTATCCCTCAAATGGAGCCAATATCATAGATATTTAAAAAAAAATCCTATCCTAAATGGGCTACACAAAAAAGGCCGAATAACCTACAAAACCTACAAATACAAAATAATACCCTCAGAATACCATTCCAAGAAAACAATTCACGTTAGACTCTTTTTCCGCCTTTACCAACTTTCCACCTACCTTATCTGACCAAAAACGTCAGCAAAAACGTCTGCCCACGTGTTTGACAAAAAAACAGGGAAGTAAAACATTGTGGTCGATATTCGCTAGCGATTGACATTTTCGATTTAGTTGTTCGACAAAAGTCTTAGCAGACAACGCAGCATCATCAATCTTGTGTCCCTTCACGAAAATAACGCGATAAAACGCTACAAAGAGGAATGGGTTCCGTCTGAGACGCCATTATGAACAATTTGATGAAGATACAAGCTATTTCTGACTTATAATATCGATGAGTTAAGGGTTTTGGAACTTACTTGTAATAGACAATTTGATGACCTGAGGGCTTAAGCTTGGCCAGGCTTATTCCATTACAAGTATCTTGACTTGGGTCGCAGGTTGCCGTCATGTTGGATGTGAACTCAGCGTACATTGTACCGAAATTCTTGTCAGCCAATGGCTTAATAACCACGAACCTCGACCAACACCTCAGGAGGTTCTCGTTACCCGGGCCTGTGGACGGCGAGTAATGGGTAGCTCGCCGTCCGATCAGCAACAGGCCCGAGAGTCTACGGCGCGTAGTGTTCCACGCGCGCCTCAAAGAGTTGTCAGCAAGAGACGGGGCCCGTCATGGCCGATGCCTGCCCGGGGGTTGAGGATAAATTCGAAACAGAGTTACCTCGCCCCTGGGCACTCAAAGGCAGGAAGGAACAGGGGTGGGTTTTAGTCAGTAAGAGTCTGACACGCCCTCCCGCTCCACCCAGAGCGGTAGAAGTCATAGGATGATTTCCCACCCCAAAAAAAAAAAAAGGAGGTTCTTGTTAGGCGGCTTTTTTATTGTTGATAGGCACGCGTTTGAACACAATCTCACCTGATGGTAAGCGATGATGTGGTCGGATCAAGAGTTTGATTCAGAAGGCTGTACTGATGGACACGGCTCGTACCTCGGCGGTTCCTCTCTCTGGATACCCTGACCGTTGGTAGCTTGGATCCTGTTCCCGATACCGGTGGGATACTATTGTTAATATTTTTAAATGTTTTATTTTTTTATTGAAATATTATTGGTTTAGACAATATGATGACCTGACGCTTAAGCTCTCCAAGTGTTATTTATTATTATTCTATAATGCAAACATAAAACATATTTATATACAAACACAAAGCGACAGTTAATGACAAGGGCGAGCTTAACCCAGCATTTAGGTTTTCTTATAGCAATTCTCGGGTAATAAATACATTTACTTAACACAAAACAAAAACTTAAAATTAACTTATATGATATTCTTACTTAAATAAAACTAAACAATTCAACATAAACTAAATATGCTATCTAAAATTTTGTATTATGACGTCACCCGAGTTAAAATTGTGCCACTTTTTCTCAAAAGTGACGTAACCCCCACTCCTACCCGGGCCTGCGGACGGCGAGTAGTGGGTAGCTCGCTGCCCGATCAGCACCAGGCCCGAGAGTCGACGGCGCGTAGTGTTCCACGCGCGCCTCAAAGAGTTGTCAGCAGCAGGGACGGGGCCCATCATGGCCGATGCCTGCCCGGGGGTTGAGGATAAATTCGAAAGAGTTACCTCGCCCCTGGGCACTCAAGGCAGTGAGGAACAGGGTGGGTTTTAGTCAGTAAGAGTCTGACACGCCCTTCCGCTCCACCCTAGAGCGGAAGAAGTCATAGGATGATTTCCCACCACCCAAAAAAAAAAAACCCCCATCCCTTTGTCATTTTTCATTGATTTGAAGAAAAGCAGCAGCAAAAAAATACGTGGCCAATATTTTTTGATAATCTAACTTACAGACTAAATAGAATTATTATTTTTTAACCTTTTTTTTTTCTTTTGGAATCATCCCTGTGACGATGAGATAATGCTAGCGCATATAAATTCCAAACATTCTTGAATTTTTGACAATCTCTATCACCACATTGGCCATGTACAGATGAGTCACTTTGTCTAGAACCTCTGGTTAGGGCTGCTGCAGCCCACTTGATGCTGGAAGAGCACAGCATCGGTCGAAGTGAGGACGCTTAAAGGAGGCCTGTGTCTAGCAGTGCACGTCTAATTCCGGCTAAAATGATGACTAGGCGAGCAGTGGTGATCCGGTGGTAAAGGCCCGACTTCGAGTTATAAATCGTGGGTTCAAACTCAGGCTGGTGCTTCACTTTGAGTAATTTATTTCATCACCACTGCTCTCAAAACGGCGAAGGAAAACATTGTGAGGAAACCAGCATATCAACCAACCCGCACTGGTCCCGCGTGGTGAATTATGGCCCATTCCCTCTCCCTCCCTCCCACCCATAATGAAAACAAAATAAGACATTTTTTTTTTAGACTGGTAATACTAATATGACAAGGCAATTGCACTGCGCAGAAAACAGCAGATTATGTGGGTATTTCATTTACATTTTTTTCTGAATGTCAAGTCAAATGTAAAAATTCAAAGTCACAGCTATCTACATTTTTAGCATTAATCGAGAACACTTAATATATTAAAATTCCTTAAAACGGTTTACTAATCTATACAGGGTCTAAGTAAGGGAGTTTTTTCTGTGGTCATTCTGCTCATAGAAATTAACATCTTGCTACAAGGATGCCTAGGCCAGAGATGGCGAACCTATGGCACGCGTGCCAGGCAGCAGTGGCACACCACTGACGGGGCTCATCGTGGCCGGTGCCTGCATGCCTAGGGGTAGCGGATAAATTCTGAAAATGAGTTACCGCACCCCTGGGCACTCAGGCAGGGAAGGAACAGCGGTGGGTTTTAGTCAGTAAGAGTCTGACACGCCCTCCCGCTCCACCTAGAGCGAGAGAAGTCATTGTATGATTTCCCACCCAAATAAAAAGGCAGCGGTGGGACGCGGCATAATATTTAAAAGCTAGATAATTGGAAACAGTAGCTAAGACACTGATTGCCTCTATTTAAATAAACATGCTATAAGACTGTAATCGTTACGATATGATCACTGGAATTTCGGGTTGCAAAGTAAGAGATAATAGGATCTAGTTTTTTTTTTTTTTTCATTAAATCACAAGGTGAAGATTCTTAGGTGGCACGTCATTTTACACTACATGCTGTCGACTCTCGGGCTTGGCCCTGAGCGGACGCCGAGCTACCCACTACTCGCCGTCCGCAGACCCACACCTACGGTGGCCAGAGATCGTCCCACGACCCCTGACGCCCAGAGCGTCTCCTGAAGGTTCGCTATCCCTGCCATAGACAATTCCGCAAAAAAAAAAGACTTCCCCATACTAATTTTGATCAGCTGATGAAAACTCTGTATGAGAAGTCTATTTTTTTTTGGAAATTTGCTATGATGAGCTTGATGTAAGTTGTTCATTTCCATGGGGAAAAGCAATGCCTAAAATATGATTACGCATTTCCGTTACAGCCTGTATATAATATGTTACATCAGTCCGTACATAAATCACGGACAGTCCAAAACTGCCAAACTTCACCGCTGTACTTAAATGTTAAAAACTTTAACAAGTTAAAAGTTAAATAGCTTTCACTGGCTTGCTACGAAGTTGTAGCGGAATGTTCAGAGGCTTGTGGCGGCGACTGTACATCTGCTGGGATTAGCTTTACAAGTTCATTCATTACGTGTGGTTTAGGTAGGTATTTTAGTTTTCTTAATTCTTTTTAGGGTATTGCAGTCACTCACGTGTCCGTCTTTCTGTCTGTCCTTCGTCTGCCACTAAATTTTGATCCGAAGATTTTTTTAACTTCTTCAACCTACCTTGAAATTTGGTGATAATGTTTATTATTACGTATATTTTACTAAAAAAAACTTTTTTACAAAAAATACAATCGACTTCCAAAAAAAAAAATACACTAAAAATTTATAAATAACGAAGAAGTAAAAATACAAACACCGACTTCCGAAATTAAAGTTATTTATAAATTTTTAGTGTATTTTTTTTTTGGAAGTCGGTTGTTTTTTTTGTAAAAAAGTTTTTTATTTTTCACTTTTTAGTTGTTATACCCCAGAACTAAAAACCCCAATATAATGGAACTTGGAATTTAAACATTTGGAGAACACCAAAACGTCATCGAGGTACACGTATTTTCCGTTTTTGTTCAGTTTCTTAAAAAGCGCTGAAGCAATTTCGATAAAATTTATATGGGACCACCTGGGGAGTATATTCTTTCAGATGAAAAAAGAATTTTGAAAATTGGTTCACAACTGACGGAGAAATCGAGTAACATACATACAAAAAAAAAAAACATACAGACGAATTGAGAACCTCCTCTTTTTGGAAGTCGGTTAAAAATACCAAATTTTTTTTATTTTATTTTTTTTTATTTTATTTTTTTTATTTTTTTAAACGTTGATTTTCCTCATAAGGTCGGAACCGTAAATGTGCGAAGTCGTACACGTAATTGGCCGGTTTTACTTTCGTATAAGTTATCATAGGTTTACGCTAACGGTAGACTTTAAATTTCAATAAACCTAGTTTGATTACTTTTTTACCTTTTATTTATTTTTTATTTTATTATGATGACTTGGACGCGCGCCACGAAGATTGAATTAAGGTTCCGCAAGAAAAGAGTGTCTGAAAGGATATGGAGGCGGCCTTTGCCCAGCAGTGGGACACGGCTTATAAAAAAAAACCTATTATGAGAAGGAGGAGGAGGAAAGGGCAAAACTTTACATTCAGTGGATCCCAAACGTCAAGAAACGATTGTAGCAGATCCAGATGATAGAGAAAAGATGGCGGGATAAATTCTTCCGAAAAGAACTGGCTCAAAATTTCTGAAGACCAGGAAGAGTGGCAAGTGAGAAGGCAGGCCTTAAACTTACCCGGGCCTGCGGATGGCGAGCAGTGGGTAGCTTGCCGTCCGATCAGCACCAGGCCCGTGAGTCGACGGCGCGTGGTGTTCCACGCGCGCCTCAAAGAGATGATTTTCAACCACAACTGATGGGGCCCATCGTGGCCGGTGCCTACATGCCTAGGGGTAGCGGATAAATTCTGAAAATGAGTAACCGCACCCTGGGCACTCAGGCAGGGAAGGAACAAGGGTGGGTTTTAGAAGGCCTTAAACTTGTAGTGGGACAATACAAGCTCGTAAAAGCTTGTTATCATCATAATTTCAGTCGAAAGATGTGAACTGCTGGACATAGGCCTTCTCCAATCGTAGTCACATCGACCGGTCTTCACCAGGCCATCAGTCCACCTAGCCGAGGCAGATAAGCGCTTAACGACATTGATTTTTCATGAGAATAGTTTAAATCTTTAGAACAATCTAACGTCGTATTGTCGTCACATTTTCACCGCGCCTGTCTGCGAGAGCCATATAATCAAAATCTTTGATTTAACTTAGCCAAAAAATATTTTTGTTGCTTTAATTTAAGTGGCATACGTTATCTTAGTTTTCAAACATTATTTTATAAATGTTTTAAATTAAAGCATGAGTGTTAATAGTTGTTATGTTCCTTTATAAAATAAGTGAGATCTAGTTGTATACCCAGTTCTCTCGAAGTTCCTTTACATATAGCTCCTGTCATGCACATTCTTCAGTTGCTTTAATAGAAAATTTGGTATTCTTTGGTACTTTTTTTTTGTGGCGTGGTAAATCGTCCAATGACAACTCCCAAATAAAGTAAGAAAATGTTAGTATGAAAAATGCAACTTCTTTCAAATTCTCCATACAAAACGCTGATTTCATAGGAGCAAAAATAAAACATTTAAAGTCAGTCACTTCTACTCAAAACCAAAATATCAAGTCAAAAACACAATTAATAATCCTCCATCACGCATACTTAAATATTAAACTAAGGTATAATATTAATAATTCATTAATTAATTAATGAATCCTCAACCATCCGACGCTTCGCAAGGACGCAAGCCACTCGAGCGCCGCGCTTATAAATTGATTTATTATTAAAATCACCAACAAACTTTACGTACTCAGACTTATTTTCCCGAGAGAGAACAATTAATTCCACCACCCGTTTGTAAGCACTAACGCAGTAAAGAACAGACTTGGTGAAAATAATATTAAATTAGAACTTCAAGATGGATGTTGCGAAAATGTTGGTCTGTAACAGGACGGGTTTAGTTATAGAATAAGGCTTTGAAGCAAAGATTAGGGTTAAGGCGCTATTAACTGCCAATGACCTTGAGTGGTTAGCTTGCGTGCTCTGTGCTGAGCTCACGTAACGCGTCGTACGTCCACCCAGTATTACTGACTCGCCCATCAACGAGCGTTGTCCGAAATTAGGCGTATTATTAAAATATTATACATAAAACAACAAGTATTGTTTTAAAACACGTATACTAAAATATAAATAATTAAATGATCTTTAAATTGGTGATGGTTTCATAAACGTAGGCTTTATAGTTTTTGCATGATTTTTAATTTTTCATCCGCATTAGACCAAACTTTACAAATTAATTACACTATGTTATAAAACTATAATTTCAAAGATTCACATATCAAATTACGACGACAATTGTTAAGAGTAACATAATTATACTTTTTTTCAAAGAAATAAGACTAGTCGTTTAGACGTGATGAAGTCGTATAACTGCGCCTTAAGTGAATCGTTCTTTCTTCTAATAGGTAAGTGGTGCCTAAGAGCAAAATGCTTAAATTAAAGTAAGTAAGGCCACCGCTAACACCCTGTTCCAGAAATACGAATTTGAAACTAAAGTCTTTCAAACTGCTTCATCATTATCGTTTTATTTATTGTTCTGAGACAGCGACACGCCGCGCCGGCTCACGCTGAAAACCAGCGCCGTGGATTCGTACCTGCGTGCATGGGCCGCGGCAATAAGCTGAGCGTTAGCAGTTTCGCGTGGTAGTGGCGCATACTTCCGTGTAGAGTATATTTGCTATTCATTTTTTTTTATGTAACAAAATGTATGTGCGTCGCTTTCAGGGGAATAAACAGTTTTTCTTTCTTTCTATCATAATCTCATTGAAGACAGACACCTTGTGTTGTTGTAAGTTGTGGCGAATTTTTAAAAAAGTGTATTGTTGGTTTAATTTCTAAGAGATTTATGACTAAGTTCTACTAGTCTTCTCAAAACGCCATTACTTTACAGTTTTATTATACATCCTACTATCCTACTAATATTATATATATAATACGGATGTTTGTTAATCAATCACGCCAGAATGGCTGAACGGATCTGGATGAAATTTGGCACAGAAATAGATTATTGTCTGAAATAGCACATAGGCCAATTTATAATGGCATACGAATGAGAACGGAGAACCCCGTTTTTGGGCCTAACTGTTACACGAATCAGATCTGTACCAAATCGTCTATTTTGCTTAATTAACCCATTTAAATCTTAGTCTCGATAACAATGGCCAGGTGTAGAAAATAAGTAGATTTAATTTTTTGCTTTTAACGACTTTTGTAAATCGTCACAACAGCTTTTTCATTATACGTCACTAACTTCACAAACGCTGGCATTATGTCAATAAATAGTACCCTAAAAATATGATCGATTAAGTGGAAATCGACACTGTTACAAATATAAAATAATGCTCCATTGTTTTAGTATAATTGCTTTTTTTATCAAAATCAATTTAAAATAAAAAAATCTGAAATCTAATTGATTTTTAACGTAAGCATCATTAAAAAATCATTTAAACAAATAATGGATAAAATCGATTGCATCGCGGATTGCATTAGTAAACGGCAAATGTCAGTCAACGTCTGTCAATTGTCATGTCATGTCATTTATTTCACTTTTTGTATTTTTGCGCAAGTGAAAGTGTTTTTCCGTATTTCTCGGGATTTATAAGACCTCTGCTCAAATACTGGACTCCAAAATTGATTGCCTTCTGACTGACCCTCGCCTGAACATTTTTGAAGTGAAAACTTCTTTAGGCGTGTTAGGCCTTTTTTTATGGAAAAAAACTATCAAACTCGCGCGACACCGACACCACTACGAGTGCTACGACGCGTAGCACACAGTTTCCACTTTTGTCGGCAATCCCCATGACTGCGTATTTTTGAAGTGAAAACTTCTTTATTCGCTTTGGGCCTTTTTTAGATGGGCTAAAACTATTGAACTCACGCGACACCGACACAACTACGAATGCTATGACGCGTAGCACACACTTTTTACTTCAGTCGGCAGTCCCCATGAATGACTGCCTATTTTTTTTTTGTTTACTACTTGAAAAACTAAAACAATAAGGGTGGTGCAGCTATCTATATATAGTATCATCTCCATCCAATATTTTTTTTAAACCTTACCCCACACTAGGAATTATTCCTGTATCGTGGGTGCGTTCCAGACATGTAACCTCACATGCACAAGACACCCAGACCCGGAACAACTATCTGTAGACCATACAAATATTTGTTCCATGCGGGAAACGAACCCGCGACTCGCGATGCGACAGCCAAACGCTCAACCACTGCGCCAACCGTGCCGTCGAAATTGGACACTTTACCCTGCCAAATCTGAAGTCACTCACTTCAGATTTAACAGACTGTTATTATAGTCCTCCTTAGATTTCGGTAACGACGACCCTTTGAAGTTATTTCCTAGCGTGTGGCGTCCAGATTTACGTAGGAAATAAAGCCTCAAAAATAACCTAAAGTGTAGGTAAACACTGACTGATTTTACCAATGTGGTCATTGCTGGGCGACGTGAAAATTGTGTTCGTGAAACCTTCATATATACTCTGATTTATGGCCAAATTCCATCCCCGTAACGCCAGGCCCAAGTTTCTATGAAGTTTGGGTTTCTCCTTTATCTACTGTGCGAGGCAACATCAATACAGTCATACAGTAGAGTCTTATTCAATTAAAATATACATTTTTTTCGAAAAACAAAAACATGTTTATTTAAAAGTAAAAACAACACACATATAAAACTTTTCTCTTCTTAAAGTTATCCCTCGCAATTTTTCCGAGATCAAACTTCTGAGGGGTTAATTAGACGACTTCTCTTAATTAATCTTCTGAAGTTAAATCGCCTTATACTTCAGCTGCGGATTCTTGCTTTCCCTTCACGTCATCTCATTACAGACTTAATTCGTTACGAGTTTTGGTTACATAACATTTGGGCCTAAAGAACGTACATGCAGATATATCTACACATAAACCTAATGAGACAAACAGTTATACTCAAGTATTGGTGTCTAAATTTAACCGTGGGAATGGTACTGAAAAATGGTATTCAAACAAATAATTCGTTTGGCTTTCCAGGCGTTAAATAAAATGTTTGTGGCATTGTGGCCTGATGCCAGAATTTTCATTTTAAACTTTTTTCGTGGCGCTACGAGTATTTTATCAGTTACAAATTGCTACGAGTGATTTCGATATCTATGTTTGTATAGCATAATCAGACTAACATGTTCTCATTTCTGGGACACACGCCTCCTCTCTATGAGAGTGTGTGGCCCGTAATCCACCACGCGGGTGTAGTGCGGGTTGATAGATGTCACGTCTTCGAAGTTTTTGAATCTAGAATATGCCGGTTTTCTCAGCTCAGCAGTTGTAATGAAATAATTGACAAAATTAGGTATGAAATAGTTTTCATGAGTAGGTAAGTGGGTATTTTCCTGTACGCATTTTTTATTATTACACATAACTTGAACACAACATTGACGTAACATTAACATTACATTACTATAACATGAACATAACATTAACTTAACATTACATTAACATAACATAGCAAGTGTAATCTCTTAGGGTTAGGCAGAATTGTAACTACAATGCACTTGCATTTTGTCAGTTACTCGTATGTAATAAATTAATAATAGCAGACGAAACTTGCCGGGTTGGGAAAATCCAATAACACTGCCTAACCCGGGAATCGAACTCAGAAACGGTCATGTTCGGCAGCTTGCGACTACTGGACCAATAAACCAATTGTTTTTAACAGTAATTTTAATTATTGATTTATTTATTTATTTATCACATGGAAAACCAACAGCTTTACATAAATGCAATAAGTAAACTAGAATAAGAGACATTAAGCCAATTATAGGTTTTCACAGCTAGCTATACAGTAATACAACAAGAGATCCTATACACGACAAGATATCAAGAAAAGAAGAGTATCAATCGCCAAATCGATCAAATCAAATCAATTACCACTTGTAAAACCATACATGCTTCTGCAGGCCAATATAACAAAGTCCAATGATAATTACGTCAAATTCTCTTAATATTCAAACAAATCAAAACCACTAATGCTAATAGCAATAGTTTTCAAATTAAATCGCGCCCCAGAGAGAAACAATGTCACTGCTACAAAATACCAGGCACATGTTTTATCTAACTCGCTTCTAAAATACGAATTTATGCAACAATTTATTAGCTGAAGTTGAAATTAATTGCTGAACAGCTTAGATATTTATCACCACTAAAAGAATATTTATTTTGTTTGCGTTGAAAAGTATATTTAATGTGCTTAAGGATTATTGTTTTACTGTATCAAGGCAGAGAACCAATCTACTCGTATCAAAGATTGATGCTTTGTCGATTTCCAAGGAATCGCATGACTCCGATGAGAATAGGCGATAGCTGAGAATCGAGGAACAAAATCTATAATTTCAATATTATGAATCAAAATAGTATAAATCCGGGTTCTCTATTGTATTAACTAACTTTTTTTTCCTTTAAAGTGCCATATTTTTTTTTGTCCTAATCATCATTTGCCCGAATGATAACTTGCCCGAACTTAATGTTATATAATATCACATGCCATAAAATTGAAATCCCTAAATACAATATGCACTAAATCTGTTTGTCAAAAATATTACAATCAATAATATACAAAATAATTAAAACAAGTCCTAAATTCAAATCTGTTAAGGTTTATTTATCCTAATAACATTTTTAAAACAAATTTGTATTACAAACGTTTTGCTATGAACTTATCTTAGGCGTTAAGTAGACACGAGTTATATTTCGAGTTTTTATTTCCCTGTAAGAAGCATGCAAACAAGCAGACACCATGCATGCAAGCGAGCATGCAACATGTAGCATGCAAGCAAGCATGCAGCATACAAGCCAGCATGCAACATGCAGCAGGCATGGTTTCTGTCACGGCTCCGGCGCTGCGGGGCTCCGGCGGCCCCACGCGAGCTTTTCCTCGCAGATGGCTTAACGCTAACAACCACCTGCTCCTCAACTCACGGGCCGCGTCGCCCCTCTGCGCCTACGCGATTCTAAATTACACTCTAAGGCAGACAAGACTGCCTTAGAGTGTAATTTAGAGACTGCCTGCTAGGACTAACAATTTTATTATAATTCAACATTCGGAATAATACACATTATTTAGTAAAAATAACTTAGAACATATGACTTTATTTCATGCAAAATTAGGAGATTCAATTATTATAGTACTCGATATTATGACTGATTAGTTTTAGAAGCAAACTGATAATGTGAAACAAAATTTCGTTTTTTTGAATGATGAGAATGATGATGGTTATTAACGTTTATAGCAAACGTGTTATGGATAATGATTTTCGGACAAACAATTAAGAAAAGGAGTACCATAAACCCGATCTGATCGTCGGTAGCTACCTCTGATCGGCGGTAGCGACCTCTGATTGGCGGTAGCGACCTCTCGCGTCTGGCCCTGGTCCAGGCCATGGTACTGAGCGAGAGGGAATGGGAAGCTGTCACTTCCTTCTGTAAAGCAGTAATGCTCGCGAAGGAGGAGGCGGAACGTAAGAAAGACGCAAGGGAGACACGGCCCTAGCAGCCGCCGCAGGAGACGCCCTGGGCGTCGGTAGTCACAAGCCGATTCCCGGCCACCGTAGGTGCGGGCTTGCGGACGACTAGTAATGGGTAGCTCGCTGTCCATTAAGGTCCAAGCCCGTGTCGATGGCGAGTAGTATTCCACGCGAGCCTCAAAAAGATGTCAGCAAAAACAACTGAAGGAACAGGGGTTGGTTTTATTCAGTAACAGGCCGACAAGCACTCCCAGGAGCTCTACTCAGAGTGACAGAAATTATTTGATAAGGTGTAAATGCGACTCCAGCGATAAAGTCGCAGAAATATAAAATATTGATAGAAAAAAAAATATTGCGTAATTTCAGACTTGTTTTTCCAATGAAAAAGTTATCATAAAAATTGTAGACACCTAGATAATGAAATAATGTATGATCAAAGGTAAAGACTCCAGTGTATTATGTGAGGTAGTGTAACCATGCAACACAACTACTTAGCAATCCATGGTTAAGCAATAATGGGAAGGTAGTTATTAATTTCACAGATAACTTAGCTTTAAGCGGATAATGGTCTACATTCACACCTCGCTCACAACACCACATAATCTACCGAGACACGAGTCAAAGCTTGCATAGATCTCGCTGTGTGGAAGGCGTGCATTCACGCGGATCCATTGTCTATTTCCAATATGGCGCTCGCGAGGTGACAAGCCGATTAGCTACCTCGCGAGCGCGGCTGATACCTTCATTGTGATGCTGCGATGTTATAGATAGATAATGCTTGGATCAGTTCAATACATATGTACGGCCTTGTAACTTGTGTGTGTGTGTGTAAAGATGCACTATTTGTAAGACGAATGTGTTCACAATAAAATCGCATTCTAGAAAAAATCTCAGGCACTTAACTCATCACAATTCTCTAGGCATTATCCTAATTCAATTGGAGTCGGCGCCACATGTCTTTTTCTTCCATACTCTCTATGTATTGTCATTTCAGTACCTTCTTCTAGATGTATCATCTATCACATATATCCATCGTTTCTTTATTGTTGTCTTTTCAGCAATTCCCATGCAAACTCAAAATTTTTCATTGCCTCCTTCTTTCACAACACATACTATATACTCGTACCATAACATCAGATTACCATATAGGCATACAAAAAAGTTAACAAATACTTAGGTACATATTGTTCTGCCTAGCCTTTTCCCAACTATCTTGGGGTTGACTTCCAGTCTAACCAGATGCAGCTAAATACCAGTATTTTACATGGAGCGACTGCCTATCTGACCTCCACAACCCAGTTACTGGGTAATACGATACCCCTTGGTGAGACTGGATGTCAGACTTTCGGGCTTCTGACGACACGTAGCGACTGTCAAAGATCCACGATTGACAGCCTGGACCAACGCCTGAACGCGCTTTCCGAGGCACGGAGGAGTCTCGGTATGTAAAGATGGTCAGCCCATCTATGAACCAACCCCGGAAAGCTTAGCTTAACCTGATGGATCAGCCAAAGCCAAAGCTAAACACTTAGGTACATATGTGACACTATTCATTTATAAGGAAAGAGGCACCATATGTATGTAAATATGTACTTGTAAATAAGTAAACACAAGTGTAGAGAACAATGGTAGAATTCTTGATGAAATCAGAAAATTAAATTTTATTCTAACATTTCCTGTAAAGCCCGGAAACTCACTGGTGAGTTTTGCGATTCACTCGTTTATTACCTCTATTATTACCAAAATGCAATGTATTTTATGCTGTGGCAACATTTACACGCTTGGCCATAGACATTATTGCCCTCCAACAAAAAATATATGCTGTCATAACTGAGAAAAAATGTCAAACTGACACTTGAAATCCGGTTTGTCGTATGCGGGCGGGGCTTGACGGATGTTTACGTTTGACGAATGGCGAGTTAAACAGGTGTAAGAATGAAATTTCATATTTCTTTGATAGGTTCGCGCTTGACCACTATCGCACCTGGTAAGCGATGATGTGGTCGACGTTGGAGCACGCTTGCCTAGAATTAACTTATTCACTCTTGACATAAAGACCCCCAGTATCAGTAGTATCATCATCAGCCTTTTAATGTCCCCACTGCTGGGGCACAGGCCAGGAGGGAGGACTTTATGGGAGGGTATGGGCCATAATCCACCACGCGGGCCCAATGCGGATTGGTGGATGTCACATGTCTTCGAATTTTTTGGTTCTACGATATGCCCAGTATGTAGCTACCAGCAGGTGTATTCGCTAACTCAGTTGACATCAATTTAATAGGCAATAGGCAGTACATTGCTCGGTGGATATCGATTATAATAGGTACTATGGTTTTCCTATACGTCAAAGCAGCAATGTACGGCAAGGTGCCTATCAAATTGATGTCAACAGAGTTAGCGAATACGTCTGCGGGAAATACAGACTCCGGCACGGAATTCCACTCCGTAACTGTATGCATAATTTATGTGTTCCCAAAACGTTTTGTACGTATGGGTGGCATGTCCACCATGTACAGGCTACTGGTGGCGCATCTCCGTACGTCTATTGGTCCAATGATAGAACGGGGTATGGCAAAAACAGCAAAAAGACAAAAAATATGATTACCTTGCTAATTGCTTGTTTGTGTAAAATAAAACAAAATAATGTTATCGTAAACCTTTTTATTATGTAATTAAAAATGAAAATTCGTTTTTTGGTGCTAAGCCGTGTAATTAGATTTTTTCAACGAAAACGTTATGAACGTCGGCTTTTATTTAAAAAGCATTGTTGTAAAAATCCTTTGTAATTTAACACCAGAATAATGGTAAGCCAGAAATAAAACCCAATTTTAAAAGTTTTATTAAAACCTGCACACTATTTTCATTTCATAAAACAGCACAATTTTATTCTAAATTCAACTCGGAGAAATGAGGACGTTGATAATAATTTATTTATGTGATACTTGAAATACTGCAAAATGCCAATGCAAGCGAAGTATTTTCATACAAAAGAGAGAACAATTTATAACAATTTGGAACGCTTGCACAGTGACTGTGAATAGAGGATTTGAATAACTACAAAGTAAGCTTAAATTGAATGTTATTCGATACCTACCACTGAATAAATATAACGCATAGCTACGAATGTGAAAATAGTTTCTATGAGGAAAAAGTTTAGACTTGACTACATTCGAAATGGCTACCTGCAGAAAACCTGGGAACCTTACAGCATGCTGGCTGGTAGATAAATAGATCGGGCTGGAACGCTCATTCGAATTAAGAATAACTAATTTAGACGGACAGCCGTTGGCTGACGGACTGAATGAATATATCATGAGAGTAAGAATAATTTTGCTTTATCTATAGAAATAATTTTGGAATATTAACCAATGCACATTTTCTTTCATATTTTTTAAGCCCTGGATACCTCAGTACTTGTCATCAGGTTTCTATAATAGCTAATTAGGCATCTACACCGTAGGTATGTACTACCAGAGCGCATGAAGCTGACCGTAAAGAATATCAAATACCTAAGCACATAGCTACAAACTTTAAGACACATAATAACACACAACAACATATCACGTCTGCTCAGCGTCCGTATGTCACTGCAGGGATCTAGCAGAATATCAGCGTCAGGTATATATGCCTGGCACGTGCTGTTTTGTTATTTTTTTGTGTCAACTTTATTTTGTAGTATGTTTTCCTTTTCTTTTTTTTTTAGTTGGCAATTTGTTTTTATTTAGGTTTATAGGTACTTAGGTACATGTTAATTGAAATATTTTAATTGTGATTTTGTGTGTTGTGCTGTGTCTTTTGTGTGCTAAAAATGTTTTATCTATATATCTATCTAATAATATGTAGGATTGTAGGTAAATATTTAAGGAAAGACAAAATTATGAACACTAAAAACATAATGATGGAACTAGTTTGTCCTTCCCTGATTGCAAAGTAAGAACCTCAATTAGCTTAATTAATTAAACTCAACGTATTAGCAAAGAGATTATTGGCGCAAAACAGCCAAACAAGTTACATACAACAAAAGTTGTTCGGGTTCCGCACGTAATGTCGGCAGCAAGCGAAAGCTAACAAAGGGTACATACTGACATAGAATAAGAAATCTGTGTAGAAGGCTACTATGTGCGTGCGACGATTCTGCTGAAATACCTTATAGCTCTAACCAAGCAATGGGCGAGGGTTACCACACAGCGGATCCCAAACGGACGTAAACGACAACGTGGCAGGTCCAGAAAGAGATGGCGGGATGAACTGGACTCCTTCGCAAAGAACTGGCCCAAAATTACAAAAGACCGGGGGAAGTGGAAGGGGGAAGGAATAGCACAGGCTCATAGTTTATTTAACAGAATAAGAGAATAATAATAGCGCTAACCACCGACTCATGACCCGCAGCCTGCTTTTTCCTCAGCTAGAACATGACAGTCAAACAGTTCTCAAATTGTCCTTTTAACTCTCTAAGTCGAAAAATAGTCTTTATAAAATCGCAATGATTTTAAAAAACCCAATCCAACGATACTCCGCACTATAGGATAGGCGAGAGAAAAAAGTCGTCCCTACTTTACATGTACGGGAGCTACGATATTTTTTTTTTGTTCAAAATTTTATTCTTTCGTTTTCTTGGCGTGATTAATATAATAATACCCATGCTAAACTACAGCTTTCTAGTACTCACAGTCTCTAACGCTATACCTCGGACGGACAGACCGAAACTATAAGGGTTCCCTGTCCTTGTTAGGACTACGGAATCCTTAAAAATGTAGGTAGGCTTATATGAACGATATGTTTCTAATACAGTAGACAATCAACGTTTTGTTCAAATCAGATGCCAAACTTTTTTTTTCTGTTTTTTTTTTTCAAAAAAACTTTGCCCACACTAACCATTACTCCTGTATTGTGGGTGCGTTCACAAACATGTAAACTCCGTTGCACAAGAAACCCAGACCCGGAACAACTGACAACAATCCACCACCAACAACAACAATCTGTAGGTTATACAAATATTTTTTCCGTGCGGGAATCGAACCCGCGACACACAGCGCAGCAGCCGAACGCTCAGCCACTGCGCCAACCATGTCGTGAAACTGAAATTTTTGTTTTTTTTCCCAAAAATGTCAGTTTGACGACACGTTTGATGCAAAACGGACCCAATAAGAATGCGCTGGGAACAGTAGTTTCGCATCTATACGTGCTTATTCTGTGGTAGGTCTCTCGTTCGGGTCTCGTCTACATATCAAAGGAAATAAAGCGACCTAGCGAACTATGTTGACGAACGACGACGGACTGATTCTGCGAATCTGTGGCGTGTCGGAATTAGAATCCACATTAGGCTGAATACACATTTTATTTAGAAGCAAAATGTTATTTGTACCAATACGAGTATTTACAAAAAATAGTCAGTAAAACCTTCAGATGATAGGTAAGAGCAAAATTGCACTTTTATGTAAACAACCATTACGGATTGGACTTCTCTATCTTAATCTTTTCATCTTCAACCCGCATCGAAGGTCATCATTTATCATTTTAGTCGAAAGACATCCACTGCTGGACATAGACCTCCCCAAGCGTCGTCACAACGACCGGTCCTGTACGTCTCGCATCCATCGGATGCCCGCGCCCCTCACCAGGTCATCGGTCCACCTTGAGGGAGGTCTTCCAACGTTGCGTCTTCTGGTACGCGGTCTTTCGGTATCATCCAATTCTATAACCAATGCTAATTGAGAGGTATTTTCTTATAAACGCCACTTTTCCCAGTCCTAGACCTCCCATAACGAATTCCTCTCTGCTTCTTTAACCAGCACGTTGGCTCAACTCGCATGTGGCTACCCTAAACTCCTACGATGCCAACTTATAGCATTGATAGAGCTATCGCATCTGCGAAGCATATTATGACCAAATTTTTTTAATATTCAAACTTACAAATAATGTCTCTTAATAATTGTATTGTTCTTGTTAATGCCTGAAAACAGTAGATTTTTTAAAGGCACATTAAACGTATGTACCCCAAGGAAAGTCAAGATACTCAAAGCATTTATTTGAAATAAATCATTTACCTACAGATACTTTTAAATCGTCAAAAAGTTGTCAGTCAGAAAGATACAGATATTTACACTTTCTAAAGTGTAGAAAATCGTGCAAGAAACTTCGTGGACACTTTTTACTCTGTGTCTGCTCTGCCCGTCTAAAAAGTCACGAAGTCCTGTGTGCAAACGTCCCAACATTCACTAGCATACCACATACATAATATAACGTTACACTAACTTATTAGCTTCCTGAAACTCAAATGTTTTCTTTCGATTCCCCAGAGACGGCCACAAAATTGCCTTCGTGTATATTTTAGTATGAAACGAGGTTCAGAGTCAAACTTCTGTAAGTAAGGCTGTGGTTTTCATGAATGTGACGAGCGGGTTCTTACCCGCTCGAGAGCGCAAAAAACAAATACTAAAAGCTGAGTGATGGCTGGATAAGTTTACTGTAGACCTTAGTCGTGGCAGTGCTTTCTACTTAAGAGGCCGTACACAAAATTTTGCCGATTTCGCTGATTTACGTGATTTTACAGACGTGATTTAACAGTTAAAATAACGTATTTCTAAAAGGTTTAATGCACAAAATGAAAGATCATTTAAATTATGATCTAATGTATGAGCTCTTTTTTATTTTTATTACAATTACAATTACGATAAATCGACCACAAACCGACGACAGTTTTGTGAATTTTTGCTGAAAGGGGTTTAGAATATCACATAATTTCGAATGTTTTGACGTCTAAACGGTATGAAAAAATTAGAACGTATTGTTGCAAAAGTCACTATCACTATCACTTTTGACCACTTTCATACAAAATTTTTGAGTAAAAAATATTTAACTTAGTAAAATTTTAGAGAAAATGGCAAAGAATTGCTTTTGATTTTGGCTATTTAAAACTCGTTCATAAAATTAAAACAGTAAACAATAAACTTCAGTTCACCATCAATCCATTTCTTGACAAAAAAAATGTGAAAATCACAAGAATTAGGAATTAGGTAAATTTAAGCGCATACGTGCGTAAAACGACAAATGTATTATGTTCCGGGGGGCACCTTTAACTGTTTATTCTAATGACGACAACATTGATATCACATACAGTTTTAATCCCTCAAGAATACTGAAGATAAGGTTAGATAAAGATTAGGATAGGTATTAATAAATAAGCTTGTAAGTACCTACATTGCGCTCCAGGAATGTAGGTTTTTTTTTTTTTTTTTTTTTTTTTTTTTTTTTTTTTTTTTTTTTTTTTTTAACAGCACATCCGTTTGCGATGAACGTAAATAAGGAACTACTAACAAAAAATAAAATTTCGTCGTCGGCGAAATGCTAAACATATGGCATGGTCATAGATCAAAAAAATTGATAGACTGTACTACATTACAGTTGTCTGTACTACGTTACAGTACATTAAGTTGTACCTACTACCTACTCACTCAGTACTTATTTTGATGTAGGTATACGAAATGTAGGAATGTGGTTTTAACGAAATGAGTAAGAATGTTGTATTGTATTACTTAACTTAACTTTGTTGATAACAAAAATGTATCTAAGAATTATGTCGTTATCAGTAAACTGTGTGTGTGTGTGTCGTTGTCAGTAACATTTTTTTAGATCTTCTTTACTTATTTCGATGAAGGTTTAAAAAAAATAAGTTCAAATAAAAGTAGTCAATGGGATATCAATTTTTGTAGACACTTAAAATGCCTAACGTGTCGCGTCTGTTAGATTCTTAGGTCTGTGTGAGCATTTGCCGACAAAGAAACGTCGGTCTTTGGCCGATGTTGCGTTCGTACCTACTGGGCTCGCGATGACCTCCGGTGAACTTAGGAAATCAGCTGAGCAGGGAGCTTCTTGTAATTTTATTTACATTGCGTTTTTTTGCGATAAAACCGTATTAATTATTTTTTAATTAAAAATTTCATTGAAGTAGATAGGTATAACGATTTTATACAGTTTAATGTAAAAAAAACGCAGATTTTTTTTTCAAAAATTAGGAAAAAACCGACGAAAAATTCCAACGCTAGGGGGTCCAGAATCATGTACTGAATCACTGGAACACGTATGTGCGTTCATGTACCTTACACACTGTATATAATGTACATGTGGTATGTTCTCTACAGCATGTAACATATTTTTATTTCAAACGATACCGCCCTGCACTAGCCGCGCTGTAGGTACTCTGTCTCGCTCAGGCGCCATCTTTGAAACGAAGCATTCTGTGAACTTTGTCGAGCGCTCAGTGTTGCCATTGATAAGTTTTTCTATTTATTTAATTAATTATTTTCATTGGGGAAAAATAATTATCTCGTATCCATTATATTTTTGCGTATATTTATACGCAGTACGATACCAAGTATATACCCTTCAGGATCGGACAGGGTTTTTGTTTCATGCTGTATATATATCAGTGCCGAATGGTGCTGAACTATACAAGGTCCGACTTACAGCGATGTGAATTCATAGGCTTTTCTCGGGAAATGTTGTGTCTCGAATCTTGACTGAGAGCAACTTATGTAAGGAATTCTGCTTAACCTAATGAAACAGTGCCTTTAAAAAAAAAATAGATAGGTGAATTTATGTTTAGAGCTCCTTTTTTTAAAAGAGCATTTTATATTTGATTTACGTGTCATGATTTAAATGTTTTTTGTTTTTTTGTGGGGTGGGAAATCATCCAATGACTTCTGCCGCTCTAGGTGGAGCGGGAGGGCGTGTCAGACTCTTACTGACTAAAACCCACCCCTGTTCCTTCCTGCCCTAAGTGCCCGGGGGCGATGTAACTCTGTTTCGAATTTATCCTCAACCCTCGGGATGATTTATATGTTGTTATTAGCTCCACTTAATGTGTTTATTTAAATAAAATCTTTTTATTAAAAGTAAATGACAATTGTCATCCACATGACAACTGCAGCGTTAATCTGGGACCTCCTTCCCAGTAGGCACACTACTAGGAATAACGAGACCAGACATCTCTCTCAAAGGCCCCTGTATGCTCTATTTTACTGTCAAAATTAAGTATCCCACTCGTCGCTCGTCGCTATGCTCCTTCACAGGCCTCAGCCTAAAAAATACACAACATCAACGACGATAAGCATTTATATTTTACTGTTCGAGATGATAGCTGTGCTCAGCGAGCTACTTAAAATTCTCTCTTGTATTTTTACCACTTACAATTCTTCCGAGACAGCTCAGGAATTGTCGTATTGTTTGCAGTTTATAAGTTCTCGGGGGTAAAGCTTGCATAAGTGATACAAATTGATTTCCTCGTAAGGAAGAGCAAACGCGAATGTTGGTTTCTCTTTATAGTGGGATTTAAGATTCTACGTTGTTTAGTGGTGTGTAATGGGAATGATGGAAGGAATGTGATATTGGAAGACAAATCGATCAGTTCTGACCATGGAAAACATATAAGAGTTTATTCCGTGATCAGTCTATAGGTGACCAAGCAATGAAAGAGACATTATTCTGAATTTGCAATAACAAAGAGGAACAGATAATAAAAACGTAGAATCGGCATTGGACTAATAATTATATTACGTCACTGTAGCAAGCCCATCCGTTGCCAGAGCAAATTCTGTCCAACAATCACAATAAAGCAGAAAAAAGGTTTTATAAAAACCCGTAGTAGATAAATTTATAGCTAACATCACTCCTATAGAACAATATAACAATTGCTATGTAGAACATCATTCATCATACAGCTAAGACAAGGGAAAAGGAGAAACATAAGAATATATTAATAAAAAATACAAAGAAAATGTTACAATATGGAACGGCAAAAAGCACGCGCATGGAAGGCGATTTTGGTAAAGAAACAAAACAGAAACGCAAAAATTGGAGCATTCTGTCTCTGATATATTTTTCTGTGAAGCCAATGAATTTTTTCGACAGTCTATGTCAAATGAAAAGAATAATGGCACCTCGTTGAACAAATTTTTACTCAAATTTTTTTTTGCGTCTGGTTTTGAAAATTATGTAAAAGTATAGTTTAATTGTTTCAAACAGTTGTCTTCAGTGATACTGTAGTGGGAAGTCAGGAATAATAGATATTCCAGTTCATAGGTCTCTGTTGACAATATATACCTAACCTCTGTTATACCCGGGACACACGAGGCTAGTTTCTCAAGTCAAGAAACTAGTGGTAATAAACTATAGAGCTAGTAAGTTCTCTGGCTTCATCAATACAGAGCTAGCTTCATTTCTGGGCTAGTAAGCTAGTGAGAAAGCTAGTAAGCTAGCATTTATTTGTAAAATCTAATTAAAATAATCTCTTACCCGAACACTGCCTCCTAAAATACAGGCTACCCTAGTTTGGGAGGCAGGGTTTACTAATTATTGGATACAGATTGCAACAATTTATCTTTGGCAATGTTCGATGCCAACCAAACTTAAGTACTGAAATTATACCTTGTTTTGTTTTGATTTTAAGGCCCATAATCACACCACCATAATCTGTAATTTTTGAAGAAAAATAAATTATTTATTTATTTATTTTTATTTATTTATTTCAAGCTGAGACAATTTAGAAAGATTACCCCTTTTTAGGGTACCGAACGTCCGAATGAAAAAACCCGTATAGGATCACTCGTGTGTTTATTTTTCTGCCTGTCCGTTTACAGTGTCATACTTCGATAGGCCATAGGCTTGATTTAATTAAATATAGTAAACTATTTTATCGGTATCTATTTGTGACATATATTTTATAGAAACAAGAATTCCGTGAACAATTTTCTTGGCAATGTTCAATATGGTTTCAACAATAAAAATAATATTCAAATACACTTTATTATCAAAGTACAATTTCATATTTCAGAAGAAAACTTTACAGGTTATTCGAAGTTTTATTATTAAAAAAAATTAGATATAAAACGATGATAAGAGGGAAATTAATAAACTTTTAACGACCTTCTTGCTCCATTTTTCGTATTATCAAAAAAATCCAATAAAATGTAATCTAGCGTCACAACTTTACCAAGTGATGAAAAAAAAACTTTGTCAAACTTTTAAACTATCTATCTGAACTTTTCTTTAACAATTTATTTTATTTATTAAACTTAATGCACAAGTAAAAATTACTGTAGGTACAATGGCGGACTTAATGCCTTAGGCGTTTTCTACCAGTCGACCTTAGGGTGGTGCAGAGACGGAACGTGGCAGGTGCAACTTAAGGGAAAGAATAAACGGAAAATAAAAATACAATAATAAATATATACTTATACAACAAAACAGACATACTCGTACATACAACAAAATTAAAAATGTAATTGAGAAAAACGAAAACAACGAATCAGTGTTGTGTCGATTTTTCGAACTCCTTGCGAATGTGTTCACGCGCCTTTAACTTAAAAGAGAACCGTCTGGTTGCCGTCCTGATGTTCGGAGGGAGCGCATTCCATAGGGAGACCGCCTGGACACGGAAGGAAGAATGGACAAACCCAGAGCGGTGAGAGGGACATCGCAGAAGACGATTAGTGGTTGAACGAAGATTTTTAGCGTGAGTCGAGCACAGAAACTGAAAATGCGAAGTCAGATAAGAAGGAGAAGTGGGTTTATCGAGTAGAGAAAACAAAGTAGTCAAGACCCTTAGCGCTCGACGAATGGGTAACCATTTTAAAATTAACCGATGCGCGGATACATGATCATACTTACGCAGATTGAACACAAATCGAATGCAGCTATTTAGAAGGCGGTCAAGTTTATTGAGAAGGTCTGCATTCAGGTCATAGTAGCACACATCGCCATAGTCGATTATGGGAAAGATTAGGGACTGTACAAGCATTGCCTTTATGTGAGCTGGTAGAAGGCTTTTCAGGCGATAGAGCGACCGCAGCGTTCCAATAAGTTTTCGACTGACACTTGTGACCTCCTTCCGCCAATCAAGGCAAGTGTCAACATGCAAACCAAGATACTTATCCTCGGAGCCAAACGGAAATACTGTGTTGTCAAAAATTACGGGACGTACATTTAGGCAATCCAGCTTTCTCAGACTAGCTCCCAACTATGATTGCCTGACACTTTGTAGGGTTAACCGCCACCCCGAATCGATCTGACCAGTTTTTAATGACTCGTAAATCCCGGTTTAGCTCCTCGATTGCATCCGATAAATTGTCAACACCTGCCTGACAGTACAGCTGTAAATCATCGGCGTAGTGATGATACGCACACTGAAGCTCGGTAGTAATAAAATTTATAAAAATTGAGAACAGAAGAGGAGATAAAATACCGCCTTGGGGGACGCCAGCTACAAGATCACACCACCGTGAAGAAGAGTCTCCAGTATGAACTGACTGCTTACGCCCCCGAAGATAAGAGCAAAACCATTCCAGTACCTCTTGAGAGACCATGAGATAAGAAAGGATGAACAAAAGGAAAGGACATGACTGACGGTATTAAAAGCGTTAGAGAAGCCGATTAACACTAAAGCAGTAACTTTAGTGTCTTCCATTCCCCGCCTGATATCGTCAGTCACTTTAAGGAGAGCTGTCACGGTACTGTGCCCGGGCCTGAAACCGGATTGATACGGGCTAATGAGGGAGTTGTGATAAATAAAACAAAAAATAAAAAAAATAAAATCGTGAATTACTATCAATACCTTAGATTAATCATTGTAATTAGTGTAGCTAATTAAAATTGAATGTTTTCTTGTAAGTCTAATAACTGGTTATAGTCAAAACAATCAAAAATTTGAGAAAGAAACCAGATTTAATAAAGAGTAGTAGTACCCTCAAACTTATTTTATGTCTTTTCCCCTTTAATTTTTTTACTTTTTTTTTCGTTTACTAATATTAAAATATCAATTTAGTAGGTAATACATATTTATTTAATAATTAAATTAACATTCCTAATTGAGATTAATTCCCTTTTTGACTTTAATTTCTTTTATTTTAACCTTCTAATCTACTTGTCATCCTAGATACTTATTATATTTATCTGTCCCTTCCTCTTTTTTCTTTCACATTCTTAGCTGTCTCTTCTCTCATTCCAGGGTGCCTCTTGGGTTGGCCTGTCAACATGTTGACCCGTAGAGCTGCATCCTTTGAGGAAAAACTGAAGGCTACGTTAAAAGAGTTAGGATCTATTAAGGAGCAGTGCAATAAGCTGCTTCAGGAAAGGTATGATAGTGAGAAGGAAATAGAGCTTATTAATCAGAAGAACACTGATCTAAAAAAGCAGTTGGCTGAACTTCACACACAGCATATGGACGTACTTGACCAGCATCAACACCTCCGTCAAATTGTGTCAAATTTCCAGCAATGTAGTGACACCCATGAACTGGCTTTGAGACGCATATCTGAGCTTGAGCTTGAATTAAGCAAGGCCCACAACACTTTAAGCCACTTAAAATCTCTTAAAGTCTGCGAACACCTGCAGCCTATATGATGAGTTGGTTGGTAGCGGGTCCGGTCCCATATGTGTTGAGCCAATAGTAACAATAGATTTAACTGATGACACCATCACCAAATGTAACTTGTTAAATAGCCACAACAAAATAAAGAAATATATTAAAATTAATAGATTAATTAGAAAAATTAAAAAATCATTAAAACATCAAAAATTAAACAAAATAAATAATAAACTTAGACAAAACAAACTTAATTTATTGCAAGAATTAAAGGATTGCAATAGTGAATTAGAGCTTTGTAAAATAATGTATGATAATGACACTCAGCGCCTTCAGAATGAACTGTTTGTTAGGGAATATGCTCTAAACGATATTTTTAATAAATATGAGGCTTCTCAACAAGATCTGAGTAAGCGCATGCAGGAGGCCAATGAATTGGTTGACCTGGTTACGTACAATGCAGAGAGGTATGAGTCTCTGACAAATAACCTGTCTTGTAACTGTGCATGCTCTCAGGCACCACAGCCTCAGCACATAGCACCCAGACCCTCAGCGGCTCAGCCTGTCGATAGCTGTAGTGATAATCTTAATATAAATAATGTGAATACCACTACTTATGTTTTTTCTGACAAATTCGTCAAGGTTTTGGTACTGTTTTGAACCAGTGTTCACAACATAGTATAATAAATAATTGTTTACCCGGTGCCAGTTTTAGCCAATTAGTAAATAATATTAGATTGACAAAAATAAACCAGTTCAACTATTATACTATTGTGTGGGGACAGTTTAGCTATTAAGAAAAAGGATGTAATTGATTGTGTCAATTTGATGTTACATCTCAGTGAGACAAATAACATTAAATTTATTTTCTGCGCTTTGCCTTATTCAAATTATTTGTCTGATGAGCAAAATAGGCACATCTATAATTTAAACTTGCTTTTTTATAATAGGACCTATCGTCACAGTGACGCTATTTTATATTTTGATTGTAATCAATTTATTACTGATTACAAACTAACCAATACTAATATGTATTTATCACCTAGTAGTAGGAGACAAATTGCTAATCTTTTAGCATACAATATACAGCGTGACACAGGTACATGTTGTGTACCAATGATTACAGTTAGTAATAATTTTAAAATTTCAATTGATACCCCTAGTTCTTTAAACTATTAGATGCGACAACGGGTAAGCCTCATAATATGTTGAATGTTGTACATCAAAACATGCAAGGTCTGTCCGGCAAAGAACTAGAGTTATGTTTATTTATAGAGAACTATGACGTTCAGGTTTTATGTTTAACTGAACATTGGTTGAAAGAACATGAAGTAGTTTTTATTAATGATGATTATTTTACTGTACAAAGTGCATTTGTAAGAAAAAATATAATTCGCGGTGGATCATTAATCCTTGTTTCAAATAACTTGAAATGCAAACAACGTTTAGATTTAGTTAATCTTTCCATCGAGCACATTGTTGAGTTGTCTTGTGTTGAACTTGAGCGATACGTTATAATTTGCGTTTATCGACCCCCTTCTGGTGATTTTGGGCTTTTCGAATCGGTAATGGAGGATTTAATGAATAAAATAAAATCCTACTAATATTATAAATGCGAAAGTTTGTATGTTTGTTTGTTTGTATGTTTGTATGTTTGTATGTTTGGCTGAAGGTAACGCAAAAACGGCTGAAGGGATTACAATGAAATTTTGCACACACGTAGGTCATAACCTGGATTAACACATAGACTACTTTTTATCCCGGTGAATGACAAGACTTAGCGAAGGCTGAGGTGGAAGTAGAAATCCAAAGTCAGGCTGAACGAGCGCACACTCTCAAAAAGTACTAGGACACCAGAAACATGAGAAGTATTTCCAGGGCTGAAATCATGAGAGTTAAAGACTCACAAAGTACCAGGAGACCAGAATCATGAATAGGTGTTTTCGGGGCTACAATCCTAAGCTGTATAGCTTCACAATTCACCAGGATACCAGAATCAAGAAGAAGTGTTTCCGGGGCTATAATCCTGAGCGGTGTAGATTCACAACCTACCAGGATATCAGAATTACAAATCATATTTCGAGGCTGGTATAAATAGAAAAGAAAAGAGAGGTAGAGATATACAAATTTCCGGCAGACCAGAAACACAAGAGTCGCAAACTACCAGGAGATCAGAATCACAAAACATATTCCGAGGCTGGTATTAGGAGAGGTAGAGATTTACAAATTACCAGGAGACCAGAAAAATGAGAAGTATTTCCAGTGCTGAAATCATGACCGGTAAAGACTCACAAAGTACCAGGAGACCAGAATCATGAAAACGTATTTTCGGGGCTACAATCCTAAGCTGTATAGCTTCACACACCCCACCAGGAGCCCAGAATCAAGAAGAAGTGTTTCCGGGGCTTGAATCCTGAGCGGTATAGATTCACAACCTACCAGGAGATCAGAATCACAAAATATATTCTGAGGCTTAAAGAATTTTTTTTTTTAATTATCCTACTAATATTATAAATGCGAAAGTTTGTATGTTTGGCTTAAGGTAACGCAAAAACGGCTGAAGGGATTACAATGAAATTTTGCACACACGTAGGTCATAACCTGGATTAACACATGAATACTTTTTATCCCGGTAAATGACAAGACTTAGCGAAGGCTGAGGTGGAAGTAGAAATCCAAAGTCAGGCTGAACGAGCGCACACGCTCAAAAAGTACTAGGACACCAGAAACATGAGAAGTATTTCCAGGGCTGAAATCATGAGAGATAAAGACTCACAAAGTACCAGGGGACCAGAATCATGAATAGGTGTTTTCGGGGCTACAATCCTAAGCTGTATAGCTTCACAAACCACCAGGATACCAGAATCAAGATGAAGTGTTTCCGGGGCTATAATCCTGAGCGGTGTAGATTCACAACCTAAAAAAAAAAAAAAAAAAAAAAAACCAGGATATCAGAATTACAAATCATATTTCGAGGCTGGTATAAAGAGAGGTAGAGATTCACAAATTACCAGGAGACCAGAAACATGAAAAATATTTCAAGGACTGAAATTATGAGGATAAAGATTCACGAAAAAGTAGTTCCGGAACTGGAATAATGATAGGTGTAGATTCCAAAACTACCAGGAGACCATAGTCATGAACCAGTATTTTTGGGGCTTAAATCCTAAGCGGTATAGATTCCTACGACCTACTAGGAGATCAGAATCACAAAATATATTCTGTGGCTGGTATTATGAGAGGTACAGATTCACAAATTACCAGGAGAACAGAATCATGAATAAGTTTTCCGAGCAGTACAGATTCACGAACAACCAAGACATAGAAGAATTACAAATGTTACCAAAAGGCTGGGATTATGAGCGGTAGAGATTCATAAATTACCAGGAGACCAGAATTATGAAGAAGTGATTTTGGGGTTGGAATCATGAGAGGTATAGATTCTAAAATTACCAGGAGACCAGAGTCGTGAATCAGTATTTTTGGGGCTAGAATCTTAAGCGGTATAGATTCACAAAATACTAGGATACCAGAAACACAAAGAGTGTTCCGGGGCTGAAATCCTGCGTGGAATAGATTCTCAAACTACCAGGGAGGGGGCTGGAATCCTGAGCGGTATAGATTCATAACCTACCAGGAGATCAGAAGTACAAAACATATTCCGAAGCTGGTATTGGGAGAGATAGAGATTTACAAATTACCAGGAGACCAGAAATGTGAAGAAGTAAAATTTCCAAGCGGTATAGATTCACTCACTACCAGGAGATCAGAATCACAAAAAAAAAAACCCAAAAAAAGGGTGGGATCAAAAGAGGTAAAAAAAAAGCATCTTGAATAAGTATTTTCGGGACTGGAATCTTGAGTAGTATAAATAAATAAATAAATATTCCACAACTATCACACAACGCCATCTAGTCCCAAGCTAAGCAGAGCTTGTGTTATGGGTACTAGACAACTGATAAACATACTTATATATTTCTAAATACATATATATTATAGATAAAATTACACCCAGACACAGAACAAATGATCGTGCTCATCACACAAACATTTGTCTTGGGTGGGAATCGAACCCACGACCTCCGGCATAGCAGTCAGGGTCACTAACCACTAGACCAACAGGCCAGTCAATATAGACCCTTAAACTACCAGGAAAACAGAATCATGAAGAAGAGAAATTTCAGACCTTTTTTTTTTTTTTTTTTTTTTTTTTTTTTTTTTTTTTTTTTTTTTTTTTTTTTTTTTTTTTGGGGGGCGTCTTGCAGGTCAGCCTCTGAGGCTGTCGTCTGCTTAACCGGGCTTGCCTGTGTAGGCTTTAATATATTAAAGCCTCCAGCCAGGACTTATTAAACTTACAAAACTAAGTGACCACGCTAAGGGCACTCCCTGCGGAGTACGGGCCTCGGCTTAGGGCGTCACTGAGGGGCAGCAAGGGAAGGCTGGATCTGGTTACCATTAATTGGGGAGTTTACTGGCTCAGCGGCACGTGCTGGCGAGAGACGGGGAGGGCAATGACTTAGATTTCGCGACGGGCCTCGCCGGCGAGGTCGGAAAATCGGCGGTCTGTAGTGTTTTTTGATAGTGCTGGTTTCCCTACGGCTCTCTTGGCGCAGGGTTGTGGCGTCATCAGGGACTTGGAGGGTATGCCGGGGGCGGCGAATCCTAGAAATTTGAGAGGGAACGTATCGAGTAGCCGATGCGATAAGGGGGTTACGATGTTTAGCAGCAGTTTCTAGGAAGCGCTTGGTGGAGCGCTTCATGAACTGCTGCAGGGTGGGGATTTTGAGGTCAACATGCAGCTGCTCGTTCCTCACAAAGTAGGGGGCATCCACCGCCTTGCGGAGAAAGCGGTGCTGCAGTGTCGACATCTTGTGGAGGTGACGGGGCTTGGCATGTGCGAACACTGGGCAAGCATAGGTCATGATTGGTCGGATGACCGCGGTGTAGGTACGCAATTTGCACTTGAGTGACAATTTGCTTTTACCATTTAGGAGGAAGTGGAGTCTACCTTGAGCAAAGGCGGCCCGCGAGCGAGCTTGCTTTATGTGCTCGACGAAGGTGAGATGCTGGTCTAGGATTACGCCTAGGTACTTGGCCTGCTTCTCCCAAGGGATCGGCCTGCCGTACATGGTGATCGGACGAGGGGGTCTGACCGTATGTCGCGGTCTAGAGTAGAGGACAGCCTGACTTTTCTCAGGGTTGACCTCAATTCTCCATTTCCGGAACCACTGGCCCAGCTGGGTAGTGTAGGTTTGGAGGTTGAGGCCTATCTGAGCGGGTGAACGACCCGAGTAGAAGATGGCCGTGTCGTCAGCGAATAATGCTAACTGGGCCTTTTTGGGTTTAGGGATATCGCTAGTGAACAGCGTGAAGGCTAGGGGGGATACCACAGAGCCCTGGGGGACACCAGAGCACACGGATGAAGCCAAAGGTAAATTGGAAGTAAAAGGTGGTGAAAAAGTTAATTTCATATAAATGTCTACGCGGACGTAGCCACGGACAAGAAGCTAAGCACCAATTTAGGATATGTTCGGGACCCAATAAATGAAACAGTTTCGATATGGTAAACTATTATATTTAACACGTAAGAGTAACAAGATAGGTACCCCGACACACTGAGCGAGTGTGTGGCCCCTACAGTCTTTATGTAGAACTTTGACTTTCAAAAAAATCTGGCTTTCAGCCTAATTTAAATAACTTTTGATTTTGATTTCTACAAGATTTATTTAACGTGCTCCTCTCTGAAAATACCACTCAGACTTATTACAATTACACTTTTTACGCGGGCGAAGCCGCGGGCGGAAGCTAGTCAAGTAATAAAAGTATAGTGATATGTGGAGATTTTAATGTTAATATTTTAGATGATACTTCATTAAGTGTCAGGTTAATCAATCTGTTTAGGTCTTATAATTTAAACAACTTGTTTTATGAACCTACTAGGATTACGGCATCCTCATCGACTTGCCTTGATAACTTTTTTAGTAATTGTAATTCAGAAAAAAAATTAGTGTTAAGTGACTTATCGTCTGACCACTGTGGACTATTAGTTAGCTTTCCTATGCCACAAAATAAAAAGCCGCTTAAAATAGAATGCAGGCCTTATACGGTAAGCCGTTGTAATAAGTTTAAAAATAATATAGCAAATAAACTTACACCATCTTTAGTAGACAACGATAATCCTAATGAAATCTATAGAGCCCTTTTTGATGTTGTGCAAAAAGAGTACCAAGCCATTTTTAAGTCTAAAAATATAGACGTTACGGGTACCTCCCTTGGCTTCAACCAATGGGCCACTGCTGGTATATATAAAAGTAGAGCGAGACTATACGAGTTATACGGTTTAAAACGATATAGGTTCGATACTCCTTTTCTAGAGTATGTTAAAAAATATTCTAAATTGTTTAAGAAGATTTGTGTTGCTGCTAAATCAAAATTCAGGGCCGTTCAGGGGTTAAGCGAGACAATTAAAAATTCTGATAATAAAGTAAAAGCCACTTGGAAAATAATAAATAATGAAACGGGAAAGTCGGTTAAAAAAGTAAATCAGCTAGAGATTCTATTCGAAAACAAATTAGTTAGTAAACCAGCTGACGTAGCTCAGGCGAGAGTGAGTTTTTTGCCCACATACCTATAACTACAACTCGCTTCTTAAATTCATCCCCGTCTAAAGCTGAAAGTCTTTTGAACGGTAGTGTACCTACGAGTAAGTGCAATCAATCATTTAGTTTTGAGCATGTAACACCACTTGACGTAGTTAACGTTTTTAACTCTCTAAAATCAAAAAACACAGGTGATTACTGGGGCATCTCAATTAAACTTTTGAGTGATATAATAGGCATTGTAGCGCCTTATCTTGCTGTAACTTTTAATAAATGCGTGGACTCAGGAACTTTTCCTGATCTCATGAAGTGTAGTAAAGTCATACCTCTATTTAAATCAGGCAATAAAAATGATATAGGCAACTTCAGGCCTATTTCCATCCTGCCTGCATTTAGCAAAATTTTTGAAAAGTTAATACTGAAGCAGTTGCTAACATATTTTAATGTAAATAGCCTCCTTCATAATGATCAATATGGCTTTACAAAAGGTCGATCGACTACAGATGCGGGTGTTGCTCTCCTAAAACACATATTCAACGCATGGGAGAACTCGCAAAATGCAATCGGAGTTTTCTGTGACCTCTCCAAAGCTTTTGATTGCGTACACCATGACACGCTTTTGCGTAAGCTGCGTCATTATGGTCTCCAAAACGAAGCTCTAAATGTAATTGATTCATATTTATGTAATAGGTTCCAATGTGTAGATATCAATGGTGTTAAGTCTTCCGGGCTACCAGTTCATTTAGGTGTGCTTCAAGGCTCGATATTGGGACCATTCTTGTTTTTGGTGTATATTAATGATTTACCATATTTTTTAAAGGGTATCTGTGACGTAGTACTGTTTGCAGATGATACCTCTCTTATCTTTAAAGTAGATAGGAATAGAAATGATTTTGATAACGTAGATAGCGCTCTCTCAATGGTTACGGATTGGTTTACGACAAATAACTTAGTTCTTAATGCTAAGAAAACTAAATGTATAAAGTTTGCCTTACCTAATGTTATAAATCTAGGACCTAATGTCATCTTAAATAAAGAAGTGCTTGAAACTGTGGACTCGGCAGTTTTTTTGGGTATAACTGTTGATTCCAAACTTCAATGGGGCGCACATATATCAGGCCTATCAGGAAGGCTCAGCTCTGCCGCCTACGCCGTCAGAAAAGTTAGACAATATACTGACGTTGACACAGCACGGTTAGTCTATTTTAGTTATTTCCATAGTGTTATGTCTTATGGTATTCTTTTGTGGGGTAAAGCTGCGGACATACAAAATATATTTGTTTTACAAAAACGTGCTGTACGAGCAATCTATAGGTTAAGGTCAAGAGTTTCTTTACGAGAAATTTTCAAAGAGATTGGAATTCTCACGGTGGCATCTCAATTCATTTTTGCAAACATATTATACATTAGACAAAATATACATTTGTACAAAAAGACCAGTGATATCCACAATTTTAACACCAGAAATAAGTATAAACTTCATGTTCCTTCCCACCGTGTTCGTAGGGTTCATGGTTCGTTTGAGGGTCTCGGTATCGAATTTTACAATAAGCTACCCCGTTCTTTTCTTGACTTGCCTTTTAATGCATTTAAAACTAAAGTTAAATCTAGTCTCTGTTCGAAAGCATACTATTCCATCAACGACTACTTAGAAGATAATAATAGTTGGTCGCTGTGTTGAACGCAAGACAATGTTACACTTGATGTTCTTTCTCCATATTTAGCTTATGGTTATAACAGATTATATGAGTTCATATAATAATTGTCTACCAAATTTAGTGTGATGGCCCTAGTTCATCACTTGTGGCTTCGAATCACAGCCCTTTGATAGTTTCAATCTTTGTTCTTGTAAGCAGGCACACCAGTTATGTATGGAGGCTTCTTTAATTTGGTTTAGTGTTTATGCTTGAGTTGGTTTTTAATGGCATGATTGAGTGTGCTAGCTGGCAAGTGGCGGATTATTTAATTTAATTTTATGATTATATTTTAGACGGCATATATTTATTTTTCTGTTTTACATAATGTTAAGATTGTTGCTTAGAATTATATAGATTCAAGTTCTTAAAACTTAACAGACAGATGTGTTGCTGGGGAGTTTGTTGGCCACTTCTTCTTCACAGCTAAAACACTAGGAAGTGGTGACGGGCGGGCGTTTTTTGGGGGACTGTCTTTATGTAGAACTTTGACGTTCAAAAAGTGCTGGTTCTCAGCCTAGTTTGAATAAATGACTTTTGATTTGATTTGATTTAATGAATTATGAGAATTGCTTGTGAACACAGGCCTCGAGCACTTTGGACAGGAAGGGAAGAATGGAAATCGGACGAAAGTGACTAGATAGAGTGGGACTGGGAATTTTAGGCAGGGGCCGTACTTGGGCTTTACGCCACAAGGAAGGGAAAGCACCAGAAAATAGGGAAAGGTTAATGATATGGGAGATTGCAGGAAGGAGTTGATCCGGAGCCGACACGATCATTATATAACGAGTGATGTTATCGCAACCCACGGTTTTGGATTTAATGGATAGGATAATCTTTATGATCTCTCCCGGGTCAACTGGAGTGAAGACAAAGGGGGCAATATTGGGACGCGTCAGACCAGCTAGATAGTCGATAGTTTTAGACTTGGTTTGACTGTCCAGTAAAGGGACAGTGGAGAAATAGTGATTCAGATCGTCCAGACCAATTGTGTTAGGAAGGTCTGAATGACGCGATTTGCCGTTACCCAGCGTTCCAAGGAATTTCCAGATATCGGCAGAAGAAGATGTGATGTTATTTAGAATATGGCGGCGTTTAGCGTTGCGTATCATCTGGTTACACCGATTCCTAGAAATCCTGAAGAAGGTCCAATGGTCCTCAGAGCGGTCCTTTTTAAATTCGCATTGCCATCCGTATTTCCCCATTCATCCAGGGTGCAGGTGGACGCTTCAACTTTACTTTCCTGACTGGAGCATGCGTGTCATAGAGCATGGTCACAACTTTGTTGAAGACACAAATTTTATCATCAAGTGTAGCAGCTTCCTGCAGGGGTGTCCAGTCAATATTAGATGCATCTTTAAGAAGTTGCTCACTATCCATACGTGCAAAGGCACGCCTATACTGGAACAAGGGTTTGGATTTAGGAGGTTTGAGGACATAGGACAAGTGAACAAGGTCGTGATGGGAAAAGCCAGGGGCATCAAGTTGACCATAAAAGGAAACTAGGGAAGGATTAGAGATGAGGATCAGGTCAAGCCAAGTATCATCTACGTTTTTGTTATGATGAGTGGGTTGGAGAGGCAGTACATGCATACTGGCTGACTCAACAAGATGCAGGAGTTTACGGGACCGATGGGAGTCGTGGGCAAGGAGGTTGGTGTTAAAATCACCCATGATGATGTGATGTGCATACTCTGAACCCAAAGATTCAAGCAACGATTCGAATTCGGTGAAATAATCAAGAGTAGGGGGACAATAGACGACACCTAGAACCGCTTTAGCTTCTTTGACACAAACCTCAAGAAAAAGAAACTTGACGGAATCGTTAGTAGAAAATGTAGTAATAATTTTAAAAGGGAAATCATGGCGAAGACATATAGCTACACCACCTCCCTCCCTACCGATCCGATCATTCCGAAGAAGAACGAAACCAGGGAGAGAGTAGGTGGTAGATAGAAGTTCAGGTTTGAGTCAAGTCTCGGAAATCAGGACGACGTGATCATTATTATTGAAAAACGTTTCACACAGTTCACTATGATGACAAGGAATACTTTGGGCATTAATGTGACAAACGTTAAACAGCCGGCCGGGATTTGAATCGAACCTTTGGCGCAATAGATCGCTAAGAGTATCTGTCAGAGAGCTAAAACTAGCATCGCAAGAAGAGGCAGTTGACTTATTAGCAGAATAAAAAGATTCGTTACCAGATAACATAAGAAAATATATAATGTAATATGACCCCTTGGATATAGAAATAACACTCGGGTTTCACTTTTTAAATAATTCATTTATTGTTTACTTCAGTACATCACATTTAACATCAACTAATATCCTCTTAGGTAAATACAACCGTCGTATTCGGTCGCCACGATCAGACTGCCCCCACTCACTCAACTGCCCAACCATCGAACTAACGAATGGAGGGGACTCCCTCCATTCGTCAACCGTTCCCGGATGTTACATCATGTGAGATTCCAATAAATTCTAAAACACTCAATTCACAACTTTAAAGTTGCAAAAATAAATAATTAAATTCATAAAGAAAATGCACAAGGCATTATTAAAAGAAAACCTAACACTCGACCATCCTGACAGCGTGTATGACCTCATACACGTATCAGGTGATAACCTAACACTCTGCCTGTTGAGTCAGATTTACAAACAAATGTGAATTTTAACAAACTTATATTGCCTTTTTATTGAATATATAAAAAAAAAAACATTAAGTATTTTAAGAAACAAGTCTTATCCATTTCTAATAATTGAGATTGTACATTTTACATTAATCATTTCATAAATATGAAAACTATCCCGTGTACAAAACAATATTTACGGGACGGAGCCCTGCAATTTATTTGCACATAGACTCCCGTTATTAATAAATTATAAGTCCTGCGATTTATTCGCACATGGACGAACTATTCAGCTATCTAGTGATGCAATCGATTGTCACAAAGCCAAGTCCTGCGATTTATTCGCACATAGACTCCCGCTATTAATAAATTATAAGTCCTGCGATTTATTCGCACATGGACTCACTATTCAGCTATCCTGTGATGCAATCGATTGTCACAAAGCCAAGTCCTGCGATTTATTCGCACATAGACTCACTATTCAGCTATCCAGTGAACAAATCGATTGTCAATAGGCTAAATCCTGCGATTTATTCGCCCATATACTCACTATTATCTATACCATAAACCAATCAGTGATCACCATCCTTTTTTTTTGTGTGGGGTGGGAAATCATCGTATGACTTCTCCCGCTCTGGGTGGAGCGGTAGGGCGTGTCAGACTCTTACTGACTAAAACCCACCCCTGTTCCTTCCTGCCTTTGAGTGCCCAGGGGCGAGGTAACTCTGTTTCGAATTTATCCTCAACCCCCGGGCAGGCATCGGCCATGACGGGCCCCGTCTCTTGCTGACAACTCTTTGAGGCGCGCGTGGAACACTACGCGCCGTCGACTCATAGGCCTGTTGCTGATTGGACGGCGAGCTACCCATTACTCACCGTCCGCAGGCCCGGATCTATGGCGGCCGGAGATCGTCTCGCGACGCCGGAAGTCCCTGGCGTCTTCTGAGGCGGCTGCTGGTGAGGGCGTGAGGGCGACTCCGTTGTTGATGCTCTCTCACGCGTCCCGCCTCCGCCTTCGCGAGCATTACTGCTTCGCAGAAGGAGGAGACGGCTTCCCATTCCCTCTCGCTCCGTACCATGGCCTGAACCAGGGCAGGGCGCGAGAGGTCGCTGCCGCCTATCGCATCCACGAGGTCACGGCGTGGCTCCGCCCAAGCGGGGCAGACCTCCACCGTATGCTCCACCGATGATCACCATGCTTAGTCCTACAATTGACTCGCACATAGACTTATGTAATTAGAAAATCTGAAAATGATCACGATGCTAAGGTTTTGGCGATTTATTCGCACTTCGACTTTAGTCATCTCGATACTTATTTTTATGAATTCTATCATTAGTTTCTTCTATAATTATTGTTTGAATAAAATCAAAACTTGCAAATAAAATCAATCAACTGTTACAACAAAAATCACTTCAGTATAATTATTGAGGTGATCATGACATCCCATTATTAATTAGATTCTGAATCAACTTCGGAAGCCTGTTCCTCTGTTTCATTTACCTCGGGAGCCACAACATGAACATTGGGTAGCATTTTATCTGCTGCTACCGAATTTTTATGCTCATGTTTTCGGCTACTAAAACCTCGTACGGCTGTAACTCTGTAACGATCGTTACCTAAAACCTGTACTACTATTTAGTAAAATAAATGCAAATTTACCTAATCTGAAGTAATAATAATACCAATCCCAAAGTATAAAAAGTAACAAATTAAATCCAGAACACTCCCTAATATCTAAACCATTTCATGCATTATAAAATCATTATTATAAATTAAAAATCTACAAAATACCATAATTATTCCAATTTCATATTTAAATTATCAATTCAGTAATAGTAATATTGATTCAGTAATAACAAAAAATAATTAAATTGTTACAGTAATGATTCAAAAATAATTTGTTCAAAGATTAATAATTCATTCTAATTTGACACATTGTAGTTCAATTAGCGAAATAAAATTGACCTCCCATTTAAACTCGTAAGATAATATGATGAGTAATTACAGTAATAAAGATTGGATTATATATTACGTTATGTTATTATTATGATGTTAAAGTTATTATTATGTTCTCGTGCCCTAACCGGGTTTCATGTTAGAACTTACTTATACCTATATTGTAAAAACACATGAATGCAATAAAAATATTTGATTTGGTTTATATTGAAAACCATAGACTATTCCGCGAACAAACAATGTTCACGGGGCGGAGCCCTGCGATTTATTCGCACATAGTCTCCCTCTATTAATAAAATATAAGCCCTGCGATTTATTCGCAGATAGACTTATATTTACCCATCCCGTGAAACAAACCGATTGTCACAAAGCTAAGTACCGCGATTTATTCCTATAGAATTACTAATTATCTAGTCAGAAAATCTAGAAACGGTCACGATTCTATGGTCCTGCGATATATTCACACCTAGAATAGTCGTCGCGATAATTATTATTACTTCAAATTTCTTCTATATTGATTAATGTTATTTATTTTAATAAACAAAAATCAAACAACCATCAAACTTCTACAAAAAAAACCGCTCTCAGTATATTACCGAGATTTCATCATAGCATTATTATTAATCAGATTCTGAAACATTATCGGGTACCTGTTTCTCTGTATCATTTGCCTCGTGAGCCGCAACATAGACCTCATGTCTTCGACTACAAAGACCTGGTATGGCCTCAACGTTTTGAATGCCTAGAGTAACTGTCACATTTCCGAATGAACCGACTACCTTCGGACCGAAAACTTTCATAGAAAACGTTAGCCCGCCATGTTTTAGTCATAATGTATAAGCAACATACTCTCCGATCATTGTAACTTCGCTTTCAACATCCACGTACGCAATCTACAGCCCGTTTGCCAGTTATATCCCATTGATTTAAAGCTAATTTTTCGTAATAGTAAACCTCAACATTTAACGTATTTTCCAAAGTTTGACCGAAATATTGCTCACTTGGAAAAACATTTAATAGTTTTACAAATCTATTTCATTGTAACACTAACTTTGTTGGCTAAATAAATTTATTACTATTTATTTACTTGCCAATCTTGCCAAGTGGATAGAATAACCCCGTAATTTTTGCATAGCTAGATGAACTGTAACAGTGATATTGTCGTCCCACCCATAATCATAATATCGGAAACAGAAAAATCAAGTTCACTCAGCTTTGAACATCTCTCTCCGTACTCATTGAGTCCTTCTCTGGTATCGTGGTACTTGCCATGTAGCCTAGGAGGTTCCCGATGTTCACTAGGTTCCCTTTGTGTTGAACGGTGCCTGGCAAGTGTACTCCTGGAGACACGGTAACTGGGTTGCTCTCTGCATGGTGAACATCCTCTTGAGCCGGCTCGTCCGTAGACTTGCTCACACCTTCCACTTTGAGACTTCCTGGATGGAGATCATTCACGGTCATGACCGGAAACATGCTGAGGCCCGTTGACTTCGCTTGTCACCTTCAAGCCTGCATAAACGGACGCGAAGTCGCTCTATTTCCAACAGATGTCTAGGCTTTCCAACACGTATAGGCTGTCTATTGCATTCAGTATTTTGATCCATTGCTCGTACCTCGGAACACAAAAACAATAGTGGTTAATTTACGCAAGCGAGATGCTATCGATAGAAATAAAGTTTGAATAATATCCTAAGCGACTGATCACGTAATTAACTACATATTTAATATACAGCTTAACGTAACTATTTGTTTTCAAACTTAACCTCTTCAGTAACAGTTGCACCAATTGTTATTTGTGACTTTATGCAAATAAAAATGTAAAGCAAACAAGTAAATAATGGTTTACTCACTAAAATCAAAACTATTTTCACAAAAGTTGATAAACGTCGGTCAAATTATTTGTTATCAAGCTTAGTGTGTTTTAAAACATTTTAACGTGGTTTTTCTATTTTTTTTTTACTACTAGGCTATTTATTATTATTATATTTTTTTTTTATCAATCCAGAAACATGGAAATCAAAATCTAAAGAACATAAGTAAGTAATGATTTATTCACAAAAATAAATTCTTTTATCATAAAATTTGTACAAATACCTACTCATGTAACTATTTGTAATCAAGCTATTTTTTTTTTAAACCTAATAATAAATCTAAATATGACGCAAGCTTTTGACTGTGTGCACCACAATATTTAAAAAAAAGAAACATGTCAACTCTACTTCATATTTTGACTTAAGACTACTTCACTTGACTGAGGACTCTACTAAACTGTAGACTTTACGATGTAATAAATGTTATTAAAATGTAATCGACTATTTTAATGATACTTTGACATCCTAAATAAATTGTGTGAGTTTGTGAAATTATTTTTAACTGACATACCTCAAATTGTAATTTTAATTTGTAATTATGCAATCAATAATGTTAATACTAACTTAATAATCTCTGTCCTTTAATAAATATTATGTACTTTACATATTTGTACTCCATACTTGGCAGAATGTGATGATACCATTCACTAACTTTAGGACCATTTAATGTACTATATTCTTCACTATCATTTCACCTACGTGTCTTCACACGACACAAGCGTCAACTAAACTGTACTACAACTCACCTACATGGCAGCATGTTACAAGAGTCTATTAAACAGAAACTGCAGCACATACTGCATAAAAATGACAACATCTATTAAAATCTGAACTATAGCTCACCTTTCGGTCAAAACTCTTCCTTGAGGAAGGTCACCAAACGGTGAGGCGGAAAGCGCACCACGAACGACTTGAAATCGAGGTTATGCGCGCCTCCAACTTCTGCACCTTCTCAAGGTCCAGCTGGTCTTCACCAGTGTGTATTCTACGACGGCCCGACTTCGTAGAGTAGACACGCATAGCTGCACCGCCAGCACTACAGGACACAGCGGCATGCCAGATCCTACCGGAGCCGTCCCACACTGGCCGCGACAAATAAGCTTCTTCTTTCTCTCCACCTCGCTGCGTAGGGGTCTACTACATCCTATACTCGTACATCTCATCTTGAGTGCACGCCGCATAGGGGTCTACTAAATTCTATACTCGTACATCTCATCTAGAGTGCAAGCCGCATAGGGGTCTACTACATCCTATACTCGTACATCTCATCTGGAGTGCACGCCGCATAGGGGTCCACTACATCCTATACTCGTACATCTCATCTGGAGTGCACGCCGCATAGGGGTCCACTAAATCCCATACTCGTACATCTCATCTGGAGTGCACGCCGCATAGGGGTCTACTAAATCCCATACTCGCACATCTCATCTGGAGTGCACGCCGCATAGGGATCCCACAACCATGCAAACATCCATCCGTATCGAAAATTCAGTGAGCGAAATTAAAAAGTTTGTTGAAATACAACTTAAAATTGTTCTATATGCTCCAGTACACCGATAACTCTACCGAGGACGTACGCCTCGGTCAAGAGTATCACATGTACCGATACAACTATTCAGCTTTTATCTATCCAACACAACGATAATTTTATCAAAGAGTTGCCTCGGCCAAAGATACCACGGGCGTCAGTCCGATTATTTACCCAATCTAATAATTAGTTAAATGCAACAATTACCCCATCGAGGAGTTGCCTCTATTGAAGGCACCTCTTGCATTATTCCAACCACGTAGTATAGGCAAGAATATGTTTGAATGTTTTCAGATTAGCTACATATATTAACATTAAATAGCTCACCGAACTTTTCCGCACAAAAGAATGTTAACACAGTTATTTGTTTATTTGGAAACTCAACAGCTTATTTTGAATTTACATGAGTTATGAATGTTCACCTCACTATCAATGAACAGCCCAATGCAGTCGAAATAAAAAAAATAATAGCATCTTAAAGTCTGCATACACTGCACACCGCTACCGCCGCGTTATGAAGACTCTTCAATATAAATACTCACGATTTCTGTCAGACAGCTCGCGACGTTCATAAAACAAATAATAAAAAGGGTTTTAGAACAATACACACTCGATAAAAGTCACGAAAAGTTTTGCAGGGTATTATGATAATATTTTTGTTAGGGTACGCTTGAGCTCAAAAATAACCTAAATGTTTAACCCCTTTAGTATACAACTTGGAACGATCCATAAAAACAAAATTCATATTTAAAACAACATTTTGTTCGAACTTCGTTTTTTTTTCAAGTAAAATTAAATATAGTTAAAACACAACATTCTGTTAGTGTAATCTAATAGAATCGGAATCCATGATTTTAAAGTGAAATTCAAACACTTAAAATATATTATTAGGCGCGTACTTACCACTTCTGAAATGTAATATAACCCCTTGGATATAGAAATAACACTCGGGTTTCACTTTTTAAATAATTCATTTATTGTTTACTTCAGTACATCACACTTAACATCAACTAATATCCTCTTAGGTAAATACAACCGTCGTATTCGGTCGCCACGATCAGACTGCCCCCACTCACTCAACTGCCCAACCATCGAACTAACGAATGGAGGGGACTCCCTCCATTCGTCAACCGTTCCCGGATGTTACATCATGTGAGATTCCAATAAATTCTAAAACACTCAATTCACAACTTTAAAGTTGCAAAAATAAATAATTAAATTCATAAAGAAAATGCACAAGGCATTATTAAAAGAAAACCTAACAATATATATAAATAGATACTAAAAATTACACACACAGGCTGGTACGGAGTTTCCATCTCTGCACCACCCGCCAGTTAACATCATTATCATTCATACAAGAAGAACTAGGAGATACCAAAGAAAATAAAAATAACATTGAACACAGCACTCAGATATGGCGATAAAACAGTTAACACTATGTCGCAATCATGAACGAAAACAAAAGAAAGGAAAGACAAAACAAAAAAGAAAAAATACAGAGTTTACAAGAATAATAGTATTCGGAACGCACCTTACAAAACAATCCCGAACTTGAACGTATCCGATTATTTGTAGCAAACGATAGATGAACTAATATGAACATACCCTCTATTTTTAATTTTACGATTGAGAAAACAGAAAATAAACTTATTGAGGGTAAACATAAAATAACATATAAGTACTACGTAACACATTAGAAAACAAACAAACTATACAAGAAGTTAAGAAATAATAGGAAAAGTGATCGAATAGAAGTTAAACATAGTGAAAATTATTGTTATGGTAAGTAAAACCTTACTGTCTATTGTGTAGACAAAGTTAATCGGTACAAACAAAGAAGAAAAAAAATAAAATAATAACACAACTAACTCGTCTTGTTACGCAGGTTCTCACCTCCTTGGGCCCATACTTCGCCAGCAGTGGACTCAGTTCATCGAATGCAGTAATTTTGTGTCTACTCCCGTCGCGGGCCTTAACCACAATGACACCGTCCTGAGTCCAACAAGACCGCATACCGAAGTGAAGACGCGCCTTCCCGAAGATGGTCTGCCGGGTCCTTGTCAAGAACTCCTTGACTGAGATAGAGGAACCCTTTAAGCCTTTCTTGACTCTCCATACAGCAGATTTATCATTATAAGTTGAGAATCTCACCAGGATGGGTCTATGATGATCTTTATTGACCACACCGAGTCTGTGACAGGCCTTTATGGAAGAAACAGTCAGTGGTTTGGTGGCCAGCGTCTTATTGATGACATCCAGTATAATTGCACTGCTTACTTCGCCGTCAACCTCTGCAATGCCTTGGAAGATCAGTGCCTTCCGCCGATGTCTGGTCTCCAACCCGTCGATCTGCCTAGCACACTCGCCAATTTGTCTCCGGAGCAGACTAGGCATGCTAAAAATTAGCTCCCTGAAGGTTCGGAACTCTTCAGCAACCCTTGCCACAGTGTCCTTGGCAGGTCCTGCGCTCAGAATTTGAGCTTCAAGTTCTCCCATCTTCCGTACAAAGCAGTCCTCAAGGCTTTTCTGTGCCGACACAATCTCGTCCAGTTGCGACATAGTGATTCTCTAGTGCCCCAGTGCTATTTGAAATAGTGATGGTGCAGATGATGAGCTGGCAGGTGGTGTTAAATTTACAGGAGTCACATAAATGTGCTACAAACGTGAGTACCCGTTAACTGGAGGCTATACACTGATAACTTATCGTAATTAGGAATTTTTAATGTGCATTTCTAATTAGAATATAACATTAATTTCGGAGAAACGTCTAACTTGACTTCACACCTACCCGCCAATCAAATACAATATCTTCCGTATTTCTCACAATCTAACAATAGAAAGCATAATTTCCATCATTGATCGGAACAAAATACTGATGAGGGTTATTTATTCTTAGCATCGTAGCTTTGTTTATAAACTGGAAACTAAACGTAAATTTCTGTGGACAATGTTTGTCTGTAGGTTGAGAAATCAGGTACTAAATTAGGCACTTACTTAAGTAAGTATTACTATTTATACAGAAGGTCTGCGATTTTCGGTGCTATCGTTCTGCTAAATTGTTGAACAATTCCCAAATCCAAAAATAAAAAACTGAAAGTAAATCTTTCTCTTATCATGCCTCATAAAAATAAAAGAGTTAAGAGGCTTTAGGGGAAATCGCCTTATCATCGCGCCTTCAGGATGAGATAACAACTTGTCACTTTTATGAAAAATACGGACGTTGAGTTAGACAAATTATAGGGACACCCTGTAACACTTTTGTAGGTAAATTCTTGTGATGTTTTTATATTCGAGAAGGTAAGGGCTCACAATAAGAATAACGTTTTGGTACTATGGGGACCGGATCAAACGATAGGCTTATTTGTGAGTCTGTAGGTAGAAGAAATTTATTTCAATAAAAATTAACTCATTTTGCCAGGGTGGGAAATATCATCAAATGACTTCTCCCGCTCTCGGTGGAGCGGGAGGGAGTGAGTCTCTTACTGACTAAAATCCACCCGTTCATTCGAACAATCCCGCAACCCGGGCAGGCACTGGCCCTGACGGGCCCCGTCAAAACATCATTTTGCCTAAAAATTCAATGTTTATATTATTAAAGACTTTTCTTAAATCGCATGAAGATACCAAAGACAGACAGAAGTATTTTCGACCAGCTGCTCGCTAAAAGATTCGTGACAGCATGCAACCTTCTCAGGTGTCATTGTACCTGCGTTGTATCACTTGGGCCCTAGGGATTTTGGGATAAAACCGTAGGTGATACAGGAGAACGTTTACCGGAAGTTATGCAAAGGCAACGTAATTATAAGATTTACCTTTGCATAAATTCCGATTAACTGACAACATTACTAACTAACTTTATGCCTGCACGAGTATTCCCAGGGAATTATTTCTAAATAGCCACGATTTTTTATAACGTCAACAATATTTTTGAGGTTAGAATCTACAACTACCTTCTACCCGACTGCGGCGTAGCTTATGAGTCTAGTTAGCGATAAGCGAGAAGAGTAATTAACGATCTCGTTTCTATTAATTTCGATTTCTCTCAGAAAATTACCCAAAAAATAGGACTTGTAGCAAAGCGCACCACTCTTTGTTTGTCCATCGATCATTCAATGAAAACTACACCTATATTGCTCTAACAGGCACAACGTATAGTGTAGAAAACAAAGCTGTCATAACATCACACGTGAAGTCTTTCTTGAAAGACTTCCAAGCCTTTTTTGTGGTTTGACAACTTCAATTCTGGCTGAAGAGTTAGTCGCTAGATACCTACTGCCTTTCAGTCTTCAATGCTCAAGTTGCATAGATATTGACAAATCGAGTAATGGTTGTTAACAGGAGTAAATGAAGTATAATTGGTGGGAGTACTTAAATGATAGAAATATGCTTGACAAAAATACTTTTTATTCATCATTCTCTCTTATCACTCACTACAGCATCGAGGAATGCTGCTCGCGCTGATATTGTCATATTATATTGTCCATACTTGAGAAATCCAGAAATGTGTTAAAAGCGTTAATAAAAGAAAGCGCATGTTCCACTTGTTCAGCCGTAAATGTTCCATGTAATGTACACTAGAACTCGGAGTTTATTATTAGGAAAAGATAAGTAACACCCAATTACACCGATATCGGCTCGCAGCAAACTTCCACGTCTTCTCTCTGCGGCGGTCGGTAGGCCAGTGCCCCTTGCCCCGCGACCCTGCGCGTACGCTGCTCGAGACGACAGTTATACCCAACTATACATGTCTATACACTACATCACTATTTTGTGAATTGAACAACGTATCCCAATCAGTACTAAATGTATGTTCTTCACAAATGCGAACATTTATAGGCAGCATATGAGATGGATTCTCTCTCACAATAAGGTCACGTTTACGGTTCCGCAGAGGACTTCCACAAAGTATGCAAACATGCATGTGGCCACGGGAAGATGAGGCACCAGGTTCATTACTTAATTCAGTGTTGACATGCTGCATTGCCAATTGTTTACAGGCATCACATATGTAGTCTTCTTCAGTGATCTAAAATAAAAATTAGAGTTGTAATATGATGTATGATTGTGTGATGGTTTTTTTTTTTTTTTTGGGGAGTGGGAAATCATCCTATGACTTCTTCCGCTCTAGGGCATGGCGGAAGGGCGTGTTAGACTCTTACTGACTAAAACCTACCCCTGTTCCTCCCTGCCTCGAGTGCCCAGGGGCGAGGTAACTCTTTCGAATTTATCCTTCACCCCCGGGCAGGCATCGGCCGTGGCAGACCCCGTCCCTTTGCTGACAACTCTTTGAGGCGCGTGTGGAACACTACGCGCCATCGACTCTCGGGCCTGGTGCTGATCGGACGGCGAGTTACCCACTACTCGCCGTCCGCAGGCCCGGGTCTACGGTGGCCGGAGATCGTCTCGCGGCCCCTGGCGTCTCCTGCGGCGGTCGCGGCTGGGGGCGCTAGGGCGACTCGGCTGTTGTTGAGTCTCCCTAACGTATGCCGCCTCCCTCTTCGCGAGCATTACTGCTTCGCAGAAGGAGGAGACCTCCCATTCCCTCTCGCTCCGTACCGTGGCCTGAACCAGAGCACGGCGCGAGAGGTCGCTGCCGCCTATCGCATCCACGAGGACACGGCGGTGTTCTGCCCAAGCGGGGCAAACCTCCACCGTATGCTCCACCGTGTCCTCTGGGATTGTGTGATGGTTTATGTTGGTTTAAGTACTAAAATGAGAAGGTATAAATACGTACTATTATTGAAGAATTCCTCTCGCAGATCTTAGGAATTACTCTCGTATCAAGATCAAAAACGAGATGGCGGCGAAGTGTGTAACACTTAAAAAATAGAATAAATTTAATTCGTGGAATGGAGCGTTATTTTGCAAGATGACAGATAGACTTTGACGTTTGTTTTTCCAACTTGATCTGGAGCAAGTCTGCCTCTTAAACTTTATATATTGGAAAAAAACTTCTTAAAAGCACTTAATAATGTCTCGAGGTGTAAAAGGGACCAGAGTCAAGTTCAAATGCTGTAAGCATAAGAATGTAGGACGCTGTAAGTACTCTTTTTGGGATTTTTCTGTAGTGATGCTAAATCTTAAGCGTGGCGTTTATGAGTCTCAACGAAATTTTTTCTTATTGGCAGGGTTCCTACTTTACATTTAGTTTCATACGAAATAACAATATAAAATAGTCGGATCATAAACTTAGCAAAAGGTTCGGAACACAAACGTCCACGTGTCCAGAGATAACCAGGATTAGATGACCACGGCTTAAATACTGCTTGTGGATCTCCTCACTGGACCTTTAATCTTCGATCTTCGAACGATAGGTAATAGTGGCTCATCATAAATTGTAAGTTCAACATACAATTTTCTGTATACTTGATTATTATCTAGTTTGATGCAGTGTTGACAATAAATGTGAGAAAGTGAAGACCAAATTAAAGGACTCTTATTTACTACAGACATACCTCATGCAATAAACCCGAAGATTGGTAACTAGGGTCACATGCCATAAATTATCTTTGACGCTAGCCGGTGGAAGAATAATTTCTTTACATGTGTATAGTGTGTATATGTTACAATTAACACATAGCAATCGCAGGCCTATTTGTGGCGTCTGCATGATGTCTCTCATAAATATCCAAGAAACAAAATTGACAAACAGAATATAATTTCTTTGCCGGGTGTCAATCAATGGCGCGGGTCGATGACCACAGATTAAGTAACTTGTCGATGACAAATGACGTTCCGTTGTACGCATTTGAACAAAACTACTTACTATACACCAACATAATATTTTTTTTATGACAAGAATCCAATACATAATAAATCAGTATATTTGTTGATTTGATCCCTTTAAACTAATTGAATAGAATTACAGTTAAAACTTTTTAGAAAAACGTGAATAATTTCAGTCTTTGAATTCCAAGTCATTTCATACGCGAAATGAATTGTCAAGAGGTGCGTTCTGAAACTATTATTCTAAATAATTTAGAAAAAGTTACAAAAACAAAAAAAAATGCTAACTTTTTTTTGTGTCTACTTATTGAGATATTTCTTGTCTTTTCTATGACCTTAAAAAATAAGGGTAATTTTCATATATATGGCGTATTGGGACACCATCGTTTCGTTGTCTGGTACGATTTGGCCATCCTTCTTTAGTACTCTTTCCCTACTCAAACTTGGTCCAACTCGGATTCTGTTTAACAGCCTCTAACAGAACTATCTATTTCCAAAATTATCATCAATGTTCATAAAATTTTAAAGTTGAGACCATTGAATGCTCTTTATCAAATAACCGGCTTCATAACAAATCAGTAATTCGACCAAAGTTCGGTTTGAAGTGAACCAAACGATCCCGGTCTAACGTCCGGGATTGTAGAATGTCCCGGATACTCCAAAGCTCGGTAAGCCGGATTAGTTTGGTTAACCTCATTACGGACTGGCCGGATGTGGCTTTGCTGAAAAATAGTTTTTAGGTAATTACCATTGACCTATTACTAAATGGACATCGGGTCTGCACTTAATAGTGTCCGAGCCAAAGATCTCCTAAACAAACATACATCCGTGTAATCTATAATTAAAGAACAAATTTTTCAATTTTTTCAAAATTATTGCCTAATTTTATTGTTTTGAATAAATGTTTTCATTTTGAATTTTAGTTTTTATTTTCTTAGTACGAGTAGGTACATTTTCAAGGTATATTTTTGGTTGTGACAGACGGACAGACAGATCGACTCATGATTCTTCCTATAAGGGTTTCTGGTTTTTATTACCCTAAATTAAGTAAAGTTTACACCTCTGGAACAGGAGTCAACCGTTGACCGTTGCTGGTTGACTTTCAACTAGCTTTGTCCCTCAGGATCCTACACTGTTGATGAACTTAGACCCAAGGGACACTAAAGGTCGTATATGATTGGCATTCCTATAGACTACTTTGATACCTACATGTTTCTCTATCGATTTAGGGCGATGCCCCATTAGTGCGTTGCGTTGCGTCATTGCAACGGATCAACGCATTGTATGTCACACCTGCGTTGCGACGACGCACGACGTGGCAGCGTAATGGCTCAATTACACCTTCCGATTTCAAGGGACCCAATTTAGGAAACAGGAAGGTGTAATAGCAGTTAGAGCAGTTAGTGTACGATTTAGTGAGATTGGGACGTCCCGATTTGACTTCCTAAATTGTGTACGATTTAGGATAGTGTAATCGCATCACCCCGATTTAGAGCTAAGTGTTGCCAATTTAGAGACTTTGTCGCTACAAATGGGGTAGTAGTATTTTGGTTTGTGTTTAAAATTAAATTAAATTTCACAAAGTCCCTTTCCCAGAAAAAAAATCTGAGTCCGCTCTTTTTATTTTTAAGTCTGCTCCTGGTAGAATCAGTTTTTAAGAGACTTTAGAGCGACTTTTGATATTCTGTTTAGGGACTCGAATTTGTAAGAGTTGGCAACACTGCCGACTTAGGAGTTCAATTTAGGATAGTGTAATTGCTCGCTTCCTGCTTCCTAGTTAGTTAGTTCCTAAATTGGGTCCCTTGAAATCGGAAGGTGTAATTGAGCCTTAAGAAGACAACGCACGCACCACGCACGTCTCGTTTGCCCCTCTAGCATTGGAACACTGTCCGTCGTCCGCGTCGTCACATCGGAGCTCCGACAGCGCAGCGCATCACCCGCCCCCCGCTTCGTCTCACGTCCGTCGATCCGTTGAAACGTCGCGTGCGACGACGCAGCGGTCTAATGGGGCATGACATAAACAATATATGGAAAACGCCGCAGCGACGACGCTGCAACGACGCAACGCAGCGCAACGCACTAATGGGGCCTCGCTCTTATGACACATTAACGCCGAGATCCAACCCTGGGTACCATACCGAAATGATGCAACTTTCAGATCACGAGTTACTTCTCACTCGCAAACACAACAATTTTTAGGGTTCCGAACATCCGAATGTAAAACGGAACCCTTATAGGATCACTCGTGCGTCTATCTGTCTGTCCGTCCGTCTGTCACAGTCAATTTACTCTGAATCTACTCGACCGATTGAGTTGAAATATTCATGTGTACCAAACACATGAATATCTGTAACCCAAACACGAACGGACCATTCTCTCCTTTTATCTCCGAAACCAATAGGCCCAAAGTTTTGAAAAAAATACAGAATGTAGCAGTTTACATATAGATTACAGGAAAACTTTTACGAAGTACCTATATGTAGTTAAAACCTGAAAAAATATGATTTGTTAAGAACTCTTTGCGCGTGATACCGACTCGTTTTAGGCCGGTTTTTTTTTTCGTTCCTAAAACAGCTGTAGATAAATCCACTAAAATGAACACGCTTTCCATCCATTATCAAAACGTTCGGGGCTTAAAAACCAAACTTTCTGCCTGGGGAACTTAAGGCCCTACTACCGGCCAAGTGGCGCCCTCATTGAATAAAAAATTGTAGTATAGCGTAAAAAATAAATATTAAAGAATCCAACGTCACGTTTGATAAAAAGAGGATAAAGTGTAGTCTATTCGTTTTACCTACGTGTTGCTGGTTGGGGATTTTTTTTAATTTAGGATTTAAATTCTGCCTACGCATTCAGATAAGCAATCTGAATAGCAAATTTATTTAAAATAAAAATTTGCCTCTGCTATAATCGAAGAGAATGGAAAATCATAATGACGTTGGAAAATCTTTCCCGAAACCACTTTCACACTCGTGCTGCCATCTATTATGCAATACCAAAACCAATTTATGTTCTAGTTAAGCTCCTAGTCAAATGGTTTATATAATAAAAGACAGATGGCTCTAAATTCAAAACTCAAACGACAGACGCAATAATTACCAATATCTTTCAGGGACGATCTACTATGGATGTATGAAGTGCTAAATAATCAATATTGATGTTTAGTAATTTAGTTGTGCATCAGTCATTGTCACGAACGCACTGGCTGAGAAATGACGCGAGAAGTGTTGGTCACTTTGTTTGTCGTCTTTGTCACGATTCATATCACCGGTAAGCATATTTTGATATTCTACTGTTATTTTACGTTTTTTCATTGATTTCAGTAAGTAAGCAAACAGTAAGTACCCACCTATGTTCTAAATTACCAGTGTGTTACATATGTACGTTTCCGATATTTGAGAAAGAAATTGGTGCCAGTCACAATTAGTATTTCGTAAGTGAATCGTTTGTTCTGATCTGAAGGAAGAATTAAAAGGCTATAAGAATAATTGTTAAATTTTACTAACAAAACCATTTGTTAGTAAAACTCAACAATTGGAAATGGGTGTAATTTATCATATTTTTAAATACTCGTATGAACAACTTTCCATAAATCATTGCAAATTCCGAAAAAAAAATGTACCTACCTCCCATATTAATGTTGACCAGCTGGTGATAACTTTGTTGGTCATTTTTTTTTTTGGAAATTTAATGTGCCGTCCTTGAAGAAAGTTTTTCATTTTTAACCGATTTTCGATAAAAGGAGGAGGTTCTATGTTCGACTGTATGTGTTATATTTCTTTTTTGTATGTCCACTGGTTTCTCTGTCATTTGTAGACCGATTTTTAAAATTCTTCTTATATCCGAAAGAATACTACTTTAGAAATGTAACAGCGCTTTTTGAAGAAATCAAGAAAAACCATAAAATATAAGGTTGTTCATATCGATGGGCAGATGCAGTTCTTAAAATATGACCACACCTTTCCGTTACACTCTGTATAGATGACATTTTGGTTTCCTCCAATAAATTACGAGTATGTACCTAAAGATTCCATGTTCTGTTACTAGGGTTATCAATTCGGGTGTGACTTTAATATTTAGTTTTAGTTCTGGGGTATAACAACAAAAAAGTGAAAAATAAAAACTTTTTTACAAAAATACTTGAACTTACGAGTATGTACATAAGTTAGCAGCATTTAAAACCGCAATGTTCATATAAGTGCTCATTTAGATAAACAAATTACACATGAAAACTGTTTACAATAAAAAACTTTTTTACAAAAAAATAGAACCGACTTCCAAAAAAAAATCCAAAATAACTTTAATTTCGGAAGTCGGTGTTCCTGTTTTGTGTCTTTGTTTTTTGACACCGACTTCCGAAATTCAAAGTTATTTTGGATTTTTTTTGGAAGTCGGTTCTATTTTTTTGTAAAAAAGTTTTTTATTTTTCACTTTTTAGTGGTGGTTCCCCATTAAACTGTGTTAACAATTCATAGACATACGATATCAGCAATCGCGGTTGATTTGCTGTCAATTTTTGAAGAGTTCCGTTGTCTGTCTCCGAAACCCATCATCAGATCTTTTTGAAATTTAAATGGGACCATTTCGGAATAAACCCCTTTCGAACAAAAAAAGAATTTTGCAAATCCGTCAACATATGACGGAATTATGCCCGAACATACATTAAAAAAAATAAAAAAAAATAAAAAACAAAAAAATACAAACATCCGAATTGATAACCTCCTCCTTTTTCGAAGTCGGTTAAAAAATACAACCGATTTCCAAAAAATAAATTACCTACACTTAAAATTGAATACTAACTTTAATTTCGGAAGTCGGTGTTTGTGTTTTATGTCTTCGATATTTGACACTGACTTCCGAAATTAAAGTTACCTATTTTTCAATTTTAAGTGTATTTTCTTTTTTGGAAGTCGGTTGTATTTTTTGTAAAAAAGTTTTCATGTGTCATCTGTTTATCTAAATGAGCACTTATATGAACATTGCGGTTTTAGATGCTACTAACTTATGTTCAAGGATGTAAATCTAAGGTTTTACTTACCATCTAAATTTTTTTGCGCATAAATAGTGAGTTGTGTTATTCTGTATTCGGAACAGGGTTTTCCATTGTTTTGTTTGAGATATAACAACACGAAGCCAATCAATTAGTTTTGCGTTCTAGCTCAATAATGTAATGTTTTACTGTAGTTAATCATTGCATCGTAACCCGCACTGGGCCCGCGTGTTCGATTACCAGTTTCAGGACCAGTTCCTCTCACAGAAAGGAGGCCTTTTTCACAGCAGTGGAAATGTTATAGGCAGAATTTGAGGTTTTCTTTACCAACACTGATCAATTAATTTGCCTAGCCTTTTCCCAACTATCGTGGGGTCGGCTTCCAGTCTAACCGAATGCAGCTGCATACCAGTATTTTACATGGAGCGACTGCCTATCTGACCTCCACAACCCAGTTACTAGGTAATACGATACCCCTTGGTAAGTCTGACATCCAATCGTTACGAATGTAACGACTGTCAAAGATTCACGTTTGAAAGCCGGGACCAACGGCTTGTTTTTTTTTTTTTTTTTTGGGGGTGGGTAATCATCCTATGACTTCTTCCGCTCTAGGGTGGAGCGGAAGGGTGTGTCAGACTCTTACTGACTAAAACCCACCCCTGTTCCTCCCTGCCTAAGGTGCTTTCCGAGGCACGAAGGAGTCTCGGTATGTAAAGATGGTCACTCATCCACGGACAAACCCCGGCAAGCGTAGCTTAACCTGATGGATCGACCCGTGCGGCTGTTATTACTTTAGCCACGAGCTCCTCCCTTACCAACACTGATGAAATCTAATTTTCTGCTGATCGCCCACGATGCACCAGAAATAGTAACTCCGTCAGTAAATCCTCCTTTTATTTTCCAGTCCAACTGCAATGCCCTCCTGGAGAAGACGAAGACAATTGTCCAACAGATTGCTACAAAAACAGATGTCCATTAAGCGAGACAGAAGGCCGAGCATGTTTCAACACCGGACGGTGTGGGCCTCCTAAGTGCAAATGTCGCTTTAATATGAAAAGGGCAAAGAATGGGACTTGTATTGATACTAGGGAATGCCGTAAGTAACCATTTATCTTTCTTTATAGTCTATACAGTGTATTTTTCCGTTGTCACCGAGGATGAATTGATTGAAGTGAAGGAAGTCTTCTTAAGTACGACTTAGAACTATATTATAAACTTATCCTACTATTTTCTCCTCGATCGTTTCTCCGGCGGGAACAGTCAAGTCTGCTTTTCTGGTGGTTTTCAAGTGTTAGAGGATGGGGATTGTGTGGCTGGCTTGTCTCGTACATCTTCTGCTGGGTTGAGCTTGACTACCTACTGAAAGGACTGACCTATATTTGGTTGGTAATAAGGAACAGAAATGCGAAGAGAAAATTGCCTCCTGACAAAAGGCTCCTTTGTCTTACAGTATATGTATGTAATATAATGTCTGATACCAGTCTCGCCAAGGGTTATAGTATGCCCCAAATACCAAATTGTGGAGGTTAGATAGATACTCCTGTAAAGTACTGGTACCCAGTAGACCGGTAACCGACGCCAACATAGTTGGTAAAAAGCTATTATAGTACGCATATTGATCGATGGATTATCAATCAATCTGCCTAGCCTTTTCCCAACTATCTTGGGGTCGGCTTCCAGTCTAACCGGATGCAGCTGAATACCAGTATTTTACATGGAGCGACTGCCTATCTGACCTCCACAACCCAGTTACTGGGTAATATGATACCCCTTGGTAAGACTGAATGTCAGACTTTCAGGCTTCTGACGACCCGTAACGACTGTCAAAGATCCACGATTGAAAGCCGAGACCAACGGCTTTTAACGTGCTTTCCGAGAAATGGAGGAGTCTCGGTATGTAAAGATGGTCACCCGTTAATGGAAAAACCCCGGCAAGCGTAGCTTAACCTGATGGATCGACCCGTGCTGCTGTTAGTACTTAGCCACGAGCTCCTCCTCGAGGATCGATGGATTATCCATAAAGATTGTTTTAACGAACCATTCCATTATGTTTAGGAAGTATTGTCAAAAACATTTCGGTACTTGGTAAACCAATAACTCAATCTTTTCATCTGTAATAAATAATATAATAGTTATTTAAAATTCTAATGACAAATGCAATTTAGTCGCGTTTGTTAATTGGATTTTGTATTATACTCAAAATCAAAAGTCATTAAATCAAACTAGGCTGAGAGCCTGCACTTATGAACGTCAAAGTTCTACATTAAGACAATCCCACAAAAACGCAGGCGCCCATCACCACTTTCTAGTGTTTTAGCTGAGAAAAACAAGCGGCCAACCGACTCCCAAGCAACACATTTACCTGTTAAATTTGAAGAACTTGAATGTATATAATTATATGCAACAATCGTAACATATTTGTATGTAGGTAACGTATGTAAAACAGAAAAATATATTGTCCAATATAATCATAAAATTAAATTATCCGCCACTTGTTAGCTAGCACACTCAATTATGCCATTAAAAACGAACTCAAGCATTAACACAAAACCAAATCAAATAAGCCTCGATACATAACTGGTGTGCCTGCTTACACGTGTAACGGTATATTCTATCAAAGGGCTGTGATTCGAAGCCACAAGTGATAAAATCAGTCATCACAATAAAATTAATAAACTATTGTTATAATTGAACTCATATAATGTCATAACCATAAGCTAATTATGAACTGCGGCGGTAGTCTGGCGTCCTCACCTTCCGCCTGACGCAGGTCCTCACCGGACACGGTTGTTTCGGGAGGTACCTGCATCAGATCAGGCGTGAGGAAACGCCCGGGTGTTACCACTGCGTGGATCACCCAGAGGGCGCGGTAGGGCACGGTGGAGGTCTACCCCGCTTGGGCAGAGCACCACCGTGTCCTCGTGGATGCGATAGGTGGCGGTGACCTGTCGCGCCCGGCCCTGGTTCAGGCCATGGTACGGAGCGAAAGGGAATGGGAGGCAGTCTCCGCCATCTGCGAAGCAGTAATGCTCGCGAAGGCGGAGGCGGGACGCGTGAGGGTAGCTCAACGGAGTGGCCCTCACGGCCCCGGCTGCTAACACCACAGGAGAGGCAAAAGAAAGAAAAAGAAAGAAAGAAAAATATTTATTTGGCTACAGTAAGTTTCCGAGGAGACGATCTCCGGCCACCGAAGACCCGGGCCTGCGGACGGCGAGCAGTAGGTAGCTCGCCGTCCGATCAGCACCAGGCCTGTGAGTCGACGGCGCGTAGTGTTCCACGCGCGCCTCAAAGAGATGGGTGTCAGCCACCACTGACGGGGCCCATCGTGGCTGGTACACTCAGGTAGGGAAGGAACAGGGGTGGGTTTTAGCCAGCAAGAGTCTGACACGTCCTGCCGCTCCACCCAGAGTGGGAGAAGTTATTGGATGATTTCCCAAAAAAAAAAAAGCTAATTATGGAGAAAGAACATCAAGTGTAATAATATCTTGCGTTCAACACAGCGACCAACTATTCTTATCTTTTAAATATTCGTTGATGGAATAGTATGCCTTCGTACAAAGACTAGATTTAACTTTAGTTATAGATGAATTAAAAGGCTGGTCAAGAAAAGAAAGGGGTAGCTTATTGTATAAGCGGATACCAAGACCCTCAAACAAGCCATGAACCTTACGAAGACGGTGGGAAGGAACATACAACAACAACACTATACCAGTTACTCCACCTACCTTTTACAAACATACGAACAAACAATTTTATCTCTTTGTCATATATTACACTAATAACCAATACTATTAGTTTATAATAAAAAAAAAAACGTCCAAGTGTTCCATACCATCGAACAAGATCATATGCGCTTACTTGTTGCCATTATTATGATCGAACAAAAAAAAACACGTATCTACGATGGGAAATCTAATGGGGTCTCCCATTAGATTTTTATTTATTTTTATTATTTGTTGTTATAGCGGCAACAGAAATACACATTCTGTGAAAATTTCAATTGTCTACCTATTACGGATCGTGAGATACAGACCGCTGACAGACAGACGGACGGACGGAGACACGGACAGCGGATGCTTAGTAATAGGGTCCTGTTGGTTACTTTTCGGGTACGGAACCCTATAAAGCTACAGCCTACGCTTCGCTCACATTCAACAGAAGACAATAAAACATCATGCACTGGGATAGAAAGTATAATTTCGTAGGTAATCAAGGAAATCGTCTATTATGATGACATTCGAATCTACTTTGTTTAGTCTTGACTGCTACCTACACGGATCTAGTTCGGATTTTGTTTTTCTTCCAAAACACAATATACCTGGCTTAGTTCAGACCTGAAGAATCAAAACCTGCGGTTGCAATATTTGTAAATATGTGAACAACATGCAGCTGCTCTATCAACTGAATCAATTTACCGGACATTGCTTGTATTGAAGCAACAACATAATCAGAATCAGTATTTTAACGTACCCACCTTGTAACAACTCTTCCTCTCTGTGAAAGGGGAGTAATCCACCACGACGTGGATGTCACAAGTCTTCGAATCTTTTGATTCTAGGACATGCCGGTTTCACTGGAGGAGTGCTCAGATTGGGAGCATCAAAGCTGTGCTCTCGTTGCGGCACTTGGCGTAGATCTTTTGCTTCTGACCGTGAGTCAGTCCATGGTTGGAAGCGAAAATGCGTGGGATACCGTCACCTCTTTTTGCGAGGAGGTGATGCATGCAAAGGAGGTGGCAGTGAGGGAGTATACCCCACTCCACCCGCACGAGAAGAGCAGCCAGGCTCAACGATCTCCGGCAACTTGGGGCTGAATTGTTGCCTGACCAGTCAGACCTAAAGCAGCTGCGCGCAGCTGTTTCATTCGCGTCTTTATAGGAGTGTGTGAGGTCGTTGGAGCGGCCTCACTAGGTGATGGAGTTTGCTAACAATGGCGGGCTGATACCAGTCAGGGGTACGTGTATGTATTTAATTGCATCCCGAGCCCCCGACTCATGGTAGCGAAAGTAATTGTGGGGTTTTAGTCGGTAGGAGTCCGACATAACTCTCCGTTCTCCCCAGAAGGAGAGTATCCATGAGGATTTCCCCACAAAATAAAAAAAGGACGTGCAAATACTGATTAGCGGAGTCTTTCGTCCATAGAACAAAACCTCCTCCAAATGATCAGTTAGTACTTTACTAACAACATCTATCCTTCTTTCGGGTAGAAAATGTTGAATTTAGAATCTTCTTATCATTGTTTAAACTAAGCACGTGGTTATTTTTACTTATTTGTTTTTTATAAATAAGACCTGATTATTTCAATAACATTTACAAAATATTGCAAGAGTAGATAAGTTCGACCTCAATTAATGAATTATTTTCTCTCATTTCCAGCTCCATTTGAATGCGATCGTCCAAACGAGGAGTACGTGGCCTGTCCACCATATTGTCCGTCAGATGACTGTAAGCAATCGACATCGGATGGGAAGTGTCCCATATTTGGCCAGATACTGATGGTGGTCGAATGCACACCAGCTTGTCGGTGTATCGAGGGATACTGGAGGATGGATGGGCTGTGTGTGCCTTTTGACTCGTGTCGTAAGTGTTAAATTCGTCTCAATCTGCCTAGCCATTTCCATTGTCGGGGACAGCTTCCTGTCTAAGCGGGTGCAGCTGAGTGCCAGTATTTTACGTGGAGCCTGTCTGACCTCTACAACCCACTTATTGTGTTACACGATACGCTGACTGGTGTCAGATTTTCTAACTTCTGACTTATGTATCGATTGTCAAACATCCACTAAATTCAGCCGAGACCAACGTTTAGCGGGCATTCTGAGGCACGGAGGAGTCTCAGTATGTAATGGATGGTTATCCAATTAGTTTAGGTAAATAGGTCATACATATATCATCCCATGATGTACTCGTGTTGTATAGTCTAATCTTTATTGACTTTACTTGCCCGAGCGTAATAACTCATATTATTATGATTGAATCGTGTTTCTACTATCAGTATCAACAATGAACATGCATGTGTTGTGAAAATAGATACATTTGGGTTTACGGGTAAAACCTTGCCTACACCTAACAAAAAATGTGACTGACTGCTCGTTGACCCACGCTCTCGGTCGCTCAGAAAGGGCCTCATTAGACAGCTTAAAGTTTCCCAACGGGCAATGCAGAGGGCTACACTCGGAGTTAACCTGCGTGATCAAATCAGATATGAAGAGAACCGCAGGTGAACTAAAGTTAGCGTCATAGCCCGAAAATTCGCCAAACTTAGGTGGCAGTGGGCAAGGCATCTTGCTCGTAGAACGGATAACCAATAGGGCTGAAAGGTTCTAGATTTGTAACCATGTGCCGAAAGGAGTAAAGTGTGACGGCCTCCCACTAGGTAGACCTGTGGCCTAATGAGGGCCGCTATTTGGGAAGCACAGGAGCGGTCGATTTAGCGACGATGCTTGGGGAAGTTTGTCAGCTGAAATGAAAATATAACGCACTAAAACATCGAAACTGATTACGCAGCAGTAGATTGGGTGCGGGTCCCTTCACTGTAATTTCGGCCCTAAGGACATGAAACATTTTTGCTCTCTTTGAAAAAATACGTAGGTATCTAAAAATTTTCACTGAATGTTTTTTTTTTATAACACTTTTCTGTTTAAATTTCAGCTCAGCACTTCAGTTACTTAGGATAGCACACATTAAAATAAAAGGTAACGATCCAAAATAATTATCTTACTAAACAAAGCACATTCTGAGCAGTGGTGGCCCAGTGTTGGCCCAGTGGTGGTCCAGTGGTGGCCCAGTGGTGGTCCAGTGGTGGTTCAGTGGTGGCCCAGTAGTGGTCCAGTGGAGGCCCAGTAGTGGCCCAGTAGTGGCCCTGTGGTGGTCCAGTGGTGGCCCAGTAGTGGCCCAGGGGTGGCCCAGTGATGGTCCAGTGGTTGTCTAGTGGTGGTCCAGTGTTGTTCCAGTGGTGGTCTAGTGGTGGTCCAGTGTTGTTCCAGTGGTGGTCTAGTGGTGGTCCAGTGTTGTTCCAGTGGTGGTCTAGTGGTGGTCCAGTGATGGCCCAGTAGTGGCACAGTGGTGGCCCAGTGGTGGCCCAGTAGTAGCAGCCACGGCTTACCATTTTTTGATAATGGGCCCGAACTTGAGCAGGCCGTTTAAGTTATATCATTTAGTTTATCATCACTGCTCTCAAAATGGAAAACGAAAACATCGTGAGGAAACTGGCAAATTTGAAAACATGTGACATCCATGCACCAAACCGCACTGAGTCTGCATGCTGGATTACATAACAGCCTACTCTCACAGAAAGAAAGCCTGTGGTCCCGAGTGGGAACGTTAATCATATTAAATTTCTAAACACCAAATTGGAAGCTAGATAGCATTTTGCTCAAGCAATTGAGATTTGCGATTGAAGCTGCAGGTTCGTTTCTCGCATAGAACATAATAAAAGTATTGTCTGCAACCTACCAATCTTCAGGGAATTTTTATATCCGTCGTTATTTTTTATACAAACTTAGGTAGGCCTTTTTTTTGTGGGGGTGAGAAATCGTCCAGTGACTTCTCCCGCTCTGGGCGGAGCGGAGGGGGCGTGCCAGACTTTTACTGACTAAACCCCAAACCTCTTCCTTCAGTTGCCTGGGTGCCCAGGGGCGCTGTAACTCTGTTTCGAATTTATCCACGACTCCTGGGAAGGCCTATGATTTGCTTATTAAACACAACCATATTACTCAACGAATCAGCATTGCCATTGAACGTGGCAATGCTGTCAGCATTCTGGGCACTTTTCCTGTTGACAGCGATGTGGATGAATTTTTTGATGCCGAATGAGTTCATGTTGTTATCATCAGTTTGTTACTTTCTATGTTATAAACAACGTAGATGGTAATAAATTACTGGAGTAATAAATTATATTATGCTAAAGACTTTAATCCGAACTCTACTCTTATCTAATAGATTACAATAACCTAAACCTGTTTTATATTTACAGTTCAAGCAGACTGAAGTTCTTCAATCTGCTAAAAAAGGCGAAAAAAACCAGCTGACATAGAAGTTTCATCAACAAATACCGGGACACTGGATATAATATTTTGAGGAACCTAACATTTTTGGAAAGCACACTAATCATAAACTAGTATTTAGATGCAACTTTAAATCAAGAATCAACACAATGCTCATTATTTTCAAATTTTAATGACACACTCTTATTTTAAGATAAATGTAACATAGCTTTAGAAACTTTTCTTTTGTTTTTTTGTTTTAAAAGACGATTTTTCAATAGTCAGATAACTTTTACCTGAGGAATAAAAATGTCAGTTTGACATATGCTAAGTAAAAAACTAAGAACGATTTTTTCAATAGTCATAACTTTTACATGAGGAATAAAAATGGAAGTTTGACCTATGCTACGTAAAAAAAGCGATTCTTTTAATAGTCAGATATCTTTTCTCTCAGGATTATAAATGGCAGTTTGACATAATTATGTATAAAGGTATATTCTATACAAAAGATGAAATACCACCATTTTATAACTTAGTTAAAAATTATCTGAAGGTTGAAAAATTCGCCCTAAAAATTGTTAAAGATTGTTATTGTATATTTAGTTCAGATTTTGTGATAAATAATAAAACTATTTATTACACTAGCAGATTTTTTTCTCAAATAGTAAAAGTTCCGGCCGTCGTCGTTGGCGCTCGAACTGGAGGACAACAGTCAAATAAGGCACGAATCTTGATATTCCTTAAAGAGTAGAGTCTCCGATCAATTTTACATGATCATAAAATCACGCTTACTTTCTAGAGCGAGTTGGTAGAGGCGTAGCTTCACCCAAATATTGCCAGCTATTTAATAGAGGCGATTCTATTCTTTCAACCAAGCAGAAATCCAAGAAATTCTGCTTCAAAAAACCCAATAACACTACGCAACCTGGGAGTCGAACTCAAGAACATAGAACATACAAGCCAATTGCATGCAACTTGCATTATATTGCGTTCTACCAAGCTGTATATGGTCGTTTGTACCCTGCAATGCCATTCAAATTACATGCAGGTGGGAACGCAGCCTTAGACCAACGAGACAGACTTTTGACGTCAGTTGATATAGCGTATTGATGTCATTGACGTCATAGTCACTACAATCCACGTCACTCTGAAAAAAATCTGAATAACTCAGCTTTTAAATCGAACTCTGAACTACTCAAGATAGGAAAGTAGATCCACACATTCTATTATTATTTTTGTATTTCCACCGTAACATAAGGAAAAACAAAAATAATAACACTGAGTAATTACTTTAATCGTGCAACAAATCACGATACGGTCATTCAAATAATATAACCTCTTTTGATTTGGTAAGTATCAATTAAATTAGTAGAGATACATATTCCACAAAATGTTTATTCAAATAGTTTACTGAAATAAACCTATTGTTCTGTTCTGCCTAGCCTTCTCCCAACTATCTTGGGGTCGGCTTCCAGTCTAACCGGATGCAGCTGAATACCAGTGTTTTACATGGAGCGACTGTCTATCTGACCTCCACAACCCAGTAACTGGGTAATACGATACCCCTTGGTAACACTGGTTGTCAGACTTTCGGGCTTCTGACGACACGTAACGACAGTCAAAGATCCACCATTGACAGCCGGGACCAACGGCTTAACATGTTTTGCGAGGCACGGAGGAGTCTCGGTATGTAAAGATGGTGACCTATCCACGGACCAACCCCGGAAAGCGTAGCTTAACCTAATGGATCAACCCGTGCGGTTGTTATTATTTTAGCCACGAGCTCCTCTGAAATAAACCTTTTATTATTATTTTTATAGTTTAAATAAAAAACTAAAAACTTGAAGTAGTAAGCAAGTGTCATAAACGGCCGTTTTTAATACTTTTGCTTACTGTTTTGGATACGAAACATTTTGAGTCATGTTTTAACAACGTAAAAATACCTTCTCCTCTTTGTAACAAACGCAACATACGATTCTTTAACCTTTATTTTCAATGCTTCACTACTATTTTTTATTTAATGAGGGCACCACTTGGTGGCTATCTTACCGACTCGCGATGGATCGGACGGACGACAGGCCACCACGGGCTTCATCGGATGCGACGGTTCCCACGGCCTGTCAGCCCGGCGCGGTGCAGACCGTCGATTCACGAGCCGTGGGACTGCAGCTTTAGGTAGTGATCAGGTGGCCAAATTTGCTTATTCTACTAATATTATAAATGCGAAAGTTTGGATGGATGGATGGATGTTTGTTACTCAATCAGGCCAGAACGTTATATAACGGGGGAAAAACTAATTACACGCAGACGAAGCCGCTAGCAGAAGCTAGTTATGTGATAAAATTTCCAATTGCCATAGTAGAAACATTATGCCTGAAAGCATCAAAATACTTGAGAAAGGTTCCAATTAAGCTAACGTTATTATCTTAGTAAAGACAGTTACCTTTCCAATGAAAGGCAAGCCATAAACCAATCACAAAATAAGGCTGTTATTGAGAATTTGCTACGACGCAGTGAAAAGTTCATTGTACAGTAGGAAGGAAAAACTAAGGACTGGAATTCCCTGTCGGAGGGTTTCCTGATAGCTACAACTTAGGGGTCGTTAAGCCAAGAGTTAATAGGTTATCAACCGCAAACGAGCTTCGCTCACTTCCATCGCATCATCGGTTACCATCGGGTGGGATAGTCCTCAATTGCGAGCATATCAATGATAAAAAATGATTCTCGGAACTCTAACCGAAGTACTCACATTCAGTAATCGCACTTTCGACAAGATAGACCAGCGAACTAGTATTTGACTCGCATAGCAATCTGCATCTACAGGATTAACTTATGCGTTACTGATGAGTACCATAAGTATGTACATGCACCATGACTAACAATACTTTGACTTTTACTTTGAAGATAATAAGCTATTTGCAAATGAACAATTCGGGTTTCGTAATGGGAGATCTACAAGTGGCACTCGCTTTAATTGTTTAAAACAAGTAATGACAGGACTAGATAAAAAAACGAGCAATATCTACGATTTTTATGGACATGTCAAAGTCATTTGATAGTGGATTATCAAATCCTTCTTAATAAATTATAAAAATATGGGGTAAGAGGAATAAAAACTCAAAATCAACCAAAGTTCACATTAATTATAAAAACGATATATTTTAAGAAGTTAATAACACAACATTTCTAGGCATTCACATTGATTCTAGGCTGAACTGGAAAATGCAAGTAGATCATGTCTGCAAACATTGAATCAGTCTTCATACTTTACATGCTAAGAAAAGCTGTACACGAAAGTACATTATAAAGCGCTTACTACGCATATTATTATGTGGGTTCTATACTAAAATATAGTTTTCTTTTTGGGGTAATTCTCCCAACAGAGGATATGCGTTTAAAGCCCAAAAATAGGTATTAGAAGTATAATTATGTGGACTCAAACAAACTGATACATGTAGATCGATGTTTACTAAGTTAAAAATTTTAATCTCCCTTCAGTGTATATTTAGGAGGCTGCAGTGATGATAAAACGCGATATTAGTAATTATAAAATATTAAGAAGTGCACGACATACAAATGAATTGAGTGTTATTAATTGTATAAAAACATTGAAAAACTGAATATTTTTAAATGTAAACCTAAAGAATTCTTATAATGTAAATGTAATGATTAAAATATTGACCTAAAATCATTGGTTTGAACTACTATTAAATTTGAATTTGACTAGGTGAATATAGCTGATATTAATGAATGACAACGTATTTCCGACATGAGTAATAATTTATTTATGAACACATCAAAAATACATTTGTAATTAACTATCCCGTTGTGTTTTTCTGTATAATTATGTTTCATATGTACAATAAAGAATAATAATATTATTAATTAATATATAACACGTCAGGACTATTCAGATCACTCGTAGGGAGCTGCCTTTGACGTGATTGTTCATTGTTAGTAGGAGAGGTGGTTTATCTTCAATTAAACACTCAACACTAGACTGAAACTCATGGGTTTTAATTCATTTTGGCCATTTATAGACTCTTTTTTTTTCGTGGAACTATATAAGAGTTGATCAGTCAAAAATTAAAGCTATAAAACTTGTAAAGAAAATTATTTCTTCCACCGGCTAGCGTCAGAGATACTTTTGGCCTGAGACCCTTTTACCTATCTTCGGGTTTTGTACATGAGGTATGCATGCAGTAAATAAGAGTCCTTAGATTTGGTCTTCACATATATCACGTTTATTTATTGCACTTCAATACACTATATAGCACTCCGTTCTCAGAAAATTGTATGTTCAACTTACAATTTATGTCAAAACACTTTTACCACATCTTTCGAAGATTAGGGGTCCAGTTCAGAGGTCCTCAAACGGCATCTACGCCGTGGTCATCTAATCTTGGGCATTTCTGGACACGTGGGTGCTTATGTTCAGAACCCTTCGCTATTGTCAAAACTGCATCATTCTTCCTAAATATGACGTGACTATGATTCGACCATTTTTATATTTTTATCCTTAAAGTAAATCTAACGTAGGAACCCTGCCAACAAATAGAAAGATTTGATGAGACTCCTGAATGCCACGCGCTTAAGACTTAGCATCAGCACAGAAAAAAAACCCAAAAAAGATACTCACAGCGTCCAACATCCGAATGCTTAATGCATTTGAACTTAACTCTGGTTCCAGCTACCTTTCGAGACATCATAGGTGCTTTTTAAGAACTTATCCAATAAATAAAGTTTAACGTGGCAGACTCGCTCCAGATCAACTTGGAAAAAGCTACGTCAAACGACAATCTGTCATCTGTCAACTCGCAAAACAACGCTTCATTCCACGAAACTAAATTTATTCTATTTTTAGGTGTTACAATACACCTTACCCCGGTTAAAAAAATTTTTTTTACTCAAAAAAAAATTTTTTTTTTTTTTAAAGACTACAATGCCATGTACATTTAGAATCTCACCAAAACCCTCGGCAGAAGCTGAGGCATCTCGAACCAAATCCGAATCAAGATTCCCCTCAGACACAAAGATTAAATTACTACTATATAAGTAAGTACCAATTCAATTTAAGTTTTCAATTAAGTATTAAGTACCAAATAAAAATCAAGAAACAGGATGAGAAGGTATGCATAACCCCCAATACTCCTTAACAAAAGTCTGTATGTAGGTATGCACACATTTAAATAAAGTTTTAAGTTTAATGTATCACACAATTACTTATTTTAAATCTAAGTATTTGTGATATACAATTACTAATAAGTTTAGTATAATTAAATAATCAATACTCCTTAACACAGAGTATTGTTATTCCAAAGGATCTATAAATTTTATATCTAAATAACTATGATACTAGATGTATCAAGTATTCACAAGTAATTATTTCAAAACTAATAAAAAATAAATATTTAGTTTTGACAACATTAATCTCTTATTCAAGTAATTGAGATTCAATGAGTAAGTATTAAGTTTTATTTTATTACCCTCAATCTCCTATCCTAGTAAGTAACAGTAATACCATAACAACAAGTTCCTAAAGAAAGTAATATCACATCACAAATCTAAGTGATTGTGATTTATCAATGTATTGAGTTTAACTTTGTAGTTAAGTAATTTACAAAAGTCATATTCTATATATTTGAAATTCAAAAGCATTAAGGATAATTTAATTAAACAGGATTATCAGAAACTGTTTAATCAAATTTCATAAGTATTGGCTTGGGAGCAATTCAAGCATGAACCCCAAGCCAAAAACTAAAAGTGAATTGAGGACTATTTGCCCATCTAAACGAATTTGGGTATGCAATACCAGACACACTTACCGTGTATCTTTTAATGGACAGACTTACGAGCATCCTAGCCAACCGTTAACAAAATAAACGAATTGGGGTTCAACTATCCATCTAAACAAATTCGGATATTCAATATACCAGATACATTTATCATGTATCTTTTAGTGAACAAATCTTAAGATGTCCTATAATCAATTCCAAAAGTTAATTATAAATATAATAAATAAAAGTTAAATTTAGTTATCTAAGAGTGAATTGAGGACCATTTGCCCACCTGAACAAATTTGGGTATTCTATATACCAGACACACTTATCGTGTATCTTTTAATGGACAGACTTACGAGCATCCTAGCCAATTGTTAATAAAATAAACAAATTGGGGTTCAACTGTCCATCTAAACAAATTTGGATATTCAATATACCAGATACATTTATCATGTATCTTTTAGTGAACAAATCTTAAGATGTCCTATAACCAATTCAATATGTGAATTAAACATATAATTCCATAAGTGAATCCAATTAAAAGGATTCAATGAATAAAAGTTAAATTGAGTTTTATTTAATTAAGTTGGGCGCCTGTGGGATCATCAATAAATAAATTTGAGTAAATATCCCACAATTATAAAAGTTGGTATCACTAGTTACTAAGAGAATTGAGAGGTTTATATACTAATAAAGTAATTAAGTAGAGTGAGTTTAAAGTTTTAATAACTCCGGTGAAGTATTATAGTCATCCGAGAAATTCTCATTAAATATTGAGACCAAGTTAAAATTCGTTTGACTATTTCACTATCAATCCACAGTCAACTATCTAAGTAAACGGTACAAGTCAGCAATTGGTCAGCAATTGGTTAGCAATTGGTTCCGAACACAAGCGTACCTCATCGGCCACCATAGGTGCCAGATAGTCCTCTTACTTAAAACTGCCACACAGACCCAGATACCGCTTGCAGATCTCATCCCAGGATACATTTGGATTGACTGAAACATTAAAATAATTCAATTCATGTACTAATTCCTACCTAAGAAGGTAATCAATCGGCTCCACTTTCCTTTAGCGCCAATCTGTGCGAGGCTTCACAATTTTACAGCTTGTACATGTATGTAAGTAAAACACTTTCGTAAAACATTTTAACGCGCAAACGTCTACTTTTTGAGAAAAAAAATCCTAAAGTTTCAGAAAATTCTACTAGTTTACTTAATAAAATTGACATAATGCCACAGATACTGTACGAATTTCATTCCTAGGTCGTTTCGTTTTACGTTTAGACAAAACGACAGTGGATTTTTAATGGTTTTTAGTGTAAACATTGTGAGTTTTTACCTTTAATTCATTTTTAAATATCTGTTACCGCCATGAATTCAATTACTAAGCAAATATAATAAAATTAAATTTAAAAAAGTTGTACTATTTTTATTTACTCTAAAGATCGTAAGTAACGAAACGTAAGAACATCGCGAAAAAAACGTTTGACAGTTGTCACTCGTATTTTTTTTTTACCCCGAAGGGAAGGCCAAGGTCTTTTGACCATATTGCCTAGTCTTACGTCCTTCACTCGTCGTATGTTCTATTTTTGTTTTTTTTTTTATTATTATGTTACCTATTACACTACACACTAAACTTAACACTCACTCAATCTTCACTAAGTAAAAAAGCAATGACAAGATGCAAGAGCGAGTGAAGCGAGCTCGGGACTTAGGGCACCCCGACTCGGACAGGTTAGGTTAGATGGGGATGGCGGGGTCAAGAGAGCGAGCGAAGCGAGCGAACAGACCCCGCCATCCCCATCGTGGTTATTTTTTTATAAACCACTCAGAATTAGGAGCCCCGCGAAGCGGGGCTCCGTCGACATGTGGCTCCATCGTCATGCAAACCTAAAACATTATAATAAAATAAAAAATGCCTTTGCCCTTCGACGAATGACCTTGACCTTCGGCTTTTGGGGTGTTAATCTTGACCTTGAAGATGCCATTGATCGTATTATTGCTTGGAAACAATCTTTACACACACACGTGATCTTCTTCACCCTTAATTTTTCACCAATTTTGAAAGATCTTGACAATTTTTTTCTCGGCCCCTATGGTTTTGCGCGTTTTGGGGTTTTCAAATTTACACTAAAAAGGGTATCCTCTACCCAAAAAAAAATACCTACTATAAATCCGCGATTGGCGCTAAATGAAAGTGCTTCCAATCAATCCACAATTTATACATCCTGAACAAAAGAAATCTTAAGTTAAATTAACAAGTTAATATTATACAAGTTAATAAACAAGTTAATATTATATAATATTAAGTGTAAAAAAAAATTACCATAAGTTGAAACAATAGTGATCAATACAAATTATAGTTTAAGTTTCACTAAGTGAACATAAGAAGCTAATATTAGACACTCATAGGTGCATCTAATATAAATGAGTTGTTACAATCATAAAATTCAAGAATACATTACAAAGGATGAGGCTAAACAGACCATGTGCTGATAACCTCAAATTAAGTACCTTCACAATAATATCAGGTATTGAACAACTCCAATAATTAAGTTAATCACTATTTTAAGTTTAACCCTTAATTAATAAGGCATAAGACAGGCAACCTAAAATTTTGCCATGTGCTTATAAAGTCAGTGAAAAAATTGTCACAGCAATATAAATTAATATTTAACATGTTTACAAAGTAAGTTAAACACTATTTAAGTTTTAACTAATAAACAAAGGCTTAAAATTGGAAACTATAATATATATATTCAACAATGTGCCTTTTAACCAGAATTGTGTCAAAATACTTGACCTAAAAGAATTAACTAAAGATTATTAATCAATCTTAATCATATTACTACAAACAAACCTCATGCATCACGTTGGGCGTACATTGTAAAGAAAATTATTTCTTCCACCGGCTAGCGTCAGAGATACTTTTGGCCTGAGACCCTTTTACCTATCTTCGGGTTTTGTACATGAGGTATGCATGCAGTAAATAAGAGTCCTTAGATTTGGTCTTCACATATATCACGTTTATTTATTGCACTTCAATACACTATATAGCACTCCGTTCTCAGAAAATTGTATGTTCAACTTACAATTTATGTCAAAACACTTTTACCACATCTTTCGAAGATTAGGGGTCCAGTTCAGAGGTCCTCAAACGGCATCTACGCCGTGGTCATCTAATCTTGGGCATTTCTGGACACGTGGGTGCTTATGTTCAGAACCCTTCGCTATTGTCAAAACTGCATCATTCTTCCTAAATATGACGTGACTATGATTCGACCATTTTTATATTTTTATCCTTAAAGTAAATCTAACGTAGGAACCCTGCCAACAAATAGAAAGATTTGATGAGACTCCTGAATGCCACGCGCTTAAGACTTAGCATCAGCACAGAAAAAAAACCCAAAAAAGATACTCACAGCGTCCAACATCCGAATGCTTAATGCATTTGAACTTAACTCTGGTTCCAGCTACCTTTCGAGACATCATAGGTGCTTTTTAAGAACTTATCCAATAAATAAAGTTTAACGTGGCAGACTCGCTCCAGATCAACTTGGAAAAAGCTACGTCAAACGACAATCTGTCAACTCGCAAAACAACGCTTCATTCCACGAAACTAAATTTATTCTATTTTTAGGTGTTACAAACTAAAACCATATATGTGGCCTGCTAGTTCCAAGGCATTGTTCTCTCAGAGAAGAACTGACAAGAAACTCTGGAGAAATTCTCTTTCAAACGAATTAAATTACAACACTTGTCGACTACGTACGAAGACGTAATTGTATTACTTGCTTATTAGTTTTTCAACTATTAATTTGAGTTTTGAAACACACTGTGGTCTCTCGTACCCGTCCATCATTTGGCACGCCACCATTGCGGCGGTAGTGCCCCTCTTTGAGGAGTGGCTGGAGAGGCCCCACGGCGCCCTTAGCTTCCGCCTGACGCAGGTCCTCACCGGACACGGCTGTTTCGGGAGGTTCCTGTTTCGGATCAAGCGGGAGGTGACCCCCGGGTGTTTCCACTGCGAGGATCGCCCAGAGGACACGGTGGAGCATACGGTGGAGGTTTTCCCCGCTTGAGCAAAGCACCGCCGTGTCCTCGTGGATAGGATAGGCGGCAGCGACCTCTCGCGCCCTGCCCTGGTTCAGGCTATGGTACGGAGCGAGAGGGAATGGGAAGCCGTCTCCTCCTTCTGCGAAACAGTAATGCTCGCGAAGGCGGAGGCGGGACGCGTGAGGGAGCATCAACAACGGAGTCGCCCTCACGCTCTCAGCAGCAGCCGCCTCAGGAGACGCCTGAGACTTCCGGCGCCGCGAGACGATCTCCGGCCACCGTAGACCCGGGCCTGTGGACGGCGAGTAATGGGTAGCTCGCCGTCCGATCAGCACCAGGCCCGAGAGTCGACGGCGCGTAGTGTTCCACGCGCGCCTCAAAGAGTTGTCAGTAAAAGAGACGGGGCCCGTCATGGCCGATGCCTGCCCGGGGGTTGAGGATAAATACGAAACAGAGTTACCTCGCCCCTAGGCACTCGAGGCAGGAAGGAGCAGGGGTGGGTTTTAGTCAGTAAGAGTCTGACACGCCTTCCCGCTCCACCCAGAGCGGGAGAAGTCATTGGATTATTTCCCAATCCACAAAAAAAAAACCCGTCCGTCATGTTTTTTTCGGCGGGAGGAAGTCACAATCATCAAGTTTATGTAAGGTATTTGTGTCTGCTTTTATTATTATGTAATGTGGGTATGCGCTTATATGAATAAACCAGTCAGCTATCCATCTCCGTGTTTAATTGACGTTTCATTTGGTGACGAGAAATTCGAATTCCAATTGCGATTCTCGCCACGGGTTTCTTGGTTAGCACGTGTGTTTTGAGAGTTTTAATTGTTTTTGAGTAATTGTTGGAACTTTTGTGACCGTTTCTATATAATTGTGTTGTCCTTGTGTTCGTAAACAGGTTTGTGTTGTAATTGTTTTGTGTATTCATAGTTTTAAACAAGATGGATAGAAATAAACCTCCCGATCCTGATCCTCCCGACATCCGTATTTCCCCTAATCTATTATCCCCTAACCCATTATCACAATTTGCAGATGTTGTTTGTAGCATCACAGATATGGAAATGACCCAGACCCATCAAACCTCACGTAAACGTCCCGGTAACGACGAAGTTCTGTCACCCACTCCTCCAAACAAACAACCGAAAGTCAAATAGGTCGCACTAGATATTCTGTAATGGATGAGGGCCCCTATATCGTTCATGTCTCTCGCATTGAAACCCAACCAAACGCAGGCACCACGTTACATCCCGTGAACTTTGGCAAATTTCTTATGCTCAACAATGTCGCGAATGTAGTTCGCGATGGAGTAAACAAAGTTGGTCGAAATCGTGTGTCAGTAGAGTTTACTTCCCCTCAGGATGCTAACTCTTTTTTGGTGAATGGCTTGTTATTGAAGTTTAGTTATTCTGCCTCAATTCCAACATTCAATATTACAAGGATGGGCGTTGTTACTGGCGTCCCAACCGATATAACAGAAGAAGAGGCTATAACATACTTGTCTGTGCCCTCTGGATGTGGGCAAATCCTCAAAGTCCGACGCATTAATAGGAAAATACAAAAAGACGGTGCCAATGAGTGGAAACCCACAGAAACTTGTGTCATTACTTTTGATGGCCAAGTATTACCAAAACGTGTCTATTGCTGCTATACTTCTCTCCCAGTCGCACAGTATATACAGGGTGGAGAAGACAATACGACAATAAATGAAAACACGGACAATACTAGTTTATAAGAATAAGTTTAAGCTATCAAAAATATCCTAACATCGAAAATAAAAAAATAAAAATTTCAAACAAACTAAATGGCATAAAACTAGAAACGAAATAGAACACCACTTATAAATATGAGTTCACTAACCTGTCGTAAGAGCGGCAACAACGCGCGGTCCTGTAGTGACTTGATTTTTTGGCTTTTAATTATGGATTAATGCTCAGTAAAATTACACAAAATCACAGATTATTTAGCACAGAATCACAGCTGCAAACCAATGCCAGCCCAAACATTGGCAGCAAATCTGTACTGGTGCGAAGTCTCCCGTCCTAGACGCGGATTCACGCGGCTCCAGTAACGAATATTCTGTCTGTTCCATAAACCGTTCCTTGTAAATGTACTTTCATCAGTCCACATCACATTGTACAAGAAATCCGGATTCTCGAAATGTTTATTTTCAATCCAGCGACAGAAGTTTTACCTAACTGGTTTGTCTCTAGGTAACAATGCATGCAATTTCTTGTATTTATACGGCTTCCGTTTGTCGCGTTTTAAAATTTAAGAATAGTTGTATGGTCAACACCTGAACTACACGTTGGGTTGCGTTAAAAAAAAACACGAAAACAATAAAAACTAAGCGTCTAATTTCGCACAATTCACTCACTGTTTAACTAAATACCTATTAAAACGTTACGTGTCCTGTCACCAAAATAAAGCGTCCAATTTCGCACTAATACCGTCGTAAATGAATTTACAAAAAACACGAGCGGCGGGGAAGTCCATCAACAAGGCGGGCGCGCGGCGCGAACGAAAGTTAGCGGCATCTGAGGACGCGTGACTCGTCACAGGATCGCGGCGGCCGGCGACACACTAACATAAATTTGTTGTAGCAAATTTCTTCAAGAAAGCGAAGTAACAAACGAAACTAGATTTATCTCTTTCGCACACACTAAATTTTTTATTAATATTATGAGTGCATTGCAATTTCCGCATTCGTTACTTTCTTATCCAACTCTGATGACACGCTTTATGACTCTTATTACTCAGAGTTAAGGTATAATTTTCACTAAATCAGATGAAAATACTAATTTGGCGAAAGTGTTAAAGTAGCGAGTTGGCAACGTGGCTTTAATGTTTTGATGTTTATACCGATGTGGGTCGTTAACCTGACAGTGTTTCCCTATTATCAGATACATCATGTAGCAAATGTTAAAAATCGAAAATAATTTCCTGTTACTAAACTACTGGATATATTCAAATGATTTTTTGTATGTAGACTGAGAACGTCTTGAGGTATGCGAGGTTTAATTTAATGTCGTATTGTCATCACCACTCTGTATATCCCACAATACAATGTCGCAAGTGTTGCAGATTTGGACATGTTGCGAACCTGTGCAGGTCTAAACCACGCTGCAGTAAATGTGGCCACGATCACCCTGGTGATGGTTGCAACATTGCTGAAGGCGAGGCTTTTTGTGTGCTTTGCTCTGGTAATCACTTTGCCAATAGCAGGTCATGCCCCGAGCATGGTAGACAGAAGGCCATTAAGACAGTTATGGCCGAAAAAGCTATTTCCTATGTCGACGCTAGCAAGATCATCCCAGTTCCTTCCCGTAATTATGCCAATGCTGCAAAAGCACTCTCATACCGCAAAACTGTCACTCTTAAACCCAAAACACATACCCCACTTTCCCCTTCATATGACAAGACTGTTCACCATCAATTAGTTGGTACTCCCCAATCTTCACAGCCTAATGGCTGCAATCTTAATAACAATTATGTTTCTTCCAGTAATTCTGTTTCCATTATTGAACTCCTATTAAAACTACTGCCTACTATTATCTCCTCTTCTTCTAGTTCTCAATCACCGTCCAACGTTGCCGATCAACTTATTAAAATTCTTTCCAACTTCAGAAATGGCGTCTCGCCAAGTATTCCTACAGTGGAATGTGAGGAGCGTGTGGCATAAAAAGCACGACCTCATATTTCTTTTTAACAAGTTCAAGCCTCTGGCTTGTTCCATAGCTGAGACCTGGCTCTTACCAAGTCTTAGCTTCCGTATGCCACACTTCAACATTCTACGATGTGATAGAGCCGACGGCTACGGAGGGTCAGCCCTGTTTGTCAACAATCGGGTCCCACTTTCTCCCTTATCTTTGCCTTCCCTTACAGGGGACATCAGTATTGTAGCTGGAAAAGTGGAAGGTATCACTGTGTTCTCAGTATACATTGCTCATCCTAATCATAACTTCCTAAGGATTTTGCGAAATGTTCTTGCCAATGTTCAGGGTCCTATTCTGGTTATGGGCGACTTTAACTGTCACCATTACAGATGGGGATCTGAGCGTTGTGATTCGTTTGGGATAGCTCTGGTTGAGATCTTGGACGATTTGGATCTCTGCATTTTAAATAATGGTTGCCCAACTCGCAGGTCTCCTCCTGGTCAACGGAAGAGTTGTGTGGACTTATCATTTTGCTCCAACGAGCTAGCAGCTTCGACCCATTGGGAATGTACAACCTTGTCGCATGGCAGTGATCATTATCCCATTATCATTTCTTTGATTAACAAGACTTATTTAGAAAAAAGTTCTCCTCCACTTTTGAAATACAACCTGTCCAAACCAGACTGGTCAAAGTTTGCTTCACTACTGGAGCAGAAAATTGATGATCTCCCAAATTTAAATGCAAGTTTACCCGTATCTTCTGGTCACCACCATGCCAAGAGTTGTTATGAAGGTTTTGTTGACGCTGTAACCTCTAGTGCCGACTCTTGTTTCCCTTTGAAAAACAGTGCCCGTAATAAAATCCCGTCACCTCCATGGTGGGACCAAGAGTGTACTCTGGCGGTCAGGTCGAGGAACGAAGCCGAAGCGCATTACAATCGGGAGATGACTACACAAAATTTGTTGGCCTATTTACAAGTGAATGCCAGATCCAAGCGACTCCTCCGTAGGAGGAAGCGTGCGGGTTGGGTTAAATTCTGCACATCCTTATCTCTCTCCACCCCAATTTCAGCTGTGTGGAAGAACATTAATAGGTTTAGACATGGCTGTTCTTCATCTATCTCCTCACCAATCACTAGGGAAACTGCTGAACTTTTTTTTGATAAAATAGCTCCACCATATGTCCCACTTTCTTCTGAATGTCTTAATGTACCCCATCATATTGTTTCTAATGACCCTTTCGATGTGCCATTTACTTTGAAGGAATTGAATATGGTACTCAGTCACGTCCGGGACTCCGCACCTGGTTTTGATGGTGTGCCATACTCTTTCATTAGTCGTTCTGGGGACAAAGCTAAATTATATTTCTTAGATTTAATTAACTTTTGTTATGATCATGGTTGGGTTCCAGACCAGTGGAAACTACAAATCATCATTCCACTGTTGAAACCAGGCAAACATGTAGATGATCCGAATGGGCTTAGACCTATTGCTTTGTCTTCAGCCTTAGCCAAATTACTGGAACACCTCATCAAAAATCGACTTGAGTGGATAGTCGAATCCGGAGGTTTGCTGCCGAACTACCAATTTGGATTTAGGAAAGGGCTCAGCACCATGGACAGTGTTGGCGTTTTAGTTACAGACATTCGGTTAGCGTTTTCTAAAAACGAGTCTGTTGTTGCAGCCTTTTTAGATATCTTCTCTGCATATGACAATGTTCTTCTTCCAGTTCTCAGGCAAAAATTGCACCAGCTGAGTATTCCCGGTAAGATGATCGAATGCATATGTGGACTAATTTTGTCTCGCTCCTTGGTTCTGAGAGTCCAGGGTGAGGACTTCGGGGTGAGACAGACTTGGAGGGGACTTCCGCAGGGCTTCGTCCTCAGCCCCCTACTCTATAACTTATACACAGTTGACATTGGTAGCTGCCTAAATAATAACTGTCATATCTTGCAGTATGCTGATGACTTAGCCCTGTATGTGTCAGACTCTTCTATCGTTGACGCTGCGTCGTCTCTATGCCTCTCCCTGGACTCTTTGAACCATTGGCTGTTAAACCATGGGCTGTCACTATCCGCTCCCAAAAGTTCGGCAGTAATCTTCTCTCGGAAAAGATCAATCCCTCTCGTCACAGTGGCCATTTCCGGAAAAAATATCCCAGTATCAAATAAAGTTAAGTTTTTAGGCGTTTTCCTTGATTCGAAATTGTCAGGTAAGCATCATATTAATCATCTATTCAAAAAATGTGAACGAGTTATCTCAATATTAAAAGTTCTTGCAGGTGTCTGGTGGGGTGCTCACCCCTACACTATGAAATTAGTCTATAATGCTCTTGTCCGTAGTGTATTAGATTATGGTTCGTTCCACTTGATTCCGTGTAACAAGGGTGCCTTGGCTAGACTAGATAGGGTTCAGTCTAAGTGCCTTCGGATCATCTCTGGGTGTATGAAGTCCTCTCCTATTAACGCGTTGCAGGTCGAATGCGCTGAACCTCCCTTAGCTTTAAGGCGGCAGTATCTGGCTTCCCGTTTTTTGTCCAGACTAGTATGTAGATCCTCCCACCCTCTTATTGCAAAATTAAACGAGTTAAATGCCTTATGCAGTAGCTCAAATTATTGGAAAAATAAGGAAATCCCATTAATCTTAAAACATTTTCGTATGATCCAAAATTTAGAAAGTCCGATCATCCAATATCCCAAAATCCCCCTTTTTAACTTCGATTATGAAGTCTTATGCTTCACTCCCAAAATCTTCTATAATATTGGTATATCCAAAAAGTCTCCTTCAGCGAATTCGGCCTTTAATGCGGTGGTAGGCGAGAGGTGGAATGAATTCCAAAAATTTTTCACTGATGCTTCCAAATTTACTGATTCCAGCTACACTGGAGCTGCGGTGTATTACCAAAGCTCCAGGATTGTTCTACAATATAAATGTCCTAAGGAATCCTCTGTGTTCACAGGCGAGTGTGTGGCTATATTAGAAGCATGTCTTTTTATAGAGTCACACCCCAACATAGATAAAGCTGTAATCTTCACAGACTCCCTTAGCTGTCTACAAGCTTTAGTTCAAAACCCCTTCAATAGTAAACTGCACAGCTCCATAATTTTAAAAATTAAAAAGGCATTGCTATCATGTGCTGATAGTCAAAGGGAAGTTCAACTAGTTTGGATACCTGGTCATTGTGGCATTAAGGGCAATGAGTGCGCTGACGCCCTGGCCAAAGATGCATGCTCATCAGCGTCTGCTGACCTCTCCCACAACTCTCATCAGGGGTATGACTTGCTGAACCTGCCAAAAGCAAATCTTCAATGTGCATGGCAGGAACAGTGGAATACTACTGGTAAGAAGAAGGGTAGGTTCTACTATGCAGTTCAACCAACCATAAAAACAAAACCTTGGTTCTTCAAATATAAAAAAGTCTCTAAATCTATTGTATCCGTCCTTTGCAGAATCCGCTTAGGTTTTTGCTGTACTCCCGTCTTTCTGGAAAAAATTCGTGTTCGTGATTCCTCCTTATGCGAGTGCGGTCTAGAAGAGGGTACCCTTGATCACATATTCTTTGAATGTTCAAACAACATCCCACCTGTAGATTTATATAGCCGCCTCCCTAAATTTAAGATTCCTCTTCCAATTAATTTCCCCTCTCTTCTAACATATTCTTCGTCTGAACTGCTTGTGGCGCTGATGAGCTTCATCCGTCACAACAACATAAAACTATGAGTCATAGGCCGAAATCTATCTGTCTTTGTAGTTGTGGTATATGTATATTTAATGTTTTAACCATTATTATATTTATGTATTATTATTTTTTGTTTGTTTCAGTCCAGTACTAACCCGCCAAGTTCAACTGTATCAATCGAAGATTTTTATCGTATTCCTGTTCATTTTTTTTTTAGTCTAATGCACACTTGCTTTTCCAATTTACTTTTGACATTGGCAGAATAGTCGACAACGGCTCTGCTTGCCATTAATAAAAATAGAATAGAATAGAATTCCAATTGCGTGTTAAATAGTTATTAACAATGCCGAACGGTCTACTAGAACCATTTGACATTAATTCGAAGCAGTGGCCATCGTATATTCGCCGTGTCGAACAGTATATATTACTAAATGAGATAAAAGCTAACTTGTGTGTGTCGTTTTTAATCACGGTTGTGGGTGAAACTACATACTCGTTAATGTGCGACTTATGTGCACCGACGAATCTAGAGACGAAGACATTTGACGAATTGGTACGTTTGATGACCGATCATCTAGAACCACAGAGATCAGAAATTTCTGAGCGTCACATGTTTCGCTTACGTAGACAGCGTGTTGGGGAATCCATGACGGACTACCTCCAAGATTTGAAACATCGATTGCGAAACTAATTACTTAGATTCCATTAAGACGCCAATAGATGGCGCTGAATTAAAATAGAAACTAACACTCTATCATAGTTGAAACTGAATCTCCTATTGGGCAGAATTAACATTTTAATCTCAAATATTAATTAAAATAATTAGTAATGATGATTATCTTAGCAGCCAGACGCTCTCGCGGCGACATATATTCTTGACATGAGTTTTTGACATGAATAATGTTATTGAATGTAAATCTATTCTATTTTGGCATGAGTATTATATTTTGGCTTGAATAATAGGTAATATTAATGCTGGAATAGATTTTAAAATGATTATTAAATATTTACGCCCTATGGGTATGTTACAGCGATCTATATATTATTCTGATATGAAGTCACGAGTGTGAAATGACGTTTGTTACAAAGAGGATAAAGTAGGTATTTTTACGTTGTTAACACAGGTTTCAGAATATTTCGTATCCAAAGTAATAGGCAAAAGTACTAAAACGGCCGTTTCTGGTACTTTACTTGGTAGTAGTCCATGCGAAATTACAGCTTTTTAGTATTAAGAGTCTCTTATCTAAGCTGCGGACGGACAGATGGACAGACGGACATGGCGAAACTCGATGACTACGGAACCCTAAAAAGTATAGTGCCTACACCCATACCCGACTCGAAACTTATTTTTAAGTCCCATGTTATAGAGGACGATCAACGGGGTAGAAATCCAGACTACGGGCTACTAATAAAAAATTCCAAATAAAAAGTCTTTTGGGAACTATGCCTGCCCAATCAGGGAAACGAACCCAAGACCTCAAGCTCAGCAGTGACGCTCGCGACAACGCCATCAACGAGGCAAATGAAATCTCTACGAGAAGCTAGAGCTAGAGAATGAGACAAGTGACATTCAGTTATAAAAAACCTGGCGATCATCATCATCATCAGCCTTTTAATGTCCGCACTGCTGGGGCACAGGCTTCCTCTCTGTGAGAGGGTGTGGGCCATAATCCACTACGCGGTTCCATTGCGGGTTGGTGGATGTCACTTCCCTTTAAATTTTTGGTTCTAGGATATGCCGGATTCCTCACGATGTTTCCCTTCACCGTTTTGAGAGCAGTGGTGATGAAATAATGTACACTAAGTAAAGCGCCTGGTTGGGTTTGAACTCACGACTTACAACTTGTAAGTCGCGGCCGTTACCACTGGGCCACCACTGCTCTCACAAAAATGTGTGGGATTGGCAAGCGCTATCGAAATATTACGTGATCAACCTCTTACATTTTGGCATTCTGATAATCTTTATCGCTAATTGATTGACACTTTGTCTAAAGTCTTCTCTTTTTTTTTTGTGGGGTGGGAAAACATCCGAAGACTTCTCCCGCTCTGGGTGGAGCGGGAGGGCGTGTCAGAATCTTACTGGCTGAAACCCACCCCTATTCCTTCTCTGCCTGAGTGCCCAGGGGAGCGGTAACGCTGTTACGAATTTATCTGCTACCCTTAGACATAGTTAATAGCGCCACTTACACAGCGAGCATTATTTATGAAAACGAGTCGTCGCATCATCGTCGCATTCTTCATCATCATTTCAGCCGAACGACGTCCACTGCTGGCCTCCACCAAGTGTCACCACAACGACCGGCCCTATGCATCTCGCATCCATAGGATTCCAGCAACCCTTACCAGGTCATCGGTCTACTTTGTGGGAGGCCGTCCAACACTGCGCCTTCCAGCACGTAGTAGCCACTCCAGAAATTTTCGGCCTTCTCGACCATCTGCTTCTGCAAGCTATGTGCTGCCCACTGCCACTTCAGTTTGGCGATTCTTCGGGCTATGTCGGTAACTTTGGTTCTCTTGCGGAATTCATCATTCCTGATCCGATCACGCAAGGAAACTTCGAGCATTGCCCTCTCCATTGCCATTCTGATTGTGGCGCATTGTCTCGTCGCAAATGCCTGCGGGCACCTTCATGGGCACTAGGCAGTAGCGTACCTACCGCAAAAATCACAATGGCAAACAGGAAAATGAGGTGTTTACAAAGTTTATAAGCGACATCTATGTCGCCACATACGAATTAAATTCATAAATCCTGCATCATGCTAGCAGTTTGCCGCGCTATTTGAACATATAATAATACTATCAAGGTGAACAAGAAGCTAATTCTAGAGTTCACTATCTAAAAAACAAAGCACGATCTACAATTTGCATTTTTTTCTTGACGTAATAATTATGACGTTCGCGCCACAATATAATCCCCGTTTACGGAAAAAATGATTGTCATAGTCAACACACAAGTAACGTCATTTACTCACCACAGTACAGTCATGGTAAAAATAGGTACTCCACTTTAAAGTCACAATTTTTGTTTTTACTATGCATGCGTTTTAGATTCTGCTTGTGTTACCGTCGCAGAATTGTCATAATGCCGGGGCTTCGTTCGCTTGTTTTGCTCGCTTACTCTAGCTATCATCATCCCCTTCTAACCTATGTGTTTCAAGGTGCCCTTTTTTTGTGGGGTGGGAAATCATCCATTGACTTCTCCTGCTCTGAGTGGAGCGGCAGGGCGTGTCAAACTCTTACTGACTAAAATCCACCCCTGTTCCTTCCCTGCCTGAGTGCCCAGGGGTGCGGTAACTCATTTTATAGAGTAACCGCGGCCCTGGCACAAGCAACTGAAGGAACACGGGTGTGTTGTTGTCAGTAAAAGTCTGACACGCCTTCCCGCTCCACCCAAAGCGTTAGAAGTCATTGGATGATTTACAAAGGTAAAAAAAGACTTAAAAGGTTTAAAAGACTCGCAAAGAAACAGTTCTTTGCGAGTCTTTTAAACATAGGCTTTTGTTAATAGACCAAATATCACTGAATAAAATGAACAGCACAGGTTTTCTAGTAGTCTACTTATGCCGTAGCTTGTTGTGTGCCTTGATGAAATAAGAAGTTAAGGCACAATTATACGACTTTTAATGGTTTTTAATTGAACATCACGTCTAATGGACTAGTCATATTTCTTTGAAAAATATATAATTATGTTACTCTAGACAATTTCCGTCGTAATTTGATCTCAGAAAATTTCAAATTATATTTTTATAACATAGCGTAATTAATTTGTAAAGTATAATTGAGAATCACGCAAATACCATAGAGCGTATTTTCATGAAACTTTCACCATTTTAAAGACCATTTAATTATTTATAATTTAGTCTCAGTGCTTTAGTTTAATACCTGTTGTTTTATGTCTAATAAATTAATAATGCGTCTAATTTCGGACAGCGCTCCTTAATGAGCGAGTCCTATTACTGGGTGGACATACGACGCGTTACGTGAGCTCAGCAGCGGCAGCTAATAGCGCCTACCTCCCTATAAGTGGCGCCTTCATTGAATAAAAATTAGTATCTTAGCTTAGAAAATAAAGATTAAAGAATCCTATGTTGCGTTTGTTTTTGGTACTTTTGCTTACTACTTTGGATACGAAACACTTTGAATCCTGTTTCAACAACGTAAAAATACCTTAAGGTCTTTGTAACAAACGCAACATAGGATTTTTTAACCGACTTCCAAAAAGAGGAGGTTCTCAATTCGTCTGTATGTTTTTTTTTTTTTTTTTGTATGTAAGTTACCCCATTTTTCCGTCGGTTGTGAACCAATTTTCAAAATTATTTTTTCATCTTAAAGAATATACTCCCGAGGTGGTCCCATATAAATTTTATCGAAATTGCTTCAGCGCTTTTTGAGAAACTGAACAAAAACGAAAAATACTTGTACCTCGATGACGTTTTGGTGTTCTCCAAATGTTTAAATTGCACGTTCCATTATATTGGGGTTTTTAGTTCTGGGGTATAACAACTAAAAAGTGAACACTAAAAAACTTTTTTACAAAAAAAACAACCGACTTCAAAAAAAAATACACTAAAAATTTATAAATAACTTTAATTTCGGAAGTCGGTGTCAAATAACGAAGAAGTAAAAATACAAACACCGACTTTCGAAATTAAAGTTATTTATAAATTTTTAGTGTATTTTTTTTTTTGAAGTCGGTTGTTTTTTTTTTTTTGTTAATCTTTATCTTCTACGCTTTGCTACGATTTTATATTCAATTAGGGCGCCACTTGGCGGCTATATACGCCTTAACAACTGACGGTACAAACAACTCGACTGTACATACATTTTTTGAAAACCCAATTAATGATTTTCTTTTAAATATAAAATTAAGTAACGAAATCCTTATCCAGGAGGTTGTAAATTATATATATCTTTTAGTCACAGCATAATTGTTGTTGTTTCAAATGTAACGTACACAATAAAACAGGTGGTTTTAAAAAGAACGTCTATGTATATAAATTAAGTTTATTGCTGAACATAATCAGACGAGGTTTAGTCGCGATGGGGGTCAGAGTGTTGCTCGGTGTGGCTTTGGTGGTCAATGTATTAGTTTTAGTGGTATGTACAGGTAAGGAAAAAAAGTTTTATTTTTCTTACAAGAGTCTTAAAATAAGCAATTATTTTTAATAGTTTTTAGTGGTCTGTAAATATATTTATACTTAAACCAGTTTAAACTCTATGCACATAATTTATTTTACACTTACACTGATTTTATGTTTTGGAGAACAGAACATTTTAGTTATGTGTTTTTTTTATAATAATAATATTTTGAACAGCATTTCGATAGTGGAGCAGGAAGTTTTGGAACATTTATGACGCTAATGTAACCTTTTCGAAAATTGCTTACATTCCTAAGATAATTCGAAAAATAATTATTATCTACTTAATTGTACAACTTTTTTCTTACTATGTATATCTCTCAAAAGTATTTTACGAGTATGCAAGTGGGCAAAGTATGTTATTACAGCTGAGGCGGATACACGCCAAAGCCAAGGGCGAGGTCGTTTTGAAGCCGAGACAAACTACGTTTTTCAACACACTTTCTCGAAAAGTAGATAACAAATTAATGTGAGAATTGGCTTGTGGATTTTTTCATACACCGTAGTGGGGACTGCCTGATACAATAAATATAAGGTGTTAAAAAAACCGGCCAAGTGCGAGTCGGACTCGCGCATGAAGGGTTCCGTACCATCGTACAAGATTATACACGTCTACTTGTTGCCATTATCGATCGAGCAAAAAAAAAAACAAAAAATCACGTTTCGAGTAGGAGAGCCCTCTTTTATTTTTGATTTATTTTTATTATTTATTATAGCGGAAACAGAAATACATATTCTGTGAAAATTTCAACTATCTACCTGATACGGATCATGAGATACAGCCCGCTGACAGACAGACGGACGGATGGACGGGAGAGGCTTACTAATAGGGTCCCGTTGATTATTCTTCGGGTACGGAACCCTAAAAATTAACCTTCGAAACTTTAAGGAGTGCCATCGAACTAAATAACTTTTACTATTGGATAAACTTTGAAATTGCGAAAAAATATGCAGCTGTTGACTACATTTATGTTCGCATAACTTGTCAAAATGTACGGAACAGCTGATTTTTTTCATCGCGATTTAAAAGTTGCTCCAATAGTAAATGTTATTCAGTTCGATGATCTAATCTAAAACATTCCTTAAAATTTGAATGGTTATTTTTAACACCTTATACAATAAATTATGGTACTAGTACGAAATACACTACATTGTAAGCCTAAGAGAGGAGCTCGTGACTAAAGTAGTAACAATCGCACGGGTCGATCCATCAGGTTTAGCTGCTCTTGCCGGAGTGGGTCCATGGATGGGTGACCATCTTTATATACCAAGACTCTTCCGTGCCTAGGAAAACTCCTTAAAAAAAAACCCCATTGGTCCGGAGTGTCAATCGTGGATCTTTGACAGTCGTTACGGGTCGTCAGAAGCCCGAAAGTCTAACAACCAGTCTTACCAAGAGCTATCGTATTATCTACAGTAACTGAGTTGTGGAGGTCAGATAGGCAGTCGCTCCATGTAAAATACTGGTATTCAGCTGCATCCGGTTAGACTGAAAGCCGACCCCAAGATAGTTGGAAAAGGCTCGGCAGATTGATTGCAAGCCTAAAAGCGATAGAGGTAGGAGCAGGTTTTGAGTAACTATGTTGAAAAGTAATTTTTTTCTCGGAAAAAATCCAATCGTGTAAGATACTTTTATGACTAGCCTAAGTAAATGAATAGAGGAGGAAAGTAGGTAGTTCCACCGCTGGGCAAAAGCCTCCATCTGTTCTTTCCATCAGTCATGGTTCTGCACTACTTCTTGCCAATTCTTATTTAAGGCGTATATGGCCGCCAAGTGGCACCCTTATTGAATAAAAAATCATAGCAAAACGTAGAAAACAAAGATTAAAGAACCCTGTGTTGCGTTTGTTACAAAGAGGATAAGGTATTTTTACATTGTTAAAACAGGACTCAAAATGTTTCGTATCTAAAGTAGTAAGCAAAAGTACCAAAAACGGTTGTTTTTGACAGTATTGCTTACTACTTTGGATACGAAACATTTTCTGTTCTCTTTTAACAATATAAAAATACCTTGTCTTGGTAACAAACGCAACATAGGATTCTTTAATCTTCATTTTCTATGCTAAGATAAGATTTTTTATTCAATGAGGGCGCCACTTATGCGGAGGTAGGCCCTTAAGAAGTATAGAAATAATATTTATTTATTGTCCACAGAAGTGAGGGCTTAAGGGCCGAGATATTGAGTGCGAAAGTCTCACTAAAGCCACAGACGTGCATATAAATTACGAACGTAATACACTAGAAAGGGCGACCTACTATTCGCCTGCCATCTTTTTCTTTGTGTACACATATGGTAACCTCTAGTCGCTATTTACAGGCACCAATCTTGTGCCTTATGGGCCCACAACTCGTTGCAGCAGTCATCCTTTTTTAGGTTTTTTCTTCCAAAACTGTGAAGAAAACATCGTGAGGAAAACGGCATGTCCTGGAACCAGGGCGGCCTGTGTCCCAGTAGTGGGAACATTAGACTGATTATGCATATACTTATGAAATCATGCTTGCAATAATGGAGTATCCTTCAGTTTTAAAAATACCTTTGCTATTTTTTTTTCAGGACCGAACCCGCAGTCATCGGCTTCGAACGCATCGTCAGCCAGTGCGAATTCCTCAAAATCGTCATCATACGCTTCAGCTAAATCAGTCGTTACGTCCAAGTCGGCAAAATGTCGTAAAGGTAAGAGATTTACTCAAGTTATGTCCTCTAACTCGACTCCACCTCGAATCGTTATGTTGACAGTTATAACTTGTTATAATTTGATATTACTCGAGGGGCTTAGTTTGTTATCATGGCGACTGAGTCAAGTGGATTTGCTTCAAACGAATCCTGAAGAAACTCTATCAAATGAACCGTCATTCAAATAGACTCGGAATATGGGCTTGAGTATGAAAATCTTAGAAGAGTCTCATGGTTGCTTTTGAAATATTATAAGAATATGAAAGAATTAAAGGTTAAATCTGTTGCTAACGAAAATAAAATTTACTTACTTAGAATTTGCAATACTCAACTGATTTGTGATTGATTCTGAGATACAAACAATATCTATATATACAATATTAATATAGGAGCCTGGCGGAATATCAGCGCTGCACTATTTAATTATTTTTTTTTTAAATAGCAGCATATCCTGAGCTAGGCGCCTATTTGGCCGTGCACAATTTCTTTTTTTTTCATGTGTATTGTCTTGTAAAAATATTAAACGTTTAATCTTTATGTACAAATTTATAAAATACTAAACTAACTGCACCTATTTAAAACAAAAACTCTTAACTAAATAAACTTAATATCTGGCGTCAAAAAATTCCTCCGCATCGCTGTCTACTGGAAGTGTGCCCAAAAGACTGGCGGTATTGCCACGTTGTATGGCAATGCTTAACCTCTGGCCGAGGAAAAAGCCAGCCCTTGGGTCACGCGAAGTGTCAACAAGGCGTTTAGAAAGATCTTTAAATACTAAAATGAGCACTTGAACCCCACGGCCCAACGGTATCATCATCATCCCCAGCCTTTTAATGTCCCCACTGCTGGGGCACAGGCCTCCTCTTCCTGAAAGGGTGTGGGCCAACAGCCCAACGGTATATTAGTGTGTATTGTTAGTTTTAATAAGTTTTTTGTGCAAGGTACAAATAAATATCTTTTCTTTTTATCTATATTTTTGGTAATAAAAGTGGCGGGACACTGTATTATTTTTTTAATTATGGGGAAAAACCGGTTACATCTAATAGGTGTTTTATTATGTCGAGACATCGTCACGGTTGATATCGCAATGATAATTTATTTTAAACGTAAGTTCGTTACTCGTAAAATGACTGTAAAAATGGTAGAACATAACAAAGTTATCCACCTCAAAATAAGACCGATAACAATACTGTAGAAACATAGGTACTCGTATGTTATTTATGGATGTACTTCCTAGCTTCTGTCAGCAGCTTTGCCCGCGTCAAAGTCGGAACTTATCCCATTAGAATATACTCCCGGGACAAAAAAATATCCTATATCCTATTCCAGGATATGGTAATAATAATAATTTATTTATTTCATAAAAAAAGAAGATCGTAGCGTAGTACCATATGTGTATGTGTACCTGTATTAAGGAATAACAGTCCCTGTCCCTTACATAAAGTTATACAGTAAACTGGTACAATTATTTTTTATTACGTATATGTTTTTTTTTTTTACTACAACAATGATTATAATTAAAAAATCGAATTGGTGTACCCGTGTGGCAATTTTCATGGAATTTCATGCGTCCAGAGTTACTTTCGCAATAAGAGCTCGAAAGCCCGACTGCTGAGCGTGAGGTCCTTTTTTTTTTGGTAGTGGTAGGTAATCATCCAATAACTTCTCCTACTCTGGATGTAGCGGGAGAGCGTGTCAGACTCTCACTGACTAAAACCCACCCCTGTTCCTCCAGTTGCGTCCACGACCTCTGGGCAATCATCGCCTATGACGCCTATCCCCGTCATGTATTGCTTACATTTCTTTGAGGTGCGCGTGGAACACTACGTGCCGTAGACTCTCGGGCCTGGTCCTGATCGGACGGCGAGCTACCCACTACTCGCCGTCCGCAGGCCCGCGTCTACGGTGGCCGGAGATCGTCCCGCGACCTGCGTCGCCCAGGGCGTCTCCTGCGGCGGCTGTGTCTGGTCACTCCGTAGAGTCTCCCTCACCCGTTCTGCCTTCGCGAGCATTAATGCTTCGCAGAAGGAGGAGACGGCTTCCCATTCCCTCTCGCTCCGTACCATGGCCTGAACCAGGGCAGGGCGCGAGAGGTCGCTGCCACCTATCGCATTCACGAGGACACGGCGGGGCTCCGCCCAAGCGGGGCAGACCTCCACCGTATGCTCTACCGTGTCCTCGGGATACCTACCTATTAAGAGCTGAATAGAAGACCTTCTAAGGTCAAAATGACGACAAGGGTTTTCCCTTTATCAAATATTGGGTATCTCCCAAAACCAGTTTTATTTACTAAACCGGTACACAACAATATGGAAAATCGTGACGTTATAATACCTGTTATTAATATGAGTTTATAAACGTGGCGTGGGTTCAAAATATCATTAGCTGCAAAACGTGATGAGATGATGACGTAATTTTGGCAAACTGTTCAAACTACAACTTTAAACAACGGCAGTTATGTTTTTAGGTGATTCAGATGTGAATAAACAGTACTGTTGAAAGAAACATACAAAAATTTACAAGTGGGTGACATATATAACGAAAGTGAATATGACTCTACAATCTTTAATAAAAAACTTTTTACAAAAAAAAAGAACCGACTTCCAAAAAAATTTCGGAAGTCGGTGTTCCTGTTTTGTGTCTTCGTTTTTTGACACCGACTTCCGAAATTAAAGTTATTTTGAAATTTTTTTGGAAGTCGGTTCTATTTTTTTGTAAAAAAGTTTTTTATTTTTCACTTTTTAGTTGTGGTTCCCCATTAAACTGTGTTAACAATTCATAGACATACGATAGCAGCAGTCGTGGTTGATTTGCTGTCAATTTTTGAAGAGTTCCGTTGTCTGTCTCCGGAACCCATCATCAGATCTTTTTTAAATTTATATGGGATCATTTCGGAATAAACCTCTTTCGAACAAAAAAAGAATTTTGCAAATCCGTCAATATATGACGGAGTTATGCCCGAACATACATAATAAAAAAAAAAATAAAAAAAATACAAACATCCGAATTGATAACCTCCTCCTTTTTCGAAGTCGGTTAAGAACATTATGTGCATTGCAGTACGTTCCAGGGCCGCGCTGACTCTCTAAAATATTCCTGTGACCCTGGCAAGCATCGGCCTTATCGTACCTAACGGTCAATTAATGCTGAGATCTCTTTGAGAACACAACGCGCTGTCACCCGGGTACCGAACAAATAATAGTAGGTACTGCCCGAGCCTGGTCCTTATCGGACGGCGAGCTACCCATTGCTTGCCATCCGCAAGCCCGTGCCTATGGTAGCGAATTCGGCTATTAGCTGAGACCTTCTACCCGGATGACCTGGAAGAGGGAGAAAATGCTGACCACCGTCGAACACGAGAAGCGGCCAGTCGTATAAACAAGTGAACGCATGATGAACACCATTTTCTTTTTTTTTTGGGTTGGGAAATCAGACTCTTACTGTCTAAAACTCACACCTGTTCTTTCCCCGTCTGAGTGTCCAGGGGAGCGATAACTCTGTTACAAATTTATCCGCTACCCTTAGGCATGCAGGCACCGGCCACGATGGGCCCCGTCAGCGGTGGCTGACAACCATCTCTTTGAGGCGCGCGTCGAACACTACGCGCCGTCAACTCACGGGCCTGGTGCTGATCGGACGGCGAGCTACCCACTGCTCGCTGTCCGCAGGCCCGGGTCTACGGTGGCCGAAGATCGTCTCGCAATGTCCTACGCCCGATGCGTCTCCTGCAGTGGTAGCGGCCGTGGCCGTGAGGGCCACTCCGTTGAGCTTCCCTCACCCATCCCGCCTCTGCCTTCGCGAGCATTACTGCTTCGCAGGAGGAGACTGCTTCCCATTCTCTCTCGCTCCGTACCATGGCTCTGATGAACACCATGACCCACCGTTTACGCTTCTGGAGCTGAGAACCGAGGTGGAAAACTTTAAAGCTTTTAGCCGACTTCGCAAAAAGGAGGAGGTTCTATGTTCGACTGTATGTATGCTTTTTTATATATATTTTACCGATTTCTCTGTCAGTTGTGGACCGATATTCAAAATTATTTTTTTATCCAAAAGAATATAATCCAGAGGACGAAATTGCTTTAGTGCTTTTTGAAATAATCAAAAAAAAAAAATTGTATACATAGATGATGTTTTGGTTTGCTCCAATTACATGTTCCATGTTAATGGGGTTATCAATTCGGGCGTAACTTTAGTATTTTATTTTAGTTCTGGAGGAGAACTAAAAAGTGAAAAACTTTTTTATAAAAAATAAACCGACCTCCAAAAAAAGTGCAAAATAAATTTAATTTCGGCAGTCGGTGTTTCTGGTTTTTTGTGTCTTCGTGTTTTTTGACACGGACTTCCGAATTTAAAGTTATTTTGCACTTTTTTTGGAAGTCGGCTCTATTTTTTGTAAAAAAGTTTTTATTTTTCACTTTTGAGTTGTGGTTCCCCATTAAATTATGTTAACACTACATAGACACACGATCGCAGCAATCGCTGTGGATTTGCTGTAATTTTTTGAAGAGTTCCGTTGTCTGTCTCCGAAACTCATCTTCAGATCTGTTTGAAATTTAAATGGAATCATTTCGGAATAAATCCCTATCGAATAAAATAAGAATTTTGCAAATCCGTGTATATATGACGGAGTTATGCTCGAACATACATAAAAAAAACAAATAAAAAATTACAAGCATCCGAATTGATAACCTCCTTCTTTTTTAAGTCGGTTAAAAATATAGACTTAAAAAAGAGAAAATACACTTAAAATGGAAAAATTTCTTTAATTTCGGAAGTCGGTGTCAAATAACGAAGAAATAAAATACAAACACCGACTTCCGAAATTAAAGTGGTTTCTAAATTTTAAGTGTATTTTCACTTCTGCAAGTCGGTTTTATTTTTTATAAAAAAGTTTGTAATACTGACGAATTATTGAATCTCTATTGCAAACATTATGATAATGACAATTACACAGGTGGTACCTAATGGCAATGAACGGATTGTAGACCAATAAACTTATTTAAACAAAACCATTTGCTTAAACATACTTACGTGTTTTTCATAATTTATTTGATAAAACTAATTCCTACTCATATAATACAATATGGTTACGAAGAAGCAATTGTTTTTATTTAAAATCGCGATTTATTGTTTTTCATACAATAGAGCCAATGATTTTGACCTTGAATGTAACTTATCTATGGTTACCTATCTGGTCTGGTCTGGTTAGGTGTACCTATCATGTCTTTTATACTTACTTAACGAGAGAAGTAACTTAAATATAATTATGTAGGGTTGCCATACGTCCCGTACATATTTATTTATTTACACTTCATGCAACAAAAGTACAAAGGCGGATCACGTCCTGTTTTGTTACTTAACCCGTTTCTGTCCCGTTTATCAGGTAGGAGTCACCTATCACATCTCCCTGGGTCTGAGTTATGATCTCAAGGAATACACAACGTACGTGGGTTTTTTTGCTGCAAATCGTTGTTTTAGTATTGATATTTCAGGGAGTTCATGAATAGAGATTTCATTTTCCTTTTTTTTATGTGCCGCAATATTTTGTTGTTCTTAGAAGCAACGCAATTGAGGTGTAGGCTATTTACACACCACTCCATAATTATTATTGGTATGTCATACACGTACGAAAAGTTCGAAACCTAAAGTAGACACTAAAGTAAGTAAGGAAACTGACAACAGCAATAACAAGCATGGAGCAGAAAAAGCTGACTTTTTTGCAGATACAGAGCATTTAGCTATAAAAACATAATATGTATTTGCAATTTCTACCCACAACGCAAATTTTGAGAGAACATTTTCTCTTGTGACAGCCCAATGGACGAATGAAAAAAATAGATTGTTGACTCAGACAGTTGAAGTAATTCAGATTTGTCATTAAGTATATCTTCTATACAATATACACTTCTGGACACATCTATTGGCCCACCTTAGAGTTTAGGTTTCGATGGCCCCTACCGAAATATGATTGCTAGATTGAACAAAAACTGTTGATGCAGTTTTAAACCTGATACATTTTACCATCTTTTTCGATCGTATTGTTTTAAATTTGAATTCAGAACACCATACGACATGGAGCTACGCCTAACAAGTCGGATATGCGCCTTGTTAAAGGCAATTGATTTTTGAATAAAAAACATGTTTTATCAAATAAAGGTTTAATTTAATAACGCGTGTTGCCTCCATGGGCATCTACGAGTACCACAGCTCTCATACGATTAGGCATAGAGTTTATCAACCGCTCTATGAAATTTTGAGGTATCATCTCCCATTCCTCTTCTATGGCAGTTTTCAACTCCTGCATCGTCTGGGCAACTGGCTGACGAGCCCTAACACGTCTTTTTAGCTCGTCCCACATGTGCTCAATTGGGTTCACGTCTGGGCTTCTGGCTGGCCAGTCCATAACTGTGATGTTCACATCCCGAAGATATTCCCTGACGATGCCGGCCGCATGGGCTCTTGCATTATCATGCATAAAAAGGAAATTTGGGCCCACATAGTCCGCGTATGGTATCACGTGAGGTTCTAAGCACTCACGAATGTACCTTTCAGCATTTAATGTTGGCAGCCGTGGTCCTGTAACAACCTCAAGTTGAGTTTTGCCGCTCGCGGATATACCGCCCCAGACAGTCCATGAGCCACCGCCATAAGCAACCCAAAGCTTCAAAGCAGCATTGTGCGAAACGCTCTCCCTTACGTCGGTAGACCTTCTTCCTTCCATCATTGCCATATAACACAATTTTAGACTCATCAGAAAAGAGTACACGGCTCCAATCTTGCTGTGTCCAATTTAAATGACTGCGTGCGAAATGAAGGCGCGCTGTTCGGTGGGCTCGCGTTAGTTTGGGCCCATTAGCTGGCTTGTGTGGTACCATATCGTGTTCTTTTAACCTTCTCCGAACAGTTCGAGCGCTCACAGATACTCCGTGGAAGTCGCGAAGTTGGTTTTGTATCTCCATGGAGGTAAGGTGACGATTTCTCAAGCTGGTCGTCACGACGAATCGATCCTGCCTTTCAGTTGTGACCCGAGATTGTGGCCTTCCTTGGCGACGAACAAAGCCGCCAGTCTCTAGGTACCTCCGATAAACATTTCGGACCGCAGATCGACTTAAATTAAGTTGAGCACTCACGTTTCTTTGGCTGTGTCCGGCCTGAATAAGTACCACAGCTTGGGCGGCGACTTCAGGTGAAGTATCCATAGATTATTGATAGAACCTCACCTTAATGTTAAGAATAAGTAATGTTTGTTGCAAAACCAAAGATATCAATCACTTTTTCAAGAATTAAATCCAAGTAAACCAATAAAACCAAGTTTTCTTAGTATTCGATTGTTTGATATCAACAAACAGGCTCCAAATTGTCTTTTGTTTCTTTAAATTCTGTGTTCGAAATTCAAAAAAAGACTATTGAATGAAAAATTGTGAATGTGCCAGGTTCAAAACTGCATAAAAACTTTTTGCTCGACCTAATATAAAATTTTAGCTAGGACCAAACGAAACTGAAAATACAAGGTGGGCCAATAGATGTGTCCAGAAGTGTACTTATAAAATGCTTTGTCCTGAATATAAACATTTTTTAAACAGAATTGATGGATGACGTGTTTCGTATTTTTGGAAATTCATCCCCTAACGGGGTTAAAAAGGGGTAGGTAACAAAGTAATTTTAGCGGTGATTTGCTTCGAAGTTGATATCAGTACTCCTTATTGCTTTTGATTTAAATTACATTTTATTTTGACACATGTTTGAAAACTCAATCCGATTTTATTCAAAAAAGGTTGAATTTAATGTGCTTATACTCGTAAAATGCTTTGTCCTGAATGACTGACTGACTGATCAACGCACAGCCTAAACAACTAACCGTAGAGACCTGAAACTTGGAGGGTATGTTTTTTGTATAAAGTAGGCAGTCCATAAGAAAGGATTTGCCGAAAATCTACCCTTAAGGGGGTTAAAAAGGGGGGCAAAGTTTGTATGGACAACGTGATTCGTTGGTCCAATCTACTTCAAATTTCGCACAAATCTTTTTTAACAGAATTGAAGGAAGATGTGTTTCGTATTTTATTGAAATTCATCCCGTTACGGTAGAAAATAATTTTGGCGATGATTTGCTTCGAAGTTGATATCAATACAAGGAGTATATATAGTGATTTTAAAAAAGTACATTTACATTATTTCAGTAAAACAACAATATTAAAGTGATTAATTCTTTTATAAAATTGATAAAGAAGGTAATTTTAATGCACCATACAAAATTTCATGTCAATCAGTCCACAATTATTCTCAAAATAGTCACATTTTTTTATTAAATAAATGCTCTCCTTTACAATTGCGATTTTGTAGATGTCTTTTTCTACTTTGCTGCCATCGAAATTTGCTTGTGTCTATTTTTAAAAATGGGATCAGAGTTGGTTAACATCAATAGAAAATTAATAAACTTTACTATTGTACCAATAGTGGGGGATGGCGCATGCCTTTTCCGTACGCTTTCTTTTTTGTTGTACGGCACACAAGCACAGTATAAATATGGACAGTATGGAAACTAAGCCTATTTGTTGAGATAAATACCTACGCTCCATTAGAGAGCTAGGGTTGTCACTGTTAATGTTTGGAAAAAAATTCTATGGAAGATGCTTCAAAGTTGCCGCGCAATTTGAAAAACATTAAGATATCCCACAAAGGCCCGAACCCTTTTTTTTCACGTCACGCAAAAATATTCACGGTTTTCGGGGTTGTTAAAGTACAGTCAAAATGCGCGGCGCTCGGCCGATAGCTATTTAACCCTGCGGCAGCGCACCTTACCGCGGTTCAACCTGAAAAAGCGTGTGATGTAAATGAAAAACCATTTAAATTTTAAAAAACGTCTTTAATTTTCATAATTAAATCATTATTAGGTACCTTTCAAGATCAGCAGGGAGTTTAAAAAACGAAAGCCCCGGATTTGAAGAAGCCGAGTTCATACAACAGTACACTGCGCAATACGCTCGTGGCATTTTAACACGGTCCGTGGCTCAGGAGATAACACGACCACTCGTCTCGACACGGCAGCCGCAACTGCGCGCACCGCGACTATCGCTTATGGCTCAATTACACCTTCCGATTTCAAGGGACCCAATTTAGGAAACAGGAAGGTGTCATCGCAGTTAGAGCAGTTAGTGCCCGATTTAGTGAGATTGAAAGGTCCCGATTTGACTTCCTAAATTGTGTACGATTTAGGATAGTGTAATCACATCACTCCGATTTAGAGCTAAGTGTTGCCAATTTAGCGACTTTTTCGCTACAAATGGGCTATAGTATTTTTGTTTGTGTTTAAAATTAAATTAAATTTCACAAAGTCCCTTTCCCAGAAAAAAAATCTGAGTCCGCTCTTTTTATTTTTTAGTCCGCTCCTGGTAGAATCAGTTTTTAAGAGACTTTATAGCGACTTTTGATATTCTGTCTAGGGACTCGAATTCGTAAGAGTTGGCAACACTGCCGACTTAGGAGCCTGATTTAGGAGTTGAATTTAGGATAGTGTAATCGCTCGCTACCTGCTTCCTAGTTAGTTTGTTTGTTCCTAAATTGTGTCCCTTGAAATCGGAACGTGTAATTGAGCTTTTAGGGCTAGCATAGATGAGCGCGTCTGTGTGAGTGTGCCGTTTTGAACGTTTGTACGTAGTTTCCGTACTGTCCAAATTTATACTGAGACACAAGAACGCTCAATGGATATGCGTAAAGAAATTGTGTGTCATATGACAAACAATTAGGATTAATTTCTGTTATGTCTCATGACCGTCATGGCAACCATCATGGGACAAAAGAACAGTAGGTACGACTTTACTTAATCTGCCGTGGAAGGGATGAAATAAGGCGAAGAGGGAGGGGGTGTTGACCCCCCCCCCCCCTATGTAGGAAAAAGCGAGGAAACCCCCCCTTTTTTAATGAATTTTTGAAAATCGGATTTTGAGGTTTTGTTTACGTAATTTTTTTGTAGATTTATAGGGAGGAAGGGAGAGAGGGGAAAGTGTAAACCCCTCCCCATGTAGAAAAAGTTGCGGAAGCCGGCTTTTGCAACTTTTTTCAACAATTACCTAGGATGAATTTGCTGTTATGTCTCATGACCGTCATGACAACAATCAAGGTACAAACGAAGAGAGGTACGACTACAACTAGAAAAAGTTGCGGAAGCCCCCCCTTTTTTTTAAAAAGGTTTTTTAAGATACTTATTTTATTTTCATGTTTATTTAACCTTTAAATCCCTACACTATACTAAAAAAAATTATATTGTATAAGTATTCAAAGATTTGAACATAATAATTTCTAGGTTATAACCAAATTAAAAACCGAATAAAAATCCTATTAGAACCATTTTCGACTTCAACGTGGACGAAGTCGTGGGCAAAAGTTAGTTAAGTATAATTTTAAAAAGGCATGCACCTAAGATTACGAATATAATTATCATAGAAAAAGACATACTTAATCAATAAAGTTAAATCTACGTCAAAATATAATAGGGCAAAGAAAGAGGAACCTCTTCCTGGTGGTTCTTCTCATGTCGTAATTGAACTGGTTTTCTACTAATTTACCATGATGAACAAAGATCAATTCACTCCAGAATTGATTTTTGTTGTTATTGTTGTTTTTATTTGATTGTTTATTATAATAACCCGTTACTACACTCATTTTCAGTGTTTATTCATTAGGAACTTGTGAGGTTGAGAAGCTCGTGGCTAAAGTAATAACAGCCGCACGGGTCGATTAAGCTACGCTTGCCGGGGTTGGCCCACGAATGGGTGACCATCTTTATATACCGAGACTCCTCCGTGCCTCGGAAAGCACGTTAAGCCGTTGGTCCCGGCTATCAATCGTGGATCTTTGTCAGTCGTTACGGGTCGTCAGAAGCCCGAAAGTCTGACAACCAGTTTTGCCAAGGGGTATCGTGTTAACCAGTAACTGGGTTGTGTAGGTCAGATAGACAGTCGCTCCATGCAAAATACTGGTATTCGGCTGCATCTGGTTAGACTGGAAGCCGACCCCAAGATATTTGGGAAAAGGCTAGGCGGATTGATTAATTTGGAACTTGGGAGTCCCGTATCAGCTCCAAACAATTATGGCAACCCTACCCCTACCTCTTAAATTAGTCCTAACTAAATTAGTCCTAACTAAAAAACTCGATATTCGGCTTAGTTTAATTCTTTTTTTCTGATTGTTTTTTTAAAAAAAACGTTGCCCCGCACTAGGAATTATTCCTGTATCGTGGGTGCGTTCACAAACATGTAAATTCACAAACACAAGACACCCAGACCCGGAACAACTATCTGCAGGTCATACAAATATTTGTTCCGTGCGGGGATCGAACCCGCGACACGCAGCGCAGCAGTCGAACGCTCAACCACTGCGCCAACCGTGTCGTCAAAATTCAACTGTCTTACGACAGTACTTACTTGTCATTTAAAGGAGGGTTCCTTTTAATGACAATTAAGTAATTTACCACCCACATCTACCTTTTTGCCGGGTAGAAAATGTTGAAATAAGAACCTGCTAATGAGTTATGTGTCTTTGACTTTGTACTCATAAAATAAGTTTCTTTTCATCAGACTATAACTACAAAACAACTAAATAACAAACTAAACTAACTAACTTCTAATCAATGTTTGAATTAATCACATAACACAAGACGTTATTTTATTATTAATAAGGCCCATAATGCCTCAACAAAAACTTGTCTACGACAAAATACAACCGACTTCCAAAAATTTATAAATAACTTTAATTTCGGAAGTCGATGTTTGTATTCTATTTCTTAATTTCGTTATTTGACACCGACTTCCGAAATTAAAATTTAAATAATTTTAATTTCTGAAGTCGGTGTCAAATTTTTTTTATTAAAGTCGGTTGTAATTTTTTTTAATATTTTTATTTTTCACTTTTTGATTGTTATACTCCAGAACTAAACCCCCGAATTGATAACCCCAATAACATGGAACATGGAATTTGACCAAAACGTCATCTATGTATGTATAAGTACATATTTTTTGTTTCTGTTATTTTTTTCAAAAAGCGCTAAAGCAATTTCGTTAATATTTATATGGGACCACCTCTGGAGTATACTCTTTCAGAAAAAATAAGAATTTTAAAAATCGGTTTACAACTGCTAGAGAAATAGGTGGGCATACACAAAAAAAAAAACACATACACACACAGTCAAACATAGAACCTCCTTCTTTTTTCGAAGTCGGTTAAAAAGCGTAAGCACTGTTTGTTCAATGCGCAAGATTGACATGTATCAAGTAAGATATTTACTTTATAGGAATAACTTCTACAAGTTGTTACGGCAATGTGTCATATTATTATTCTAAAAACTGCTTCTCACTCTTCTGTCCATGGAAATAAACGACTTTCTTCAAGGATTTCATAGTCAAATCCCATAAAAAAATTGTATTTTCCATAATAATTTGATGAGCTGATGATTTGCTCTTGATTTGCACGACAAGTCCAATTATTTGCACGACAAGTACAATTATTTTTTTGGGAATTGACTATTATTACGTCCTTACAGAAAGTTGATCAATAACAACCGTGGGCAGAAGCAGTTTAAAAAAAAAACACTACCCTCCTTCTGAGGTAGTTGGGTAAAAATACCCACACTTTTACGTTACATTCTGTACCTATAGTCTTGCTAAAACTAACACACGCAAATAATTTACCATTTGAAAAACCCAATAAAATATTTTCCTTTTCAGTGAAGAAATGTCCGAAGAACGAAGAATTCTCCTACTGTCCTCAAACACTCCAAAGAGCACAATATTGCTCGGAGAAGGCAGAGCCCTCTACCTCTAGAGTATCATCAGGCAAACCTTGCAAAGAAGGATGCGTGTGCAAGAAGAACTTTTTGAGGGCAGAAAATGGCACCTGTATACCTGCAGAACAATGTAAGTGTTTGCATATTATCAGTAATGTTCTCCATACGGAATTAACAGCCTTTTTTTTAGTTGTGGGGAGGGAAATCATCCAAAGGCGGTCCGGGTGGAGCGGGAGGACGTGTCAGACTTTTACTGGCTAAAACCCACCCCTGTTCCTACAGTTGCCTCTGGCCCAAGGTCGCGGTAGCTCTATTTCGAATTTAACCGCGACCCCAATGTTTGCAATGTTTTAAAGCTAAATAGAAAGAAAAGAAAAAAAAAAATTATTGGACGACATTACGTAAGGTTCACGCAAATATACTAAAAATGAGTGACCATCATTTAAAAAGTCACTATTAAAATAAAAGTGACAATCGAAAAGTAAAAATAGCAAAGCGTGTGCCTCACGGCTGCGCCAAAAAGGTCCATTTCAGCAATGTTGCCAGACAGATACTGCTTGACAATATTGCCAGACAGATACTGTCTGACGATGGTCTTCCAATAGGCTATATCCTGGTGTTCCTTACCGTATACTGTCTACAGGGTGTCACGGAAAGGTGTGGTCATATTTTAAGAACCGCATCTGCCCATAGGTATGAACAAATTTCTTCACGAAGACCTGAAAAAATTCTCAATTTTTTTTTTACCAGCCATACAAATATTGATCAGCTGATGATAACTTTGCATGGCAAGTCCAATATTTTTTTGGGAATTTTCTTCATTTTCTTTGAGAATGTTGTTCATTTCCATGGGCAGAACCGGTTCTTAAAATATGACCACATCTTTCCGTTACACCCTGTATAGTGTTAATTTACATTGAAATACTAGCTAACACGCCAAAATACGAAAGAAAACTGTTTTAAAATATACTTATTTTTACTTTAATCACCAGGTCCTCTCACGTGCGCTGAAAACGAAGTGCTGGACAACTGTCCAACGAGCTGCGATTCTGACTACTGTCCAGCTACAGAAGAGGACACTTATGCTAAACCATGTGTCGCTCAAGAAGTGTGTCCGCCTCCCGCCTGCACATGCGCCTTCAACCACCGCCGTACTGCAAACGGGTCTTGTATACCCACTAAGGAGTGCCGTATGTTATCATTCAGCAACAATTTATACTGATGTCCATCAGCCACTTATTGTTACATTCACCAACCCGCATATGAGCAGCAAGTTTGATCTTATTGTTTAATACAAAAAATAAACTACTAAGCTTCTGCCAGTGGCTTCACCCGCCTGAATAAAGTCTATATTATGTTATTCAGATGTCTAAGTTATATTACTGTGAGAGGGAATGGGAAGCAGTCTCCTCCTTCTGCGAAGCAGTAATGTTCGCGAAGAAGGAGGCGGAACGGGTGAGGGATAGGCTACAACAACGGACTCCCCTCACGCCCTCAGCAGCAGCTGCCGCAGGAGACGCCCTGGGCGGAGGACGTCGCGAGACGATCTCCGGCCACCGTAGACACGGGCCTGCGGACGGCGAGTAGTGGGTAACTCGCCGTCCGATCAGCACCAGGCCCGAGAGTCGACGGCGCGTAGTGGTCCACGCGCGCCTCAAAGAGTTGTCAGCAAACACGACGGTGCCCGTCATTGCCGATGCCTGCCCGAGGGTTGAGGATAAATTCGAAAGAGTTACCTCGTCCCTGTGCATTCAGGGCAGGGTGGAACAGGGGTGGGTTTTAGTCAGTAAGAGTCTGACAAGCCCTTCCGCTCTACCCTAGAGCGGGAGATGTCATAGGTTGATTTCCCACCCCACAAAAAAAGCTATATTACTGTAAAGTTTTATTAAAACCCTTTATGTATGGTATGCCCGTGCTCTAATTCTGAACTCAACGCGAATCAGTAATCAATAGCTCCTTAACCTCAATAAAAAAGGATTGTACAATATATTATGTTTCTGTCGAAATCACGACGTACCTACTCGTATTTTAGTCTCTGTTCATAGTTAATTCTAGTCTGAAGGGACAATACATATATTTAACCATTATGTTTCCTCAACAGCTCCCTTCGACTGCACTGGCAGACCTAACGAGGTGTATAACCCGTGTCCGCCCCTCTGTCCCACTGACGACTGCAACCAAGCTTCACCGTCTGGACAATGTCCGCCACGGTTCGGCCGCATAGGTATCATACTGCCTTGCAATCCCAAATGTAGATGCATCGAAGGGTACTGGAGGCGTAACGGTACTTGTGTGCCTTATGGAGAGTGCCGTAAGTACTAAGTAATATTTTCTCTAATGAATACGATGAATCAGAGTACACAGGAGCCCTAATATTAATCGAATAACATTAAGGGCCTTTTCTTAAATCTGCAACAGAGTAGCTGATTCTTTTGTTTTTTCAATATAGAGATTGAATTTAGAAACTGCTAATCGGTTTGTAAATGGCTCATAGATTTTTATTGATCACAGTGTAGGTATGGTGTAGGTATATATGAAATTATCGTTAAATTAAACTGGGTATAAAATTGTCTTGACAAATTTTAAATTCAAATAAACTTTGAAGTCAGGGTACATTACTCTTTTTTTAAAATCAGTATTTTTTTTTTTTCATAAGGCGTATAAAGCCGCCAAGTGGCGCCCTCATTGAATAAAAAATCGTAGCAAAGAGTAGAAACTAAAGGTTAAAGAAACACGTTTCTTACAAATAGGATAAGGTGTTAAAATAGGACTCAAAAGGTTTCGTATCCAAAGTAGTAAGCAAAAGTGTCAAAAACGGCCGTTTTTAACGTAACGTAGCGTTGTAACGTAAAATTACCTTATCTTAAAAAACGCAACATAGGATTCTTTAATCTTTATTTTCCTTGCAAAGATACGATTTTTTAAACAATGAGGGCGCCACTTATGCGGAGGTAGGCCCTTAAGATTTTGTTGACTTGCCTACAAAAAATTGTGTACGGTAAAGTATGTTTATTAAACATGAGTATAAATTCCTAAATAATAACTACACACAATATCTATCATGGCCTAAAATTGCCTAAAATTTCAATAATGCCTGTAAACCTTTCCTACCAGCTGGAGTTTGCCCAGAAAACGAAAGATATTCGACATGCATACAATCTGAATGCAGAGCTCTAAACTGTACCCAAAAGGACCAGTCAGTACCCTGCATCCGATGGGACCCGCAATTTTGCAAGAAGGGTTGTGTTTGTCAAGAAGGTTATTTGAGAAATAAAGATGGCATTTGCGTACTGGAGAAGAAATGTGAACGTAAGTAGAATAGTAGAATCTCTTCAATCAAGGTGGATGTTCATTTTAAGATTAGGTATAGAAAAGGTTCGTTAAAATATGACCACATCTTTCCGTTACACCCTGTATAGTGTTAATTTACATTCAAATACTAGCTAACACTCCAAAGTACGAAAGAAAACTGTTTTTAAATACACTTATATTTACTTTAATCACCAGGTCCTCTCACGTGCGCTAAAAACGAAGTGCTGGACAACTGTCCAACGAGCTGCGATTCCGACAACTGTCCAGCTACGGAAGAGGACACTTATATTAAACCATGTGTCGCTCAAGTTGAGTGTCCGCCTCCCGCCTGCACATGCGCCTTCAACCACCGCCGTGCTGCCAACGGGTCTTGTATACCCACTAAGGATTGCCGTATGTCATCATTCAGCAGCAATTTATAGTGATGTTTATCAGCCACTTATTGTTACATTCACCAACCCGCATTGAGCAATGCATATGAGCAGCAAGTTTGATATTTTTGTTTAAAACAAGAAATAAACTTCTAGCTTCTGCCAGTGGCTCCACCCGCCTGAATAAAGCCTATATTATGTTATTCTGATGTCTAAGCTATATTACTGTGAGAGGAAATGGGAAGCAGTCTTCTCCTTCTGCGAAGCAGTAATTTTCCGCGAAGGAGGGGGCGGAACGGGTAAGGGAGAGGCTACAGTAACAGACTCGCCCTCACACCCTCAGCAGCAGCTGCCGTAGGAGACGCCCTGGGCGGAGGACGTCGCGAGACGATCTCCGGCCACCGTAGACCCGGGCCTGTGGACGGCGAGTAGTGGGTAACTGGCCGTCCGATCAGCACCAGGCCTGAGAGTCAACGCCGCGTAGTGTTCCACGCACGCCTCAAAAAGTTGTCAGCAAACACGATGGTGCCCGTCATTGCCGATGCCTGCCCGAGGGTTGAGGATAAATTCGAAAGAGTTACCTCGTCCCTGGGCATTCAGGGCAGGGAGGAACAGGGGTGGGTTTTAGTCAGTAAGAGTCTGACACGCCCTTCCGCTCCACCTTAGAGCGGGAGATGTCATAGGATGATTTCCCACCCCACAAAAAAAAAGCTATATTACTGTAAAGTTTTATTAAAACCCTTTCAGTCGTTTTTGCGAAAAAGAGTATCAAACATCTGACAAAACATCTGGTATGCCCGTGCTTTAATTCTGAACTCAACGCGAATCAGTAATCAATAGCTCTTTAACCTCAATAAAAATGGATTGTACAATGTTACTGTCGAAATCACGACGTACCTTGTTTAGTCTCTGTTCATAGTTAATTCTAATCAGATGGAACAATACATAAATTTAATCATTAAGGCTCCTCAACAGCTCCCTTCGACTGCACTGGCAGACCTAACGAGATATACAATCCATGTCCGGCTCTCTGTCCCACTGACGACTGCAGCCAAGCTTCACCGTCTGGACTATGTCCACCACAGTTCGGAAACATAGGTATCACACTGCCTTGCGACCCTCAATGTAGATGCATCGAAGGGTACTGGAGGCTAGACGGGATTTGTGTGCTTTATGGACAGTGCCGTAAGTACTAAGCAATATTTTCTCTAATGAATACGACGAATCAGGGTACACATGAGCCAAAATAGTAATCGAATAACATTAAGGGCCTTTTCTAAAATCTGCAACAGAGTAGCTGATTCTTTTTTTTTTTCAATAGAGAATTTGAATTTAGAAACTGCTAATCAGTTTGTAAATGGCTCATAGATTTTTATTGATTACGGTGTAAGTATCTATGAAATTACCGTTAAATTAAACTGGGTATAAAATTGTCTTGACAAATTCTAAATTCAAATAAACTTTGAAGTCAGGGTACATAACTCGTTTTTTTTAAATCAGTATTTTATTCTATCTTAAGGCGTATAAAGCTGCCAAGTGGCGCCCTCATTGAATAAAAAATCGTAGCAAAGCGTAGAAAATAAAGGTTGAAGAATCCTATCTTGCGTTTCTTACAAATAAGATAAGGTATTTTTACGTTGTTAAAACAGAACTTAAAATGTTTCGTAACCAAAGTAGTAGGCAAAAGTACCAAAAACGGCCGTTTCTGAAACTTTTGCCTACTACTTTTGAAATATTCAATGAGGGCGCCACTTGGCCGGTAGTAGGGCCTTATACAAAGTGGTAAAATAAAATTATGAAAAGAAAGAGAGTCAAAAAAAAGAGTAGTAAGCAAAAGTGTCAAAAACGGCCGTTTTTAACATAACGTAGCGTTGTAACGTAAAATTACCTTATCGTCTTAGTAACAAACGCAACATAGGATTCTTTAATCTTTATTTTCCTTGCAAAGATACGATTTTTTATTCAATGAGGGCGCCACTTATGCGGAGGTAGGCCCTTAAGATTATGTTAACAGGCAAGTTAACAAAATCAAAAAATTGTGAACGGTAAAGTATTTGTGTTTATTAAACATGAGTATAAATTCCTAAATAATAACTAAACGCAATACCTATCAATGACGTAAGGTTATTGCCTAAAATTTCAATAATGCCTGTAAACTTTTCTCAGCTGGAGTTTGCCCAGAAAACGAAAGATATTCGACATGCATACAAGCTGAATGCAGAGCTCTAAACTGTACCCAAAAGGACCAGTCAGTACCCTGCATCCGATTGGACCCGCAATTTTGCGAGAAGGGTTGTGTTTGTCAAGAAGGATATTTGAGAAATAAAGATGGCATTTGCGTACTGGAGAAGAAATGTGAACGTAAGTAGAATAGTAGAATCGTCTTCAATCAAGGTGGATGTTGGTTTAAAGATTAGGTATAGAAAATGGTTTTTAGAGTTAGGCCTCAGAGGAGCTTATCAAAAGCATGATTTGTAATATTGTACACACTAGGAAATTGTCGAAATTATACTGACTGAGAACTGTAGTGGCCATTGTATAAACATAACAAGGGTTTTGCTCTCACCTTTTACCATTTCGAAGGGTGCCTGAGATGATACCTCTGATATTGTTGATATCTAAAGGCGGCGGTGACTTTTTACCCAAAACAACCAGCCAAGTGTGAATCTAACTCATGTGCAAATGGTTCCGAACGATTAAAAATTTATTAATGTGTTTAAAAAATATAGACTTCTTATATTTTTTTTGTAATCTACAAGCAAAGAAGTATTTTCTGTATTTTTTCAAAATTAATCAGTCGTTTCGGAGATCAGGGAGGGGCAATGGTAGTAGTAGATGACAGGACAGGGTAAAATAAATAAATATAGTACGTACTTAAACATGGTAATGTATTCGTGATATTCATATGAATGTTTTAAAGCAACTTGCCCAGCCAACGAAGAATTTGTCGTATGTATGCAAGGAGTGTGCAGAGCTAAGAATTGTTCTGAGAAAGGACAAGACGTGCCATGTCCAGATGTTCCTACGGAAAAATGTGACAGCGGCTGCATATGCAAGGAAGGCTTCTTGAGAACAGAAAACGGCAATTGCGTACCGGAGGAACAATGTGAACGTAAGTATAATAGACGATAAAGAGTTAATTTGGATCGTAGTTAGCTCAAAGGCATTACATTATACTACCAATGATAATTTTGACTGAAATTTTTATGTCAAATGTGCTATGAAATAGTTCGATAAAATAAAATAAAAAAAAAGCTGTGAACTATAAAGGTGGATGTTTCATAATGAAAGCAAATTATTGAAGTCATGTGACACTAATGTCACAGTCACCTTTTGTTCTTCAGTTGTTTCCTCTTGAACAGAAGCCTCTCTCCACCTCTTCCATAATTCGCATGTCTTCTTGCTCGTTCTAGTTTTGGCGAAGACTATCCAGTTCGTTCTGCCATATTATTTGTGGCCTACCACGACCCCTTTTTTGCAGTATCAGTTCTACAGCTATGCTCATCACAGCTTTTATCAATAGGAAACGAAACAGGGTGTAACGGAAAGGTGTGGTCATATTTTAAGAACTGCATCTGCCCAATCGATATGAACAACTTAATTCAAGAAAACCTGAGGAAATCCTCAATTTTTTTTTCAAATATTGATCAGCTGATGATAACTTGGTATGGAATGTACAATTTTTTTTTTCATTTTCTATTTTTTCTTACACAAAGTTAATCAATCCCATGGGTTGAACCGGTTCTTAAAATATGACCTTACGTTTCCGTTACACCCTGTAGAGAAGGTGACCCAGATTTCTAGCCCTAACCCACTAGCTAGCTTTTGACCATAATCAGCCTTTTAAAGTTCCCACTGCTGGGCCAGCCTCCCTAGCCATATTACTTTTCTATTATCGTTAACGCTTAGTACAAAATGTATGGCGATGATATTACTTGCGATAAGTCACGTGACACTTCTCTACGCAGGTAATGTCATTGCCATACATTTTGTACTAAGCGTTAGCGTACACTATAATAGAAAAGTAATATGGCTGGTTTCTTCACGATGTTTTCTTTATCGTTTTGAGAACAGGTGTGATGAAATAAATTACACAAATTAAAGCGTCTGCCTGGGTTTTAACCCACTACCAACAACTATAATAATGTACTTATTTTCTTTTCAGCCATCAACTGCCCAGAAAATGAACAGTTTAGCGAATGCACTCAAATAATATGCCGAGCACAAAAATGCATAGAAAAGGATTGGCCTATACCTTGCCCGGGTATTGCGGAGGGATCCTGCATCAAGGGATGCGTTTGTCAAGTGGGTTACTTACGGGACGAAAATGGTTTCTGCATACCTGACTCTAAATGCAAATGTAAGATTTTTTAAATAGTAAATTTATGAAAGTGTTATTCACGAAATAAACTGGCAAAGTGCGTGTCGGACTTCGCACATTTAGGGTTCCGTACTAAATGAGGGAATTTCCAAAAAAAAAACAGAATTATCAATATATTGGTATTTTTTATTAAAATATATGTAATGATAAACATTACTTATCACCTAATTTCAAGTTAATACTCGTAGTTCAATGAGAAGTTAAAAAATACTTCGTAACAAAATTTTGTTAAAAAACCAGACTTTGGTGTCTTCTAATTCCTTTGTCTTCCAATATTTTTTAAAACCAAAAATTTATTATTTGTCTACTTATCGAGCTCTAAACAACAATTCTCCATTTGATGGGATAGGTATTTGTTTTCTTTTCGCGCCCCCTGTATTTGTATCAGAGCTCCTCTAAACAACATTTAAAAAAAATACAATTTGTGTGGCCTTGGGTCAGCATGGTGCATAAACTGTAAAAATTTGGAGACTTTAGCTCCAACCGTTTGGATGTAAAACCTGTGTGACAGACGACGGACGGACAGACTGACGTACACGTGAGTGACAGCAATAGGGGTCCGTTTGGATTCTTCGGGTACGGAATCCTAAAAACAACTTGTTTTTTTTATTCAGTGGCCTTATACATGGTAAAATTAAGTATCTTTAAACTTTCATCTCATCATCAGCCTTTTTAATGTCTTCTTGAGAGAGGGTATGGGCCGTAATCCGCCACGTGGGCTCAATGCGGGTTGGTGGATGACACGTGTTTTCGAATTTTTAGTAACATTCATCTGCCATGTCTTAACATGACAACAATTACATAAAATAACAAAAAATAAAACAAGTGTTTAAATGTTCATCAATTTTTTAATAAAAATTAAACTGCCTTCACTGTACTCGATTTTGACTGAGCCGCTATGACAACAGAAATAACCCACAAAACACAAAACAAGTTAGGTATACTATATCAATTTGATTCAGGCAAGTCGAATCAAGTGCAGAAAATGACTTAGAGTATTAATTTACAATTATAGTGCTCGTCAACAGTGTAAAAATCCATTTTTAACACTTTCACAGCAAATCCTTGTCAACCTAACGAGGAATTTTCAAACTGCACCCAAGCTAACTGTAGAACGAATTGTAATGACAGAGGAAAGCCTCACGGCTGTCCATTGGTAGCACAGGGAGACTGTCTGGAAGGATGCGTGTGTCAAAAAGGATATTTAAGAACTGAAAAGGAGGGGTGGTGTGTCCCTGAGGATCAATGCGATGGTAAGAAAAACGGATAATTTGCATGTTATCTTCGATATGAGTATATTATTTTAATTATGAATTATATATTAAGTACACTAGCTTGCCAGTGTTAGTGCTATTCCGGACTATAATCTCTCTGTACTAAATTTCATCCACATTATTTCAGCCTTTCTGGCGTTATTGAGTAACAAACATCCATCGTATGTTGCTTTCCTCAAAAGCTCATCCCAGACATTAACGTACATGGTCCTCATGATATTACCAGTACATTTAAAAGAGACTTTGACCTCTGAGTTTGTTTCGGTGTTTCTTCTCAGGGTAGTCAGTTAGGAAACACCGGCCTCATCTAGCTAAAACTGACAAAAAAAAATGTTGACGTGTGAAAGTGTTGTTAAACCTACTTACAAAAATAAAATTATTTATCATCTATCGTCAAAACTATAGCATTTTTTTTATTTATTTATGATAGTTAGATTATTAATTGTATTGTACTTAAAGTAATTATGAAATAAATAATTTAAAGGGCCTCGGGCCTTAACAATAACATCCACCCAGGTCGATTTTTTAGGTTAGGTTAGTTAATCGTATACAGGTCTCAGAATGTTTCGTACTTTTGCTACTACTTTGGATACGAAACATTCTGAGACCTGTTTTAACAACGTAAAAATACTTTATCCTCTTTGTAACAAACGTGACGATGGATTCTTTAATATTTATTTTCTATGCTATTCTACGATTTTTTATTCAATGAGAGCGCCACTTGGCCGGTAGTAGACCCTTAAGCGGCTAAGTCCCAGTTATCTTTTGTAAATCATTGACAGTCGCTACGGGTAGTCAGAAACCCGAAAGTGTGATATCCAATCCTTTACCTAGTTTTTAATCTAAAATGTGCTGTTTTTAGCCAATAAATGCCCGCTTTTCGAGCAGTGGTCTAATTGCGCGAACGCAGTCTGTAGTGCACAATATTGTACTCAGAAAGGATTGCCAGTGCCCTGCCCGTCGGTTTCGGAATGCGTACCAGGGTGCTTGTGTCGGGATAATTACTTGCGAAACGAATCTGGATTTTGTGTCCCTGAAGAAGAGTGTTCTAGTAAGTAAAGCCGTAAAAGTATTATTTTCTTTTGCATTTTTCTTGCGACGGAATGTATTAAAAGTTGATAGTTTCGATCATTTTACTCATAGGCTTGATTTGTATCAAGTACAACTTTTGTTGAGAATAAAAAGAGAATTAAAACTTTTTTACAAAAAATAGATTTAACTTCCAAAAAGTGTTGTCCGAGCGGTGGGACCTGTCCCTGATACAGAGATGGATGCAGCTTCATGTTAGCGCCTCTCCTCGTATTATTTGATGCGTATTTGTATTGTGTGTGTCTAATTTTGTTATTGATTGTATTAATGTGTAATATTTTAATTTTGATTATGATTTTTTTTTTTTTTTTTAATTTTGATTTTAATTTTGACACTGTAATTCTAATGTGTATTTTTAATTTTTGATTGTACGTGTGTGTAAGTGTATGTTATCTGATTGTAATGTTTTTAATTATGGACTCTGGTCTGAAATAAATTAAAAAAAAAAAAGATCAAAATAACTTTAATTTCGGAAGTCAGTGTTTCTAGTTTTGTTTCATCGTTTTTTCTACTGCGACTTCCGAAAGTAAAGTTATTTTGCACTTATTTTTTTTTTAAAGTAGGGTCTAGTTTTTGTAAAAAAAAGAACACTTTTTAGTTGTAGTTTCCCATTAAATTGTTTACCATACATAGAAAAACGATCGCAGTAATCACAAGTCATTTGCTGTTAGTTATTGAAGAGTTCCATTGTCTATCTCCGAAGATTGAATACAGAACCTCCTTTTTTTAAGTCGGTTAGAACTTTTTTTTTTGTAGCTATCTAGAAAGGAGCACACTGGACCTTTACCTCTTTTTGATTTCTCTCTGTAACGCCAAGGTTTGCAAGGAGAAAACTCAACTTTGAATTAAGCTCTCCTTTCAAATGAGCACTATTTATTACTGTGTATTACTTATTATATTAGGTATCCATTCTTTTCTCAACCATTTCCCCATTGCTAAGGATCGTGACTCCCTTTTTGATTATAAATTGTCTGCCTCCAACTGATCTGGTCCGTCGCCTGGTGGAGAGGGGCTCTGAAAGATAACTCCAGCTGTTCGGACATCTGGTCCAACCATCTCTTAGATGTCTGTAAGGACTTTTAAAATTACAATCGTTTTTTACAGCCCATATTTGTCCAGCTAACGAAGAATGGTCTACATGTGCACAAGCCACATGTAGAGCACAAAACTGTACTCAGAGGGGAAAACCAGTACCTTGTCCAAGAATCCGGGATGGTTACTGTGAAAAAGCATGCGTATGCAAAGAAAATTACTTGCGTAACGAAGATGGAGATTGCATACCTGAGGATCAGTGCCGTAAGAAATGTTTTGTGTAGATTCTTGAACTAGGCAGGCGGGATTCCGGGATCACGGGCGTTGAGAGTGGGGAGTCTGTCCGCCCACCTAGTGAAATGCCATGCACAGTGGGGCTTTGGGGAGACCTTTATACAGTCTCCCCAGGGATGTGCCCCAACAGGCGTTGAACAGAGAGGGTTTCGGCGTGGTCTTTCAAGAGGTCATCGCCATCTAATAAAATTTTGAGTTCTTGATAATTCCTTCAAAATAATCTACAAATAGTGTTATGGTTTTCAGCTTGTGGCAAAAACGAAGTTCTGGACAAGTGCCCAATGATGTGCAACACTGATAACTGCCCTCTATCAGCTGATGAGGAGCAAGTGTGCACCCAGGCGGACCCGTGCGTTCCAGCTTGTAAATGCAGGTTTAACTACAAACTCTCTGAAAATGGAACTTGTATACCAACTAGAGATTGTCGTAAGTTTTGTAATAGACGAATTAGTTAATGACGCTGTGTGTCTTTCCTGATAGATGAATATAATAGATGAACTAATGGTATAGTGCTAGAGAAGATAATGTTCGAAGTTTGGATTCTGTGTGACTTGGGCTGTTTTCGTTCGGTATTATAACTACTGTACAATATTTTGCAGTAAATTTTGGGATATTGTTTACTAGCTTTGTTACAATTAGCCTAAAAAAAATCCAATATCGTAGGCATCAAAGATGCGTTGCCCTACAGTCACATGAGACATTTTAGCTGACCAAAGCTAAAATGTTTCATGTGACTGTAACAACACCGGGTCCGGTACCTATACCCTTTAAATTGTAACTCAGCAACGCTGCTGGCGACAGAAATAGATAAGCAATAAAAGTTTTTTTTGGGGTGGTTTGGGATCTACCTCCTAGCTATCCACCCCGGGCAACGGCACCACAGGCTGGCGTGTGGTATGGCTAAACGATCCCACTTAAGCGATGGTAGGTACCGCATGGGGCCGCCTGTCTCGCGACCACCACTTTTAGAAGTCAGGGGTTTTAATTATTGTATATCTTTAAGCCTTTTATTGTCGTGTAATTTTTTTTTTTTTTGATGTTAAATATTGAGAAATAAAATTATTACTATTATTATTATTACAATGCCAACGGAGTCCGGTGCCAAGCAGCTTGCTGTGTTCCGTCGGTGTGCGGCAGTGCCAGTGCGCTTGGGTGTGAAGGAAGCTGTTAGTTGTGCTGTTCAGAACCGGTCTTGGTTTCTCGGCAAATCTTGCCGGAAAACTCATTTTGGAGGATAGCGGGATCCGAAGTACGGTGCCAGCCGTTGGCCGACCGCAGTCAGTTGGGGGCTCAAGTAGCACGCCAGCCACATGCCAAAGGCTGCCCCACCAACTCGTGAAAAAGCTAGGTATGATCCACCGTGCCAGCTGGCGACTGGATGGGAGGACCCGGTAGCCATCTCCGGGGGGTTCGGGCGTCCTTGCAGTCTTCACATGAGTTCCCCAAAGGTTGGATTATTTCTAATGTTCCACTTGGTTCACTGAGCAGCGCCTTGACAGTTCGATTTTTTCCCCAACTATCCTAACTTAAATCATGACCAAAGCAAAAAAGAATACGGTTAAACAATGGCTGCACTTCCTCCAACTAAAAGTGCACCTCACCAACATCAGGGGACTGCACTCTTATCTCGATACGGTCCATCACCACCAAGAGACACAGAAGCCGCACCTGTTTTTCCTAACGGAGACGAAGATAGCAACCCCGTCGGACGTGGCATACCTCAACTACCCGGGTTACTCTCTTGAACGCAAGTTCAAGAACCAGGCTGGGGTCTTTGTATACGTCCGTAATGACATTTGTATCCGCCGTCTCCGTTGCTTTGAGAAATCGGGTTATTCTACCATATGGCTATTTGTGGACACTGACGTGGAGAAATCACTCTACATCGGCATCTACCGATCGCACGGGGTGGGGAGACAACAGCGCTGTTTGATTTCCTCATGGAGTCGACTGACGTAGCCCAGCAACAGTACTCAACAGCGAAGCTCATTTTCTGGGGAACTTCAACGCCCACCGTAAAGAGTGGTTGTTTGAGGCGCGCAAGTTTGCTGTAATTCTAGAAATAACCCAGCTGGTGATTGTTGCAGCACAGATACCGGATGTTGACGGCCATACACTCAGTTGCTTAGACCTTCTGCTACGGTCAACTGGCGATCTTCTTGTATATGTCACGCACTGCTGAGGCGAAGCCATTGAGAAACACGGCGGAGCTTTAACTGTATCGTTTGATATATCGAAGGCCTATGAAATGGTCTGGCACGCAAGTCTACTCAGCAAGCTGCCTGCTTATGGCATCCCAGCTGATTTTTGTATCTGGGATTTTTGTGTGAAGGAAATCTGATATCTGGATATCAGATTTCCTTAGTAAACGGTCTATCCGAGTAGTCGTTGATGGCTACTCGTCTGACCTCATGGCTATTGATGCCGGAGTTCCTCAGGGGTCTGTTCTCTCTGCGACTCTTTTCCTGCTGCACATAAATGACCTACTTCAAGCCTGGTAATGTTGAGTACGCAGATGACAGTACGGTTTCAGAGATATGTCCAGCGCAAAAACCGGCAGGAATGAAGTTTGTTCCTTGCGTTTGGCCATGGTAGAGGAAACAAATATGACCTTAAGCCTTGTGTGTGGGGTGACGACAATCTGGTCTCTTTTAACGCTACCAAAACACAAGCGTGTCTTTTACCCCAAAAAGGAGTCGTTTCGACCAAAATTTTACTTTTCGGGGTACATCTGTTCCTTTTATTGATCGGCTCGAGCTTCTAGGCATGGAGTTGACATCCAGTCTCAATTTAGGTGCCACCATTGAGTACCAAGCCCAAACTGCTGCAAAAAAACTTGGTATCTTAAACAGAGTGAAGCGATACTTCACGCCTGGACAGCTTTTAACCCTTTACAAAGCACAAGTCCGATCCTGCATGTAGTATTGCAGCCACCTCTGGGATGGTTCAGCTAAATACAAAGTTGCTGCGCGGTGGGTGGGTGCCAATCTTCATAGATTGGCTCATCGCCGCAAGGTTGCCAGCTTGTCGGTCTTCTACAGAATGTACTGCGGAGAGTGTGCCCAAGAACTCCACTGCCTCATCTCACCGGCCCCCTTCTACCATAGGACATCTAGACGCACTGCAAGTTACCATCCCTTGTTGCTATTCCACGAATTCGTATTAAGCGTTTCTGAACGTCTTTCATAATGCGCACAGCAAAGGAGTGGAACTCTCTACCTCCGTCTGTATTCCCGAACGCATACAACTCTAATCTCTTCAAAGTTAGAGTGAACAGGCTTCTTCTCGGTAAGCTCGCTCCATCATCGACTTTGTATCTGTCACCTCTGACCCAGACTAGAGTCAAGAGCAAACTCATCTAAAATAAAAAAAAATAAAAAAAGTTTTTTCCGGAAGTGCTTCTTCAAGAACTTTTAATCCAAACCGTAATAACTCTTTCAGCTCCTTTCGACTGCAGCGCCAAACCTAACGAGGAGTTTGTCGCCTGCCCTCCTCTTTGTCCGACTGACGCATGCGGTAAACCCAGGCTTGAAGGTCGCTGCCCATTCAGAATAGGCATCGTTCTGAAATGCCAACCTAAATGTCAGTGTAAGGATGGATATGGCAGACATAATGGAACATGTGTGTCGTTTGAAGAATGCCGTAAGTAGTTTTAACTGTTTGATCAACTTTCACCATTCCAGTTCCAACGTGCATTCTTGTAACTACTAAATAAAAAAATTGAGAAACTCCACTTATCCTGCGACAATTTTAATCGGGGTTGTCGATATTTTTTTCCTTATCAATTACTTGAGACAAATATCAAGGGAAAAAAAGGTACACACCTTAATGTCATTCGTTCTACAACTTGTACTATAAAACATCAGGCACTTACGCCGACACTGACTTCTTCTTCTTACAGCCGACCTCTGCCCCGCCAATGAAGTGTATTCTCCTTGCGTGCAACAAACCTGCCGGCCCCAGAACTGTTCAGACAGAGACCTTAAACTAGAAACCTGTCCCACGTGTGACGCAGCTGAGTGTCAACGAGGTTGTGTGTGCCAGGAGAACTACTACCGGAATGACACAGGAGACTGTGTGTCTTATGAGGAGTGTGGAGGTGAGAATACAGGATTACATAAAAGCAATAGGACACGGACAAACGTAGATGATCAGTACGATATTCAACGGTAAAAGTGCTATTTGTAAATTACAGCATTCTTAGAGGCCACACAATTCGCCAAAAATCTGTCGTGTTTGACTGTCGTATCAAAATATGTCCTTTTACTCTATTAGGGCGAATTAGTGTTTAACGACATCTATGACGCCACCCGAACGACGGTATACGAACTAAACACACAAATCCTGTATTGCGCAAGCAGAGTTCCAGCAGAACCATCGAGCCCAGACCAGACACAACACCCATCTGGTCGGAGGATCCTCCCTTTACACCCTGTTCCGCATGTCTCTGTAACTGAAATGTTTTTCGGTCTCATATACCTCCCCTACCGATGGTACGAGTCAGCTGCAACCAGAGCGTGACAGAAAGCCAGTATTAACGGTGCATGCATGCAAGCATGTTTTCTTTATCCTACAGGACCAATGTGCCCAAATGCTCATGAAGTCTACGAATCTAACTTTAAGGAGTGTCCTCCTAACACTTGCGGTGCCTTAGTGGTCAGAAAGATATGTGATGCGAACCAAAAAGTGGGGCTAGGATGTCGCTGCCAGGATGCAGAATAAATTATTTTTCTTTCTTTCTTTTTTCTAGGTTAAACGAGACAGAACACTGTGTACCAATTTGCGACTGCCCAGAAATGAAGCATTCTGCTGATTGTCCAAAGTAACTGGCCTTTTCTTCAATAAAACTTACTAATTGTACAGTTCGTTGGTTTTATTTCCTAAAATGACGAAAAAGTGTCTGTCCGTTAAGTTTTCACGTCTAAACTACTGAACGGGTAGATTATGACCTGGGATAGGACATAGGATACTTTTCATCCCTGTGGTAGGTTTCTTTGAGATAAAAAAACACTTTTCACTTGGATGAGGCCGCGGGCAGCAGCTAGTGGTGAAAAGTTTTTGAATAGAAATTATTTATGATTACAATTTTTACTTACAGCCTTATAAAACTTGCTCGCTTCGTTTAACACGTCAATTACCGGAGAAACAGACACAGTAGAAAATCTATTGTTACCTTATCCGTTGATACCCGGCGCGTTAAATACTGATAAGCGGATTCTTTATTCAAAATAGCATAAGTCTCATTCATTATTCTCATCATCCTTCAAATGCGTCAGTAGGAACTTTACCACCCACAGCCATCCTTCTTTTAGGTAGGAAATTTTGAATTTCTTAATTCTTCTCTACTGAAAGACTTTTTTCTTCGTTCCAATTAATGTTTCTGTTATCTTCATGTGTTTCTTTAAATTAAATAAGGAAACAATTTTTGCAAAATAAAGTGACTTTCGGTGTACCGATAAGTTAAACGGGTTAACTACTCTTTTCCAAAAATAATCATTTTTATTAATGGAATGTACCGACGTTTTTTTTTTTTTTTTTTTGGGGGATGGGAAATCATCCTATGACTTCTTCCGCTCTAGGGTGGAGCGGAAGGGCGTGTCAGACTCTTACTGACTAAAACCCACCCCTGTTCCTCCCTGCCTCGAGTGCCCAGGGGCGAGGTAACTCTTTCGAATATGACCTCCACCCCCGGGCAGGCATCGGCCGTGGCAGGTCCCGTCCCTTGCTGACAACTCTTTGAGGCGCGCGTGGGACACTACGCGCCATCGACTCTCGGGCCTGGTGCTGATCGGACGGCGAGTTACCCACTACTCGCCGTCCGCAGGCCCGGGTCTACGGTGGCCGGAGATCGTCTCGCGGCGCCCGAACCCCCTGGCGTCTGATGCGGCGGCTGCGGCTGGGGGCGCTAGGGCGACTCGGCTGTTGTCGAGTCTGCCGCCTCCCTCTTCGCGAGCATTACTGCTTCGCAGAAGGAGGAGACGGCTTCCCATTTTCTCTCGCTCCGTACCATGGCCTGAACAAAGGCACGGCGCGAGAGGTCGCTGCCGCCTATCGCATCCACGAGGACACGGCGGTGCTCTGCCCAAGCGGGGCAAACCTTCACCGTATGCTCCACCGTGTCCTCTGGGCGATCCTCGCAATGGAAACACCCGGGGGTCACCTCTGCCTTGATCCGACACAGGTACTCACTGAAACAGCCGTGTCCGGCGAGCACCTGCGTCAGGCGGAAGGTGAGGGCGCCGTGACGCCTCTCCAGCCACTCCTCAAAGAGGGGCACTACCGCCTCGAGAATGTACCGACGTTAATAATTTATTAGTGTCTTATGCTGTCGCAGTACTAATGCTTCTTACAACAATAGTTAGGTAACCTTTTTTTTTTGTTTTCGGCAGGAAACCTTGTAACGGTACTGAGGAGACTAAAAGGGTCTCCCCCGAGCTCTTGCTCGGGCGAGATCCTTTTAGTCGCAGAAGGAGACCCTGACCCCAGAGGGAAGACCCTGTAATCACTTGATGGGCGAACAAAGTCCCTACTCTGAGCTCCCGCAATTCCAGCCTGCATTCTTTGATGCAGGCGGGATTTTGGCGTGTGAAGCGTCGAAGCGTTTGCCTCCCCGACGCTAATGCGAGTAGGATTGGCTCTCTTACGATCCTGCCGGGCAGTCTTCTTCGAGGCGGACCATCAAGGTCTCACGAAAAGAGGCATCTTTCCTCCAGTTTACTGTCTCCGGCAGCATAGACCTCCTTATTGCTGACAGAGACAGATCTCGCCCAATCCTCGCGACCAGGACCCGTCAATCAGAGGCCCACGCATGGCACTCCTCGAGCGAGTGCTGTACATAATCCAGGTCACCTTCGCAATGGTGGCAATTTGCCGTTGCTTCTCACCCAATGCTATTCAGATACTCACCGAAGCAACAATGTCCAGTCAGCAGCTGAGTGAGCCTGTAGGTAGCGCTCCCCTCTTTTATGCCAGGCTTCGAAGTGCGGTAGGACGGCTTCGACAACGCGCGTGTGCGAAATTGGTACATAGGTAACCTACCCGTCATCAAGAAGTAGATAAATTCCTTGAAGCGTTTAAGAGTTAAAAAAAACCGGCCAAGTGCGTGTCGGCCACGCGCAGTGTAGGGTTCTGTAGCATTCGAACTTAGAAGGGGGCTTAATGTTTATTATCAAGAAAATATGAATGCAATTCACGATTTTACGTTTAAAATAAAAACAAAAAAATAAGGTTTTATTTTTCCAAAAATTTTCTAACCGTTTTGGATTTGTAAAATCTACTTACACATAGCAATTTTTTTTTTTCATAAGTATGTTTCGAAATTTTCCAAGTAGTTACATTTTATAATTTGGGCAACTATTACTCGTAAAATAACAAAGCTAATTTAGCCGTGATAGTTTTCCTTCTAATTTCTTTATTTGAACCACCATCACAATTTTTTTCAGATTTTTCAAGACAACAGTTTAGCTGTTAGTGGGGGGACCCTCGACTCGAACAAAAAATATAATAATAACAAACAAATAATATAATAATAACAACCAAAAAATAATAACAAACAATAAATAACAACATTAACAACAACAACATTACAAACACAACAATAACAACATTATAATATTTAACAAACATATCACTAAATCGAAAAATAGTCTTCAAAACCCGATTTTGAAAGACTTGTTTCACGATACAACACACTATTGGATAGGCGAGAAAAAAGAAAAGAAGTTTTATTATTTTAGTTAGATAAACAGACATTAACAGAAATTGCAGTTTTCAAGAACTAACAGTCTCTCGGATGGACAGACGGACAGACCGAAACTAATAAGGGTTCTCAGAAAGCTTACAGTTGTAAGAAGCATGCAAACATGCAAACAAGCGTATACCATGCATGCAGCAAGCATGCAGCATGCAAGCGAGCATGCAACATGCAGCAGGCATGGTTTCTGTCACGGCTCCGGCGCTGCGCGGCTCCGGCGGTCCCACGCGAGCTTATCGTCGCAGATGGTTTCAATGCTCGCCACCGCGACTGAGGCTGCAAGCTGAATGTTTCTCAGCTCACGGGCCGCCTCGCTCTGCCACGCCTACGACTTAAATTACACTCTAGGGGTAGGCCAGACGTAGTGGATAAATTCGTAACAGAGTTACCGCTCTCCTGGGCACTCAGGCAAGGCCTTCCTTGCCTGAGTGTCCAGGAGAGCAGTAACTAAACAGCCATAACAGGGGTAGGTTTTAGTCAGTAAGAGTCTGACACGGCCTCCTGCTCCAACCAGTGCGGGAGAAGTCATAGGATGATTCCCAACCCCAAAAAACAAAGAAAAAAGTGTGTGTGTACTTATGTACGCACGTAAGAAGTTATACTTCTTTGGCGTAATAAGATTAAAACCAAACTGTCACAAAATTTACAAAAGGAAAACACCACAGACCATAAACCACACCACACCACACCATAAACCACAGACCATAGCTCAGGGTGTCGGTTCTAGCTAACTTCAACCTGTGAATTTTGTAATCTTAAAATTACACTCTCATCATTTTTTCATAACGCGCATAAAGAAGTATAACTTAAAAAAAAGGGGTAGGCCAGACAAGACTACGTGGAGTCGGTTTTGCAGCGATTCGTTTCTGTCACTAAAGACTTACTTTTCAAGACAATATTTTAATAATGTTTTTTTTATGGAAATAGCAATTTTTTATTTATTTATTGTTGATAGGCACGCGTTTGACCACTATCTCACCTGATGGTAAGCGATGATGTGGTCGAAGATGGAGCACGCTTGCCTAGAAGTAACCTATTCCACCCCCACCATCCCCTTCTAACCTAGGTTAGGTTAGAAGGGGATGGGAAGGGGATGGTGGGGGTGGAATAGGTTACTTCTAGTCCGTGTCGGAGTGCCCTAAGTTCCCGACCTCGCTTCGCTCATTCTTGGACTTAACGCGTCAAACCCCTCATTAGCAGACACAATTAAAAACTTATTGTTGCGTTACCTTATGGTAACGTGAGGGGCAAGACGCGTACTAATCTCATGATTAGTATACGAATAAATATTAAGCCTTTAAAATTTTTGCAACTTCAAATTATGCCAAAATAAATTAGACCAAATGACAGCTAACCTTTGCATTATGCCAAAGTATTATTATATCACAGTATTATTATGTTATTAAAAGTTATACGAAAACGTTATGCCAAACAAAATTATGCCTTAAAATTTTATGCTAAGAGCATTCCCAAAAAAGAGACATTCCTTGTAACTTATTATATTTATTTTTTTCAGGTACATTTTATTTTGATATAAATATGTATATGGCTGAGCTCTTAATACCTTTACCACAAGGAAGAAACTTTCAGAAAAATAATCCATTTAATTTTATGTTGTGACATTCAACCTTAAGGATGGTAAAGAAATTAGGAGGACGACTACACAAATTTAGTTTATGTGCTACAAAGGTTCACAACTCGAAAATTTATTTATTTATTTCATACTTCACGGAGACAGCTGTTCAGATCCAGATGCGGACTTATCATCACCTTATTTTTAAAATTAAGTTTATGTGCTACAAAGGTTCACAACTCGAAAATTTATTTATTTATTTCATACTTCACGGAGACAGCTGTTCAGATCCAGAGGCGGACTTATGATCACCTTATTTATAAAATCCGCTAACCGTATGCTTAGTAACACTGTTATTTGTATCATGAATAGGCTCGCGCTTGAACACTTTTTCACCTGATGGTAAGCGAGGATGGGGCACACTGGCGAAGTAACCTATTCACTCATGACTTAAAGACCCCCAGGTTGTAGCTATCAGGAAACAGTCTCCAGCAGATAATTCCACACCTTGGCTGTATGCACAACGCGAAAGTGTTCCCAGAACGTTCTGTGCGATGAGCGTGATAAGTGGATTCTAAATTCTAATCCTCCATAACCTGCTAATTAGTTGTTAAACTAATAACACGGTTATTTTTTATAAATAAGGCTCATAATGCCTAGGCATTTTCTTCTAGTCCACTTCCTGGTATTGATATTGATTTAAGATCTGCAAATGAATAAATGAGTTTTATGAGGTTCTGTCCATTGAGGGTTGAACGTGGATTAAAGACATTCAAACATAAAAGTCCAAGTTCAAACCCTGGGGGATTGAGCATGGATAACATTTAGGGGTTCAACATGGTCCCTGGATAAAGACTGTGGTGGTTGAACGTGGACTAAACCGTTATTTTCCACATACATTACACGTCATTCTGAATGGAAGAGGTCAATTAAACAATTATTATAGTTAGTTACGGTTTAGGATCTTAATTTTATGACATTTTTAACTGACTTCAAAAAGGAGGAGGTTATCAATTCGGATGTTTTTTTTTTAATTTTTAATGTATCTATGTTCGGCCATAACTCCGTCATATAGACGGATTTGCAAAATTATTTTTTTGTTTGAAAGGGGTTTATTCCAAAATGTGGGACCATTTTAAACAAAACAATAACTTATTTTCATATAGATCTGATGATGAGTTTCGGGAGACAGACAACGGAACTCTTCAAAAAATGACAGCAAATCTACCGCGATTGCTACGATCGTATGTCTAAGCATTATTAACACAATTTAATGGAGAACAAACAACCAAAAAGAGAAAAATATTTTTTTTTTTTACAAAAAAATAGTACAGATTTCCAAAAAAAGTGCAAAATAATTTTAATTTCGGCAGTCGGTGTCAAAAAACGAAGACACAAAACCAGAAAAACCGACTACCGAAATTAAAGTTATTTGCACTGTTTTTCGAAGTCGGTTCTTTTTTTTTTATTAACATTCTTTAGTCAAAATTCATCCTTAACCTTACCAGTAAGATATATAGTATATATAGTTTGATAATATTAAAGTACTTTCATATGTTTGTCACATTTTTACGCCTAACTGTTAAACCAATTTTTATGAAAGGTATATGGATAGTTTGGGTCCTAAAGGAGGACCAGGTTTACTTTTTCATTCTAAAATCAAATTCATAAAAAGGTGAGCTGAGTCTTCTACAAGTTTGTATGAAAAGGAAAAATCAAAAAACCCCACGATGTAGCGGTATAAAATCTAACACAACAGGCAAAAAATTACCACAAACTAAGAAACATGGGGCCGGCAGACCGCAGAGATGTCACATTTCAATGCGGGAGGAATAAGGGTTTACAGAAAAAAATACGCCACTAGTTGGCGCCACTTAAGGCGCGATTAGCTGCCAACGACCTTGAGTAGTTAGCTTGCGTGTTCTGCGCTGAGCTCACGAACGCGTCGTATGTCCACCCAGTAATAGGACTCGACCGAGACTAAATAATTAAATGATCTTTAAAATGGTGAAGGTTTCATAAAAATACGCTTTATGGTTTTTGCGTGATTCTCCATTTTTATCTACGTTAGACATAACTTAACAAATTAATTACACAATGTTATAAAAATATAATTTCAAATAGTCTGAGATCAAATTACGACGGAAACAGTCTAGAGTAACAATTTTTTTTAAAGAAATAAGACTAATCGTTTAGACGTGATGTTCAATTAAAAACCATTAAAAGTCGTATAACTGCGCCTTAAGCGTCAGGTCTTTTACTTTGAAAACAAAACATAGTGACGTAAACATAACGTTGACGTCAACTTGAAATATTATGTCAGTTCTTGACATTATCTGAAGCATCATGACAGGTGTCTTGACCTACCGCGTCAGTAATGCCATCTGGTGTACGTCAATTCTGATAAGAACATAAGTATCGTCTGTCATGGCCCTGTATGTATCTTGGACCATTCTAGAAGTACCTAGATGGTAACACTCTCTGACTCACTTAGGCTGAATGGAAAGTTTTTACAATGTCCTCTCTAGCAGTGGTTTTCATGGCGTTTCTGTCCACTAACACTACATATAAAATTATAAATACGAGGTGTTCCAGATTTCATTATTTTTTATTTTTTTATTGTTGATAGGCATGCGGTTGACCACCGTCTCTACTGATGGTAAGCGATGATGTGGTCGAAGATGGAGCACGCTTGCCTAGAAGCAACCTATTCACTCTTGACTTAAAGACTCCCAAGTTGTAGCTAACAGGAAACACAGATTCCGGCAGGGAATTCCACTCCCTAGCTGTACGCAAAATGAATGTGTTCTCAAAATTATTTATTCCAGATTTCCGTTTTACCCTGCATTTGCGTGGTCGTATGTTAGCTACCCATGCAAATGAACTACTTTCTACGAGGAACACATAGTAAGTCTGCCTAGTCTTTTCCTAACTATCTTGGGGTCGGCTTTCAGTCTAACCGGGTGCAGCTGAATACTAGTATTTTACATGGAGCGAATGCCTATCAGACCTCCACAACCCAGTTACTGGGTAATACGATACCCCTTGGTAAGACTGGTTGTGTGACTTTCGGGCTTTTGACGACCCGTAACGACTATCAAAGATCCACAATTGACAGCCGGGACCAACGGCTTAACATGCTTTCCGAGGCACGGAGGAGTCTCGGTATGTAAAGATGGTCACCCATCCATGGAACAACCCCGGCAAGAGTTGCGACTGTTATTACATTAGCCACAAGCTCCTCACAAGGAACTCAAAGAAGATTCTCAAAAAAAAAATTGGACTTCCTGAATAAAGTTATCAGCTGATTAAGATTAGTATGGAATATCCAATTTTATTTTCGGAATTGTTTATGAATGTTTTTTCCGTGGGCAGAAGTAGTATGTAAAATAGGACCACCCATCGTCACATCCTGTATACAGAGTGTTAAAGAAATTGCGTGCCATAGCTTAGGGGTAGGTTCAGTATCGATAAAACAACCCAGGAAATAAAAAAAAATAAAAATTATTGCAACATCAACCTAATTTATTACCTACTAAATTAAAATAGCAATCGTTTAGAATTAAAATTATGTTATTTGTTTAAGTTAGTAGGTAGGTACTAAATTAGGTTGACATAGCAATATTTTTTTGTTTGTAACGCGCTCATCCCTGTTCTAATATAGCGTAGGGCATGCGCGGGTGAGAAGCCTGCGGGAGGGGCGGGAACGCACCCCCGAGGCGGTGGTGTGATGCGTTGGCGCCAGTCAGTCGGTCACCGAAAGGGCTCGGGAGTTTTTGCATGCGCACTCGTGTGTCGCTCGCGTCTTCGCTAACTCTAGTATTTGGACGTAGTACCTAATTGTGTAATTATTGTTGTTCTTACGTGCCTATTTGTATTGTTGAAGAATAAACTGTTAAAGGTACAACGTGTTTGTGAATCGGCAGCTTGTTGAAGGGATCATGGCATCGTATGCGAGAGGTGAGCCATCAGCACCCCTAGCAGGCTCAGGCGCTACGATCGCTTCAGCCTCACCGACACCGTCGCTGTCAACAAGTAAGTCTGGAAACATTTCTAAGTGTACGTCACGCTTCGATGGTCAGAGCCGAGACCCTGAAGTCGTAGAAGCATTCATCGACTCTGTGGAGATATTTAAAGAGTGTTCGTCGGTCAGCGATGACCTTGCACTACGTGGTCTACCCATGCTGCTCCACGGCCAGGCTGCAGTATGGTGGAGAGGGGTCCGGACCGAGGTGTCCTCGTGGCCCGAAGCTGTCAAAAGACTTCGATACATGTATGGTGTTCCACGTCCTGGCTACAAGATCTTCCGTAACATATTCGCTGACGAGCAAAACAGAGAGCTCGCTGATACATTTATTGTTAAAATACGTGGATATCATAATATCTAAATTACCATATGTGTTGCCCGAAGAAGCGAAGTTGGACATGATATACGGCTTATTACATAAACGTATTCGCAAACGTTTAACACGGGATGCCGTAGACAGTATCGAATCCCTGATCGATAAGGCGCGATCAATAGAAGAATCGCTCATGGAAAATTCTAGTACGCAGTCGGCGCATGCGCGAGGGACGCGCCCTATGCTGCCGCACGCGCCCGGTTCGCGAGCTTCTCGCGTTGCATCGGAGAGCGCGAATTCGGCGGGAAACACAACGTCCGAGCGTCTTCCGAGAAATACCGCGGTAGCTCAGCGGTCGCAGGTTCTTTCTCCGCATCGTTCGTCATCGCCTTCGATTCCAACCAGTGCAGATAATAATCAGTGCGCGAATAGAGTGAAAAGTGATAAGAGTGATAAAAAGCAATTTTGTGTGTATTGTAAGTCCCGTGGTCATACTCGTGAGTCATGACCGAAAAAAGACTCTAAAGACTCGGTTAATAGTAATAAATCTAATGTGTATTGCTATGGTTGTGGCGAAAAGGGTTATATTAGAGCTAATTGTCCTACATGTAAAAATAATAACATTCGACTTGCGATGTTGTAGATTTAAATACGCAGTCACAAAATAATGTATTTTACTCGCTTAATACGATATGTAATGTTAAGTGTAACGACACCAACATTATTGTAACTCAAGGCCGACCTATTTTAAATATTGAGATTTGTGGGCATAGTGGTACAGCGCTAATAGATACCGCCGCCCGGCGCAGTATCGCAGGTTCAACGCTGTACTCACTTTTGTTGCGTATAAGCATTCAAGTTAATTCGCAAACTATGTCGGTTAAGCTTGCTGATGGTAGCATACGTACCAATCATGTTTTGCTAGCTTGTGTTAATGTAAATTGTATGTCTGTGTGTGTACCTATAGAATTCGTTATATTCCCTGACGCCTCAAATAACGAGACTCTTTTAGGGATAGATTTCATTACGAAGTTTAAGTTAGTCTTGAACTTTTCGTCTATGACATGGTTTACAGCTGATTGGCCTCAGGTCATTCACCCCCTGCTAACAGAGAGTTCACGCGACGTGGTGGAGTGTGCCTCTGTCAACCTATTGAGGGAAGATGAAGGCACTTTGTTGACTCATGAGGAACGTTCCAGTTTAGAAGAACTACTCGGTGAGTATTCTGATATTTTTGACTTAGTTGGGGATCCGACACCATTTGCCGAACATCACATAGATACGGGGGACCATCCCCCTAATGCTGTTCCACCATATCGAGTCACGCCGGCGAGGAAGGAAATTATTCGTGTGGAACTCGATCAAATGTTAAAAGAGGGAATCATTGAGGAATGCGAGTCTGCCTGGTCTGCACCAACGGTTCTGGTACCAAAGTCTAATGGTGGGTATAGGTGTTGTGTGGACTACAGGAGGCTCAATGCAGTGACAAAAGTGATGCGTATCCTATGCCACGCATCGACGAGTTGCTGCAATCAACAAAGAAGGGTTGCGTAATGAGCTCCTGTGACCTTCGAAGTGGTTACTGGCAGTGTAGTATCAAGGATCAGGATAAAACAGCCTTTGTCACACCGTTCGGTACGTATCGCTTCAAGCGTATGCCGTTTGGCCTTAAAAATGCGCCGGCTACGTTCGAGAGGCTTATAGACAGGTTTCGTTCGGGATCCTCGCTTAAGGATGTTACCGTACTAACGATGATATACTGGTGATATCGGAGTCGTACACCCGTCACCTTTCCGATCGCCGTGCGGTATTCGACCGTCTCCGCTTATTTAAGCTCCGTGCGAATCGAGAAAAGTGTGTGTTCGCCAGGGAAAAGGTCAAGTACTTGGGTCACGTAATCTCTCAGGAAGGTATATCACCGGATGAGGACAAGGTACGGGCTGTTCTGAATATGAATTAGCCTACGTGTCTTCAGCAGTTGCGCACTTTTCTTCAAACATGCTCTTGGTTCCGCAAATTTATACCAGACTTTGCGAAAGTAGCTGAACCACTCACGCGCTTAACCAAGAAATCGCACGTGTGGGAATGGAGTTTGGAGCAAGGTAAGGCTTTTGAAACTCTTAAGAAGCTGCTGACCACGTCTCCTATTCTGGTCCAAGAGAATTACACGAAACCATTTCTTCTGAGGACGGACTCAAGTAATTATGCTTTGGGTGCAGCTTTACTCCAGGGGGAGTCACCTCATGATGAACATCCGATAGAAGAACGCTAGCCGTCTGCTCACTTAAGCCGAGCAAAACTACTCGACTACTGAAAGAGAGGCTCTCGCGGTAGTCTGGGCTGTCGAGCGATTCCGCGGCTATATTGATGGTCATCAAGTCCGTGTGATGACTGACCACCAACCCTTGAAGTGGCTGTTTTCCCTCAAGTCACCAAGTAGCAGGTTGGTTCGCTGGGCCATGAAGCTGCAATCTTTTGACTTACGCATTGATTATACACCAGGTAAGGCCAATGTACTAGCCGATACTCTTAGTCGACCTGTGACTGAGGATGGTGTGTCACCGGGATGTGATATCTGTCCGGTTGTCGTGGACGTACCACACTGGGATGCAACTTCGACCCGGGAGGCTCAGTTGGCTGATCCAGAAGTTGCCAAGATTATCTAGGACTTAGAAGGTAAAGATGAACTTGCTGTTACACGCTGGACTGAGAGAGGCTATCTCTTGAATCAAGCTGTTCTGTATAGGTATGTGCCGGATACTGACTCCGAGGAGCCTCAACTCGTCATACCAGAAAGCCTGCGAAGCAAAGTCATGTTAGAGTGCCATGACTCACCCACGGCCGCTCATGGTGGTATCGATAGAACATTGCATCGTATCTCGCAACGGTTCTACTTCCCTGGTATGCGACGGTTTGTAACTCAATATCTTAAAACCTGTGTAGAATGTCAGCGGTACAAGCCGTCTAACATTAAGCCAGCTGGACTGCTGCAAACTCCAGTCCCAGCTCAGCGATTTGAAACCATCGCAACTGACCTCTTTGGCCCGTTGCCCAGAGGACCGCAGGGCGAGAGATGGATCCTTATTGTGGAGGATACTGCCAGTAAGTGGGTAGAAGTCTTTGCTCTCACGGAAGCTACGGCAGAGATGTGTGCTAAGACTCTGGTCAATGAGGTATTTATGAGATTTGGTATCCCTCGGCGCTTGATCTCTGATAACGGGGTGCAATTTGTAGCAGACGTCATGCAAAAGGCCATGTTTGTTTTAGGTGTAAAGCAGAGCTTGGTACCTCTATATCACCCGGAGTCAAATCCGGTTGAGCGAAAGAATCGGGACCTCAAGGCTCAACTAGCCATCTTGGTTGAAGGTCGTCACCAAAACTGGCCAGAGGTATTGCCGTTTGTGCGGTTTGCTTTTAATAGTTCTCTCACCAGGTCTACAGAGTACACGCCTGCTTACCTGACTTTCGGTCGTGAGCTACGGTCCCCTCTGACTGTCCAGGCGGATCTAAGAGCGGTCGTAGAGTCGGAAAATTTCGTACTTCAGATTACACCATACTTACTCAAGCTCGCAGATACCATCTCGACAGCCAAAGAGAACCTTGAACGTCATCAGGATGCTCGCAAGGTTTATGCTGATCAGGGCCGGTCGTCTCCTGAAGAGTATGTTGAAGGTGACTTGGTGTTAATGAAGACCCATGTGCTCAGTAACGCCACAAAGGGTGTAACTGCCAAGTTCAACCCGAAACGTGATGGACCGTACGTAATCTCTAAAAAGGCGAGTCCAACTACGTACCTATTAGCCCATAAATCTGGCGGAGTTTTTGGTAAGTACCATGTCTCGGACTTAAGGCGCTATCATGCCAGAGAGGGTGAATGTCCTGAGCCGGTCGTTCCGAAGCGTGGCAGAGGTCGTCCGCGCAAGGCTATTGTCTAAGTGTTAGATAGCGTTATTCGTAGGGTTTTTTGACCAGGTGGGAGACCCTCACCTGATCAAAAGGGGGAGTGTGTAACGCGCTCATCCCTGTTCTAATATAGCGTAGGGCATGCGCGGGTGAGAAGCCTGCGGGAGGGGCGGGAACGCACCCCCGAGGCGGTGGTGTGATGCGTTGGCGCCAATCAGTCGGTCACCGAAAGGGCTCGGGAGTTTTTGCATGCGTACTCGTGTGTCGCTCGCGTCTTCGCTAACTCTAGTATTTGGACGTAGTACAGACTGTTGTCAGCATTACCTGACCCACCCTAAAATCAAACGACTTTGGACCCTCTGCATGTAATATTAAGGTTTATTTAATTTATATGAGCTTATCAGACAAGTGCTCGAGCACTCGATGAACAAAAATACAATAATAACACAGACACGCAAATTTGATCTTTAACACGTAACGTTAAGGTAAACCAACCCAACAAAGTCGGAGCCACCGGCATTATATATGTTTTTGTTAAGCTATTTTGATCATTATCTCGTTAACATTAAAGTTGAAAAGCTTTTAAGTTACAATACATAATTACAACCCAATCTTTAATTTCGCGTATTCCTAACAAGTTCTTGTGGTTTAGCGGTTTGATGCTGGATTGACGACGAACAGCATGTGGGTTCGAAAACACAGTCCACATATACATCAGTTTCTTTTTTAATTTGTTTTAATTTCTACAATATTGCTTGCAATATTAAAGAACGACCAATATGATTTTCGCCTAATAACTTATCTTGTAAACGGGTGGGTAATTTAAAAAAACTTTAAGTTCACAGAATTTATATTTATCAAGAATGGTTGAATACGAAGTAAAACATTTACTTCGTGAGGTAGATCATAAATTCATCGAAGTAACAAAATTTACACTACGCCTAATAGCAGTGACTGCGCACACACATTTGTAATTCGTTTAAGTCGTTAAGTATTTTTAAGCAATTTGCTGTAATATAGCATCATGTCGCAACTTGACGACTATACCAAACATAAAATAATATTTTTACATGAGCAGAATGTTGGAATTAGAGAGATTGGTCGCCGACTTAATATAGCAGTAAGTGTTTTTTTATACCTATTTTATTTTATTGATTGTGATGAATGAACGCGTAGTTGGCTATGTTACCATTATATTCACTCCTTACAGGTTACATACACGGTTCCAAAAATGTTTATTTTTGTTTTAGAGAAATACGGTCAGGCTATGGCTAAGACGTTATGGAGACAATGGAAATATTCAGCGGATTCGTCCAGGAGCAAAAGCAAAAGCCATTAAGTATAGTCCCGAATTCGAACGCCACCGGGCTATTGTTTCAAGCCACGTTGAAAATCCATTTTTGCCCATTCGTGCAACCGCAATAAACCACAATATTTCAGTGGAAACAGTAAGAAGGCATTAACACGTTGCTGGGATAAAGAATTATAAACCGGCACAGAAAATTGCATTGACTCCTGCTCATTGTGCAGAAAGGGTCCGTTTTGCCCAGGAATATTTAAATTTTAATTGGGAAGAAAATGTTGTGATCTTCACTGATGAAAAATCATTTAAATCGGACAAAGATGGACGTAATATCTTATGGCGGAGGAAAGGAGAACGTTACAACGAGAAGTGCTTGCTACCTTGTAGAACCAGCGGTAGAATAACCCTGGGCTACTGGGGCTGGATGTCGTCCATGGGACCTGGTAAATTGGTGGAAGTTGGTGGTAGGTTTAATAGCAGTTTGTATTTGGAGATTCTGCGTGACGTCATGCTGCCGACTGTGCGAATTGCCTATCCAACGTCACATATTTATTTCATGCACGATAACTGCTCCATCCATCGTGCAGGCATTGTGCGGGAATGGTTAGCTGCTCAAGAAGGTGTGACAGTTATTAATTGGCCATCTAAAAGTCCTGATTTGAACCCTATAGAAAATCTATGGGGTCAAATGGTTTTAAATTGGGACACAACGGAAGTGCGAAACAAACACAACTTGGCTGAGGTCGTGACATCGACTTGGGAGCACATGAGAGGCAAAGATTTGTGTTGGAACATGGTGCGCGGTATGCGTAGCCGCTTACAACAAGTCATAGCAGGGGACGGTGTGTGTGCCACTCCGCTACTAGTTCATCTAGTAGGTATATTTAAACACACCATGTAAGTAAATGCTCAATGGATTGATTGTTCAACCATTAAAATGTTGCAGATTATGTGGTGATGTTATTGTTATAAACAGATTTTTTCTGTTTAAATAACATGTTTATTCACTACATATAGGCAGTAAAGTAAAGCATTTCACAGATGAATTCATTTTCTCGATAACAAACTTTTAAGCATAAGCATGCCTTTTTTTATGTTTATATGGCATACTAATATAAAAAGTATATTAATTTGGAAATATATGAGCAGTTACTTACTTTATCTTACTTAAGTGTTTTAATGAAATAATAAACATTTTAAACTTGCAATTTTTTAGTTTTATTTCTATACAAACTGCCCGTTTAAAAAGACAATACCCTACGTCGTCTATTAAAGAAATGTAAAAAAGTGTAATAAAATATCTAAATTTAGGTTAAACTTGGTTTCGAACCTAGACAACGATGAACATCGCACTACCTTAGTGACCACAAGACCAACACAACTCTTATAAGCCGCATTGAAATTTGATCTTAGTTGTAATGCTAGACGCAATATTCAAAAAAATTTGAACCTTATAGTATACTATCATAAAGTTTATTCTTGCACAGCACGAGCAGCCATCTTCTCGTGCAAATTATTTTGTATTTTAAATAATCACTCCATAGTAGCATTTGAATACCAGCTTTATAATGAATACGAATATTTATTTTTCAACTACCCACTTATTACAAGTTATGCGAAAATATTACCATTTTAAAAAGTTTATGTATACCTAGTCTGTAGTTCTTTACAATAATACAAGAAATAGTTTTGGAATATAAATTTTATATTGAAAGCAAAACAATATCTTTGTCGCAGGATTTGATCTCGAACCTCGTTTTTCTCAGTCTTACACACAGACCACGAGACCAGAATTACTCGGACATAAATATTAAAATAAGCTATTACACTTATCATATTATAACAAATAGTTATAAAATATAACCTAATGCTAACGTTATAAAGATCAAATTTGCGTGTCTATACTATTATTGTATTTGTTCATCAAATCCTCGAGCAGTTGTCTGATAAGCTCATATAAATTAAATAATCCTTAATGTTACATGCAGAGGGTCCAAAGTCGTTTGATTTTAGGGTGGGTCAGGTAATGCTGACAACAGTCTGTACCTAACTGTGTAATTATTGTTGTACTTACGTGCCTATTTGTATTGTTGAATAATAAACTGTTAAAGGTACAACGTGTTTTCTTCCAACACCGAACGTTATATGTTTTATTTTTTTCCTGGGTTTTTTAGCGATTCTGAACTTACCCCTAAGCTATGGCACGCAATTTCTTTAACACCCTGTGTAAATATAGTGTATATTATGCACCTTAGCATTGTGAAACAGGGATGCAAGTCCTGTAGCTGTTCCTTGCGAATCCGTTGTTGCAATAGCAGTCATCATTGCAGCGGGCATTTACAATGGAACAGGGCTGTCCAAGAGTGGCACACTCGGTTTGGCACGCACTGCCACACTCATAGTGTTCATTAGGCTGCGTACAGTTTATAGGATCTGTAAAAGTTTAAAAAAGTTATAGATAGACCACACAAGAAACCAAAATCGTATCATTTTTAGGTGGCGGCGTTATTGATAGGTAAAGTAAAAAATTAACAAATAACCTTAAATATATATGAAATTAAATTAATGTATTATTAATTAATTTAATTGAAACACTTACCTCCAGCACTCAACACAATACAACAGGACAAAAACACGATACAACTCAACATTTTGATGACTTTGTTCGTTTGACATATACGGAAGCTAGTCGGTTCGTCTTTATACTAGTTCCACTTATCGTCTTTTCAATAAGTTATGTATTTTGTATCCATACCCATTACACATAAATGAATAAAACAAAAGAAATAGATATAAAAATTTTGCACTATGGTATGTCTAAAATATACTCTAGGACCAAAAACCTTATATAATTTACCAGAAATTCTTCATTCCATCATCATTTCAGTCGATAGACGTCCACCGCAGGACATAGGCCTTCCCAAATACGGTGTTTCTAGCATCCAGCGGACCTCCACGGCTCTCACCAGATTGAAGGTCCACCTTGTGCAAAGTTTTGCAACGAAACACACCGTCAGATTATGCAGGTATGAAAAGATACCTACATAAATAAATCGATCCTTGAAATCCTTACGGTATATTTTAGTCATGAGTTTCCCATTTGTACCCACGGAATACCCATTTTTTTTTTGTAAGTACACTTCTAAAGATCTAGAGAGCTCATTAATTTTCCATCAGTTATCATTATGTAGTGACATCTATGTTGCCACATAGGAACTAATCACACAAATCCGTAAAAACTGTCCTTAGTTAACCATAATCAACCATCGGGCAGTTGCCCAGACCAAACAACATCCGTCTGGTTGAAGGATCCTCTCTTTTCAATGAAGGTTTGCGGGGCTTTCCAAACTGTTCCGCATACCTTTAAAATTATAATGCTTATGAAAATCCGATGATAAAATCAAAATAGCCTTCTGTGTAACCATCATGTTATAGACGAACCACAGTGCGACAAACCACTTGTATAAAAACCTTCATCCAAAAATGCACCTTATTCTGTACAACAAAGGCCCAATATATGAAAACATGACCAACTTTGATAATGTAAATGTTTTTTGTGAAACCAACATGATAAAACAAAAGTAAAATAAGTAATTTGTTCAGACGAGATTAAACATAGTTACTATTCAACATTATTTCAACATAAATTCCGAGTTTCAGCATATATTATAAGTGCGATTTAGATTGTAATATCTACACTAAATTGAAGGTACCTACTCAAAAAAAAACTAAATAAATTCAAAGTAAAAAAAAATGATACTGTAACACATTTATTAATTGACTAGCTGAGCCGACAGACGTTGTCCTGTCTTAGCTATGAACTGTCAAACGCGCGACGTTTCTGAAATTTTATAATTTTCTGCGCAACTTTCTTATTTTTTTCTTTTATAAGAACTTTCTCCTGACAGTAACAAACACAACAAAAGAAGAATTAGCGAAATCGGTCAAACCGCTCACGCGTGATGCCGTGACCAAAGAAATAGGGATTCATTTTTATACTGACTGTAAGGAACAAGATACCGCAAACTTCGCGAAAAGGTTACATCTATTACCACTAACAAAATCATTAATCTCGGTAATGATCGGTTCCAGAAATGGTCATTATTGGGCGCGCAATGTGTTGTACATAATGTGATCTCAACGCTCCACACTGCCACATGAGTAGATAAACGGAACAGAGACAAAGTTTAAGGCCCCTCTCGCGGTCCAGTGGCGCCCTCATTGAATAAAAAATCGTAGCTTATCACAGAAAATAAATATTAAAAAATCCAACTTCACGTTTGTTACAAAGAGGATAAAGAATTTTTACGTTGTTAAAACAGGTCTCAAAATGTTTCGTATCCAAAGTAGTAGGCAAAAGTGTCAGAAACGGCCATTTTTGGCACTTTTGCCTACTACTTTGGATACGAAACATTTTGAGACCTGTTTTAACAACGTAAAAATTCTTTATCCTCTTTGTAACAAACGTGAAGTTGGATTTTTTAATATTTATTTTCTGTGCTATGCTACGATTTTTTATTCAATGAGGGCGCCACTGGACCGCGAGAAGGCCCTTAATACAACCGCGCGATTCGGTTGCACTACAAGCACGCGGGGCATGTGTGCGTGACCACTGGCCGCTTGTCGCCTACTCAGCGAGACTGGAAAAACCCGGTTTAAGCTGGCACAGCCAGTGGACAATCACAGGGTCAGTGCGACGCACGTTGTTTGTTTTGTTAGTTGTAAGTTTGAATATTTAATGTAAAATGATTTTTTATTGTAAAGATTCTCTATTCAATAAATATTATTATTATCTATTTAATAATAATAGGCAAAGATTCTCTATTCAGTCATTACAAGGATTTTAATTATGGTGACGTACAATTGGGTTTTTTAATTATACCTCCTGATAATTTTATCGCATTTATTGAATTGCTCGAGCAAAAGTTTCGCGAATATTTCGATCTTGAAATAAATATTGTCACTGTTGGCAACGAAATACTTAAACGTATTAAATATTGTAAAGATATGCCATGTGAGTGTTTCTCGTAGATTACTTGAAAAAACTTTATGTTAGATTCACAATTTACCACACCGTGAAAAGAAACAATAAATTATTTAAAAAAAAAAAAAAAAAGAAAATTATTAGAGTAAATAACTTGTAAAGTATTCTATCATACTGAATAATAAAACTATTTAACAAATGTTTTGTTACTACTAATAGAAATTACTCCTGTATTGTGGGTGCGTTCACAAACATGTAAACTCATAAACACATGACAACCAGACCCGGAACAATTATTGGTAGACCATACTACAAATATTTTTTCCGTGCGGGATTCGAACCAGAACCACAGATAAGAACGTACGAAGCTAATCGCTCAACGTCAAAAAGTAATCAGATTAAACGTCCGAATTGTCGAAAATCCATAGCATCGAAGCACCACAATTTCGAATAGCTATTAGATCGTTTTGCCGAAACGATAGTCTTAGCCATCGAAGTGCCAGTCGACGTGCCAGTAAGTCGAAACTACATAAAATATTCAAGAAGAGTAAAAGAAGGAATGTAAAATGGGATATTAAAGAAACCAGCAGAGATAATCAACATAATAATTATAGAACTATAAGGGTTCCTTGTCCATGTTAGGACAACAGAACCCTAAAAACCAGCCAAGTGCGTGTCGCACTCGAACGCAAAGGGTTCCACAAAATAATACTTATAAAAAATTTTAAAAAAGAAATAGACTTCTTTTAGATTATCCTATAATGTTTATGAAATGAACTACTTTCTGTATTTTATTCAGAATTTTTAAACTCAGGTGTTTCGAATATTATACTCCTCGCAGTTCTCGCAGTTGGCCAGTTTAGAAGTACAAGCAACGATGAAATATAACCAGACCTAGGTAGATAGACCAGTAAGTAGGTTTGTATGTTTGCGACAACATGATGAATGTCCCACTTAAATATTCTACACAACCTTTCGAATTCCTCTCTCTACCTCTGCATATGGTGTTTTTTACCCTTATGGAGGGAGCTTAACAATATATATGAAAATGAAGAAACTACTGAAATCTTTTCTAATTAGCAAGGCATAATTATAATAATATTAGCGAATTTCTGGCAGAATCATTTATATTGACATCTATATTAATAGAATTTTGGAATTGATTGATATTTTATATTATTTTAACATAGGTACATTATAATTGTTCTTTTGACATTTGGTTGATATTCTATTTAAATTTAACATAGGTAGATAGGTCAGATATATAGATCGTGAAGTAGAAAGAGTCACCGCTGCCTGGAATGCAAAGGGCAACTGAAGCAACACGGGTGCGTTTTAGTCAGTTAGAGTCTGACACGCCCTCATGCTCCTCTTGCAGCGGGAGAAGTCATCGGATGATATCCTACCAAGAAAAAAAAGGTTGGTCCTACTATGATAACTATATATAGTTGATGAATGCCAATAATGGAATTCGTGATATGATACTATAGTATCATATCACGAATTCCATATTTGGCATTCATCATGGAAGTAATTGAGTAATAAAAGTAAGTACATACATAAATATGGTTCGTGTTATTTTACAAGCGTTTTATTCATGTATTCTTAATAAAGGTACACGTTTTATAACTTAACAGAATAACGTTAACAATATCACGTTATTCTGTTATCATTGGCCTGGTGAAAGTCATAGGTATTCACACGTGCGGTGAGCTCAGGTCGTGGCTCAGGTGATACGTTGTGGCGATGCTGGGGAGAGGCCTACCTTTTGAATGCAAGGGTGATACTTTTTAACAAAAAAATGGGTGGGGCCGTGGCGGTGCACAGTTTTAATATGAAACGTCTCTGTGAGTGAGTCGCTTTAAGTTTCAAAGATTAAAAGAAAACAAGATTGACTTTGTTCTAAATATTTTAATAGCTATAGGTATTTTAATACATTATTGAATAAGTGGTACTATAGCTACTATAACTGATTTAAAAAATGAAAAATAAGGCGAAATGTAAGAATTAATACTTTTTGTGAATGTATAATCTATAATAGTATTGCCTAGTGTTGTTTGCACGTAGTTGAGGCCAACTTCATTCTTCATGAAGTCAACGAGATAGCTGTTATGTCGTGGATCATAATTGAAATCACCGCATAGAATGATTGCAGTCTCTAAGTCTAGTTGAGAGCTCGGTAATAATTTTGTCATGTTCGCTGACTATGGCACAAAAGCGTACGAGCTTAGACTTGACGTCCAACAGGCATATGTTTCCGACATTATGTTTTCTCAAGGCGGAATTTTGGTATGACCTGATTCCGCTGCAGCTCGTGAAGCTCTGTAGATTTCTGTAGATTGCAGAACCTCCGGCAGCAGAAACTCGCGCCAGCGGCACGAGGTAGACGGACGAACTGTACGATATTCAAGTGCGGTGTTATTGCTTGCTTTTAGTTCGAAGCTTCGCAGTGTTTGCGCAATTCATCCTAGTCTCGCTAATAACCTAATAATGGGAATTCATCAATATATTATCGTTCTCAATATCTCCCGCTTGAGACCTTTGTGCATTGAAAGCAGAGACGGTCAATACTAGTTGCTGTCATCGAAGTACAGTCAGGCCGCAAAAGTCCATAAGGACGCTAAAGATTACATTGCTACGAACCGAGCGAGCACGATACTTCCGTGCGTATGTGTGCGCGTGTATGAGTATCCACATTCCACAGATAACATACACTAAGGAACTGTCGTCGCACTGAGCCTAAAAACATCATTATTATTTTTCTGTGCCGTTGAATACGCATCACACAGTCACAGAGGCGACTTGTTCTTACCATCGCATTGATAAAATTCTCTCAAATATTGTGTCATGTGCTGGTAGCCGTATGAACTAAGTGTTGAATTCGCAAATAACGTAGCATGAGTTCAAATCATGGTCGGTCCGTTGCGGTTATTTCTTACTTTGAAAATTCCCAATCTACATAATATTAATACAGTGGTTTTTTATATTTCTATGAAAAATACTATTGCATTTTTGCACTAAATGGTTGCAAATTACGAATATGATCTATTAACCACAAGAAGAATCACATTCGTAATTTGCAATTATTTAGTTGTTACATCTTTTCGATGTAGTGAGGTGGAAATAAAAAGACATGTTTAATAAAAATGTTTATTCTTTATATTTACAAATTAAACATTTATGAGAATTGTGACGTCGAATTGTTACCTGGACAAAAAAGTTATCTTGTAACCGTTATCTATGTTACGTCTAAGATTATTTGTTGGAAGTATACCCACTTAGACCATTCATAATATGAATACCGTAACAATGAAAGGATATTAAAATTTTAATAAAATTAAATATAATTGTTTATATCGATAGTAGTATTGAAAAGTGATATATGATTTAGACTTTGTAAACATTTTATTTTTATGTAACGTCACAATGAATGTATTGAGGTCATAGCTTAATTGTTCATTTTCTTGACGAAAACAAGATTGAAACTAAACCTCAATTTCTGTTAAAAGAACTTTAGTTCTCACAAGATAATCGTCAATTAGATGAGAAAAATAAATTGAACTATTATGTCAGAACAGTGCGGGTAGAAGAATAAAAAAAAAATAGAATCATGATTATTGTCAACAAAATTGATAGAGAGTTCACTGCGTTCTTAAAATAAGGCGATGGCACAAGTTAAAAGATATAGCTGTTTTAAACGAAAGTAAACACAATATAATACAGTGTTTGTTAACGAATAATCACGGATATGTTAAAATAAAATGGCCTACTAAACATTTAGTTACACCGATTGATTTATAATAATATGATTGTCTACATAGTGTGCGTTTTATGCACGTTTAAAATTTTATCTCATTTAGTTGGAGAATGTGTAATGGTTATAAACTTTTACACAGAACCCCATAAAGGAATTGCGTACTTTAACTGCATCGAGATTGATATAATTTGTTCCTATTTCTCGTATTAAAATTATGTCTGTCACTTATCTTAGGAAAGAGACGAAGATTTTTCCGAACATACATAATGTTTTCAAATATGTAAGAACAAGGTACCTTCATGAGAATCGCGCCTGCGAAAATTACATATGGCTCTGATAGCTCTTTGTAAAAACTTTTTTACAAAAAAATAGAACCGACTTCCAAAAAAAGTGCAAAATAACTTTAATTTCGGAAATCGGTGTTTCTGTAAAAAAGTTTTTTATTTTTCACTTTTTAGTTGTGATTCCCCATTAAACTGTGTTAACAATTCTTATACATACAATAGCAGCAATCGCGGTTGATTTGCTGTCAATTTTTGAAGAGTTCCGTTGTCTGTCTCCGAAACCCATCACCAGATCTTTTTAAATTTAAATGGGACCATTTTGGAATAAACCCCTTTCGAACAAAAAAAGAATTTTGCAAATCCGTCAATATATGACGGAGTTATGCCCGAACATACATAAAAAAAAAAAAAAAAATACCTCCTCCTTTTTCGAAGTCGGTTAAAAATACCGTAAGACATGATACTATGAAAGTAACTAAAATAGAACAGCCTCGCGGTATCTACATCTGTTAATTGACGGATTTTCCTGACAGCATATGCTGCTGAACTTAACCGTCCTGCAAGAGATGTTAAATGAGGATCCCATTGTAGCCTAGAATCGAGCGTAATTTTCAGGTTCTATTTTTTCTTTGTTCAATACTACCTCACAACTATTACTTTTAACATTCGATAAAGTAAATCTTATGCACTTCGTTTTTTTATTATTTAATACTAAATTATTAGCAGTGATCCAATTTTGGACCTGCTGAAGAGCGTTATTTACGTCGTCAAGATTTGTGGAACGTCTATTAATCTTAAAAGTTAAGGAAGTATCGTCAGCAACCGACACTATTTGTGGTTGATTTTTTAATAGATGGGGGGGATCATTTATACATACTAAAAAGAGGAAAGGACCCAATATTGAGCCTTGTGGTACCCCCATTTTGACTCTTAAACCCCATGAATCACTTCCCACCAACCTTTTGGAACGTATCTAAAGGCAAGGCACGCTCTCATTAAGGGCACCAGTCTCACTGCAACCAGGGCCCCACCCCACTGCTGTGGGGCTGAAAACACCCTATCGGGTCCAGGTGCCTTGAAAGGATGGAAGCTTTCAATGGCTCATTGGAGTTTCTCCAGTGTAATCATCCTATGTGCCTAGAGCCAATCCTCATCTGATGGTGTTTCTATAATATCTGGCCAGTCGGTTAACGCATACAACCCTAATCTCTTCAAAGTTAGAGTAAACAGGCTTTTTCTGGGTAAGCTGACTCCATCATCGACTTTGTCTCTGTCACCTTTGACCCAGACTAGAGTCAAGAGCAAACCTATCTAAAATAAAAATAGTTTTTTTCTGGAACTGTTTCTTCAAGAACTTTTAATCCAAACCGTAATAACTCTTTCAGCTCCTTTCGACTGCAGTGCCAAACCTAACGAGGAGTTTGTCGCCTGCCCTCCTCTTTGTCCGACTGACGCATGCGGCAAGCCCAGGCTTGAAGGTCGCTGCCCATTCAGAATAAGCATCGTTCTGAAATGCCAACCTAAATGCCAGTGTAAGGATGGACATGGCAGATATAATGGAACATGTGTGCCGTTTGAAGAATGCCGTAAGTCATTTTAACTGTTTGATCAACTATCACCATTCCATTTCCAACGTGCACCCTTCTAACTACTAAATAAAAAAATTTAGAAACTCCACTTATCCTGCAACAATTTTAATCATGTTTGTCGTTATTTTTTTCTACATGAATTACTTGAGACAAATATCGATAAAAAAAAATAAAAAAAAGGTACACACCTTAACGTCATTCGTTCTATAACTTGTACTATAAAACATCAGGCACTTACGCCGATACTGACTTCTTGTTCTTACAGCCGACCTCTGCCCCGCCAATGAAGTGTATTCTCCTTGCGTGCAACAAACCTGCCGGCCCCAAAACTGTTCAGACAGAGACCTTAAACTAGAAACCTGTCCCAAGTGTGACGCAGCTGAGTGTCAACGAGGTTGTGTGTGCCAGGAGAACTACTACCGGAATGACACAGGAGACTGTGTGTCTTATGAGGAGTGTGGAGGTGAGAATACAGGATTACATAAAAGCAATAGGACACGGACAAACGTAGATGATCAGTACGATATTCAACGGTAAAAGTGCTATTTGTAAATTACAGCATTCTTAGAGGCCACACAATTCGCCAAAAATCTGTCGTTTTTGACTGTCGTAACAAAATATGTCCTTTTACTCTATTAGGGCGAATTAGTGTTTAACGACATCTATGACGCCACCCGAACGACGGTATACGAACTAAACACACAAATCCTGTATTGCGCAAGCAGAGTTCCAGCAGAACCATCGAGCAGCTGCCCAGACCAGACACAACACCCATCTGGTCGGAGGATCCTCCCTTTACACCCTGTTCCGCAAGTCTCTATAACTGAAATGTTTTTCCGTCTCATATACCTCCCCTACCGATGGTACGAGTCAGCTGCAACCAGCGTGACAGAGAGCCAGTATTAACTGATTTCTTCTTGATCCTACAGGACCAATGTGCCCAAACGCTCATGAAGTCTACGAATCTAACCTTAAGGAGTGTCCTCCTAACGTCAGAAAGATATGTGATGCGAACCAGAAAGTGCAATGTCCAGGATGTTGCTGCCAGGATGGGAACTTGAGGTTAAACGAGACAGAACACTGTGTACCAATTTGCGACTGCCCAGAAATGAAGCATTCTGCTGATTGTCCAAAGTAACTGGCCTTTTCTTCAATAAAACTTACTAATTGTACAGTTTGTTGGTTTTAATTTGTTTGTTTCCTGATATCTATACTAAAATGACGAAAAAGTGTCTATCCGTTATGTTTTCACGTCTAAACCACTGACCGGGTAGATTATGACCTAGGTTAGGACATGGGATACTTTCATCCCGGTAGTAAGTTTCTTTGGGATAAAAAAAACACTTTTCACTAGGATGAGGCCGTGGGCAGCAGCTAGTGGTGAAAAGTTTTTGAACAGAAATTATTTATTACTATTTTTACTTACAGCCTTATTTATAAAACTTGCCTAACCATATGCTTCGTTTAACGCGTCAGTTCCCGGAAAAACAGACACTACACAATCTTATCGCGTGTTAAATACTGACAAGCGGATTCTTAATGAAAAATAGCATTAAGTCTCATTCATTATTCTCATCAACCTTCAAATGAGTCAGTATGAACTTTACCACCCACAGCCATCCTTCTTTTAGGAAGGAAATTTTGAATTTCTTAATTCTTCTCTACTGTAAGACTTTTTTCTTCGTTCCAATTAATGTTTCTGTTATCTTCATGTGTTTCTTTAAATTAAATAAGAAAACAATTTTTGGAAAATAAAGTGACTTTCGGTGTACCGATAAGTTAAACGGGTTAACTACTCTTTTCCAAAAATAATCATTTTTATCAATGGAATGTACCGACGTAAATAATTTATTAGTGCCTTATGCTGTCGCAGTACTAATGCTTCTTACAACAATAGTTAGGTAACCTTTTTTCTTTATTTTCGGCAGGAAACCTTGTAAGGGTACTGAGGAGACTAAAAGGGTCTCCCCCGAGCTCTTGCTCATGCGAGACCCTTTTAGTCGCAGAAGGTGACCCTGACCCCAGAGGGAAGACCCTGTAATCACTTGATGGGCGAACAAAGTCCCTACTCTGAGTTTCCGCAATTCCAGCCTGCAATTCTTTGATGCAGGCGGGGTTTTGGCGTGTGAAGCGTCGAAGCGTTTGCCTCCCCGACGCTAATGCGAGTAGGATTGGCTCTCTTACGATCCTGCCGGGCGGTCTTCTTCTAGGCAGACTATCAAGGTCTCACGAAAAGAGGCATCTTTCCTCCAGTTTACTGTCTCCGGCAGCATAGACCTCACTATTGCTGGCAGAGACAGATCTCGCCCGATCCTCGCGACCAGGACCCGTCGCTCAGAGGCCCACGCATGACACTCCTCGAGCGAGTGATGTACATAATCCAGGTCACCTTCGCAATGGTGGCAATTTGCCGTTGCTTCTCACCCAATTCTATTCAGATACTCACCGAAGCAACCGTACCATCACCTAAGTGAGCCTGTAGCGGTGAAGTGCGGTAAGACGGCTTCGACAACGCGCTTGCGCGAAATTGGTATTTAGGTAACCTACTCGTCATCAAGAAGTGCGTGTCGGGCACGCGCAGTGTAGGGTTCTGTAGCATTCGAACTTAGAAGGGGCCTAAATGTTTATTTTTACGTTTAAAATAAAAACAAAAAAATAAGGTTTTATTTTTCAATAATTTTGTAAACCGTTTTGGATATGTAAAATGTACTTACACATAACAATTTTTTTTTTTGTAGGTATGTTTCGAAATTTTCCAAGTAGTTACATTTTAAATTTGGGCAACTATTACTCATAAACTAACAGAGCTAATTTAGCCGTGATAGTTTTCCTTCTTATTTCGTTATTTGAACCACCATCACAATTTTTTTCAGATTTTTCAAGACAACAGTTTAGCTGTTAGTGTGGGGGGGGGGGGGGAGGAACCCTCGACTCGATCAATAAATATCACTTTAAATTTTAATATTTAACAAACATAATTATAACTAAATCGAAAAATAGTCTACAAAACCCGATTTTGAAAGACCTAATTCACGATACCACACACTATAAGATAGGCGTGAAAAACAACAGAAGTTTTATTGGCGTGATTAAAAAACATGCAAAATTGCAGTTTTCTAGTACTAACAGTCTCTCGGATGGACTAACGGTCAGACCGAAACTAATAAGGGTTCTCAGAAAGTTTACAGTTGTAAGAAGCGACTGAGGCTGCAAGCTGAATGTTTCTCAGCTCACGGGCCGCCTCGCTCTGCCACGCCTACGACTTAAATTACACTCTAGGGGTAGGCCAGACGTGCCCGGGGGTGGAGGATAAATTCGAAAGAGTTACCTCGCCCCCGGGCGCGTAGGGCAGGGAGGAACAGGGGTGGGTTTTAGTCAGTAAGAGTCTGACACGCCCTTCCGCTCCACCCCAGAGCGGAAAGAGTCATTAGATGATTTCCCACCCCCCAAATAACAAAAAAAAAAAAAAAAAAAAAAAAAAAAAACAAAAAAAAAAAAAAGGGGTAGGCCAGACGTAGCGGATAAATTCATAACAGAGTTACCGCTCTCCTGAGCACTCAGGCAAGGAAGGAGAACAGGGGTGGGTTTTAGTCAGTAAGAGTCTGACACGCTGCGGGAAGAGTCATAGAATGATTTTCAAGCCAAAAAAAAAGAACGGGCAGGCCAGACAAGACTACTTTTTTTTTTTTTTTGGGGGGGTGGGAAATCATCCTATGACTTCTTCCACTCTAGGGTGGAGCGGAAGGGCGTGTCAGACTCTTACTGACTAAAACCCACCCCTGTTCCTTCCTGCCCTGGATGCCCAGGGGCGAGGTAACTCTTTCGAATTTATCCTCAACCCCCGGGCAGGTATCGGCGACGACGGGCCCCGTCGTGTTTGCTGACAACTCTTTGAGGCGCGCGTGGAACACTACGCGCCGTCGACTCTCGGGCCTGGTGCTAATCGGGCGGCGGGTTACCCACTACTCGCCGTCCGCAGGCCCGGGTCTGCGGTGGCCGGAGATCGTCTCACGGCGCCCGAAGCCCCTGGCGTCTCCTGCGGCGGCAGCTGCTGAGGGCGTTAGGGCGACTCTGCCGTTGTTGAGTCTCCCTCACGTGTGCCGCCTCCCTCTTCGCGAGCATTACTGCTTCGCATTCCGAGGAGGAGACGGCTTCCCATTCCCTCTCGCTCCGTACCATGGCCTGAACCAGGGCACGGCGCGAGAGGTCGCTGCCGCCTATCGCATCCACGAAGACACGGCGGTGCTCTGCCCAAGCGGGGCAAACCTCCACCGTATGCTCCACCGTGTCCTCTGGGCGACCCTCGCAGTGGAAACACCTAGGGGTCACCTCCGCCTTGATCCGAAACAGGAACCTCCCGAAACAGCCATGTCTGGTGAGGACCTGCGTCAGGCGGAAGGTGAGGGCGCTGTGGCGCCTCTCCAGCCACTCCTCAAAGAGAGGCACTGCCACCGTGATGGTGGCCCTCTCCAAGCATGCGCTTAGAAGCCCTCTGAGTCTAGACCCGAGAGCCTCTTGCAAGGCCAGGACCCAGGCTTTCCCATGAAAGCCATCGGGTCCTGGGGCGGTGCTTTTGGCGTTCATCCTACGCACCGCCGCTCTCAGCTCTACCTCGGTCACAGACAAGACTACGTGAAGTCGGTTTTGCAGTGATTCGATTCTGTCACTAAAGACTGACTTCTCAAGACAATATTTTAATTTAAGGTTAAAAATGCTTTTTAACCTAACCTGTCCGTGTCGGGGTGCCCTAAGTTCCCGACCTCGCCTGGCTCACTCTTTGACTCAATACTAATCTCATGATCAATAGACGAATAAATATTAAGCCATAAAAATTTTTGCAACTTCAAATTATGCCAAAACAAATTAGACCAAATGACAGCTAACCTTTGCATTATGCCAAAGTATTATTATGTCACAGTATTACTATGTTATTAAAAGTTATAGGAAATTTTATGCCAAACAATATTATGCCTTAAAATTTTATGCCAAGAGGGTGATTCCCAAAAAAGAGACATTGTTTGTAACTTATCATATTTATTTTTTGTAGGTACATTTGATTCTGATATAAATATGTATATGGCTGAGCTCTTAATGCTTTTACCACAAAATAGAAACTATCAGCAAATAGACCATTTAATTTTATGTTATGAATTTCAACCTTAAGGATGGTAAAGAAATTAGAAGTACGACTACACAAATTTAGTTTACATGCTACAAAGGTTCACAACTCGACGATTATTAATTAACCCCTGCCCCCTGTGGGGGGCCTTGTTGATTATTTATTTCATACTTCACGGAGACAGCTGTTCAGATCCAGAGGCTGACTTATCATCAACTTATTTATAAAATTAAGTTTATGTACTACAATGGTTCACAACTCGGAGATTTATTTATTTATTTCATACTTCACGCAGACAGCTGTTCAGATCCAGAGGCGGACTTATCGTCACCTTATTTATAAAATTAAGTTTATGTGCTACAAAGGTTCACAACTCGGAGATTTATTTATTTATTTCATACTTCACGGAGACAGCTATTCAGATCCAGAGGCGGACTTATCATCACCTTATTTATAAAATCAGCTAGCCGTATGCTTAGTTTAAACACTGTTATTTTTATCAGTAATAGGCTCGCGCTTGTACACTATTTTACCTGATGGTAAGCGACGATGGGGCACACTCGCCTAGAAGTAACCTATTCACTCATGACTTTGACAGTTGTAGCTATCAGGAAACAGTCTCCAGCAGAGAATTCCACACCTTGGCTGTATGCACAACGCGAACGTGTTCCCAGAACGTTTTGTGCGATGAGCGTGATAAGCGGATTCTAAATTGTAATCATCCAGAACCAACTAATTAGTTCTTAAACTAATAAAACGGTTATTTTTTTATAAACTAAATAAGGTTCATAATGCCTAGGCATTTTCTTCTAGTCCACTTCCTGGTATTGATATTGATTTAAGATCTGCAAAAATAAGGATAAATGAGTTTTATGAGGTTCTGTCCATTGAGGGTTGAACGTGGATTAAAGACATTCAAACATAAAAGTCCAAGTTCAAACCCTGGGGGGTTGAGCATGGATAATATTTAGGGGTTCAAAATGGTCCCGGGGTAAAGACTGTGGTGGTTGAGCGTTATTTTCCACATATATTACACGTCATTCTGAATGGAAGAGGTCAATTAAACAATTATTATAGTTAGTTACAGATTAGGATCTTAATTTTATGACATTTTTAACCGACTTCAAAAAGGAGGAGGTTATCAATTCGGATTTTTTTTTTTTTTAATGTATGTTGGCCATAACTCCGTCATATAGACGATTTTGATTTTTCCAGATTTTTTTTTATTGTTGATAGGCACGCGGTTGACCAACATCTCACCTGATGGTAAGCGATGATGTGGTCGTAGATGGAGCACGCTTGCCTAGAAGTAACCTATTCACTCTTGACTTAAAGACTCCCAGGTTGTAGCTAACAGGAAACACAGACTCCGGCAGGGAATTCCACTCCCTAGCTGTACGCACAATGAATGTGTTCTCAAAATTACTTATTCCAGATTTCCGTTTTACCCTGCATTTGCGTGGTCGTATGTTAGCTACCCATAGAAATGAACTACTTTCTACAAGGAACACACAGTAAATCTGCCTAGTCTTTTCCTAACTATATTGGGGTCTGCTTTCAGTCTAACCGGGTGCAGCTGAATACTAGTATTTTACATGGAGCAAATGCCTATCAGACCTCCACAACCCAGTTACTGGGTAATATTATACCCCTTGGTAAGACTGGTTGTCTGACTTTCGGGCTTCTGACGACCCGTAACGACTATCAAAGATCCACAATAGACAGCAGGGACCCACGGCTTAACGTGCTTTCCGAGGCACAGAAGAGTCTCGGTATGTAAAGATGGTCACCCATCGATGGAACAACCCCGGCAAGAGTTGCTTAATCTGATGGATCGACGCGTGCAACTGTTATTACTTTAGCCACTAGCTCCTCACAAGGAACTCAAAGTAGATACTCAAAAAAAAAAATTGGACTTCCCGAATAAAGTTATCAGCTGATTAAGATTAGTAGGTATGGAATAACCAATTTTATTTTCGAAATTGTCTATGAATGTTTTTTTCCGTGGGCAGAAGTAGTATGTAAAATATGACCACCCATCGTCACATCCTGTATACAGGGTGTTAATGAAATTGTGTGCCATAGCTTAGGGGTAGGTTCAGTATCGATAAAACAACCCAGGAAATAAAAAAAAAATAAAAATTATTGCAACATCAACCTAATTTATTACCTACTTAATTAAAATAGCAATCGTTTAGAATTAAAATTATTTTATTTGTTTAAGTTAGTAGGTAGGTACTAAATTAGGTTGAGATAGCAATATTTTTTTGTTTTATTTTTTTCCTGGGTTTTTTAGCGATACTGAACTTACCCCTAAGCTATGGCACGCAATTTCCTTAACACTCTGTGTGTATATATAGTGTATATGCACCTTAGCATTGTGAAACAGGGATGCAAGCCCTGTAGCTGTTCCTTGCGAATCCGTTGTTGCAATAGCAGTCATCATTGCAGCGGGCATTTACAATGGAACAGGGCTGTCCAAGAGTGGCACACTCGGTTTGGCACGCACTGCCACACTCATAGTGTTCATTAGGCTGCGTACAGTTTATAGGATCTGTAAAAGTTTAAAAAAGTTATAGATAGACCACACAAGAAACCAAAATCGTATTATTTTTAGATGGCGGCGTTATTGATAGGTTAGTAAATTAAAAAATTAACAAATAACCTTAAATATATATGAAATTAAATTAATGTATTATTAATTAGTTTAATTGAAACACTAACCTCCGGCACTCAACACAATACAGCAGGACAAAAGCACGATACAACTCAACATCTTGATGACTTATTCGTTTGAAATAAACGGAAGCTAGTCGGTTCGTTTTTATAGTAGTTCCACTTATTGTCTTTTCAATAAGTTATGTATTTTAGATTAATACCCATTACACCTGAATGTACAAAACAAAATAAGTAGATATAAAAATGTTGCACTATGGTATGTCTGAAATATACTCTAGGACCAAAAACCTTATATAATTTACCAGAAATTCTTCATTCCATCATCATTTCAGTCGATAGACGTCCACCGCAGGACATAGGCCTTCCCAAATACGGTGTTTCTAGCATACAGCGGACCTCTACGGCTCTCACCAGATTGAATGTCCACCTTGTGCCAAGTTTTGCAATGAAAACATCGTCGGATTATACATGAATGAAAAGATGCCTACATCTATAAAACGAACCTTGAAATCCTTATGGTATATTTTAGTGATGAGTTTCCCATTTGTACCCACGGAATACCCATTTTTTTATTTTCTTAGTACACTTCTAAAGAGCTAGAGAGCTCATTAATTTTCCATCAATCATCATTATGTAGTGACATCTATGTTGCCATATAGGAACTAATCACACAAATCCTGCACCGCGCGAGCAGAGTTCGCCGCGCAATTTGTCTGTGTGTCCGGAGTCTGTGTTTCCTGATAACTACAACCTCGGAGTCTTTAAGTCAAGAGTGAATAGGTTACTTCTAGGCAAGCGTGCTCCATCTTCAACCACATCATCGCTTACCATCGGGTGAGATAGTGGTCAAACGCGTGCCTATCAACATTAAAAAAAAAATTGAACATATACAGCTGTCCGTAATTAACCATAATCAACCATCGGTCAGTTGCCCAGACCAAACAACTTCCGTGTGGTTGTAGGATCCTCTCTTTTCAATGGAGGTTTGCGGGACTTTCCACCCTGTTCCGCATACCTTTAAAATTATAATGCATATGAAAATCTGATGATAAAAACAAAATAGACTTCTGTGTAACTATCATGTTACAGACGAACCACAGTGCGACAAACCACTTATATAATCACCTTCATCCAAAAATGCACCTTATTCTGTACAGTAAAGGCCCAATATATGAAAACATGAGCAACTTTGACAATATAAATGTTTTTGTGAAACCAACATGATAAAACAAAAGAAACTTAACTAAATTTTTCAGACGAGTTTAAACACAGGTATATTCATCATTATTTCAACATAAATTCCACCAAAACGATGAAATATATATAAATAAATTTTACCAAAAACGGCTGTTTTTGACACTTTTGCCTACTACTTTGGATACGAAATACTTTAGTCCTGTTTAAACAACGTAAAAATACCTTATCCTATTTGTAACAAACACAACAGAGGATTCTTTAAACTTTATTTTCTATGCTAAGATTTATGAATTTTTATTTAATGAGGGCGCCACTTATGGGGAGGTAGGCCCTTAAGAAGCGTTGTCTCTGTTCCGTTTATCTACTCATGTGGCACTGCTACTTACCAACACTGTGTTAGGTATTACGACGGCGACGTGAATGAACTCTAGCGAAACAGCTGTACCTACGTATTTTATTTACATTGCTGTTTTAGTGTAATTAGCGATTTAATTACTTTTTAATTAAAACTCTCATTCGGTTGGATAGGAATAACGATTTTGAACAGTCTAAAGTAAAAACTACTGCAGAAAAAAAATTAAAAATGATGAAAACGCCGACGAAAAATTCCAACGGTTCAGAATCACGTACTGAATCACTGGTACACGTATGTGCGTTTATGTGGCTTACACGATGTATACATTATATAGATAGAAAATCATGACATACTGATAGTATATTGATATCATAAGTATATCGATTTTCTTTTCAATGTACTACTAAGAACATCAAAGTCAAAAGTTTCAAAAGAGATCTTCAACATTGATCAATAGGTATGCAAAGGGCCGAGTGTGAGTCAATTTCTTGCGAATCTCTCGTCGCAGTTACACGTATCGTTGCAACGCATATTTAAAATGGAACCGGTCACGAGCCCACGATTGGACCACGACGTCTGATAGTACCATTTTTTTTTTCTTTAACCTAAGTTTTTTTTTTTTACTTTGCCCTACACTAGGAATTACTCATGTATCGTGGGTGCGTTCACAAACATGTAAACTCATCATAAACACATGACATCCAGACCCGGAACAATTTTTGGTAGACCATACTACAATTTTTTTTTCCGTGCGGGATTCGAATCAGAACCACAGATAATAACATACGAAGCCAATCGCTCAACGTCAAAAAGTCATCAGATCAAACCTCCGAATTGTCGAAAATCCATAGCATCGAAGCACCACAACTTCGAATAGCTATTAGATCGAGCGTCCGTTTCGCCGAAAAGCCATTGCAACGATAGTCCTATCCATCGAAATGCCAGTCGACATGCCAGTAAGTCGAACCTACATAAAGTATTCAAGAAAAGTAAAAGAAGGAATGTAAAATGGGATTAAAAACAAACCAGCAGGGATAATCAACATAATAATTATAGAACTGTAAGGGTTCCTTGTTCATGTTAGGACTACAGAACCCTAAAAACCAGCCAAGTGCGTGTCGCACTCGAACGCAAAGGGTTCCAAAACATAATACTTTTAATTTTTTTGACGTGACAACGTCTTATAAATTGGTTTGCCGGGTGACACTTCAAGAAACTGCGTTACGCTCCGCTCACGTTATGCGCTCACAATGAGAGCGAGTGAGAGGCACGCGTCCCTTCCACTCATTTGTATATAAATACGTATGTATGTGTAAAGGTAAAAATAAAATTTTGTTAATATGAAATTCAGTGCGAGATTATTTGTATAAATTAATGTTTTAAATATAATTCTTTGTATAAATAAATGTTTTAAATTGTTACTATTATTTCATCCTTCTTCCTACTATACGAATGAATATTCACATTAAAATTATTTTACCACTCAAAGTCGTTGTCACGTAAAACTTTCGCCCGTATACCGACTTTACAGGCAACCAATTTTTTTTAAAAAGAAATAGACCTCTTTTAGATTTTACTATAATGTTTATGAAATGAACTACTTTCTGTATTTTTTTTCAGAATTTTAAACTCAGGTGTTTCGAATATTATACTTAAAGATTACACGAAAACCTATAAGAAGTATTTGTTTAAAAAAATAAACATGTCAAAAAAATATGATTCGTTCGGATGCCTTTGCGCGCGAGTCCGACTCGCACTTGGCCAGTTTTGAAGTACAAGCAACGATGAAATATAAGCAGACCTAGGTAGATAGGCCAGTAAGTAGGTTTGTATGTTTGCGACAAAATGATGAATGTCCCACTTAAATATTCTACACAACCTTTCGAATTCCTCTCTCTACCTCTGCATAGGTGTTTTTTATATGGCTCCCACTTTTTATAACAAGCTACCCTTATGGAGGGAGCTTAATAATATTTATGAAAATTAAGAAACTACTGAAATCTTTTCTAGTTAGCAAGGCAAAATTATTATAATATTAGGTAATTTCTTTCAGAATCATTTATATTGTCATCTATATTAATAGAATTTTGCCATTGGTTGATATTTTATATCATTTTAACATAGGTACATTATTGTACCTTTGACATTTGGTTGATATTCTATTTAAATTTAACATAGGTAGATACGAGTAGGTCAGATATATAGTTAGTCAGTAAGAGTCTGACACGCCCTCATGCTCCTCTTGCAGCGGGAGAAGTCATCGGATGATTTCCTACCAAGAAAATAAAAAGGGTGGTCCTAGTAGGTATGATAACTAAGTATAAGTACCATATCACGAATTCCATATTTGGCGTTCATCATGCAAGTAATTGAGTAATAAAAGTAAGTACATGCATAAATATGGTTCGTGTTATTTTCCAACCGTTTTTTTCATGTATTCTTAATAAAGGTATACGTTTTATAACTTAATGTTCACGTTATTCTGTTATCATTGCCCTGGTCAAGGTCGTAGGTATTCACACGTGCGGTGAGCTCTGGTCGTGGCTCAGGTGATACGTTATGGCGATGCTGGGGAGAGGCCTACCTTTTGAATGCAAGGGTGATGCTTTTTAACCAAAAATCGGGTGGGCTGTGTCGGTGCACAGTTTTAAGGCGCAGTTATACGACTTTTAATAGTTTAGACTAGACTATTCTAATTACTTAGAAAAAAAAAATGTTACTCTAGACAATTTACGTCGTATTTTGATCTGAGAATATTTACAATTCTATTTTATAACATAGTGAAATTCATTTGTAAAGATATGTCTAACGCGGATAAAAAATTGAGAATCACACAAAAACTATAAAGCGCATTTTTATGAAACCTTCACCATTTTAAAGATCATTTAATTATTTATAATTTAGTCTGAGTATTTTATTTTAAAACCTATTGTTTTTGTGTAATACTCGTAAATTAATAATGCGTCTAATTTCGGACAGCGCTCCTTGATGGGCGAGTCCTATTAATGGGTGAACGTACGACGCGTTACGTGAGCTCAGCACAGAACACGCAAACTAACTAACTCAAAGTCATTGGCAGTTAATAGCGCCTTAAAATGAAACGTCTCTATCAGTAAGTGTTAAAGATTGAAAGAAACCAAGATTGACTTCGTTCTAAATATTTTAATAGACATAGGTATTTTAATACAATACTGAATTAACTGCTATAATTAATTTAAAATAAGAAATTATATTTTTTGTGAATGTACAGTCTATAATGGTATTGCCTAGTGTTGTTGGTGTTGTTTGCACGTAGTTGAGGCCAATTTCATTCTTCATGAAGTCAACGAGATAGCTGCTGTGTCGTGGATCATTATTGAAATCACCGAATAGAATGATTGGAGTCTCTAGGTTTAGTTGAGAGCTCGGTAATAATTTTGTCATGTTCGATAAATATGGCACAAAAGCGTACGAGTTTAGACTTGACGTCCAACAGCCATATGTTTCCGACATTATGTTTTCTCAAGGCGGAATTTTGGCATAACTTGATTTCGCTGCAGCTCGTGAAGCTCTATAATTTTCTGTAGATTGCAGAACCTCCGGCAGCAGAAACTTGCGCCAGCGGCACGAGGTAGACGGACGAACTGTACAATATTCAAGTGCGGTGTTATTTCTTGGTTTTAGTTCGAAGCTACACAGTGTTCGCACAATTCATCCCAGTCTCGCTAATTACCAAATAATCGGAATTCATAAATACGTTATCGTTCTGAATATCTCCCGCATGAGCACTTTGTGCATTGAAAGCAGACGATCAAAACTAGTTGCTGTCGTCGATGTACATAGTTTAAACACGACGGTGCTGTTGATGATCCTATTTAAATAATCAGACCCTGACAGAAGAAGAAGACATACATATGTATGTATGTCGGTCTGGTTTCCGCAACTTCAAGCTCAAGGCGCGTATTTTGCGTACCGGTGGAGCAGATTTTTCATTCAATCGACCCCAGCTTCTCCAGGAAGGCAAGCAGCGCCCTAGTGTTACTGACTATCTCACTTAGTTTACCTGGGTGTCCGAAACATTTTAAACAAGGCAACTTAGTAGCAGATGAGCTGCTGACTCGTCCTCGTCCATGCAGACTCTGCAGAGTGGGCTGTCTGGTACTCCTATGACAGAGAGGTGATTATTAAAAGACTTGCCAGTTGTTATGGCCGTCACTTTCCGCAGTTGAGGTTTGGTCACGTCACGATTGCGCCGTAGTGACGAACGAACGGTGTGCGTCATGTAATAGTTTTCGCGTTTGATTTGTAAATATTTTAATGAAATAAGTACAGGTACTTACTTAATATGGCAAAGAAAAGTTATAGACTACACTAGATAGTTATCCGAATGCGGATTTTTTGTACAATTAAATCCTCCAATTACAATTTAGTATTTATAAATGTGAAAGTTTGAGAGGATGTATGTTTGTTACTCTTTCACGCAAAAACCACTGAGCGAATTTTGATGAAACTTTACAGTAATATTGCTTAAATATCAGAATAACACTTAGGCTATAATTATAATGGGGTCAAGTACACGCGGGCGAAACCGCTGGCAGAAGATAGTTTAATAAAAAGCTTTTCGTACGTTTCAGTCGAGATGCAAATATTTTTTAGTCTCAAATTTATAACTATTGAATATATTACTAAAAAACACAACTTGTATTTTATTGAACACTTCCCATTTCATTTACAACAATTTTTTTTAAATAAAAATATAATATTTACAATCACAAAACTAGAAAGAAACTCAAGTAGGTTGATGAAATTAAAATACTGGAGGCGGGCAGCCCTATCGCGTACGTACCGCGCAGCCGTAGGTAAATATTTTAAGGTCAGGGCCCAGTCACAATACTGGTAGATATTTATACTGTGGCTTTGTTTTGGAGACCGTAATGCACAAATCGGTTTCTCATGCACCTGCATACAAAAGGGCGCCTTATTCCGTAAAACAAAGATCCATTATGTCATTACATTTTCTAAGAGAACGTGTTTATAATGTTGTGTTACAAACAATTAATGACATTTATGTTACTTTGATTCTTTAACTGGTTTACTTTGTGTAATCACCTTTGTTTGTAAAGGACAATTAAAAGATTAATTAATTATAAAAATTAATTTATACAAGAGTATTATTTGATAACTTTGTAATGTAAATCATAATAGATTTAGCACATTTTAGTGTTTTTGTATCTTGTAAACACGTGACGTACAACTTCCGTGCGCCATCGGAGAGGGTTGTTGTGCAGGGATTTCATGTGAACAAAAAAATAACGTTTGTAGGAGGGCTCGTCGATGTCGACACAGATGCAAAGAAAACTCGCAGATGACTTGAAACGTATATTATTGCAGCAGGATTTTATACAGTGTTTACATAAACAATGATTAACTTTATACAATTGGCGCAGTTCCACACAGCCGAGTTGAGCCGAGTCCGCTCGGACGAAGGCTGGGGACGTGGTCCTCTAATCAAAAAATACAAGGGCTCGGCTACTCCACCAAACCATCTGGGGTGATCTACGTGACCTTTCCAAGTAGGACGAGATCCGCGGATGCAACTCGCTGATAGCAGGAGAAATAGCTTGACTAGATTTACAATTCCCTGAGGGGGTCATTAGGTTTCGGAGAGTCACCGCGATTCAGGATTGTGACGTATTTGTACAACTCCATCTAGTGTCGACTGTCGGGGAGCCATAATTAATCTGTCGAGGGTCACTAATTCACGGAGAATCTTAACCACAGATGACTATAATAGTAGCAAGCTAATCTTAACACCGCAATCCAGATTCGTCACGTATTTGTACAGCGCCATCTCGTAGCGTCCGGCGGCACTATTATGATATAGATGATCTAAGGAACTAAGGATCTAAGGAACTTGACAGGCTGTGTTCATAATTAACTCTAAGTACATGTGTTACACGTACTTAGAGTCTCTGATATGTTGGTATACACTTAGATTATAAAAGTTTACTATTATTTCTTACACAGTGTGTAACGGAAAGGTAATGCTTTTGCCCATGGAAATATACAACTTTCTTTAAATAAGTCCTAATCATTCCCCAAAATAAATTTGTAGCTAATTTTGATCTGCTCAGATGATAAGTACAGAAACTCCGTTTTTAGGGTTCCCTACCCGAAGGGTCACCTTTCCTTTCAAGTATTACATAATCGCTAAAGAGGCGAGGGGGTCTTTACTTTACTTATTTTTAATGACATGGAAGATGGAGGGTCGGGGTAGTGATTACGTCATCAACATTAATTTATTTACTTTTTCGGATTTTCTGCATTATTTTATCGATTTTGATTTAAACACATAAGACAACCCATATCTTAATGCTCGAAAGCGAAACGTATGTTCAGGGATTCCCCAAAATAATTAATACGCTTACTCGCTCTTACGCGCTGTTTTATGATTGAGTTAGAAAGAACCGAGTAGAGGAATTACCGGGCTTGCTATTCACATGTCAATATTTGTTCCGATACTTATTGGTTCGGTTCGGTATCACTGGATGCGGAAAATGGGGATTTTAAAAATAATCTTATATACAGTATAAAATGTTCCAAAAAGTCCCAGGTCACAAAGTGAAAAACAACTCCCAAAAAAATCAAAAAGTGTGCAAGCTACAAAATATGAACTTGCAATCACGAGCATACGGATCACTAGATCATTCATCCCCCGTGTCAGGGTGCCGCAAGTTCCCGAGCTCGCTTCGCTTGCTCATGGACTAAATACTAAAAAAAATAAAAAAGGTCTGCCGGTTTCCCGACGGCGATATTTTGGGCGCTGCCACCAGCTGTGGAAGCACTACCTAATTTTAAACCTTAAAAATCTCATTCAAATAATAATACAAATTGTGCTGTTGCGTCGTTTGGCCGTTTGGGTGTGGGGGGCGACCCCACACCCAAACGGTCAAATGACCCCTCACAGCCTATGTAATAGATACTGTGACGATTGTAGTCACAGCCTAATCTTAGCGGGTCTGTACCGGCCTTCAACTGGCAGGTAAGACTATGGGAGAGCCGTTTGAATTTAGAAGGTGTAGGCATGACGTTTGTTTGAGGGATCGGTTCCGCTGACCCGGCCGAAGTGGGCACTTATGTAATTTTCTGATGAAACCCAATATAATATAATTTAAATCGCCCTCAGCACTTTTCCTTATCCGCCTATAGTACTCTCGCAGGAAGCAAGCGAGTCCCAGAGCTTCGAAGTATATATATAGGATCCCTACAGGCCGTACTGGTGCCTTGGGGTCCTACAACACTGTGGTGATTGTATACACTGCCAAGTCCGCGTGTGGGTACCGGCCTTTAGCTGGCAGTAGAGAATATTGAGAAGTGGTTCGAATATAGAAGGAGTACGTCATAACGATTGTTTTATGAGTGAATTCTGCTAGCCCGTTGGAAGAGGACACAAATGTATTACTTAACTTAGCATCAATATAAAAGTCCTATCCGCTATCCCTCTTTCTTTCCTCACACTCTACATGTAAGCCAGTCACTCTTACATACCACACTCTCGCAAGCAGCGAGTAAGACAGCTCCCCAAGCTATAGATCACCCCGGGCCTGCGGACGGCGAGCAGTGGGTCGCCGTCCAATCAGCACCAGGCCCGTGAGTCGACGGCGCGTAGTGTTCACGCGCGCCTCAAGTAGATGAGTGTCAGCCACCACTGACGGGGCCCATCGTGTCCGGTGCCTGGATGCCTAGGGGTAGCGGATAAATTCTGAAAATGAGTTACCGCACCCCTGGGCACTCAGGCAGGGTAGGAACAGGGGTGGATTTTAGTCAGTAAGAGTCTGACACGCCCTCCCGCTCCACCCAGAGTGGGAAAAGTCATTGGATGATTTCCCAACCCACAAACAAAAAGCTATAGAACACCCCTGGAGCCCTGCGGGCTCTACAATACCGTATTTTCGCAAAAAGGTACGTACATATTTTAAAATAATTACTTAAAAAACTCGTATTAAATAAAAAAGGCAAAAAAAAAAAACAAGAAGTTATTAACATATTCATTAGTTCATTATCAACATTGATTGCCAAAACCGAAATCCTATTTATTTCAGTGTCAAATTTTAACGTCACTAGTCAAAATTACAAAAGAAGATACCCAACAGACAGCATGTAAGCAATTACAGTGAAACTTGGTTAAGTGGAACCCGGATAAGTGAGAAACCTCCTAACTGGAACTCATGCTGAGGTCCCAACACTTTGGCACTGAATTACCTCTGTTAGTGGAACGAAGCAAACCTCTATATCTGGGATTCGTTCTTTCGATTTTATTGTGATAGTTACCTCTATACCTGAGACAGCGAGTGAATTTTATATGCATTAACCTCTGTAACTGAGATAATATCGTTTTGTTTGTTTACTTACTTATTCTTATTCTACCCGCAAATGCCGCACTTAACTAATTTTGAGCCTTAATGACCTTCAGTTTTAGTTTTGTTTTTCTATCGTACAGATGTTTATTTGAAAAATGCCGAAACGAAGTCTCAAATCGTTATCAGTATGTGAAAAACTGAAGTTAATATCCGTTTATGAAAGTGCAAAGACACGCGATGAAGTCTGTGTCGAATTTTATGTGCCAAAATCTACTCTTTGTAGAATAATACAGAATAAAGATAAAATTCAATCACAATGTTCTGAAGGACAAGGAAAACTAAAACGTGTACGTTTATCAGAATATCCTGAACTTGAACAGTGTTTGCTAACATGGGTCAAGCAACTTCGTAAGAAAAACGTTCCGGTGAGTGAACCGATGATTATAGAAAAGGCACAAGATTTCGCGCGAAGGCTCGATATTCATAATTTTTGTAGCAGCAATGGTTGGTTGGAAGGGTTTAAAAAAAAGAAACCGTATGGTTTTCAAAGCAATTTGTGGAGAAAGTAACGCTGTTGATGTTAACAAATGGATTGAACACCTGCCAGTACTTCTGCGCAATTATTCTGTTGATGATATTTTTAACGCAGACGAAGCGGGTTTATTTTATAAGTGTCTACTCGATAAAACTTTCACCCAAAAAAGGTGAGTCCTGTCATGGCGGAAAACTTAGTAAAGAGCGCGTTACAAGACTTCTGGGTGCTAAAATGTCAGGACCTGAAAAGCTGCCTATCCTATTAATCGGAAAAAGAAAAAAGAAGGTGAAGAAGATGTTTGAATGGTCTTAAAACTTTGCATCTGAATTAACAAAATAATAAACAAGCATGGATGACATCTACTATTTTTTCCGATTGCTTGAAGAATTTGAACCAAGTAATGAAAGCCCAGAAGCGAAAAATTTTGATGTTTGTTGACATTTGTACTGCTCACAAAAATATGCCCGAGCAAAGCCACGTTAAACTCGTGTATCTGCCTGCGAATACGACAAGTAAATTGCAACCAATGGATTAAGGCATCATCAACAATTTCAAAATTTATTACTAAAAAGAAGTTGTTCGACATGTTATTAAATCTATAGAAGATAATCAGTGCCCACAAATCAATGTTCTTCAGGCGATGAGGTTTGCTAGGAAAGCTTGGTTTTCTGTGACCAAAACTACTTTAGAAAACTGCTTTACAAAATCTGGATTTCAATCTGAAGTAACTGTATCTGAAAGCTTACAAGAGGAGGAAGAAAACTTCACAATTGATCCTGAAGATTGGAACCTAGCCACCAGTAACGACAATAATCAACAGCCAACATTCAAAAATGTTACAAACGTCGACGACGATTTAATAATTCTCGTCTTCTTCATTGGAAAATGAAGAAGATGACGACGAAATAGGTAAATTTAGTAAAAAATTTCTAAACGCGAAGCAGTAAAAGCACTACAAACTTTGCAATTATTTTGAAATGACATCAATTGGTGACCAAAGCATATTTGATAAAATTTATAACATCGAAAAACATCTGATGGCTGATACTTCCAAAAGACAAACTTAAATGACAGATTTGGTTCTCTATTGTGTTACCTAACTTTTTATCCATAATCGAAAGTGCCATCATTTTTTTTGTCCTAATCATCATTTGCACGAATGATAATTTGCCCGAACTTAATGTCACATAATATCACATACCATAAAATTGAAATCCCTAAATATAATATGCCCTAAATCCGTTTGTCATAAATATTACAATCAATGATATATGTCGCCGCGAGAGCGTCTGGCTGCTAAGATAACAATCATTACTAATTAACTAATATTCGAGATTTAAAGTTAGTTAGTTAAATCTGCCCTTGGGATACATGTTCAACTATGATGTTAGTTCTTATTTTAATTCAGCGCCATCTATTGGCGTCTTGATCGAATCAAACCTTGAATAGAAATGATTATTAAACTAATTGCAATGTTTTAATTATAAACTAGAGTTTAAATAAAGAGGGAACATTTATTTTATAGCTTCTGGATTATTGGTCATTCTAACAATTTCACATTGACGAAGGGTATGTGAAGGAAGGCTGAGTGAGATTTAAAATGGTCAATACCCAGATGTTATAATTTAATACGAAAGCTAAATTGGTTTCAGTATTATATCCCGAACTATAAACTCATATGACTATTTAACACAACACGTTCTAATGAAAACCTTTGTTTGTTTAAATTACTTAAATTGCCGGGAAATGTTGGCAGAAGTAATGAAGCTACTAATTTAACTTAAGTTATAAGAAATGTTTCAGCATTAGTAATTAATAGCTATTGTTTATTGATAACATAATTAATTAATAAGTGTTTTGGTATTGTTTGTAAGTTTTCTTAAATAAGTAATGAAATTCTGTATTGGAATGTGGTGTGTTTTCCGCCCACTTATATTGGACGCGTGTGTTCTGCGCGCGGAACTACAGAGTATGCTCTCGCAGTAATTTTGTGTAGACTAAAAATAAAAAGGAATCTTGATAGATTGTGTTTCTCGACAAGTGTTCTAATGTTTAAAAGAATGTCCTCAGAGTTTCTTTTCTGTCAGTTCTTCTCTGAGAGAACAATGCCTTGGAACTGGCAGGCCACATATTATGTGGTTTTAGTTTGTTAGCTTCAGATGACTGATCAACTCTTATGCAGTTCCACAAGTGTCTGTACATGGTTTAAATGAAATAAAACCCATGAGTTTCAGTCAAGTGTTGTGTTTAATTGAAGTTGAACCACCATTTCTACAAACAACGAGAAATTGTATGGAGGCACCTATAGACGAGTGATCTGAGTAGTGACGCCTCGTTATATACAAAAGACTTAAAACCGTTTTCAATAAAAGTTATAAATCCTAAATTCAAATTATATATTAATGTTTATTTATCCTAATGATAATTTTAAAAATTCTCTAAGTCGTTACGTAGATACGAGTTATATGCAATACGAGTTGTAGAGCTATTCTATTATAAAATTAACTTAAAATTGGTCTACAAATTATTAATGAAGGTATTAATGTGTCTACGTTTAAGTAAAATTTTTTTGTAATTAATATTACCTGATTTGTGTTACAATTGTGTATTATTTTACCAAATCCAACTGATAAAATACATAAATAGTAAAGATAAAAAAATGCAATAAATGGCTTTTAACACGGCTCCGGCGCCGCATATACATCACTCAATAAAACAGTTGATTGTGAACATGTGGTTTTATTTCCCCATAAAATACATGCAAACAAGCATACACCATGCATGCAGCAAGCATGCAGCATGCAAGCGAGCATGCAACATGCAGCAGGCATGCAGTAAGCAAGTGAGCATGCAAACAAGCATGCAGCAAGCAAGCAACATAGCAGCATACAAGCAAGCATGGTACATGTAGCATGCAAGCAAGCATGCAACATGCAGCAGGCATGGTTTCTGTCACGGCTCCGGCGCTGCGAGGCTCCGGCGGTCCCACTCAAGTTTTTCGTCGCAGATGGTTTAACGCTCACTACCGCAGCTTCGTCTTGCACCTGCTCCTCAACTCACGGGCCGCCTCGCCCCTTCGCGCCTACGCGATTCTAAATTACACTTTAGGGGTAGGGCTAGACAAGACTGCGTGGAATCGGATTTACAGCAATTCGTTTCTGTCACTAATACCTAATTTCTAGCAAATGTCTTAGGACTAACAATTTTATCATAAATGAAAATTCGGAATAAGACACATTATAATAATAAAATACTTAGGACATATGACTTTATTTAATTCAAAATTAGGAGAGTGAATTATTATAGTACTCGATATTATGTCAGAATAGTTTTAAAAGTAAAAATAATAATGTATTACAAAATTTCGAATTTTTGAACATTATGGTTATAGCAAACGTGTTATGCATAATGATTTTCGGACATACAATTTTAGGAGAAGAAAGGGAGTACCAACAGATATTTATAATTGATATTCTGTTATATTTTTGTACTATTTAAAAAAAAACTTGCTTGAATATTTTTGTTTATTACATTTATTACCTTTATTATCTTTTTTTGATTACCAATAAAGATTAAAACTCACGTATAATGTTTACATTATGCGTTATTTTATTTATTAATCGCACCTCTATAACTGAAATAACCTGTATTCTGACTTCTATGAAACCCTCTGTAAATGAGACAGATATTTATTTATGCCCGGATATCTGAGACACTGGGTAAGTGGAATACCTTTATAAGTGAGACAAAATTTGCAGGTCCCTTAATGGCCCAAAAAAAATACATTACACATTAAAAAAATAACTTTAATTTCGGAAGTCGGTGTCAAATAACGAAAAAGTAAAATAGAAACACCGACTTCCGAAATTAAAGTTATTTTTTTATATTTTTGTGTATTTTTTTTTGGAAGTTGGCTGTTTTTTTTGTAAAAAAGTTTTTTATTATTGAACACTTCCCATTTCATTCACAACTAATTTAAAAAAAAAAAAGTCTATATTGGAACAAAAGCACATTTAACAAATTGATTGCGTATGAAAATGGCTACAATAGTTAGCCACTGTATCGCAGTAGCTGCTAACAGCAGCGTTCCAATTACAGGAGAAATAAACAATAACAAAAATTTAAAATGAACAGTTAAAAATTACATCTTGTAAGAATAAAAAAATAGAAATTACAATTAAAGAATTAAACAATAACAAAAATTTAAAATGAACAGTTAAAAATTACATCTTGTAAGAATAAAAAAATAGAAATTACAATTAAAGAATTTAGTGTACCTATACTATTGTGCTTGTGGGGTTTTTTTGTGCGTGTAGTTCAAGTTTGTAAGTGTAGAGTAGGCTTGAGTAGTACCTCCACACAAACCCACTCTACCATACCTACGTGTTAGGTGCGCAATGTGCATGTCTAAAAAAGGATTTTCTTCATATTCCTTTAATTACTGTGTTTTGGTTTTAATCAGCATCTTGAAACAGGAATACAAGTTCCGGAGCTGTTTCTTGCGTATCCCGCATTGCAGTAGCAGGCATCATTGCAGCGGATATTTATAATGGGACAGGGCTGCCCGAGAGTGGCACACGTTGTTTGGCACGCACTCCCACATTCATAGTGTTCATTCGCCCGTGTACAGTTTATGGGTCCTGAAAATGTTATTTTATTTTATTTTTCTTAGAGAGCAGCTAACAGTCACATTATTATATCTTAAAACTAAACAAAGTAATCATGTTTTGGCAATAATGCAACCCACAACGCTACCCACAGGTAGATAAGATATAGGGGTGTTGGTAGCCGGGACTGCGAACGGCGAGTATTGAGTAGCTTGCCGTCCGATCAGCACCACGCGTAGTGTTCCACGCGCGCCTCAAAGAGATGTAAGCCACCACTGACGGGGCCCGTCATGGCCGATGCATGCATGCCAAGGGGTCGCGGATAAATTCGTAACAGAGTTACCGTGTCCCTGGGCACTCATGCAAGGAAGGAACAGGGGTGGGTTTTAGTCAGTAAAAGTCTGACTCGCCCTCCCGCTCCACCCAGTGCGGGAGAAGTCATTGGATGTTTTCCCACCCCCAAAAAAACGAAAAGGGGTGTTGGTAGACTGCTACTCATCCATTATTCATCCATTCATTCATTATTCATCCATTATTCATTCTTTTATTCATCCATTTTTTTAGGCTGGCCTTTGCATGTACTGACATGCAAAGGCCAGCCTAAAAAAATGGATGAATAAAATATAAATCTCGCGCTATCATACAATGAAGAATATACAATGTCGTAATGTGTATTGTCAATCAGCTTAATGTCAAAATGTTTAATGCCAAATATTCCGATACATCACAATTATTTATTAGATGAGCATGTTCCAAAAACAAAATTTAAAAAAAAATGTATAGGATTGCAAGCAGAATTAAATATATTGTGAAACCATAACAGTATAATATATTATTATAAGTAGTAGTTAAGTACATAAGGTGGTTCATTTTTTTATGTAAAAGAGCGCCTCTCGCCATCAAACGTAAAAGTTTGGCGAATTTAAAAATAAGTTACACCTCTTTATTGTAATTTCATGAATTAAAAAAAAAAAAAAAAAAGACGGAACGTGTGTGTGAGTGACCATGTGAGCTTATTTCGCATGTACAGATACAAGCCGGCTTCTCATTCTGGTACTTCCGATTGCTGGATTTTGACACTCCGTCTATAACCTTTCATAGTCTAAGGTTCCAACGTAGTTCCGCCTTGAAAGTATAGATATCGCTATTCTCAGATGTATTGTGGCCGGCCCGGGATGTTATACCAAATCTTGATAGAAACATTTTTTTTAAACGACTGTCCATATAATATATGAAATTTCAAGGCCACTGAGATAAAAATACCTGTTTTTATTTCTAATGTGAATAAAGCCGCTACTGAAGTTGTAAAAGTATAAAAAAATAATGTGAAGTCTTGAATATGAAGGCAGTATAACGCCTTTAAGTTGTTTATATATAAAAGCCTCTAAACAAAATCAGATTTAAAAAAAAAGTTGTCTTTACCTAATCACAAACTAAGCACTTTTTTGGATGATAAATTTTGGCCAGAGGGAATTACTTTCAGACGATATATCAACTTCAAGAGAGGCAAAGACGCAGATATTGTTTATGATGATTCTATATATTGTACATAATGGATAAAAATAATAAAAAGAATGTAGCTTTATCAACATTCAATTGTAAGAATGTTATTCGTGCATGAGGAATTGATAGTTGGGGGTGATTTTAATGGGCATGTAGGAAGAACGAGAAATTGTTATTGGGTTTTTTCGAGGGTTTTTGAAGTACCAATAACGAGGGAGAGACGCTGTTGCAATCCGCTACCGCATTTGATCTGGCAGTAGCCAACACTTGGTTCCAGTAGAGAGATGAACACCTAGTCACATACAAAAGTGGTAACCACAATACCCAAATTGACTATTTTCTAGTTAGGTGCAACCATATTAGGCACGTCAAAGACTGCAAAGTGCTGCCAGGAGAAGACTTGGTCTCACAGCACAGACTCCTGGTTATAGTATTAGCGATAAAAAGACAGTGTACAAATAGCAAAGAGGGTCCTCCTCCTAAAAGAAAATGGCATATGATAGAGAAGAATGATTGTGCGAAAGAATTTAACGAGCGAGTAGTAAAAAATTATATGAATGGGAGACATGAATGATCGAAGTGTAAATCAAAGCTGGAATGAGATAGCTGGGTGTATTAGGAATGCAGCGAAGGATATTTTGGGAGAGACAAAAGAAAGAGGCACGATAGAGATGGCTACCTGGTGGTGGTCTACAGAAATACAGAAAGTGTTGAAGGAAAAAATGAAGAAATTCAAGGAATGGCAGAGTGTAAAACTGGAAAGCATTAGTTTGAAAGCTGAAAAAAGAGCGAGTATGATGCGTTAAAGAAAAAAGGTAAGAAAGCCGTGGCAATAGTGAGAGCAAAAGCTCAGGACAAACTGTACGATACACTGGACAGTCCAGCTGGCCAAAAAGATCTGTACCGGCTTGCTAGAGCCAGAGAGAGGAAGGCGAAGAATGTTAGTCGGATAAGATGTGTAAGGGATGAAGCTGGAATGCTTCTATCAGAGAATGAAATGATTAAGGATAGATGGAAGAACTATTTTGAAGAACTGATGAATGAGGATGATATCTGGAGTGTTTCCGTAGAGAATAAACCAATGGTCAGTGTGGAGGAAGTGAGAATAGCAGTGAATGGAATGAAGAATGGTAAGGCAATTGGTCCAGACGGAATACCAATTGAGATGTGGAAGTCATTACGGGTGGATGGATGGATGGATGTGGGTAGCTGTGTTCTTCAATAAGTTGTTGCTGGAAGAAGCCATACCTGAAGAATGGTGCAACAGTTCGTTGGTGCCCATCTTTAAGAACAAAGGTGATGTGCTGGAGTGCAACAACTATAGAAGAATAAAGCTAATGTCACATAGTATGAAAGCATGGGAAAAAGTTATTGAAAAGCGGCTGAGAGACGAGAGTGAAATCTCATACAACCAGTTCGGTTTTATGCCTGGGTGAGGTACGACGGATGCCATTTTCGCTATCCACCGGCTGTGCGAAAAATACAGAGCTGTGCATAAAAACTTGCACATGGTGTTCGTTGACAAAAGGCATATAACCGGGTGCCTCGAGAGGTTTTGTGGTGGGCCCTTAAGGAGAAAGGTGTGCCTGGGAAGTATGTGCAGTTGATCCGAGCGATGTGCAGTCGATGCAGTACCCAAGTCCGGTCTGCAGTACGCACCACTGACAGCTTCAGTGTAGCAGTCGGTTTGCACCAGGGGTCGGCCCTCAGCCCTTACCTCTTCCTGATGATAATGGACGCTCTGACGTCGGACATCCAGGAAGAGACTCCCTGGTGTATGCGGTTTGCTGATGACATTGTGCTGGTTGCCGAAATCGGCTTAAAGGTCCAGAGCACATTGGAGACGTGGTGGCAAAGACTGGAGAGTATTGGCCTGAAATTGAGCAGAACCAAAACCGAATATTTATTCTGCGATTTCGGCGGTCTCTCCAGTCCTATCCCTGTAGCTCTCAACGGAACGCCTATCTGCTGCTCGATCTGCTCTGATTTTCGGTAGCTCCGGTCGCTTGTTCACTGGGATGGCGATAAAGACCGAGACGTAACTTACAGGATCAACTCGGGATGAATGAAATGGCGACAGGTCACTGGAACAACTTGCAACCGACGGATTCCCCTTAAGTTAAAAGGCAAAATCTATAAGCCCGTGATTAGACCTGTCGTTCTGTATGGATCAGAATTGGGATGTGAAAAAAACGGATGAAAAAAGATTGCATGTGACGGAGATGATAATGTTGAGATGGATGTGTGGAGTAACGACAATGGATAAAGTGAGAAATGAGTACATTAGAGGTAGTTTAAAAGTGGCGCCAGTCACAGAAAAGTTGAAAGGGAACCGCTTATCTTGGTATGGTCATGTGAAGAGGAGGGTTGAAACACATGTAACTAAAAGAGTTATGAATATAAATGTGGATGGATGGAGAGGGAGTGGGAGGCCAAAAAAAGGATGGATGGATTGTGTGAGGAGTGATATGAAAGAAAAGGGAGTTAGTAATAGCGTGACGGCTGACAGGACTGAATGAAAGAAAAAACGTGTTGCGCCGACCTCAAGTAACATGGGATAAGGGCAGGAAGATGATGAATTGTAAGAATATTATTCGATCAGCAGATTGTGCTGTGTTGTTGATGTTGTGGCACTTCAAGAAACCTGGTTTTTTCCTCATGATGTGCCGTACCTTGGCAGCATTGATGATGGCTTCGCTTATGTGGGTAAGTCCGCCATCGACACGTCTGCGGGTGTCCTTACAGGGAGACCATATATATGGTGGAGTCGCGCTCCTAAGGAGGAAATCAGCGTTTGCAGCGGTATCAGTGGTGCAGTGTAGTAGTGATTATCTCGTTGCTATTAGGATGGAGCATGCAGACCGTTCCGTATTGATATTCTCAGTGTATATGTCTACTAACTCGGCTGATAATCTAGTTGAGTTTACGGAGTGCTTAAGTGAAATTATTGCTATAATTGAGAACAGTAATGTAGAATCAGTGTTCATACTAGATTTTAATACACACCTAGGTGAGCACTTTTCAAATGAATTGTTAACTGTGTGTGGGGAGCAATCATGGTCATGTGTTAATATGGAACTACTTCCGAATCAATAAATTCAAATAAAAATTCAAATGTAAACGTGTCCGTTTACATTTGAGAGTACCGCTAACGGTGCATTGCGCTGGCTTGATCACTGTGTAGTGAGCAGTGCGGCACGACATTTAGTTGTAAACGCGTCAGTTTTGTATGGAGTCTACATGTCGGATCATATTCCCTTGTTAATTGAATGTAATATTGTCAAGATACAGCAGATTACAATGGATTTTTGGCTAAACATCACATTGAAAAGAAATTCGGATCATTTTGGAAATCAACAAATAGTTTCAATCCGATGTCGAGTCCCCCTGTGGGCGTGGCAGGCGTACATGACCCAGCAAATATAGCCAATGCTTTCCGGCGTCATTTCAAGGTTGAGACACCTCTTACTGGACCTGTTCAGGCGGTCGGTGCTGGGGCCAACTCTGAGGACATGTCGATTATTTTTACGGCTCAAGAAATTGCGGCCATTGTAAGGAAAATGAAGAAGGGTAAATTATCATCAAAGGTCATGATGGCCTCAGCATCTAGCACCTGAAGTATGCGGGGGGACACCTGTCAGGTGTTCTTGCATTGTTTTTTAATGTGCACTAGTCACGTTTACTTACCGGATGATCTTATGTATACTTTGGTGTTGCCTATTTTAAAAAATAGAACGGGGGATGATCATATCTCTGACATATCCAATTACAGGCCTATTTCTCTGGCCACTGTCATAGCAAAAGTTTTGGACAGTCTGCTTTATAAACAATTAGCAAAACATCTCGAACTGCATGACGCCTAGTTCGGTTTTAGGCTTGGGCTGTAAACTGAGAGTCCAATCTTGTGCCTCAAGCATACTGTTCAATACTACACATACAGGAAGACGCCTATTTTTGCCTGTTTTTTGGATCTGGCAAGGGCATTCGATCTTGTATGTTACGATGTTCTCTAGCGTAAACTACAATGCGATACTACTTTACCACCTGAGATAGTGTCAATATTTAAGTAGTGGTATGGTAGTCAAAGTAATAGTGTGAAGTGGGTTGGCTCGCACTCGGACATATATCGGATGGAATGCAGGGTGAGGCAGGGGGAACTTAGCTCACCCTGACTCTTCAACCTATACATGAACCATCTGATCGTAGAGCTCAGCAGCATCAATATCGGATGTCAGGTTGTGTATCAATAATATTAGTTATGCTGATGATATGGTGTTGCTGTGCCCATCGATCGGTCCTTTGAGGTGACTGATTGCTATTTGCAAATCTTACGCGAAGAGTAATGGGCTCAAATATAACGTTACAAAGAGCGAACTAATGGTTTTTAAGGCAGACAGTGTGACATATTCTAGTATGCCAAATATTGCACTGTGTGGAGAATCCCTGCGAAGGGTAGACAAGTTTAAATACATAGGCCACTGGGTCACCGCAGATCTTAAAGACAATTGTGACATTGAGAGGGAACGTAGGTCGCTGGCTGTTCGTTGTACGAGTAACATGCTGGCCAGCAGGTTTGCGCGATGTACGAAGCCAGTAAAAGTAACCCTTTTCAAAGCTTACTGTCAGTCCTTCTACACGTGCAGTCTGTAGGTCAGTTTCACTCAGCGGACATACAGCGACCTACGTGTCCAATATAATAATGCACTGAGAGTACTGTTGAGCCTGCCGTGGCGTTGCAGTGCATCAGGGATGTTTGCGGTCACAAACATTGATGGTTTCGCCGCCATTATTAGAAATTATTAGAAATAGACGCGCCTCTTTGATGACGCGTGTTGGCGGCAGTACCAACACTATTCTCGTTGTATTCACATATTGGTGGGATTCTCCGTTGATGCAGAGGAGGATGCAGCTCCACGCTGATGTGTAGCTGTATTTTTTATCTTTATATGTCTATACCTACTAACACTAGTTTTTTAAGTAATTTGTTACTAACCCTATGGACTTAGTCTGAAATAAAATTTTATTATTCCGAACGCAACCTTGAGAGAGAGAGGTGCCAGCTGTCACACCCTTTCTTTTTATACTCTATGACTTTTTTTGTCATCTGTCACTTGTTGGTTTCGACCGTAGTGAAAAACGTGTGGAAAATGTAGATTCTGAGCATGGGATTGAAATCTGAATCTGGCTGAATCTATGGTTTTTGGAACTCATTGTTTGCTATTGAACTAAATTTGATTGAAACCCTATTTGCTGTACAGGTGAAATGGGTTATTTTTGAAGATACTTGGAAGTTTGGTTGGTTTGCGAGAGACTACGCGCTTGGAATCACGGCACCCCTTTGAAGTCACTTTTGGAGTCTGGTATACTTACCTACTGACAAGCACTTCACTTCCCATTTAACTCTGACATATAGACATTTACCCAGATTGCTCCCTGGACGAAGACTTCGGAAACCTTGGGTAAGTTGTTCAAACCGTTTGTAAATTATTCTTTAGCTCTGCGTACTTGCAGACATGTTTGTGATCAGGTTGGTACCTACGCTTCCACACTCTTGTCTCCTTAAGTCAGATCCTTGCCCTGGCTTGGACGCATACAATAATATTACAGTTTACACACTAGTCTGTGAAGCTATCACTTGAGGTGAGCAAGGAACTGTTATTTAACACTATTAGTAGCACTTTTGTTTCTTTTAAAGTTGTTAATGCGGCAAATTGTTACTTACGATTTGTAGTGTTTTTTTTCACTTGTTAAATAGTATTTGCACCTGAATTTAATTGCACAGTCAGAATATTTCTTTTTTCAAAAGATAACAATGAATTCATAACAGAATATATACTTTTATTATTTTTAAAACTGTTATGTACTTAGAGCAAATTATAGGGTGTCAACATGTCATTATAAATATGGCCAAACATAAAAGTCGACGGGAAATGTAAGTTTTAAGGGAGACATGAGAAAGATATGGGATACATAAAATATGGGATAATAACCAGCCTGGAAGGTCTAAAATGGGAGAATATTAATTGTAATAGGAAAATATTTATTAAAAAATGATTTATTACAAATTGTTTATAACAAATCCTGCGAAACCTTTACGAAAGAAGTCGATATTGTCTATATAAATAAAAGGAGAACCTGACTGACTGAATGACTGACTGACATACCAACGCACAGCCGAAACTACTGGGACTAGTGACGTGAAATTTTGCACACGGCTTCCTTTTATAATGTAGGGGAGCACTAACGAAAGGTTTTTGGAAATTCTTCCCTTAAGTGGTTAAAGTGGTGGGTTTAAAAACCTGAAACTTGGCAGAAACGTGTATCTAAATAAAAAGATTTTACATAATTAGTTTTCCAAATCTACCCCCAAATAGGGGCTTAGAGGGCGATACAGTTTGTATGGAAGAATCTTAACGTTTGGTCCGATAAAATTAAACTCGGCACAAACAAATTTGGTTAAAAAATAAGAATAATGTGTTTTTTTAATTTTTCGAAAAAAAAAAGAAGTGAAAACGGATGTTGAAGTTTTTAGGGGATGATTTTATTTCTTGCTTCAGTTAACTCGATAATTGGTATAAACAGTCTAAAAGTAAAGTTAATTTTAAAACTAAATTTTAACGCGTCAAACGAATTTTTCATAATCAACCCCTATCGGGTTGAAAAGGGGAAATCCGGCTTGTTTGAAAAATCTCATTCCTTCCATTTTGAAATAGGGATGCCGGGATTCGGCCCAGAAACGCCCAACAATTTGCTTTTGTTAAAAAATTACATCTTATTTTATGATTATCAATCGCGGTATTCATTTATCAAAACAAGATTGCAACATTTTTGCACAAATAAAAAGTATTGAAATGAAATTAAATAAATCCGTAATTCATTGGTTTGTGGATAAAATAAAAAGTGTTGCCAATTACTAATTTCATTCAAAATATAATCGATTCTTTTATTTAATCGATTTTTATGATGTAAATGCTAATTTAGTTCGTTTTTTTTTTTCGATAATTATTATGTTATGATAATTAAACATGCGAATTACTAGTGACCATGAATTCATTAGATCATAACAAAAACGCCACTGCACAATTTAACTGTCATGGTTATCTGTTCTTAATTATGCAATAAAATAGAATTTAAAAAACTAAAAGAAACATAATAATAATGTTTGAGGCGCTTTAATTAATTGGTTCACTAGTTAATTCGTGTCAAATTATAATTTGAAAATCAAATCGATATAGATTTATCGATTTTTATGTCTGCAACATCGAATCTGACATTATGACACTTCTGACAGCTAGGCGACTGTCGTTGACGTCCCTGTCAGTTATAGGCATTGACATATAATATGTCAATGGTTATAGGTAACTGAATAATAATAAGTCAACTTTGTTTGCATTTGTATTACTTTGTTTGTTTTTATGCCGATTTGTTATCTGAGCAACGAATAAGCTATATGTATATGTATAGTATGTATGTATTACAGTAAAATTATTGTTAAAAAAAACTGTATTTGGGAAAATAAAAACCATTTTATATCTTAAAAATCCGGACTTTTTTTTAAACCAATACTTTTCCATTTCATTCTTTATATTGCATATTATCATTTCCATATACTTTTATATGTGGGCACCCAGGGCCGAAGTGTCTATGGTTGGTTGGCATTCCCCTTTGAAACTTAATACTTGTCTAGATAAACAATATAGACCGCAACAATTATTTTTTAGGGTGGGTTATTACAAACACATTTTTTTTTTAATTATGTGTGTGTGATCGGGCTATTTAAAAGACGTCTAAAAATGATCAAACTGCAGCAATCCTCGCGAGCATTCCCTCGCAAATTAAAGAGAACGAAGTGTTATACGCCTCCATAAATATTATTGTGGAGCAAGGTTTTTTTTGGGTTGTGAATCATCAAATAAATAAAAAATTGATACGTCCTCCCGCTTCGACCAGAACGGAAGAAGTTCTGGTCGATGCGGGAGGACGTGTCAATTTTTTTCTGACTAAAATCTACCCGTGGTCCTTTAGTTGCCTGTGCCAGGACCGCGGTGGCTGTTCCAAACACAGCCGCAACATTGTTGAGTAAGATGACGGGATGATTTGTTGTGTAGAGTATTTGAATTCGCTAACAGCAAGTAAACGCAGTCATCGTACGTCATCCAGCTGAAGTCAGTGTCCCGATTTTACTACTTTGGAAATAACACCGCCTGAGTTCTGTAACCGATCCCGGGTTATAATCTGCAGAGAATTATCATCGAGGTGAAACATTCTTACGAGTTGTGGCGTTGACAAAACTGTATATTACATCATTCATCATCATTTCAGCTAACAGACGTCCACTAATAGACATAGGCCACCCCAAAGTGTCGCTATAATGACCGATCCTGTGCGTCTCGCATCCAACGAATACCTACATCAGAACATCGGTCCACCTTCTGAAAGGCTTTTCAGTGCTGCGTCTTCCAGAACGCTGTCGCCACTCCTAAACTTTTTGGCCCCATCGACTATCTGTTCTGCAAGCAATGTGCCTGCCCAATGCCACTTCAGTATTTGTAATGGCGATTGTTCAGGCTATGTCGGTAACCTTGGTTCTCCTGCGGATTTCTTAATTCCTGATTTGATCACGTATCGAAACTCTGGACATAGCTCTCTCCACCACCACCCTCTCCCTTTGGGTGACTTTACGAGTAAGCCTTCTGATGAGGCATATAAATAAATAAATAAAAATAAATAAAATATCTTTATTTCAGACCTTACGGTCCATAAGTTGTTAGTGGTTAGTAACAGATTGTGCTTACATGCTATGTTAGTGTTATTAGTACTTACATCAATTAAGCTATGCCTAAACTTATCCCCACCCAGTGTCTTTGGATGGGGCAGTCCACTCTGCCAGCAATCATTTTCAGGATGCTGTTCCGAGTGCTACGCAAGCGTTGCAGTAACGATGCCGCTTTCTTACGCATTATGGCGTGAAAGCCATCCGTACGAGCCTCAGCAAACATTCCCGACGCACTGCAACGTCGCGGCAATCGCAACAGCATCCTGAAAGCGTTGTTGTATTGTACGCGCAGGACGTTGTAGGCTCGGCTCGTATATGACACCCACAGACCGCTCGTGTAGAAGGACTGACAGAACGCCTTAAATAAACTCACTTTGACGTCTGCCGTGCAGCGAGCAAACCTACGGGCGAGCATATTACTCCTCACCGCCAACGCCCTGCGCTCGCGCTCTATGTCGCCATCATCACGAAGATCACTGGTGACAACATGACCCAGGTATTTAAAACTATTCACCACATTTAGTACTACGCCGTTGAGATATACTGGAGGTACACGACGGGGCTGTTGTTTAGGTGCCGTAAACACTAACACCTCGCTTTTTTTTGAGTTGTATTTAAGGCCGTGCACCTCCGCATAGGCCTCGCAGATCGTGAGTAGCTTTCTCAGTCCGCTCATCGATGGACTGAGCAACACCATGTCGTCCGCGTAACTTATGTTATTGACACATATACCGTCTATATGACAGCCGACATGTGTGCTGCTCAGCCGCTCGATAAGCTGATTAATATATAAATTAAACAACAGGGGCGAGCTTAACCCCCCCTGCCTTACACCACATTCCATCCGATACTCATCCGACAGAGTACCGACCCACCTCACCCGATTTGTCTGGTGAGCATACCAGTAGCGGAGAAGGGCTGTGTACTCCGACGGCACACCCGTGTCCCTCAACTTGTCCCATAGCACATTATACGAAACAAGATCGAAAGCTTTCGACAAATCAAGGAAACACGCGTATACCGGCGTCCTCCTCGCGGTGTAGTACTTGACGGTGTGCTTCAGGCTGAGTATGGCACTCTCCGTGGAAACGCCCGCCTTGAATCCGAACTGTGCGTCATGCACTTTAACATATTCTGAGAGGCAGCCTTTCATCAAACCGTCAAGCACCTTGGCCATGGTGGTGGCTAGCGAGATGGGTCGATAGTTGTTCATGTCGGATGTGTCACCAGTTTTGTTTTTAACTATGGGGACCACTATCGTCCGCATAAGTGGCTCCGGTAGATAAGAATGACCAAGGCACAGAGTGAAAAATAGCGACAAAACTCTAGGCAGATGGACTCCCGCATGTTTAAAATGTTCGATGCTGAGACCATCGTGACCCGGCGATTTCCCACGTTGCATTCTCGAAATAATGGCAGCCACACTCTTGGCTGGTACTTTCGCGTTCCGCTCAGTCTCAATGGTCTCAGCACCGTTTGCTCCATGAGACGATGAGCCCAGGAGTAACCGCACCGAAAAGTGGTCCCTGAAAGCTTCAGCAATATTCTTATGGTTGGTAATACCACCGACACTCACCGGGAGACTAGGCCGCACATTCATTTTATTTGTGTTTTTCCAAAAATGCCTAAAGTCCTTGTTAGAGTGGTTGAAAGCAAGGAGATTCATTTTAAGCTGATCCTGCCTGTTCTGACACCACTTAAGTTTAGCCTTAAAATGTCTCCTTGCCTCCGCCATATCATGAAAGACACGACCACTGGCCGGGCGACCAGCCATTGTCCACACCTGGAATTTTAGCCGCGCCTCGCGGTGAGCGTCTGCGACATGTTTGTTCCAGCCTGTGACATAGCCACCCCTCCTCCGACACTTTATCTTATAAGTTTGTACGGCGGCCTGTACAAGTATATTCACAATATTAGAATACATTTTATCAAGAGCTGAACAATGTTCTCTGTGATCACAGAACTTGTCACAACAATCACTCAGCTCCTGAGGAATATCTATAAGTCTTAGCTTAGAGTGACAGAGGTCGTGGTACTCGCTAATCTGGTCAGACGTCCTCTCGCCCCACACAACACGATTAACCAGATTATCCTTAAGCATGCTGTCTACAATCTTACAATTTATTTTAAGCAAGTCACATTCAACCACAATCGGGTAATGGTCGGACCAATACAAGTCATACATTACTGTGACACTAACGACTGATTGCTGCGCAGACTCAGTGACGATGCAGTGGTCCAACCATCTATTACAGCCATGAGATTCACTTGTATAAGTGTAGGTATTACTATCACACATCTTCACATCTACACAGACCCAGCTTTGATCTGAACAAAAATTTATCATTTCGTGATAAAACAACTCATTTGGATGTGCATTATAATCTCCTAGGATGTAAAAAGCCTCAACTCCTTTATTCTCCTCTACTTCTATTATTGAGCGAATAGTACTAAGACAGGCTGTAAACTCCGGAAGATTGTCATTTGAGTTTGTTGGCATGTACACACTGAACACTACTACAGATCTAGTACTTACGGTTATCCTGACCGCGCACACTCGCACATTATTACACTCAATCGGCACCACTGTCTCGAACGCACTTTTACGCCACAGCAACGCGACGCCACCGTATGGCCTCCCGCTCAAAAGGCCCGCCGAAGTGTCCACAGCCGACGTGCCGGTGCACCCGAAGCTGTCATCAACCGTGCTGAGCAACGGCAGATCGTGTGGCAGCAACCACGTCTCTTGAAGGGCTATCACGTCCGCCGACCGACATAACGCTCTTATTCCTTCCATAGACCTCTTGAGTGATTTGCAATTAAAGCTTACTATCTTACTAAGACTGTCCATTTTTGTTTTCTATATTTTCATCTATATCTTTGTTAACTCGCCTCATAGGAAAGTGCACGAAACGCCTAAATGATACTCCAGATGGCCACAACTTATCATCTAAAAATGTATCAATTTTATATTTAGTTACAAAAAGCTTGTAAGCGTTATAGTCTCTTTCCCGCTTCATTTTAATTTTAATTAGTGTAACTCGCTCTCGAGTTTTCTCATACACGTAGTTTACAATAGCCTGCTCTGACACTGCCTTATGCACATTAGATATAAATAGTGGCACTTTCGTGTCCGCCGCTCTAAACTGTACGCTTTTCTCCTTAACGTCAACAACCGCACTCCCTCTCTGACTAATAAACCGATTTTTATGTCTCCGCTTCTGCACCACGGTCCACTCATCATTATATTTATTATTTAACACCTTCCATTCACCGTCCTTCTGAATAATCTCTGAAAATGAGGGACGCTTCTCAATTGTAACATTTATTTGTTTACAATCATCAGCTGTTTCGCTAATCGGCGGCGCTAGCGCCAGCGGCGCACAGTAGGTACTCGACGACTTCTCTTTATCAGTTGAACTTGATAGTACGCATCCATCTGTCTCAGTCACACCTGCCTTAGGCTCGCTCGCTGGTGACGACGCAGGCGGCGGTTGCTGCACGGGGGAAAGAGATGGGTAGTTCGCATTGCGCTCGACCTCTGATTCACCACCGCATAATGTAGGTAATGCCATCGGCCCACTATCGAACATTTTAAATCTACCTCCTCCTCTCATCGTGTTAACATTTCTCTCCTGATTTATAAAAGACGAGGTTTTATAATATTCGTTAATCCGATCATTTAATTCACTTTTGGTAGCATACTGATGTTGAAAATCTTGTATGTTCTTCTCAAGTAGAACTATCTTTTTAAGTAACACTGTAACATCGACATGATCGAATGTTACGGGCGGCAATTTTTCTAATCTTCTGGCCACAAAAATCGGAATCTCTTCAGGATCTGTCTCCTTAAGTAAGCAGATCATATCCTCCAGGTCTCGTAAGGTTCTTCCTTGCCGCTTTCGCGTCGTCGCCCGCTTGCTCAATGATTCAAAGAGTAACGACTTAGCTGATTGAATGTCCGCCGTACTAAAAGCACTCTCACATATTTGCACGAGGCTTTGCTCGTCCATAACATCCAGTTTATTTTGGATAAAAGACAACACCTCACATATCACAATGTTACAACTCGCACATTTAAGCCTCTTAGATACGTTATCCATTTTTGCAATCGAGATGCGCGACCTAGCTTGCGCTCGCGTTCACGGTCAAGACCGGACTGATCATATTGTGAGCGACTACGTTTCAGTGCTATATGCCATCAACAGCAAAACGAACTGGTCATAGATTTCCATCTTTATAAAAAAATAATAAATAAATCTTGAGACACTGTGGTATGTGACACGAGAAGATACCGCACAGCTTCCCGAACGCTGCCCAGCCGAGTCAGATTCGACAGTTGACCTCTTTCTCGAAGTTTAGACCACGTTTGTACCACGCTTGCCATTAATTTCTCACAATTACCCATTCCAATTCAAGCGCGTACAGTTCCCTGTAAGTGTGTACTTCGCAAATACCATAAACAATTCGCGCGGGCCTGCGGACGGCGAGTACTAAGTAGCTCGCCGTTCGATCAGCACCAGGCCCGAGAGTCGACGGCGCGTAGTGTTCCACGCACGCCTCAAAGAGATGTCAGTCACCACTGACGGGGACCTTCATGGCCGATGCATGCATGCCACGAGGTCACGGATAAATTCGTAACAGAGTTACCGCGCCAGAAGGAGGACCGAAGGAACAGGGGTGGGTTTTAGTCAGTAAGAGTGTGACACGCCCTCCCGCTCCACCCAGAGCGGGAGAAGTCATAGGATGATTTCCCACCCCAAAAAAAAAGCTTACCTATTTGTCTTGACTGTACTTGGGATTCAATCTGTTCGGGCTGAACAGTTTGACCCACCTGGTCAGGTTTGTTGGCTTGATATCCAGGCCCACCTAAAACAAAAAAAAATACATTTCTATAGGCAGTAAAATTCTCCTTTTCATTCTTAATTCTACGAGGTGCATTCAATAAGTACCTAGCCTCATCGCCAGAGGGCGCTGTAGTTTCAAAAGAGTTTTACCACAGTGTAGCACATTCTTTTTTAATTCTTTTTTCAAATTTTCATTCCAATCCCTTCATTTGTTTTAATTTGACAACTTATGGAAGCGAACGTGTCGATCGGTTTTACAAAAATGGAAAAAGAGCAATATCGTTCGGTGATTCGATTCCTATTTTTGGAAGGGAAAACGCGCATCGAAATCAAAGAGCGCTTGGATGCTGTGTACGGTGACTCTTCTCCATCGATGGCCACCGTCAAGAATTGGTTCAACGAGTTTGCACGTGGCCGTACGTCGGTTTTTGATGAACCACGTCCAGGTGCACCGAAAACAGCTGCTACGGAGGAAAACATTAAAAAAATCCATGATCTCGTATTGGCAGATCGCCGATTGAAGGTTCGGGAGCTAGCTGAGACTGTAGGCATTTCAGAAGGAACAGTGCATCATATTCTTCACGAGGAACTCGGCATGAGAAAGCTGTCGGCGCGATGGGTGCCGCGTTTACTCACACCAGAAAACAAGCGCAACCGTGAGACCACATCGGAGACGTGTTTGGCGCTGTTTAAGCGGAATCCAGCGGAGTTTTTGCGTCGTTTTGTGACCGTCGATGAAACCTGGATCCACTGGTACACACCAGAGACCAAGGAGCAATCAAAACAATGGATCCAGACCGGGGAACGTGCTCCAAAGAAGGCGAAAACTGTAAAATCGGCCGGAAAAGTTATGGCCACCGTTTTCTGGGATTCACAAGGTGTGATCTACATCGATTACCTCGAGAAGGGTAAAACAATTACAGGGCTTTACTATGCCGCTTTATTGGGCCGATTCGACGCCGAATTAAAGAAAAAACGACCCCATCTGGCGAAGAAAAAAGTGCTGTTTCACCACGACAACGCACCGGCTCACACGTCTGCCGTTGCCATGGCCAAATTGGTCGAATTACGCTACGAATTGCTGCCCCATCCACCGTATTCTCCAGATTTGGCCCCTTGTGACTTCTTTCTGTTTCCTAATCTGAAAAAATCACTCGCCGGGAATAGATATGGATCGAATGAGGAGGTTATCGCCGCCACGGAGGCCTATTTTGCAGAGTTTGACAAAAACTATTTTTCGAACGGGTTAAAAAAGTTGGAGCATCGCTGGGCTAAGTGTATCGAACTAAAAGGAGACTATGTTGAAAAATAAATTGCCACTTTTCCAAAATTTTCGTTTACTTTTTGTAGGCTAAGTATTTATTGAATGACCCTCGTAAATTACGTTTGCCAGGTACTTTTGCCCATCTTTCACGTAGCAACAAACGACGTGCTGTTTTACAAAGACATAATTTTATTCCCGAAGAGTGGACATAGTACATAGTGGCCAACTTGGTTGTCTGCCTGCCCGCTGTTCCGCCGCTAGAATACATGGTCCTTCTTAAGAAGCCATTTATGACAAAAAAAAGAGATCCTTACAGAATTTTAATGATGCAAATATTATCATCATTCGCCTCGTCGCGACTATCCTCTATATCTAATCTCTATTAATTTGGTATCGTTGAAGCTTGTATTCAATTTTAGGGTTCCATACCCGTAAGGTCCGTATGCTCGTCGTCTGTCACACAGGTTTTAAAGCCAATTGGTTGCAGCTACAGTTTTCAGATTTTCACAGTATAAGCATCGTTTTTTTAACACGCTTTTATTAGCTTCTCCTGTAAATGTTGTTGGATGACGATGTATGGTTAGCTAAATGACGTCATTTTAAATCCAATATGGCCGACGCACAAAGATGGCGGACTAGTTATTTCGTATGCATTCCCATGATATGGGTATCAAATGGTTTGCTAAGAAGGTCACGACAAAAATTAATTGTTATTTTTTAACTGTTGAAAATTATCTATTATATTATTATTATTAATATACAAATCTCTATTAAATCTTAGCTACAATTTATCGGGATCAAGGCAAATAAAGAATATTGTATCAAGAATGCTACGTAAACATTTACCAGACTTACTAACTTTGTAGGTATTATTTTCAGAAAGTCGGGCAATCCCTGCTTCGAGAGTAAACGAAACAGATTTTTTTTAAAGCTTTTATTGCACTTACTTACTTGCACTGTTCATGTTTGTATGTTGTCCGTCAAAATTTGAAAACCATTTTTTGACCCTTTGTTGGTATCCATTGAGTTAAAATTTTACGTACACCTTAAGTTCTGGTGACAATGCATTTTTATGATAAGCATGGCCTAAATCAACATTCTGGATTAGCTCCTGATATAGAAACTCTTCAATGCTCAGCAACACGGACACGAATAGAAAAATCGGAGTCCGGAAACAGCAATAAACAATACAAAACTCAAAAATAAACACGGAAAAACTTTGTCGTTCGTGATAATACGCGGGAGAAGTAAAACTTTTTGACAATGACATCAAGTGTTGCCAGCACACAATAATAACATTGTTAGATTAAACTATTCTAGACGTTATCGATAATCGAATTTAACTATTTTTAATTACTACTGTTTAATATAAATATATTCAAAAATATAATTAAGGGCAATATTATTATAAGAGCTACGAATTACGACATGTAAGTAATAATTTCACTTACGTAGCTTTGTAATGATATTATTTTAATCGATTTGCAAGTGCAATTTCGTATCGATATTTTTTTTTTTTTGGTATTGGTAACATTTCTAATTGAAATTGTGGCAGATGATTTGTTGATCGAATAAATAACTATTTAAATATACATTTAAACGGTGTGGTTCTACAGATTTTATTTATGATGTATAATTCTTACTGTATTTTCATATGAATGATCATAATTACAGAAAGTCTGTCGGACGCTACATGATTCGAGCCGATTTTTGTCATTCTCCTTTTGTATGCATATTTATATGAGCTATCCGGTATAAACGCTTGTTAAAAAAATTGGTTTTAACTGTAAACTTATTTAAGTTACAAGTTTAACAGAAAGCCTACCACTCCTAGTTGAGGTGCTTCCACTCCCACTCCCATGTCTGCTTCGCCCACCGCTGCAGCCACAGTGGTAACCTAAAAAGAATTTAATCACTGAGTAACAATTCATTAGTTTGCGTGAGAAAGTAATCTTTAGACTTCTGCCCAAATATTGTTCCAAATATATATTTTTGTTATTATTGATAGACTCGCATTACAGTGCATACCATAGATATAAGAAATAAGTTTTTTTTTTGTATTATTTTAATTTTTTTCTAATATAATTTTAATTTATATTTACTATCTGACCCGGCAAACGTTGTTCTGCCATATAAAAGTTACAATTAAAAATAGGGGTGGGTAGGATAGAATCGGTCGAGCCGTTTCGGAGGAGTGCACTCACAAAAACGTGACACGTGATTTTTCACCAAATTTCGAAAAAACGAGGAGGTTCTATGTTCGACTGTGTTTTTTTTTTGTATGTATGTCCGCCGATTTCTACGTCAGTTGTGGACAGATTTTCAAAATTCTTTTTTTATCCGAAAGCATATACTCTATCTATCTATTTTTATCGAAATTGCTTCAGTGCTTTTTGAAAAACTGAACCAAAACTAAAAATACATATTGATAGATGACGTATTGGTTTTCTCCAATTACGAGGATGTTTAAATTCCACGTTGTTACTGGGGTTTTTAGTTCCAAAAAACAACCGACTTCCAAAAAAAAAAACACCTACACTAAAAATTTAAAAATAACTTTAATTTCGAAAGTCGGTGTCAACAGAGAAATAAAATACAAACACTGACTTTCGAAATTAAAGTTATTTTTTAATTTTTAGTGTAGGTATTTTCTTTTGGAAGTCGGTTGTTTTTTTTTTTGTAAAAAAGTTTTTTTATATAAGAAGATGGTGCATTCGCACTGCAACGGGTGGGATGTCCACAGAGTATTAATATGTAAGTTTAACACTTGCCTTCGACTCTCAACACAATACAACAGGATAGAAGGAGGACAAACGTCAACATCATGATAACTCAACTCGTTTGACGTAAACTGAGACTTTTCAGATTATTTATACCCACTAATTTTACTTTTCATTTATTTATTTTTTCCTCTTTTCAGGTTAATAGCTGCAGATACTTCAAATAGAAGATTATGACTCTTGTCTAGACTAAATTAAACTCTCGTACGTGGACACTGTGGTTCATTGAACAACTTAATAGACCAATGTCATTTTCAAATTCTGTAAAAGAGTTTTCTCGGGTTTCTGTCATTTTGTAAAAAAAATGATATATCACTTAAAAAAATTGCAAAAGTTTATTAGATGAAGAATCATAAAACATAATTATGAACCAAACGAGGGTGATACTCCCACGTTTTGTCCATCAATCTGCCTAGCCTTTTCCCATCTTGGGCTCGGCTTCCAGTCTAACTGGATGCAGCTGAATACCAGTGTTTTATATGGAGCGACTGCCTATCTGAGCTCCACAACCCAGTAACTGGATAATACTGGGTAAGACTGGTTGTCAGACTTTCGGGCTTTCGGGTTCGGCAGGCTTGTGTTAGATTTAATGAATTATGTGACATCATTTCATTATTTATTTTGATTTTCCAAGAATATTGATCGTTGCATTTTAAACATTGGTCACATTTATGAACCTCGGAACAAATGTAGACGTGCCTACCTACCTGAGTAAATCTTATTGTGTGTACAAATACAAAACGCTTAACTTTTAAAAAGCTGAATTGATGATATTCCTATAAATTATTATGCATTTTCAATGCTCATTGTGACGTATCTTGGATTTTAAATTGCTACTTTAATGTAATAAGTTGCCGGAGGCTCTACGCAGGGATCGTGCGTTCCATGGCGCTTTACGGGCACCGGTGTGGGCGTATTCCCTGAGGCGGCGACCAGCTCGCCGGTTTAACGCGTCCCAAAGGGTCACGGCCATTCGGCTCATCCGAGGATACCGCACGGTCTCCTGTGAGGCGGCGGACTTCCTTGCCGGACTGTTACCATGGGATCTGGAGGCCAGGGTGCTCTAGGAGTGGCGCGAGGAGGCCAAACGCCGGGTTGAAACTCTGCTGCCGCGACACCTCGCGGCTCGACGGACAGAGCTCCGGCAGGATCTCATGGCGACATGGAGACAGCGACTATCGCAACCCAGCGCTGGGCATCCCACCATTGCGGTGGTAGTGCCCCTTTTTGAGGAGTGGCTGGAGAGGCGTCAGGGCGTCCTCACCTTCCGCCTGCCACAGGTCCTCACCGAACACGGTTGTTTCGGTAGGTTCCGAAACAACCGTGCCACTGTGCGGATCGCCCAGAGGACACGGTGGAGCATACGGTTGAGGTCTGCCCAACTTGGGCGGAACACCCCTGGGCACTCAGGCAGGGAAGGAACAGGGGTTGGTTTTAGTCAATAAGAGTCTGACACGCTCTCCGGCTCTGGGTGGAGCCGGAGAGCCGGAGAAGTCATTGGATGATTTCCCAACCCAAAAAAAAAATCCAACGATTAGGACAATACTGTCAAATAGTGTTGATATTCTTCGAATATCAACTAAGAATTACAGATCAAGTGTGATTAAATTGCTTGATACTGTGACCGTCCACCTTTAATCCTATTTCATTTATTTCATAGAAATTATATTTACTTCAAAACCAAGCACATTGTACACATGGCCGAGTTTTTATAGAAACACACTTCCATCTGAATTTTAGGATTGACAGGGGAACGCAATTAAAAATGAAAAATCTATTCGTTTAAAATAGCGTCACAAGATAAAGACCCTTTGGGAACGGAATATTGAATTGTTTTACGAGGAAAGGTCTGATACTTATGTCAGCGCTCTTTGAAAGCAAAAATTATTCATGACAATTAAGATGTCGTGGGTTCTAACAAATTCTATGAAACACCAACGACTCATTCGGGCAAAGTGCACGTTAAGTGTAGTAAAAAATAGTGTCTTGGCGACACAGAGCCGGCCCCCTGCTGATTAGCAAAAGTTGGAGCGGACAAGCGTCACTATAAGAAAAAAACGAGAGTGTGTACGCGCGCGATGGAGGCGGAAGCGAAGCGAGTCGAAGATAGACGGGCTTGAGACTTGAGAAGGCGTGGGTCGTGGTCGAGGAGTTGGAAGGCCTATGTCCAGTTGAGTTTTAGAGTGTGTACGCGCGCGATGGAGGCGGAAGCGAAGCTAGTCGAAGATAGACGGGCTTGAGACTTGAGAAGGCGTGGGTCGTGGTCGAGGAGTTGGAAGGCCTATGTCCAGTTGAGTTTTAGAAGGACTAGTATTGTTAGTAGTCTAGTTCAGTTAGGTTAATTAATATTCAAAGTGTGTGTGTCACTACATCTCTGTGAAGAATTGACTAGGGCAATAGTATTAGTTCATAATCGAATATTATGAGTGTAGTTTATACTAGGTTTTAAATATCAGTAAGTAGAGTATAGAGTCAGTGGTGGAACGTGAGAGAAGGAGGGCTGCGCCTGAGACGCGTGCAGCTCGTCTAGCAGGGAACGGTAACTGAGGGGTATTGTATAAACTCAGCGTTGGAAATGCGGTAAGTGCCAACTTTAATTAATTAGTCTCTTATGGATAGTATGTGTACAGTTATTGTCAAGATACTAATATTGTGCCCACAGATTAAGTTTCATAATTCGTAAAAGGCATATACCGTTGTAGCTCTAGGGAACGCTAATGTTGTAGCTAGGTTGGTTAAAGCTATACTCGTACCAAATTAATTAGACTTAATTAGTGTTTAAAGTATGTGTGTGTGTTCTCTGTTAAGCCGTATTGGTTCGGTACCAGTAGAACGATCGGCCGCCTATGGTCAGGCCAATAGATCTAGGACACCGTAATTGGCAAGTTCATGAGAATATATCCTTGTGAATCGATTGTTAGAGCGAGAGTTTCAATTTATACTTGAGTAATATAAGTTTAGTTCAGACTATATTTTGTATATTAGTAGGAGTAACTTGAAGGACAAGTGCACGAATCTAGGTGATCGTGTTGATGACCGAATGGATGAATGCCGAATGTTTACTCCTCTATGACTCGAATGAAGAGACCTATACCTGCGTTTGGTTCTAGGGACTCGGGAAAAGCCCATATGGTGTGCGGTTTACATACACCAACCGACTGTACGACAACAATGACTATAAACTGACAGAACTGATGTTTACTGTTTCAATAAGGTTGAACCGAATTGTTACACGTATTATGTTCGGGCACATTCGAACCATAATGCTATTTTGTAATTGTTAGAGAATGAGCACCCGAACGTTAGTAATGGTTCCTTCTTCCCATGGACCGACTGACTGCAGGATACTTAAGATTTGCCTGCTAGAAGACTCTCCAGGGAGAGGGTTAGGCTTCACAAAATTCCCTTTAATGTATTGGTAAGCGTTCTGAAGAACGCTAGGAAATCGTTTCTCGTTAAATCACACCCGGCCCCCGTTGGCCTATCACAGAAAAAAATACTATATTTAGCGACACGTAATTTAGGGTGAACAGCCGAAACGCTCCACTGATAGTCGCAATTCGGAGACAAAGTAAGCTGCAAACACCCTCGAACTGGGGCAGATTAAAGGAGTGAGAAGTGACGACCAGAAACCACTTCGGCTTATAGTAAGGCAATCGTAAAGAGTTATGCAACCGACTGACGACGCGGTACGCTTGTACTAGCTTTGTTTTATCTAGATAATGGGCGAGTAGGCCGATGTAATGGGACTAATTTATATAGCGCGCTTCCTGTATAGTTGGAAACTTGTCTCGCCCAATGACATAGGTACTTCGCAGTCCTCTGTCTTAGGATTGAGTGAGACATGTCAGAGCTTAGGGAACGTGTTTAGCTGGAACCGCGGCAGGTTCTCTCTAGGCCTACGCTTTCTAGGACCGGCTCTACACGTACGACGTGACAGCCACTGTAAAGTGACCTCACGTCACTGGGTTGGGCCCCTACACTTTGTAAGAAGATCCATTAACGTAATGCGAAATAACGCAGCACTCAATACAAGCGTTACGTGTCATATACCCTTTAGTTTCCTCTCAGTCTTGTAATGTTCATAGTACAATGGAGAAGTAAGTTTCCTTTCCTTAATCCCTTATATATATGGATTACCAATCCTAATTGATACATATTAACTTTGTTTACTTCAATCCCTTCCTAGTGGACCTAGCTCTAGGTAGGTATAGGAAATCCATCACAACTTAGGATATGTGTGAGTGTTCGTGAGTGTGACAGGAAGAGTGTTCTGTTATTCTGATTTATTCTAGGCTGATATTCATCATCTGCCTAGCCTTTTCCCAACTATCTTGGGGTCGTCTATTCTAGGCTGATATTATGGTTAAGTAATACTTTGAACAGATACGCGGGTGGAGCCGCGGGGAGAGCCAGTTGGCTAAAGTTCTTAGAACTTAACAGGCAGAAGCGTGTTGTTGGCGCTATTGAACTGTCTGTGTAGGATTTCAAGGGAGTTGGAATGTTCAACTCTATTTACTTCTTGAGTGAAGACTCGAATATATTACCAGTTAGTATTTGTATTAATTCCTGAATTTATATTCTCTATCTGTGACCTTTGTTTCGGTCAGATACGAGCACCGTACTTTATGGATGTACTTGTTGTACGAATGATGCACTTTCTTTGGGGTTGGGTCGACTATATTTACCACATTATACAGTCTACGACTGTTTAGGGACCATGTCTCCTAAGAGCATGTTGACGACGTTTCTGCTACTGAAATTGCCGCCACCGTCACGTTTTACAGCTTGAGAGAGCTGCTAGGGACTTGCTTCTTATAAGCATGGTTACGACGTATTGATGCTGGAAAGCCGATTGCGTCGCTAAAGGAGTGTTAATCTGAAGTATTATGAGTGCAGACGTGAAGTATCGTGTGAATAGATGTTGACCGACTACCTATTACGCTAGCGTACAGGTTATTCACACGAAATATCGTTAATTAAAGATTTACTTAGCATCCCTTAGTTGCATAATATGTTTCTAAACCACTTCTTATGTGTTTCACAACTTAAATTCCTAAGGCTCACAAATCATTTCTTTCGGGCCCTTCCTTGTTTCAATAACAAGGCTTTGGGCTGCTTTATACTTATGGAATTCGAATTATCATCGGTTGGAGCCATGACCAGTCAGGGACGGGTGGCACAAGGTATGTGCGGTAATAAACTAAGTAATAAACTTAGTTCTGGAGGGGCACTACCTTTTCCCACAAAGGAAATCCAAACCTCAACACAAAAATCTATGATATCACAGAAAACGAAAATTTTTATCAGCCTGGGGTCTTTTAGGAGCAGTCACAATACAATCTTATTATATTTTAAAACAGTTAGACTATACAAGACTTGATTATTATCACATCTATTATTAGTTTATTTATGACAATCTGTGATTGGTAGAAAATGGCGGGATATTATATGTGACGTTTAAGAAAAGTGTCCACTCACATGTTACTATAAAAGATGTAATACTAGTTACTCTTATTCATTATTATGTTGTTGAAAGTGTAGTCTATACAACCTCATGGAAAAGAAGCGCTGTTAATATAATTGATGTCGTTGTTGTCGTTGTTGTCGTGTGTGTGTGTTGTTGTTGTGTTGTGTATATGTATATATATACCAAGGCTTACGTAAGTTATTTGATCATATATCTTGATTGTTGCTAATGGTTGTGTTGATTCTGCGTATGTGCCATGTTGAGGCCCTTGTTTCTAATCATGTTAAATAGTATTAAGGAATATCTATTCATGTTCTTGGCCTTGCCACTGTTATTGTTTTAAATGGCAAGATATTTCACGTTGTAAAATGGCACAAGTGATAGATCATAGTTTTGGATTTAATGTGATAAACGATTATTTATGATGTGTGGATATAATACCATAAGAGAGCTACCATGGAGTTTCTTGCCTCGTTCTTCTCCATGAAGACCTGGTTTTGTGAACGAGCCATTAGATGTTCGATTGACAAGCCTATTGGAAATAAACACCTTGTCTTGTCTTTCTGTGCTTTACTTAATAAACCCTTTCCCTACACACCACATTCATAGGAACTTACAAACCTATAGGTAGTAAATAACTAGTAAACATCTTGACATCAAAGCTTGATATGTACGTAGATATAAATATCTACACTTAGTTACCTCCAACCTGCTGACACATGCATATTTTGCCGTTGCTGATGAATCCGTGCCGGGCACGTTGATCGGTGACGTAACGGTCTAATGATTATGTAAACAGTACTAGCATATTCCTAGCCAGGACAGTAAGGCAGGGCAGTACCTAAAGTACAATATCTAGCTTGCTGTTCTAGCTTTAAAAACTTGACTCGTGTGTACCGGATATAAAAAATAAGTAAAAAATATCCTGAGCCCACGAACTTTATTTTGGAATTATTCTTGTTCTGGCAAAAGTTTTACTATCATAGTTTGTAAGTTAATTGTATCTTACAACACGATGCCTATACCACAAGATTTTTTTTTTTTTTTTTATAAAATTATAATTTGGTCTAGCTTGCGCGTTCTAAACAAACCACAGTGCGTTGCTATGCATAACCGGTATTTTGCTTATCACCTGCAAATAAAAGTGTTTTATTTTTGTTTTAAAATTGTTCTCAGACGTTTCTTGTAGAGAATTGATAAGGATACAAGCATTTTGTTAAAAAAATTGCACAAACCTGCTTTTAAATAATTTATATCTAAGCTAATATCATAAGAGGTTTACTGTCCGTTTGTTTATATAGTTTGCTAAAGGTAAAAAATATTTTAGTAGTAGAAAAAATATTTAGAAATAAATAGAAAGCTATAAAAGCGATAATAATTATAGCTTTCTACTAGTTATCCGCCAACTGTCGAAAAATCCCGGAAAGCACCATCGTGCTGGTTTGCGACCAGACGAGAGGGCCCGATGGACATTCCCGGGGGGAAGGGCTGGGGCGTCCCCGCAGTCTCCAGACTGGTCCCCCAATGATACCGTTTTGTCAGTGTGTGCCTAAGGGTAGCCCGCATGGAACTTCAGTTCACTTCCTTCTCCTCTCCCCACTTTACTCTTCAAAACCATGCAAAAAGGAAAGAAAAGAAAAAAAGCTGAACAGTGGCAGCACTCCTTCTCTCTCAAAGTGCACCTCTCTAACATCCGAGGTCTTCACTCAAATCTCGCCGCAGTACACCACCACCTCGAGACTTAGAAACCTGCTCTCTCGTTCCTTTCGGAGACGCAGATCGGAAGTCCGTCAGACGTGGCGTACCTATCTTACCAGGGTTTACCCTGGAGCACAACTTTAAGCAACGCGCCGGTATATGCATGTACGCCCGGGCCGACATCTGCTATCGGCGTCTCCGTAACCTTGAGGAGTCCAGGTTCTCAACGCTCTGGGTCCTAATAGACACAGGCCTGGATAAAATTATCTACGCCTGTGTCTACCGTTCGCCCAGCGATGATTTGGAGGCAACTGGGCTCACACAACACCTCAGTGAGGCGACGGATTCGGCTCAGCAGCGGTACCCTTCCGCCCAATTGATATTACTGGGGGACTTCAACGCTCACGGAGTGGCTCTTCCCATACCAGTGCACAGACCATGCTGGACAAGATACGCATAAGCTAGCGCTAGCGTTAAAGCTCAACCAGCTGGTCCAGGGGGCAACGAGGGTGCCGGATGCTGATTCGCACACAGCTAATTGCTTGGACCTTCTGCTGACAACAGATCCAGACCGTTACTCGGTGTCGATTTCTTCACCTGTAGGTACTTCCGGCCACTGTCTGGTGAAGTCTGTATCCGTCTACTCCCCGCCCGATCCTAGCCCTAGAGGCACCAGGCGGGTTTGGCGATACAGGTTAGCAGATTGGGATGGTATACGATCTTTCCTAGCATGTTATCCTTATCTTGACCATTATCTCACCTGATGGTAAGCGATGATGTGGTCGAAGATGGAGCACGCTTGCCTAGAAGTAACCTATTCACTCATGACTTAAAGACTGGGAGTCTTTAAGTCAAGCTATCAGGAAACACAGACTCCGGTAGGGAATTCCACTCCCTAGCTGTACACACAATGAACCTCAAGTGCTGAAACCCGACGGGTCGCTGGCCCACTCCGCTGAGGAGAAAGCAAACTGGTTTGCCTCTCTGTTTGCGAAATCTTCACGTCTAGATCCTGGTGGCGCGACGCCCCCTGGTACTCTCGGTGGATGCGAGTCGATTATGTCGAATATTCGCATTCATCAGAAGGATGTCCGAAGGGTACTGCGTAACCTAGACGTGAACAAGGCTAGTGGCTCCGACGGGATACCGACAATTGGACTAAGGACTTGTGCGCCTGAGTTGTCTCCGATCTTGACACGCCTCTTTCGTTTGAGACTTGAAAAGTGGCGATGGGTTGGAAGCAAGCTAACGTGCAACCCGTGCCCAAGAAGGGTAGTCGAGCTGACCCAGCAAATTATAGGCCCATCTCGATAACTTCCATACTCTGTAACGTGTATGGAACGTACTCGTATACTGAATGGTAAGCTCCTGGCTTCATACCTAGACGCTAACGATATCCTCAGTGACCGACCATACGGCTTCTGCCGAAATCGATCAACTGGGGATCTTCTAGCGTATGCCATTCACATCTGGAGTGAGGCCATTGAGAAACAAGGGGAAGGCCTTGCGATCTCCCTTGACATCTCGAATGCCTTCGACAGGGTCTGGCACGATAGCCTAATTGGCAAGCTTCCTTCCTTTGATCTGCCTACCGGTTTGTGTGATTGGATTGCAGATATCCTGAGGGATCGGTCTATCCGAGTGGTCATAGATGGCTGCTCGTCCAGATTGCTGGCCATTAATGCCGATGTTCCTCAGGGATCGGTGCTCTCAGCAACATTGTTTTAAGACCCAGTCGTGTCTTTTTTCCGCTAAAAGGAGCCAATTTCACCCGACTCCATCTTTCCGATGTGTAAACGTGCCGATAACCGACCAACTGGATCTTCAAGGTGTTACCTTAAGATCTACCCTCAATTTTGGTCCCTTCATAGAGGTAAAGGCTCAAATGGCTGGGAATCCTCGCAAAGGTGAGACGGTACTTCACGCCGGAACAGCTGCTCCAACTCTATAAAGCGCAAGTTCGTTCGTGTATGGAGTACAGCCCTCAACTGTTGGTAAATCTACCGTCGATGCAGCACTCTCTGTCCGTAAAATTGTTAATCTTTCCGAACATAAATACGTTATTGGGCTTTTTCTGGATATTTCTAGGGCTTTTGATAATGCATGGTGGCCAATGCTACTACTAAAAATGAAAACCCGTGGTTGCTACAAAAATATTTATTCTCTTGTTCACTCGTACTTTTTTAATAGTTCCGCGAAACTCAAACTTGGACATCATTCTGTGACGAAATCTCTAACCATGGGATGTCCTCAGGGCTCAGTGATAGGCCCGTACGTATGGAATTTGGGGTACGATGATATTCTCGCGATGCCGCTTCCTTGCGGTTGCTCATTAACCGGGTATGTGGACGATGGGTTGCTGATCATTCAGTCAAGTACTCGGGCTGGCTTTGAGAGTTTGGCTGAGGCTTCCCTTCGTTTAATATCTCAGTGGGGTGATCAGAACCGTCTTACCTTCGCACCGCATAAAACCTATCAACTTATGTTGAAAGGTAACCTTAAGTCTTGGCCTAGTATAAGGTGTAATAACGTTCCCGTTAAAAAAACTGTCTGTATGCTACCTCGGTATGGTATTAGAAAATAACTTTCCATTTATTGAGCATGCAAAAACAGTAGGTGAAAAAGCTAAAAAGAACTTCTATGCGTTGATGAGGCTTTCCAAGGCTACTTGGGGCCTATCATTCCTAACGTTAAAAACGATCTGTGGGGCTACTTACCTGGGTTGTATGTGCTACGGGGCACCTGTTTGGGCTGATAGGGCCACCTTTGGGGCGGTACGACGTAAATTGCTACAAAGTCAACGTTTAGCTTTGATTTTCCTATGTAAAGCATATTCATTCATTTATTAAGGACGGTTAGCACTGAAGCCTTGCCGGTACTTACAGGTGTACTTCTAGTCGATTTTGAGGTGCAGCGACGTGCTGCAATGTACTATTCTGCACGAAAGACTACGGTCCCAGACTTTTTACCTCAACGTGATCGTGCCAAGATTTTTAGATTACTTAAACCTCAAACTGACGTTTGGGAGGACCTTTTATTCGAATGGCAATGTAGGTGGCAAAGTTCCATCAAAGGCAGATACCTCCACCAGTTCTTGCCATCGGTTTGCGAACGGCTGGTTAGTACATGGCTGGAGGTTGTTCACTGTGTTGCCCAATTTCTCACAGGTCATGGCAACTTTAAGAGTAAATTATTTTCCTTCAAGCTTCTTGCCTCACCTTTATGTCAATGTTCTACACCTGATTGCGAATACGAACAATCCGCACATCATATCCTGTGAAAGTGTACTCTTTGGCAAACTGAGCGCAATATTATGTTAGATAGTATTCAGCCTACGTCTGGAGTTGCCTATTACACGGACTTTGTGGAAACTGGAACGAATTTCCGTGCGTTCAAGCGTTTTGCCATACCTATTATTAGAATCAAGTGTAACTGCTTCCTTTTTTTGGTCCCATTAATATTAGTGTCTTAACCAGTGGTGCTTGGCAACTGGGTTTACTCCAGTTGTAAAAACCCCCTTTGTGTAATGGCCTATTTTTGTTCTGTCTCCCGCTTGATTAGGAGGGAAGTGGATACTATGTTTTCTTACTCCTCCGCTGTCTTTTCTAATTCATTTCGTTGCAGGACCCAAGACAGTTTAATCGTTTCTCTGGGACTCGTCGAGCTTCATTGCCTCGGCGTTTTTTTCTGGTGGTCCCCACTGTTGATTCTGGCTTACAGAAATTATAGTGGTTTGGGAATAGTGTGGCGGGCTTGCTCTCATCTTTGGGACTTATCTGCCAGATACCAGCTTGATGCCCTTGAGTAAATTGAGAAACGAGCCAAGAGGATCATCGGCAATGATAGGCTCCTTGACTCGAAGCTCTATAGTCTTGAGCATAGACGCCGAGTTGCTGGCCTGTCAGTTTTCTATCGGTTACGTTTTGGGGACTGTGCGACAGTGTGTACATCCCATCCACACGCACAAAACGTTTTGAGAACACATTCATTGTGCGTACAGCCTAGCTGTACGCACAATGATTAAGCTTGACTACCCTTCTTGGGCTCGGGTTGCACGTTAGCTTGCTTCCAACCCATCGCCACTTTTCCAGTCTCAAACGAAAGAGGCGTGTCAAGATCGGAGACAACTCAGGCGCACAAGTCCTTAGTCCAATTGCCGGTATCCCGTCAGAGCCACTAGCCTTGTTCACTTCTAGGTTACGCAGTACCCTTCTGACATCCTTGTGATGAATGCGAATGTTCGACATAATCGACTCGCATCCACCAAGAGTACCAGGGGGCGTCGCGCCACCAGGATCTAGACGTGAAGATTTCGCAAACAGAGAGGCAAACAAGTTTGCTTTCTCCTCAGCGGAGTGGGCCAGCGACCCGTCGGGTTTCAGCACTGGAGGTTCATTGTATGTACAGCTAGGGAGTGGAATTCCCTGCCGGAGTCTATATTTTCTGATAGCTACAACCTGGGAGTCTTTAAGTCAAGAGTGAATAGGTTACTTCTAGGCAAGCGTGCTCTATATTTGACTACATTGTCTCTTACCATCAGGTGAGATGGTGGTCAAACGCGTGCCTCAACAATAAAAAAAAATGAAAAAATGTTAAATATTACACAGCATATGTAGAACTCACAATCTGACAATATATCTGGAATGTGAGCATAAGATCTAAAAAGACAACCAAACAAGATCGCTCTGGGTGGAGCGGGAGGGCGTATCAGACTTTTACCGACTAAAACATCCCTGTTCCTTCGTTGCCTGAGTCCTGAGCCCAGGGCCGCGATAACTCTTTTTTGACTTTATCTGCGACCGTTTCGAATTTATCCGCGACCCGAGGTCTGTGCCGAGGGCCTGATGATATAGTTGTAAGGTTATATAGAAACTCCTTAATCAAACAAAATAGCGCCTTGTTGTAACTTAAACCTATTTGGATTGCCGGCGCGAAACTCCGCTGCCACGACACCTCGCGGCTTGGCGGACAGAGCTCCGGCAGGATCTCATGGTGACATGGAAAGAGCGAGTGTCGCAACCCAGCGCTGGGCACGCCACCATTGAGGCGGTAGTGCCCCTCTTTGAGGAGTGGCTGGAGAGGCGCCACGGCGTCCTCACCTTCTGCCTGACGCAGGTCCTCACCGGACACGGCTGTTTCGGGAGGTTCCTGTTTCGTATCAAGCGGGAGGTGACCCCCGGGTATTTCCACTGCGAGGATCGCCCAGAGTACACGGTGGAGCATACGGTGGAGGTTTGCCCCGCTTGGGCAGAGCACCGCCGTGTCCTCGTAGATGCGAAAGGCGGCAGCGACCTCTCGCACCGTGCCCTGGTTCAGGCCATGGTACGGAGCGAGAGGGAATGGGAGGCCGTCTCCTCCTTCTGCGAAGCAGTAATGCTCGCGAAGAGGGAGGTGGCATATGTGAGGGAGGCTCAACAACAGCAGAGTCGCCCTCACGCCCTCAGCAGCAGCCGCCGCAGGAGACGCCGGGGGCTTCCGGCGCCGCGAAATGATCTCCGGCCACCGTAGACCCGGGCCTGCGGGCTGCGAGTAGTGGGTAACTCGCCGCCCGATCAGCACCAGGCCCGAGAGTCGACGGCGCGTAGTGTTCCACGCGCGCCTCAAAGAGTTGTCAGCAAAAGGACGGGGCCTGTCACGGCCGATGCCTGCCCGGGAGTTGAGGATAAATTCGAAAGAGTTTACTTCGCCCCTGGGCATTCAGGGCAGGGAGGAACAGGGGTGGGTTTTAGTCAGTAAGAGTCTGACACGCCCTTCCGCTCCACCCTAGAGCGGAAGAAGTCATAGGACTATTTCCCACCCCCCCAAAAAAAAAAACCTATTTGGATTTGACTTGAAATGTATGTTTTCTCAAATTGTAGTCCAGTGTCTTATGATGGCGCTGAAAGGTGGGCAAAAAAATTACTAAAATACCGATTGCAATTTTCATCAGCATATCATAAAATTTCCATTGTTGTTGGAGGAGAAAATGGCTTTTCCATTTGTGTAAATGTAACATATTTAAGCTGTAGTTATACTAGGAATGTGCGAGGTAACTAAACTGTGGTGAAACTAACGTGCGAAACTATGTGTCCCATTCCACCATATGTTCGCTCCACCACGAGTTCTTCAATGCACATTTCGAGATATAAAATAATATTTTCTTGAACGATGACGTGAGTACACTCGTATGTGTACGCGCATTAAATAAATAGCCTACTCTGCTAGTTCTGCGTCGTACTTTACAAAGATAGCTACAACACTCGACAGGCCTTAGGCTCCTTTGCTTCCATCCACAGCTCGGATACTTTAGCATACACATCTGTCGCTTTAATAAGTCCCGAAAAACTTGGCTTTATTGAATCGTTTTCCACTAGAGCTAGGCTAAGTTAAGCTATGAAAATCGAAAAATCCTATTTGGTGAAATCAGACGCATCCATCCATAGCTACACAGCTCAGCACATCTCTAGTTGAACCGCAGCCTTATGCTCGTGAATAAACCTTTAAAATGAAGGTTAGATATTTAAAAATAAAAGTTTTCAAAATAAAACATAAGGAAATAAGCTTTGAATGAAAGTGACAGTTTTATTAAGTACTTTTTAAATTATTAAAACTTGGTTTTAAAAAGATTTCTACCCACTCACACATCCCGGACACAGGTGACCCAAAAAAAAGTCCTCAGTAACGCCATGATGACCTACGCAGCCCGTGCGGTTTGTTCGCTTTAAACTATTTTTTTGCTGTGGGGGCGATGCTAGGTTGCTCTTGCTAAATTGTTTATGATACTCGACTAAATTCCGCGTCTTTTTGTTCTTGGGCACCCCGCACTATGACACACTATACATTTTTTGCCACTATACCATACCTGGGAAACCCCTGGTTCTGGAGATATTGGTTAGGTGGCAAATAAATACTTTTTCTTTCTTTTTAAGCTATTGCATAGCTTCTATCGCGGGCCTTGAGCGTGGAGACCGAATCCAGAAATTTCGTAACGAAAATGAAACCTAACACCCCTCACTCCGACCGGCACAGCGGTGATACTTTTTAGTTTTGCCATCTATCGATGAATAGTGATGATGACGATGACGATGACGATGACAATGACAATGACGATGACGATGACGATGATGACGATGACGATGACAATGACGACGACGATGACGATGACGATGACGATGATGATATTTATCTTGTTACGCCAACGAAGTGTAACTTCTTAGGTGCGTGTAAAAAGTGTAACGTGAATTAATATCAAAGAAAAAAAAAACTGCACAAATAAATAATTATAATTGCATAACTTGATAAAAAATGCTATTCAATAGCTTTACCGCGGCAGTCTCCGAGTGCCACACGTCTTTTTCTTCCTTTCAATTATTATTTTTTACTTTTTTACGAAAATGAATTCTAAGTGTTATTACATCTTATTAATTTGGAAAAAATGCAAGGTTACTATAGCATAGCCTCACAAGCAAAGCCGTTAGAAAAAGCTAGTGCCGTTCACTACGAGGCTCAGAAGAGACCCCTTTATAGTCTCTTCAGGAGTTCAGGAACGTGTCCTTACAAGCGTTGTACCTACAGAGGGAAATCCGGGAGGTGACCCCTTCCATGTGCACATGGTGATCAACGTGGTGGTTTTAGTGCGGAAAGAATCTCACACTTCCTGGCCTGTTCCCCAAAAGTCCAGGCGCCTTTTGAAGGTTTCGCCCAATAACAATAACTATAAAACAAAGGAAAACAAGTACTTATTGTATCATTATTATTTTATTAAGTTGCCAGTGGTTAACGTTCAAACATTATTAATTGACAGACTTAAAAATTTAACAAACAGTACAACATTAAATAAAAAAAATCTTAGTACTATATGGACGTGACGTCCCACGTCACGGGACGTTTTAAATAAACAATGAAATGCTATGAAAATCAACCCACGGGTGCCGCGCGATGTTTATAGAATTGAATATTACTTTATTCTTCTCTCTCTTTCTTCTTTATACACTTTATTTTATTCTCTCTCTTTCTCACTTCTACTCTTTTTATTTTACTTATTTATTTTATTTCTTTTGTTTCTTTATTTCAGTTTCTTAAAACTTTTGGAGCCCTATTCCTATTCTTTGGTAACATAAAGCCCTAGTGCAGACAGTCTGGAGAATGCTTCATCTCATCACACTGACATAACGGTACGCATGGAGAGTCAGGCCGCTGCCTCAGGTACCCAGGCTTGCACTGACAGCCCTTCTTGCAGGGTTCGGTGCTGTCACACTTAAACCGAGCCACTATTGACAGGCACGTGTTAGGTGGGCAGGACTTCTTGCAGTCGGTGAACACTTCATTTTCGCCCTTACAGATTGATCCTGGAAAATGAATTGTGATTATTGAAAAATCAAAATCAAAAGTCATTTATTCAAACTAAGCTGAGAGCCAGCACTTTTTGAAAATCAAAGTTCTACATAAAGACAGTCCCCCAAAAACGCCCGCCCATCACCACTTCCTAGTGTTTTAGCTGTAAAGGAGAAGTGACCAAAAAACTCCCCAGCAACACATCTGTCTGTTAAGTTTGAAGAATTTGAATTTAAATAATTATATGCTCCTATTATTAGGCAGAGCCGTTGAGGGTATATGCGTATTTGAGAACAACATTTCTTCAGTTATGTTTAAGACGACCCCATAGATCATCATCAAACCATCATTTCAGACTCTGAAATGATCGTGGTGATAATGATCCATAGGTTAGTCTGATGATTAGTCTGAAGTTTATACTAAAGACATACACTGCTTAATATAGGCCTCCATCAAGAATTGACACATTGACCGGTACTGTGCGCCTCGCGTCCTGCGAATTACTGTGACCTTTACCAGGTACTACAGAGATTATCTAAATGGAATAATCAAATGACACTTTGCCTAACCTAGAGAGTGAGGCCCTAGGTTAGGCAAAGTACAGGCCCTCATGCTTGGCTTAGTAACTTGCGACCACTAGATCAACGAGGCAGCCATAACATTAGCCTGCGGACGGCGAGTAATGGGTAACTCGCCGTCCGATCAGCACCTGGCCCGAGAGTCGACGGTGCGTAGTGTTTCACGCGCGCCTCAAAGAGATATCAGCAACCATTGACGGGCCCCGTCATGGCCGATGCATGCATACCAAGGGGTCGCGGATAAATTCGAAACAGAGTTGCCGCGCCCCTGGGCACTCAGGCAAGGAAGGATCAGGGGTGGGTTTTAGTCAGTAAAAGTCTGACACGCCCTCTCGCTCCACCCAGAGCGAAAGAAGTCATTAGATGGTTTCCCACCCCCACAAAACAAAAGCCATAACATTGAAGCATGGTCCCTAGAAACTTCAGCCACAGTAGTACATAGTATACTTACCATCTAAGTCAGTGTTGCGACGCACTCGGGCTGTATCTTCAGAGACCTCTGACGAACTGCCTTCAACCTTTTTGCTAGCTACAAATGAATGAAACAATAATTTAAGTGGTAAGTACAAGTGGTACAAAGTTTCGTTAATTGGTAAGTACAGACTGTTGTCAACATTATCTAACCCACCCTAAAATCAAACGCCTTTGGACCCTCTGTCTGTAACATTAAGGTTTATTTAATTTATATGAGCTTATCAGACAAGTGCACGAGGACTCGATGAACAAAAATACAATAATAACACAGACACGCAAATTTGATCTTTAACACGTAACGTTAAGGTAAACCCACCCAACATAGTCGGAGCCACCGGCATTATATATGATTTTGTTAAGCTATTTTAATCATTATCTCGTTAACATTAAAGTTGAAAAGCTTTTAAGTCACACTACATAATTACAACTCAATCTTTAATTTCGCGTATTCCCAACAAGTTCTTGTGGCTTAGCGGTTTGATGCTGGATTAAAGACGAACAGCATGTGGGTTCAAAAACACAGCCCACCTATACATCAGTTTCTTTTTAATTTGTTTTCATTTCTACAATATTGCTTGCAATATTAAAGAACGACCAATATGATTTTCGCCTAATAACTTATCTTGTAAACGAGTGGGTAATTAAAAAAAAAACTTTAAGTTCACAGTTCTTTATAATGAATACGAATATTTATTTTTCAACTACCCACTTATTACAAGTTATGTGAAAATATTACCATTTTAAAAAGTTTATGTATAGTCTTTAGTTCTTTACAATAATACAAGAAAAAGTTTTGGAATATAAATTCTATATTGAAAGCAAAACAATATCTTTGTCGCAGGATTTTATCTCGAAACTGGTTTTTCTCAGTCTTATACAAAGACCACGAGACCAAAATTACTTGAACTCAATCATTGAAATAAGCTATTACACTAATTATCATATTATAACAAATAGTTATAAAATATAACCTAATGCTAACGTTTTAAAGATCAAATTTGCGTGTCTGTATTATTATTGTATTTGTTCATCATATCCTCGAGCACTTGTCTGATAAGCTCATATAACTTGAATAAACCTTAATGTTACATGCAGAGGGTCCAAATTCGTTTGTTTTTAGGGTGGGTTAGATAATGTTGACAATTTATTGGTAAGTACAAGTGGTACAAAGTTTCGTTAATTTGTAAGTACAAGTGGTACAAAGTTCCGTTAATTGGTAAGTACAAGTGGTACAACATTTCGTTAATTTTCGGTCGTTTACCTACTTTTTACCCGATCTGCCTCAGAAGGAGTGTAATGTTTTGTTTCGTTAGTTTGTATGTTTGTATAAAGGTATGTCTATTTCTTTGGCACGCCCGGTAGCCTAAACGGCTGGATGAATTGTAGATAAGCTCATATGGGGGCATTAAAAGAAAGAGCTGAAGAAGAAGTTTCAGAAAAATGTAACTCACTAAAATGTAGGTAATAAATCAATTGAAATTAACAAAAAAAAAGGCGACTGATATAACTAAAAAGTCATTTTTCAGTCTGATGCAGTTGGTGGCATCAAATTTGTGATTGAAGTTTGAACTAAAATAAATTCCAATAAAATTTAAAATTCTACTTGAATTTTATTTATTATAACTTTTACAAACCACTGTTGAGGTATTTACATAGTAAGTACAACCACATCTCATCACTTATGTTGCGAGTCCGTTGAAGGTAGGTAACTGGGTGCAACCCCATAATAGCCATTAGCGACAAATCCGTAATTCAGGTTCTGAATTGCTCCTACCTAACATTGGAAATTTGGAATTGAACCCAGGTGGCCTCTTAGCAACAGTTGACTATATTGCACCTATACTTAACACGCATGTATTTTCCGGAGGGATTGGAAGAGGCACTGTATTCCTTTGAATATATACCTTACTTGTATAACTTATATAATCAGCCTTATAATGTTTCCGCCGCTGGAACTCAGGCCTTGTCGGTGGGAGAGGGACGCGGGCCCAGTGAGGGATGGTGGATGACACGACACATGTTTTTGAATTTTTGGTTATAGGACATGTCGGTTTCCTCACGATGCATGTTTTCCTTCACCGTTTTGAGAGCAATGTGTGAAGAAATAAATTACATAAGGTAAAGCGCCTGTCTGAGTTTGAACCAGTTGGTTTTAACACACTACCTGCAACTCGTAAATCGGGGCTATTTATTACCACTGGGCCACCACTGCTCGTTTCTAAATTTGAACAGTCAATCTGCCTAGCCTTTCTCAACTGTGTTGGGGTCGGCTTCCAGTCTAACCAGATGCAGCTGAATACCAGTATTTTACAAGGAACGACTGCCTATCTCACAGAGAGGAGGCCTGTGCCCCAGCAGTGGGGACATTAAAACGGCTGATGATGATGATGATGATGATGACTGCCCATATGATCTCCACAACCCAGTTACTGGGTAATACGATACCCCTTGGTAAGAGGCTGTTTTGACGCTTTCGGACTTCTGATGACCCGTAAGGACTGTCAAAGATCCACGATTAATAAATGATTAATGAATAAAAAATTATTTTACTTTTATAAGTAGGTTTTAACAACACTTTTACACGTCACAATTTTTTTTTTTAGCTGGATTAGGCCGGTGTTTCCTAGCTGACTACCCTGAGAAGAAACACCGAAACAAATTGGCAGCCGGGACCAACGGGTTAACGTGCTTTTCGAGGCACGGAGGAGTCTCGGTATGTAAAGATGGTTACCCATCCATTGGCCAACCCCGGAAAGAGTAGCTTAACCTGATGGATCGACCCGTGTGTCAGTTACTACCTTAGCCACGAGCTCCTCTACAGTATTCATTTTTAATACATACGGCATTTCTCAACAGGAATGCAGTTTCCCTTGCCGTCTCTTGCGAATCCATCTTCACAGTAGCATTTGCGATTGCAGACGATATTCTTGATCGGGCAGTGTGTCTTGTTCTGTTTGCCAAGTGTGGCACACTCATTGTCGCAGGCACTGCCACATTCGAAGTATTCATTCTCGCGGTCACACATTTCTGAAATAGTTGAAAATGGTCATGCATTTTGAGGGAGAGGTAGATATTACGATGAAATTTAATTTCTGTTTAAAATTAATAAATTCCCTTAAATATCATTAAATGCGATCATAATAGTTATGTAGGATGAGCACGAGGCTTTTTACATACTGTTTTATTTCTTTTTAAATAAGCATATTATTTTAGTAGTATCCTTTTGTGAAGAATTTGTAAATTGTCGGGCTGCTTTTGCAAAGCAACAGTGGGCTAACTCAGCTTAATCCGTCAGGCCCCTCGCGTCTCCCTAAGGAGACGCGACAATAGGTTTTTAATTGTGTCTGCTAATGAGGGGCTTGACTTATCATTTTACTGGCCAACTTGAAGTAGGTCTACCTACTGAAAATAGTCTGAAGGAAAATCCAATGGATATTTAAGTTTTCCCGACCTGTACATCGTAACACGTAACGTGTTCGATGTACAGGTCGGGAAAACTCACGAACGTAGGAGCCGATATTGCGACCAATTGACCAAGAGCGTCATTACTATAACGTTGATTAGCCAATACCATCACGATTCCTCTGTGAGAGAGAGACGAAGCTATACAGGGTAAATAGCACTATCTCTTTTTCTTTAGTGGATTCATAATAGCAATGACACGTCTTAGTTAGGGGAGTGGTTCTTATGTCACAATAGGTTTCGTGTAAGCTGCTTACCACACTCTTCAATAGTAATACACTGTCCCACAGTATTCCTTAGGAGTCCTGGCTTGCAGGCACAAATGTTCTGACAAGGCTCAGTAGGTTCCGCACACCTAACTACTAAGTGGCGATTTTTGCATGTTTTCTGAGGAGGGCAAGAATCTACACATTGCATTTGTTCATTTTCTCGACAATCTGAAAATTAAAGAGAAATACGGGTTAGTAAAAAGCCGATCACATACCCAAGTAAGCGTTGAATGGGATTACTCAGGGAAAGAGACCTTGACCGTCCTTTTCACACCGGGTCACGCCGCGTCGCATCGTTTTGGCAGAAGCGATTAGTATCGGAATGACTTTACACGATGGTGGACTATTGTAGACGCCCGTCAAAGTAAGTCAAGCCAGCTGAATTAGCAATGTTTATCGAAAGACCGATATCCGTTGGAGCAGACAAGTCCTAGACTGGGGGCAACATGTCGGCAAGCAAGTGGATTTCCACCACCCGTGGCGGGCGCATGACTCTATCAAATTCTTACTGACTAAAACCACACGATGTTCTGCCGCTACCTTCGGCCAGGATGCTGGAGCGCTTGCGCATTACATCACGCTTCCACATAAAACAACAATATTTTCCGTATCCTTTTAGCAAAACTAGGTACTTATTTTATTGTTTTGTCGGTTGGGATATCATCCAATGACTCCGGGTGGGCATGTCAGACTCTTACTGACTAAAACCCACCCCTGTTCCTTCCCTGCCCTGAGTGCCCAGGGGCAAAGTTACTCTGTTTCGAATTTATCCTCAACCCCTGGGCAGACATCGACCATGACGGGCCCCGTCATTATTGCTGACAACTCTTTGAGGCGCGCGTGGAACACTACGCGCCGTTGACTCTCGGGCCTGGTGCTGATAGGACGGCGAGCTACCCACTACTCACCGTCCGCAGGCCCTGTTTGTTGATCAGATTAATTGCAGGTTGCATATACCTACAGGAAAAACTCTTGTAGGAAAACCAATAAAAAAAAACATTACCACACAGGATAGTGATCAAGATGTAAGTTCCTACAAATAAAAAACCCGCACAGCTCATGAGGAAGAAGTTGTACCTAATTAAGATGTCTGATAAGACAAGAAGGTATACGCTATTGCCAAATGACGTCATATTTACTAACTGGCTTCTGCCAACGGCTTGCCCCACGTGGAATTAGTATTTCCCCCCTTTAGAAATAACAGCTTGTAGGGACACATGTACAAGCTTACTCAGCGCAATATTAGTTGTGACGCACGGCTGCGCCCGTGATACTTACAGAGAGGATTTTAGTCGCTAATAAACTACAGTCGTAAATGGTCGTTTCTATTAAACCTGCACCCCAACAATAAATAAGTAGAACACGTAGACTGGATATTACCCAACTGTAATATCCCTTAAAGTGGTGACCCCTGTGAACATTACGAGTATTATTATATTTTGGTGAGGTGCGTGGATAGACTGAAACGGAATGAGTCTTCAACAAAGTGTTCCGTCGCGTGCGCAAGATGCGAAGGGCATGTCTGGAGCTGACGCCGAGAAAGAGCTGGCCAGTGTAACGGTCTCTTCGCGTATTCCCGAGTTTTGGGCAGACCAAACGCGGCTCTGGTTCGTTCAATTCGAGGCCGCGATAGAAAATCAAAAACTGAGTGATGCAGCCAAACAAAATCTGGTTGTTACAAAGTTGAGCAAGGCTGCTATACAGCAGGTGAGCGATTTGTTGCTTGCTCCGCCGGAGTCTCGGAAGTATCAGACGCTGAAGGAAAGGCTACTGGAGGTGTTCGAGGAGTCGGAGGCAAGGAAGTTGCAGAAGCTGATTGGTGAAATGGAGTTAGGAGATCAGCGCCCATCACATTTACTGCGACGAATGCGTGAGTTGGCCAGGGAGAAAGTACCTGACGATACCCTAAGGTTGATGTGGCAATCACACCTACCGACATCGGTGCGGGCTGTACTGGCAGTAGCTGACTCGAAGAATTTGGATGTGCTCGCTACTATAGCAGACAAGGTGTTAGAAAGCACGGGAGAAGGCTCGTCAACGCTAGCCGAGGTCAAAGCAGTAGAGGTTCAGAGCAAGACTACAGGGAAGAGGCGTGATGTATCATCGGATATCGGCCAAATCCTGGGGGAACTGGCGAAGATCAACCTGCGTCTCGCAGGTCTGGAGCGTGGCAGAGGCAGAGAGCGTTGGGATAACGGCAACCGAAGATCGAGATCGGCATCGAAGCATGGTGATGCGGTTGGCGAGAGAAAGAGTGCTAATTGGTTGTGTTTTTACCACTATCGTTACAGGGAGAAAGCGACAAAGTGTGTGAAACCCTGTAATTGGAGCAATGGCCAGGAGAAGTCGGCGGGAAACTAGACTTGGTGCAGCCGACGGCGGGACGTTGCACAATATACAACCGCCTAGTAATATGTGATAAGAAAACAGGTATGAGATTTTTAATTGATACGGGAGCTAATGTGTCCGTAATACCCGTGAAGAGAAATAGTTCGCGTAGTTATTATGATAGTAATAAGTCTAACTTTACATTGTATGCCGCTAACGGCACAATAATTAAAACTTATGGTATTCAGATATTAACTCTAAATTTGGGATTAAGACGTCCGTATACTTGGCATTTTATTGTAGCAGACGTAAATCAGCCTATTATAGGCGCAGATTTTTTGTTAAAATATAAGTTGTTAGTAGATTTAAGCGGCCGACGTCTCTTAGATCAAGTAACTAGTTTAAGTGCACTAGGTTCAATTGTAGCGTGGAAGGGGCCATCCTTAACTACAATCGTTAACACTTGCATTTATTCGGATATACTAGCGGAATTTCCCGAGATCACTAAACCTGTGTCTTTTAGGGAGGAACCCCCACATGCCGTGTTTCATTACATTGAGACACACGGACCGCCTGTATTTGCTCGAGCTAGACCATTAGCCCCAGAGAAATATGTCAGAGTTAAGGAAGAGTTTCGGCGCATGCAGGAAATGGGAATATGCAGGCCGTCGAAAAGTCCTTGGGCCAGTCCGCTGCATGTGGTACCCAAAAAGGATGGGCAGATACGTCCTTGCGGTGATTATAGGGCCTTGAACGCTATTACAATACCTGATAGGTATCCCATCCCGCGGATAAATGATTTTACGTATATTTTAGGAAATAAGTACATATTCTCGCGTTTAGATTTAAATAGGGCGTACCACAATATTTTGATTGCACCGGAAGACATAGAAAAAACTGCTATAACTACTCCTTTCGGTTTGTATGAGTTTACGCGGATGACTTTTGGTTTACGGAACGCTGCGCAAACTTTTCAGCGATATATGAATAACGTGGTATTACAAGGCTTAGATGCACAATTCCAGATAGGTTCAGAAGGTCAATCAGAGTCTAATTTCTACTTCTGTTACATAGATGACATCATCGTGGCTAGCGAGACGCCCGAGCTCCATAAATTACACTTAAAGGCGATATTTGAGCGATTAAATCGATTCGGTATAACTATCAATATGGCGAAATGTAGTTTCGGAAAAGAAAAGATAGAATTTTTAGGTTACGAGGTCATGGCATCAGGAATCAGACCATTACCAGATAAAGTTCAGGCAATAATCGATTTCCCAAAACCCAAAACGGTAGATCAGTTGCGGCGTTTCTTGGGAATGGTAAATTTTTATAGGTCAAGCCTACCTAGGGCAGCGGAATATCAATCTGTGTTGAATAAGTATTTACAGAATGTTAAAAAAAAAGATAAGTCTATAATTGATTGGTCGCAAGAGGCAGACATTGCGTTTGCGAAATGCAAAACTAGCCTACAGAATGCAACTGTGTTATCGTATCCGGTGATGAACGCTGAGCTTGCTATATGGGCGGACGCGTCGAACGACTGTGTTGGTGGCGTGTTGCAAGTCAAGGTTGACTCACACTGGTGCCCGTTAGGTTATTTTTCTAGGAAACTCAGTGATGTGCAACTAAAATATAGCACATATGACAGGGAGCTTTTAGCTATCTATTTAGCGGTACAGCATTTTCGTTATATGGTAGAAGGCAGAACATTTACAATTTATACGGACCATAAGCCATTAGTTTATGCGTTCACACAAAAACCCAGTGATAAAGAGACAACTAGACGCGTCAGACAACTTATGTTTATCAGTGAGTTTACAACAGATATTCAGCACATCAGCGGTAATGACAATACTGTAGCGGATGCACTGTCTCGGGTTGATACTATCACATGCCCGACAGCGCTCGATTTCAGCGAATTAGCAGTAGCGCAACGGACTGACGACGAGCTGACGTTGCTCTTATTGGCAGAACACAAATTGATGCAATTTAAGCGAATTATTTTACCCGACTGTCAAAGTGAGGTAATGTGCGAAGTGTCTACTAGGGTTGCAAGGCCATATCTACCAGTAGCTTTTAGGAAAAGGGCATTTCAGGCTGTACATAGTTTGTCCCACCCAGGAATTCGTACTACTCGGAAATTAGTGACGTCTAAGTATTTTTGGCCGAACATGAACACAGACGTAGGAAAGTGGGCCAAAACCTGTGTTCAATGCCAAAAGTCGAAGGTAATACGTCATACTGTATCGGGACTAGGACAATACGAAAACAGTGGACGATTTGAGCACATACATGTTGATCTAGTAGGACCATTGCCTACGTCACCTGATGATTATAGGTATTGCCTTACGGTGGTTGATAGGGCGACAGGCTGGCCGGAAGCTTTTGCAATTAGAGACATTCACGCTAGCACGGTAGCCAAGACGTTGTACGAAGGCTGGATTACGAGGTACGGTTGCCCGGTAAGGGTTACTACAGACCAGGGCAGGCAATTTGAGAGTAGCTTGTTTAATGAGTTGATGAAATGTTTAGGAATAAATAAATTAAGAACTACAGCGTATCACCCGCAAGCGAACGGCACTGTAGAAAGGTTTCATCGGGTGTTAAAGGCAGCACTGATGGCCAGAAGGGACAGTGGCACGTGGGTTGAAGAGTTGCAGACAGTTCTGTTTGGGTTACGCGCGACACCGCGGAGCGACACTGGTGTCAGTGCCGCGGAATTAGCGTTTGGAAAGACATTGCGGTTACCCGGCGATTTTTACGGTGACAATAGCATGAGCGTCAGCGATTCAAACGAATATGTCAGCAAAATTAGGAATATTATCGAAAACCTTAGGCCAAGACCGACGAAACAGAGAGATGCGAGGACTATTTTTGTGCATTCAGATTTACAGACTTGTTCACATGTTTTTGTGAGAGTAGATCTGGTTAAAAGATCCTTACAACCTCCTTATGACGGCCCATATCAGGTTTTAGAGAGGAAGGAAAAATATTTCTTGTTACAAATAGCAGATAAGCGTGTAAAAATATCAATAGATAGATTAAAACCGGCATACGTAGTTAACGAAGGAACCCTTCCACTAAAACAGCAGGAAAAAGATAGTGTTGTAATTAATCCTAATAATAAATTGTTTAGTGATAAGACTAGTAGCTCTAAGCGTGTAACTTATACCACACACAGTGGTAGAACGGTTAGGCAGCCGATAAGATTTGTAAAATAAAACTATGTTGTAACTTAGGTACAGTGAGCCATAATGTTACGAATAAGTGGGTTCGATTCCTACATATAAAAAAAGATTATATTTAAGCAATTTGATAAATTAATAATACAAATTTTAAGTGTACGATTTCAAACAACAAGTGCCAATGTAACACTTTAATTGTTTTGCATATTGACAATTTTGAAGCATGTTGTAATAAACAATGAAATAATGTAATTCTTGCATGTTAACGTACCTATGTTTTTCTAGGTCAACGAAATGTATAAGTTTCATAAAGAATTACTGACTAAGATCAATTATAATTATTATAGAATGATCTTAATCTATAGAAATAGTATTTTAGCATTAAACGTAATTTATTCATTGTATGAATAAGACCTACAATTATTAAGAATAAAATATCTCTGTAATTAAAATGGGTTGGGGCCAAAGTAAACCACAGCAGAGCAATGTAGCTTTAGCGCAAACGGTGTCTAATGAGACGATTGGACAAAGAGTTGGATCTTTGGAAATTATTGTGATTGTGTGCGCTGTTCTCATGGGATTTTTGATACTGTATTTGATCAGAAGCCAGTGTAAGAAACGGGTACGAGGCTGGTTTCAGAAGGAAGCGGTCGTGGCCGGTTGGAGCCCACCCGTAGTGAAGGTGCAAACAGTGCCGCCACCGAATGTACCCCGTAACCCAGATGTGTATTAGTGTTCAGTGTTTAAAAACAAAGTATTGTGTGGTGTCGTATGTGCGTCATGTTCTTCTTCAACATAAAATAGGATTGTGTAATGTTATAATAATAGTGTTTGGATTAAATAAAACAATGTAATTAGACATACATTTTTATAATAATATATTGTTGTTGAAAAAAATAGATATACATTAGCGTAAATACTTCTTTTAAGAAGGGGGCTACTGTAGGGACACATGTACAAGCTTACTCAGCGCAATATTAGTTGTGACGCACGGCTGCGCCCGTGATACTTACAGAGAGGATTTTAGTCGCTAATAAACTACAGTCGTAAATGGTCGTTTCTATTAAACCTGCACCCCAACAATAAATAAGTAGAACACGTAGACTGGATATTACCCAACTGTAATATCCCTTAAAAGCTTATTATGTTATTTATGATGTTGCACTAAAATACTGTAAAATTTAATCAAAATACATTTAGTAGTTTTTGCGTGAAAGAGTAACAAACATTCAAACTTTCACATTTATAATATTAGTAGGATAGGATAGTCGGATAACAGTGTTTAATGGCTCATTTTCAATAATAGTTTTGTCACAATATATTCAATATACAGGTAAGTACCTACCGCAACAGCTAGCTGAACAAGAGGTCTTTGAAATTCAATACCTATACGTAAAGGCACGTCGGGAAACTGTTATATAATTTTTCCTCAAGGGATTGTTCAGAAACAGATATGTGTCTGAATTCATGACCTAAACCGCGATCACTTTCGGACTCTATAGAAAATAAAAAGATGCGCGATGATACAATGCTTGCAATTTCGTCATTCTCCTGCCCTTATCCCAATTTATTTGGGTTCGGCGCAACATGTTTTTTTCTTCCATACTCCTCTGTTAGTCGTCATCTCTGTAGTCACCCCCTTTTTACCCATATCCTCTTTCACACAGTCCAACCATCGTTTCTTTGGCCTTCCCCTACTTTTATAGCCATCCACATCCATACACAAGACTTTCCTCACGACATTTTCTTCATTCCTCCTCATCACATGCCCATACCACGACAACCGATTTCCACACAACTTTTCAGTCAGCGGTGCCACTTTCAGACTTCCTCTTATATACTCATTCCTAATTCTATCCATGCGCGTAACAGCACACATCGCTCTCACAATGCTTGCAATTTATTGCAAAATATTATTATTTTATTGATTTCATGAAAACTGAGTTGAACTATTAAAAATCTAAAAACTAAAGTTTTGCATTAAGATTTGATTCATTATCTTTTTATAAATTTTACCGACGTACCTTGGCTAGTAATATGGGAATAATTTAAAAGCTCAAAGTTAGAGGTAAGTTTGACGATCATTTCTATGGAGGATTTTATTTTTAAATGTGTTTCGGAAATAACAAAATTCTCAGAAATATACTCAAAATTTACGTATATGTTTTTTTCTAAAGCTTCTAAATAAATATATTTGGTAAACAAATTTTAGAAAACAAGCAATTTTTTTTGAGCAGTGGAACAGTCAATTGATGGCCCAGTTGTAACGGCCGCGACTTATAAGTTGTAGGTCGTCAGTTCAAACCCAGGCAGGCGCTTTACTTTGTGTAAATTATTTCATCACCACTGCTCTTAGAACAGTGAAGGAAAACATCGTGACGAAACCGGCACGTCCTAGAACCAAAAATTCGAAGAGACGTGACATCCACCAACCCGCATTAGTCCCTCGAGGTGGATTACGACCCACACCCTCTCACAGAGAGGAGGCCCGTGCCCCAGCAGTAGAGACATTAAAACGCTGATGATAATGAATAAATTTTTGAATTTTTGCGAATGTTATCGTCTTAATAATTACAATCGGGCCTATTGCAATTAAGACGATGACAATCGCCTTAATACATGAGACAACATGGATTGGGAATTGTGGGTATACACTTCTGTCTGATCTTTTGGGGAATCAAGCGTGACGTTACAACCAGTAACCCATCCACGAACCGACCTGGGCAAGCGTTGCTTAACTTTGAATATTGATCCGTGCGGCTGTTAATATTTGTTGCTCTGAACAAGTTTTTAATAAATAAACGATTGTAAGATAAACATTGCTATGTATATAACGTCGCATCATTCAATATTGACACAGTCACACCGGTAAAGGGTATTTCCCCTAGTTAGATCAACAGTATAAAACCGTGGAACCCGGACATAACGACAAACCAGTTTTCCTGCTATTTATTTTCATTCATTCATTGTTGTTTGTAATCAAATACATCTTCTCACAATGTCAGAAAACTTGTGTTTTATGGCAAACTGCGACAAACATCTAATTATTAAATGCGATAGTAACTTTGTCTCACTCTGTCTGTTACCTTTTCACGTCATAACGGCTGAACGGATTTAGATGAAACTTGGCACACGGGTAGACCATGTCCTGGATAGATGTTCTCTCTTCCTCGGGAGATGGTATGTTTCTTTCTCTCTTTTTAAAAAACGGTGCACCACACTAGGAATAACTCCTGTATCGTGGGTGTGTTTACAAACATGTAAACTCACATACACAAGACACCATGACCCGTAGGCCATACAAATATTTATTTTATGAGGGAATCGAAACCGCGACACGCAGCGCAGCAGCCAGTCGCTCAACTTCTGCGCCAACCGTGCTGTCAAAGTATGTTCCCTTGGGGTTATATCCAACATACACGCGGGTGAAGCCGATCGCAGAAGCTAGCAATTCAATTATAAAAATCATGTAACGATTACAGATGCAATTAAACATGAAGAGGTAAACGTATTTTGATTCTTTCTGTACTTTAATTGGGGCTATTTATAAAATACAGGTAATGTAGATATGAATAGTCAAGATGTAGGTATATATTATACACAAATTTTGTTTTATGACAGTTCATAATTATGTGACATTAATGAAATTATAATTTTCTAGATGGTTGTCAAAGGTTAAACAATTACAATAATTGTAAACCACTTTTAACCACCATTATATCTAGTATACCTACCTATCTATTAATACGTGAAGCAAAAACTTTGTACCTCTATAATTATGACAACATATACAGGGTGTAACGGAAAGGTGTGGTCATATTTTAAGAACTGCATCTGCCCATCGATATGAACAACTTTATTCAAGAAAAAGTGAGAAAATTCTCAAAAAAAATTTTTACCCCCCATGCAAATATTGATCAGCTAATGATCACTTTGTATGCAAAGTCCAATTTTTTTTTTTGATTTTTTTTTTTTCTTCGAGAAAGTTGTTCATTTACATGGGCAGAACCGGTTCTTAAAATATGACCACACAACCGCACGGGTCGATCCATCAGGTTATGCTTGACGGGGTTGGTCCATGGATGGGAGACCATCTTTACATAACAAGACTCTCCGTGTCTCGGAAAGCCGTTGGTCCCGGCTGATAATCGTGGATCTTTGACAGTCAGTCAGTTTTATAACAGTCCGGTCTTATAGGTATCGTATTACCCAGTTACTGGGTGGTAGCGGTCAGATAGGCAGTCGCTCCATTTAAAATACTGGTATTCAGCTGCATCCGGGTAGACTGGAAGCTGACCCCAGGATAGTTGGGAAAAGGCTAGGCAGATTGAATTATGGCAACATACCAACGATCATTAAATAAATGTACATCTTTTAATCAATCGTCACTTGAGACTAGAGATGCCGATGCATTCCACCAGCTTTTACGACAAATCTTTTACAGTTCAGGCGGTGCGGATATGGAACGCCTTGCCCGTGTCGGTAAGGCGTGCTCAATCCTTGTCCACTTTCAAAACAATGGTCAAAAGTCACTACCTCTCTCTTTAATCGTTTTTACTAGGGTTGCATAGAACCCTAGTAAAATCGATTAAAGAATTTTTGTTTCATAATTATTAATGTATATATTTATCCATAATGTACTTATTGTATATATTATTATAAATAGTACACCTAAGACTACCTACAGTACTGTATTTCCTTTTCTCTCAAAATCCATCCAAAGGTTGTCTTGAAAAATTCGCTTTTAGCGATAAGGCCGCCCATTGTGTCACCTATGTAATGTTTTCCTCATATTTTTATTGTAATTTATATGGTGTACATAATAAAGAGTATTCTATCTATTCAATTGCTAGGGACATTTAATCTGAAGGCTATTGACCATGCTTGTCTCTTAAACTTGACTATTAAAAAAACAATCACAATTTGTGAACAAAAAATTTACTTACCAAGTTCATGTCCGACACACAAAACAACACAACAGGAAAACACGATAAACCTCAACATCTTGACGACTGAACTCGTTATGACATAAACGGAGGCTCGACCCGTCATTTATACTGGTTTTAATTAAATCTATGTATATGTTTTTATTAGCGTTTAGCTCTTGAATCATACTTAAACGTTGATGATATTGATAAAAATTAATGTTACTATGAACCTCTGAGATTAACCTTTGATAAGTATCTAATCTAAAGCTAAAGTTTGTTGGTTAGTTTGGTACAATTAATAGCCGGAACTAATGGCTTAACGTGCTTTCCAAGGCACGGAGGAGTCTATGTATGTAATGGATGGTCACGCCGCGCCGTGCGGCGGTTATTATCTAGCCACGAACTCTACCTACTTATATTTTACAAATAACTTTATTTCTATTTTGCTATCCGTAGTTCTTTCGAGGATGTCGATAGCAATTTAAATAACAGTCATCTCTTAAATATTGCAAACCAATCTTGAACAAGGCATCGCAATGGGTGTTTTAAAGTATATAGGTACTACCTAGTGAAATCACCTACGAATTTACTTGAACTTTTGTGGTGAATTAATTATTATTTTATCTACGCTTGAATAGGATAGATACTCGTACGTATGTACCTGTGCCTACCATTTATTTATGTCAGAACCTGTTCTGAACCCTACAGGATAAACTTGAAATAAAAATAGAGTATAACTTTGAGAAGAACAGTCAATAGAGTTCCGTACGTTTTCTTTTAATAGCTGCTTAAACCAACATAATCGTACCCTTGATAATAAACAGGCAGATTTATAGTAGACACATTTCGCCTGTTATATTGAAGTGCTAATTACTCAAGGGCAAGCCTATTGTTATCTCGGGCACATATTTAGACATGTTGATGGGATCACTTAATTTTATAAACACAATATGTTATTTTAAGTTTATCAAATAAAATTAGGTATTTCGTAAAAGTGCCTAATTAAAACTACAAAGCAAAGAAGGAACTTCTTTATGAGACCGTATCAGAGATTCTTGATCTCTGATGTAATTGAAAATGTAATTGGATCCTATTAAACTATAGTCCCCTTGACAATGAACGTGGAATAAAGATAAAACAACATCACGTTTGAATTCCCGGAAAACAGAGTAATGGGTAATTATTACGTAACTATTTATTACATTTCGTCAATTATGTTAAAGTCCTCTTTCCTGTTTTTGTAGGGTGGAAAATCATCAGATCGATGACTTCTGAAGTACGATGCCACTTTTCGAGACAAACGCCAACGCTTTAAGATGTGCACTACTCAAAGCTGTAGGACGCAACTTGCTCGTAAGCAAGTATGGCATCGGAAGTCACCTATACTATAATCGGACGAACAAAAGTTGCGCCATTTATTCCACTTCTTTTCTGGAATATAAGAGAAAAGGATATGACTGGTTCTGTAACCAGTCATATACTTTTCTCTTATATAATAGGTCTGCACCTGTGTGCAGACCTATTATGAAACAGAGAATCTCATCTCTCGATCCTCGCGAATCTCTATGAGGAGCGCGAGGAGGCGAAACGCCGGGGCGAAACTCCGCTGCCGCGACAACTCGCGGCTCGGCGGACAGAGCTCCGGCAGGATCTCATGGCGACATGGAGACAGCGATTGTCACAACCCCGCGCTGGGCACGCCACAATTGCGGCGGTAGTGCCCCTCTTTGAGGCTTGGCTGGAGAGACCTCACGGCGCCCTCACCTTCCACCTGACGCAGGTCCTCACCGGACACGGCTGTTTCGGGAGGTTCCTGTTTCGGATCAGGCGGGAGGTGACGCCCGGGTGTTTCCATTGCACGGATCGCCCAGAGGACACGGTGGAGCATACAGTGGAGGTTTGCCCCGCTTGGGCAGAGCACCGCCGTTTCTCGTGGATGCGATAGGCGGCAGCGACCTCTCGCGCCCTGCCCTGGTTCAGGCCATGGTACGGAGCGAGAGGGAATGGGAAGCCGTCTCCTCCTTCTGCGAAGCAGTTGTTGTGCGTGTTATGTTGTTGGTGAGATAAATAAAGAATCGGACTCCAAAGAAACAAATGTCTTTAATTCAAGTTCCACAATACTTCGTTATAGTTAACTACGTACTATGTATGCGTCGAGGCAGGGCGGTGGTATGTAGGCGACTGGCGAACCGATTGGCCGCTCCCACATACTTCGTCAATAATGCAACTCAGCATATTACGATTACTTAGCCGCCACATCACACCCCCCCTTTCTCCAAAAAAATTTTTTATCAAAATTTTTTTATTCTTAACGTAACTACATGCTTACATCACTATTATCGTGCTAAAAAGTCTCCTAAGTTACATTGTTGCTTACGATAACATTCTATCCTGTCAGCATTCCAACAGTTGAATGCTGCCTATTGTTTTATTCCTATCGCTAAATATAGCTTCTATACACCTTATTTCTAAAATTTTTGCGGTCTCGTCCTCGCCTGGGCTCTGAGCCGACTTGACATTATACATATTAATTTTACCATAATTATTAAGGGTGGTTACCATGGCCTCCGCTCTGCAATAATTAACTAACACCTCGCGGGTCGGCAGCTTTGGTCATGGTAACGCCGTTCACAAAATAAACTACAATATAAGTATGACAAATAACTTCTTACTCACTATTGTTTTCTTGCACATTTCACCACATCGATTAACTATACGGATCCCGTGGCGGTGGCCGTCGGTGCCGGGTTTCCCCCTGTACCGGGTTGTCTTGCCAGAATTCCCGGCACTTCTTTTCTTAACCATTCCCTCGCATGGCCCGCGCAACCTCTCTTGATAGCGTAACATAGTAATATGCCCATAATCGCGGCAATAATGACTAACATTATCCCGAAATAGTTTAGTTTGTTTTCTAACTGCTGTCCTGCTACTACTTGGGCTTGTGCTATGGCTATGTTTTCTTTTTTTGGTAATTTCCCATTTTGGAATTCTAACTGTTTTTAATGTGTATTGCAAGTAAGTATGTTTGGTCAAATAACCGAAGTGAAATGTACAAAAAAATCTTGTTAACACTCGGTGTTCCTACATTATTGTCATGTGAGCAAAAATCGCACCGGTTGCTTAATTACTCGACCACAGCGTGTGGTTTTAACCATGGGCGGTAGCGATTTCTGCTCGCTTGGTTCTACATTTGGTTTACATTCATTTTCGGTACGTTTGTTTTCTGGCGGTTTTTCCCCATCGTATGTATATGCTGGTTTTAATCTGTCTATGGAAATGGTTGCTTGACGGTCGCCTATTTGTATCTTAAAGGTTTTCTTATCCCTACTGATTACTTTGTGTGGGCCGTTATATGATGGGGTTAGTGGACTCTTTACCATATCGTTCCTTATAAAAACATGAGAGCACGTATTTAAGTCTTTATGAATAAATATTTTCCGCGAATCGCTGCTCTCCCTTGCCTGTGGCCGCATACTGCTTATTACGCTTCGGAGTTTGCTTACGTACGTTGGTAAATGTTCTACTTGTGTCGAGTTGTTTTCGCAATAAAAATCGCCTGGTAACCGTAGTGTCTGTCCTAATACTAATTCTGCTGAGCTTACATTTTCGTCATTCTTACAGGCCGCACGGAGTCCCAACAACGCTGTCGGTAATTCCTCGACCCATGACCTATTGTCTTGTAGCCTAGCCTTAATCGCGACCTTAAGTGAGCGATGCATTCTTTCAACCATACCGTTCGCCTGCGGATGATACGCTGTTGTACGGGTCTTTTTAATGCCTAACAGGTTTAACAGGCTCTTGTATAGTTCGCTCTCAAACTGTCTACCCTGATCGCTAGTTATTGTAAGTGGGCACCCAAATCTGCATACCCAACCTTCGTAAACGGCTTTAGCTACTGTGTCCGCGGTGATATTGGTAACTGGGATTGCTTCTGGCCATCTCGTGAACCTATCTATCATAGTGACGCAGTACCTATAACCTTCTTGTGACGTTGGCAGTGGTCCGACTATGTCTACATGTACGTGCTCAAATCTATCTACTACCGGAAAACTACTTAATTTAGATACCGTATGTCGCTGTACTTTTACTTTCTGACAGTGAATGCATGCCCTGGCCCACCTGGTGACGTCTTTGTTCATGTCAGGCCAAAAGTAACGTTTCGTTATCATTTTCCGTGTGGCCCTAATCCCGGGGTGGCTTATGTTATGTACTGCATCGAAAGCTATTTTACGAAATTTGTGTGGGAGGTATGGTCTGACCTGGTTCTCTGAAATGTTACAATGAATTGCTTTGTTGCACAATGGTGAATGAATTAGTTTTAATACAGTGTTACCTTGCGGTTCTGCTAACATACGCGCCATTTGTTCGTCTGTTTCCTGTGCCCGTGCGACTTCGTCGAAATCGACTTGCGTCGGGCAAAACACGGACTCTACCCGTGACAGCGCGTCAGCAACTTGGTTCTCATTTCCGTTGACGTATTGTATGTCGCTCGTGAATTCGCTGATATACAATAACTGCCTTGTGCGCCGTGGCGTCTCTCGGTCGGTACCTATTTTAGAAAAAGCATACGTTAACGGTTTGTGGTCTGTAAAAATAGTAATCTCTCGACCTTCGATCATGTTTCTAAAATGTGTTATGGCTAAATAGACCGCCAGTAGTTCCCGATCGTATGTGCTGTATTTTTGCTGGGCCTCTGATAGTCTCTTAGAAAAATAACCTAAGGGCCTCGCTTTTCCGGCGACTCCTTGCTGTAGCACTGCCCCCACGCATGTATTGGATGCGTCACACATTAGGGACAATCTACCTGTGACCTCTGGGTGAGCCAGTGTGATGGCGCTTTGTAGGCTTACCTTACACTGCTCGAAAGCCGCCGTGGCCTTATCATCCCATGTTATTTTTGACTTATCCTTTTTCTTGGCCCCATGCAAAAACTTGTTTAACTCTGCCTGGTGCTCTGCCGCTTGCTGTATGTGTAACCTATAAAAAGTTACCATTCCCAGAAATCGTCGTAGCTGTTCGACGGTTTCCAGCCGCGGGTAACCTTGTATCGCCTCGACTTTATCTTTCAAGGGTTTTATTCCCTCTGGGCTGACGTTGTAACCTAAAAATTCTATTTCCGGCTTACCGAAACAACACTTTGACAGATTAATAGTAATTCCGAACTGTTCGAATCTGCTGAAAACGAGGCTCAAGTGTTTTCGGGAATCACGTCGGGGTCACCAGTGTTGTGCGTGTTATGTTGTTGGTGAGATAAATAAAGAATCGGACTCCAAGGAAACAAATGTCTTTAATTCAAGTTCCACAATACTTCGTTATAGCTAACTACGTACTATGTATGCGTCGAGGCAGGGCGGTGGTATGTAGGCGACTGGCGAACCGATTGGCCGCTCCCACATACTTCGTCAATAATGCAACTCAGCATATTACGATTACTTAGCCGCCACACAGTAATGCTCGCGAAGGCGGAGGCGGGACGCGTGAGAGAGCACCAACAACGGAGTCGTCCTCACGCCTTCAGCAGCAGCCGCCTCAGGAGACGCCGGGGACTTCCGGCGCCGCGAGACGATCTCCGGCCACCGTAGACCCGGGCCTGCGGTCGGCGAGTAATGGGTAGCTCGCCGTCCGATCAGCACCAGGCCCGAGAGTCGACGGCGCGTAGTGTTCCACGCGCGCCTCAAAGAGTTGTCAGCAAGAGACGGGGCCCGTCATGGCCGATGCCTGCCCGGGGGTTGAGGATAAATTCGAAACAGAGTTACCTCGCCCCTGGGCACTCAAAGGCAGGAAGGAACAGGGGTGGGTTTTAGTCAGTAAGAGTCTGACACGCCCTCCCGCTCCGCCCAGAGCGGGAGAAGTCATAGGATGATTTCCCACCCCACAAAAAAAAATAAAAAAAACACACACACGCGCATACATACACACACATACACATGCACACACACACCATATACATACACACACTCATACACGCACCACACACGCACGCATGTACACGTATGTGCATGCGTGCGTGTGCACGTTAGGTACATATTATAATTATTGTTGTTAAATTATTATTATTTCTCACTCTCTGGGTGGAGCGCGAAGGAGTATCAGACTCTTACTGACTAAAACCCACCGGTGTTTCTTCAGTTGCCCTTTGTGTTACACGGTCGCGGTAATTCTATCGATCGATACCGCGACCGTAAAGTCGCAGGCCCCTTTTCATTTCCATAAAGGAAAGTTTACTTATTTTCATCACCTGTTCACAAATCTAGACTTTGGACTAAATTAGACTGGCTAGAGTAAAAGCCAAAAGTAATCCTCTAAAACATAAATATGATAAATGTTAAATAATTGAAGGCCACCTACGAGGTGGACCGATGACCAGCAGGTGTATTCGCTAACTCAGTTGAAATCAATTTTGTAGTACATTTCTCGGTGGACATCGATTATAATAGGCACTACGTAGTACATTTTTAACCGACTTCAAAAAGGAGGACGTTCTCAATCCGTCGGAACCTTTTTTTTTTGTTTTTATGTTTCCCGATTACTTGACGATGGCTCGACCGATTTGGTTTTTTTTCTTCCCAAGTTTGCTTCAGTGGCTTTTGAAAAACTGAACAAAAACGAAAAATATGTATACATTATAAAAATATGTATAACGTTTTGGTTTCCTCTACTTACGAGTATGTTTAAATTCCATGTTCCATATATGTTATTGGGGTTTTTAGTTCTGGGGTATAACAACTAAAAAGTATTTTTTGTTTTCCTATACGTCAAAGCAGCAATGTACTGCATAGTGCCTATCAAATTGATGACAACTGAGTTAGCGAATACATCTACTGGTGAGGGTCGCGGGCCTTCAATGGATGAGTGACGCACATTACCGTTCGTTGTGGCGACACTTGGGGGAAACCTATGTCCAACAGTGGACGCCTTTCGGCTAAAATGATGATGATGATATTGGAGTTGCCCAAGCGTGTAAATAGCCGTGGGTCTCTGCGGATGTAGAACAGAAGTACGACCAAGCACTTGGAGGGAATGCTGGCCCAAAATTACCTATATTTGTCTGTATAACTTCAAGTTAGGAGTGGTCGGCAGCAGTCGGCGAATGTGGCCCTACTCACAATTTGTAAAACAAGTGGTACCTTACTTTCCGGGCTGTTCTCGATGGTTGCACGTCGAATTGTCGAGTGGCCACTCGTTCTCTTCACACCAACACTCCTGATTATGCTTGTTCAGTAGTTAACGGACGCGGTAAATATGGGTTATTTATTATTCCCGGAGGATCCCCAACGTTTACGGGATTTACTCGGGATTTTAGCGTATTTGCGGGGACGATATTATTTTAAGACATTAGTCTGCGGTGAGATGCGCGCTGTGCCTCGCGGCGTTAGACACACACACTGACGTCAAACTGACGTGACGTCGATTGTTGCATTTTAAATTGTCTATACCTCGCGTAAAGCCGGCCACTCACGTCTGTCTGACAAATTAAAGCGAGACACACACGCGACCTGATACCAACCCCACCCAACCTGCAGAGTGGCGTCAACTCGCCACACCATGCTCCCCGCCTTGAAAGGTCCAGGAGCTTTCAAAAGCTGCTAATCTATGCGGAGCGAGTGAGGTTCAAGAAGCGGTGATGATATGTAAGCATTAACTTGTTGAAGAGCTTTGAGGGAAATCCAAGCAGCAGTCCGAAACACCATCGCATTGATATAATGCTCGGGAAAAATAATTATCAGTGTCCTAAGAATGAATTGCGGTTCGACTTGACTATGGTAAGTCGAATAAACTAAATTACAACTATGTAATGGCGTACCATTGGAACGTATAATATGAACCCTAAACTAAATTAAACTAAATTATGTAGTAATAATAATCTATTGAGTTGGCAAAGGATACAACTTAGTGACAGGACGTTTATACGTGCCTGACGCGGTTTTTATTGAAGCGACTCGAATTACACCATCCGATCCCGGAAAAACTTCCTCTATGATACCTAATGGCCAAGTCAATGGAGGTACGTTATCTTGACCCAAGAGAACGACAGTACCTATCTCTATAGGGCGATCGGGAGTGCACCACTTCTGGCGAACTTGCAGCGTGTGCAAGTACTCAATTCGCCATTTATTCCAGTAGGATAACACAAGTTGATCCAAGAGCCTTTTGCGGTTGTTTAGGTTTATGTTTTCTTCTGTCAATTCAGAAGAAGGCAAATACGTGAGTGGACTGGACATTAAAAAATGCGCGGGCGTGAGTACCTCCGGATGTGGGTCTGACGAAATGACACTAAGTGGTCGAGAGTTCAAAAGGCACTCAATTTGCACCAATACGGTCGAGAGTTCCTCGTAAGTGAGAAGTTGTTTACCTACGACTCTAAACAAGTGAGTTTTAACACTCTTAATATTCGACTCCCAAATACCTCCGAAGTGTGGAGCTCGCGGCGGTATTCTTGTCCACTCGATGCGTGATTTAAGAAGCTCATTTTTAATATCCGTTTGAACAGTTGAATTTAATAAAAAAGAATAAATATCATCCAATTGCGCCTTAGCGCCAACAAAATTGGTACCATTGTCTGAGTACATAACAGACACTGGACCGCGGCGAGAAATGAATCTCTTAAATGCGGATAGGAAAGCCTCAGATGTGAGATCCGAAACAAGCTCGATATGTATGGCTTTAGTCACCATGCATACGAACAAACATAAGTAAAGTTTCTGCGAACGTTGACCTCTACGTCGAATAGGTATATAAGCAAGCGGCCCGGCGAAATCTACACCGGTGTGTACAAAGGCTTTAGCATCACGGACGCGGTATCCAGGAAGTTCAGCCATTTTGGGTACTGGATGCTTAGGATTTAGACGGAAACAAGTATTACATTTCCGACAACGAGAACGTATAACCGTTTGGCCATCCAATATCCAAAACCGCTGCCTTATAATGGACATCAATAACCCTGGGCCCGTATGGCAGTACGTATTGTGATAGTGATCGATAATTAGATCGACTACGCGGTCGCGTTTAGGTAAAAGCGCGGGATGCTTGGCTTCATACGGTAAGTCAGATTTAGACAATCTGCCCCCAATACGTAAGATTCCGAAGCTATCAATGAAGACAGATAAACAGCGCAACTTCTTAGCTGGAAGTTCACCTGCTTTAATTAAATTTAAATCGCTCGCAAAATGTAAACTTTGAACTAATCGAACAATGAAATTTTCGGCGGTTTGAATGTTTTCAACAGAACTATGACTATGTAGTCTGTTTGTAAATTTAAGAATGTACATAAATACACGTAACAATTTATTCCATGAGCAAACACGGTCAGCTATAGTATCTAAAATACGCGGTTCAGTATTCGAAGTTTCTACAAGAAAAACCTTTGATTTAAACTCCGGCAATGTTTCACATTGAGCAGGAGCGAACTTTAAAGGCCACTCGCTCATGGGTTGATGGAGCCATGTGGGGCCGTTCCACCACAACGAGTGTCTTATTAAATCCGACGGCAGCATGCCGCGAGACAGACAATCGCTAGGATTCTCTTTCCCGGACACGTGACGGAAACAAGCGGCAGGTAAGTTTTCCTGTATTTGAGCAATGCGGTTGCTGACAAAAATAGACCATCTATGGGGAGATGAGTGGATCCACGAGAGAGCTATGGTGGAGTCCGAGAAAGCGTGGACACCTGTAATAGGTACACGAGCGGAAAGTTTTTCCTTGACTACGCGAACAAGTTTAGATAGAAGTAAAGCGGCGACAAGTTCTAATCGCGCTAGCGTTGTTATTTTAGCGGGGGAGACTTTGGACTTTGCACATAAGAGTCGGACAGTGATATCACCAGTAGGGTTGGTAATGTGTAAATAAATACAACAGCCATAACCAGTAAAGCTGGCGTCGCAAAAGGCTACGATGTTCACTACAGCTTCTCTAAAGACGCCAATGTGGCGAGGAACCTTTAGAGAAGAGAGTGAAGGAAAATCGCGCGTAAAAGCGGCAAACCGATTTGTGATAGATTCCGGTGGAACCTCATCCCATCCTACTTTAGCTAACCAAAGTTCCTTGATTAATACCTTCGCGTACAGCACAACGGGTCCTACAAGGCCCAGTACGTCGAACAAGCGGGCAACTAGCGATAGAATCGCGCGCTTCGTGCATTTATCATCCACGGCGATTGTTGTCAAAGAAAAATAATCATCAGCGGGTTCCCAGGTTAATCCAAGGATTTTGAAATTATGGACATCATTATCCATGCCAGAAAAATTAACTGGTAAGCGGTGAGACTCTGGGAGAATCTCTAATAAAGCGGGTGAATTGGTAGCCCATTTGACTAAGTCAAAGGAACCTACCTTCATTAAATCAATTAAATCGCGGGATAGACGCATAGCTGTCTGTTCGTCCGAAACAGAGTAGACGTAGTCGTCCATGTAAAACTGAGTTTCTACCAATTTAGAAGCCTCAGGAAAGCGGTCGCTTTGCTCACACGCCAAGTTACGCAATGTGCGCATCGCTAAATAAGGACTAGGTTTTAGTCCGAAGGGAACGCGGTTAAAATGAAAGGTGCGAATAGGCTCACCTTTGCTAAAACGATACAAGATTCGTAAATATTTGCGGTGGTGCTCTCTTACACCGATACGTAAGAACATTTGTTTTATATCCGCTGTCATCGCGACAGGGAATGTACGAAAATCAAGTAATAACAAAAACAAGTCTGCTTGCAAATTAGGTCCGACATGCAAAATGTCATTGAGCGACAACCTCGAGTGAGTTATATAATCCGCGATAGTTTTATTATAATTCTCGCGTAGGGTCACCAACGCAAACTTACGCTCAAGCGCAAGTGAGCGCCCAGGGGCGTAACCGTGCGAGCTACCTAGCCCGCCGGGTGAGCGCGCAAAAGGCAGATCGACAAAGTATCTGACGTCTTCAAATAAGACTGAAGAATTAAAATTATTTTCACACTCTAATTCGTGCGGACCAATAACGGAACGCGGCGCGGCGCGGCGCGGCGCGGCGGTGGCGGCGGGTGGAATTTCCTCTAGCTCAAAAAACTTATATAAATTTGACTCGACTTCAATGTCGGCCTGCGCGGTAAACGAAGATGCAATGTGTGTCACATCACTACTACAACAATCAATATCACCCATAAGTACATAACCGAAGCTAGTCAGTACAGCAGGGGGTGCGCGGGTACCTGTTTCGATCCTGTCTCCCAGGTAAATAAAGGGGAACAATTGTGCTCCAAGCACGACGTCTACCGTGCCCGGCACGTTCCAAAGCGGATCAGCGAGCTGCAAGTTACTTAAGTATGACATGTTATCATTGTTATGTAACCTAATTAATTTCGCGGGAAGTCTATCTGTAATACAATCAACAACTAACGCTTGTATCGAAAACTTCGTATGAGGGTCAAACCGAGATTCTATGTTGAGATGAATAAAACCGTGTATTGGTTTCGATGACATTCCAACACCTTGTAAAAATGAATTGCGTAATTTAATTATGGGTAAGTTCAAACGTTTACAACAGTCCACAGTAATTAAATTATTTTGCGATCCGTTATCTAGTAGGCACCGAACCACCTCCTTATCTCTGATGTCGCTATAGTATGCATATAACTGCGCGGTCGCTAGCAAAATGGTTGACCCAGTTTTAACAGCTGTAGTGAGCGAAACAGATGTATCCTTAGTAGGCGCTTGCGGCTCGGGCGATAATGACTCATGTTTTTCTCGGAAATGTAAGAGAGAATGGTGGTTCTTCTTACAAATTTTACAAACGTTACGTGACCTACATTTAACCAAAGAATGGGATAGACTTAAACAGTTTATACAGTCACGTTTAGCTTTAATAAATTCAAAACGTGCAAGCGGTGTTCTAATATTTTTAAACTGCGGGCAATAGAACAGCTGATGTTGTACGTCATCCTTATCGCAAAGCGTACATTTGCCATTCGAAACCGGTTCATTACGCGATACGAATGACTTAGCGGTATTATTTTTTGTTTGATGATTCGCTGAACTAGACTTAGCGCGCGGTTCCGTCTGTAAATTATTACCGTATGAGCGTTGTAGTACCTTAACATATCCTTGCATGAATGTTATAAACTCCGCATAGGAAGGTAATTCTTTTTCACTCACACGTGATTCAAACTGTAAGACAGTTTGCGCGTCAACCTTTCTTAAACCACAGTGTAATAAAACAAAATCCAGTAAGTCTGGAATGTCTAACTGCTTCAAGGCTGCGACGGACGCTGAATATCGTTCCACAAAAGTATTGAGGCTCGCGGCATTTCCGGCGCATTGTTTAATGTCCAGTATATTATTGAGATAATGAATCCCTAAACTACGCTTATCATGATACCTTTTTACGAGACTGTTCCACATAACGTTGTATGTATCACCTGTAGGAACAATGCCTGCGGTCAGTTTTAAGGCATCATGAGTCAACTTACTGATCAAGTACTGGACACGCTGCGAGTCAACCAGATCGGTATTTAAATGAACATTGCTTCGAAACATTTCATAAAATATGGGCCAGTTTTCCGCTTTACCATCAAACGTTGGCAAATCTATGGGCGGTAATTTTATCCGAGTACCCACTTTGTGTTCCGATGTTTCGTTTTTCGAAAGTATGAGATTACGTTTATATTTAATATTAGAATATAAGTCTTCAATAGAATATAGACTCGAATAGTCTGGTGCGGTTTGGTCAATCTCGAATTGCAATTCATTCATTTGTTCTACTATCTCCTCAAATTTGTTATATTGCTCAGTAATTGTTTCTGACTGCGCTAAGAATGTCTCATTTGAACGTGAATCATAGTTCGAGATGTTTCTGGAATCATTATATATGCGATTAACTCGCTCGAAAATCATTTGTTTTTTAGCGGTAAGCTGAGCCAATTTAGCTTCTTGCTTGCGGGACGCCATTTTGGGGGCACTAATAAAGTTATGTGCCTACCGTAATGACTTGTACTTAATTTGTACTGAATTTTACTGATGCCTATCCAGGCTCGAAAGGACCATCTAATGGAGTTGCCCAAGCGTGTAAATAGCCGTGGGTCTCTGCGGATGTAGAACAGAAGTACGACCAAGCACTTGGAGGGAATGCTGGCCCAAAATTGCCTATATTTGTCTGTATAACTTCAAGTTAGGAGTGGTCGGCAGCAGTCGGCGAATGTGGCCCTACTCACAATTTGTAAAACAAGTGGTACCTTACTTTCCGGGCTGTTCTCGATGGTTGCACGTCGAATTGTCGAGTGGCCACTCGTTCTCTTCACACCAACACTCCTGATTATGCTTGTTCAGTAGTTAACGGACGCGGTAAATATGGGTTATTTATTATTCCCGGAGGATCCCCAACGTTTACGGGATTTACTCGGGATTTTAGCGTATTTGCGGGGACGATATTATTTTAAGACATTAGTCTGCGGTGAGATGCGCGCTGTGCCTCGCGGCGTTAGACACACACACTGACGTCAAACTGACGTGACGTCGATTGTTGCATTTTAAATTGTCTATACCTCGCGTAAAGCCGGCCACTCACGTCTGTCTGACAAATTAAAGCGAGACACACACGCGACGTGATACCAACCCCACCCAACCTGCAGAGTGGCGTCAACTCGCCACACCAGATATGATGAAAGTTAAATGCCGGATAGTTACAGCATTAGTCTGTTTCTATTAATAAGGGGCAGAAGTTTATTTAGAACTCGTTTAGTAGGTACATTGTAGTAATAATAATAATAATAATTTTTATTTCATAAAAAGTTGTACAGTCTGTTACAAAGTAGGATGACAATTTAAAAAATTTGTTAACATCTGAGATAAGTAGGTAACAATATAATTCAAGTATCTGATGTCCTTGCTAGGTTACTTAGTAGCCTGTATTAAGGACAATCAGCCCTCATTTCCCGAAAATGGGACAAGACTATTATTTAGACTGTTACATAATTATTAACAAAATTTAGAAATAAAGAAGAAAAATAATAATAATAAAAGTTCAATACAAAAATGTGTGAGTGCACGCGTTGTGTGTGTTTGGGTGTGTGTGTATGCGTGTACATGTGTGTGTGTGTGTGAGAGAGAGAGAGAAAATGTGAGTGAGTATGTGTATATTATGAGTTAGGTAATTGTTGTAAGAAGGGATTCGGTATCATCATAATTTTTGGCAGAAAGAAATTCAGTAATCCGCTTTTTGCATATTAGCTTACAGCATGTTTGCAGTGGAATTATTGCGTTTATTCTATTATAAAGGAATGGTCCTTGATAAAGAAAGAATCTTTTTGTAAATGTAAAATATGGATGAGGTACAGTACATACCCTGTTTCTTCTTCTGGGTAATGTCGGCCCAGGTGCAATTGGAGTGTTAGTGTGCTGTTGTAAAATCGTGCTGAGTACGAACATTTGGCGAACGGTAAGGACCTCGCATTTCTGGTAGAGGTCAAAGGTAGGATAACGTATTGGTCGAAAAGTGGCTACCTTCAGGACCGCTCGCTGCGCTACCTCGAGAGGCTTGAGAATTGATTTAGCAACACCACCCCAACTTGTAATACAGTAAGAGATCACAGACTGGCACATTGCAAAATATACGGACCGTATAAGATGGACGTTGGCAACGTGTCTAAGAGTTTTAAAAAAATAAATCAGTTTGCGGACTCGGCCAGTCAGAAGAGTAGTATGTGCTTTAAAGTTAAGGTGCTTGTCGAGAGTGATACCAAGGTATTTAATTGTATCAGTAGATGTAATTAGTGGACAGTTACAGTTTGGTGTATTAAATTGACAGGAGTGAGCTTGCAGAGTTACGGGAGTCGAAGGTTGTGATGTGATTTTGAGAGAAAAAGTAATAAGTTTGGTTTTGGAGGTGTTTAAGGTGAGCGAGTGAGACATAAGCCAGCTAAGTACGACATCAATCCCTTTCTGAGCGGTAGTTTGGAGACTAGACCAAGAGTTGTCATAGAAGGTGATGGCAGTGTCATCGGCAAAAGAAACGATGTTTCCGGAATTTAATTTCATATTACAGAGATCATTGATGAAGACCAAAAACAAAGTGGGACCTAAGACACTGCCTTGTGGTACACCGTAGGCAATAGGCAGTTCATCACTTAAATATTTGTCAATTTTGACCCTCTGTGAGCGGCCTGAGAGATAAGAATGAAAGAGTCGAAGCTGTAAATCTCTGACACCCAAATGTTCGAGTTTGGATATTAAGCAAGGAAGAGGAACGGTATCGACAGCCTTAGCAAGATCAATAAATACAGTGAGACATTTTTTGCGGTTATTGAGTTTGTCAACAATACCGGTTATCAATTTTAAGGCCGCATCTGAAGTCGATTTGTTCTTTCTAAAACCGAACTGGTTGGTTGAGAGCAGGTTATTAGTCTCAAGGTAATTAATAAGTCTTGTATTTATTAGTCTTTCCATGAGCTTAGATAGGGCAGATAGTACCGCGATAGGGCGATAGTTATTTATAGCACCACGGTCACCTCCCTTGAATATAGGATGAATGATAGCCAATTTAAAGGAGGAAGGAAAAGTACCGGAGTCGAAACAGAGGTTAAAAATGTGGCATAAGATGGGTGACAGAAGCATGCAGTACCTATTCAAAAATGTCGTGGAGATGCCGTCGTGACCTATTGCAGCATTAGGTTTGAGAGACTTTATAACGGATATTATCTCATCGGGGCTTGTTCCCAACATAGCGAAAGAGTTAGAGCTACTTGTGTACGCAGAGCACATATGTGGACCCAGAAGGCAAGATGAGGATTGGGTTTTTGCAATACAATTAGCAAGATTCTTGCCAATATTAGCGAAGTAAGAATTAACATCATTAACAGATTGGTGAGGGGTTGTGGAAGAGGATAATAATTCTGTGGGAATGTGAGGAGTGATGTTCGTGTTCGTGATACGCTTAATTGTGTGCCATAAAAGTTTAGTGTTCCGTCCAGCTTTGGTCAATTCTTTAGAATCGAACTGTCTCTTAACTTTTTTGAGGATTTTATTGCAGAAATTTCTGTATCTTACATAAGTAATTTTGATCAGTTCATTGTCAGGAGAACGTTTTTGCTTTTTATGCAGGGCATCCCTGTTTCTGATGCACCTCAGAAGTCCTGGGGTAATCCAGGTCTTTAGAACCCTGTTACGCTTTGAAACATTATTTATTTTTGTATTCATGGTAATTTTTTGGGAAAGAGTTTGTACTAGAGAATTTGTTGCCTCATTGGGATCAGTCATGGAAAGTATGTGTGAAAAGTCTGTTTTTTCCATAGCCAAGTCCAGTGCAGCATAGTCGATCTTTGAAATTGTGGCCATGTGGAGATTATTTCGAGGCTTTGAATTTGTATATAGAAGAGTTGAGCAGTGGTCGCTTATGGTGGAATCAAAAATGAAGGTAGAAGACGGTAGTTTAGTTCGAACAACAGTGTGGTCAAGACAATTGTCTCCTCTTGTTGGTAGACTATGTGTTGGTAAAAATCCATGGAATGCGAGACAGTTACGATAGTCATGAGAGCGATTTTCTAAAGGAGAATTAGAACTATCTATGTTTATGTTAATATCACCTGTGATCACAACTGTAGTAAAATTGGTTAGGGAAGGCAAAATTTCGTTAAGTGATCTGAGAAAAATGTCAATGTCCTCATTTGAGGGAGATCTGTAAATGCAAACAATTGCTACATCTGGCTTTAGTTCAACAATTAAACCAGAGGCAGACCCATGAAATTCTGGTTCATAGACTTTGAAATCTAGTTTTGAATTTATGTAGGCAACCACACCATCACTTTGATTTTGATGTTTAGTGGTGTGGTGACTAGAAAAGTTTTGGAGGTGTGGTAAGTTAGAGTTAGTTGAGCAGGGAAGCCAAGATTCGGAAAGTACGACTATATCACACTCAAAAGAGAGACGAGTAAGAAGGGTTTCAAAACTAAGGAAGTTGCGATTAATAGATCTTATATTTTGCGATAAGATTTTGAGGTAAGAAGAAGGGTTCTTAATAATTGGCAAACATTCCTCTGGGGTGCATTGGTAAATGTTAGATACAGAAAAGTTATCCAATTGATCATTTAGGGAGTCTATGTTATCGAATTTTATTATATAAGAGTAACATATTAGGTGATATGACACAGTCCGAGCGATGTTTTGGGCATATGAACGAAAAAGCGTGGTTGTGAAGTGATATTTTATGATATGTGAAGGGAAATAGTTTGAGTTTGTATGTTTGTAGTGTGAGTATGGAGAGGTGAGTGGTATAAGTGTGAGTGAACTTGTACAGTGAGCTTGTGTTATGAGGTTTTATAACTATAATTAATATTTGCTTCGCATGCATTAACAGTAGAAAGAATTTAGTTTTACATTTTTTAAATATTATTTTTAAAGCTAAACAACTCGAGCGCACCCATAAACGTAAATCGAGTTTAAGATTCAGTACATGTAGTCATACTTCAGGTGAATTAGAAAGGTCTTGCAATTGGGCTTCATTCTTGATTACTATGTAGGGAGAATCCTTTGTTCTTTTCATAAGGATACGGCCATTAGATATCCAGCAATATTCGTATTTATGTAGTTTAGCAAGATTTCTGGCCAAGTAAAACAGTTTTCTGGCCTGCGGGGTTAGCTGTTCTGCAATGAATATAGGTATTGGTTCCTTCAACTGAAATCCCAGGCTTACAGAGTCCAGTTTTCGTGTGGGATTATTCTTATGATATCGTTTTACAGAATCCAAGAAATTATTTTTGATAAGAGTGTTTGTGAATTCAATACTTATTGCCGAAGAATTATTTTTCTTATCGATACGAAATCTAGATATATCTCGTATATCAGATATTATCTTGACACCCAGAGTGGTGGACAGTTGGGAAACAATGGTATATAAATCCTGCTTGGATTCTCGTGGGCGTAAAGGAACATTTCTAATTTCGACATGTGTTTTAAATTTAATAAGGTTACGTTCCATACTTTCTATTTTTTGATCAAGGTTTAATAGCTGGGCAGACATTTCGGTGCGCTCCTTCTCAAGCCCTGTGATTTTAGACTCAAGAGAAAACAATTGGTCTGACACATTGTTCACGGAGCTCATTAAATCAGTGTTTGAGGTCTCTATTTTAGTCGTTAGTTTCTTGAGGTCCATGATGTGAGTCTCGAGAGTCAGAAGCCGCGCGTTTTGGTTTGAGATAAACTCTTTCATCATCTCTTTGAGCTCATTTCTTAGGTCCAAGTCATGTTTGTTCGGACTGTCATTACTAGACAATCTGGGACGTTTTGCTCTTTGAATTACATAAGGCGCACCGGACTCAAAAGTTTGCTCGATTTCGCATAATTTGTTAATTTCCGTGTCAGAGCGTGATTGTGTTACAGTTTTTGTTGTGGGAGGTGAACGCATCATATTATGAATTGAAAAAAAAGAAAAAAAAAAAAAAAAAAAAAGAACAAATTCACAAAAATTTCAGCAGAGGGTCAGGATCGAACTCAGGAATCAATTAATTTAATCAATTATTAATTAAATTATTTATCACTCATTGTGATAAATAATTTAATTAATTCACTTGAAATGATGTGAGTGGTATCACTATATTTTATAAACATAATATATGATAATTCTAGTTCATCAAATTAAATTAGGTTATTCGTGAAAATGCCTGATTAAAATTATAAAACAAAAAAGGAACTTATCACCGTATCAGAGATCTAGAGTGCACAAAAATACAACCGACTTCTAAAAATTGCAAGTCGGTGTATATATATTTTTTTTGTTTCTTCGTTATTTGACACCGACTTCTGAAATTAAAGTTATTTTGCAATTTTTAGAAGTCGGTTGTATTTTTTGAAAAAAAAGTTTTTTATTTGTCACTTTTTTTTATTTATTTTTTTATTGTTGTTGTACTCCAGAAATAAAACTAAACATTAAAGTTATGAATGGAGAATTAGAATGGATAACATGGAAATTGAAATTTGAACAATTGGAGACAACCAAAACGTCAGCTGTGTATACATATTTTTAATTTATGTTGATTTTTTCAAAAAGTGCTGAATCAGTTTCGATAAAATTTATATGGGACCACCTCTGAAGTATGACCTACCATACAAAAAAGGAATCATCAAAATCAATTCACAAATGGCGGCGCTATCGCGTAACAAACAAACAAAAAATAAAAAATAAACATACAGACTAATTGAGAACCTCCTCTTTTTTGAAGACGGTTAAAAAGCAGGAAACGTAAGATAAATTTTATTTACCTATTAAATTTTAAAATACATCAAGAGTTTATCCAAGAGGTCTTAAAAACCATCTTATCAACAAAAACACTCACTTAAAAAATAATTATGTAAAAGTAATCTCAGCAATTTATTTGAAATGGGAACCCTAAAAACAATATATACGTAGCTGTTGAACCTCCTTGGGTGTAATCCTCAGAACTCGTTGAGACGTCAAGATGTTCAGATTCTTTGTGTCGGTCGCTTGCTGTTTCGTGTTGTGTGCTGGTTATAAAGCAGGCAAGTAAGCTCTTATTATTTAATTATAATATAGTCAAATAAGAAAAGTATAATTTAGTAAAGTATAGGCTTATTTTTAGTTTGTCTAAATAAATAAAAATCAACTGCCCTAAGTATGAAAGATCATCACTCGAAAATGACTCGACCTTATTGGCTGTGTTTTTTTTTTGTTGTTTTATTTGTAAAAACCAGAAATTAAATCTCACCCGTGCGAGGCCGTCGCGGGTCGCTATTTTTGTACTGAACATGTTTCATCCATCAGTTACCTACTTGAATACCGATATGTATTAGTAATGCATCGTTTTTATATTTACTGTAGACCTCCCGCGCCGGTATTGTTCCGCTGCTACTGATTCTGGGGTCTTGGGATCAATCCCCAGGTCGAGCAGTGTTATTTGGTTTTTCTCAGTAGCAGCCCGGCGTTATAAAGTAGGTGGTCTGATACCTCTGTTTGTGCTCGGTAAGGACATAGTTTTTTTTTTGGGATGGGATATCATCCTATGACTTCTCCAGCTCTGGATGGAGCGTCAGGGCGTGTCAGACTCTTACTGACTAAACCCCACCCTGTTACGAAGGAAGACCAAGACCCAGTTTTTGCAGTGACATTTTTACAGAATAATATTGCGAAGCTGCATTAGTAACTGATTTTCCAATACATATCAATGATTTTAATAAAATGCCTTTACAGAATGAAATAATTATTAATATGTATTATAGTAAAATATGTACATAAACCATTTAAGAAACATGTGGTTTTTTTTAGCCTATACTGTCCCACTGCTGGGCTAAGGCCTCCCCCATATCCTTCCAGTCTTTACAGTCTTGTCTGGCACCCATTGCGTGGACGCTCTTGCCCAGCGGTCGTCATGCATGCGGACGACGTGACCCGCCCAATCCCATTTGAGCCTGGTAGCCTTTTTGCCTACTTCTACAGGGTGTAACGGAAAGGTGTGGTCATATGTTAAGAACTGCATCTGCCCATCTATATGAACAACTTTCTTCTAGAAAATGCGATGAAATTCTCAAAAAATAAAAATTCTTCCCATACAAATATTGATCAGTTGATGATAACTTTGTATGGAAAGTCCAATTTTTTAATTTTCTATTTTTTCTTTTTTTTTATTGTTGATAGGCACGCGTTTGACCACTATCTCACCTGATGGTAAGCGATGATGTGGTCGAAGATGGAGCACGCTTGCCTAGAAGTAACCTATTCACTCTTGACTTAAAGACTCCCAGGTTGTAGCTATCAGGAAACACAGACTCCGGTAGGGAATACCACTCCCGAGCTGTACGCACAATGAATGTTTTCTCAAAACGCTTTGTGCGTAGGATGGGATGTCCACCATGAACCGGTGGCACTTCGCCGTACGTCTTGTGGTCCGTTGATGAAACGGGCTTGGCGGAATCAAATTATGCAATTCCGTCGCAAACTCCCCAAAATGTAACCCATAGAAAACCGACAGGCTAGCAACTCGGCGTCTATGTTCATGACTTTGGAGTTTCGACTCAACGAGCCTATAATTGCCGATGATCCTCTTGGCTCGTTTCTCAATTGACTCAAGGGCATCAAGCTGGTATCTGGCAGATCCGTCCGAAAGATGAGAGCAGTACTCCATACACGATCGAACTTGTGCTTGATAGAGTTGGAGCAGCTGTTCCGGCGTGAAGTACCGTCTCACCTTTGCGAGGATCCCCAACTTTTTGGCAGCCACTTGAGCCTTTGCTTCTATGAAGGGACCAAAATTGAGGGTAGATGTTAAAGTAACACCAACAACATCAAGTTGGTCGGTTATCGGCACGGATTCTTAGAGAAAGTTGTTTATTTCCATGGGCAGAACCGGTTCTTAAAATATGACCACACCTTTCTGTTACATCCTTTTTTTTTTGGGGGGTGGTAAATCATCCAATGACTTCTCCCGCTCTGCGTAGAGCGGGAGGGTGTGTCAGACTCTTACTGACTAAAACCCAACCCTGTTCCTTCCTGTCCTGAGTGTCCAGGGGCGAGGTAACTCTGTTTCGAATTTATCCTCAATCCCCGGGCAGGCATCGGCCATGACGGGCCCCGTCTCTTTTGCTGACAACTCTTTAAGGCGCGCGTGGAACACTACGCGCCGTCGACTCTCGGGCCTGGTGCTGATCGGACGGCGAGCTAACCATTACTCGCCGTCCGCAGGCCCGGGTCTACGGTGGCCGGAGATCGTCTCGCGGCGCCGGAAGTCCCAGGCGTCTCCTGAGGCGGCTGCTGCTGAGAGCGTGAGGGCGACTCCGTTGTTGAGTCTCCCTCACGCGTCCCACCTCCGCCTTTGCAAGCATTACTGCTTCGCAGAAGGAGGAGACGGCTTCCCATTCCCTCTCGCTCCGTACCATGGCCTGAACCAGGGCAGGGCGCGAGAGGTCGCTGCCGCCTATCGCATCCACGAGGACACGGCGGGGCTCCGCCCAAGCGGGGCAGACCTCCACCGTATGCTCCACCGTGTCCTCGGGACGATTCGCGCAATGGAAACACCCGGGCGTCTCCTCCCGCCTTATCCGACACAGGAACCTCCCGAAACAACCGTGTCCGGTGAGGACCTGCGTCATGCGGAAGGTGAGGGCGCCTTGGGGCTTCTCCAGCCACTCCTCAAAGAGGGGCACTACCGCCGCAATGGTGGCGTGCCCAGCGCTGGGTTGCGACAATCGCTGTTTCCATGTCGCCATGAGATCTTGCTGGAGTTCTGTCCGCCGAACCGCGAGTTGTCGCGGCAGCGGAGTTTCGCCCCGGCGTATAGCCTCCTCGCGCTCCTCATAGAGGTTCGCGAGGATTTTTGCCTCCAGATTTCATGGCGACAATCCGGCAAGGAGGTTCGCCGCCTCGCAGGAGATCGTACGGTATCCTCGGATCATTCGGATCGCCATGACCCTTTGGGACGCGTTCAGACGGCGAGTCGATCGCTGCCTTAAAGAACGCGCCCACCCCGGTGCCCCGTAAAGGGCCATGGACCGCACGATCCCCGCGTAGAGTCTCTTCTGTTACACCCTGTATAATATATAATGCTAATTAAAAAAAAAATGTTACTGCTTTTATATTTACCAAACATTTAAACAACAACAAATATAATTCAAGAGAAAAAGATACGTTTTATTGTGTTTGCGTGTCCTACGAAATACGAGAGGTCCCAGTAAGGGGAAGTACCAATACCAAATCTATAATGTTATATACCTGCACTATTGCCATGCTAAATAACTTAGTCACTCACTTGTAAGTACAAGAGATTGACTAAGTTATTTAGCATTTTTAAGTTATTATTAAGTTATTTATTTATTTATACATTAACTTGTGCATGGACGACTGTATATAAACGTCCATGTTATGAGGAAAGAATAATGCTTTTACAAACCTATAGCATTTAAAGATATGATTCCGAACTCCACTGCACGCAGCAGTGCTGCCGAAGAATTACTGCTTCCCATATATTCTCTAAAGGTTTATATTTGACTACATTCCGAGCTCGGCAGCAATGCCACGGCAGCAATGCAGCGGCAGCACTGCTGCGCGGCAGTGTTGCCCTGCCACCGCGACAGACCAGTAGTGACGTGTCCGCCGCAGCGATACCTACGTGAAGATGAATCTCTCTGATTCAGAAGAGGAAAAAATAATTAACATGGTGACTTTATATCCAACCCTTGACGATAGCAGTCAAACTAATTATATTAAATGTCTCGTATGCAAAAAGTCAAAGTAATAATTTTAAATGTCACAACAACTTAATGTAATACTACGAACAGTGCAACACTGCTGCCTTGCTCGGAATTAGCGTGGCAGGCAGCATTGCTGGGTAACACTGTTGCGTCAATTTTATACAGAAAAAATCATCACTCAGCCCATCTCCAGTAGGAACTATCACTGCGGCGGACGCGTCACTACAGCCCCCTTAGTCAAATAACTTTTATAATAGCGCTAACGCTAACGCTTCGTGTAAAATGTATGGCAACGACATTACCTGCGGAGAGAACAGTCACGTGACTCACGCCCAGTAATTTTGTTGCCATAATATTGCACGAAGCATTACCGTTAACTTTAACAGAAAAGTATTCTAACCCCTCTGTTCTGTCGCGGCAGCAGGGTAACACCGGCGCGCAGCAGTGCTGCCGCTGCATTGCTGCCGAGCTCGTAATGTAATCTCATATAAACCTATAGAGAATATACGGGGACCGGTAGTGCTGCGGCGGCACTGGTGCTTGCTGCCGAGTTCGGAATCGTACCTCTACTTAGAAAACTCTCTTAGATTTTCGGTTTACCTCATAATCCTCATCTCCCTGCCCATTTACAAACATTTATTTAACTTGCAATGTTTATTTATTCGGGACAAATCTTGCAATCTGAATTAGAAGCACTTCCTCTCATCCTACGGAGTTGAATTTTTATACGTTGATTCTGTTCCGATGGCAACGTATTTTTATGGTAAACATGACCTGAATCAACATTCAGGATTAGCTCCAGATGGAGGAACTCTTCAACAGTTATCAGCACAGACAGGAAATTTTGTGTATGAAATATAGGCTTGTTTAAAAAAAATGTTTTTATATTATTAACTTTCCCCATGACACTTGGCGTCACAGAGTGTGCACTTGCGACTGCGCAAGATCTCCGTCGTGATTGGCCACCATGACCGAAATGCAGGCGGGAGGATTTCAATTTTTTTTTAACTAGTCACCTGCCCTTTACAGAACTGAAATGTGAGGAAAATGAAGTGTTTACCGACTGCAAGCGGCCTTGCCCACCTGAAATATGCTTGTCGCTCATAGTCCAGTTTAGGTGTGCTTACCATCCCTGCGAGAAAGGATGTATTTGCAAGCCTGGCTATCTGAGGGAGGAAGACGACCCTCCTTCCCCCTGCATACCGAAATGTCAGTGTCCTGAGGCGAAAATCTCGACAGACTGCAAGGCTTAACAATGAATATAGGATTCGATTTTGAAAATTGGCCTGAGGAGTGTAATACAATGTATTGTCAATTAATAAACGTTTGAATTTACTTCTTGTAGTTTTAATTTCGTAGCACTAGATACACACAGATCATACACCATTTTGCACAGAAGAGCTCTTAGTCCAGTAAAGTTATGAAACAAATCCAGAAGCCAACCCCAAAGGAAGTTTACTTAATAATAATTTTCCCAACTATATATAGGACTGAAAACCCAAACTTAATTTTACCTATTTAGGACATTCTGTTAAAAATTAAGAAGGCATCAATTTTTTTTTTCTACTGATGGCCACTGAAACTATTCCAACATAAATATAGTGTTTGTAGCTTCACAAGACTATAGAATAGAATAGAATAGAATAGAATAGAATAGAATAAATCTTTATTGTACACCACAATAGTCACATAATTGTTATACACGAGCTTTACCATTTATTGAGACTTGAATTATTAGCCAGAAAGAAGAATTTAGCTGCACGTCCTGTGAGACACGTTTATATAAAAATATGATCAGATTATTATCCTTTTTTCAGAACCCAGATGCCCTGGTGAAAATGAAGTGTACACAGACTGCAAGCAATCGTGCCCACCCGAAGTATGCTTCTCAATAATCGCCTTCTACGACTGTTCCAGTGCAGAGCCTTGCACAAAGGGATGTGCTTGCAAGCCCGGATACTTACGGAAAGAAATGGATTCTCCCTGTGTACCGACGTGCAAGTGTCCCCAGCTGGAGAATGCACCGGAATGTAAGGATAAAGAACAGCGTAACAAAGTATCTGGTGAAGTAACGTAAGAGGCACTGACGAAGTGACATTCTGTCAGCGATAAAGATCTACAGAAAGTCGAAAATGAAGGATTGGCTTACGCTACCAAAAAATCACATAGTAAATTTCTTTTCCAATCCCTAATTTTGACTTTCCAATACTTTCTCTCGCTGATGCAATAAAACTTTTTCATGAGACCAAGACCTAACAACTGTTAGCCGTTCCAGTAGACATTAATTTAGACATGTATCATTATCATTTTCCTGCCCTTATCCCAATTTATTTGGGGTTGACGCAACATGTCTTTTTCTTCCATACTCCCCTTTTACCCATATCCTCTTTCACACAGTCTAACCATCGTTTCTTTGGCCTGGCCATACTATTATAGCCATCCACATCCATATACACGACTTTCCTCAGGACAATTTCTTCATGCCTCCGCATCACATCCCCATACTACGACATCCAATTTAGACATGTATATCGTTCATATAACTTTAGGTGATGGTAAGGATAAATTGTGGAGAGGGTTATAAAGTATTAAAACATTTGTATCAATCACCTGTTATGTTTTTATTTTTCCCTTATAACAACAAATATTAAACAATGTTTTGTTTAGGGCAATCTTCAATGGGGATGCAAACTCCCCCATCATTTCTTGCGTACCCATCATCGCAGTAGCATGATGGATGGCACTCTGTGTAGGAATGAGGACAGCTAGTCTTGTTTTGTAAGTGAATAGTGTGGCAGATGTTATCACACGGACCACCGCACGCATAGTGTTCGTTGGCACCCAGGCATTTGTCTGAAAATTATAGGAAGCTTCTGGTGATTTTGCATTATTTTTGGAAGTCGGTTGCATTTTTTTTGTAAAAAAGTTGTTTTTTATTGAAAAGCGACTGCTAGAAACGTCATTCTCAAAGTTTTCTTTGCTAACAAACCACTGTGTTTTCTGATACGAGTAGTTATGACCTGCTCTTTAAGTTAAAAGTGAATAGGTTAATTCTAGGTAAGCGAGCTCCATCGGCGACCCCATTATCACTAACCATAAGGTGAGGTAGTGATTCAACACGCATCATAGCAATTTAATATATATATATATATTAAATTGCTATGCAATTGGTATGCAATTTAAAATATATATATCTCGAATCTATAGGCCGAATTGAGAACCTCTGACATGCATAGTAATTATAAGTATATTTTATAATATTTATTGCGAAAATCTGTATGAAACGGACACGCTACGTCGTATTGCACGAATTGGCGCTATGCACTTACTCATAGTCGATTCGTATTCGTGATTCGTTTTGGGGAATTTTTAATGGTCCGTTTTTAAAAACACGAATACGAATCGAATACGAAAGTCCACGTGCACCAATCCGAGATTCGAGTATTCAATAAAAACAATCACTCGAATCGAATCGAATATGAGTGCACAAAACGCCCTTTTAATAAAGGGCGTTTAAGCATGACGGCTACTTCGATCCGCAAAAACTGACTCGATGTGAGAGGTTCACGAATATAAAAACACGAAAACGAAGCAGTGCACAAACAACTACACATTTATTATGAAGGCGGAATACGAGGTACGGCACACACGCCTTAAGTGATGTGAATTGTAATATTTTTCTATGGCACGCTGGGTACTGAACGTATTGATTTTTTTTTTAAATATATATCGATACGGATTTTATAGGGCATCCCTAATTCTTGTCATGTCAAATGTCAATCATCTCAATTGTCACCTGTCTGATTGCATTGTATAGTGTTTTCATTGTGTTATTTTCGGAATACATTTGACGATCTTGCTATTTTCTACGGACTCTGATTGCTTTTACTAACGTGTTACCTGACTGTGATAATCAATAACTTTAGTGACAGGCACTAGCATATTTCTAAGTATTGAAGGGATTAATTCTTACTAAAAATAACCTCAAAATCTTTGTTTTCTTTTTAAATAAATGCTTTCTACAAGGTGTCATTAAACTTTGTCTTTATGGGAATATACTCGTAATTTAGAACACGCAAAGTAAATTTCCTTCTCTGTTGGATCTGGGGCGAAAGATGTATGGATGCAGAAACAATCTCCTTCTCATAAGACCCGACAGACGGCATAAAATAACTAAAAAGTTCCAAACAATATGGTACTTTCAAGCAGTCCGATGCAGTGAGTGGTATTTGTTTTATTTCAATCGCAGATTTAATGCCACTAAGTGCACCAGACTTTGAGGCGAGGAGGTCAACGCGCCAGATTTCAAAACCTATTATATCAACCACCAAGTCATAAAGATATTTATAAGAAAAACGTGTACAATATGTGTGTAATGATTTATAATAACATTCCAAATGAATATAAACTTTTACAGGGTAATATTTTTAAGACAAAATTGACAGAATGGCTACAAAAGAACTGTTTCTATAGCGTTAGAGAATTTATGCAGTTAAGAAATAATAATAATGTTAATAATTTAATTAGTTAATGAATGTATGACGGTAAATTTTTATTTAGTAATGAAGTTAATTGAATGATTGAAAATTGTATATATGATAATAAGAAACTTATCGCATGATGTGTAACATTGATAAAAATAATTTGCACGCTTGCTTGCAGGCAGAATACAATTACTTAATAGGACATAAGATCTTCCTTTGTAAAAAAATGTATTTCTTGCAAATAAATATTTTGATTTGATTTGATTTGATTTGATTTGATGAACGCGTCTCAGAGGGTCATGGCGATCCGCATCATCCCGGGATACCGCACGGTCTCCCATGAGGCAGCGAGCCTCCTTGCCGGACTGTCACCGTGGTCTCTGGAGGCAAAAATCCTCGCGCACCTGTATGAGTGGCGCGAGGAGGCTAAACGCCGGGGCGAAACTTTGCTGCCGCGACAACTCGCGGCTCGGCGGACAGAGCTCCGGCAGGATCTCATGGTGACATGGAGAGAGCGACTGTCACAACCCAGCGCTGGGCACGCCACCATCGAGGCGGTAGTGCCCCTCTTTGAGGAGTGGCTGGAGAGGCGCCATGGCGCCCTCACCTTCCGCCTGACGCAGGTCCTCACCGGACATGGCTGTTTCGGGAGGTACCTGTGTCGGATCAAGGCGGAGGTGACCCCTGCGTGTTTCCACTGCGAGGATCGCCCAGAGGACACGGTGGAGCATACGGTGGAGGTTTGCCCCGCCTGGGCAGAACACCGCCGTGTCCTCGTGGATGCGATAGGCGGCAGCGACCTCTCGCGCCGTGCCCTGGTTCAGGCCATGGTACGGAGCGAGAGGGAATGGGGGGCCGTCTCCTCCTTCTGCGAAGCAGTAATGCTCGCGAAGAGGGAGGCGGCACACGCTAGGGAGACTCAACAGAGGCAGAGTCGCCCTAGCGCCCTCAGCAGCAGCCGCCGCAGGAGACGCCAGGGGCTGCGAGACGATCTCCGGCCACCGTAGACCCGGGCCTGCGGACGGCGAGTAGTGGGTAACTCGCCGTCCGATCAGCACCAGGCCCGAGAGTCGACGGCGCGTAGTGTTCCACGCGCGCCTCAAAGAGTTGTCAGCAAAGGACGGGGCCTGCCACGGCCAATGCCTGCCCGGGGGTGGAGGATAAATTGGAAAGAGTTACCTCGCCCCCGGGCGCGTAGGGCAGGGAGGAACAGGGGTGGGTTTTAGTCAGTAAATGTCTGACACGCCCTTCCGCTCCACCCTAGAGCGGAAGAAGTCATAAGATGATTTCCCACCCCCAAAAAAAACGTCGGACACTATACGTCATTGATATTGCGTGCCTTTTAAAACACGTTGTTTCTACGTTGGAACTCATATTATGAAAAAGCACATTTTTTTGTTTGAGATTTCGTCGTTTTAAATATGGTAATATTACAGAAAGATTAATATAAAAAAAGCAAGTGAATAGCTAAATTTAGGAAAGAAATAAATTGCCTTAATTATTAAGTTCATTTAAATTTCTAATTCCTAGTCAATCCGAAGTTATCACAGCTCAAAGTGAGCAGTTTAATTATAAAACGGCAATTTCATAGACCTAACAATAACCATCATCAACCAACCCGTACATGGCCCATTCCCTCTCCTAGAGTGAAGCCCTAAATCCCACTTCCACAATCCCACCAATTTAGCCACCCACCACCACCCAGAGCGGAAAATGTCATGGGATGATTTCCAACCCCCAAAACAAATGCAGTGAGAACATTGTAAGGCTGATTATGTTTATTATAACCATCATGTGCCTTTTCCAACAACACTTTTTTTTGGTTTGTGAGTTATCCAATGATTTCCCCTGCTCTGGATGGAGCTCGAGGGCGTGTTAGACTTTTACTGACTAAACCCCACCCCTGTTCCTTCTTTGCCTGAGTGCCCAGGGGTGCGGTAACTCTGTTTCGAATTTATCCGTAACCTCTTGGCGTGCATGCATCGGCCATGACGGGCCTCGTCCTGATTTGATGATATCACTATGCACTTTACCAAGCGCGCCTCGCGCTTGGAACACTACGCGCCGTTGACTCTCGGGCCTGGTGCTGATCGGACGGCGAGCTACCCATTACTCACCGTCCGCAAGCCCGCGTCTACGGTGACCGGAGATCGTCTCGATCCCCGAATGACCCGCGACGCCAGGGCGTCTTTTGTGGCGGCTGCTGCTGGGGGCGTGAGGGCGACTCCGTTGAGTGTCCCTCACCGGATCCGCCTCCTCCTTCGCGAGCGTTACTACTTCGCAGAAGGAGGAGACTGCTTCCCAGTCCCTCTCGCCCCGTATCATGGCTTGGACCAGGGCCGGGCGCGAGAGGTCGCTCCCGCCGATTGCCTCCAGGAGGACACGGTGGTGCTCCACCAAAGCGGGGCAGAACTCCCCGTATGCTCCACCGTGTTCCAACAATACTGGAGTTGGCCAATACCTTGACAGTTTTCTTGGGAACTTACCACATAGTTTTTCTGATATACATTGGCCACCCTCTACGCTTCTGATGAACCCTTCTTTACAGACACATACCATGTCGCAATGGTTAAAGTCACCCAAACATTCAATATTTTCTTCAAGAGTCCTGCAGGACTTTTGGGGGCACGGTTTAATGCATGCTAATTTTTCGTTTTGTCCACAATCTGGAAAGACAATCAGTATGAGTTAATAATACTATTAAAATACTAAAATAAACATAGGCTGTTGCAAATATAATTTGACAAAATGGGGGATTATGGATCTATCCAACACCCAGTGTGGATAGATCCATAATCCCATTTGCGGTGCGGTGTTCATGTTCAGGCTAGTCCCATTTGCCGCAGTGTCCCAAAGGTCCGTTCACCTGTACTATTGATGATCTGAACACACCTCCGACACTGAATTTTCTATCTCTTTGTTCAGTATGTTCCAGTTGCCACGTCAAGTGACCCCATGAATTCCGAAACACGTTCAATAAGTTTTTTTTTTTTTTTTAAGCAGAATCTTTCTTCTCGCTTTCCTGCAATCTGTGGGAGTGATTTCGTGACATGGTGCGTGGGACGGAAGTGTGTAACAGGAAGCCGGGGAAGCGCGCGCTATTTAATTTGACCAATGGGCGCGCGTGGTGGTAGAGTTGCCCGTCAGATGGTAAAGCGCGCGCACGATAAGACTGCGCGCGATCGAAATCTTTGTTTAGTTCTAAACGTTTTATTTATATTTTTGAGAAAAGAATGTTAATGTTGTTTATTACCAAGGGGAGATGTCAAATGTAACACATCATATGCGACTAATGTAAGACTCGTTATTTTTTTTCTTTTTTTGTTTTTGTATCAAGTTATGTATAAATTTTTATGTCGTATTATGACTAAGGAACACACGGTGTGACAACAATACAGATGTCGTTTAGGTATACTGGACAGCCATTTACAGCCTTATATATAAAACTCACTAACCATGCTTAGTTTAAATGCTATCATTTTATTGTTGGCCCAACAATAAATGCTATTAGGGAAGCGGTTCAAAATTCAAGATAGCAACGTCTTCTGCCCAGGGGTTGAGGATCTATTCGAAACAGAGTTACTTCGCCCCTGGGCACTCAGGGCAGTGAAGGAACAGGGGTGGGGGTTTAGCTTGCTACTATTATAGTCATCTGTGGTTTTAGTCTCTAAGTCTGATACGCCCTCCCGCTCCACCCAGAGCGGGAGATGTCATTGGATGATTTCCCATGCCACAACAGAAAAAAAAAAGATAGCAACGTCTTATACGATACATCACATTCAGCGGTCGATAGGACAAAAACTCCTTCAAATTGTTAGTCAGTGGCCGTAAGAAATAATTACGGCCACGGATTAACCATTTGAAGGAGTTTTTGTTGCCGTCATGTTTCCTTCTTCCGAGCAGAAAATTTTGAATTAAGAACCTGCTAATCAGTGTTTAAACTAATCACATGGTTATTTTTTTTTTTAAATAAGGCCGTTACAGTTTCCGAAGCCGAAAACCACATATTCTAACCATTATTAGGATCTTTTTTTTCCACTAGATCATACCTGGGTATCCACTGGTGCTGGAGATATTGAAGGTCAAAGTCGCAATAATTTTTTTTTTACTATTTTACGAAAATTCATTCCAAAAAAAAATCTTTATGACTAAACTTTTTCCAGACAAACACTAACTGATTTTTCGATTTATTTTTTCGAAATTACGCATTTGCAGTTACAAAAACGCAATGAATATCAAACGTATCCGACAAGTACCTACGTGGCTTAGAGCGATGGGCCAGGGTTTAACTCTACTTGCCTGGGTTCGCGTTACATTGCGCGCAGTAAAAAATCTTTTATTTTTCAAATTTAAAAATAAAAGACGTTTCACAGCAATAATTTTTGCGCAAAGCTATTTTGTTAGACCTACAGTATGCGTAGTGAACAGCTTTGTGATGTGTCTTTTTACATCCTGTCTAATATACAGCTACGGCCGCGTGGGAGTCGGAAATTACCTCATGGGAATATGTTCCCATGAGATAATTAGACCATTAGGATAAAAATACTTATTCTAAGTCCTAATCCAGGCTATCGACTACCTGTGTACCAAAATTCCATTTTCATTGTACTATTTTTGCTAGCAAGGAGAAGACCTAATGGAGCAAATGATTTTAAACGACTCTCGGAAACTGAAAAAATATTTTAGGTAATCTACTCGGTACATGCTTGACTCGTAGTTTTGACACTCGTAAGTGGAATTCTTTATTTGTTTTGAATACATACTTCTAAAATACCTATGCAACTATTATTAAGTAAAAACCACAAACATCTTTGTGGTCTACCAAAAAAGCTGTAGGTATTCAATTTATCATAAACTTTTTGCAAGTATGGGTAACTCGAGAATTCAAATTACGAACTGTGGATGGTCTTCGTAAACATGGAAATAGGTTTCATAAATAAATCGGGGTCCACGTGTAGGGGTCAACGACTGTTACTGCGCATAATAGGACTGAATAACATCTTATAGTTAAGAGGCAAACCTTCATTGATTAAAGCAGCCGAGACCAACTGCTCAACGTGTGCGGGGTGCCCAGGAAAAAAAAGACGCGGATTTTAGTCGAGTACCTACATCACTTATTTAGTAAGAGCAACTAAAGTTATTGACCTCAAAATAAAAACGATTTAATGTGAACAAACCGCGCTGGCGGACACGGTGTTGCCATGACGCTTGAGAGGTGTGTAAACGTGGCAACCGCGTTCTCCGGGACGTACCAGTGGAGATGGAGGCAAGGGGAAGTCTCAATATGTAATAACTAATGACCCATCCACTGACCGAACGCGGCAAGTCTTGAAGATCGAGGCGGGCGAGGCGTACATGTTGATTGAATATATTATAATTGATTGATAACATTGTGTAGGTAGGCACCTAATAAACGTGCACAATAATTGATTAATTTTTTTATCTAAACTAAATGTAAATATTATTTAGAGATTAAATTGTATGTTTATGTTAGTAAAAGGTAATCTCTGTACTTATGTACCTACTGCACCGACTATGGAAATTTATTCACTGATACATACCTACAGAAAGCTACTGTATGACTGAGGGTCTTATCTAGGCTACCCCGAAAATGTACGGTTTTTCATCAGCGACGTTCTATATGCTATAACGATGGTCGAAAAGTCAAATGTAAGGATTAGACCATACCTACTTATGTCATCCTGCCTTTTTTTTTGTGGCGGTGGGAAATCATCCAATCACTTCTCCCGCTCTGGGTGGAGCAGAAGGGTGTGTCAGACTTTTACTGACTAAAACTTACCCCTGTTTCTTCAGTTGTATGAGTGCCCAGGGGCGCGGTAACTCTGTTTCGAATTAATCCGCGAGCCCTGGGCAGACGTCATCCTGCTTCGGTCGCGGATAAATTCGAAAGAGCACCCCGACTCGCACAGATAGCTGAATGAACAAGTGTGGTTTTTAGTCAGTAAGTCTGAAACTCCCAAAAAAAAATATTGCACGTCATTTCGATAGCGCATGTCGATCCCATACATTTTGGGCTTTTTGACAATCGTTAACAGTAATAAATATGCTATAATGTCACTTTGTCTCGAACCCCTGGTCTTTTATTTATCTGTATACCTACTTGTGTTTTCAGCCATTAAATGTCCTCTTTCTAGCAATGGTCCGATTACGCGAATGACAACTATCACAGAGTATAGTAGCTACTCAGAGAGGATTGCGTGATGATCCCTGTCCGCCAGTTCCACATTATAAACCAAGGTGCGTATGTCAAAATAGTTACTTACGAGGCCAAGCCAGTTATTGTGTACCTACCTACCTAAAGAAAACTGCACTTTTGGTAAGAAAATTAAGTCGCCGAAAGTTAAAATGCCGAATGCAAGATGCTTCTATGCAAAAAGGGGAAACGGTCTAACGTAGTACGGAGTTTCAATAAAAAAAAGGCCAGCTTATACTAATTTTGTAACTATTAACGTAAGGCCTACTATTTGATGCCAGAATAAGAAAATTAGAATAGTTTATATAGACTTGCCTGGATAGAATATAGAAATATAATCCATATAGTCATCATAGTCCTGCATGCTGAAACACACATAGCAGACAAACAACACAAGAAATGATCTCAACATATTGACGACTCAATGTGTATTGAGACGAAGAAGTTTGATTCTATTTATATGTGGTTCGTCATTTTGGGGATTAACTCTATTAGGGTTCCTTCTATGATTAAAATTGATGGAAAAACTAAATTTTGCCCGCAACGACAGATTATCACCATAATCTTTTAAGCCGAAAGACGTCCACTGCTGGACAAAGGTCTCCCCACAACGACTGGTTCTGTGCGTCTCGTAAGGTTACCGACATAGCCCAAATTCAAGTAGCGGTGGGCACTGGGTAGGGCAGATAACTCACAGAACAGATGGTTGATGAGGCCAAAAAATTCTGGAGTAGCGACCGCGTACCAGAAGACGGAACGTTGGAAGGCCTCCCACAAGGTGGACCGATGAGCTGAAGAGGGTCGCGAGATGAAAGCATCCTAAGTCCTAATAATCCAAGCCATGGTCTGTGTTCCAAATATCCAAATACGATCTGCTGTTGAGGCGTGATTGGCTGACAAAAATCAAAATATACGCACTTATAAATGTTCTATTCTAACAATGTATTATTCATTATTAATTAGTATCTAGGTACCTCTGCTAGATCATGGTTTCTTAAATCCGGAATCACACTATTTATTTTTTACAATTCAACAATGTTCATTGCATTTTTTTGCTGTCTGCTGTTCTTTACGAATTAACTTCGTTGCGTGACCCAACCGGGACTCGTCGAGCTTCATTACCTTGGTGTTTTTTCTGGTCGCCACTGTTGATTCTATCTTACAGGGGTTACAGTGTTTTGGGAATAGTGTGGCGGGCTTATCGAAGGGAATGTTTTATTTTATTGCAGCAAATGATTTTAAAGGACCCCCTTTAATTTAAATTTATAAACTACACGGTATTTATTACATACTGAACCCTTACCTTATAGCAGCTTCGGTACTCTCCTGTGGTTTTTAAAAAAGCTGCATGTGCTTTTAATTTATCTTATACTGTTTTTTTAAGTACAGGTAAGTACCTACCCATCTAAGTATTTTTATATACCCATCTACGTGTTTGTTCTGCGCAAAAATAGCAACAGGTTTTTATAAGTTAATAGTGAAGCGGTCATCAACTGTTACCATGCCATAGGTAGATAGATATATTCTTCATTGTAGATACATACGTTGCTTAGGAGTGAACAGGGTGTAACAGTGTGTGGTCGTATCTCTTAAGCGATCGAATCTTTTACAGTTAACCTCTGAATGGATTTGGCAGAGAAGGAGAAATGTAGTTCAATCTAAGAGGTCCCGACCGCAAGTCCATTAACCCTTTTATTTTTTGAGGGCGAGTAAATCGTTATTGGACAGATTGCTGAAATATCCCAAATATTTTGAAAAAAAATACCTTCATACATCAGAATAACCTATCCCTGATTATTATAACAAAGCTAAAAACTTCAGTCAGTCTGTGGCAAATACCGTTTGTGATAAACGCAGCTTTATTCTATCATATCAATACAATATTTTAGTTTGAAAAAACAAAATAACTGCCTCGTATTATTCTCTGCAAACCTTTCATTTAATATCATGGGAATGCATAAAAAATAACTAGTCCGCCATAATGGATTTCAAATGACGTCACTTAGCTAACCATACATTGTCATCCAAACCAAACACGTGTGCAAAATTTCAGCTCAATCGGAAACCCGGAAAGTGGATCAAATTTAACTTCTAAGTTTTTTTACATAATTGGTTACAGGTAAGGCTAATAAAAGCGTGTTAAAATAATAAGTTATTTTCATCAAAATCAATGTCAGAAGGAACCCTAAATTGTAACTACGTCGATATATATATAAACAGAGTCAAGGTTTCGCTTATCAAATCACATCGATTCGTCAACATGTTCAGATCAGTTCTTGTGTTGTGTATCTGCTATGTGGGGTTGAGTGTGGCTCAAGTGGATTCTCAAATTCTGAACTCCGACATTCAGGAGCCAAAAGTAGTGACAGGTAGGCAATCACTAAAATGATTTATTAGTCTTTTCATTTTTTAGGAAAGGATGAATGATGATTGATGAACAAAATGTCACAAATTAAAACACCGAATGTTTAAAGCTATCTAAAATATTCACCCGACTAAGTAATCACTCCAAGAGCGAGCGAAGCGAGCTTGGGAACCTAGGGTGACCCGGGGCAGGTTAAGTTCGCAAGCAAACGATTCCTTATTCTCTTCAGGTTAGGTTCACTCAGAAATACGCGCAGTGGGCTTAAATTTTTTAGTAATAGGAATCATTTTCGAAAATGACGGTTGACATTTTGAATAATTCGGTATTTTGAAAATAGTACAGTATTATAACTTAAAACATTCAAATTTTAACATAATGATTATGTATCCTTAATTTTACAATTACTGAAATTAAATATCTCAAAAAATTCAGTAACCTAGTTCCTTCGGGTACCAACGGATAAGGTAATAATAGATTTGCTATTGTGTTTCTTCGGTAACTGCCGCGTTAAACGATCTTTAAGGGTCTACTACCGGCCCAGTGTCGCCTCATTGAATAAGAAATCGTAGTATAGCATAGAAAATAAATATTAAAGAATCCAACATCACGTTTGTTACAAAAATACTTTATCCTCTTTGTAACAAACGTGACGTTGGATTATTCAATGAGAGCGCCACTTGGCCGGTAGTAGGGCCTTAAGTAGTAGCTACCGAAATAAAGATAATATAATAACAGTAAATTTCTGCCACTTTAGTCGTCCTCGTCCCTGATCTTTCATTTAACTATATTGTGTTTTCAGACAAGTTATGCCCACGTTTCGAGCAATTTTCCGAGTGCGCAAACGCAGAATGTAGACCAGAGTATTGTTATCATAAAGGATTGGCCGTAGCCTGTCCGTCGGTTAGTAAGTGCGTACCAGGGTGCTTATGTCAACATACGTACTTACGAAACCAATCCGGAGTTTGTGTACCAGAAGAAGACTGTCCTCAGGGTAAGAAAAGGCTTAAAGGCTGTATTGGCATTATTTTTCCTTCTTGCTATTTCGGCATAGGTACCATCAACCAGAGGTAGATAGATTTAGTTTGGGTACCAACGTAATTAAAATGACGAAAGATAAAAACCGGCGTGATGTTGTGTTTCCTTATGGTCCTTCGTTAATTGTCTTGGAAATAATGACAGGTAAAACCTATAAGAAGGTACTTCACCACTTGTTTACGAAAATAAGTCCGAATAATAATTTTAAAGGTTCCGGGCTAGAATGAAAGAATTTCAAGTAGGCACCCATTCACATATAAACCTACACATATACAAATGGGGGTTATCGTTATTAGTTATTGTTATTAATCAGTTATCACAAAATATTGGAATTAAAAACATTTTTTTTTATTTGCCCACGCCTTCTCACCGCTGGGCAAAGGCCTCCTCCATATCTTTCCAGCTCTCCTTCTTTTCTATCCTCTCTGGCCAATCAGTCAGGAACGAGTTTAAGTATAATCTTAGAAAAATAAATCTTGATGAGCTCATCAACGCATAAGGAAAAAATATGGAGACGCTCGTGTTTGTTGAACCTACAATGCAAAAAGGGGAAGTACGCACGATGTTTTACCGAGCATAGTTCGTAAGTTTCGTGACGTACCTACATAAAACATTACAAAAAAAACCCAAGCTCTTAAATCACGGACACATACAACACAACACGTGCATGGTTTGTTATGATAGGTACGTATTATTATTTTAACAATTTCTAAGTAAATTAATACATTGATAGTAGGACCAAATTTCGGTCAAGGCTAAAGATAATGGTGATGCCATTATTACTGTCGACGGAGATAACCTTAAAGTCCTACACTGGCAGGCGCACTGCCTGTTCGCTTTAATAGTACCTACCTAAATTCTAGATATCGAAATAATATGTAACACATGGGAATAGTAACAAAAAACCAAAGATACTTACAAAAACATAAAAACAACTATTGACCCAACATTATAAATTCACAACATCATTACCATTCACTTATGACGATAACGTCTACAACTTTTCAATAGGCCCGAGCATCGCCAAACTGACCGCATTCAGCAGATTTTAACGACTTTCCCTCGCCAAACTGACCGCATTCAGCGGATACTAACGACTTTCCCCCGCCAAACTGACCCCATTCAGCGGATTCTAACGACTTTCCCTCGCCAAACTGACCGCATTCAGCGGATACTAACGACTTTTCCTCGCCAAACTGACCACATTCAGCGGATTCTACTGGTGCCCATACCACAAGTTAAATCTTTCTTTGGGTACCAGAACTCAATATAAATACTTCCGACACGACTGTTATTTGTTTTATGTCTAGTCTTTGTGAATGTTATCCGTAAGTGTTTTAATTGTAATTGGTACAATTACCATTAAAACACACACTACAGCTACAGCTAAAGCTCTATAAACAATTTATTATTATTATATTATTCTAATGACTTCCCCTCACCAAACCGACCGTATTCAGCGGATTCTCCCGACTTGCCGACTGAAAATATTTTCTCATATGTATTTAATAAAGCACCCATTCCCTACAAATCAGAACTCAGTAACTCTTGTGTCGCGGTTAAAATAGGTTTGGTATAGTTACTTACGTTCCGGACGAGCTCCTTCACTAATTACTTCCTTTGCGATCTTTCAGTGTTTTTAATTCAATATTTAACCTTACCAATATTCTTTTTTCCAGAATGTGGGTCAAACGAGGTATTTGAGTGCGTTAATCCCTGTCCTCTTATAGTAACCTGTCAAGATCGTGCACTAAACATAACTTGTTCAAAGAACCAAGTTTGCGACTACCTATGTGTCTGTAAGGAGGGTTACTTCAGAAGATTTGAGGGCGGTGAATGTATACCAGAAGAAGAATGCGGTAAGTAATAAGTTCGGTCAAACAGATTGTTTCCTAAGTTTAGTGTCCAGGTGGCACCTGGGAGTCGTAGGCCATAAAAGTTATTGAATTTTAATTTTAAGGGGAATTTGTACATTTCTGGTTAGCGTTTATACAGAATCCATTTAATATGTCTGGTGGCGTCTTAACAAGACCTTATGTAGCACTTTCTTCACAGTAACCATAATAATGAGCAAAAACTATACTTTTTAAGTTAATCCTAACTACTGCGTACTTAAGGGAAAGATTTATAAAACAATGGTCAGAGCTACTGTCTTGTATGGTTCAAAATGTTGAGCTACAAAAGGGATGAATGAAAAGCAATTGCATGCAGCTGACCTGAGAATGCTAAGAGCGATGTGTGGTGTTACGCTCGTGGATAGAATTAGAAATAAATATATAAGAGGAAGTCTGAAAGTGGCACCGCTGACTGAAAAGTTGTGTGGAAATCGGTTGTCGTGGTATGGGCATGTGATGCGGAGGAATGAAGAAAATGTCGTGAGGAAAGCCTTGTGTATGGATGTGGATGGCTATAAGAGTAGGGAAAGGCCAAAGAAACGATGGTTAGACTGTGTGAAAGAGGATCATCATCATTCTCCTGCCCTTGTGTGAAAGAGGATATGGGTAAAAAGGGGGTGACTACAGAGATGACGACTAATAGAGGAGTATGGAAGAAAAAGACATGTTGCGCCGACCTCAAATAAATTGAGATAAGGGCAGGAGAATGATGTTGAGCTAACTACTGCGTATAGTTAAATAATACTCAATTAAACAATGTTGTTTTTCAGGACCCAAAACCTGTGGCGATAATGAAAGGTATACGCATTGCAAACCGTCTTGCTCGAACGACACCTGTTCCTCTCTCGTGAGTCTGCGGAATTGCGAAAACCAAGAGCCTTGCAAAGCGGGATGCACTTGCACGGACGGATATTTCAGAGAAGAGGAGGGTTCGCCTTGTAAACCACTTTGCTTATGTTCCGAGGCGCTAGAAACGCACGATTGCTCAGCTTGGTTAGCTCAACATGAAAACGAAAAAATTAGGAGAGGAGTAAACTTAAAAGAAGAAGAATAGCGAAGAAAAATTTTTGATTCACGATTTTCTTGAAATTTTCGAAGTCATTTTCAGACTACTGTAATTGCTAATTTGTTAAAACAGTGACAATTAAACATCTTCAAATAACTTACATTTTTATTTAGAAAATCCTAAATCATCATCTGCCCAGCCGTTTCCCAACTATCTTGGGGTCGGCTTCCAGTCTAACGGACTCTACTGCCTATCTGACCTCAGCAACCCAGTTACTGTGGGTAATACGATACCCCGTGGAAAGACTGTTTGTCAGACTTTCGGGCTTCTGACGACCCGTAACGACAGTCAAAGATCCACGATTGACAGCCGGGACCAACGGCTTAACGTGCTTTCCGAGGCACGGAGGAGTCTCGGTATGTAAAGATGGTCACCCATCCATGGACCAACCCCGGCAAGCTTAACCTGATGGATCAACCCGTGCGGCTGTTATTTCTTTAGTCACGCGCTCCTCTTAGAAAATCCTAAATAACATTAAATAAATATTTCAGTACAATAAAGGTTGCCGCAGACTGGCAAGACGAGATAAAGCATTAACAATGCGACGACGCATTTCATTATAAATGTGACTGCGGGACTCTTAAGGTATAACAACGCAGGTAAGGTGGTTGATGTGTGTGTATTATCAGAAGATTTGGTAATTTAAAGAGCGTGTTCTCAGTTGAAGGTTTACTGAACGACTGGCGTTGTATACAGAGGTATTTCTCGTCAGAAGATTTTTTCTCCAGTGGCACCTTTGAATCCAACCTTTGACAAATATTTTTCTAAAGAATCGAATTTATAAAACTCAACTCCCCAGCCCCCCCATGTCAAAAAAAGGGCGCGATATATCGGACCTCTTTGCAGCCATTACGTTGCACAGGGCATAAACAGGTTCTGTTGTCAAAGTATATACTATTTCTACCTATAAAACGAAAAGAAAACGTCATAAAAAATAGAACCGGCTTCCTAAAAAAAAAAAAAAGGTGCAACTTTAATTTCAGAAGTCGGTGTTTCTGGTTCTGTATCATCGTTTTTTGACACCGACTCCCGAAATTGAAGTTATTTTGCACTTTTTTTTTGTTTTTTTAGGAAGCCGGTTCTATTTTTTTTGTGAGCAAGTTTTACTTTTCACTTTTTAGTTGTAATACCCCATTAATGAGTTAACAATGCATATTTACGCAATCGCGGTTGATTTGGTGTAAGTTTTTGAAGAGTTCCGTTGTCTGTCTCCGAAACTCATCATCAGATCTATATGAAATTTAAATGGGACCATAACGGAATAAACCCCTTCGAACAAAAAAAGAATTTTGCAAATATTACTATTTATGACGAAGTTATGCCCCAACATACTCGTACATAAAAAAATATAAACTTCCGAATTGATAACCTCCTCCTTTATGAAGTCAGTTAAAAAACACTGTACACAAGCGGACTTTATGTCTCACTATTTTTTACCGACTTCGAAAAAAGAGAAGGTTCTATGTTCTGCTGTTTGTTTTTTTTTAATTTTTTTTTTATGTATGTCCGCCCATTTCTCTGTCAATTGAGGACCGATTTTCAAAATTCTTCTTTTTTTATCCGTTAGAATATACTCCCAAGGTGGACCCATATTAATTTTATCGAAATTGCTTGCACCTTTTTTGCACCTTTTGGATCGTTTTTGGGAATCGCCGTCAAAAACCGCCCTGCACCGGCCGCGGTGTTAGGGCTCCTGCATACAGACGCAACGCGACGTCTGTCTGCGAGCTTTGAGAGTTGTAACCAACTCAGTTTTAATCTAAAAAGTTATCAGAAAAAAAAAAATAAACAAGCTTTTAAGTTCATGCACAAAATTTCCTGTATGCTGTTGACCGAGGAAGAGTTCCTCTATCTGTAGCTAATTCTTAATGTCAATTCGGGTCATGTTTACCATAAAAATGCATTGTCATTGGAACTAAACCAACATCATTGAATAAGAAGAAGTGGTTCAACTTGCAAGATTTGACCTGAACAAACAAACATTGCGAGTTTAATGAAAGATTGTAAAATACGCAGTACGTAACAGTTATGATAATTTCAAGGAATCTCATAATGTTTTTCTATTTATGTTTTAGATGCAAAATGTGGACCCAATGCAGTCTACGATTGCGTATTTCCCTGCCCACCTCAAAGGAATTGTGCTAATCGTGAAGAAATATTTTACTGTACACAGGAGATACAAGATTGTGAATACCAATGCGTTTGTAAGCCAGGTTTCATCAGAAAGAGTCGGCGTGGCGAATGTATACCGGAAAAAGAATGTGGTGCAAAGAATATGCCAACAAAATCGTGATATTATCATCCTTCATCCACAGCCCGACTTCGCCCACTGCTGAACATAGGCCTCTCCTTTTTCGTGCCAATCCCCACGCTTCTGTGCCAGTCTCATCCCGTGATGTCACTCCACAATTATTTCATAAAAAAATGTTTAACAATAAACATCTTACAAAAATGTACTTAACATATTTTTTATATTTACAAAATCCTCAATAAATTGAAATAAAAAACTAACAAAAAAAAAACCGACTACCAAAAAAAAAATACACTAAAAATGAAAAAATTACTTTATTTTCAGCAATCGGTGTTTGTATTTTATTTCTTCGTTATTTGACACCGACTTCCAAATTTAAAGTTATTTTTTTAATTTTTAGTGTATTTTTTTTTTGTAAAAAAGTTTTTTTTATTTTTCACTTTTTAGTTGTTATACCTCAGAACTAAAAACCCCAATAACATGGAACGTGGAATTTAAACATAGTCGTAATTGGAGAACACCAAAACGTCATCAAGGCATACGTATTTTTCGTTTTTGTTCAGTTTTTCAAAAAGCGCTGAAGCAATTTCGATAAAATTAATATGGTTCCACCTCGGGAGTATATTCTAACGGATAAAAAAAGAAGAATTTTGAAAATCGGTCCTCAATTGACAGAGAAATGGGCGGACATACATAAAAAAAAAATTAAAAAAAAAAACAAACAGCAGAACATAGAACCTTCTCCTTTTTCGAAGTCGGTAAAAAATAATGAGACATAAAGTCCGCTTGTGTACAGTGTTTTTTAACTGACTTCAAAAAGGAGGAGGTTATCAATTCGGAAGTTTATATTTTTTTATGTATGTTGGGGCATAACTTCGTCATAAATAGTAATATTTGCAAAATTCTTTTTTTGTTCGAAGGGGTTTATTCCGTTATGGTCCCATTTAAATTTCAAATAGATCTGATGATGAGTTTCGGAGACAGACAAGGGAACTCTTCAAAAAATTACACCAAATCAACCGCGATTGCTGCTATCGTAAATATGCATTGTTAACACATTAATGGGGCATCACAACTAAAAAGTGAAAAATAAAAACTTGCTCACAAAAAAAATAGAACCGGCTTCCTAAAAAAACAAAAAAAAAGTGCAAAATAACTTCAATTTCGGGAGTCGGTGTCAAAAAACGATGATACAGAACCAGAAACACCGACTTCCGAAATTAAAGTCGCACTTTTTTTTTGTTTTTTTAGGAAGCCGGTTCTATTTTTTATGACGTTTTCTTTTCGTTTTATAGGTAGAAATAGTATATACTTTGACAACAGAACCTGTTTATGCCCTGTGCAACGTAATGGCTGCAAAGAGGTCCGATATATCGCGCCCTTTTTTTGACATGGGGGGCCTGGGGAGTTGAGTTTTATAAATTCGATTCTTTAGAAAAATATTTGTCAAAGGTTGGATTCAAAGGTGCCACTGGAGAAAAAATCTTCTGACGAGAAATACTGAGTATTCTACTGTACTTTTGGATGAAATATAAAACCTAAATTGTTAGGTGATCACTTCGAGTGATATTATTACTGTTCTACATTAGTACCGTCTCGCGCACAGAGCAGACTATTGATACGTAATTCAGGGATATTCAGGTACGTGTTTTGAGATACCTTGTTAACTTTTGTGTGATAGAATTCAGGCCGTTCTGAATAATAAAATGATTAATTACCTACATCTAGCCTTCTTCATTTCTACTTACATATAAAATTTAGATATTTAATAATCAGATTGTTGTTTGGCACCGACTCAAAATTAGTTTATATAATATTTGATATTTTGTGTAGGTAAATAAGCTCAATATTCAACCAACTAAAAAGCAAAAAATAAATAAGTCTTGAGGTTTATTTATTTTTTGCTTTTTAGTTCTTTTTCGTCGGTTGAATTTTTTGTTAAAAAGTTTTTTTACAAGACGATTCCGGCTTCAAGTTCCGGGCTGTACGACAGGAGCTCTTGCAAGTCTGCCGTGTTCTGAGAACAGGGCGTTTTATCGTACGAGCTGGAGGGTGAGCCTCTGTGGGTCTGCCAACATCTGCGGTCGGAGTTCTACGGTCTGTGTCCAACTCTGTGGACTGAGATGCCTACTCTCCACACGGGCCAGCATAAAACAGTGGATTGTTTTCATCATGCGTAAAGCGCCAACTAGTTAATACGCATCAATTTTTCCATTAATTTTTATTTCATCTTTATATCAAACTTCGTTGACAATTACGTGACTTAAAACACACTCACGCGCCCACCACGGGAACCGTGATGTAGCCATTACGCCCACGCTCGATCTGGAATCTCTCCGCGCAAGCGCTCCTGTGCCGTTACCAATTTAAAGCTTAATATCCAGTAAACTACTGCAGCTAGATACAAATAAAAAATACGCGTGTATAGCTGAAACTATAGAAAATCGACGTATGTGAAAACTAAAGTACGATAATGTGTTCTAAGTACTTCAAAAGAACTATAAACGTTAACGTTAAGGGTGCCCAGAGGACACGGTGGAGCATACGGTGGAAATAGATTTTCGATTAATGGCAAGCCTATGGGAAATAAATACCTAGTCTTGCCTTTCTATGCTTTTCTAAACCCTTTCCCTTAACACCACATTCATGGGAACTTTCATACAAAGTAAATAACTACATAGTAAAATTCTTGACTTCCAAGCTTGATATTTATGTAGATATAAATATCTATACACGTAGTTACCTCCGAGTTTGTTACATGATAGACACGCGTTTGACTACTACCTCACCTGATGGTAAGTGATGATGTGGTCAAAGATGGAGCATTTATGGATTCTTTTCATGAGAAGCCCAGCTTTACCTTCATGAGCCATAAAAAACACACGACTTTACCAGTTCAGCCAAAATTTCGTGGTTGATTTTTAAAAGTTCGTTCACCATATACATATCAATAACTGGCAAGGTGATGAATGAACTAGCTTAGCACGTTTAGAAATAAACATTGATTAGCTTATCAGCTCAGTTGACCACTATTTAAAATAAAAATTGATGCAATTCCACCGTACGAAGCGGAAAATTTATTAAAATCATAACACATCTGTGACTAATAGAAACAAAGTATATTAGTGTTTTGAAATGAGTATAAGTAGTAAATTAAAAATAAGCATACAGAATCCGTGTGGAAAAAACCTTGTCGACCAGTGTTATTTATTACAATAGAAAGGTACTTAAATAATACACAATTACAAAAAAAAATACTTAAATACATACAAAAGAATACATTTAGGCGTCAAAGTATCCACATCACTGTCAATTGGGTAAGCCGAGAACGTGCACAGAAATTGAAATTGCCATTCAACGTGGCAATGCTGCCAGTCTTTTGAGCACGTTCCCAGATGACAGCGATGTGGGGGAGTACTTCGACACCTGAACGTATTTTGTTTTTGTATATTATGTGCGTACCTATAGTAGGCGCCAGATAAGAGTGAAATAAAGTATATTTACAACTCCAGCTTCCTCATTTGTGATAGAATAATTCTACCTATGCCAATATTTTAGGCATAAAAGCTGCAATCAAAGTTCCCAGTCTTAATTTAGTTGCCACAAAAACTTCGTTAATATGAGTCGTTTAGTGTGTGTTAGCAGGAATGATGTCACCCCAGCTTCCAAATTCAATACAGGCAAACCAGTGAAGTTATGTTTTGTTCGTTTTGGACAATAGGCAGAAAAATAAGTCATAATAGCAGCACAAAGCAGAAAAGAACTGAACGATAACACTTAAAAAGTGTTGAAACTACGATCAAAAATGTGTGTGTAAGCTGGAATGACGTCACCCCAGCTACTCATGTAATATCTTCCAAACGAAAGAAGATATATTATGATTATGTATTAAAGTTTTAAAAACAAGGCATAATAGCTGCCATTGGCAGCAAAATTTTCGAATCTCTGGTCAATATACTCTATGAGTTATTAAACCGATAAATATGTGTAAGCTAGAGTGACGGCACCCCAGCTGCTCATCTCATATCATCCGTATGAAAGAAGATATAATTATGTATTATAGCTCAAAAATTAAGGCGTAATAGATGCCACAGGTAGCAAAATTAATAAATCTTTAGGCCTTGTAGTTTCTACGTAATAAACAAAAACAGTATCCGCGCCAAAAAAATCAAATTATTGCTTCGGAGATGGTAAGGAGCGGTGTTGCGGCTTTGTGCGCTACATTATCAGTTCGAAGTAGTTTGAACTCGATTATAGACTGAGAGCCAAATACACACTTTTATCGTACTATTTGTGCATTGGAGTTTTTTATAGTCATATTGTGAGTTTAAACATAGAATGACACAAAATTAAAAAAGTTGTTCTGATTTGATTGCGCATCCATCTTAACCGAACTATAGAGAACAAGTCACAAACAACAACAATAATAGTAGTTCTCTCGTCATCTAAAGTTGATAAGAATCTACTTTTCAATATTACATTCATAGTTCCATTAAAGTTCAGTCGGCTCTCAGTCTATATCTTCAAAATATAAAATTAAAATTATTTTGCGCGTAAGTTAAAATTACTTCTACTATAGTGTTTGCTAAGTACAAACTTGTTTGCAATAATGTAGCGCACGGAGCGGCCGTTCCGTACCTCCGCCGAAGCAATATTTGAATTTTTAGCGCGAAAACTGTGTTTTTTTTATACGCGCATAGAGATTTGAAAATGTTGCTGCCTGTGGCATCTATTATACCTTTTTGATCGTAGTTTCAACACTTTTTAAGTATTACCGTTCAGTTCTTTCCTGCCATGTGCAGCTATTATGTTACTGTATTTTTCTGCCTATAGTCTAAAACCCTAACTGCACTGGTTTTCCTGTATTGAATGAGGAAGCTGGGGTAACGTCTCTCCAACTAACACACACTAAACGACTCAAATTAACGATGTTTTTGGCAGCTAAATTAAGACTGGGAACTTTGATTGCAGCTTTTATGCCTTAAATATTGACATAGGTAGAATTATTACATCACATATGATGCAGCATTTATTGTCATTTATAATTTGAAAAACAGAAATAATGACACAAAGCTGTCACGAATCAACATCTCTCTTGATCCTTAACATTATCTAATAATGGAAAACGATTCATATTTAATTGTTCAGGTACATAGGAAGACTTATTAGGGAAAGGCAATGATATCTGGCGCCTACCATAGTTAGGTTAAGATTTTTGGTTTTAGTGTAGATATAGTTAGTTAATGATTACTTTATTCAAAACTTCTCATAAAAATATAAAACAAGGAACCCTAAATAAAACATGCATGCCCGAGCAAATTAAAGTCACTGTATAAATTGCTACATGACGGAATCAAGCCTTCGTTTGTTCAAAGCATATTGAGTCGTGCAAGATCAACATGTTTACACCACTTGTGTTGTTTGTCAGCTGTGTCGTGTTGAGTGGGGCTCAGACAGATACCGAAGATCACCCGGTTTTCCAGCAAAAATATCCAGGTACCCGGAGACATTTGATTTCATTGGAAAGTTCTGACCCTTCACCCGTGTGAAGGTAGATCGGCCATTATCTGAAGGAACATACTCCCAGTATTCCATTTAAGGCGCAGATGTACGACTTCTAATGATTTTAAATTGAACACCACGTCTAAATGATTAGTCTTATTTCTCGACAAATTTCTTCGTAATTTGATATGTGAATATTAGAAATTAATTTTTATAACATAGTGTAATCAATTCGTAATGTCTAACGCGGATACAAAATTAAGAATCACGCAAAAAGTATTAAGTGTATTTTTATGAATCTTTCATTATTTTAAAGACAATTTATTTATTTACATTTTAGTATACGTGTTTTAGTAAATTACATGTTGTTTTATGTATGATGAATTAAGAGGCCTCTTACAGTCCACTAGCGCCGCCAATCGAAAAAATGTCATAACTCGTAAATAGAATCAAAAATACAAAATATGTTCTATTATTAGTGTGGAAAAGGCAATAAAGTAATTGTATAACACCTTATCAACACTTGAAATATAGCTGTTTAGCTAAATCGTGCATTCAAAACATAAACGGCCGTTTTTGTTACAAATGCACGATTTAGCTAAACAGCTATATTTCAAGTGTTGACAATGTGTTATAAAATTACGTTATTGCCTTTTCTACACTAATAATAGACCACATTTTGTATTTTTGATTCTATTTACGAGTTATGACATTTTTTCGATTGGCGGCGCTAGTGGACTGTAAAAGGCCCCTTAATAATGCGTCTAATTTGGGACTGCGCTCTTTGACGGGCGAGTCCCATAACTGGGTGGACGTACGACGCGTTGCGTGAGTTCAGCAGAGAACACGCAAGCTAACCACTCAAGGCCGTTGGCATATAACTGCGCCTTAATATTCCAGGACATGGTCTACCCATGTGCCAAGTTTTATCCCAATCCGTTCCGTCGCTACATGTATGACGTCGGTAAAAAACAAACGCGGGGCTTTCTGTGTTGATTTTCTTTTCTATGACCACCTGTACATACTGATACGTCTCTGTGCCTCGGAAAGCACGTTAAGGCCCTTCTCGCGGTCCAGTGGCACCCTCACTGAATAAAAAATCGTAGCATAGCACAGACAATAAATATTAAAAAATCCAACTTCACGTTTGTTACAAAGAGGATAAAGAATTTTTACGCTGTTAAAACAGGTCTCAAAATGTTTCGAAAGTGTCAGAAACGGCCGTTTTTGGCACTTTTGCCTACTACTTTGGATACGAAACATTTTGAGACCTGTTTTAACAACGTAAAAATTCTTTATCCTCTTTGTAACAAACGTGAAGTTGGATTTTTTAATATTTATTTTCTGTGCTATGCTACGATTTTTTATTCAATGAATTTATTCAAAAAATTCAATTCGCCACTGGACCGCGAGAAGGGCCTTAAGCCGTTGGTCCTGGCTGTCAATCGTGGATCTTTGACAGTCGTTACGGGTCGTCAGAAGCCTGAAAGTCTGACAACCAGTCTTACCAAGGGGTATCGTATTAACCAGTAACTGGGTTGTGTGTGGAGACTAGATAGGCAGTCGCTCCATGTTAAATACTGGTTCTGAGCTACATCCGGTTAGACTGAAAGCCAACCACAAGATAGTTGGGAAACGGCTAGGCAGATATATTATTGTGTGGGGTTAAAATTGATCCCAGCATCACCATTGTGACAAGCTTATTGTCAATATAATTGTTACTTAGTTTAATCATTTTCTTTTCCATTTCCAGAGTGTAATGAACCCAACGAAGAATTACGCCATTGCGTTAAGACTTGTGCTGGCGAAGCAACTTGCTATGATCGTGAACAGATTGTCTGCCCAGCTGACGAAAACTGCATACCCAGATGCGTATGTAAGGAAGGTTTTATCAGACAGTCACAATTCGCTAAATGTATGCCAAAAGAAGAGTGTGGTAAGTCATGTTATCTACAAGTATAAATAATAAAAACGACGAATAAAAAAATGTAAATCAAATTAATAAAGAAATTATAAAAATAATGAATTAAAAAATCTTAGATCAATAAAATTAATTATAAATTATAGAAGAAAACAAAAAAAGTGTTAATTTAGCCTAAACATGGAAATTTAAAAATGATCACAGGTTGCAACGGTTACAAATATCGTTCATTTTTATTTCTTTAATCTTTCGTCTGAACCAAGTAGGGTTATGAAAAATATCTAGGTCAAGTACTTAGCTCACACGATGGCAGTCTCTCCATTGAAGAATTTAGCCCAATATTGACAACATCCTCCTCTCCTCTTCAGTTGTACACTCTTGATAGAGTGGTCGTGGTTTATGATGATGTTGGACTGTTACGGTTATCCTCTGCGAGTACGGCAGCCCTCGCAATGCGTTTCCAACGGCTTCTGTTGTAGGTGTCGCGAGAGCATTGCACAACGTAGAATTATGTGCTGCCTTTATGGGTGTTTTTTTATATATATAGTTGATAGGCACGCGTTTGACCACTATCTCACCTGATGGTAAGCGATGATGTGGTCAAAGATGGAGCACGCTTGCCTAGAAGTAACTTATTCACTCTTGACTTAAAGACTCCCAGGTTGTAGCTACCAGGAAACACAGACTCCGGAAGGGAATTCCACTCCCTAGCTGTATGTATTCTTAAAACGTTTTGTGCGTGTGAATGGGATGTTCACCATGTACCGGTGGCACATCGCCGTACGTCTTGTGGTCCGCTGATGGAACGGGCTTGGGGGAATCAAATTATGCAATTCTGTCGCACACTCCCCAAAATGTAACCGATAGAAAACCGACAGGCTAGCAACTCGGCGTCTATGCTCAAGACTTTGGAGCTTCGACCCAACGAGCCTATCATTGCCGATGATCCTCTTGGCTCGGTTCTTAATTGACTCAAGGGTATCAAGCTGGTATCTGGCAGATCCGTCCCAAAGATGAGAGCAGTACTCCATACACGATCGAACTTGCGCTTGATAGGTTGGAGCAGCTGGTCCGGCGTGAAGTACCGTCTCACCTTTGCGAAGATCCCCAACTTTTTGGCAGCCACTTGAGCCTTTGCCTCTATGAAGGGACCAAAATTTAGGGTAGATGTTAACGTAACACCAAGAAGATCAAGTTGGTCGGTTGGTCCAGCGTGTAGGTGATCTTCCTCGTGAACGTGTCCCCTCTACATGGTCTTGGACGATGAGGCGCCAGAGTCATCGTTGAGGACAACATGGAGTCTTCGTTGCGGATGACGTGTCTGAAAAATTTAAGTATTCGTATTTGCACAACCAACGATATCTTTGATTTTGAGTTCTTTTACGGTTAACAACATCGGGGGAAACTAAACAAAAGTCCTAGTATTCCTAACGTCACATTGGGACACCGTGGCTTCGTATGCCTAACCACGATTGACGTGGTCGTACCGCGGTAGTCACTCGCTCGCCGACACATTTACCGTGAGCACACGATAATTTTTTATGATAATCAGTCGGTAATTTTTTTTTCCACAAGCCCTCCTCACTATTCACAGTTCACTGTAACTTTTGTAAGCCGCCGAGGCAAAGAAGCTCGAAGAGTCCCGGAGAAACGATTAAACTGGCTTGGGTCCCGCAACGAAATTAATCAGAAAAGAAAAGGCGGCGGAGTAAGAAAAGCATAATTTCCACTTCCTAACGGCTGTCTAACTAGTATTTTACAGCTTTCCTAGTTAGTTCTAGGTAATTTTTCGGATTTTTTTTGCTAAAAAAAAACGTTTTTTTTTTTTAAATTAATAAAATATATTATCAATACTAATTAATAATTAAATGTTATAATACTAAATTACGAGGACATAATTATGAGCCAAAAAATGGTACATTCACAGAATTTTGATAACTGCAATAACTAAATCACAGCATGGATTTGCCCGTTATTCAATTTAAAATATCTCCGTATTTACTTTTCGTTAGATACGCCTTTCTTAATATCGGGAGCAGAATTTTCAAAAGTAAGCACAAGTCAGAATATTTTAATTTAACATGAAAATTTGAGCAGAAGTTAAAATGTAATATTAATAGAAAATAAAATAATATTTAATATAAAATGACAGAAAATAAAAATAAAGGTCAGAAAATAATATATATGTTAGAAAAAAAATCGCATTAGATAAAAATAGATCACAGATTACAGATTACAATAATTAATCCTTCCTTTTCTCTATAATTTCTAAGATTTTCCTTGAGACAAGTGGGGCGGTCATGAAAGATGTCAAGCTCAAGTTGTACACACCAATAATTATACGTTCATGAGTACGAGTTTTGCAGGACTCTGTACCCTGGACCCTGTTCCGTTTACCTCTGAAGTGACCCTCGACTATAAACGTCTAAAGTTTATAGCATACCTTTCGGGTTATAGAAGTTTATTCTCATTAAGACAGTCGTCACTTACATGAGAACTAACCTTTAAAGTTCGCTAACTTAATTAAACTTTTCTTTTAACTTTTTTAGGGGATCCATGTCCGATGTATACACACTATACGGAATGCAAACAAATCTCGAAAGAACTGTGCTCTTCAATCGTAAATCCGTCAGAATCCCGTCGAAATCCAAATTCGTCGAGTGACAATACAGAAGCATGCACACCTGGGTGCACTTGCCGGTACGGATATTACAGACAAAATGAAACTTCACCCTGTGAAAATAGTTGCTTGTGTCCTGAGATGAAAAATGTTCAGTATTGTGAGTATTGGAAAAAAACAAATGGCTACGCAACGACTTAAATATTTCTTACTATTTTTTGTGGGTTGTTTCGAACTAGATTCAGAGGGCCTAGTATGAGTTTTTTAACGCGCTGGAACGCGTTTGCGTAAACGTTCGCTTATGTCAAATCGTATAAAAAAGGTTACCCGTTATGGTCACCAGACTGTACCTATACAGTTTTAGTACAAATTGACATTTTCTTTAACACGATCGAGGACGTTAAAAATCTCACACTCAGGGTACAGATATTGTGTCTTTTTGAAGTGATATTGTTTTGCAATAAACATGTAACTGATTAACGTGAGTTTCATTTTATTTATTTAATTAAATTCATAAATAATATGCGTAAACTTATTTTTCTTTGTGTCGCCAAGACTACAGTCATCATATTTTATTGGCCCAAATTTTTCTACTTCCACGGGATCGTCGGTGGCATCGCAAAGGTCGCTTGGGCTGCATGTTTTGAGGGACAGAGAGCAGGACAGGAGATGCGTGATAATGTTATCCCTAAAGTTACTACACTTTCAGTATGAGAACATCACAGAGGATCTGAACAATCTGCGTAAGGGCAAATAAAGATAAAACAGTTTTGAAATTACCGTGACATTGGTGCCGATTCTGTAGTGCACTGTGGAGGTATGAGTTTTGACATCTCTAACTTAGTTCATAGCTATAGCCGTCCTTTTCTCGCACTGCCTTTTAGTAAAAGACAGCGATTCTCTAATTTTAGTTTACTTATTAAACAAAAGAATCGGCACCAATGTCCCTCTTTTTGATTTTCAGTCATGGCGGCTAATTTTAGTGGACTAGCCATCGAAGCGGGAAATAAAGCTATAGTGCACGCGTTCGCAAACACAGGTGCACTGTTGTAGTCCAATGGGTTGGCAATCGGACGTGGCCAGGGAGAGATAAGGCAAAGTACCAACGGCTTAATGTGCTTTCCGTGGCACGAAGGCATTACGCCGTGAACTTTCACTCTGAGCTCCACTGAGAAATCCACACTATGTAATATTGTACATGCAAAAGTAACTATATGTCTGTTACCTCTTCACGTCTTAAGCTACCACCCGCATCCGTTGCTATGCCACGTAAAGTATTTATTTTTTATTAGAAATCTTGCCATCATCCCAGTTGGCATTTAGTTATAAACAGATGTAATAAAGGTGGTTTTCGAGGCGGGTGCTACCCCTAGCGGGGTACATCATCATTTATTCGTGTAGTCAGTTTATGTGAATATCAGGATAACATCTTTCTCTTTCATCTCGCCTCTGTCTCGCCTCTTTTTGCGGACAAGTAATTTTTGGGATTGTTAGTTGCTCCGCAAGTTGGTTTGGATGTTTTTGTAGTCTTGCTTTGTATTTTTCACCATAAGAAGCAATTTCTTGTTTGACTGTTGGCATATCAAGAATTTCGTGAAGCTCTGTTATTTTGAGGAACCACGGTGCATTCGATATCTGTCTCAGTATATTATTTTGCATTTTTTATACTGTTAGGTTGGTTGCACTGGCAGCGGACACTTGTATACCGTATATCAAAATCGGTTTTATCATGGCTTTGTAGATGAAAATTTTATTGTCCATTGCGAGAATGTCTGCACATCAGCCAATAAAGATCTTTTTACTTTAAATTAATCTCATCTCTTTTAGTCTTAATATGTTTCCGCCAGGTGAGCCTCTGGTCCAAGTGCATGCCTAGGTACTTTACGGTGTCTTGATGTGGCAGTTGTACGCCGTTCAGGGTGACAGGTGCACAGTCTTCCTCGCGGAGTGTGGATGTAATATGTGTTGATTTCAATTCTCCACTTAGCTAGCCACTTCTTTACTTTATTAAGGCTGCTTTGTAACATTCGTGATGCTTTAACTGGGCATTTATTCGAGGCCAGCAGAGCAGTATCGTCAGCAAAGATAGCGATCGTCGTATCTGGGCTCTGTGGTAGGTCAGATGTGAACAGCGTGTACAGGACAGGTCCAAGTACGGTGCCTTGTGGCACTCCTGCGGCTATTTCGTGAAACCCTGATGTTGAATCGCTTTCTTTTACTTGGAATATTCCGTTAGATATGTTTGACTCATGATTTCGTAGAATTTGTTGGTAATAAGGACTTTATTTTGCATAACAGTCCGTTGTGCCATACTCTGTCGAAGGCTTGCTGTATGTCAAGAAATGCCGATGAACTGTTTTCTTCATCTCAAATGATTTTCTAATTTTCCTGCACACTCTGTGGACCTATTCTATGGTAGAATGTTCTCTCCGAAAGCCGAACTGGTGGTCTGAGACAATGGATTTTTCCCTTAAGGTACTTTTGAGTCTATAAAGCAGACACTTCTCAAAGAGTTTGGACATAATGGGCAGCAGGCTAATCGGTCTGTATGAAGTTACTTCGTGCGGAGGTTCACCAGGTTTATGAATCATTATTACCAGGGAAACTTTCTATAAATCTTGGAAGTATCCTACCCTCAGAATAGCGTTGAAGAGTATGGTAAGGTACTCGCGTACCTACGCGATAGCCTTTCGTGGTAATTTTTCTAGGACTTTTTTGTCGATGAGGTCGAATAACCAAGCCTTGTTACTATCCATGGATTTGATATTTCTAACAACCTTGCTGGGCATCACTAGTTTTAGGGGACGGTCGATTTGAGTTGAGGATTGAGTCAATGTCCAATTTCTCTGCGGTAGATACAGCGTTGTTCGGCTTGAAAACGTTGCTCAGATGTTTGGCGAATTCTTCCGCCTTACTTTGTCTGGATCTAGCTCATCTTCCGTCCTGCATCCGTAGTAATAATAATAATAATAATAAATGATTGTTGACATTACCGTCCCACATGACGAGAACCTCGTGAAAGCCGAGAAAGATAAACAAATCAAGTATATTGACTTGACTCGCGAGGTTGTCGACATGTGGGATGTGGACTCAGCGATCATTGTACCGATAGTCGTATCAGCCAATGGCTTAATAGCCACGAGCCTCGACCAACACCTCAGGAGGCTGTCGTTAGGTGGCTGGATCAAGAGCTTGATTCAGAAAGCAGTACTTCTGGACACGGCTCGCATTGTCAGGCGGTTCCTCTCTCTGGAGCCCTGACTGCCGGTAGCTTGGACCCTGTTCTTGATACCGGTGGGATACTATTTTTTATATTTTTAAATGCTTTTTTGTTTTTTTTTGTATTTTGTTTTCATTGAAATATTTAAAAATATAATTTATATGTATTTACAAATGAATAAACGAAATAATAATAAAACTCTTTATTTAGTCGTAGTGGTGGGTTGTAGTGTAATGGTTTGTCGAAGTGTTTGCATGCTCTTCATAGTGATTAGTTCGTCGCTTTTGTTGCTGTAAGGCCCTCCAGATAAATTTGCAGATCTGCATCATTGGCTTCCGTTATTAGGGTCTTAAATTCTTAAGCAGCTTTATTGAATGCTGCTTTCTCGCTTGGGTATCTACTTGTATGCCACGTTCTTCATAGTCTCCTTTTATTCTTTATTTTCAACCGTATGCTTTTCAAGTAAACTTTGCGTTGCAGTAGACGCTCCGTAGTTACCAGTGTGCACTGCCAACAACAGTCTTGAATGGTTGTGGTTATTGTTTTTGCAGCCTTGTCAATGTCTGGTTATACTTTTAGAGCTATTTGTAGGTCCAGCTTTTGTTATTGAAAAAAGATCCAGTCTGTACGTTTGTCATACAGCTTTATGGTTTCTGTAATATTAATTACTGTGGTTCCAATTGATAGTATTACCGGTACATGATTTGAGTTTGCGTTCAGGCATGTTTTTATTTTGTGTAAGGTAGGCCAGCTGTAGGTGGGTTCTGCGGTTAAGATTGCAGTAAGATTATTCTTCTCAAGGCTTTTCTTAAGGTCTCTGCCTTTGGTGTTAGTCAGTCTAGAGCCCCAGTGGAGGTTCTTTGCATTCCAATCCCCTCCAACTATAAATTACATTAAGTATTTTTTTTATTGATTTTTTGGGCCTGGAACCCTTGCGGGCGTCCCCAGAACGGACCAAAGTTCATCATTACAATCTGACCAATGCAATGGTTTCGAAACGCAAAGAGGACTAACATACAAGCATTAATTTTTATCTATATAGATGGATAATGAACAAAAACTTAACATTTCCGAAGTGGTGCTAAAATTTTCCCTAAACATCAGGAAAGTCAAACAACAAAGGCATCAGAATGTGAAGTTGGAGATTGTTCTCCATATACACATTCTGATGACTTTGTCACTTTGATGAAAAATTAACTGCTTCTAAATAGAAGGATGAACAAATAAAAAATATTTCAATCAAATCAGTAGTTTCTGAGAAATCCTGTGATAGATTCAGCATACTCCTCATGTTTGGAATAATAGTCTAGTGGCACTTTAACTTGATAACCGCCTCCAATGTTTTTATCGTAGATTATTAAAGTCCTGTTTTAAAAACTTATCGAGTAACACGAATAGGTTAGCACTTAACTCTTTTTATTAATGTTACTTCGTTATGTAGTGCCAAAGCAAAAACACATAACCCTTCCTGCGTCGTGCAGTCGGGTAAAAAGTTGATAAAAATAGGTACCTATCAAAGAAAAATAAAAAAAATTAGGTATCAATAGGAAAAATGATTGCGGTCGTTTTTAGGGTTCCGTACCCCATGGGACGTCCAAACGGAGCCCTATTGCTGTCACTCACGTGTCCGTCTGTCGGTCGTCTGTCACGAAGTTTAGTTCCGAAGAATTTTTTAACTTCTAATTGACATAAGAACTTGAAATTTGATGATAATGTTTATTATTACGTATATTTTACTAACAAATACCAAAATATTGATAAATCTGTTTTTTTCTTTAAAATTCCCTCATTTGGTACGGAACCCTAAATGTGCCAAGTCCGACACACACTTGGCCGGTTTTGTCAAAATTGACAGGTGTAACTTTTTTGATAAGAATTAGTAGAACAATGCAAAATAGGGTTCATGTTTTAAAAGATGGCCGGATATTAGGTGAGTATCCGGTCAAACTGCTATCAGTCTCACCCCAATCAGGTCAGATTTTGAGTTAGTAATGGTTTCTGGTACACTTACTCACATTATTTTCGTCGTGCCACCAAAGAAGTCTCGCAGACGTTGTGCGATGAATATAATGTGAGTAAGTGTACCAGAAACTATTACTAACTGAAAATCTGTCCTAGTTGGAAAATGTGCTAGCTGAAAAATGACTTACATGGAACCTGACCTACTTGGAATCTGACGTCCATTACCGCTTTCGTGAAAACTACGCATGTGAATTCGTAGTAGTACCTTGTGAATACAAATGCCACTGTAAAGACGGGTTCATCAGCAAGACTGATCAAGCGACGATGCCAGAAGTCTGTAAATCTTCTATCGTGACAATTAAACAGCGTTGTTTTTCAGGACCTGACTGCGGCAGAAATCAAGTATATACTGATTGCAAATAGTCTTGTCAAAACGAAACCTTCTGTGCGATCAAGAATCCATCAATCTGCGTCAGCGAAGAGTCTGAGCCTTGAAAACCGGGATACATTTGCAGGAACGGATACTTCAGAATTGAAGAAGATTGACCGTGCGTACCGCGTTGCATATTCCTGAAATGCGGTATTCGCCAGATTGCTTAGATTAGTAAGCTGAATACTAATTATGTATATACTTATTACTCGAATTTTGAAGGTTAAGAAACATAAAGTTTTTCATTGTTTACCTTACCTCTAATTAAACCTAACCTATTGGTTTCAGCATCAGAAAAAATAAGTAATAAAGCACTGAACCCCGTATTTATTGGGAAATACAGTTACGCCACTATTTCTCAACAATATTTTCAACTAAATGCGCTTAGAAAATAGTTTTTATTTAAATAAACCTTAATTTGTGTGAAATACGTATCAAAAATACAGAAAGATACTGAGTTTTTGTACTAGTTTAAAGAATACTCTCAGTTCAGTAAATTATAAGCAAATCGTAATGCCTACGCACTAATTACACTAAGACGAAAATCTTATTCAACAAAGACCCTAGTAGCATCAATCCAGAAAAGTTTATAGCTACCCGAGATTAGCTGCGTGGTTGACAATATGTAGCCCAAAAACATAGTTACAAGCTGCTTTTCTATCTCTATCTCAAGATTGAGACTGAAAATCAAACTATTATAAAGACGCCTGCATTACGCGAATGGATAGAATTAGGAATGAGTATATAAGTGGAAGTCTGAAAGTGGCACCGTTGACTGAAAAATTGTGTGGAAATCGGTTGTCATAGTATCGGCATGTGATGCGGAGGAATAAAGAAAATGTCGTGAGGAAAGTCTTTTGTATGGTGTGGATGGCTATAAGAGTAGAGAAAGGCCAACAAAACGATGGATGAACTGTGTGAAAGAAGATATAGGTAAAAACGGGCCAAATGCGTATCGGATTTCACACATTAAGGGTTCCGTACCAAATATTGGTATTTGTTAGTAAAGTACACGTTATACTTATTGTTACGTCGAACGTATTTCACTGGTACGTTCGAGAATGTAGTCGAAGATTCCAGAAGTTTCCACTACGTTCGAGAACATTCCATTGTAGTACTGTGTAGAAGTTCATAGATGTTTCTAGAATATTCCAGTATAGGATAGTTTGACAATGTTCTAGAAACTTCGATGACTGTATAAATAGGCCGGACGGCGGCGGCGGGCGAGTGAGTCAGTCTGTTTTCGACTACGGATGCGAACGGAAGCGAATACAATCGATTACGAAGAGAATAGTGATTATAAGCGATTCATTATTTGTGTAAATAAGTTGTTGAGTTAATAAAGGGTATTTGGTTAATTAATTGGTGTAAAATCCCATACCCAGCTCGTAACAAATTGGTGTCAGAAGTGGGATAAATTATGCAAATTTTACCAAAGGACGACACGGAGGGTATTCGTACAAGGATTCAACGGCAGCAAGACATGGATCAAAGGCGGTTAGGAGATTCCCCGATACAGACGCCGGGTGGTGCTCAGCCTGCGACAGAGCCAGTCGCTGGCCCATATGGAGTTTCTTCAGCACCAGCGATGCCAGACTTGTCTGCGCTAATGGTGCTGTTGCAGGAAAAGGCTCGTCGTCAAGAGGAGCAGGCCCGCCCTCAAGAGGAGCAGGCCCGCCGTCAAGAGGAGCAGGCCCCCCGCCTAGAAGAGCAGGCCCATCGGTGGGAAGAGAAGCTTCAACAAAATAAAGAACAGCAGGCCCGCTGCCAAGAAGAGCAGGCCCACCGCCGAGAAGAACAGGCCCGCCGCCAAGAAGAACAGTCCCGTCGAATGGAAGAGAAGCTTCAACAAGATAAAGAAAAAAAAAAGAAAAAAAAGAGGAGCAGGCTCGCCGCCAAGAAGAGCAGATGCTCCTCATAAAAGACCTTCACTCAACACTTGGCAAGAAGCTCCAGTTGATTAAGGAACAGGTTCACCAGCATGAGAATCGTATCTCAGAAGTTGAAGTTTAGATTGCTGGGGTGAAGAAGGCTTTAGGTGAACTTAGGGCTGGAGACGGGGTTGTGTCTTCAGTGGTTGCTGCACCTTCGGCACGTGGATTTAAGGTGCCGCCATTCGACGGAACATCTTCATGGTCGGCCTACAAAATTCAATTTGAAGCCGTTATGAAGGCGAATGGGTGGACCAAAGAGCAAGCTATGACCACGCTCACCTTAGGACTCCGAGACCAGGCTCTAACCACACTTGAGGCTCTTGGAAAGGATGTGACCTACGAACAACTGCTGGAAGCGTTAGAGTCCAGATACGGCGACGCTCACTTGGAGCACGTATTTCGCGCTAAGTTAAGGGATTGCGTTCAACGTAGTACCGAGAATCTACAGCAGTGGGCCTTGGAAGTTGAAAAGTTGGTTCAGAAAGCATACCAGTCCGCCCCTGCACTCATCAATGACAATCTGGTACAGGCGTTCATCGACAGAATACGTTACTTGGAAGTTAGAGCCGCTGTAAGACCTGGGCATCATGAGACACTGAAGGACGCCTTAGCCCATGCCTTGGAAGTAGAGGCAGTGAGGCAAGTCCATCGAACACACCGTATCAGGGAGGTTGTGGCATCACCTGTACGCAATCTTCCGCAAGGGCATAGCCCTAGGTGTTACACTTGTGAAGAAAGGGGTCATCTTCGGTCAAGCTGTCCAAAGCGAAGCACACTGAGAGAAGATCAATCCCAGCAAGGAAGGGCGGCTCGGCCAGTTCGGTGGAGGAGCGCGAGTGGCGCGACATGGCGCACGACCGTGGTGGAGGCCCCTGAAAGTTTGAGTTCCAGTGATGTCGTCAAGGTCGGTGCGGCATCCGACAAGTGCATAAAACAAGACCAAGTGAAGAGTAAAGTGAGTACAGGCGTGGATGGTGTTGCTAGCGTCGTGGCCTCCAAGAAGGACGACTGTGTGATAGTGTGCGCGCGCGATGCGGATGATAGGTCTGACCCGGGATTGAGCGGAGTGAGGATGCTGCAGAATGGATGTCAGCAATGAATGGAAGGAAATCCTACAGCTTGCTCAGCAAAATGACCCGGACCTTAACCTATCTTTGACTGGATTAAAGCTGGTGCTTCTAAACCCAAGTAGAGTGATGTTATCCAGGATGAAGTCTTGTGCCGTAAATGGGAAAACGCTCGAGGAGACAACTGTCATCTACAAATTGTTGTCCCCAAATCCAAAGTACCTGATGTTTTATGGCTCTACCATGATGGATGTTCAGGAGGTCCCATGTCAAGGAAGTCAGGATCTGACTTCCTTGACATGGGAGTGGAATACTGATAAAATTGAGAGAAAACCTCGAAAATTGCGGGCACGTTTAGCGTTTCTGTATGTATTTCGGCCCTCACTCCGATATTTATGAACCGATTTTGATGATTCTTTTTTTCTTAGATAGGGTATACCTGAAGGGTGGTCCCATGTCAAGGACATCAGGATCTGATCATGGGATCCTGAAAAAATTGAGAGAGAACCTCCAAAATTGGGCACGAATATTGTTTCTGTTTACTTTTCATAACTTAATCAGGTATTTGCATTTAGGAACCATCACATCATGAAACTAAGCTGATGATGGAAACCATACATTTCCTAAACAATAGAAGTTAGATATACAAACTGGTTTTATTGGCAAATACCACTTAATATGCTTTGAAGAAAAGACGTCTTATAATATTGGAGGTAACCTCAACTGGTCAATATCCTAGGAACTTCATGGAAGGGTTCTTATATCATCAGCTCAGTGGCAAGAAGAATAATGAAGAATTATAAATTAGCCTCAGTGTTAAAAGATGATGCGAGCCACAAAAAATCATAAAATAAATAACTTTTTAACAAAAAAATTAACTAACGAAAAAGAACTAAAAAGCAAAAAATAAATAAACCTTTTAAGTCTTGAGTAACGAGCTTATTTACCTACATAAAATATTAAATTTTATATAAACTAATTTTGAGTCGGCGCTAATTAATAAAATGATTATTTACCTACTTACAGCCTTCTTCATTTGTAAGTACCTACTTATAAAATTTAGATATTTAATGATCAGATTGTTGTTTGGCGCCGACTTAAAATTAGTTTATATAAAATTTGATATTTTATGTAGGTAAATAAGCTCATTACTCAAGACTTAAAAGGCTTATTTATTTTTTGCTTTTTAGTTCTTTTTTACTATGAATGAAGAGTAATAAACTATTTTTTTTTCTTTTTTAAGACATTTTGCGCCGACCTCAAATAAATTGGGCTATGGGCAGGCGAATGATGATAGAGACGCCTGCACGAACAATAACCTGCTTCCCTGCTAAAAAATATTCAAAATATGTGTGTGTGTATTTGTAAGGAACTCTAAATAAAACGTACACAACTGAGCGAATACGAGTCACTATAAAAATAATTACATAAACATAGTCAGGGACAGGGACACAAGGCTCAGTTTCTCACTATACTTTGAGTCGGCAACATGTTCACACCACTTGTGTTGTTTGTCAGCTGCGTCGTATTGAATGGAGTTCAGACGGACGATGATATATCAGGTAGGTGTTCACAATATAATTTTTCTTATGTTTTTAAGACAAATTGAATAGGTAAGGTATCGACTAATTTTTAAATGTGTAATATGAAGGTAAAAAGTATTTTCAAGTTTTTGTTTAAATGTCGGGAACGAATTTGAAAAATAATTTATATCGAATAGAATCATTTTATAAACTGACTTCGAAAAAGGAAGGGGTTCTATGTTCGACTGAATGTATGTTTTTTTTATAATATGTTCACGGATTTATCTGTCAGTTGTGGACCAATTATCAAAATTATTATATACGATATACATAAGAATATACTCCCGAGGTGGTCCCATAAAAAAAATATCGAAATTGCGTCAGCGCTTTTTGAAATACTGAACAATAACGAAAAATATGTATACTTAGATGACGTTTTGGGTTCCTCCAATTACAAGTATGTTTTAATTGCACGTTCCATGTTATTGGGGTTTTAGGTTCTAGAATATAACAACTAAAAAGATAAAATAAAAAAAAAACAACCGACTTCCAAAAAAGAAAATACTTACACTAAAAAAATTTAAAATAATTTTAATTTCGAAAGTCGGTGTCAAATAACGAAGAAATAAAATACAAACAACGACTTACAAAATTAAAATTATTTTTAATTTTTTAGTGTATTTTCTTTTTTGGAAGTCGGTTGTTTAATTTATTGGAAAAAGTTCTTTTGTTAAACATCTGAGGGCCTGCCATTATCTACCTAAAACTGCCCTAGATAAGTGACAATTAGATATACAAAATTCAAAAGCGGTTTTCTGCTTAAGTATTGAAATAAATGAATGAGTATATACTCGTATTACCAAACTGTTGCGAAGAAAGTAGGTATTTTCTCAAAATTATAATGTTTGCAATTTCAATCTTTTCAACGCGTCGGCAGATAGTATAGATATAAGAGAGATAATTCCCCTAGCATTAACGTCATCACACACAATGATTACTCGTACGAATTTATAAACTATCTTATGATTCATGACAGGCAGTGATGGTTGTATTTAACTGCTTGTTCTTTTTTTTTAATTCTAATACAAAAAGTCGCTTCATACACAATATTAACTTAAAATAATATGATCGAAGCTGACGACTCGGGCCTGGTCCTTATCGGACGGTGAGATACTACATTGGCTTGCGACTCCTGACGCCCAGGGCGTCTCCTGCGACGGCTACTAGAGGCGTGTCTCCATCTCACGCGTTGCGCCTCCTCCTTCGCGAGGAGGAGCGGCTTCCCATTCCCTCTCGTTCCGTACCATGGCCTGGACCAGGGCTGGTCGCGAGAGGTCGCTATCGCTGATCCCCTCTACTAGGACATGGCAGTGCTCCGCCCAAGCCGGGCAGATCTTCACCGTATGCTCCACCGTGTCCTCCAGGCGACCAACACAGTGGTGACACCCAGGCGTTTCCTCCCGCCTAACCTTATCATTTTCTTTTTCATTTCTAGAGTGTAATGGGCCAAACGAAGTGTTAAGCTACTGCGTTGAGCCGTGTGGTGGCGAAGATTCTTGCTATGACCGTTATCAGTACGCCTGCCTAGACGTAATCCAACCTTGCGTATCCGCATGCGTATGTAAGGAAGGTTTCATCAGAAAGACTCTAGGTCGTGAATGTATACCAAAAGAAGAATGTGGTAAGTCATATTAACTACAAGTCTAAATGTTTATTGATAATTTTACTATGTTATCATTACGATTTAGATATACAGCATGTAACAAAAACCCTGTCCGATCCTGAAGGGTATTACTTAGTATCGTACTGCGTACACATATACGTCATCATTTAATTCAATTCAATTCAATTCAGCTATTTCAGATAAATTGCAAATGTAGTATTTAATGGATACGAGATAATTATTTTTCCCCAATGAAAATAATTAATTAATTAAAAAGAGAAAAACTTATCAAAGGCAAAACTGAGCACTCGACAAAGTTGACTGTTTCGTTTCAACGATGCCAACTGAGCGAGACTGAGTGCCTACAGCGTGGCTAGTGACAAAAAGGGCGGTATCGTTTGAAATAAAAATAGGTAAAAATGAAAATATTTCGCCGGCCGGTGGAGTGTTGTCAACTTATGAAAATTTACCATATTTAGTGTTAAATTTCGCATATTTTATAAAAATAAATATTCTATAATTTTGGATTTTATGAGTTATATTTTTTTTACAATTTTTTCTAGTAAGTACGTATGTTTAAACCGGAATACGCCTTTATTGGATCGGAAAAGGTTTTTGTTACATGCTGTATATCTATGGTGGATAGTCCATAGATAAGAGTCATTATTCTTATTTAAGTTGCTAATTAGAAAAGGCACCAACCAGTGATGAATAGAACTTATTTTTTAGGGTTCCGTAGCCGAAGGGTCCAAACGGAGCCATATTGCTGTCACTCACGTGTCCGTCTGTCCATGTCCGTCTGTCTGTCCGTCATCAGTCACACAGATTTTACAGGCAAACGGTTGGAGCTACCATCTTCAAACATAGTATAAGCATCTTGTTGACTATTTAGACAAAAATACATTTGTTACGGAACCCTAAATGTGCAAAGTCCGACACGCACTTGGGCAGGTTTTTGTATTAAAATATTTAAGAATGGATCCGCCTTTTTAGGTAAAAATATTTAAATTTCAATTCTTTTATTAGAGCTAGTTCGTTCACTTAATAATTTATTTTCCTTTTTGCTTTTACAGTAGGTCCCTGTGAGATATTTACACACTATTCGGAATGCAAACAAATATCTAAGGAAACCTGCTCTTCAGTCATGAATCCATCAAAAACAAATGACAAATCAGAAGCATGCACCCCGGGATGCACTTGCTGGGACGGATATTACAGAGCAAATGAAACTGAACCTTGCCTACATCGTTGCTTATGTCCAGGGATGGAAAATTCGCCAGATTGTGAGTCTTGGAGAAGAATACATAGCTAACTTCCGCAACGACTGTCAGTAATGCTTGTAATAATTCGAATAATGAAAGTTTACTGGTACTGTGATTCAGATGTTAAGCCTTTTTTGTTGTGATTTTGTGTTTTTTTTTGCAATAAACGTGATAATACATAACAAGTTTTTTTTTTTATTTAGGATTATTATTTATCTTAATTTTCGTGATACAGTATCAGAAATTCTGAAAGTAATTAGGTACACTTAAATCGTAGGTTCTACGAGCCTATGTGCTTGTACGTCCTTATTCATGTGACTAATGGTTGACATGACGGTGCCGTGACTGATGTGTGTGAAGGAACCTTAAATCGTATATTTTTAGGGTTCCAAACATCTGAACGTAAAAACGGAACGCTTCACTCGAGCGTCTGTCTGTGCGTCTGTCTGTCTGTCACAGCCATTTTACTTCGAATCTACTGGCCCGATTAAATTGAAATTTGCACACAGGTATATTTCTATGACCCCACATAAATAAATAATTAGGAATACGGGGGTAGCTTTTGGGGGGAAAAGAAGAAAGACATCATGTCAAATTGAAGGGCTGATTATGAGATCTCAAATGTATTTTTTCTCATAGTTTTAAAATGAATCGTTTTAAAGTGATTTAAGAAAATAAACGAAAATTTACCATTCTCTGAAACTACTGAGTCTAAAATATTGAAAAAAATACAGGAAATAGTTCTCTACATAATTATAGATTACAGGAAAACCTATGAGAAATCTTTATTTTTACAACCTTTATATTAACTTACTTACGAGTAGGTTTGGAATTCGGTTACAAATTAATAACCCATTTTTCAAACACTTTCTGGTCTTTTATTAAGCTAAAACTTGCATTACTCATAAAATTAAGTACCCAATGCAATAATATAGTAGAATGAAACTGGTCTGATGATGGAGCTGGAAGGTGGCCAAAGAATCTCCTCAACCAAACAAGATGGCACCATCGTGTTTGGTCTCATTGCATAATATGTTTTGACAAGTTAAGTTCTATTAGCTGATGCCTAAGGTCTGATGATGGAGCCGAAAGATGTCCATAAGATCTCAGCAAACAAAAAGGATAGCACCATTGTATTTGGACTCATTTAATGTAAGTATATGAACAGTGATTTTACACTTGGTAATACCCAGGGTCTGATGATGGAGTCGGAATGTGACCATCGGATCTCCACAACCAAATAAGATAACACTATCGTGTTTCAGCGTATTGGATATGTATTGACAAGCGATATTACATTTACTGGTGGTGGTACAAAGGGTCTGATGATAAAACCGGAAGGTGACCATCCATAACAACTTCTCAACTAAACTGGGTTTATTTGGTGGTTTGGGTTTATTGAATTTGTACTGACTAGCGTTATTACACTAAAAGGTGGTCAGGGTCTGATTATATTGTCAGAAACGGCCGTTTTGGCACTTTTGCCTACTACTTTGGATACGAAACATTCTGAGACCTGTTTTAACAACGTAAACATACTTTGTCCTTTTTGTAACAAACGTGACGTTGGATCCTTTAATATTTATTTTCTATGCTCTGCTACGATTTTTTATTCAATGAGGGTGCCACTTGGCCGGTAGTAGACCTTTAAATACAGGAGGTAGATAGCATCATCATCTAAATAAATTTGACAACCCACCCGATTCCGGAAAATACATACGTACAATTTATTTTCGCAGCTACCTACCTATCAACCATGACCTGTTTGTCACAATAAACAAATAATAGAGAGAGTAGGTCCTGCCTATTACTTTGTTCAAAGTCTGTCTGTTAGTGCACGTAGAATATTATAAATAGCATTTAAATATAAACCTAAGCAAAAAATTAATGAGGGTACTATTGATGACAAAGGTGCATGGAGAGCCTAAGGTCGACTTTTGACTGTGAGGTTTTGCATTACGTATCATGACTTTCATGAGACGACTAGATGGCGCTGTTCAATCATGAAAATAACACTGCAAAGCTTATAAACCTTATTATGCAGAGGCAGATAATAAGGTTTTTAATACCTAAAATAATTACTTTAAGTAATAATAATATATTTATATTCAAATAAACAAAAATTACTATATTTTCTTATTTCCGAGTACTTAATACAGCGCCATCTAAACCAAACTAAATAAGCCAATTGGTACTATATCGGCTAATTCGACTACAGATGGCGTCGATCACAAATAATAAAAATCCCTACATTCACAAAGTAGCTCTTATTTTCACGTTCCAGAATAAATAGTCAGTAGCTCAGGTGGATAAGCATGGCAGAATAACATAGATCGTTCAACAGGGCACCGGTTCGCAACCCAGCTCTCTGTCGACTTTTTTTAAATTTAATTATTCTAATATATAATTTATATTCTATTTTTTGTATTTTTAAACGTTTTTATTTTATTTTTTGTTACAAATAATATAAAAAATATGAGGTATAAGATGTATAAATGAATATAGGATAATATACAAGTATACATATACTACTATATATAACATTATATAAATATATATTATATAAAATTACTTTCATAATTGGTGGTAAGTATTAGTATTATTAGTAAAAAACATTTATGTAGAAGATTTAGATATATTTTTCTTACAGCTTAAGATTTACTAAGTTTAATTCTCGTAAAGGATAAGAAATGAAACTATTTTATTGATTATAGTTTAAGACATTTAATTCTCAAAGAAGAATACAATTTATGTCTTTCTTTCTTGTAATGTATAACCTAACCTAGCAGTTTTACATCCAATTAACAATGATTTAATTCACTTGTTAAGGAGAAATACAAGTAAAATTTATAACTGAATAACTCTATTACAAAATAGAAGACCGTAACAAAGTAAAACTGTATAATAGATATTATAAGTATTCTAAATCAAAACTGTGTTGTGCTATTCTTCTATTATTTAGTTTTATTTACATTATGTTATAATAACTTTCACTATATATGCAACCTTAGTTCTGTAAATATTTTACCTACTCATAAATTATAAAAATTTTAAGTTTTGCATAATTATGTTTAGTGGTATTGACTATTATGATTGATTTGTGCATTATGTTATGACTAAGGTTCATAGCTTAAGTATTCGTTCCAGAAGGAGGAAGAAATTGAAGCTAAACCTAAAATCAATAACAATTGTAAGACCGGGTTATAGCTGTCATTTTGGCACCGAGTTGTTTATAATAATAAATAAATAATTTATTATGTTGGGAAGGAATCTATATTTATATTGTTTTTATTTTAATTTCTTATATTATATAAGAAATCAAAATCATTAGTGTAATAACATTTTGTTGTTATAAAGTAATGTATAAATTTATCCAACTTACACCAAGTTTGATTACTGTAATTTATCATATAAATTATAGCTACCCCGGTCTTTTCATTTTTACTCAATCATTATTACTCAATTCAATAGTCAACACTTTATATTCTTTAATATTTCGTGTATCCGCCATTTTGATCGATTACAGCTTGCAACCGCGAACCCATGGAGTCTATTAATTTTTCACATAAATTGTGACCCCGTATAGAATCCCATACCTCCATGCAGTGAGTACTCAGTGCTTCCTTAGTCCTTTCGTTCCTATTGTCCCACTTTTGAACCATAACGCCCCATAAATTTTCAATGGGGTTTAAATCTGGCGATCTCGCAGGCCAAGGAATAATTCGTATGTCCGATTGCTGGCTAAACCACTCTTGCACAATTATGGAACGGTGTATAGGACAATTGTCCTGCACGAACGTTATTACTGGCATGTCTTCTACAGGAAAAACATTCCGCACAGTGGGCAACATGACGTCATTCAGCACATCTAAGTAGTTAACACTGTTTGCACGACTGGGTATTACAGTAAGTTCTTCTGGTCCTGCAGCTGTCATCCATCCCCAAATGTTCACTGTTATACGACCGGATTCAGAGTTAGGCACAACGTGATCACTATCATAACGCGTATTATTCCTACGCCACAACCTAACTCGCCCGTGCTGGCTAGACTTGAAAGTCTTTTCATCACTGAAGATAACGTTGCTCCAGTCGAAATGTCTGTATTTCAAAGCGAACTCCAATCGTGCTCTTTTATTAGCTTCGGTTAGCAATGGCTTAATAGCATGTCGACGATAATGCAGACCTTCACTATGAAGAGCACGATACACCGTCCGCAAAGATGTATCAAACAACTCTGCGTAATATCTTGTTGGTGTAAAGCCATTTTCCTCATAACCTTGCACCATAAGTTGACGCTGGTCTGAGTCAATATGGCGTCTTCTGCCAGATCTACTGCGGTGTTCCAACGAACCCTCTTCTTGAAACCGCTTTATCCATAAAGTGACAGTCTTTACCTATAAGGGAAATAAATATTATTTATTATTTTCGTGTATCGATAACCATGGATAATAAAATAAATAACGAACAGTGATTTTAAAACATTACTTACGTTTAAGCCAGTTTCTCTCGAAATTTCAGAATAATTTAGGCCTTGGTTATGCAATGCTATTATTTGGGCCCTCGTAGCCATATCAATATTAGAACGCGAACTCATGGTAAAGATAAATATTAAAAAATTGTTAAATGCAATCGTAACTGAACTCACTCAAAGATAGTAAAGAACGTTATGATTGAACAAAAAGATTTAATTTTTATACAGTCAATATTAAACTACCCTCAATTCTTTTGAGATTTATGATACAGGTTAAAGTCGCTAAACCACTTCGATATAATAAAGAGTAGGATAATTTCAACTCATTGCGTAATGACGCAATAGTCCAGTGGCTATGGTATCGGTAAATTTTATGCCACCGAGTTCGAATCCTAGTTATTACGAGCTTTGCTTTATAAGGTTTGTAATGTCGTAGGAGAATTTGTGTTAAAATTAAGTTCTATTGTAACTAGCAAAAAACAAGATAATGTTCTTCAACGAGAGATGTATATTTTCCAATCCAACTACTATACTAGCGCCATCTATGTCGTTCAAGACGTATTATTAAGGCGATGAAACCCTGTACAAACGATTTTGGTTTGGAACTCTCCATGCAGTTCTGTCTTCATTAGTACATGAGGAAAAATAATTACGGCTCTTATTTATCAATCTAATACAAGATGCTACTAAGGGGAAATATTTAAAACCGCAGACTGATTCGTTACTTACACAAAAAGCCGTGCTATTGATTTAGGGTTTCGTAGTCCTAACAAGAAACCCTTATAGTTTCGCTCTGACCGTCTGTCCGTACGTGGTTTAGCTTAGAGATTGTTAGTATTAGAATGCTGTAATTTTACATGCACATTAATCACGTCGACAACAAGGTAAAATAAAATCTTAAAAAAAATACACCTGCATGTAAAGTGGGGATGTTTTTTTTCTCGTCTATCCCATCGTGTGGCGTATCGTTGAATAGGTCTTCGTCGATCAATAATATTGAAGGGCTTAGGAGACTAGTTTTCGACTCAGTGATCCGTTTGCGAAATATAGGTTTAAAGAATTTATTCTCATAAGAACAATAATTATAGGTTCACTTACAATGAGATACAAAGAATTGCTTAAATCTAAATGAAATAAATTTTGCCTCAGGTGCGTGTTAGTGAAGCTATACAAATAAATAGTAGGTAAGAAGTTGCTAACACTAATTTGATAGGTATGCGGTATGACTACATTTTATGGATATGATTTTTTACGAGTAGTTTCAATTTGAATGAGTTAATGTTACAATCTTTTACGTCATTTGGCAGGTTTTATACAGCTGTGCTCTTTCGAACAATATGGTTTTTTTACCATAGTTGGTACGAGCTTATCTTCGTTATACCTTATTTTTATTTCTTAGGTTGTTTGATATTGTTTTTTTTTTGTGTAATTGTAAATTGGATTGTATGCTGTTTGTGGTGATTTTTTTAATTAGAATGCAGGTGCCGTATGTGTTGGATTTTTTAAAATAAATATTAAAAAATCCAACTTCACGTTTGTTACAAAGAGGATAAAGAATTTTTACGTTGTTAAAACAGGTCTCAAAATGTTTCGTATCCAAAGTAGTAGGCAAAAGTACCAAGAACGGCCGTTGCTGTCAATCAATGACGTCTCGTAACCTGTTTGGATCGCCAGGCCAAGCTGTCACCCGGGCCTGCGGACGGCGAGTAGTGGGTAACTCGCCGTCCGATCAGCACCAGGCCCGAGAGTCGACGGCGCGTAGTGTTCCACGCGCGCCTCAAAGAGTTGTCAGCAAGAGACGGGGCCCGTCATGGCCGATGCCTGCCCGGGGGTTGAGGATAAATTCGAAACAGAGTTACCTCGCCCCTGGGCACTCAAAGGCAGGAAGGAACAGGGGTGGGTTTTAGTCAGTAAGAGTCTGACACGCCCTCCCGCTCCGCCCAGAGCGGGAGAAGTCATAGGATGATTTCCCACCCCACAAAAAAAAAAAAAAAAAAAAAAAAAAAGGCCAAGCTGTCAGTGGGCTCTGCTGTTTAGATTGCAGTAAGATTATTCTTCTCAAAGCTTTTCTTAAGGTCTCTGCCTCTAGTGTTAGTCAGTCTAGAACCCCAGTGGAGGTTCTTTGCATTCCAATCTCCTCCAACTATAAATCACGTTAAGTATTTTTTTTACTGATTTTTTGGGCCTGGAACCCTCGCGGTCGTCCCCAGAACGGACCAAAGATCATCATCACAATCTGATAAATGCAATAGTTTCGGAACGCAAGGAGGACTAACATACAAACATTTTTTTTTTTTTTATATACAAGATGGATAATGAACAAAAACTAAACATTTCCGAAGTGGTGCTAAAATTTTCCCTAAACATCAGGAAAGTCAAACAACAAAGGAATCAGAATGTGAAGTTGGAGATTGTTCTCCAACTTCACATTCTGATGACTTTGTCACTTTGATGAAAATTTAACTGCTTCTAAATAGATACATGAACCCATAAAAAATATTTCAATACAATCAGTAGTTTCTGAAAAATCCTGTGATAGATTCAGCATACTCCTCATGTTTGGAATAATCATCTAGTGGCACTTTAACTTGATAACCGCCTCCAATGTTTTTACCGTAGATTATTAAAGTCCTGTTTTAAAAACTAATTGAGTAACATGATTAGGTTAGGTATTTTTTTTATTAATGTTACTTCGTTATGTAGTGCCAAAGCAAAAACACATAACCCTTCCTGCGTCGTGCAGTCGTGTAAAAAGTTGATAAAAATAGGTACCTATCAAAGAAAAAAAAGAAAAAAAATTGGTATCAATGGGAAAAATGGTTGCGGTCGTTTTGAGGGTTCCGTACCCCACGGGTCCATACGGAGCCCTATTGCTGTCACTCACGTGTCCGTCTGTCCGTCGTCTGTCACAAAGTTTAGTTCCGAAGAATTTTTTAACTTCCAATTGACATAAGAACTTGAAATTTGATGATAATTTTTATTATTACGTATATTTTACTAACAAATACCAAAATATTGATAAATATGATTTTTACTTTAAATATCCCTCATTTGGTACGGAACCCTTAATGTGCGAAGTCCGACACACACTTGGCCGGTTTTTGTCAAAATTGACAGGATGCTTCTTAGGGGAAGTACTTACAACCGCAGACTGGACAAAAAAATACACAAAAGTAGTACAAAAAACCCGTGCTATTAATTTATCGATAAGCAAACCTCTGAGTGTATTCACAGATAATATAATACTAGCGTACCTACAGATGTCTCATCCCATACATAGAAACGGTACCGCCATAACTACGGGTTTTTGACTTGCACAAGCCACTTTTGTTCTTTGTATGGGCCCGTCCTCTACACCTCGGCAGATGGTGTTAGCAACGAAGGCTTGCAAGTTGAATGAATTTACAGATTATTAAATAAGCAAATACAGTTTTTACCATTTTTTTTTCAAAATATTAATGTTACTTAAACATCATTAAGAAGTCGATGCATATTATCCCATCTATTGAAATTTATTTGCACTAAATTTTCTTTGTTCGAGAGTGGTTCGAGATGAGACCTCGTGGTGTAATTAATGTGCTTAACAAGTACAGCTTATAGAAGGTGTAACTTTTTTGATAAGAATTAGTACAACAACAAAACAAAATAGGGTTCATGTTTTAAAAGATGGCCGGATATTAGGTGAGTATCCGGTCAAACTGCTATCAGTCTCACCCCTATCAGGTCAGATTTTGAGTTAGCAATGGTTTCTGGTACACTTACTCACATTATTTTCGTCGTGCCACCAAAGAAGTCTCGCAGACGTTGTGCGATGAATATAATGTGAGTAAGTGTACCAGAAACTATTACTAACTGAAAATCTGACCTAGTTGGAAAATGTCCTAGCTGAAAAATGACGTACGGAATCTGACCTACTTGGAAACTAACGTCCATTACCGCTTTCGTGAAAACTACGCAAGTGAATTCATAGTAGTACCTTATGAATACCCATGCCACTGTAAAGAAGGGTTCATTAGAAAGACAGGGTGGCGAATGTATACCAGTAGAAAAAATGTGTTAAGTAGCTACCAGCTGTACAAGCTTAGGTAATTTAAAAAAATGTCATAAAACAATAAATAAATCGAGCGACGATGCCAGATGTCTGTAAATCTTCTAACGTGAGAATTAAACAGCTACGTTTTTCAGTACCTTACTGCGGCAGAAATCAAGTATATACTGATTGCAAAAAATCTTGTCTAAACGAAACCTGTGATCAAGAAGCCATCAATCTGCGGAAGCGAAGAGTCTGAGCCTGGAAAACCGGGATGCATTTGCAGGGACGGATTCTTCAGGATTGAAGATGATAGGCCGTGCGTACCGTGATGAGTATGGCCTGATTGTTTGGATTAGCAAGCTGAATACTAATTGTCTGTTAGCTTATTACTCGAATTTTGAAAGTTAAGAAACAATGTTTTTCCTTTTTAACCTTACCTCTAATTAAACCTAACCTATTGGTTTCAGCACCATAAAAATAAGTAACAAAGGACTAAACCCCGTATCTATTGGGAAATAAAGTTATGTAACTATATCTCAACAATATTTTCAACTCAATGCGCTAAAATAGTTTATATTTAAATAAAGCTTAATTTGCGTGAAATACGTACCAAAAATACTGAAAAATACTGAGTTTTTGTACTAGTTTAAAGACTACTCTCAGTTCAGTAAATTATGAACAAATCGTAATGCCTACGCACTAATTACACACTGGGACGAAAATCTTACTCGACAAAGACTATAGTAGCATAAATCCGATAAATTTATAGCTACCCGAGATTAGCTGCGTGGTTGACAATATGTAGCCCAAAAACATAGAACCAAGCTGCTTTTCTATCTCTATCTCAAGATTGAGACTAAAAATCACGGTATTATAGAGGCGCCTCCATTACGCAAATGGATAGAATTAGGAATGAGTATATAAGTGGAAGTCTGAAAGTGGCACCGCTGACTGAAAAATTGTATGGTAATCGGTTGTCGTAATATGGGCATGTTTTTTTTTTTTTTTGGGGTGGAAAATCATCCTATGACTTCTTCCGCTCTAGGGTGGAGCGGAAGGGCGTGTCAGACTCTTACTGACTAAAACCCACCCCTGTTCCTCCCTGCCTCGAGTGCCCAGGGGCGAGGTAACTCTTTCGAATTTATCCTCCACCCCCGGGCAGGCATCGGCCGTGGCAGGCCCCGTCCTTTGCTGACAACTCTTTGAGGCGCGCGTGGAACACTACGCGCCGTCGTCTCTCGGGCCTGGTGCTGATCGGACGGCGAGTTACCCACATATGGGCATGTGATGCGGAGGAATAAAGAAAATGTCTTGAGGAAAGTCTTGTACCTATATGAATGTGGATGGCTATAAGAGTAGGGGAAGGCAAAAGAAACGATGGATGGACTGTGTGAAAGAGGATATGGGTAAAAACTGGCCAAGTGCGTATCGGATTTTACACATTAACAGCCTGGCCACGGGACATTCGCTGCTGCGATTTTTCGCGCGTACGGCAGGCGAAGCATCTGGCGACTAAAACAAATGAATAGAAATGTACTAATCATGCCAGGCGTAGCGGCGACCGGCGGCGCGACCGGCGAAGTTTGCCGAGCAAATCGCAAGAGCGTCTGGCGTCGCGGCGGGCGACTGAAACAAATGCCCCAAATGAGTACGGTGCATGCCCCGTGGCATATAGTGCAGGAACCAGGCTGATTAAATAGTTAGAAATAATTTCACTTCACTACCGCGTAGCGGTATCAGTGTCGTTGTCGTTGTCGGTGTCGGTGTCGGTGTCAGCGTCGGTGTCGGCATCGGTGTTGGCGGCGGTATCGGCGTCGGTGACGGCGTCGGTGTTGGCATTGGTGTTGGTGTTGGTGTCGCGCGAGTTCAATAGTTTTTTCCTATGCCCAATGCGCCTAAAGAAGTTTTCACTTCTAAAATCTGGATATAGTCTGTATTTATCGTACTTCTTGTGGAATTCTCCATTTTTACCCCGATCCTTATTCAAATCATGTACTCCACAATCTTTTCCAAATATAATATTTTGAACCAAAAAACTACTACTTTGCAAGCAATAGCGAGATAAACTTTGATAATGACATTTCGCTCTCGGTCGATACTGGGTCGCGGCGACGAACGCTAGTGCACGTGGCCTACAAACTGCGCGTGCCGCGTAGTGCCGCGTGAATAGACCCCGCCAGACGCACCGCCGGTCGCGTCGCCCGTTCCCGTGGCCAGGCTGTAAGGTTCCGTACCAAATATTTTTTTTATTAAACGTTGCACCGTACTAGGAATTACTCCTATATCGTGGGTGCGTTCACAAACATGTATAATACACATACACAAGACACCCAGACCCGGAATAACTATCTGTAGGCCATACAAATATTTGTTCCGTGCAGCCGAACGCTCAACCACTGCGCCAACCGTGCCGTCAATAAATATTGGGTTAGTAAATGTTTATTAAGTAAAACATGTACATGTTATACTTAATAAACATTATCACCAAATTTCAAGTTCATAGGTCAATAGAAAATAGAAGTCCTCCCACGATTCTTTCTTTATTATTTTCTAAACAAATCTTGTTTAGAAAATAATACAGAACGAATCGTGGGAGGACTTCACATTATTGGTTGTAAAATCTTTTCAACGTCACGTCATGGATAACTTATTGTCTTAAAAAACAGTTACACTGTTATTAGTTATGTAAACTATTACATTGTGTGTCTAATTTATAGGTAAAGAACGTAAAAGTATACTACTCGTATGTACATGTAAGGCAACGTGTCATAATATCACAGTCTATAATTCTGCAGATCTACCTATTTAAAGATTTACTTTATCAGTGTGTCAAAAAAATTTATCGTAACAAAATTTTGTGACAGACGACGGACAGAGAGACGGACATGTGATAAAAAGGGGGTAACTACAGAGATGACGACTAATAGAGAAGGATGGAAGAAATGAACTTTTAACACCCGAAGTAAACCTCTCTTTACCCCCACCACAGATAATATAATACTAGCGTACAGATGCCTCATCCCATACAAAGAAACGGTACCGCCGTAACTACGTGTTTACGACTTGCTATGGCAACTTTTGTTCTTCGTTCGGGCCCGTCCTCTACACCTCGCTAGATGGTGTTAGCAGCGACGGCTTGCAAGTTGAATGAATTGACATAAAGTCTTATCAATATTTTCTCACACATTGAGGTATTACTATATAGTATTTTTGTCACTTCATAACAGTTTTACTGATTTAAAATTTTTCACTATACAAATTTTAAAGAGGTCGAATGAATAAATTCTAAAACTTCAAACAGCGCCATCTATTGGTATAAGAAATATAAATGCCTAACGAATCGTTCCAATAAACATCTAAAGTTTAATTAGGAGCCAATTATTCAACAATTTTATGCTTAGGGTAGTTTATTAAATAAGAAAATACAGTTATAACCATATTTTATTTCAAAATATTAATGTCACCTAAACTTCAATACGAAATCGATGCATATTACCCCATCTATTGTTTGTTTGTTTGAACTAAATTTTCTTTGTTCGAGATGAGACCCCGTGCCCCCACTAATGCTGCTGGATTATTATTATAATGTACATGATATTAGTATACTTACGTATTATTTACTTTTACTATGATAACCTTGTAGCTTGTTTCTGGTGAGTAATAAACTTTTTTTTTTCTTTTTTAAGACCTTTTGCGCCGACCCCAAATACTCGTAAATTGGGATAAGGGCAGGAGAACGATGATAGACGCCTTCACAAAAATTAACCTGTTTCCCCGCTAAAAACTATTCATAATATGTTTGTGAGTATTTCTAAAGAACTCTAAATAAAACGTACACAACTGAGTAAATTAGAGTCACTATATAAATAATTACATAAACATAGTCAGGGACACAAGGCTCTGTCTTCAATATACTTTGAGTCGTCAACATGTTCACACCACTTGTGTTGTTTGTCAGCTGCGTCGTGTTGAATGGAGTTCAGACGGATATTGTTATGACAGGTACGTGTTCACAATATAATTTTTCTAATGTTTTGACAAATTGAATAGGTAAGGTAAGGTATCGACTAATTTAAAAAAAAATGACACTTTTTTAGGTTAAATTACCTAAAAAAGTGACAATTTACAAAATACAAAACCGGTTTTCTGCTCAAGTATTGATATTACTCGAATTACCAAACTGTTGCGAAGAAGGTTTTTCTCAAAGTTATAATCGTTTATTTATTATCGCGGTTTGCAATTTCAATCTTTTCAACGAGTCGGAAGATGGAATTCCCCTAGCAATGACGTCATCACACACAACGTTTACGAATTTATTGTTTATTAATGTATTGTATGTCTAATTCTAACGTTGTTTCAACTATACAACTCTAGAATGTGCTTAACCTTGATATCAAAAAGCTGAGAGTAAATTTTCCTTTAAGCGTAAGATCGGGAACTAGTACTTAAAGTCCACTGAAATGTAGTTTGGTCCTCGTCGTAATTATTGTATTTTTTTTTATTGTAATATTTGTTATTTATCATAATATTTATTAGTATATTATTTTAGCTTATACAGGGTGTAAAAAGACAGATCACAAAGCCGTTAACTACGCATACCTACTGTACGTCTAACAAAGTAACTTTGAGCAAAAATGATTGCCGGGTTGACTTTTATTTTTTAGGTATGAAAAAAAAACATTTTTTATTGCGCGCAATGCAATGCGAACCCAGGTAATTGAAGTTAAACCCCGCCCCTTCGCTCTAAGCCACATAGGTACTTGTCAGATACATTTGATATTCATTGCGTTTTTGTAACTGCAAATGCGTAATTTAGAAATTTCAAAAAAAAAGAATTAAAATTCAGGTAAAGTTTGTTTAGATAAAGTTTAGTAACAACACATGGAATTCATTTTTGTAAAAAAGTAAAAAAATAAATTGCATTTTTGACCTTCAATATCTCCAGAACCAGTGGATTCCCAGGTCTAGTGAAAAAAAAAATCCATATAATAGGTAGAATATGTGGTTTTCAGCTTCGGAAACTGTCTTTTTACACACGTTACATGTATTTTATTATTAGTATTATAGTACCTACCAAATTTCGATTTTAATTTTTTTTTTTTTTTTTTGTTGTACACCTACCCAAAGGTGGTAGACAATGTTATGTCCGTCTAGGTGCCACTATTGTTCATGAAGTTTAAATAAATAAATAAATTTATAAACTATCTTATGATTCATGACAGGCAGTGACGGTTGTAACTTCTTATTCCCTTTTTTTTAATTCTAATACAAAAAGTCGCTTTATGCATATTATTAACTTAAAAGATTATGATTGATCCAAGCACTAACTTAACTTTATCATTTTCTTTTTCATTTCTAGAGTGTAATGAGCCAAACGAAGTGTTAAACCACTGCGTTCAGCCGTGTGGTGGCGAAGATTCCTGCTATGACCGTTATCAGTATGCCTGCCTAGCCGTAATCCAACCTTGCGCACCCGCATGCGTATGTAAGGAAGGTTTCATCAGAAAGACTCTGGGTCGTGAATGTATACCAAAAGAAGAATGTGGTAAGTCATGTTACCTACAAGTCTAAATGGTTATTGATAATTTTCTATTTCATCATTACGATTTAGTTACCGCTCCCCTGGGCACTCAGGCAGGGAAGGAACAGAGGTGGGTTTTAGTCAGTAAGAATCTGACTTGCCCTCCTGCTCTACGGGAGATGTCATTGGATGATTTCCCTCCTCACAAAAAAAAAAGGTACCAATATATCTTCTTACGCGGAGATAATAGTCCATAGATAAGAGTCATTATTCTTATATGTATAATATATGGATAAGTTGCTGTATAAAAAGGCACCAACCAGTGATAAATAGATCTTATTTTTTAGGGTTCCGTACCCGAAGGGTCCAAACGGAACCCTATTGCTGTCACTAACGTGTCCGTCTGTCCATCTGTCCGTCATCAGTCACAAGGGTTTTACAGGCAAACGGTTGGAGCTACCATCTTCAAACATAGTATAAGCATCTTGTTGACTATTTAGTCAAAAATACATTTGGTACGGAACCCTAAATGTGCGAAGTCCGACACGCACTTGGGCAGGTTTTTGTATTTAAATATTTAAGAATGGATCCACCTTTTTAGGTAAAAATATTTAAATTTCAATTCTTTTATTAGAGCTAGTTCGTTCACTTAATAATTTATTTTCCTTTTTGCTTTTATAGGTGGTCCCTGTGAGATATATACACAATATTCGGAATGCAAGCAAATATCTAAGGAAACCTGCTCTTCAGTCATGAATCCATCAAAAACAAATGACAAATCAGAAGCATGCACCCCGGGATGCACTTGCTGGGACGGATATTACAGAGCAAATGAAACTGAGCCTTGCCTACATCGTTGTTTATGTCCAGGGATGGAAAATTCGCCCGATTGTGAGTCTTGGAGAAGAATACATAGCTAACTTATGCAACGACTGTCAGTAATGCTTGTTATAATTCGAATAATGAAAGTTTACTGGTACTGATATTCAGATAAATCTCTTTTTTGTAGTGATTTTGTTTTCTTTTGCAATAAACGTTACATAACAAGTTTTATTTTTTTGTTTTTTTTTTATTTAGGAAATTCTTAATTTTCGTGATACAGTATCAGAAATTCTGAAAGTAATTAGGTACACTTAAATCGTAGGTTCGGCGAGCCTCACATAGGCTCGCCGAACCTACGATTTAACTTGTACTGTACGTCCTTATTCATGTGACTAATTGTTGACTTGACGGTGCCGTCACCTATGTTTGTTTTTTTGTTTATTATTATTATACAATTAGATACATACAATTACAATGAATGAAGCTTTCAAATTGTACGTGTGCACTAGATTTAGTTCACTGACACCCAAGCTAAGATTAAACTTGTGTTATGGGTGCCAGGGCTCTCACACATGATTTGCAGAAGTTAGCCAATTAAAAGTTTCAACAAAATGGAAAACCTTCAAAATAAAGTAAAATAATTAAATTAAATTAAATTAATCAACAAATCCAATAGATTAAAAATTACATTAAAATTCTGAACTAATATTGAAATTAAGTATACAATGGTCCTAATAGAATACACAATTAAATAATTACAAAAAAAGAGAAAACATACAAATTGGACAATTCATGCCAATCTTTCTTTGTGCCGTATTTTTTGAGTGTCTGTTGTGTTCATGCGCGCAAGTATTATTTTTGAATTACATCCCAACCAGGTCTTCTATCTTCTCGTAGTTTAGTGTCATTATCCACTGCGTCAGCCCCTCCTTGCACTCATGAGAATTTTATGTGTAGATATTGCACTTTTTGTTTACCGCATTGTACAGGCGACTACCCAAGACTACAAAATATCGTTTAGCTAGTTTGGATCTATGACGTTCGACAGTACACACTTGGGTCGACCTGCGTTTCGAGAGATGAAGGGGGTTGTAACTCAGAGTTTTATGTTTTTTAAGAATGGTTCCAAGCACAAAGAGCTGCCTCACAGTCATAACCTGACAATCTTTATACAATTGTATGGTGCTGTACCGAAAGTGTTTATGAGTCATGACCTTGAGCACTGCTCTCTGCGCTCATTCCAGATGCAAGAGGGTCTTTGGACCCCTCCCCAGACTGTAATACCAAAAGAGAGTATCGACTGACACAGCGAGAAGTAGACCATGCGCAATGTTTGTGTATCTGCACTCCTGCGTAGTTTTCTGAAAATTGCCATGAGTTTTCTGACTCTTCCTGTCAAACGACTTATCTGCACTTTCCATGAGATCAGGTTATCTATGTCAATGCCAAGATACCGCACACTAGTTGTTCTGGTCATTGAGAGGCAAGTACAACAGTTTGATTTACCATCGCATGTATGGGCTATGATAGAAAATGTCTCATGAGGCTGTGTAGAGGATTTCGTTGAGAAAGTACTGATACTTGATTTATGCACATTTAGATTAAATATGTTAGCAGATAGCCATGACACGACAATGGTTATTGCTGATTGAGCTCAAATACTGACCTCAATCCAATCCTGACCATGCACTAATAAGGCAGTATCGTCTCCTTAAGTGTAAATATGGCAATTTGGGATAGATAGATTACAGAGACTATTTACATAAATTAGGAATAGCGTAGGCCCCAACATCGATCCTTGAGGAACACCAAAGGATAGAATATGCTCTTTACTCATTAGTGTGCCAATTTTTACACACTGGGTCCGTTCCGAGAGGTAACTATTAAAAATAGCCAGTGCACAGCCACACCCATCCTCTCAAGCTTGGACAGCAGGATAGGTACAGAGATGGTGTCAAAAGCCTTAGATAGGTCTAGGAAGATACCAAGGCATTTAGATTTAGCATCAAGAGTCCTTACAGCATTGTCAATAAAGGCTGCAGCTAAGTCTTCACATGACCTTCCTCTTCGGAACCCGTATTGATTCCTTGACAGAATATCATGCGATTCCAGAAAGTTGACAAGCCGATTGTTAATCAGACGTTCCAGAATTTTTGACAATGCCGGTTGGACCGAAATTGGTCGGTAATTATTAACACTACCCGCGTCCCCAGCCTTGTAAACAGGATGGACTATTGCTCTCTTTAACACTTTTGGAAATATGCCCTTCGATAAACATATTTCACATATGTATGTAATGGGGGTAACTAAGGTTTTCCGGCTTTGTTTAATCATTCTAGAAGTGACACCGTCCCATCCGGCTGCAGAATCAGTACGCAGATTCATAATGACTCTTTCAACCTCTGCGTGGTCTGGTGCGAGGAGAACAAGAGTTGGACTACGCAACATCTTCAAGACAATGAGCGCTGATCGGGTGTGTAGTTGTGTGATTGGCGGCAAGATTTTCGCCAACTGTCGCAAAAAAATTATTCACCTTATTCATTGCGGACTCAGCGTCATGACCAGCGGCAGATATAAGTTCTGTGGGTGGCGATTTGGTAGTGACATTATTTGATGTTATGCTTTTAATTGGATGTCTTTTTGGGATTCTTTTGTGCTTTGTCAAATTCGTTCTTTTCAAAATTAATTTTTAGTTTGAGTAGAAGTTTATTACAGAAATTGCGGTATCGATGGTAGGTTATCTTTAGTATGTAGTTTTCAGGTGATTGCTTGGTTTGTTTATGCATGTTGTCCCTGTTACGAATACACCTTAGTAGTCCTGGTGTGATCCAGGGTTTTATAATTCTTAGCTTAAAATCAAAATCAAAAATCATTTATTCAAACTAGGCTGAGAACCAGCACTTTTCGAACGTCAAAGTTCTACATAAAGACAGTCCCCCAAAAAACGCCCGCCCGTCACCACTTCCTAGTGTTTTAGCTGTGAAGAAGAAGTGGCCAACAAACTCCCCAGCAACACATCTGTCTGTTAAGTTTTAAGAACTTGAATCTATATAATTATATGCAACAATCAACATTTACATTATGTAACAACAACATTTACATTATGTAAAACAGAAAAATAAATATATGTCGTCTAAAATATAATCATAAAGTTAAATAATCCGCCACTTGCCAGCTAGCACACTCAATCATGCCATAAAAACAAACTCAAGCATAAACACTAAACCAAATTAAAGAAGCCTCCATACATAACTGGTGTGCCTGCTTACAAAAACAAAGATAGAAACTATCAAAGGGCTGTGATTCGAAGCCACATGTGATGAACTAGGGCCATCACACTAAAATTGGTAGACAATTATTATATGAACTCATATAATCTGTCATAACTCATAACCATAAGCTAAATATGGAGAAAGAACATCAAGTGTAACATTGTCTTGCGTTCAACACAGCGACCAACTATTATTATCTTCTAAGTAGTCGTTGATGGAATAGTATGCCTTCGAACAGAGACGAGACTTAGAGGGAACATGGTATGGTTTTAGAGTTTCTCTGAACAATAGTGGCCGACTGTCGCGAGTCCAAGCGAACTCAGTACGCTGTAGTAATTGTAGCGCTAAGGTTGAGTCACCGAATCATCAAGTAGCCGGCGGGCGCCGGCGGGACTGAGATGCGGAGTGCGCGGGGGGTATCGAGCACCTTGCGGGTTGTGGTAGGTCCGGGTTCGGAGCCGTTGTAGACGATTTTTAAAATGTTTTTGACTGTATCTTTGTACTCCGTGTATGCATTGACGTCTAGTTTTCACTGTTCGAAAGTTCACTTCACCAATAACGCAATGATATAACAACAGTCCACAAACAAGCACTTTTTACCACTATTTCCAGAAAATATAACGGAGCAAAACAAAAACAAACTATCTTGGGCAAGACGGTAGAATGAGAGTGTGTGATGTGTGTGAAGGAACCTTAAATCGTGTATTTTTAGGGTTCCAAACATCCGAATGAAAAAACGGAACGCTTATAGGATCACTCGAGCGTCTGTCTGTGCGTCTGTCCGTCTGTCACAGCCAATTTACTTCGATTCTACTGGCTCAATTAAATTGAAATTTGCTACACAGGTTCTATGACCCCAACACGGACAAGTAACGTAAATTAATTAATTAGGAATATGGGAGGAAAATCGAAAAATTTAAAAATAAAGAATTTGAAATTGTACCGTGCGACATATCAAATTGAAGGACTGTTTATGAGAGTCTCAAATGTATTTTTTTCATAATTTTAAAATGAATCGTTTTAAAGTGATTTATGAAAATAAACGAAAACTGACCCTTCTCTGAAATTACTGAGTCTAAAATATTGAAAAAAATACAGGAAATAGATCTTTACGTAAAGATTACAGGAAAACTTATGAAAAATCTATTTTTTTACAAACTTTATATTAACTTACTGAGGTTTGGATTGTATTCGGTTACAAATTAGTAACCCATTTTTCGAACACTTTCTGGTCTTATTTATGCTAAAACTTGCATTACTTATAAAATTAAGTACCCAATGCAATAATATAGTAGTATGAAACTGGTTTGATGATGGAGCAGGGCGGTGGCCAAAGGATCGCCTCAACCAAACAAGATGGCACCATCGTGTTTGGTCTCATTGCATAATATGTTTTGACAAGTTACGTTCGATTAGCTGATGCCTAAGGTCTGATGATGGAGCCGAAAGGTGTCCATAAGATCGCCGCAAACAAAAAAGATAGCACTATTGTATTTGGACTCATTTAATTTAAGTATATGAAAAGTGATTTTACACTTGGTAAAATCACATACAATACCCAGGGTCTGATAATGAGTCGGAATGTGGCCATCGGATCTCCGCAACCAAATAAGATAACGCTATCGTGTTTCAGCTTATTGGATATGTATTGACAAGCGATATTACATTTAGTGGTGGTGGTACCGAGGGTCTGATGATAAAACCGGAAGGTGATCATCCATAACAACTGCTCAACTAATCAAGATAACACTATCGTGTTTGGGTTTATTGAATTTGTACTGACTAGTGTTATTACACTAGAAGGTGGTCAGGGTCTGATTATATATATATAGGATCTTCAACCATAGAACATATCACCGTCGTGTTTAGACTCATTGGATATGTACATAGTTTCTGACAAGTGTCATTAAACTAGGTGGTGACTAGTAGAACCAGAAGGGTACCATATATACTAAACAATAAAGTGCTGTATTGTTTGGTCTCCTCGATTTTGTGTTGACTAAAACTATAGGTCCAGGTATAGTCCAGGGTCTGATGTTAGATCTAGACGGTCATTATAGGAAACCCTCAACTTAACAATGTAGCCCGATAAGATAAGGCTAGTTAGATTTGTTTTGATAAGTTATAGAACAGGGCGTATAGATGCTGTTTTCTTTCAACTGACGAGAAGTTACAGGGCAGCTGGCTGGAAGAATAATGTCAAATTGCTGCTGCCCTAGGTACTGAAACTATGGGCCTTACTGAAGATATGCTCCTGGTGTCAGAATAAGTACCTATTTCAATAAATTGTAATGTTAAAAAGTAAAAACAAAAGTATAAATTAATTGAAATCTTAAAGGCAACCTTCAATCAAATCAAAAATGTAAACTGAAAATGTTAAAGTTGTAACTCTAACATTTCTTTAAAGCTAGAATAAGCCTAAAATATTATAGTACCAGATACGCATAAGCGTACAACTATAATAAAAAGTTAATTAAAACATAGATACCTACTTATGTATCTAAGTTTTAATTAGTATTTTTAAGTTCATGTAAAAGTTTGTCCTAAAAAGATTTTTACTTTTTCATAAGCCATTTAAAAAATATGTGATTCGTTCGGAACCCTATGCGCGCAAGTCCGACTCGCACTTGGCAGGTTTTTTTTTTTAATTATGTGTAGTAACTAGTAACTTGGGAACTGACGTTTACGGGCTGCTAAGGAACGAGCTGTGTTTTTATTTATTTAAACTTAGAATTCCAAATCAATCCAAAGAAAACACAGTAATAAAAACCTAAATAAAATAATATAAAAAAAATAAAAACTAAATAATTTACAGGCCGTTTCGTCTCCGTTTTCGAAGAGCAAACACAGTCGAGTCAAGTGCACACTTTTTTTTACGAATTATCTTTTTTACAAATTTTTTACATCTGAAGCTAGCAAACTACGACACGAGTCGATTTTTTTAAATTTTGCTATGTATTCTATTTTTATGAGATGAGTACAAAAAAACCTTTCAAATACAGGAGGTAGGTAGTATCATCATCTAAATAAATTTGACAACTTACCTGATTCCAGAAAATACATACGAGTAGGTAATTTTTTTTGGAGCCACCTATCAACCATGACCTGTTTGTCATAATAAACAAATAATAGAGAGGGTAGGTCCTCACTATTACTTTTTTTCAAAGTCTGTCTGCTACTGCGCGTAGAATATTATAAATAACATTTAAATATAAACCTAAGCAAAAATTTAATGAGGACTGAATGAGGAGGAGCATGAGGAAAAATAATTACGGCTCTTGTTTACCAACCTAATACAAGATGCTACTAAGGGGAAATACTTAAAACCGCAGACTGATTCGGTACTTACACAAAAAGCCGTGCTATTGATTTAGGGTCTCATCATTCTCCTGCCCTTATCCCAATTTATTTGGGGTCGGCGCAACATGTCTTTTTCTTCCATACTCCTCTATTAGTCGTCATCTCTGTAGTCACCCCTTTTTTACCCATATCCTCTTTCACACAGTCTAACCATCGTTTCTTTGGCCTTCCCCTACTCTTATAGCCATCCACATCCATACACAAGACTTTCCTCACGACATTTTCTTCATTCCTCCGCATCACATGCCCATACCACGACAACCGATTTCCACACAACTTTTCAGTCAGCGGTGCCACTTTTAGACTTCCTCTTATATACTCATTCCTAAGTCTATCCATGCGCGTAACACCACACATCGCTCTTAGCATTCTCATCTCTATTGATTTAGGGTCTCGTAGTCCTAAAAGAAAACCTTATAGTTTCGCTCTGTCCGTCTGTCCGTACGCGGCTTAGCTTAGACATTGTTAGTACTAGAATGCTGTAATTTTTCATGCACATTAATGACGTCGACAACAAGAATAGAATATAATAAAACTTTATTGTACACCAAAACAGTCACACAATTACGCAACAACACACGACAAGGTAAAACACACAACAACAACAACACACAACCACAACAACTGTAACTAACAGTACCAGTACTTGTATTGTAACTTCACATTCTGATGACTTTGTCACTTTGATGAAAATTTAACTGCTTCTAAATAGAAGGATACATGAACCGATAAACAATATTTCAATATTTCAATCAGTAGTTTCTGAGAAATCCTGTGATAGATTCAGCATACTCCTCATGTTTCGAATACTCGTCTAGTGGCACTCCAACAAGCATAAACGTCATATAGTCCGAAATCTATACGACTTTTAGTTTTATAGCAGTTTTTTAGTGGTACTGAGCTAACTACTTGTGTCAGTTTAGTCGTGTGATTAATAAGTCATAACGTAAACGTCAAATAAACGCCTACACAACTAAATTATGCGACGTTATTTTAAGGTTTCGGCCACAACGTTTACTCGATATCACTAATCGTCGTATAAACGTTTTAGTCGCACAGAAGGTTTTAATATCGTAGTTTAAAAAACCACTATATAACATTTAAATTATAAATATGATTTGTTTTATAGTAGTTTAACTTGAAACACGTATACGGCAATTTGGTTGTAATGTGACGATAACACTACGTTTTAGTCGTCGAATTAACGTGTACACAACTAAATTATGCGACGTTTACTCGACAACCTTTTGGTCGAATAAATGTTTTAGTCGCATAGAAGATTTTTGGAAGACAATAATAATAAATAATAATAATAAAATATCTTTATTTCCCAAAAATACAGATAATTGTACTTCAAGTTTACAATGTTTGGATTTATTGTAGCGAACATTTACATTAAACATTTATTTGGATGCTGCAGAAATCTGAACACAATAGATTAAACTCTGTCTCTTAAACTAGGGTGTCCCGGAATGAAGTTACAATTGACATGTGTATGAGTGGACTGTGTCGATTTACCTAAGAAGGGAAAAAGTTTTAGTTTAAATTATGTATGAGAATGTGAGAGTGCGAGGGGTGAGAGTGAATGAATGTGATTGTAGGTGTGTAGGAGTTTGTGTGTGAGTGTGTAAGTGAGTGGGGGAGATTGTATGTGCGAGTGTGTTTGGATGCGAGGATAGAGGTATTCGTGCAAGCATGGAGATGGGTGTGTGCTTGTTAGGCGATGTAGGCAAGTAAAGTCTCCGTTGCGGCATAGTCCTGTTTAAGTAACCATTCTGTCACTTTTAATTTTAAGTTGTGTTTGTTGAGGTCTAAAATATTCAGTTTTTTGTGAATCATTTTGTAAATATAAGAGCTAATTACATAATATTGATGCTGTGCGAACGTGGTCCTGTGTTGGGTGCCTAAAGGAAGGTTTGTACGCTTGTTTGGGTTTGACGGGGGAAGGCTGCTATGTTTCCTAAGGACAGATTGAAGCACAATATCATAGTTTGAAAAACCACTTTGTAACATTTACATGACAAATATGATTTGTTTTCTAGTAGTTTAACTTGAAACACGTATACGACGTTTTGGTTGTAATGTGACGATAACACGATAATGTTATAGTCGTGTGACTATTAAATCATATTTGACACGTCAAATTAACGTGTATACGACTAAATACCCAAGTTAACCAACGATCAAGAGCGTATCACTGGAATACAAAATGTTTCCGTACATATATTTTATTTTACAATGTATTCATTAGTACTGCGATGACTAAACACAAATCACTATGTACATTTAGGTTACGTTTATTAATAATTTTAACATAATAATCAATCCATAATTAAAACGTACGATTATTACGTTTTTTTTTTTATTTTATTTATAACTAGCTGTGCCCGCGACTTCGTTCGCGTGGTTGTCGAGAACAAAACAACGTCGTTTAGATAAGAGTATATCACCTTTTTGATGATTTAGATAAGAGTCCTGACTTTGGTATAGTTGATTACGTTAATGCTTCTCTATATACTATGTTAGCGGTGGAATTACCCGGAGCATATACAAAAAGGTTGTTTGGGTTGCTAACACGTGATAGAGAAACATAGAGTTGGCCGTGTGAAAAACAATCAAAAGTAAGGTCTACACCCGCAACGGATAACGTCTGGCCTTGGGCTTTATTAATAGTCATAGCGTAACAGAGGCTTACAGGAAATTGCACACGTTTGAAAGTAAACGGAAAATTATTGGGGATAATGGGTATCCTGGGAATGAAAACAACATCACCGGAGCCGCAACCTGTTAAGATTTCGGCTTCGATGACATTTCGTTGGAGATTTGTTACTCTCAACCGAGTTCCATTGCATAGTTTTGGTGGGCTTAAATTTCTGAGTAGAATGATTGGTACTCCGACTTTTAAATAAATTTTGTGTGCTGGAAGACCTGGTGTATTTAGAGAGTCTAAAAACTCTACTGGATAGTGGGTGGCATCTCCTTCTTCTAAAACCGTGTTAATAGATAAATATTCCCTACTTTCTCCAGAAACATGTACCAATATTTGAGAATTTATTGCTGCTGCTTGGTCGTTGCGAGGTGCCAAAATAGCTCGTTGGCATAGCCAAGCAGCGTCATGGTTCGAGATCTCTGATGGATCTCCGTATACAGAGGAAATGAGTTCCTGCTGTGAGGCAACAGAAGAACACAGGCTTTCGACTAAAGTTACTTTACCTCCTTCTTGAGTCGGGTATGTGCCGTTACCAATTTGAAGTAGTAAATTTGAGAAAACCTGCGCGTTTGCGTCACCTCCCAAATATGCTCGCATATTAAAGCTCAAATTAGTTAATATGACACTACGCCATAAAATAGAGCTCTTTAAACAGGCACCTATTTCATCGGCCCTCGTTCCTCTGGGTATTATAGGGAGTGTCTGCCTGAAGTCTCCACAGAATAGCACCGTTAAGCCTCCCATCGGTCGGTCATTTTGTCTTATATCTCGCAACGTTCTATCTACAGCTTCCACAGCTTTACGATTTGCCATCGTACACTCGTCCCAAACGATAAGGGCGCAATCGCGTAAAACCCTTGCTTTATCACTATTGCGAGACACGTTGCAAACAGGGTTTTCTGTGCGGTCCAAGTCGATTGGTATTTTAAATGTTGTATGTGCAGTTTTTCCTCCTGGTAATAAAGTGGCAGCTATTCCTGAGGAAGCGACGGCAAGGGCAATTTTGTTTTGGCTCCTTATTTGAGCCAAGATAACTTTAGTGAGGAAAGTTTTACCTGTTCCACCAGGTGCATCTAAAAACAGCATTTCTCCTAATGAATGTTCTACACTACAGCATACTCTATCAAAGATTTGACGTTGTTCTGACGTCAAATTTGAACAGCCATTTCGCAATATTTCTGCTAACTCTTCGGGGTTGTAATTTATTTCAGATGTATACTCCCTATTAATTCGTTCCCCACCAACTGTCGGTGTCGGCAAGCCGTATTGACTGAGGGGGTTCCCTCCTATACTTGTAACTATATCTTGTATAGCCAGCAAAGCCCTATTATGGCAGCTTTCACGTACTTGGTCAGAAGTTTCACTATTTATATTTTGCTGTCTCAAAAAATCTTCGGCAAACGCGTCTTTATATTTTTGCCACAACTGCCCAGCGTCCGATAGGCCACAAAATGTCAACAAAATGGCAAATAAATGGCGCAAACGATGTGGACTATCACTGACGCATGCTTCGGCTAAAGCATCATCCCAATGCTGATCGCCATCTAATAAATGCCGTGCGCGGCAAGCAGCTTGAAATGTGGGATATTCTATATCGTCCACTTTGCGGAGCTCAGCAAAAGAAGTAGGTCCTCGCACTGTGTGAAGAAGAAGGCGTAAATAATAACACTCTGCATTATTTGGGTGCACCGTGTATACTCTTCCAATCACGTGTTCTTTAAAAATGCCGGACTCGCCTTCTACAGCAGTTCCACGTCTCCTGCGATTAAAAACACCTTGCTGCTTGTTATAAGTATAATAATGTGGCACTTCATTGTACAACAGAGACTTAGCGAAATTGTCTCTTTCGCAAAGGCGAAAGAATGCGAGCAAGGTGGTTTGTCTTGGGTTGTTCATTCTTTCTGCCACATTTTCTGGCTGAAAGTAAACTCGCTGCCCGCCTTCCAGGTGCACGTCAAGATGGATGACTGGCGGATACCTTTCATGAATAGGGAAACTCAAAATGCGCCAAACTGCCTCCGAAGAGCTTATGTATCGGCCAGATTGATACCTTGTCACTTCATCAAATTGGTTGTTATTTCTTAGTGCTATCATGGCTTGATCACTACCTTTATTAACATATTTACATATATATTTTATAGATTCGACGCTATTACAAATTTCAACATTAATGTGTGCTTGAAAAGCGTTTGACAAAACTGGAGAATACGGTACCACCCAACTATTATTTAGAATTATTTCTTGTCCACGGAATCTGACAGTAGCTGTGAAACCACCTTGTGACGGTGATCTTCGCCGGTATTGCGGATACCCATTTTCCCCAGCCATAGTTAGTTCTTTCAGTGCTCTGGGGTATTTTTTTGAGCATTGACCATCTTTCATGCACGGTGATTCCCTGTTTAAGAGGCCACATGGCCCGTGAACCATATGTGTTTTTACTATGTCATGCAAAATCGGATCTGCATTATAGTCCGGAAATTCTGCACTTATGACACTGTCTATAGCATCGGGACGAATTTTTTCTTCCAGCCACAGAAGAATGTGCGCGTGGGGTAAACCACGCTTTTGCCACTCGACGCTATACATAAAACAAAGAGTTGAACCGAAAACTTTCTCCTTTGTAAGTAGATTAATCAAGACTTTGAGTTTTAAATGAAAAATCCTAGCAATAATGTCATGTCTGTCGTATGACGCCTGTCCTGTGAGAAGTGCCTGGCAAATCTCCGTCCACTTTGGATTTGTTGTAAATGTTATAAAAAGGTCCGGCCGGCCGTATTTACGGACGTAACAAAAAGCATCTTGCGTTCGTTCGTGCATATACCGCGGACCGCCTGTGAAACTGGATGGCAAAATAACCAATCGACCCAAGTTTTCGACGTTATTATCTGATTGCATGGCGTCCCGCAAGTGCACGTATTCTTCAGCGCGTAACCGTCGCTGGTTAGTGCGAATATACACTAAACGTTCAGTTTCTATTTTTGCGTACATGTCCACAATAAATTGGCTGAACAAACCACGAAATCGTTGCAAATATACGAAACTGTTTTGCCTTATTTGTAAAAGTTAGGAATAGTATTGTTGAGCAGATATTTTTTTTTGATAATTAGTGACTCTCGTAGTAGGGTTCACTTGGTACAGCCCAAAATTGTACCCATCTTCACCATGACAATAAATTAGTGGATATTGCAGGGCGTCGTAAGCTCGGTGGGTTTCCAAAATGCGTTGAAGGCGATCGTCGCGTGTACGCAACACGATATCACGTCTCTCACACTCCTGGTCGACTAAAACAACTGCAACTTCATCTGCGACGGGTGCATTGTGTCTTCCACGGTGTTCACCCACAGGACGTCTATCGGCACTTATAACAATTTTGAAATCATTGCTGCCTTGTGGAATTGACTCCAATGCAGCTTTGAATTCACGAACGTACTGGTTAACGTGATGCAGCAATTCTTGAAGTTGACCCAAAAGCTCAGCATTGAGCTGGGGAAAATTGTGATTTCTAACATTGAGCTGTTGCGTGTAATCGGATACAAAATAAATTTGGAGAAATTTGGGTTCATTTTCTGGCAGCAAAGATCCAATAAGGTGATAAACTTGACCTTGTACTTTGAAGGTTGGCATGAACGGTCCTTCCGTTATTTGTTTTGCCCCAAAGGAAGTCATTTGGAAAGCACTGTTATATAAACGAATATTATCCAAAAAACGGTTCGACTGGGGATGATCGCCATTCAGGAGACTTTTAAGTAAGTGTGGTGGATCTTGGAAATTTGGAAGAACAATTTTTCCATTTGAGCAGCACATTCCATCTGTCTCTTTCCTCCATTTCAAAGCATGACAAAAATTACAAATTTCTCTCATGTCACCCACGAAAGTAAAGCCAGCATAATTAATTCTAGACGAATATGTGAACCCTGATTTTTCCCTATTGTCCCAAGGTAATAAAATATTTGCATCGTCATTTTCCATGGACTCATCAGCTCCGCTATTTGTTTCTCTATTCATATGGTATCGAGCTCGTTCTATTTCTAGGCGAGATTGACGTTGTTCTGCTGTTTCTGCTCGTCTTAGTTCATCTATTCTTTCCCTTTCAGATGCAAGATAACTTTCATTGTTTCTTTGTACACCTACATAGTTATGTCTAGCTATTTGTAATCGTTCTTCTCTTTGGGAGAGAGATTCAGACTCGCGCGAGAGAGCGTGTCGCTCTCGGTCAGATGACAGACGTGCTTGGCGTTCCTCGATACTCTCTTGAGAACGCAAAGTCGCGGTCCGAGTTCTTTGCGAACTTAAGCGCGACTCCCTTTCTGTGAAAGTCTCTGACTCGCGTGAGAGAGACTGGCGCTCCCGATCAGCAGACAGCCGAACTTCGCGTTCCTGGATATTCTCTTGAGAACGCAAAGTCGCGGTCCGAGTTCTTTGCGAACTTAAGCGCGACTCCCTTTCTGTGAAAGTCTCTGACTCGCGTGAGAGAGACTGGCGCTCCCGATCAGCAGACAGCCGAACTTCGCGTTCCTGGATATTCTCTTGAGAACGCAAAGTCGCGGTCCGAGTTCTTTGCGAACTTAAGCGCGACTCCCTTTCTGTGAATGTCTCTGACTCACGTGAGAGAGAGTGGCGCTCCCGATCAGCAGACAGCCGGTCTTCGCGTTCCTGGATACTCTCTTGAGACCGCAAAGTCGCGGTCCGTGTTCTTTGTGAACTTAAACGTGACTCCCTTTCGGTGAACGTTTCCGATTCACGTGAAAGAGCGATGTGCTCTCGGTTAGCAGATAACCGTGCTTCACGATCTTCTTCCGATTCCTGAGACCTACAAAGTCTCATCCTTTTCGCATTTCGGCTACGCAGCGAAAGGTTAGTTTTTTTTCTTTGAGGCATTTTCAAGGAAAATTAAAGCAATAAACAAAACTAACAACACTTATGACTGAATAGCCTACAAACTTAAAAGAACGGTGCGTCGAACAGTCTAGTGTGACAACGTATCGTCTGTTCGTGGTCGTGACTCAACGAATTGGCAACACTAACTTACTGTATAACGATTGGCACTATTGGATTCAAACTACGAAGTAAATCAAATACAATCTTTACTTCGTACTTCAAACCAATGACCAAAGTTGACCAAACGAAACCAATAAGATAAGCAAATACTTTTTTTTCGACCAATTTAGAAAATCGATAAACCAAGCAACCAAAGAACTTTTACGACACACGCAAGAACTTTTAAGACACCTAACGAAACCCAATTTGCCTAGTAAACACGGTGGACGTCATCCTCGCGCGGAAAATCTTAACACCGCGATTCAGAAAATGACGTCATTTGCACAACGCCATCTATCGGATTTAGATTTCAACTATCAACATTAGTTCTATTTTTAGTCTTAAGATGTCGTTGCAAGTACTATACTTAATTGCGTAACGTAATATTTTACTTCTTGAACTCACTAAATTAATCATATCTTTTGATAGAGTGAACCGATTTCGATGAAACAAAAACTAAGTTAATCCTCAAGTTGCGTATAATTTTTGTATATAAACATTGTCAGCATTGAATTCGTAGATTTTACGTGATGTGCGCACAAACAAACAGACAAACAGACAAACAGACAAAAATTTCAAAAATGATGGAAATGGGTTCTGTTACTTATCTTTTCACACGCTGGCTATTTTTTGTTTCAATTTCTTCAATGTACAAAAATGACTTTTCTACAGATTTATTATATGTATAGATATTGCAATCGACCAAAATAAGGAAACTTCGGTATGTAAAGATTCTGCTTGTAGTGAAAGTGGTTGCCTGATTTTTATTTAAATACAAAATGATTTATTTTAGGCGATATCGCTGTTGGTTTAAACCACCTTTACACACTTTATTATGAATAAGAGATCTATAAAACAATGGTTTTCGAATTTAACTAAGGAACCCTAATGTCAAACGTAATGGCGCGCATGTCTTGGTCTTATTTATATGACCATAAGTCCAGTAAGCGTCGGGTAACTGTCATCTCATAACTAAACCAAGATGGATGCAACTTTTATAGGAAAATATATTTTAAATAAATAAACAACAATGGTAAAATATCAAAAATTTCAGGAGGGCGTTAAAATCTTCTCAACAATACCTACATACAAACATTATCGAAAAACTAAGATCCCAAGTAGCTACACTTAACATAGGTAGTAAGCAGAGTTAATGTTTGTAGTTTCGTTTATTTATTAACCATTACCACTTCAACGAAAAACAACACAGTTATTCACAGCAAAAAAAAGCGTTGAAATGACTATTATTTAACTTACAGTCCTTAGAATGGGCTCGTCATAACCAGTATACAACCAAATACGAGTAGTTAGTTATTTAACGTTTATAAAACGTCCAATTGATGTTAAATGATCACAAATTGACATTAATGTAACCACTATAGAACTATAATGTCATACAATTGAGCCACTTTCGCGTCCCATAAACGTTATAATTAAGTTTATAAGACCACTCTTATATAACCAATGGTTTCGTAAAAACGTTTTCATAACCATAATGTAACGTATTTTTGTTACTTGGGACTTTAACTTGATAACCGCCTCCCATGTTTTTACCGTAGATTATTAAAGTCCTGTTTTAAAAACTAATCGAGTAACATTGTAGGTGTCGTGACAGACGACGGCCGGACAGACGGACATGTGAGTGACAACAATAGGGCTTCATTTGAACCCTTCGGGTACGGAACCCTAAAAAGGGGGGTAACTATAGAAATGACGACTAATAGAGAAGTATGGAAGAAAATGAACTTTCAACACCCGAAGTAAACCTCTTTTTAACCGACTTTCGAAAAAGGTTCTATGTTCGGCTGTATGTATGTTTTTTTTTTATGTATGTCCTCCGATTTCTCTGTCTATTGAGGACCGATTTTCAAAATTCTTTTTCTTTTCTGCTGTTTGTATTTTACTTCTTCGTTATTTGACACCGACTTCCGAAATTAAAGTTATTTATTAATTTTTAGTGTATTTTTTTTTGAAAGTCGGTTGTTTTTTTTGTAAAAAGTTTTTTATTTTTCACTTTTGAGTTGTTATACCCCAGAACTAAAAACCCCAATATAATGGAACGTGGAATTTAAACACTTGGAGAACACCAAAACGTCATCGAGGTACACGTATTTTCCGTTTTTGTTCAGTTTCTCAAAAAGCGCTCAAGCAATTTCGATAAAAGTTATATGGGACCACCTCGGGAGTATATTCTTTCAGATGAAAAAAGATTTTTGAAGATTGGTTCACAACTGACGGAGAAATCGGGTAACATCAAAAAAAAAAAAAAAAACAGATGAATTGAGGACCTCCTCTTTTAGGAAGTCGGTTAAAAAAGGTTTTTTTTTGCTTTTCATCCTCAGAGTTGTAGGTAGATAGGTACCTAACCGCTTTTACTATCCGGATGATCCTACACACACTTGAAGAATTTTGTAAATAAAACGATTGTTATACCGTTAGGTGTTTATTAAAAAATAATATAACTTTAACAAAAAAAACGAATCAGTGCCAGTAAACCTTAAAAATTTCAATAATAATAGTTCGTTCAGTAAGTTAGGCTGACGTTCTCCACCACCACTCGCACTCCTTTGTCTCTCTCAACTCAGGACACAAGCAACGGTGTCGGCAGGGTGAATTTTCATCTTCCCTATAGTATCCGGGCCAGCAAACGCATCCCTCTGTGCATGATTTTACACTATCAATCGATTTCGACGCCTTGACGTTTGAAGGGCAGATTTCAGTCGCGTTTTCTTTGCATTCAGAGTATTGTGTAAATATTTCACAGGGACCCTCTGAAAAAGAATGAAGTTTAGTTTCCTACTTACGTGAGCAGACTACCTACTTTTTTTTTGTTTTTTTTTTGTGGAGTGGGAAATCATCCAATGACATCTCCCGCTCTGGGTGGAGCGGGAGGGCGTGTCAGACTCTTACTGACTAAAACCCACTCCTTCCCTGCCTGAGTGATCCATCTAGACATGGATGAAACACACAGTCAGTGTAGTCCTGTTTTATCGCGTATCAATCCTTCGTATCTCTTAAGTGCAGGACGAGTCCAGGTTATCCAATAAATTTTATGTGATTCTGGTCCTCCTAGAGTTTTTTTTTCTAATTTTTACCTTTTCTTATGTAGTGTTTTATACTTTGCCCATACCAGATGTCCAGACTCATGCAACCTGTATTTACCCTCAGTATCTTGATCTGCTAGTTGAGGAGATACTTCTTTGCATTTTTCACAAAAAAAAAGGATCAGAATCCAATAGAGTAGAAATCAAGAAATCAAGTTCTAACTTATGTTAATACAGCATTCCACAGCTGGGCATAAGCCTCACCAATCGAAAGACATTTGTTTAGATTCTTGAAATCTTATCCAGCTGCTAGCAGCCACTTTGCGAAAATCGATGCTTATAACTATAGTCTTAGATGTATAGGCATTATAACTTACCACATTCTTTTTTTGGTATACATTCACGACCCAGAGTCTTCCTGATGAAGCCTTTTTTACAGACGCATGCTGGTCGGCAAGGTTGGAATACGGGAAGGCAGACAATCTGATCGCGATCATAACAAGAATCTTCACCTGGGCATCCTTCAACGCAATAGCTCAATTTTTCATTGTCCCCACACACTAGGAAATGGAAAAGAAAATGATATAGGTTACAACAAGATTGACAAAAATAAATATTAAGAAAGACTGTCAAAGATCTACAAATAACAGTCGGGACAAAAGGCTTAACGTGCTTTCCGAGGCACGGAGGAATCTCGGTATAATTACTACGATAGTCACCCATCCATAGACCGACCTCGGCAAGCCTTACTTAACCTTGAAGATCGACCCGTGTGGCTGTTATCGTTTTAGCTATGAGCTCGATATCGATTTCAACACGGCCAGTAATAAATATTAATGTAGTGTTTATAATTCATTTTTTTTAAGTTGGAACAGAGAGAAAGTAGAGAACAATCTGGTTACTTTATGATTTGCTTTTAAAGCGGCAAAAACACACAGCGAAAATTATTAAGAACACCCAACGCTTAACAGAAAAGCGAAGATTTTAAAAACGCAAAAGTGACGATGGCTTTTAAATGGTTGAACTGATTTTGATAAAACATGTCTAAGAACCATCGCTAGAAAACCTGCTTTCAAATAAAAACAAATCGCGTTCAATAGGTTCACCCGTTTAAGAGCTACGGTGCCACAGACAGACAGATACACACACAAACTTATATCACCTCTCTTTTTGCTTTGGGGGTTGAAAAACGGAGCGTCTAACATCACTGGAAGAGCCTGTATAGACAGTTTGGTCACGAATGAACCGCCCGCGCGCGGCAATAAAGCCGCGGGCGCGTCTACGAAAATATTTTTCTACGCACTTACTCGAAAATCCGCTCCTACCCCTACCGATTTTAGGCTCGTAATGTAGGGTATTTAGCACTAGTGCGAATAAGTGCGGCAGCCAGTCCCGGCCAAGTCGCAGAAAAAAAATCCCTTAACCATTTCTCACAATATTGAGCAACATTTTTGTTTGAACACTTATGTTTTTGAGTAAGTGTGTTGAAAAACGTGTCTTAATACTCGAAGAAACAGAGTTACCGCGCCCGTGGGCACTTGGGTAACTGAAGGAACAGGGGTGGGTTTTAGTCAGTAAAAGTCTGACACGCCCTCCCGCTCCACCCAGAGCAGAAGAAGTCATTGGATGATTTCCCACCCCCAAACAAAAAAACAAAACTCGAGGGAAATGAGAGTTTTCAGGAAAATTTACGCCACTAGTTGGCGCTACGTGGCGACAGATCTTTTAATTTGAAAACGAAACATAATGACCTAAACATGACGTTGACGTCAACTTAAAGAATACCAGTTTTTGACATTATCTGCAAGAGAGCATTAAGCATATTGACAGGACTTGACAATTTCCCCAACTATCCCAGTCAGGATACGCCCGCTTTTAAGTTCACTCTTTCATGATGATAACCTTTCCAAATTCGATTGCTGCAGAGGCTTCCATCTTTCGCGAGCACGGACATCTTTCTGCCTGTGTGCACTAAACCAAAGACTACAATAATATATAGCACTAAACCTATTTATTTAGCCCCTTCGTCTATTTACTCAATGGCCTTCCGCGACAGTTCTATCCTAGTAGAGCCTATTTTGTTAAAAAATTACAATATCCCTTTTGGGCTTTACCGGAGTCAGGTCAAAAGGAGCCCCTACAATTTTTTGAAACAGGGCCCTTTTGGGACTAGTGCAAGTCACAATTTTGTTTTCTTCCTTTTCAAGAAATAGGTATACTTATTTACGAGCTATCAGGGATATGTTCTAAACACGTACCTGGAAGTGGTAGCCAGGGCCAGCTGTCGCCAATACCCCTTTGAGCGCCACTCAACACGACACAGCCAACTAACAACACGAGTGCAGAGAACATGTTGATGACTCAATGTGTATCGATAAACAAAGTCTCTTTATACAAAGCCCTTTATATTTACAGGATGATTTTTGTTACTAAGACAGTTTGGAGAAGTAAAAATTGACAAGAGATTAGGGGATATTTATTGTATTGGAAACAATTACTTACTCTTTTTTGATGAAAACATTCTCGGCAATATTATTTTTAGTCAAGTGTGAATTTTCCGTAAAACCGCGAGTGCGACACTATAAGCGTTCCGATTTTTCATTCGAGCTTACTGAACCCTAAAAATTTGTCTAATTGGCTTTTTATTTAGTTTTATGTAAGGATCATTTCATTTTACCCACTGTCCACATTTAGTCACGGTCTGTAAAATAATTTATACGTTTTGAATTCATTTATTTCTGAAGATTACAAATCACTTGTACAGAAGAAAATACTAAACATTACTTGATTTATACATTTTTGTTGTCCAGGGGTTTGTATGAAAAACTTTTCATGCAATTTGTTTTGAAAAAAAAAACTCAACCTATGTAGTGTTTAATTTGCTCACGGAAATCTTAATTGAACGTGCTTAAGCACGTTCAATTAAAGTTTCCTTCGTTTGTAATCTTTATGGCAAATATCTACATATGCTATCTATATATATACTATCTACTTATTTCGAATATGTTTAACATATAAATGTGAAAGTCTGCATATTTATATAATTCTTAATCAATAACACTTCAACAGCTGATTGAATTTTGATCAAATTTGAAATAAAGAGAGACAATGCATTGTTAGTTTTCGTGGGATAATACAAGACAGGAATTCATGACCCATGTTTTATCGGATTATAGGATCACTCATGCGTCTGTCTGTCTGTCCGTCTGTCACGGCTAATTTACTCCGAATCTACTGGCCAGATTAAGAAATTTACTATACAGGTGTATTTCTATGACTCAAACACGGTCGAGTAACGTAAATAAATTAATCTGGAATATGGGTGTCACTTGTGGGAAAAAAATCGGAATATTTTAAAATAATGTTTTTCAAACTTTACCGTGGGACATCTCAAATATTTTTTTTCGTAATTTTAAATTTTTTTCGCAGTTTTAAAGTCATTCAACAAAATATACGAAAATAGAACATTCCCCTCCCCCCCCCTACCCTTCTCCTAAACTACTGAGTGTAAAATTTTGAAAAAATACAGAAAATAGTTCTTTACTCAAAAACTTTATATTAAATTACTTTGGTTTTGTGTGTCGGTTACAAAGTAACCCATTTTTCAAACACTTTTTGGTCTTTGATTCGGAAGGTGGCCAAAGGATCTCCGCAACCAAACAAGATAGCACCAGCGCATTTGGGCATGTATTGAAAAGTGGTTTTACACTTATTTAGATTTCTTTACATATTCTTAAAGCTATGCTTGTACGTGCACAGAATACGGTACTATCTCAAAAGATTTAGACATTGATGCAATGAATAATCATTTTACAGCTTCGTCCAATTTTGATAGGACAATTAAGTTAAACACGTTAAAACAACTTTCATCTCTTCCGACTCCCAGTTATTCTCCATTTGTTTTTGATCAATTTTCCGTATGTGATGTTAAGAAGAGCATACTATCGATTACGTCAAATGCAGTAGGAAGTGACTGTATCAGCTGCAAAATGTTACTCCCAGTGCTTGATTTAATCCTTCCCGTCATCTGTCACATCCTGAATTATTCTGTATCTAGCGGTGTCTTTCCATGTTCATGGAAAGATGCTCAAATAATTCCTTTACCTAAAAAATCCAATCCCACATCCTTCTCAGAATACCGTCCAATATCTGTCTTACCATTCCTATCCAAAGTCCTTGAACGGTTAATTCACAACCAAATCAGCGCTTTCCTTTCCAAAAATAATCTCCTTAACCCCTTACAGTCCGGTTTTCGTCCTGGTCAGAGCACCACTACAGCGCTTCTGAATATCACGGACGATATAAGATCAGCCATGGAAATGGGAAATCTGACGGTTTTGGCTCTACTGGATTTCAGTAATGCCTTTAATACGGTAGATTTCGATATTTTGCTTGGCATTCTAAGCTCTCTTAATATATCTCCATGGGTAATTGACTGGTTTCGTAGTTATCTGTTTGGTGGCCGGCAACGTATTTGCAATGGGGAGACTGTGTCTTCCTGGTGTAGCACTTCTGCCAGGGTACCACAGGGTGGCGTCTTATCGCCTTTACTTTTCGCAGTGTTTATTAACTCAATCTCCAACGAATTGATTTCTTTCTACCATCTTTATGCAGATGATCTTCAAATTTACTCCAGAGCTCCTCTTGGAAATCTGTCTGAGGCTATCTTGACCATCAATCGTGATCTGGCTCGTATAAGTGACTGGAGCAAGAGACACGGACTTACGGTGAATCCCATAAAAACACAGGTTGTAGTGGTGGGCAGTTCTAGGACGGTCTCAAGGATCGACTGGACAACTCTTCCCCAAGTTTCTTTTGACAACTCCATTATTCCTTTTAGTGAGAAAGTTAAGAACTTGGGGATATTTATTGACAAAAACTTCTCTTGGACTGCCCAGCTGCAGGAAATCAGCCGTAAGCTATTCGCATCTGCTGCATCTTTGAGAAGACTGCGTAATTTCCTGCCGACTGCTACCAAGATTGCGCTTGCACAATCTCATCTTCTACCCATCCTTGATTATGCTGATGCCAGCTATCTCGACCTCACTGAAATGCAACTTGATAAACTTGAGCGACTTCAAAATTTTTGCATAAGGCTCATATTTGGTTTGCGAAAGTATGACCATGTTTCCGAATTCCGCCTGAAACTCAAGTGGTTGCCGACCCGCCTTCGCCGAAATGCTCGTATTCTTGCCCTTCTGTACAATGTGCTTTTTTCGCCTTTCACCCCTCTTTACCTCAAGAAACGTTTCCAGTTTCTTTGCGACTCTCACACGAGAGTTCTTAGGTCATCGGATAACTTGAGACTTAAAATGCCAATGCATTCCACTACTTTCCAAGATAAATCCTTTACAGTCCAGGCCGCTCGTCTGTGGAATGCATTGCCAGTTGCAGTAAAACGCGCGCAATCGCTACCAATATTTAAAAGACTAGTAAGGGAGCATTACTTGTCACTGTGACCATTTTTTATTTTTTTTATTTTTATTAAATTGTTGTCACTTAGTTTCTTGCCTATATTTTTAGTATGTATGTATTTATGTATCTATAATTGTATTGTATTCTTTATATTTGCACCAAGTGCAGCCCCATTTTGTGTCCAGGCAATCTCTGTCCATTCCAGGTTGCCTGGAAGAGATTGCGGAATGCGATAAGGCCGCCAATTTTATGTTTTTTAGTATAAGTTTTCCTTAATGTGTGTATTTTTGTTTTTTGGTGTACAATAAAGTATATAATAAATAATAAATAAATACTATCGGTGTGGTTGATAGGCTCTTGGCACCATCATTTTGCCTCCATTCTCGTAACAATATCTTCTCAAGAATATCAAGTTGCCAGTAACTCTACACAGATTTCACACGCAGCTGTATGCAATGAGGTCTAATGATGGCGCCCCGGAATGTGGGCATTGGATCTAAGCAACCAAACAAGATAGCACCATCGTGTTTCGGCTTGTTGGATATGTATTGAAAAGTGATATTACATTTAGTAGTGGTGGTGCCCAGGGTCTGATGATAAAACCGCAAGATGACCATAACAACTCCTCAACTAAACAAGGTAGCACTACCCTGTTTGGGTTTATTGAATTTGTACTGACTAGTGTCTTTACACTAGAAGGTAATCAGGATCTGATAATACATTAACAGATCCTGATTATATATAGGATCTTGAACCATACAACATAGCACCGTCGTGTTTAGACTCAGTCATTAAACAAAGTGGTAACTATAGAGGGGTCTGATGATAGAGCCAGAAGCGTACCTACCATACATACTAAACAAGAAAGTGCCGTATTGTTTGGTCTCGTCGATTGTATCTTGACTAAAACTATAATTCCAGGTACAGTCCAGGGTCTGATATTTGATCTGGATGTTCATACAGGAAATCATCAACTTAACAATGTTGCTCGGTGAGGAAAGGTTAGTCAGATTTGTCTTGACAAGTTATAGCACACTGGCCGTATAGATTCGATTTTCTTTTGAGTGACAAGAAGTTGCAGCTGGCTAGAAAACTAATGTTAGATTGCTGCTGACCCAGGTCAGTACTTGGGGCAGCAGCAATCAATAGGAGCGTATCAACTCAAAGGCTGAAAGAGTCAGTACTCTTTCGGCCTTTGAATTGATACGCTCCTGGTGTCAGGATCAGTATTATTTCAATAAATTCTAATGTTTATTCATCATTAAATAAAAGTATAAGATAAAGTATAGATGCTTAAAATCTTCTAAATCAAATTAAAACGTAAACTAGAAAATGTTATAGTTGTAACCATAACATTTTCTTTAAAGCTTGAGGCGTGAACGTCACTTACGTTGTTTTAAGGATAAAATATTATAGAAAGAAAGAAAGAAAAATTATTTATTTTGTACAGACCAGAAACGCACACTAATTTACAAAAGCCTAGTATTCAAACAATAAAAAAAAATCCAAACTAGTGATCTCATTTTATGGTCACACCGAAGACAACCATAGACAAACCATGTCTAGGGTGTGGTGTGCCAATATACGCCATACACAAAACGTAGGTCTATGACGCATCGATTGTCGATTGATGACATTAGATCACGACCATAGTTAATACACTTTATAAATTTAAGTAATCACGACATTAAAAGCAACAAACAAAACGGAACATAATAATAATAATAATAAAGCTCTCGTTGGGCAGCTGGATCAAGGGCTTGATCCAGAAGGCAGTACTCCTGGACACGGCGCGTATCTTTAGGAGATTCCTCTGTCAGGAGCCCTGACCACCGCCGGTAGCTTGAACCCTATACCGATACCGGGGGCTACTATTTTTATATTTTTAAATGTTTTTATATCTTTTTATTTTAAGAAATATTTAAAAATGTATCAAATAAGAAAAATGATAAATAAATGACATAATATAATTTTATTTCCTCAAAAGTACAAACATTAACAAATAAGTACGTGGTAACAACAGTTCAGTCCAGATGATTGTACAGCTGCATTATTATATGAATTGACACACTGACTCCCAAACTGAGTCATGCTCGTATCTTGAGAGTATAATAGAATACAACCTAAATACATGAATATAGCATGAAACTGTGCGTTGTATCCGTAAAAAAATGGTCCTTGCTCAGCGAAATGCTGGTTTCGGATTGACCGAAAGTCAACAGCGCTGGTTTTCTGCAAATATCACAAGAGTGACATGTTGACGCCATGGCATGGTGTTTCACTGCGAGACTAAACATATAGTTATAGTTGTACGCATAAGTATCTATGTTTTAATTAGTATTTTTAAGTTCATGTAAAAGTTTGTCTTAAAAAAAAATCACTTTTTTTATAAGCCATTAAAAAAATATATGATTCGTTCGCGCGAGTCCTACTCGCTTACTGACTAAGACCCACACGTGTTCCTTCAGTTGACTGTGCGTTCCTGGACCGCGGTGACTCTTTCAATCACTCCCGCGACCCAAATAGTCATATAATATATCTACTCTTGATTCTTTGTTTCATCATCCATTTTTTTTCCTGGCAAATAAATTTTCTATGATTCAATGATCTAGTCATTCGGCTATGCTCGCATCTGACGAAACAGTTAAAATATGTATGTGCTTACACGGTCATAGGGAAGGAAAGCTGTTTCAACCAGTCACGTATATGTTAAAAAAGAGAGTCAGCTGAAATTGCACCCGCCGCTGACTTAGAAAAAAAAGCGGAAAATCGGGTTTGAAATAAAACAATCTTAGATGCAGTGAAAATATTCCAAAAATCCACAAATAATAAAAACATACCTATCTACTGTTCTTTGCATTAAAATCTTCAAAAACAAGTACCAAAAAATCCAAAAAGTTAACTATTCTATTCTACTCTATTCTTGTGCAAGATTGATTTGAACTTGCAATCATAATCGTACGTATGATAGTATAATGAGCATAGCCATTTGGCTATGCTCACTTCTGAAGAAACAGTTGAAATAGAGAGGTGTAATGTGCTTACGACGGTCATAAGTAAAGAAACCTATTTCTTCTTTGCAGGGTATAAAGGACCCTAACACGAAGGCGATGGCTTCTTCTGCTACTTCATCGCCTTCGAACTCAAACTATCCGTTGGACGGAGTTCGTAAGTTCCCGAGCTCGCTTTGCTCGCTATTGGACTTATTACTAAAAAAAAAAAAATTGCCGGTTCCCAACGGCATTAATTTTGGGTACCGCCGCCGCCACCGGCTGCGAAGGCACTCCCTTATAATAAAAAAACTTTTTTACAAAAAAAAACAACCGTCTTAAAAAAAAAATACACTAAAAATAACTTTTATTTCAGAACTCTGTGTTTGTATTTTATTTCTTCGTTATTTGACACCGACTTCCGAAATTAAAATTATTTTTTAATTTTTAGTGTATTTTATTTTTTTGAAGTCGGTTGTTTAGTTTTTGTAAAAAAGTTTTTTATTTTTCACTTTTTAGTTGGTATGTACACCAACACTTACTCGTAAAACCCCAATAACATGGAACGTGGAATTTAAACATACTCGTAATTGGAGAAAACGAATTTTTGTTCAGTTTTTCAAAAAGCGCTGAAGTAATTTCGATAAAACTTATATGCATTTCATTCTACCTACAGTACTGTATTTCCTTTTTTCTTTAAAATCCATCCAAAGGTTGTCTTGAAAAGATCGCTTTTAGCGATAAGGCCGCCCATTGTGTCAACCTATGTAATGTTTTCCTCATATTTTTATTGTAATTTATATGGTGTACATAATAAAAAGTATTCTATTCTATTCTATTCTATATGGGACCACCACGGGAGTATATTCTTTCGGATAAAAAAATAATTTTGAAAATCGGTCCACAACTGACAGAGAAATCGGTGGACATAAAAAACATACATACAGTCGAACAGTTTTTTAACCGACTTCGAAAAAGGAGGAGGTACTACCTCCTTTTTCGAAGTCGGTTAAAAAACTTTCAAAAATAAAAGTAAGTTGTTCGAATAACTCAAATATAAAACACAGCTAAAGTAATAATCAGATTGATAGGTACTTAGTGCCTGCATTTTCTGGATGGTGATTCATATGTGGGTGCATTTATGTATCATACCGATGAGTAATTTGATCGAAAAATTACAGCACTAAGTAGATATAAATCAATTACCTAACTGGTGTTAATCGGTTAATAAGTCTGTGTCTCAATAATACTTTTATCTTCAGTTAAACTTCATCATTCGTCATCATTCTATCTGATCGTCTCCTATCTATAGATCGAAGATTAATTGCAAAAACAGCAATTAGCAGTATTCTAAAATATCTTTATTTATCTATAAAGATAATTTATTTACATAATGTTTTGTTGTTGTCGTGTGCTCTATATCTATAATTCTTAGCTATCTTCATTTTACTGTTATGTTATTGGACGATTGGAGCCATTTACGTATCTTCCGTATTGTAGGAATATCTCTCTTGTTGTTTGGTGAGCAAGTGAAGTATTCCCGAACGAATTGACCTTATAAAACGGCCCATACACCTTTTTTACCATAACATTGCACAATATTGTGCAACCATATTGAATATCAGATAATTGCTTGATAACATTTTTCAATACTACCCCTATACGTTTAATATATTGTGCAATATTATTGTAGGTGTACACAGTGAAATATTGAGCAAGTTCCGTACCTGTGTCACTGATGTGGCTTGTTGCTTGAGGTTTGAGACGCATTGTTTCCAAGTTAGTAGTATTATATTAGATATTGTAGGTATCCAAATTCATGCCTTAATCTACCTTTTTTTTTGTGGGGTTGGTAAACCATTCAATGACTTCTGCCGCTTTGGGTGGAGCGGGAGGGCGTGTCAGACTGTTACTGACTAAAACCCACCCCTGTTCCTTCAGTTGTCTGAGTGCCCAGGGGCGCGGTAACTCTGTTTCAAATTTGGGGTCGCGGATACCCCTGGGCAGGCATCGGCCATGACGGACCCGTCAGGTATTGCTGACATCTCTTGAGGCGCGCGTGAAACACTGCGCACCGTCGACTCTCGCGCCTGGTCTTGTTCGGACGGCGAGCTACCCATTACTCGCCGTCCGCAGGCACGCGCCTACTGTGGCCGGAGATTGTCTCGCGACACCCGACGCCCAGGACGTCTTCTGCAGCGGCTGCTGCTGGGGGCGTTAGGGTGACTCTGTTGAGTCTCCCTCACCCGTTCCGCCTCCTCCTACACGAGCATTACTGCTTCGCAGAAGCAGGTGACTGTTTCCCATTCCCTCTCGGTTCGTACCATGACCTGGACTAGGGCCGGGTGCGAGAGGTCGCTGCCACCGATCGCCCCCACGAGGACACGGTGGTGCTCCGCCCAAGCGGGGTAGATCTCTACCGTATGCTTCACCGTGTCTTCTGGGCGATCCACACAGTGGTAACACCCAGGCGTTTCCTCCCATCATATCCGACACAGGAACCTCCCGAAACAGCCGTGTCCGGTGAGGACCTGCGTCAGGTAGAAGGTGAGGACGCCATGGCTCCTCTCCAGCCACTCCTCAAAGACGGCCTTCCCGCCGCAATTGTGGCGTGCCCAATGCCGTAGACTGTGTTCCATTTTTGATACAAATCCGTTCAGCCTTTGAGGCATGATCAACTACAAAACATCAGCTATTCCCGAGGCAACGATGCAGCGGACGAACTCTCCAGAAGGGGTTCGAGCGACGGAGCTGAACTCGTTATGCCACTGCCTTCGGATACCTACACAATCTGGTAAGAAAACGCACCAGAAACCAAAGCCACAAACTATGAGTCGATCATAGTGGGTGTAGGCAGGCCAAGGAAGCACTTCCTTTAATTCATGGCCGTTTAACTAGAACTGACTAAAGAGCTCGTGGCTAAAGTAATAAAAGCCTCACAGGTCGATCCAGCCCTCACGACGGGGGATGCAGTGGCCCGGGGTGGGGTCGTCTTGGCGGTGTCTCTGGACATCGCCAATGCCTTTAGCACCCTGCCCTGGAGTTGCATAGTGGAGACACTCCGGTATCACCGGGTGCCGCCTTACCTCCGTCGCGTAGTCGAGGCGTATTTGACGGACAGAGCCGTCATCTACCCCGGTCATCAGGGAGAATGGAACCGGCGAGAGATGTCGTGCGGTGTTCCACAAGGATCGGTCCTGGGGCCGCCTTTGTAGAACATCGGTTACTACTGGGTGCTGTGCGCCGACCTCCCCATTGGCGTCAGCGTAGTGTGCTACGCTGACAACACGCTGGTCTTGGCGCAGGGGTGTTCGCACGAGGCGGCGGCCGACCGTATGACACGTGGGGTTGCGACAGTCATAGAGAGGATCCGGCAACTGGGACTCGAGGTGGCATTGCACAAGTCCGAGGCCATGTGTTTTCATGGTCCTCGGAACGCACCACCAGCGGGTTCCCAGATCACGGTAGGAGGGGTTCGCACCGGCGTCGAGGGTACGATGAAGTACCTGGAACTCGTACTCGACAGCCAGTGGAACTTCGTCGAGCACTTTCGACGTTTGGCTCTCAGATTGGACAGGGCCGGGGCCGCCTTGAAGCGGCTCCTACCCAATCAGAGGAGGCGAAACGCCTCCTGCCGGAGGCTCTACGCGGGGATCGTGCGGTCTATGGCCCTCTACGGGGCACCGGTGTGGGCGCGTTCATTGAGGCAGCGATCAGCTCGCCAGATGAACGCGTCCCATAGGGTCATGGCGATCCGCATGATCCGAGGATTCCGCACGGTCTCCCGTGAGGCTGCGAGCCTCCTTGCCGGACTGTCACCGTGGGATCTGGAGGCAAAAATCCTCGCGCACCTGTATGAGTGGCGCGAGGAGGCAAAACGCCGGGGCAAAACTCCGCTGCCGCGACACCTCGCGGCTCGGCGGACAGAGCTCCGGCAGGATCTCATGGTGACATGGAGAGAGCAGTCACTCTCTCGTCGCAACCCAGCGCTGGGCACGCCACCATTGAGGCGGTAGTGCCCCTCTTTGAGGAGGACGCAGGTCCTCACCGGACACGGCTGTTTCGGGAGGTTCCTGTTTCGGATCAAGCGGGAGGTGACCCCCGGGTGTTTCCACGGCGAGGATCGCCCAGAGGACACGGTGGAGCATACGATGGAGGTTTGCCACGCTTGGGCAGAGCACCGCCGTGTCCTCGTAGATGCGATAGGCGGCAGCGACTCTCGCGCCGTGCCCTGGTTCATGCCATGATACGGAGCGAGAGGGAATGGGAGGCCGTCTCCTCCTTCTGCAAAGCAGTAATGCTCGCGAAGAGGGCGGCATATGTGAGGGAGGCTCAACAACAGCAGAGTCGCCCTCACGCCCTCAGCAGCAGCCGCCGCAGGAGACGCCGGGGGCTTCCGGCGCCGCGAGACGATCTCCGGCCACCGTAGACCCGGGCCTGCGGGCGGCGAGTAGTGGGTAACTCGCCGCCCGATCAGCACCAGGCCCGAGAGTCGACGGCGCGTAGTGTTCCACGCGCGCCTCAAAGAGTTGTCAGCAAAAGGACGGGGCCTGCCACGGCCGATGCCTGCCCGGGGGTTGAGGATAAAAATTTGAAAGAGTTACCTCGCCCGCGGGCATTCAGGGCAGGGAGGAACAAGGGTGGGTTTTAGTCAGTAAGAGTCTGACACACCCTTCCGCTCCACCCTAGAGCGGAAGAAGTCATAGGATGATTTCCCACCCCCAAAAAAAAAAAACGGGTCGATCCATCAGGTTAAGCTACACTTCCCCGGCAAGTGTAGCTTAACCTGATGGATCGACCTGTTTTTTTTAGTTCATGGATGGGTAACCATCTTTACATACCGAGACTCCTCCGTGGTCCGTTGGTCTCGGCTGTCAATCATGGATCTTTGACAGTCGTTACGGGTCGTCAGAAGCCCTAAAGTCTGACATCCAGTCTTACCAAGGGTATCTTATTACCCAGTAACTGGGTTGTGGAGGTTTGATAGACAGTCGCTTCATGTAAAATACTGGTATTCAGCTGCATCCGATTGGAACTTGTGTTGGAACGGACTGGAAGCTAACCCCAAAATTGTTGGGAAAAGGCTAGGCAGATTGATTGTTTTAACTAGGATTGACTAAACTTCAGTTGCGTAAAGACACGAACATCACAACTGACCACAGCTCTTTTAATAAGCACCTCTCTGTCATAGGAATTACAGACAGCCCACTCTGCAGAGCTTGTATTGAGGAGGACGATACAGCAGCTTATCTGCTTCTAAGCTGCCCAGTAATCGCTGGATACAGGATAAAGTACATCGGAAATCCAGGTCCTGCAATCATCTCCATGATTGGTATGAGTTAGTCAAAACGCCATGGTGCTGCTAACCTAACCTAACCTACTTGACCCACCTCTACACAAAAAACGCGCTTTGAACGTTGAGTTGCAGACATCAACCCGACCCACATACATACATACGAGTAACTACAAAACATCGTAACATACACAGTTTTTTTGTTATAGATGGTTTTAAATATCTTTATCTCATCAAAATGATAAATTTTAATGAATGAACCCTAAACAAAATCGGATTTTCCATTTTATCACCTGTACCTAGGTATTAAAATCTACACAATAAAAAGATATAAGACACCGCATATCAATACACTGTGCAATATACATTGAGACGTCAACATGTTCCCCGTACTGGTGTTGTTGGTCAGCTGTGTCGTGTTGAGTGGCGCTCACGCGGATATTGACGAGAGCTTTAACTGGCCACCACTTCCAGGTACGTGTTTAGAAAATATCTTCGGGTACCTCTTCGTAATTTAGTATTTTTCTTCCTTCTTCTTTTACGTGACACTCGTAATCATCACGTAATGATATCTGCAGAGGCCGATGTGATTAACCCCACGATCCTTCGCCATTTTTCTGTGCTGGGCGACATCCTGGTGCACTCGTGCAAGTAACCAATTATAGCAGACCTAATTTAGTCGTTCCATCGCAAAGACGATCTTCCTCGCATTCTGGTGCCCTCCACAGCAGCTCCCGTGCCTGGAGACGTGTCCAAAAAATTTTAATATGCGACTTCGTACTACCGATAAAAGTCTTCGCTTGGTGCCAAGTTCTTGGAGTAGGTGTAGAGATATCAGTGCAAAGTTCGGACTCTTTACATTCTCCTCCAGCACCATATCTCCAGACCAGAGCATCATATTTATTTTTCTTGACTTATCGCAAAGTCCACGTCTGAAATATGGGAAAATCAAGTGTTTGAACATATCAGATCTTCGTAGTCTTCGTTATGTTTCGATTCTTCCACATTTTCTTCAGCCTGTCCATCGCAGTTTTCGCCATGGACATTCGTCGTTATACTTCTTTAACGCAACCTCCATTGTTCGCACCAAGGTAAATGTAGGATTGGATGACTTCAACGATCGCAATCTGAGTCACTTTAGGCGGATTATTGTTGGCTCTGTAGACAATCATCATTTTGGTTTTGCTGCGGTTATTATTTAGTCTGAACTCGAGGGTCTCAGGCTCCATTTTCAGTAGTAGCTCTTCCTTATGTCGAGAACTAGTCGCAAACAAGGTTGTATCGTCGTATATTTCTGAAAAGAAAGTAAAAATATATTATGACTAAAGAAAAAAAATATATTAGAACTAACAAAATAAAAGAACCTCGTCGAATGAAGTCGCTATGCGATGCACGCTTTAGCCTGACAGGCAGGCCGTGGTGACTTTTGCCACAGTGTCAGCGGTGAGGAGAACAACAGGGAGCGCCAAGACATAGGGAAGCTGCGAGGTAGAAAGTAGTATCGTCGAACAAGGTGCCTATGTTCGACGACTCGTCGTAAAGCTTATTTAAGGATTTACACATTTTACCTTTTTTATTTTAATGATGGACATTGGTTTCCATTGAAGAAAATTATTTTGATAATGCTTATCTGTGATCAAATATTTTTCTGATTAAGTAATTATTATCATTTAGCTGGATAATCGACATTAAAACTATCATTAAAAGATACAATCAAAGGCAAAAGTTGGCACAATATAAAGTAAGATATTATTACAAAAAATAAAGCTATCTAGCTTATCTAAACTATCTATTGGATAGAAGTTTTTGGTATCAGGGTAGCCTGGGCAATTCTCTCTGCCATCGCGATGCGTGCTTATTTGGTCGTTTATTGTTAAACTTTGTCATTGCATCCCGAGCCGAAGGTGAAGGTGACGAGGTTGTTTTAGACCCTAGAAACTGTAAACACAGTGAGGACTTTCTTAAATGAAGGACACTAGATGGCAGCACTAAGGCGTCAGGTCCAGACACCTGTCAAAACGCTACAGAAAATGTCAAAAACTCAACGACGTCAACGTCATGTTTGCCTTTCAAAGTAATAGACCTGTCGCCTAAGTAGCGCCAACTGGTAGTGTAAATTTTCCCGAAAACCTTCATTGCCCGCGAGTATAAAAATGACGTTTTTCAACACAATCACTCGAAAAAATATGTAAAAGTTCATAAAGATAATATATTCAGTTATTATGATTGATTATTTTTCTTTCGCCTTGGTGAGGCCTGCCCGGCGAATAGCCAGATACAATAAACAACATAAATTGTGGTAAGGGCTGGCAATACATTGCAATCCTAAAAGCGATAGTGGTAGGTAAGGAGAGGGTTTTAAAAATACTGAAGTACGAGAAGTGTTTTGAAAAATACTTTTCAAAGAGGCGCCCGCGTCGCCACAGCCGGCGCTGGCTTCATCCTTGATTAAACTATCTATACAGGCTCTTCCAATGATGGTCGAAGCTAATCCGTTTTTAGGGTTAAGTACCCGAAGGGTAACCAACAAAACCCAGTTACTAAGCCGCAGCTGTCCTGAGGTTTGCCCCGCTTGGGCAGAGCACCGCCGTGTCGTCGTGGATGCGATAGGCGGCAGCGACCTCTCGCGCCCTGCCCTGGTTCAGGCCATGGTACGGAGCGAGAGGGAATGGGAAGCCGTCTCCTCCTTCTGCGAAGCAGTAATGCTCGCGAAGGCGGAGGTGGGACGCGTGAGGGAGCATCAACAACATTGTCGCCCTCTTGCTCTCAGCAGCAGCCGCCTCAGGAGACGCCTGGGACTTCCGGCGCCGCAAGACGATCTCCGGCCACCGTAGACCCGGGCCTGTCGACGGCGAGTAATGGGTAGCTCGCCGTCCGATTAGCAACAGGCCCGAGAGTCGATGGCGTGTGGTGTTCCACGCGCGCCTCAAAGAGTTGTCAGCAAAAGACAGGGCCCGTCATGGCCGATGCCTGCCCGGGGGTTAAGGATAAATTCGAAACAGAGTTACCTCGCCCCTAAGCACTCGAGGCAGGAAGGAACAGGGGTGGGTTTTAGTCAGTAAGAGTCTGACACGCCATCCCGCTCCACCCAGAGCGGGAGAAGTCATAGGATGATTTCCCAAAAAAAAAAAACGGGTCGATCCATCAGGTTAAGCTACACTTCCCCGGCAAGTGTAGCTTAACCTGATGGATCGACCCGTTTTATTTAGTTCATGGATTGGTAACCATCTTTACATACCGAGACTCCTCCGTGCTTTGGAAAGCACGTTAAGCCGTTGGTCTCGGCTGTCAATCATGGATCTTTGACAGTCGTTACGGGTCGTCAGAAGCCCTAAAGTCTGACATCCAGTCTTACCAAGGGTATCTTATTACCCAGTAACTGGGTTGTGGAGGTTTGATAGACAGTCGCAAAAAAAAAAAAAAAAGCCGCAGCTGTCCGTCCGTCTCTCTATTAAGGGGCTTTAACTCATGAACCGTAATAGGTAGATGGTTGAAATTTTCGCGGTGTGTATTTCTATTGCCGCTGTATGTGCTCTAAGGCGGCTCGAACACAAGAAACCAGATTATTATGAGTTATAGTACGGAAAATGTCGTGGGGAAAGTCTTGTGTATAGATGTGGATGGCTATAAGTAGGGGGAGGCCAAAGAAACGATAGTTGGACTGTGTGAAAGAGGATATGGGTAAAAAGGGGGTGACTACAGAGATGACGATTAATAGAGGAGTACGGAAGAAAAAGACATGTTGCGCCGACCCCAAATAAATTGGGATGAGGGCAGGAGAATGATGATGAGTACGGAACCCTTCGTGTGCGAGTCTGACTCGCACTTGACCGACTTTTTTGGAATCGTTGAGTGTACTCTTTATCTTCTCTTCTTTATCTCTGTTCTAATTTATTTTTAACTTGATTTTTTAACACAATATTATAATTTTGGGAGTACCTCCGCAGCCGGTGGCGATTCCCAAAAATAACGTTGTTGGTAACCGGCAGTACCTTTTCTTTATTTTTCCTTTTTTTTGTATTCTTGGACAAAATAGCGAGCGAAGCAAGCTCGGGAACTTAGGGCACTGAAACGGACAGGTTAGATTCGAAGAAGATGAAGGGGACTAGGGGGGTCCCTGTAAACCCTGCAGACAGGCATATGAGCTCCGCGCAGCGCGGCTCCGTCGGCTTTCCTTACTTACGAACGTCGTTAGACCATTGCACATCCATAGTTCAACTATTTCGTTACAAGTGAGCTAAGTCGAGTGGTCGGAATAAGTGATAGGTACGAGTACATAGGTATGCTTGTGATTACATGTTCAAATCTAGCTTGCACACGTTTTACTTTTTGGATTTGTTATTCAAGATTTTTATATTAGATAGATATTTAGATATTAAACTCGAGGTTTAAATAATAACAGCCGCACGAGTCGATATCCAAGGTTAAGCAAGGCTTGCTGAGGTCAGTCTGTAGATGGGTGACCATCGTAACATGCCAAGACTCTTCCGTTTCTTGGATTCGGATTTGATAAAGGAATCGTTAAAGCCGTTGGTCTCGGCTGTCTTTTGCAGATCTTTGACAGTATTTCTTAGTTTTTATTTTTGTGCGGCGTTCAAATTGATACAAGTATCACCACTTTGTCAAGCTTATTGTAACCTTTATCGTTTTTTTTTTTTTCATTTTCCAGTGTGTGGAGGCAACGAAGTATTGAACTATTGCGTTGAAGTATGCCCAAGCGAAGATACTTGTTATGATCGCATTGCCTGCCCTCAAGTAATCCAACCTTGCCGACCCGCATGCATATGTAAGGAAGGTTTCATCAGAAAGACTCTAGGTCGTGAATGTATACCAAAAAAAGAATGTGGTAAGTTATAATACTTATATTACATGACTAACTAAATGTTATTATAAGCGACGATCTTCGCAAGGTGGTTGGTAGCAGATGGATGAGAGGTGCAAGAATCGAGATAAATGGCTTGCGATTGGAGAGGCTTAAGCCCAGCAGTGGACTGCTGTAGATTGACGAATCGATCAACTACAGCAGATCATCCCAATACATAATACAAGTTAAAACTTGATTTCTTAAAGTGGGCTCTACTGGATGATCCTGTCCTATTTTCCTCAGGATGCATGATTCTGGACATCAGACATGGGCAAAATGAGAAAAAATCTCTCGTCCTTTTTTTAGGGTTCTGTACCCGAAGGTCCAAACAGAGCCCTATTGCTGTCACTCACGTGTCCGTCTGTCTGTCTGTCACACAAGTTTTACAGCTGGTATGAATGGTTGGAGTTACAGTCTTCAAATTTTCACTGTGCATATAAGCATCTTGTTGACTTTTACTATCAGGCATTAAACGGCGCCTGTACTTTTGGAGAAAGACCAGGGAGTGTGGGCTTTTAACCACCGCGGTGATCACCATCTGCACATGGAAGGGGTCCCGTGACCTCTTAAAGGACTACTCCGGAACTCTCTCTGTACAATGCCTGTACAATGCCTGCATATCCCTTTTTTTTTGGGGTTTGAAAATCGTCCTGCGACTTCTCCCGCTCTTGGTGGAGAGGGAGGGCGTGTTAGATTTTTATTGACTAAAACCCACCCCTGTTCCTTCCTTGCCTGAGTGCCCAGGAGCGGGAAAGACTAAGAAATGGTCTCCCCTGAGCCTCGCTCTGCAGGGCAGCACATGATCACTGTACCACCGTCTTTCCGAGGTCGCTCGGTGGGCGAACAGTGTCTATTTTTCACCCATCTCTAGATGGATGGATTTTAGCATTAACTACTTACTTCCTTAAATAATAGTTCAATTTCGACTTTGATAGCTCATGTACCGAGAGTCGACGGCGCGTAGTGTTCCACGTGCGCCTCAAAGAGATGTCAGCCACCACTGACGGGGCCCATCATGGCATGACACGCTCTCCCACTCCACCCAGAGCGGGAGAAGTCGTAGGATGCTATCCCAACCCCCCCAAAAAAAAAGGTAGCTCACGCACATAACTAGGAAACTAAACTTTATTCTTTTCCAGAGGGTCCATGTGAAATATTTACACAATACTCTGAATGCAAAGAAAACGATAACGAAATCTGCCCTTCAGGCGTGAAGGCGTCAAAATCGATTGTTAGTGAAAAATCATGCACACAAGGATGCGTTTGCATTCCCGGATACTTCAAGGCCGATGAAAATTCACCTTGCCGACACCGTTGCTTGTGTCCTGAGTTGAGAGATACACCAGAGTGCGAGTGGTGGTGGAGAACATCAGCCTAACTTACTGAACGACCTATTAATTGAAATTTTGAAGGTTTACCGGCACCGAGATTCCATTTCGTTCGTTTAAGTTATATTGTTTTGCAATAAACACCTAACTGTTTAACAATGGTTTTATTTAGGAAATCCTTCAAGTGTGTCCAGAATTGTACCTAAGTACTATTGTTATCAGGTAATAGTAGTTAGGTGCCTATGTACCTACAAATCCCATGATAAAATAATAAAAAAGTGTGTGTGTACATATGTACTATTGAAGACAAAAGTGCATGGAGAGCCAAAGGTCGACTTTTGACTGTGAGGTTTTGCATTACGTATCATGACTTTCATGAGACGACTAGATGGCGCTGTTCAATCATGAAAATAACACTGCAAAGCTTATAAACCTTATTATGCAGAGGCAGATAATAAGGTTTTTAATACCTAAAATAATTACTAAGTAATAATAATATATTTATATTCAAATAAACAAAAATTACTATATTTTCTTATTTCTGAGTACTTAAACAGCGCCATCTAAACCAAACTAAATAAGCCAATTGGTATATCGGTTAATTCGACTACAGATGGCGTCGATCATAAATAATAAAAATCCCTACATTCACAAAGTAGCTCTTATTTTCACGTTCCAGAATAAATAATCAGTAGCTCAGGTGGATAAGCATGGCAGAATAACATAGATCGTTCAATAGGGCACCGGTTCGCAACCCAGCTCTCTGTCGACTTTTTTTAAATTTAATTATTATAATATATAATTTATATTCTATTTTTTGTATTTTTAAACGTTTTTATTTTATTTTTTGTTATAAATAATATAAAAAATATGAGGTATAAGATGTATAAATGAATATAGAGATAATATACAAGTATACATATACTACTATATATAACATTATATAAATATATGTTATATAAATTATTTCATAATTGGTGGTAAGTATTAGTATTATTAGTAAAAAACATTTATGTAAGAAGATTTAGATATATTTTTCTTACAACTTAAGATTTACTAAGTTTAATTCTCGTAAAGGATAAGAAATGAAACTATTTTATTGATTATAGTTTAAGACATTTAATTCTCAAAGAAGAATACAATTTATGTCTTTATTTCTTATAGAATGTATAACCTAACCTAGCTGTTTTACATCCAATTAACAATGATTTAATTCACTTGTTAAGGAGAAATACAAGTAAAATTTATAACTGAATAACTCTATTACAAAATAGAAGACCTTAACAAAGTAAAACTGTATAATAGATATTATAAGTATTCTAAATCAAAACTGAGTTGTGCTATTCTTCTATTATTTAGTTTTATTTACATTATGTTATAATAACTTTCACTATATTATGCAACCTTAGTTCTGTAAATATTTTACCTACTCATAAATTATAAAAATTTTACGTTTTGCATAATTATGTTTAGTGGTATTGACTATAATGATTGATTTGTGCATTATGTTATGACTAAGGTTCATAGCTTAAGTATTCGTTCCAGAAGGAGGAAGAAATTGAAGCTAAACCTAAAATCAATAACAATTGTAAGACCGGGTTATAGCTGTCATTTTGGGACCGAGTGGTTTATAATAATAAATAAATAATTTATTATGTTGGAAAGGAATCTATATTTATATTGTTTTTATTTTAATTTCTTATATTATATAAGAAATCAAAATCATTAGTGTAATAACATTTTGTTGTTATAAAGCAATGTATAAATTTATCCAACTTACACCAAGTTTGATTACTGTAATTTATCATATAAATTATAGCTACCCCGGTCTTTTCATTTTTACTCAATCATTATTACTCAATTCAATAGTCAACACTTTATATTCTTTAATATTTCGTGTATCCGCCATTTTGATCAATTACAGCTTGCAACCGCGAACCCATGGAGTCTATTAATTTTTCACATAAATTGTGACCCCGTATAGAATCCCATACCTCCATGCAGTGAGTACTCAGTGCTTCCTTAGTCCTTTCGTTCCTATTGTCCCACTTTTGAACCATAACGCCCCATAAATTTTCAATGGGGTTTAAATCTGGCGATCTCGCAGGCCAAGGAATAATTCGTATGTCCGATTGCTGGCTAAACCACTCTTGCATAATTATGGAACGGTGTATAGGACAATTGTCCTGCACGAACGTTATTACTGGCATGTCTTCTACAGGAAAAACATTCCGCACAGTGGGCAACATGACGTCATTCAGCACATCTAAGTAGTTAACACTGTTTGCACGACTGGGTATTACAGTAAGTTCTCCTGGTCCTGCAGCTGTCATCCATCCCCAAATGTTCACTGTTATACGACCGGATTCAGAGTTAGGCACAACGTGATCACTATCATAACGCGTATTATTCCTACGCCACAACCTAACTCGCCCGTGCTGGCTAGACTTGAAAGTCTTTTCATCACTGAAGATAACGTTGCTCCAGTCGAAATGTCTGTATTTCAAAGCGAACTCCAATCGTGCTCTTTTATTAGCTTCGGTTAGCAATGGCTTAATAGCATGTCGACGATAATGCAGACCTTCACTATGAAGAGCACGATACACCGTCCGCAAAGATGTATCAAACAACTCTGCGTAATATCTTGTTGGTGTAAAGCCATTTTCCTCATAACCTTGCACCATAAGTTGACGCTGGTCTGAGTCAATATGGCGTCTTCTGCCAGATCTACTGCGGTGTTCCAACGAACCCTCTTCTTGAAACCGCTTTATCCATAAAGTGACAGTCTTTACCTATAAGGGAAATATATTATTTATTATTTTCGTGTATCGATAACCATGGATAATAAAATAAATAACGAACAGTGATTTTAAAACATTACTTACGTTTAAGCCAGTTTCTCTCGAAATTCCAGAATAATTTAGGCCTTGATTATGCAATGCTATTATTTGGGCCCTCGTAGCCATATCAATATTAGAACGCGAACTCATGGTAAAGATAAATATTAAAAAATTGTTAAATGCAATCGTAACTGAACTCACTCAAAGATAGTAAAGAACGTTATGATTGAACAAAAAGATTTAATTTTTATACAGTCAATATTAAACTACCCTCAATTCTTTTGAGATTTATGATACAGGTTAAAGTCGCTAAACAACTTCGATATAATAAAGAGTAGGATAATTTCAACTCATTGCGTAATGACGCAATAGTCCAGTGGCTATGGTATCGGTAAATTTTATGCCACCGAGTTCGAATCCTAGTTATTACGAGCTTTGCTTTATAAGGTTTGTAATGTCGTAGGAGAATTTGTGTTAAAATTAAGTAATATTGTAACTAGCAAAAAACAAGATAATGTTCTTTAACGAGAGATGTATATTTTCCAATCCAACTACTATACTAGCGCCATCTATGTCGTTCAAGACGTATTATTAAGGCGATGAAACCCTGTACAAACGATTTTGGTTTGGAACTCTCCATGCACTTCTGTCTTCATTAGTACGCAAGTAAGAAGTTATACTTCTTTGGCGTAACAAAATAAAAAACCAAATTGTCACAAAGTTTACAAAAGGAAAACAATCATTCTTCATAAACCACAAACTATAGCTAACTTCAGGGTGTCGGTTTTTTGAGACGGTGTGCGCGCGCATCGTAAAAATTTACTCCCATAATTTTTCCCTAATGCGCCAAAAGAAGTATAACTTCAAAAATAGTCTGTTGGTACCTGCAGACCGAAATAACAGCAAGTATTTTCCGCAAAAGAGTAAATAGAGGTAAATCTAACTACATACTCGTACTTATACTCCATGAATAGCGTAAGACAGAAGTTAAAAAAAGTTATTTTTAATGCACACTTTGTAACAAAAGTATAATAAACATGTTACAGTTACGATAGACGCCGAATGTATTGTAATGTATTTATACAGCAGCTGTCACACTTAATTGTAACTACTTTAACAATTTATCTTATGAAATTATGTGGCTTTCATTTTGTACTATTATTTCATTCTAATTTAAAATTACACTGTCAATGCTCCCCAAAAAAAAAATAAACTGTCAATGCTAAAATCCTAAAAGAAGCAGAGAGGTGATAACGGGAACGATTTTCGTTTCACTATAATTCTACCATATTTGAAATGTTACCTAATCCCTTCATAAGTTGTGACCGCCGGTTTTTCCAATTTTACTTACTGACTGCGGCGCCTTGTTAATGATTGAGTATTAACACGCTACCTAAAAATAATAATAATAATAATAATAAGTATTTATTTCGCAAAACATAGCACTTGCACTGAATACATTGTTTAAAATTAATATTTACATTATGATACACAACATACATACATTACATACATTATCATTACTATTACTTTACATTATGATATTCATTTTTGTTTATGGTTTATTTACCTACTTAATAAATTGTTGAAATATAATAAGTACTTACCTACCTAATCAATACAATACCTTTTCGGGTTCTTTCAGACGAACGGCACGTTGCCAACTGCAGATATAACTTACCCTTAGTTTAGTGTTATGACGATACCTACCGTTTTGATACTGGGGAACGTCTCTCAAAATCGGGATTGAAACCAAATACCTACTTAATAACGCCCAAATCTCAGTTTGTCTTAACTGCAAGACGCAAGAGTCTTGCAGGCTTAAGTCTTGTCTTGCTCAAGTCTTGCAGGGTTCAGTCTTGGTCTTGGTCTTGCTACAATAAGGGGGTCTTGGTCTTGGTCTTGGTCTTGCGAAAATGCAAGAACAAGACCAAGACTGCAAGACCAAGACCCATTTTGGGCATTTTGGGCTAGTGACGGTTGACAGGACAGAATGGAAAAAAAAACGTGTTGCGCCGACCCCAAGAAACATGGGATAAAGATGATGATTAAGGACTTTAAAACTTTTTATTCAGCTCGGTCAGCTTCAAAATGTATTTCATCAGCAAATAAAGTGGATTGAGCAAAAGAAGAGTTTAAAAAAGTGAACGAAATACCTCTCTAATAGGAATTAACTCTATTGGGTAAAAAAAGACATCAATTTCTGGTCTGTTTTTGTTTTTTTATCGCGTACATAGTCCTTATTCACATATCCACTAACCTCTTCGCAGTAATAGATAGGCTGTATTTTTTGAGGAGGTCCTTACAGATTTTCATTTTCCGACAATGATAGCTAAAAGTGTCCGTATATGAATCCAAAAGATAGGTCCCAGACCGCTTAAAGCACGGCTTTCACAAAAGTAACAAAACACACTCTAATCTGTTATGAAATATCTGTTCGACTCCTCGATCAGTTCTTTTATTTTGGCAAATGCTGGTAAAAACCTCCCCAAGTCCTTCCAGGAACTCTTCTCTCGGTATAATATCGTTTAGTCTTATAATATGACTTACCACACTCTTCTTTAGGTATACATTCGCTCCTCAGAGTCTTTCTGATAAAACCTTCCTTACAGACGCATCCGGGGCTACAACCTAAGAACGCAGCTGGGCAGCCAATCTGATTGCGATCATAGCAAGAATCTTCTGGAGAGCATCCAACACAACGGTTTAATACTTCGTTTAGCTCATTACACTCTGGAAATGAAAAAAAACAATGATAATTCATAACAGATTGCTAATAAACTACACACACTCACACACAACACACACACAACACACACACAACACAACAGATTGCTGATATCTTATATCAGTTTGACCGCCTCAAAATAATAATAATAGTTTTGTTAAGTTGCCTACCTAAGATTTTTTTAAAGTTAACGTTAAGTTTAACTCGTTGTACGAGTATCTACACGTAGTTGTGCTCAGGGACTTCAGAAAAGCATTCGCTGCGATCATCACTGATACGGTTTGTTTATTTTTAGGGTTCCAAAAGTCCGAATGAACAATCGGAACCCTTATAGGATCACTCGTGTATCTGTCTGTCTGGCTGTCTGTCTGTCCGTCTGTCTGTCTGTCTGTCACAGCCAATTTGCTCCGAATCTGCTGGACCGATATAGTTGGAATTCAGTACACACATGAATATCTGTGACCCAAAATACGGACGTATACGTTAGGTATATAAATTAATTTGTAATGTGGGGCTCAATTTTTGGGTGAAAATTACGACTATCATCATCTTCCTGCCCTTATCCCATGTCACTTGGGGTAGCCCAACACGTTTTCCTCTTCCATTCCGTCCTGTCAGCCGTCACACTATCACTAACTCCCTTTTCTCTCATTTCACTTCTCACACAATCCATCCATCCTCTTTTGGATGAAAATCGGAAAATTAAAAATCATAGTTTTTCAAACTGTGTCGTGCGATATATCAAATGAAAGGGCATATTGTGAGGGTCTCGAATATATTTTTTTCATAATTTTAAAATATATGATTTTGAGGTTATTTAAGAAAATAGATGAAAAATAACCCTTATCTCCGAAACCACTGGGCCTAAAATTTTGAAAAAAATACATTAGTAGTTTTTACTTATAGATTGCAGGAAAATCTATAAGTTGGAGGCAGTTTAAAAAATAACCTGAAAAAAATATGATTTGTTCGAAAGCCTTTGCGCGCGAGTCCAAGTCGCTCTTGGCCGGTTTTAACTCACAAGCCCTGGTTTGTGATGATGTCAAAGCCAGGGGAATTCTGTCTGGCGGCGAACAGCGACACAGCACTACAGAATGGATAATAGTAATGACGACGATGCGTCCAATCGACCATGAACGATTTTTTCTTGGCACAAATACCGACGTCAGACAGAATACCTCTGGTTGTACCGGTCTCAAAATATTTAATACCAATATTTTACCTAAATATACCTAATTACTCCTCCTCCTCTTCCTCTTCTCTTTTACATCCTTTCCCTCCTTTTTTCTCACAGAGAGGAGGTCTGTGCCAGCAGTAGGGACATTAAAAGGCTGATGATGATAACGTAATTATTACTTACATTGTTTGCTACAGTACTTTGAAACACATTACGTACTTACGTAAGTATTATATAGTTTTGGCTAGACTGTAACTTTTCATGGCGATAACTTAGGCCTAGATATATGTTATTTAACGAAATTGGTAAGTATTTGACCATAGTAGGTAATTTTAAAAATAAAATTATTTATTTATTTTATCATTTATGTACACACGGAGACGCAGTAACAATAGACATCATTATAAATATAGTACAAAGGAACTGCTTATTTCTTAAGAAATTTCTACCAGCAGACCCGCGAAAGCGCTACGAATTATCTAATATGCTTGCAACATTTAAATTAAAAACAATACCGAATTTTTGCAATAAATTTTTCAAGAAACATTTTACAGATGCAGTGTCTAGGTCCCTCAGTTGACATGATCAAAATTTATGTCTATCCGTGCATGACTCACAGTTCGGGTTTCAACCTGGACTGTCAACGGAAAGCGCCATATGAAGTCTCAAACATACGGTCCAATAATAGCCTTCGATCTAGAAAATTATGGTAATACTTAGGTACTCTGGAGAGAGCTTGAGAATTGGGGAGTCCTCAGGATCCTACAAAAGATCCAAAAAAAGAAAAGAAAAGTTAAGTGATCCAATGCACTCTCTGAAAAAAAAAAGGTAGAATGCGGTGTGACATGAATGTGACTGACATCTCCTAGGCTATTTAGCCTAGTCGTGGACCTCAGCAATATGTGGGTCGGATGTAGCGTCCATGGTGTAAAAATAAATAGTATCAGCTACGCTTTTGAGGGTCATCAGGCGTATGCTACCTCACGTGTAATTGTTTATAATGTTAAAAAGTGCGAATACGTGGTAGGTATTTATGGTCAGCGATGAATGCCCAGATACTTACTATAACTTTTTTTGTCTGAAATTTCCCTAAAGTGCTTGAACGTCAAAAGAGTGACAAAATTTAAATGTCTAGGGCATTTTCTCACTAATGACTGGACAATGTTGATATTGAAAGGGAGCGTAGGTTGTCGGCGGTCTGAGATTCTGGCGGACCGAAAATGCTATCAATAGCATTCTAGTAAAAGTAACCATACGAATTTTAACGGTTTTTAACTGAACATCATGTCTGAACGACTAGTCTTATTTCTTTGAAAAAAATATGTTACTCTTGACAATTTTCGTCATAATTTGATCTGAGAATATTTAAAATTATATTTTTATAACATAGTGTAATTAATTTGTAAAGTTATGTCTAACGTGAATAAAAAATTGACAATCACGCAAAAACTATAAAGCGTATTTTTATGAAACCTTCACCATTTTAAAGATCATTTAATGATTTATAATGTAGTCTTAAGTTTTTTTTTATTTTAATACCTGTTGTTTTATGTGTAATAAATTAATAATGCGTCTAATTTCAGACAGCGCTCCTTGATGGGCGAGTCCTATTACTGGGTTGACGTACGACGCGTTTTTTTTTTTTTTTGGGGTTGGGAAATCATCCTATGACTTCTTCCGCTCTAGGGTGGAGCGGAAGGGCGTGTCAAACTCTTACTGACTAAAACCCATCCCTGTTCCTCCCTTCCTCGAGTGCCCAGGGGCGAGGTAACTCTTTCGAATTTATCCTCCACCCCCGGGCAGACGTACGACGCGTTACGTGAGCTCAGCACAGCACGCAAGCCACTTCTATTCCGTGACGCAAGCTATCCACTCAAGGTCAATGGCAGTTAATAGCGCCTTAACGGTCCGAGGTAACATGTTGGACCGAAGATTCGCTTGGTGTAGCATTCTAGTAAAAGTAACACTATTTAAGGCATAATGCCAGTGCTTTTACACGGTGAATATTTGGGTCAAATATAAAGAACGCTGAATGACATCCATATTATACAATATAATAAAATATGATTATATTGTATAATTTAATAACATTTTTAGGATGCTGTTGGGACTGCCACGATGGTGCAGCGCTACTATGTTTGCGCAAAACCGAACTGACGGTTTCCACGCCGTCATTCGCAAGAAAACCGCGTCACTTTTGTGAAGGTTGCGGGCGAGTAGCAACAGCATTCTAAAAACTATGGCGGAGAGTACCAATCGACTCTCCGATTATTAAAAGTTTTGTGAGAAGGATAATCATAACCACTCATGCATGACCTTGTCACAATACTATTTATTATGTCTTCTTCTTTATTGTATTTTAACTACTAACACTAGTAATATAATAAGTTATAATATTATCTAAAAACACGCTGGATCATTGTTGTCCGAAAAATAAAGAATATTATAGATATTGTTATTGTTTCAATGTGCGACATAATTTGCCCTAGGTATAAATATAATTACTTTAGAAAAATGGTAATGTGGACACTACCTGTTATTACAGTTGGCCGGTAATTCGAGAACTCGTCAGTATCTGTCTGAGCTCCACTCAACACAACACAGGTGATGAACAACACTAGTGGTGTGAACATGTTGACGACCCAATGTGTATTCTGAGCCTTGAGTCCTTGACTCTTTTAATATAGTGGTCGCTTATTTGCTCAGTGATTCACGCGCAATATTTAGAGTTCCTTCATAATTCTTATCATGGCATTCTGGCGGTTATTGCTAATAAAGACTGCACTATTCTTTAACAACAAATTTGGGCGCAGATGGAATAAGGTTAGTTAAACAGGCTGTAACGGCAATGTGTGGTCATATTTTAAGAACTGCATCTGCCCATGGATATGAACAAGAAAACTTGAGGAAATTCTCATTTTCTTATTTTACCTCCCATACAAATATTGATCAGCTGATGATAATCTTGTATGGAGTCCGATTTTTTTAGGGTATTTTTTTTAAAGAAAATTGTTCATATCTATGGGAAGAAGCGGTTCTTAAAATATGACCACATGTTTCCGTTACACCCTGTATAATTTATTATTTTATTTATAAACAATAATTGTATTCTGAAACTTCAAACAGTAGTTTTAAGTGTTAAAAAAAACTTAAAATAAAAAAAAAGTTTACTAACACTTAGATTATAAGATTTTACTTACAATAGAATCATGCTGTTTTTGAATGAAATAAGTTATTGTACCGTTTAAACATAGGAGAGAAAAGGGATGAAAGTAACAATTTTAAATTTTCTTGTAATATTCTTGGCTCACAGAGCTTATATTAGCAACTTTTATTACAGATTTGGAGGAAAAGGACAAACACATTATAATTGAAATTTGTTACAATCATCTCGCCCCTAGGGTTGGTTGTAACACTGTAAGGGATGGTTGTAAATAAAATAAAATACATTCAAAATCAATTTATTTATTTTTATTCAGTCGGGTTTGACATTCTGTTGTGGGGAAATGCCGCCGATATTCAGACAATTTTTGTTTTACAGAAAAGGGCTATTCGTGCAATTTATAAATTAAGTCCCAGACACTCCCTCAGAGACAAATTTAAAGAGATTAATATTATGACTGTTCCCTCTCAATATATTTATGAGAATCTCATGTATGCACATAAAAATATTAATCTGTTTAAAAGATACAGTGATATCCATAGCATAAATACTAGGAACAAACACAAATTTATTGTACCAAAAACCAGGCTCAAGAAAAAAATAGGTGGTTCGTTTAGATGTCAATGTATACGTTTCTATAATAAACTTCCTAGCCAAATTCAAGAACTAAGCATAAATAAATTTAAATCATTTATTAAACGTAAGCTATGCCAGAAAGCTTTTTACACAATTAATGACTTTCTTGAGGACAAAAAGGCGTGGGATTGAGCTGCTTCAATGATATACATGAGCCATTGTTTTCATATGTACTACTTACTGATGAAAAATTTTTTATATATATTTTTTTTTTTAATATTCGTTTTTGACATGAATACTTGTATAGTATTGCATTATATTTTTTATTTTATTTTTTTATTGACATTTTATTATTATTATTATTTTTTTTTGACTTGAATACTTTGTTAAGTATTATATTTATTTTTATTTTTTGATTGACATATTATGATTACTATTTTGTTTGACACAAATATTTACTTTGTAAAGTATTATATTTTTATTTTTTTTGATTACTTAATTATTGTAAATGTGAGGACTATGTGGGTTATTATTATTATTTTCTCCTCCTTTTTACAGTAATTTTCAACGTTGTCTGACAGTTTGAGTACTTTTGCGGCCTACCCAAATGTCTTTTCTTTGGTATTGTTCGTCATGTCATTGAGCTCCTTAGTGGTTTTTAAGTTGAGCTATTCGACTATTGACAAATGCTTGCACTGACTGGACAGGTCCACTCAAATATGTTTGGTTCTTTCTTCAAAAGACCACTACAGACACTAAGCTACATGGTCCTCATATAGAATAATGTGAATGCGAGAACTATGTATGTCGTTATATTCATGTAGATTTTATGATTGTCTGGCAGTTTGAGTATTTTTTGCGGCCTACTCAAATGTCCTTACTTTGGTATTGTTCGTCGGTTCGTTGAGCACCTCAGAGTTCTGAGTTGAGCTTCGCGATGACTGACAAATGCTTGCACTGTCTGGACAGGTCCACTCGAATTCGTGTGTTGCTTTCTTCATAAAGCTCATCCCAGACATAAACGTACATGGTTCTCATAGGATCTAACCAGTCCACATTGTATGGATTTGAACACTAAAAGAGACTTTGACCTCTGAGTTTGTTTCGGTGTTTCTTCTCAGGGTAGTCAGCTAGGAAACACCGGCCTCATCTAGCTTAAACTGACAAAAAAACATTGACGTGTAAAAGTGTTCCTTGTAACCTATTTACTGAATAAACATCATTTATCATTTATCATTAGTTTCACAATAATAATAAAAAATCCATTATTCTTCCTGCCTTTGGTAGAGGTTAACTTCATGTCTATGAAGTTAAACCTGTACCCTAAACGATGTCATTGTGACGTCCTGAATACCTACTTACTGAAGAAGTCTCGGAGTGGGACTGCAACATCTTCAGTCGATCAGTGACGGAGCAGTGGCTTGAGACAAATTACTTATCTGTTAGCGTTCACGCTAACGCTTAGTACAAAATGTATGGCAATGACATTACTGGGCGTGAGTCACGTGACAGTTCTCTCCGCAAGTAATTTCATTACCATACATTTTTTACTAAGCGTTAGCGTGAACGCTAACAAAAAAGTAATCTGTCTCATCCCCCAGTGCAACAAGTCGACGCCGTCTCAAAAACGGGAATCATAAACGGTATAAAAATTACAAGTTGTTAGTTTCATCCCTTCATTAAAACAGTTACATGTTTATTGCAAATACATATCACTACAAAAAAGACTTAACATCTGAATCTCAGTACCAGTATAGTTTCATATTTCGAATTATTATAGTTAGGTATTAAGTATATATTATAGTTAGGTATTAAGTATATATTCTTCTCCAAGACTCACAGTCGGGTGAATCTTCCATCCCAGGACATAAGCAACGATGTTGGCAAGGTTCAGTTTCATTTGCTCTGTAATATCCGTCCCAGCAAGTGCATCCCGGGGTGCATGCTTCTGCGTTGTCATTCGTTTTTGATGGATTCATGATTGAAGAGCAGGTTTCCTTAGATATTTGTTTGCATTCCGAATATTGTGTATAGTCCTCGCAGGGACCACCTGTATAAGCAAAAAGGAAAATATTATTAAGTGAACGAACTAGCTCTAATAATGGAATCGAGATACGAATATTTTTACTTAAGAAGGTAGATCCATCCCTATTTTAATACAAAACAATTAGACCCATTAACCACTGGTCGTTGCCTTTTTTATTCAGGGTGAAACGGAAAGGTGTGGTCATAAGAACTGAATCTTCCCATCGATATGAACAACTTTATTCAAGGAAATCTGAAGAAATCCTCAAAAAAAATTTTACTCCCGTACAAATATTGATCAATCGATGATAACTTTGTATGGAAAGTTATTTTTTTTTTTTGGGAATTATCTATTTTTTCTTAGAGAAAGTTGTTCACTTCCATTGGCAGAACCGGTTCTTAAAATATGATGACCACACCTTTCCGTTAAGCCACGTTTCCACTTAGCGCTCGGAACAGTTCTGAGCGAGCAAACGTGTGTTTGCCCGTTAAATGGAAATAACAGAGCCAGCGAACGAGTTCGTATAACGATGTTCGGCTGAACTCAGTGAACGAATGCTCGCTCGCTCAATCATTCAATCAAAACGACGCTACGGCGAACAAACAATTGATTTGAGCATTCCCTGTAGAGCAACTTATCCTCCTATTACATCTCATAACTATTATCTATGGACTCACTACACTATGTCACTTTGCTGCCGAGCAAACATATTAATCAGAGCAAATCTTTACTGTTTTGCCAGTTTTCACTGAAAGCTACTTGTTTTCACTATGATAGCTAAACGAATATGTGTTCTGAACAAAAAGCTTGTACGTTCGCACAGGTACCATGTTCGTCCGCACAGTTGAGTTTTCACTGTTGTGTCACTCACTCAAGAAACGGATGATCATCATGCACGTTGATTTGCTTTTGGCTAGTGCAGGGTTTCTAATAATACTGTGGGTATTACTAAAAAAACAAATACGAAAAAGGCGGTATTGGGTGTCTTGTTTCAGACAGAGAGAGGTAAGAAATGTTAATCTATTATAGTGCTATTCTGTAACATACTCACCGTGAAAACTTAAGTGAAGTGAACGTGAAGTGGGCTGTCAATCCATACAATCAAGGTGGAATGACAGTTCACTTCACGCTCACTCCACCTAAGTTTTCACGGTGAGCAGTTAACAGAATCGACCGGCAGAGCTAAGTTCTCAAACTGAAGACGGACAATGTCATAATTTTTGTAGAATGAATGAATCAGAATTTGAACAACATTTAATCTTCTTTTTAACCGACTTCAAAAGGAGGAGTTTATCAAATCAGATGTTTGTATTTTGTTTTCATGTTCGGGCATAACTCTGTCATATATTGACGGATTTGCAAAATTCTTTTTTTGTTCGAAACGGGTTTGTTCCGAAATGGTCCCATTTAATCTGATGATGGGTTTCGGAGACAGACAACAGAACTCTTCAAAAACTGACAGCAAATCAACCGCGATTGCTGCGATCGTATGTCTATGTAGTGTTTACACAATTTGATGGGGTACCACAAATAAAAGTGACAAACAAAAAAACTTTTTTACAAAAAAATAGAACCGACTTCCAAAAAAAGTGCAGAATAACTTTAATTTCGAAAGTCGGTATCAAAAAACGAAGACACAAAACCAGAAACAGCGACTTCCGAAATTAAAGTTATTTTGCACTTTTTTTGGAAGTCGGTTCTATTTTTTTGTAAAAAAGTTTTTTTTTATTATTAGAACGGCGTGCAACGCATCACATCAGCCATTTATTTCAAAGTATCGTTTTTAGGGTTCCGTACCCGAAGGGTAACCAACGGGACCCTATTACTATGCCCCCGCTGTCCGTCCGTTTTCAGCGGGCTGTATTTCACGGTCTGTAATAGCTACACAGTTGAAATTTTCACACAGCGTGTATTTCTTTTGCCGCTATAACAGCAAAAAATAAAAATAAAAATTTATTAAAACTACATGTGTTTTTTTTATTTTATTTTTCAGTTTACGTACTGGTAAGGAACTCTTCGTGGGCGAGCGTTTTTTCTTGATTCTACTCCATGTTCGCTAAAAACATCCGATGACCACCGAGCACATCAAACGCCGAACGAATGCTCAAAGCAAGTGTTCATTCATCGTTGCGTCGTTTTCATAGAATGATTGAGTGAGCGAGCATTCGTTCTGAGTTCTGATGTTGATGTGGCAGTCTGATCGCTCTGATGTTTCCATTTACTGGGCAAACACACGTTTGCTCGCTCAGAACTGTTCCAAGCGCTGTGGAAACGCGGTTTAACCCGTCAAGCTCCTCAGCAGACACAATTAAAAACCTATTGTCGCGTCTCCTTAAGGCCCTACTAGCGGCCAAGTGGCGCCCTCATTGAATAAAAATCGTAGCATAGCATAGAAAATAAATATTAAAGAATCCAACGTCATGTTTGTTACAAAGAGGATAAAGTATTTTTACAGGCAAAAGTTCCAAAAACGGCCGTTTCTGACACTTTTGCCTACATACTTTGTGTTTACGGACAACCAGCGCCATCTAGCGGACAAAGCCAGCGACAACATCACAGGCGAGGACGACGTAGCCGCGCGCGCGCGGGAGGGGACGCACCGTGGGCCCCAACCCGATTTAATTTAAAAAACGGTTCAACGGTTCAATCCAAAAACTAACGGCGAACGAGTACGTCTATATTATAAGTCAAAATTGTAGAACGATAATTAAAACCAAAGTATCCATCATCAAGTCTTTTCATCATCACATCCTCAACACGACGAATGATCACCTCCTGCACATAATTTGATCCTACGAGCCGGAAAAATCAAAGCGAGCTGGAGTGAAGCGGACCTACAACTTCTACGAAATTCGAGCAACGGAGAGAAGATTCGAGAGAAGATTCACCATCTGCAGTTAATGGTCAGGTCATTCAAGATTTTCCTTCCCGATTCCGTGCTGAGTTTGTGCTAATATTCTCTTATTTGTCTAAATTCCAGTGTTCGTAGTAAGTGTGCATCTACCTACGTCGCGGTCAGAGCATACATCGGTGTAATAAAACCGTAAGTACTTGATTTTGTTTCTCGCAACCACCACAATGACGAAAAAGAGGCATTCGCTTGCAGACACAGAAAGTATTGATGATATTATTCGTGATTTAGTGAAAAAACGCGGTTCTTTGAAAGGCAAATTTACGTTGTTTTCAAAATTCGTTCAATCATTAGACGGTTCCAATCCAACGGAAATTCAGAAAACCGAATTAAAAGAGCGCTTGCAAAAGGTGGAACAGTTGTTTGATCAGTTTTGTAGCACCCAAGATGAAATAGACTCGTACGTTGCAGGTAGTCAGATAGATAAAGAGTTGCAAGAAAGGGAGTGCTTTGAAAATCAATATTATGCTATTGTGGCCAAGTCTAAGTGTATTCTTAAAGATAATTCGATAGTTAAAGCGATAACAGTAATTGTAAAACACACACACAAGGTATCAAACTACCTACAATTACTTTACCGAACTTCGACGGTTCTTATGATCAATGGCTTGAGTTCCGAGATACATTTTTATCACTCGTGCATAATAGTAATACTCTCGATAATATTCAGAAATTTCACTATTTGCGATCCGTTCTATCAGGTAATGCACTACAGGTTATTAAAGCTTTGGAATTTTCCGCACAAAATTACATCGTTGCTTGGGATTTATTGGAAAATAGATACAACAACAGTCGTTTGCTTATTCATAATCACGTTAAAGCGTTATTTACTGTTCAGGCAATAAATAAAGAGTCAGCTTCTCAAGTACGTAAACTAATGGATACTATTTGGCGTAATCTTCGCGCATTAAAAACGTTAGACGAACCCACTGACACATGGGATACGTTAATTATTTATATTATCGTAACAAAATTAGACTCGTCGACCGAGCGCGAATGGGAACTTTTCAAAGGTACCCTCACAAATACGTCTCCCAATAAAAAAACGTCGTTGTCTGACTTAATGAACTTTCTTAAGGATCGCGCAGATTTTTTAGAAACGGTAAAACCTTCTCATGGTAAACAAATAGAAAGTACTCAGAACAATCACACGAAAAGTTCGCCGTCAATAAAAACACATAGTCATGTTTCGACTCAAAAACATGGCAAGAAGTCGGCTAATCACACAAAGTCGCCGCGATATAAGTGCACTATGTGCAGCTCTAATCATCCTCTGTATGCGTGCGATGAGTTTCTTATTTTATCACCCAAAGATAAGTTGAAGTTTATCGAAGACAAGAATCTTTGCCGTAACTGTTTACGTGACGGCCACGCAATAACTGATTGTTGGTTTGGGCCGTGCAGGCACTGCAATAGAAAGCATAATTCATTAATACACAGTGAGTTCGTTGACGCTAACGAATCGTCTACTGTTTCACACACAGCACAAATAGTGGTTCCAAAGTCCACTAACGGAATCACCGCATCTCACACGTCTCACACGCCTTACAAAGTCAATAATATTGATACGCGCTATTTTAATGATCAAGTATTATTATCAACTGCACTAGTGGAGATTGCGGATTCCAAAAATAATTATCACACTACCCGCGTTCTTCTGGATAACGGAAGCCAACACTGTTTTATTTCCGAAAAACTTTGCAAAACCCTTAACATTCCAACGATACAGTCCACTATTCAAGTCATCGGTGTAGGGAACACCGTGACACAATCCACACAATTATGTAATGTAAATATACGATCCAAAACAAGCTCATACAATACACACATTAATTGCTTAGTTTTGTATCAAATCACCGCACAATTGCCATCACTGGGCATTAATCATAATATAGAAATTCCCAACATACAGCTGGCTGATCCTGACTTTCATTCGAGTGATGAAATTAATCTATTAATAGGTGCCGACAAGTTCTGGGATCTGCTAACTGAGGGTCTAATACGTTTGCCTAAAGGTCCTTATTTGCAGAACACAAAGCTTGGTTGGATTATCTCAGGTTCAGTTCAAAACCAAATTAATTTAAAAACCACTCGAACGCAATGTAATTTCACGCAAGCATTAGATGTGGAACTTAAACGTTTTTGGGAACTTGAAGAAATTATTTGTAATAAACCAAATTTCACAAAAGAAGAACTCGCATGCGAAAATTTATTTAAAGACACCACTTTACGTGACGATAAAGGTCGCTTTTCCGTGCGCATTCCTTTAAAAGAATCAGCTGACGAGCTGCGCGACACATTTACGATGGCCGAAAGCAGGTTTTTAGCACTCGAACGTAAGTTGAACCGGAGCACGCCTAGTTATAAACAGATGTATTGCAATTTTATGAAAGAATATTTAAGTCTAGGACACATGAGCCGTATAACTGAATTTTCGCCGCCGTACTATTTCTTACCACATCACGGGGTCTACAGAGAACATAGTTCGACTACAAAACTTAGGGTCGTGTTCGATGCAAGTGCCAAGTCCGCGTCCGGGAAGTCTTTAAATGACATACAGCTTATCGGTCCGACCTTACAGAATGACATATTTGCTATTCTACTACGTTTTCGGCAATTTAAATTTGTCGCATGTGCCGACATCGAAAAGATGTATCGCCAGATATTAGTGCAATCAGATCAAAGACGATTACAATTAATTCTTTGGAGGGAGAAGCCGTCTGATCCCCTTGGCATATATCAGCTAAATACCGTCACCTACGGGACGGCATCCGCGCCTTATTTGAGTATACGGTGCCTTAAGCAACTCGCAATGGAATGCGATGATGACGTCATAGCGCAAATCATTAGTGACGATTTTTATGTCGACGATTTAATTACGGGAAATCAAGATTATCAAAAATTATTAGAGATATGTAGTAGTGTCTCTAAAGTCCTAGAATCGGCTTGTTTTCCGCTGAGGAAGTGGATCTTTAATGCAACGCCTTCCCCAACCCAAATTGAGTCTAGTTTTAAAGAATTATCGCTAGGAGAATCGTGTCACACAAAAACTTTAGGATTGGGATGGTTTAACATTTCAGATGAATTGCATTTTACTACTCATTGTGAACACAACATTACCGATGCTAGTAAGCGCAGTATTCTTTCCACTATAGCTCAAATATATGATCCTTTAGGTCTACTCACCCCTGTGATAGTGATTGCAAAAATCATACTTCAGAGATTATGGTTAGCTAAGATAGGATGGGATGACTCAGTGCCTAAGCCGATTTTATTAGATTGGCAGAATTTCATCCGTCAATTAAATTGTTTACAACATTTACGCATACCTCGTTACGTAATAGGAGATAACGCGCACACAGTTGAACTACACATTTTTTGTGATGCGTCACAAGACGCGTACGGTGCATGTGCGTATTTACGTAGTTATACAGATACAATTGTAACAGCGCGTTTGTTATGTGCGAAGAGTAAAGTGGCACCGGTAAAACCGGTTTCCATTCCGCGCTTAGAATTATGCGGTGCGGTAGTAGGTGCTAGACTTTACAAAAAGATAATTGGTTCGTTACGATTGACGTTTAATAATGTGTATTTCTGGTCAGATTCTACCGTAGTGTTAGGATTATAGATGCTGGCGGGAAAAATTCCGAATCATTCCCGTCGAATACTTCGGAAGTATTCAGAAATATTCCGAAACTTTGGGAATATTTCAACTGTCAAAAAAAACCAGGAAAATCGACCTTAGTACCTATTTTTCAACATTTTTTTATGTCACGTATACATATAGTGACTAATAATACTGTTCTGAAAACTGCATCAAAATCGGTTCAGCCAAACGCGAGATGATCGCTGACAAACATAAATAAATACGGTTCAAACTCATAACCTCCTTTTTTTAAATCGGTTAAAATACCAAAACCTGCTCCTAAGTATAACACTTTTCTGAAAATCGCATCAAAACGTGTTTGCTTGCAAGGTTTGCCTTTGTTTGTTTTTATTGACTGGGCTATTATACGCGTTAAGTAGGTAGGTAATGATTAATACCTACCTATGCGACTCGCGAATACTCGCGATGCGTACAGAGCTACATACAAACTAACCAAAAACATAAGTAACCCTTTTTCAAAAAACAAATCAAATATGCTAGGCCTGGTTTTTTATTCCACAACTGACATTTATAAAAATAGCATTCGATTTCGAAATAAGTAGGTACCTACCTAAAAACAAAAGAATAAATCGCAGGCTAACATAGATCTACCTATAAAATATCAACATATAATTCCCATTGAATTATTCGGGCGAAATATTCGGCGGAAACATTCGATTGCGGGGTACGAATCTTTCTCGCGGGGGGGAAAACTTCTCCGGGGAGCATCTCCGCTCTTACCGCACCCCGCACCGCCATCGCCTGCACGCACGACTCGTGGCAGTCGGGCGCGCGCGGCGCGGCGCCAGTGCGGCGGCAGCGGGCGGCGCACAGAGGGGAAGCGGGGGCGGCGATCGACGATCGACGATCGATGCAAAATACGATTTTTCAGCAAAAAAATTAAAAATCTTAATTAAATTCATTTTGAATAATTCTGATTTAAAGAAACTTTCCCAGAAGTATTCCTGAATTATTTAGAATGTTTCAGAAGTTTTGCAACTATAGTTAGGATGGCTTAAGATGCCACCGAACCAGCTGAAACCGTTCGTACAAAACCGTGTAGTAGAAGTTAACGAACTAACGGGTGATAAAGCGTGGTTTCATGTTAGTGGTAAACAGAACCCAGCTGATTTGCTATCGCGCGGCTTGCAATTGGATATGTTAACATCAGCTGATCTGTGGTGGAAAGGACCGCCATTCTTACACGTTCAGGGAATGGATGGTAAGCACAATAACAATTATAATATTAACTATGATGAATTACCAGAATTAAAACCCACAAAATCCGCATTAGTGAATCAAACAAAACCAATGTTCTTTCATTTCGAAAACTTTTCTAATTTCAACCGTATGATACGAGTTATGGCCTATATTCTACGCTTTACGAATAATAGCCGACATAAAATAAAATCACAGCGCCTCGTAGATAATCTGTCGGTTGATGAATTGAATACTTCAACAATAATTTTAACGCGTATCGCACAACGAGCATCTTTTCCAATAATTTATGAAAGTTTAATAAAAAAACAACCTTCAAAATTCCCTCGTAATATTTCTAATTTGAACATAATTTTAGATGAGCACAATATAATCCGAGTAGGAGGTAGATTAGAAAACTCCGAATCATTTCCATATGACAAAAAGCATCCTGTGTTGTTATGCGGACGACATAGATTCACCCGTCTTTTATTTGAGTATAAACACAAGGAATTATTACACGCGGGGCCCCAATTGTTACTAGCAACTATAAGAGAAACTTGGTGGCCACTTAGAGGGCGGAACTTGGCTAAACATGTAGTGCATACCTGTGTAAAATGTGTTCGCATGAAAGCTAAACCTCTAAATATTCAGATGGGTAATTTACCACCCGAAAGATTGCAACCCGGGTACCCTTTCATGTATTGCGGCGTCGACTACGGAGGACCATTGTTTATGTTGAACCGTTCAGGAAGGGGGGCAAAGTTAATAAAATGCTATATCTGTTTGTTTGTGTGTTTTGCAACGCGTGCTGTACACCTAGAGCTGGTTACTAACCTCACAACTGAAGCATACTTGTTAGCACTAAAGCGCTTCATTTCCAGACGAGGTAAACCTTTGCAAATCTACTCAGACAACGGTACAACATTTGTAGGGGCGCTAAAAGAATTTGCAAAATTTTTAGTAGATAAAGAGAGTGATATTCGTGATTATACTGCTAATAACTTAATTAAATTTACATTTATTCCGCCTTATTCGCCTCATTTTGGTGGTTTGTGGGAGGCAGGTATCAAGTCCTGTAAATTTCATTTAATTCGTGTCGTAGGTAATGCACACTTGACTTACGAGGAATTAAGTACTGTATTGGCACAAATCGAGGCTGTCCTCAACGCGCGCGGGAGGGGACGCACCGTGGGCCCCAACCCGATTTAATTTAAAAAACGGTTCAACGGTTCAATCCAAAAACTAACGGCGAACGAGTACGTCTATATTATAAGTCAAAATTGTAGAACGATAATTAAAACCAAAGTATCCATCATCAAGTCTTTTCATCATCACATCCTCAACACGACGAATGATCACCTCCTGCACACTTTGGATACGAAACATGAGACCTGTTTTAACAACGTAAAAATACTTGATCGTCTTTGTAACAAACGTGACGATGGATTCTTTTATATTTATTTTATATGCTTTGCTACGATTTTTTATTCAATGAGAGCGCCACTTGGCCGGTAGTAGACCCTTAAGGAGACGCGAGAGGCCTGACGGATTAAGAAGTAAATACCGTATATAATCGTAATGATGAAATAGTAATTTATCATTTACGATTTAGACTTCTAGATAATATGACTTACCACATTCTTGTTTTGGTATACATTCACGATACACAGTCTTTCTGATGAAACCTTCCTTACATACGCATGCGGGTACGCAAGGTTGGTATACGGCTGCGCAGGCATACTGATTACGGTCATAGCAAGAATCTTCACCACCACACGGCATAACGCAATGGCTTAACACTTCGTTTGGCTCATTACACTCTGGAAATGAAAAAGAAAATGATCAAGTTAAGTTATAATAGATGCTATAAGATTGATCGTCGCAGTGTTGGTGCTTGCTTGGATCGATTTTGTTCTGTATTATGCATTCAGCAACTTTTTGTATTAAACTTTAAATAACTTTTTTACAAATAAAATAGAACCGACTTCCAAAATAAAACAAAAGAAGTGCAAAATAACTTTAATTTCGGAAGTCGGTGTTTCTGGTTTTGTTTCTTCGTATTTTGACACCGACTTCCAAAATTGCATTTATTTTGCACTTTTTTTGTTTTCTTATGGAAGTCGATTGTATATTTTTGTAAAAAAGATTTTATTTTTCACTTTTTAGTTGTGATTCCACATTAAATTGTGTTAACAATGTATATTTATGCGATAGCAGCAATCGCGGTTGATTTGCTGCCATTTTTAAAGAGTTCCGTTGTCGGTCTCCGAAACTCATCATCTGATCTATCTGAAATTTAAATGGGACCATATCGAAAAAAGGAAAATTTTCGAACAAAAAAAGAATTTTGCAAATCCATTTATATATGACGAAGTTACGTCTGAACATACATTAAAAAATATATATTATATATAAACATCCGAATTGATAACCTCCTCCTTTTAGAAGTCGGTTAAAAAAATGGAATACTCAAGTAGTTATTACAGCCTGTTACGAATCGTATTATACGAGTAGTTTGGACGCTGATTTATGAATTCTTAAGCCTTGTGTGTGATGACGTCAACGCTAGGAGAATACCATCGAACCACGATGGTAAATAGACGACTATAACTTTGAGAAATTTACCCATTCCATAACATTTTATAGGCATTAATTTATGTTATTACTTGAGCAGAAAACAGCTTTTGAATTTTGTGTAATTTTCACTTATTTATGGCAGTTTTAGTTAGATAGGCGATAATTTTTTTATCAAATTATTTGCCGTCAAATATTTAACAAATAAAATTATTCTATGATATAAATAAATTTTCAACCTCGTTTCCAACAAATTAATGACACCTCATTAAATTTGATAGAGTTTCACGGCAAAGGATTAAGAGGTTCAAATTGATCTTCCACTGTACCATCAATGGTACACAGGAAAAGAAGGGTAAATAACAACTTGAAAATCTTTGTACCTACACACATAGTTAAATTAGTCGACCATTTATAGTCTCGATACTTATTCAATTTGCCATAAAAAATTTAGATAAATGATAATGTGAACACCTACCTGGTATATCAGTATCCGTCTGAACTCCATTCAACACGACGCAGCTGACAAACAACACAAGTGGTCTGAACATGTTGACGTCTCAAAGTATATTAAAAAACAGAGCCTTGTGTCCTTGATTACGTTTATGTAACTATTTATAAAGTGACTCTAGTTTACTTACTTGTGTACGTTTTAGAGTTCCTTCTTTTGTTATTTTTAAAAACACGTTTCCAGAAACGTATTTTTATGGGTTTTTTTTTTTGGGCTGTATCTCATTATCCGTAATAGGTAGACAGTTGACTCGAAACTATGTAGCTATTACCGATCGTGAGATACAGCCCGCTGACAGACTGATCGATAGCGTAGGCATAGTAATAGGGTCCCGATGGTTACCCTTTGGGTACGGAACCCTCAAAATGATAATGTGAAACACCTTTTTTTTTTTTTTTTTTGTGGGGTGGGAAATCATCCTATGATTTCTCCCGCTCTGGGTGGAGCGGGAGGGCGTGTCAGACTCTTACTGACTAAAACCCACCCCTGTTCCTTCCTGCCTTTGAGTGCCCAAGGGCGAGGTAACTCTGTTTCGAATTTATCCTCAACCCCCGGGCAGAATGTGAACGCCTGGTATATCAATATCCGTCTGAACTCCATTCAACACGACGCCACTGTCAAACAACACAAGTTGTGTGAACACGTGTCCTTGATTATGTTTATGTAACCGTTGATATAGTGACTCTAGTTTGCTTACTTGTGTATGTTTAAGAGTTCGTTCTTTAATTATTTTTATAAGAAATGTAAAAAAGTAACTAGCAGGGAATGGATTATTTTTGGTTCGATCTCAATCTTAAGATAGAGATCGAAGAAAAGTTTTCAACTGTATTTTTAGGCAACATATTGTCAACCACGTAGTTTCTCGGGGAACTACGAGTATCTCCATTTTACTGCATAAGTTTTTTTTTTGTGTGGTGGTAAATCATCCAATGACTTCTTCCGCTCTTGGTGGAGCGGGAGGGCGTGTCAGACTTTTACTGAATAAAACCCACCTCTGTTCCTTCCTTGCCTGAATGCCCAGGGGCACGGTACCTCTGTTTCGAATTTATCCGCTACCCCTATCTCTTTGAGGCGCGCGTGGAACACTACGCGCCGTCGACTCTCGGGCCTGATGCTGATCGGACGGCGGGCTACCCATTACTCGCCGTCCGCAGGCCCGCGTCTGCGGTGCCTGGAGATCGTCCCGTGACGCCCAGGCTTCTGCAGCGACTGCTGCTGGCGACCTGAGGACGACTCCGCTGAGTCTCCCTCCCTTGTTCCGCCTCCTCCTACGCGAGCATTACTGCTTCGCAGAAGAAGGAGACTGCTTCCCATTCCCTCGCGCTGCCGCCGAACGCCTCCACCAGGACACGGCGGTGCTCCGTCCAAGAGGGGCAGATCTCCACCGTATGCTCCACCATGTCCTCTGGGCGATCCGCACAATGGTGACACCCGGGCGTTTCCTCCTGCCTTATTCGACACAAGAACCTCTCGAAACAGCTGTGTCCGGTAAGGAACTGCAGGCGGAAGATGAGGACGCTGTGGCGCCTCTCCAGCCACTCCTTAAAGAGGGGCACTACCACCGCAATTGTGGTGTGCCCAGCGCTGGGTTGTCGCCATGAGATCCTGCCGGAGCTCCGTCCGCCGAGCCGCGAGGTGTCGCGGCAGCGGAGTTTCGCCTCCTCGCGCCACTCCCCTCTGTGCGCGAGGACCTTTGCCTCCAGATCCCACGGTGACAGTCCGGCAAGGAAGCTCGCCGCCTCACCGGATACAGGATTCATACTACTAGAATCTTTGTCAATTAGTATTTTCGACCCAGTGTAATAAATGTGTAAGCATTACGATTTCTTATCAAATTATAAAAAAATAAAACCGACTTCAAAAAAGAAAATACACAAAAAAATGCGAAATAACTTTTATTTCGGAAGTCGGTGTCTGTATTTTGTTTCTTCGTTAATTGACACTGATTTCCGAAATAAAAGTTATTTCGCAATTTTTAGTGTATTTTCTTTTTTGAAGTAGGTTGTATTTTTAACCAACTTCAAAAAAAAGGAGGTTCTCTATTCGTTTGTATGTTTTTTTTTTGTATTTTTGTTACGGATATCTCCGCTATTTGTGAATAGATTTTGATGATTCTTTTTTGTTTGGTAGGTCGGACTTCAGAGGTGGTCCTATATAAATTTTATTGAAATTCAGAAAATCAACATAAACAAAAAATATGTATAAACAGATGACGTTTTGGTTGTCTCCAAATGTTCAAATTTCATGTAATTAGGTTTATCCATTCTGCCTAACTTTAATATTTAGTTTTACTTGTGGGGTATAACAACTAAAAAATACAACCAACTTCTAAAAATTGCAAAATAACTTTATTTTCGGAAGTCGGTGTCAAATAATGAAGAAACAAAACAATACCAACACCGATTTCCGAAATTAAAGTTATTTTGCAATTTTTAGAAGTTGGTTGTTTTTTTGTAAAAAAGTTTATTTTTATAAAAAAGTTTTTCATTATTCACTTTTTAGTTGTTGTACCCCAGAACTAAAACTAAATAATAAAGTTATGCTGGAATGGATAACCCCAATAACATGGATTTTAACATAATTGGAGACAACCAAAACGTCATCTGTGTATTTAAACTACATATTTAATGTTTATGTTTATTTTTTCAAAAAGTGCTGAATCAATTTCGATAAATTATTTATGTGGGACCTACTAAACAAAAAAAGAATAAGCAAAATCTATTCACAAGTAACGGAGAAATCGCGTAACAAACACAGAAAAAAAAACATACAGATGAATTGAGAACCTCCTCCTTTTCGAAGTCGGTTAAAAACTCAGTATCATTTGTTGTTGCATCAGTTTTTTCTGATGCTGCTACAAATAGGTTAGGTTTAATTAGAGGTTAGGTAAACAATGAAAAACTTAACATAAACATTCTTTCTAATAATAAGTTAACAGACAATTAGTATTCATCTTCCCCATCCAAACAATCCTTTGAATCCTGCATCTCATGGCAAGCGCATCGCGGTACACACGGTGAATCGTCTTCAGCCCTGAAGTATCCGTCTCTGCAAATGCATCCGGGTTTGCAAGACTCAGACTCTTCGCTGACGCAGTTTGACGGATTCTTGATTGCAGAGCAGGTTTCGTTTAGACAAGTATGTTTGCAATCAGTATACACTTGACCGATGCCGCAGTAAGGTCCTGAAAAAGATTAACAGACATCTGTCATCGCTGCTCGATTTATAAAAAAAAAACCATTTATTTCAGGTAGTTAAACCCATATTCAAAACAAAAAAAAACAAGAACATAAAGTAACAATTTGTCATCAATTTACTTAAATTTATTACATTCAGATTAATTAATTAACAACTCAAAAGTGAAAGTCAGTTTTAAAAAAAAATACTAGTAAATGTCAGAATAAAATATCAAATGTCAATTACAATTAAATTATAATAAAAAATATAAATTTAAATAATAATAAAAAAAAATATATATTAATATTTATTTATTGTTCTAAGATAATAATTACATATACTTGTAAAGCTGGTACTTACCACATTCTTCTACTGGTATACATTCGCCACCCTCAGTCTTTCTGATGAACCCGTCTTTACAGTGGCATTGGTATTCACAAGGTACTACTACGAATGCACATGCGTAGTTTTCACGATCCTGACAAGTCTTCTGCGGAGGGCATGGATTTCTACATCCTTTCGCTACTTCGTTAGGCCCACATTCTGGAAAAAGATAACGATATTGTAATAAATTCAATTACAATAAGAAGGGGTGAGAGTAATAGCAGTTTGACCGGATACTCACCAAATATCCGGCCATCCTTTAAAACATGCGGAGGCCGTACCAGGCGGCGGGCGACTTGATGTCACGCGGGGTTGCGACAGTCGTTGAGAGGATCCGGCAACTGGGACTCGAGGTGGCATTGCACTAGTCCGAGGCCATGTGTTGTCATGGTCCTCGGAACGCGCTACCGTCGGGTTCCCGGATAACGGTAGGAGGGGTTCACATCGGCGTCGAGGGGACGATGAGGTACCTGGATCTCGTCCTCAACAGCCGGTGGAACTTCGTCGAGCATTTCCGACGTTTGGCTCCCAGACTGGAGCGGGCCAGTGCTGCTTTGAAGCGGCTCCTGCCCAATCTGGGGGGTCTAAACGCCTCCTGCCGGAGGCTCTACGCGGGGATCGTGCGATCCATGGCCCTTTACGGGGCACCGGTGTGGGCGTGTTCTTTGAGGCGGCGGCCAGCTCGCCGGTTGAACGTGTCCCGAAGGGTCATGGTCATTCGGTTCATCCGAGGATACCGCACGGTCTCCTGTGAGGCGGCGGGCCTCCTTGCCGAACTGTCGCCATGGGATCTGGAGGCCCAGGTCCTTGCGCTGCTCTGGGAGTGGCATGAGGAGGCCAAACACCGGGGCGAAACTCTGCTGCCGCGACACCTCGCAGCTCGGTTGACGGAGCTCCGGCAGGATCTCATGGCGACATGGAGACAGCGACTGTCGCAATCTAGCGCTGGGCATGCCACCATCGCGGCGGTAGTGCCCCTTTTGAGGAGTGGCTGGAGAGGCGTCACGGCGTCCTCACCTTCCGCCTGACGCAGGTCCTCACCGGACACGGTTGTTTCGGGAGGCTCCTGCATCAGATCAGGCGGGAGGAAACGCCCGGGTGTTACCACTGCTGCGCGGATCACCCAGAGGACACGGTGGAGCATACGGTGGAGGTCTGCCCCGCTTGGACGGAGCACCGCCGTGTCCTCGTGGATGCGATAGGTGGCGGCGACCTCTCGCGCCCGGCCTTGGTTTAGGCCATGGTACGAAGCGAGATGTGAAGCAGTCTCCACCTTCTGCGAAACAGTATTGGTACTGGGCGTAGGACGTCGCGAGACGATCTCCGGCCACCGTAGACCCGAGCCTGCGGACGGCGAGCAGTGGGTAGCTCCCCGTCCGATCAGCACCAGGCCCGTGAGTCGACGGCGCGTAGTGTTCCACGCGGACCTCAAAGAGATGAATGTCAGCCACCACTGACGGGGCCCATCGTGGCCGGTGCCTGCATGCCTAGGGGTAGCGGATAAACTCTGAACATGAGTTACCGCACCCTTGGGCACTCAGGCAGGGAAGGAACCGGGGTGGGTTTTAGTCAATAAGTCTGACATTAGATGATTTCCCACCCCACAAAAAAAAAATCTTTAAAACATGAACCTTAATTTGCACTGTTGCCCTAATTCTTTTCAAAATAATTACACCTTGTATCATAAAAATAACCAACAACAAAAATTGGTTTTTACTAAGTAGGTATACTCGTATATCAACGTATTGTATGTAGGTATGCACGCTCAGTAATCTATTAGTAGCTACATATTTTGCTGCTAAATATCAGTCTAGTGTGTTTGTTTATCAAAGAATCAATAGCACGAGATTTGTAAGTCACGAACCAGTCTGCGGTTGTAAGTAGGTACTTCCCCTTAGTAGCATCTTGTATATAATCTCATCAACTTTTTAAGATTTATATTCAAATGCTATTTCTAATATTCGTATTACTAACAAGACAGAAATTATTATCCACGGACAAAGAACGGTTGGCTGTTTGAAAGTCAAATTATTAAAAGCAGCTGTATGGTTTTTTGTGGTGTGGGAAATCATCCTATGACTTCTCCCGCTCTGGGCGGAGCGGGAAGGCGTGTCAGACTCTTACTGACTAAAACCCACCCCTGTTCCTTCCTGCCTTTGAGTGCCCAGGGGCGAGGTAACTCTGTTTCGAATTTATCCTCAACCCCGGCCATGACTGGCCCCGTCTCTTGCTGACAACTCTTTGAGGCGCGCGTGGAACACTACGCGCCGTCGACTCTCGGGCCTGTTGCTGATCGGACGGCGAGCTACCCATTACTCACCGTCCGCAGGCCCGGATACCTCAACCCCTGGGCAGAACTGTATGGACCCTTGACGTGTTTTTTTTTGTAGGTTGGGAAATCATCCAATGACATCTCCCGCTCTGGGTGGAGCGGGAGGGTGTGTCAGACTCTTACTGACTAAAACCCAGCCCTGTTCCTTCCCTGCCTGAGTGCCCAGGGGTGCGGTAACTATCCTTGACGTGCATGGAATGGCATTTTTACAAAGACAAGATGGCGGCATTAGCTCCGATTTTTAACACGCGCTGGAAAATCCTTGTATAGCTTTAAGTATGCATAGATAAGCGCACTATCAGACAGACTCTCTGTTATTTGCCTCTTAGACAAGCCAAAGGTCATGGGTAATCAACAATTACTTAAGGCTTTGGCAGCAATCGCTGGCTGTTAAAATAAATTAAGCTATGAATTGTTGTTTGGAATCGGGCGTACTGGTAGTCCAAATGATTTAGATAATGATACCCTTAGACTATGAAAGGTTATTTCATAGTCTTTCTACCCACCTTCACCCGCAATCTACCTGTATTGGAATTTTTTTTTTTTGTACCCATGTCATAAAAACAAAATACTATAAATAATAATTGATTTTAAAATGTAATTTGGCTAAGAAACAATGGCCTATTTTTAACCGAATTCTTTTTTGAAGTCGGTTGTATTTTTAACCAACTTCAAAAAAGAGGAGGTTCTCAATTCGTTTGTATGTTTTTTTTTGTATATTTGTTACGCGATATCTCCGCCATTTGTGAATCGATTTTGATGATTCTTTTTTGTTTGGTAGGTCATACTCCAGAGGTGGTTCCATACATTTTATCGAAATCCATTCAACACTTTTAAAAAAAATCAACATAAACAAAAAATATGTATAGGTACACAGATGACGTTTTGGTTGTCTACAAATGTTCAAATTCCATGTTATCCATTCCGACATAGCTTAAATATTTACTTTTACTTCTGGTGTACAACACCAATAAAAAAAATAAAAAGTAAACTAAAAAGTGAAAAATAAAGTCCGGAAGTCGGTATCAAATAACGAAGAAACAAAAAAAAAAATGTATATTTACACCGACTTCCGAAATTAAAGTTATTTTGCAATTTTAAGAAGTCGGTTGTATTTTTTGAAAAAAGTTTTTTATTACATTTGAACTACGTACGACATTTGTACAGGATTTAGTGAAAAAAAAGTTGACCGTCACGGAACGCCCAGCAGATGTGAAACATCTATTCATAATATTAATAAAAATCTTCAACGAAAGATGGAATAAAATAGAGTATCCTTAATAATATCAATTTATTTTTCTTAAGTATTATTTTATATATAATAGTTACAGAATTTATATATGCATGAAAAGAATATAAAACATATTTTACAATGGAGTTACGGGATATTATTTGACGTAGGTATCTTCTGTGATTTCTGTAATACTAGCTGTTGAAGGTGTATTGGACGCTATTAAAAAAATTATTAGCCAGTGAAAACTGAAATAGGTAACAAAAGTATTAGACGTCATGTTATCAATATAATTATCTCGAACATAAGAAAGTAGAAGATATAAAAATGCATTGGAATTCGGAACTCGCTATCTCCAGTTTGTCTATCACTCGCCTCGACACATGCAGGTCAGTACAAGCAATAGATACGCAGTCGCGCACACACACCCGCATTTTAAATCAAAACGTACTACACAATCAATTATAAACCTTTTGTCATCAATCACAGCGTGCCTTTACCATGCACCTTACAACTTATTCACACAAAAACATCGGTCGCTATCGTTGTGCTGTGCAAAAGTCATTTATTTTACATATACGCTAGTGATTGAATAAATTGAAAAGTTATCGATTCTTCCTTTAAAACATTTTTTGGGGTCCTGAAAATAAAATTAATAAAAACAATAGGTCTAGAAAATATTAAACTTAATAAAAATATACAATAATCTAATAAGCTTTTGAAGACTTTAACGGAAGTAAAATACCAAAACCATAAAAAACTAAGGGAGTAGCGTGACGATAATGCATAATATATGATATTTCGAACTCAAAAACACTCCACCGTTTATTAACCTAATATTTAATTAATTTACTTTACGACCGTTGGTTACGCATTTCTCTACGCTGTAGAATAATCAAAATAAGTAAAAACATTTTCACATCGATCTTCCAACCGGGTTAAATCGGTTGACAAATTGAATAATTAATTAACTGTAATAGCAATATATTCATTTGCCACTCGACATTTTTGTCGATAACCTACGTGAGTGGATCTGCACAAGCACATCACTAACTCGTCTCAAGACACTTACCCAAGCTCTAAGGTTGAAATGGAAACTGGCCGGCTGGTGGGCCGGACACTTGTCATGTCTCGATATACCGATAACAGATGGACTAAACGGAGTACTTCTTGGAGTGGACCATTATCTGGTAAAAGAAAAGTCGGAAGACTAAATAAACGGTGGACTGATGACATTGCAAAGAATGCAGGAAAAGACTGGATGAGGAAAGGAACAGACAAGAATTATGGAAGCAGTTGAAGAAGGCCTTGACTCAAAGCGAGATTCATACCGATGTAAATATATAACTAACTGTACTAACAAAAACTAGTTTAAGTGAACCTACTAATACACCTAACACCATTTGAAATAATAAAATAAGGTATGAAAATAAACAAGGCTTTGTTATTATTATTATCAAGGTGTAACGTGTATGGTAAATGCACGCTGTGATTGATGATAATTATAAGGTTTATAATTGATTGTGTAGTACGTTTTGATTTAAAATGCGGGTGTGTGTGTGCGCGACTGCGTATGTATTGCTTTTAATGCAGAGTTTACATGCAGGTCAGTACCTGCATGTGTAGTAGTAGGGGATTGATAAGGGACAAACTGGAGATAGCGGGTTCCGATGCAGGGTTATATCTCCTTGTTTCTTATATCTGAGATCACATGAAATCTAATACTTTTGTTACCTATTTCAGTTATCACCTGCCAATCATTTCTTTAATGAAAACGGAGCCCTATTGCAGTCAGTCTTGTGTCCGTCTGTTCATCTGTCCGCCTGACTGTCTGTCCGTCCGCCGTCTGTCGCACAGGTTTTACAGCCAAACGTCTTCAAATTTTCACAGTATTAGCATCTTATTGACCCAAAACCATACAAATAGTGAAGAATACATTTGGTACGGAAACCTAAATGTGTTTTTTTTCTTTTGTCACGTCCTTTAACAAAAAATAGGGCTCAATATTTTTTGATAACCTAACTTATGGACAAAGTTGGAATCAAAGTTATTATTTTTATACCCAAGAAACAGCCCTATTGTATGCTCAAGCATACAGAAGTGAAGTTGAAGTGTCTGATTAAAAGTACTTGCCTTGATGAAATTCAAATGTACTAAATAACTGAGCCACACTGAACCCCACACAGCAGATACACAACACTGGAAATGTCCTCAACATGTTGACGACTGTCTATTAATGATAAACGGAGGCTTGACTCTGTTTATATACATAAGTTAAGTACTTATCAATCACAGCCTTTTTTTGCAGATAGACACGAATTAAGGTTCCTTTGCACACATCAGTCAAGGCTCCGCAAGTCACTGGTCAGTCACTTCAAAATTAGCGAGAATGCTACATGAGTGCCAACCGGGCACATGCGTTCATAGAGCCTATGGTTGCCCCATGTTACAGAAATTTTAAATGAATGATGAGAATATATTATACTATTGTAAAATCCACTCGTGTTCCTTCAGTTGCGACTACCACGGCCCTAAAAAGGTTCTGTAGTGCCTTTTTTTATGTGGGGTTGGGAAATCATCCAATGACTTCTCCCGCTCTGGGTGGAGCAAGAGGCGCGAGAGCGTTTCTTCCTTGCCTGAGTGCCCTCACGTCCCCAACAGCAGCCGCTGCAGGAGACGCCCTGGGCGTCGGGGTCGCGAGACGACATGCCAAGGGGTCGCGGATTTGCCCAGGGGTTGTGGATAAATACGAAACAGAGTTACCGCGCCTCTGGGCACTTAGGGCTGGGAAGGAACAGGGGTAGGTTTTAGTCAGTAAGAGTCTAACACGCCCTTCCGCTCCACCCAGAGCGGGAGAAGTCATTATATGATTTCCACCCCACAAAAAAACAAAAAAAAAAGGGCGCGGTAACTCTGTTTCGAATTTATCCGCGTGTTCGTGTATGTTTTATTCACTTGTGAATTTTTAGAACAGAAACACGGGCAATTCAATTACAGCTCATGTGCAAGTCGCTTCTGACAAATAATATTTTGTTCTTTATTTCAAAAACAAATTCTAAATTCAAATCACGCTTTAAAAGTCCATCAACCGACCAGCCTGTCAAGATAAGGTTTGTATTTTCATACGACCTCCTCAGGTGCTACCGTGCCGGATGATATGGGTACCTACCTCTATTAACCATTTTCAGAATTTTTGAGGATCGTATCATTCTGGAAGTGCAATTTATTACTTTCAGGATGGTACATCATGAACATCAACTTACCCCTGTTAAACATATATATTTACACAATTATTACAAAGCAATTTTTTTTCAAAACAGATTTACAACCTGAATTTCAGTACCAGTAGAAGTGCATCTGTACAGTCGTTCCATTTTGATGGATTCACGGTCGAAAAACAGATTTCGTAAGAGATTTGTTTGCACTCCGAATAGTGTGAATATGACACACGAAGACCTCTTGAAAAAATGCAATAACATAGTTTAATTAAATGAGTTAATTAATGACATCTTTGCATCGAATACCAACACAGGCCGCTCGCCCTCATACAATATGCGGATCGGTCGAGCGACTGATCCGAGTCTGCATCCGAGTTGTCGCCGTCACCGAGCGATAGTGTTGTTACCGGTTTGTAGATGGTTAGGTATCGATAAAAACCGACCAAATGCGTGTCCGGTGTCGGACTTCGCACATTTAGGGTTCCGTACCAAAAGTATTTTTGATTATTTGTATGGCTTTGGGTCAACAAGAAGCTTATACTGTGAAAATTTTAAGATTGTAGCTCCAACCGTTTGGCTGTAAAACCTGTGTGACAGACGACGGACAGACAGACAGACGGACACGTGAGTGACAGAAATAGGGCTCCGTTAAGACCCTTCGGGTACGGAATCCTAAAAATGGCAAAGGCAAAGAGTCTATACAGCCATGTCTGATCTCGTGCATATAACTATTTTTGAGATTATGTTTTCTGATTTATTTAATTCTAGCACTTCGCCCGCGACTTCGTTCGCATGGAACTCGAAAACATGTATAGCCTATAGCCTGCACTCAGGAATAACGTAGCGTTCTACTGAATTTTCAAAATCGGTTCAGTAGATCCAGAGATTAGCCCCTACAACCTCAAAATTTTATCTCTTTATAATATTAGTATAGATAATTATATGTATTGTGAGCTTTATTTAAATACAGTTTAATAATAAAATTGCGTTGAATTAAATAAAATACTTACTATACTTACGTATTAATAGATGTGTAATACATTAAATGACTAAGTTTGAACTTCGAATAAAATATATGGACAAACCCAGAGCGGTGAGAGGGACATCACAGAAGACGATTATTGGTTGAACGAAGATTTTTAGGGTGAGTCGAGCAGAGAAACTGAAAATGTGAAGTCAGATAAGAAGGAGAAGTGAGTTTATCGAGAAGAGAAAACAAAGTATTATTGATCGATGAAACCCTATTCAACGATACGCCACACGATGGGATAGACGAGAAAAAAAAACATCCCCATTTTACATGTAGGGTTATTTTTTTTTAAGATTTTATTTTACCTTGTTGTCGACGTGATTAATGTGCATGCAAAATTACAGCATTCTAGAACTAACAATCTCTAAGCTAAGCCGCGTACGGACAGACGGACAAAGCGAAACTATAAGGGTTTCTTGTTAGGACTACGAAACCCTAAATCAATAGCACGGCTTTTTGTGTAAGTAACGAACCAGTCTGCGGTTTTAAGTATTTCCCCTTAGTAGCATCTTGTATTAGATTAGTAAACAAGAGCCGCAACTATTTTACCTCATGTAAATCCCCTCATCAACTTTTTGCTTAGACTTATATTCAAATGTTTTAAATATAATGGTCTATGCGCACTAACAGACAGACTTTGAAAATAATAATAGGGAGGACCTACCCTCTCCATTATTTGTTTAATACGACAAACCGGTCATCGTTGATAGGTGGCTGCGAAAATAAATTACGTACCTATGTATTTTATGGAATCGAGTGGGTTGTCAAATTTATTTAGATAATGATGTCATTATCTCCTACTTATTTGAAGGGATTTTTTTGTACTCATCTCATAAAAATAGAATGCATAGCAAAATTTAAAAAAAATCGACTCGAGTCGTACTTTGCTAGCTTCAAATATTAAATTTATTACTATTAAGAATCGATGTAAAAAAAAACGTGTTTCTAGTTTAGTTCCTTCGTTATTTGACACCGACTGCCGAAACTAAAGTTATTTTGCATTTTTTTAGTATTATTTGTGGAAGTCGGTTGTATTTTTATTGTAAAAAGTTTTTTATTTTTCACTTTTTAGTTGTTGTACCCCATTCTAAAACGAAATTAATAGTAAAGTTATGCCCGAATTGGTAGCCCCAAAAATAGGGAATTTGAACATAGTTGGTGAAATTAGGGTGTATCAGGGTGAACTGTACAAATCTGTATACCCCTTTAGAGCGTGATGTAATGTTGTGAAGTGGTGAAAACAATATACAGACATGTGATTGCAGCAATTCTGGAAGGTATGCTATCATTTATTGAAGAGTTCCATTGTGTATCTCCGAAGTTCATCATCAGATATTCACCAACTTTAAATGGGACCACATATGAAGCACCAGCTTTCAAAACAATCATCAAAATCAGTTAACCTAGTAAAAAGTTATGAGGTTACACACATATAAAAAAAATACAGTCGAATTGAGAACCTCCTCCTTTTTTTTGAAGTCGATTGAAAACAGTCTGCACTCGACTCGACAAATTTGTGTTTGAAAACTGAGGCGAATAGCCAGTAAATTATGTAGTATTTTTATTATATACATATTTATTTTTACTGTGATTTCTTTGGATTGACTTGGCATTCTAAGCTTTAAATAAATAAAAACACAGCTCGTTCATTAGCAACCTGTAGACGTCAGTTCCCAAGTTACAACACATAATTTAAAAGAAAAACACAAAAATAGTTATAAATATAGCACATAAAATTAGAAACCCATAATTATAGTTCATAGTTCATTAGCAGCCTGTAAACGTCAGTTCCCAAGTTACAACACATACCTAATTTAAAAGAAAAACACATAAATGGTTATAAATATAGCACAAAAAATTAGAAACCCATAATTATAAACAAATTAATAACTTATTCTGAAAAAGTAATAAATCATCATCATTCTCCTGTCCTTATCCCAATTTATTTGGGGTCGGCGTAACATGTCTTTTTCTTCCATACTCCTCTATTAGTCGTCATCTCTATAGTCACCCCCTTTTTACCCATATCCTCTCATATTTTCTGGAAAAATATGATGTGAAAAAGTAATAAATATAAAGCCTTAAACTTAGTTTATGTTAACATAAAATTCCAAGTCAATCAGAAGTCAGAAGTTATTACAACTTAAAATGACCCGATTTTTATAAAACGGCAAGTGCACGGAATTAATAATAAATGTTTGTCTTGTGTAATAAAATAAATCTAATTACAGGCGAAAAATAATAACAAATATAATTAGGAAAATTAGGATAAGTTTGTTCTTTAGTAAATAATTTAACAGCATCAGAAAAAGGCTGTAAAAGAGGTGTAGGTACAGTAAATTTATTAATGTTTAGAACAGTTTTTTCAGGATTTATAGCGAGAGCAAATACCTACTGCAAATAAATAATGATTTTGGATTTTAAACTGAATAATTATGTCAGTGAACGATGAGTTTGATGACGTAATATTAAACGCAACTATTTTTTTTATTTCTCAGCTCCACCGCGCAAGCGCTAAGCGTAGCTACGCTACGCCGTCGCATGAATTCCCTTCATATGGCAGGAAGCAACAAGTGCAGACAAACGCTCTTACTGTTTCCCGCCTTCTCATATCTATTTTATGATTTTTGTACACTGACAGTCCTAAATATATCTGCTTTCGTTTAGTCCATCAAGAGGTTGACTATCAGAGTTTTATTTTTTTATTTATAGTAATAATTTGGAAGTGCCTCCGACCTCATTGGCGGCACCCAAAAATAACGCCGTTGGAAACCGGCAGCACTTTTTTCTTTTTTAACCGACTTTCGAAAAAGGAGGAGGTTCTATGTTCGACTGTATGTATGTCCGCGCATTTCTCCGTCAGTTGTGGACCGATTTTCAAAATTCTTTTTTTATCCGAAAGAATATACTCCCGAGGTGGTCCCATATAAATTTTATCGAAATTGCTTTAGCGCTTTTTGAGAAACTGAACAAAAACGGAAAATACGTATACCTCGATGACGTTTTGGTGTTCTCCAAATGTTTAAATTCCACGTTCCATTACATTGGAGTTTTTAGTTCTGGGGTATAACAACTAAAAAGTGAAAAATAAAAAACTTTTTTGCAAAAAAAAACAACCGACTTCCAAAAAAAAATACACTAAAAATTTATAAATAACTTTAATTTCGGAAGTCGGTGTTTGTATTTTACTTCTTCGTTATTTGACACCGACTTCCGAAATTAAAGTTATTTATTAATTTTTAGTGTATTTTTTTTTGGAAGTCGGTTGTTTTTTTTGTAAAAAAGTTTTTTATTTTTTAGAAGTAAGGTTTGGTAAATCTTAAGTTTTACTGGCAAATCTTGAGATTTATTACCAATGATCGGGTTTTTACAGCAAGAAATAGGTACATTGGAAATAAACTAATGGAAAGAAAAAACTAAGTGTAGTTACATAAACACAGTCAAGGTCCGGTTATCCAAACACATTGAGGTGTCAGTCGTCAACATGTTCAGATCATTTCTTGTGTTGTGTATCTGCTATGTCGTGTTAAGTGTGGCTCAGACAACTACTGAGGATAACCCAGTTGATTTCAGTTTCTGGATATCTAATGAAAAGCCTCCAGGTAGGTGTTTTTTCCCTTTTCTTCTTTCCTTAACAATTAGGTAATACCTACCAACTTTTTTATTAAATGGATATAGAATATTAACATCTCACAAAACCTAGGTAGGTCATAAAAGATTTTTTAATAGGTCCCACACTAAAAAATATCGCCGGTGACTAACAATGAAAACGCAACAACAGAAACATCCACATACCTACGAAAGTAACTTTTTAGGGTTCCGTACCCGAGGGTCTAAACGGAGCTATAGCTGTCACTCACGTCTTTTTTTTTGTTTTTTTTTTTGTGGGGTTGGACAATCATCCAATGACTTAAATTTTGTTTTTAACCGACTTCAGAAAGAAGGAAGTTATCAATTCGGATGTTTGTATTTTTTTTTTTATGTTCGGGCATAACTCCGCCATATACAGGGTGTAACGGAAAGGTGTGGTTATATTTTAAGAGCCGGTTCTGCCCATGGAAATGAACAACTTTCTCGAGGATAAAATTGAAAATTCTCAAAAAAAAATTTGGACTTTCCATACAAGTTATCATCAGCTGATCAATATTATGGAAGGTAAAAAAAAAATTTTAGAATTTCCTCGGATTTTCTTGAGGAAAGTTGTTTATATCGATGAGCAGATGCAGTTCCTAAAATATGACACACCTTTCCGTTACACCCTTTTTTTTTTTTTTGGTGTGGGAAATCATCCAATGACTTCTCCCGCTCTGGGTGGAGCGGGAGGGCATGTCAAACTTTTACTGACTAAAACCCACCCCTGTTCCTTCCCTGCCTGAGTGCCCAGGGGTGCGGTAACTCATTTTCAGAATTTATCCGCTACCCCTAGGCATGCAGGCACCGGCCACGATGGACCCCGTCAGTGGTGGCTGACTACATCTCTTTGAGGCGCGCGTGGAACACTACGCGCGGCCGACTCACGGGCCTGGTGCTGATCGGACGGCGAGCTACCCACTACTCGCCGTCCGCAGGCCCGGGTCTACGGTGGCCGGAAATCGTCTCGCGACGTCCTACGCCTAGTACGCCCAGTACCTCTCCTGCGGTGGTAGCGGCCGGGGCCGCGAGGGCCACTCCGTTGAGCTTCCCTCACGCGTCCCGCGTCCGCCTTCACGAGCATTACTGCTTCACAGAAGGTGGAGACTGCCTCCCATTCCCTCTCGCTCCGTACCATGGCCTGAACCAGGGACCGGCGCGAGAGGTCGCTGCCACCTATCGCATCCACGAGGACACGGCGGTGTTCCGCCCAAGCGGGGCAGACCTTCACCGTATGCTCCACTGTGTCCTCTAGGCGATCCGAGCAGTGGCAACACCCGGACGTTGCCTCCCGCCCGATCTGATGCAGGAACCTCCCGAAACAACCGTGTCCGGTGAGGACCTGCGTCAGACGGAAGCTGAGGACGCCGTGACGCCTCTCCATCCACTCCTCAAAGAGGGGCACTACCGCCGCAATGGTGGCGTGCCCAGCGCTGGGTTGCGACAGTCGCTGTCTCCATGTCGCCATAAGATCCTGCCGGAGCTCCGTCCGCCGAGCCGCGAGGTGTCGCGGCAGCAGAGTTTCGCCCCGGCGTTTGGCCTCCTCGCGCCACTCCCAGAGCAGCGCGAAGATCCTGGCCTCTAGATCCCATGGCGACAGTCCGGCAAGGAGGCTCGCCGCCTCACAGGAGACCGTGCGGTATCCGCGGATGAGCCGAATGGCCATGACCATTCGGGACGCGTTCAACCGGCGAGCTGGTCGCTTCCTCAGGGAACACGCCCACACCGGTGCTCCGTAATGGGCCATGGACTGCACGATCCCCGCGTAGAGCCTCCGGCAGGAGGCGTTTGTACCCCCCAGATTGGGCAGAAGCCGCTTCAGAGCAGCACTGGCCCGCTCCAATCCGCTCAAATCAGCGTCAGCGTAGCAAACTACGCTGACGCTGCTAGGGAGGTCGGCGCGCAGCACCCAGTCGTACCAGATGTTCCACAGAGGTGGCCCCAGGACCGATCCCTGCGGAACACCGCACGACATCTCTCGCCGGTTCCATTCTCCCTGGTGACCGGGGTAGATGACGGCTCTGTCCGTCAAGTAAGCCTCGACTACGCGACGGAGTTAGGGCGGCACCCGGTGATACCGGAGTGCCTCCACTATGCAACTCCAGGGCAGGGTGTTGAAGGCATTGGCGATGTCCAGAGACACCGCCAAGACGACCCTACCCCGGGCCACTGCATCTCCCGTCGTGAGGGCTCGTACGCGCATGATTGCGTCCACCGTGGAGCGCCCCCTACGGAAGCCATACTGGCTGTCCGCCAGATCCGGCCCCACCCGCACCAGCTGCCCGACGAGGCGGTCTGCAATTACTCTTTCAAAGAGCTTGCCCACCTCGTCGAGCAGCACAATGGGCCAGTAAGCGGACGGAGAGTCCGCGAGGCGCCCCGGCTTCTTGATCAGGACCAGTTTCCCCGTCTTCCAACGAAGCGGAAACTGGCCCCTCTCCATACTTGCGCTTAGGAGCCCTCTCAGTAGAGGCCCGAGAGCCTCTTGCAAGGCCAGGACCCAGACTTTCCCATGAAAGCCATCAGGTCCTGGGGCGGTGCTTTTGGCATTCAGCCTACGCACCGCCACTCTCAGCTCTACCTCGGTCACCTCGGGAGCATCGTCGCCGTCGGGTTGGTCCGCGTCAGGCACAGCAGGAGGCGGAGCCATAGGCGGGGGAGTGTGTTCCCCTCGCGAAGGGAACAGAGCGCTCACCACGCCCTCCACGAGCTCAGGCCGGAGACTCTGCGTCAGCGGGGGCGCCCATGGGCGGAGTTTATCCCGCACCACTCTGTATGGGCGCCCCCACGGATCTCTGTTCAGAGTTCACAGCGACTCCTCGTGGGCCAATTTCTTGGCCCGCCTGATTTCAGCTCGGAGGGCGGTCCTCGCCGCTCTGTACCCCTCATACAGCTCCGCCTCGATGGCTTCCGCATCCGGCGGGCGGTTAGGGAGCCTGCGGTGCCTGGTGTACCGGCGTCGCACGGCAACACACACTTGGCGTAAAGCAGTAAGCGCCGGCGACCACCAGTACACCTGGCGCTGAGCACAAGGCTGGACCCGGGGCATTGCCACGTCACAAATCTCGGACTCCGTTACACCCTGTATTGACGGATTTGCAAAATTTTTGTGTTATTCGAAAGAGGTTTGTTCCGAATCGGACTCATTTAAATTTCACGTATGAAAGAAGAATGGCCAAATTTCTATAGGAGCTGGACTCGACTTTTATTTTTCATGTCCCAAAATAAACTTTATCTAGATTCGTTTGTTTTTATGTCGTAAACACTATCCCGTTTGAAAATTATTTCTAAATATCCACGATTTTTTAGAATAACGTCAACAATAATTTTGAGGTTAGAATCTACAACTACCTTCTACCCGACTGCGGCGTAGCTTACGAGTCTAGTTAGCGATAAGCGAGAAGGGTAATTAGCGATCTCGTTTCTATTTATTTCGATTTCTCTCAGAGAATTACCCAAAAAATAGGACTTGTAGCAAAGCGCACCAACTCTTTGTTTGTCCATCGATCATTCAATGAAAACTACACCTATATTGCTCTAACTTGCACAACGTATAGTGTAGACAACAAAGCTGGTATAACATCACACGTGAAGTGGTTCTTGAAAGACTGCCAAGCCTTTTTTGTGGTTTGACTACTTCAATTCTGGCTGAAGAGTTAGTCACTAGATACCTACTGCCTTTCAGTCTTCAATGCTCAAGTTGCACAGATATTGACAAATTGAGTAATGGTTGTTAACAGGAGTAAATGAAGTATAATTGGTAGAGTACTTAAATGAAAGAAATAGGCTTGACAAAAATACTTTTTATTCATCATCCTCTCTTATCACTACACCATCGAGGAATGCTGCTGGCTCTGATATTGTCGTAGTATATTGTCCATACTTGAGAAATCCAGAAATGTATTAAAAGCGTTAATAAAGGAAAGCGCATATTCCACTTGTTCAGCCGTAAATGTTCTTAAACTGTTTTTTGAATTGAACAATATATCCCAATCAGTACTAAATGTATGTTCTTCACAAATACGAACATTTATAGGCAAGTAATATTTGTTTTTGCTTAGAGTTATTGCTCTTAGAGGGTCAGAAATTCTATGCAAATCTCTGTTTCGGCAACCAGAAAAACACAATGTGCTGCAGTATTAGCGGCTCGTCCATACTGCGATAAACTAATCACCCTGGGTACTTCGTCAGCTTGCTGGTCGGTGTCTCCAAACATCGACCCTTGGGGTTGAGGCTCTAGCTTCAGCTCTGGTTCCGGCTCTGGCTCTGGCTCCGACTCAGGCTCTGGCTCCGGCTCAGGCTCTGGCTCCGGCTCTGCCTGCTGCTCAATATTTTGCTACATATTATGCATTGCAACTCTGAGTCTCAGCCAACAGGGATGACAAAAATGGTCTGATGAAGTTGCCTGAAACAACCATACAGAATTGTCTTATTATAAATCTTTGGGCTTATTATTTATTAAACATAAGGAAATAAAAACATTGTTACAAAACAATATTAGATTGCAGTGATGAATTCACTATAACATAGGACAACAATAAAAAAGATCATAATTACCTGCCGTGGGGCAATTCTATTTTCAAGTTGAATGTGTATTGCTGTAGCAACTGAGATGGATTCTCTCTCACAATAAGGTCACGTTTACGGTTCCGCAGAGAACTTCCACAAAGTATGCAAACATACATGTGGCCACGGGGAGATGAGGCACCAGGTTCATTACTTAATTCGGAGTTGACATGCTGCATTGCCAATTGTTTACAGGCATCACATAATATGTAGTCCTTCAGTGATCTAAAATAAAAATTAGAGTTATTATATGATGTATGATTGTATGATGGTTTATGTTGGTATATGTACTAAAATGAGTAGGTATAAATACGTACTATTATTGAAGAATTCCTCTCGCAGATCTTACAAATTACTCTCGTATCAAGATCAATAACGAGATGGCGGCGAAGTGTATCAATGCGTATGTTATAATTAACATATAGCAATCGCAGGGCTAGTTGTGGCGTCTGCATGATTTCTCTCACAAATATCCAAGAAACAAAATCGGTGTCCAGAAATCAAAAGCACAGAATAATCGTCACAAGTGGTAGTTATCAGTCCGTAAAACAATGCCAAGGTCAAAACAACAGAAGGAAATCCAAAATAGCACAAATGCTTATCACAATTCACAACAAGTAAATCGAATAGGATGCGAATACGAATGATTGCCGGCAAAGAGAATATAATATAATTTCATTGCCGGGATGTCAATCAATGGCGCGGGTCGATGAACGATGACCACAGACAGATTAAGTAACTTGTCGATGACAAATGACGTTCCGTTGTACGCATTTGAACAAAACTACTTACTATACACCAACATAATTATTTTTTATGACAAGAATCCAATACATAATATCAGCATATTCGTTGATTTGATGCCTTTAAACTAATTGAATAGAATTACAGTTAAAACTTTTCAGAAAAACGTGAATAATTACAGTCTTTGAATACCAAGTCATTTCAAACACGAAATGAATCGTCAAGAGGTGCGTTCTGAAACTATTATTCTAAATAATTTAGAAAAAGTTACAAAAACAAAAAAATTGGATAAATTTTTTTTGTGGCTACTTATTGAGATATTTCTTGTGTTTTCTATGACCTTAAAAAATAAGGGTATTTTTCATAAATATGGCGTATTGGGAGGCCATCGTTTCGTTGTCGGGTACGATTTGGCCATCCTTCTTTAAATGGGACCATCCATCTGATGATGGATTTCGGAGACAGACAACGGAAGTCATCAAAAATTGACGTATTGACGGGAACCACAACTAAAAAGTGAAAAATAAAAAACTTTTTTACAAAAAAATAGAACCGACTTCCAAAAAAAGTGCAAAATTACTTTAATTTCGGAAGTTGGTGTCAAAAAACGAAGACAAAACCAGAAACACCGACTTCCGAAATTAAAGTTATTTTGCACTTTTTTTGGAAGTCGGTTCTATTTTTTTGTTAAAAGTTTTTTTTTAGTCATCTACTCTATTATCCCACGGGAACCTAATACCAGAATAAAAGTCTAGTATCTTGTGTGCTAGTACAGGCCTTGATTAACAGGCCTGCCAAGTTTCATCATTCCTTGAGGCATGATTAGGGCTTCTGTATTCGATAGATTTGAGGTTGATGTTGAAATAGTGTGAGTGATTCTTTTTGGCAGCTGTTCCTTGAGACTTTTGCTAGTATATATAGATTCGTCTCGCTGTTGACGAACTCTCATATCGATCAAAGGCACATTATCTTCTTCCTCGTCAAAATCGCAACTTTGACTGCTTAGTAATTTATTATTAATTTCAACAAAGGTTTTTGTAATAAAAATATAAAAACACTTGTGGGGATCTCGGTATAATATTTCTTGGGTTATCATGTTACTTTAATTTAAACTAAATCAGATTTTTTGCGCTGTCTAATCCTATGTTTCTGTGAGCGCAAATACCACAACAATAAGACACGAGTACGTAAATTCAGATGATTTAAAATCATTCGAATTTCTCATAAATTACTATTCGAATATTGAAATGAGTCGAATATTCGAATAATTCGAATTTTCGACTTGCAAGCTCTAGACATGATTGATTCACAATCATTCAAAAAGACCAGTTTCAGTCAATCTGCCCAACCTTTTCCAAACCATTTTGGAGTCGGTTTCCAGTCTAAAACGATACCTCTTAACAAGGCTGTTGTTAAATTTATAAGCTAAAAAATTGTAGACCGTTCGAGGTTTTTGTTAAATCGTTTAATCTATCGCTTCCATTTTCCAGAGTGTGGGCCCAACGAAGTACTAAACGGTTGCGTAGGATGCCCTTCCGAAGATTCTTGTTATGACCGTGATCAGATTTTTTGCCCAGCCGCGTTCTTACCCTGCCACGCAAGATGCGTTTGCAAGGAAGGTTTCATCAGGAAGACTCTGTTCACCGAATGTATACCAAAAGAAGAATGTGGTGAGTAAGAGGTCGTAAGAGGTCAAAGCTGCAAAGAAAAAATAAAAAAAAACATACATACAGTCGAACACAGAACCTCCTCATTTTTCGAAAGTCGGTTAAAAATGAACTACTTTGCCGTGCCCGACAGGGTCCACATTGATGTTTTACTATGTTATACCACCTATTTAACACTTATGGAATGCAATAAAGTATTGAGTATTAACCGTGAGAGTGACGATCGCTTTTTGGTCCAATCAAATACTTTCAGGGATCTGTACCAGTTTCAGTTAATCTGCCCAATCTGTTCCAAACCATTTTAGAGTCGGTTTCCAGTCTAAAACGATACCCCTTGATAAGGCTGTTATTAAATTTTCTGGCTTCTGAATACCTACCCGTAAATACTGTCACAGATCTTTAAATGATAACCGAAAAGGGACCGCAAAACATATATCTGCCAGCTTACTGTAGATAATTTAAATTAAACGTACCTAATTTTTCAGGAGCTCCTTGTGAGATATTTGAACAATACACGGAATGTAAAGAATGTTCTAACGAAACCTGCTCTAGCATCGCGAATCCGGTGAATTGCGACGGTGAAAAACCAAAGAAGTGCACACCAGGATGCACTTGCTGGGAAGGATTTTATAGGGCAAATGCAACTGAGCCCTGCCTAGATCGTTGCTTATGTCCTGGGATGGAAGGTTCGCCTGATTATTCATCCTGGAACTTATCCTAGTGGACAGGATAATAAACCTACCTTCCGAACGAATTCTGCATATCTACTGACTGGGACTGAGATTAGCGGTTGTTAAACCTAACCTAACCCATGACAATATTTTCGGAAGCAGTAAGTACCTACAATAAACATTTAATCTTACAAGAGTTTTATTTTTCTCGTTTTTGAAATCATAGATTTATTGAGTAGCCCTGTAATTCTTAAATTAATTGCAATAACCGTTTTGTTACCAATAAGTATCTACCACTACCGAAAATCGAAATTTTAAAGCATGTAAGAGGTGTTATATACCTACTTTGAATACCTAATGCACCGCGGGCGGCCATCACCTAGCCTTTATTTTAGCACAGTACAGACTCCGGTTATTTATTTATTTAATTCTTCAAGCACACAAGTAGAGGCGGACCTACCTAAGATATTTTCTACCAGACAATCTTTGTATGATGCAAACACAAATAGTGGTAGGTGCAATATAGAAAAACAATGAGATGAATATTTATTTAAATACAAGATTATACATACAAACTATAAATAAAATATAAATAGTTTTAGAAATCAGAAGTAGAAATTATAAAAAAAAAAAAAAAAACACTCAGCTTACAAACTTTTATTTATTTTTAATTCCATATTGGACTAAGCGGTAACGAGGAGGCTGACCGTATATCCAAATCAGCAGTAGTGGACGTTTGTATAATTAATTACATACCTGATTATTGGGAATATACAACTAAATTAAAATCTACATGCTTTAGTTCCTGGAAACAACATTTTTTGAACATGTCTCTGGATAAAGGTATTTGGTACAAAAGCATTCAAGGTCAACGTGTTCCCTGGTTTGAGGATACTAAATTAGATAGAAGTTCTGTTAAATGTTCTGGGCACTATCCATCGGCAAAGTTTGCATTTCTTATGAAAAAGGCTGATTCTCCTAATTGCACAGTTTGCAATCAAATCGAGGACGTGCAGCATTTGCTGATGGAGTGAGCTCGAAACGGAGTAGAACGCGAGTTATTCGTAAAGGAATTTAAAATAAATAAATTTGATGTAGGCATAATACAATCCATCTTATCTGTTCCATCTTCGGAGATAATTAAAAAGTTGTGCCATTTAATTATAGTCCTCCACGAAAAACTCTAATTCAATAGCTGTTAAGTGATATTATAAATTATTACTGTTTAAGTAAGCCAATTACTGTAAAAGGGTACGATGGGGCTGACATATCTTTGATAAAAGTCTCTAAACAAAACTAGATTTAAAAAAAAAAAAAAAAATCTTTAATTCTTTTACTAAATGATAAATGATTCTCAAGCGGATCCTGCCCAATCTCCCCTAGATTGGATGAATCGGAAAGTAGTGCGGTCCATGGCCCATTACGGGGTACCTGTTTGCGTTCCTTTAGGCGGCGGCCAGCCCGCCTCTAAACGGTCATGGTCATGCTGACCCGGGGATACCGTACGGTATTCGATAAGGCGGCGAGCCTTGCCGGATTGCCGCCATGGGATCTGGAAGCAAAACTCCTCGCCCACATTTGGGAGTGGCGCAAGGTGAACTCCGCTGAAATCGCGGCACGGTGGACAGAGCGGCGGGATCTTATGGTGGCATGGAGTGAGTGACTGCCGCAACCCAGCGCTGGGCACGCCACGATGGCGGCGATAAGTCTCCACTTTGATAAGTGGCTGGAGAGGTGCCATGGCGCCTTCACCTTCCGCCTGACGCAGGTCTTCACCGGATACGGTTGTTCCGGATTAGGCGGGAGGATACGCCCAGGTTTCATCATTGTGTGGATCGCCCGGAGGACAGAACTGAGCATACGGTGGAGGTCTGCGCCACTTGGGCGGAGCACAGCTTTGTCCTCGTGGAGGCGATCGGCGGTGGTGACCTCTCGCGTCCGGCCCTGGTCCAGACCATGGTACGGAGCGAGAGGGCATGGGAAGCTGTAACTTTCTAATAGAAGTGTCAAGCCATTTATAATAAAAATAAAATAAAAAAATAAAAATCTTTTATTGGCAGGCATCGTAGGCCCATAGCGTGTTAGTATTACAGGAATGCTTAAAAACTATGTTAGTATTAACAAATTAGGCACACAAATACAATATTAAAAACATAAAAAACAAAAACAAAGTATACAATTACAGGAAGGTTTATCAAGCCCTATGTCTGACATGTAGTTTGATAAACCTATCCATTGCAGGCCCTTCCAACCTTTCAGAAAATACCTTCAGAATGCTATTGTTGCTCCCTCTCACTCAGCGTATTATTGACGCCGCTTTCTTGCGCATGATCGCGAAATAATCATCAGTGTGCGCGTCAGCAAACATCTGTGACGCACTACAGTAACGAGGAAGCCTCAACAACACCCTGAAGGCATTGTTGTATTGAATACGCAGGATGTTGTCTGTTTTTGGGTATGATTAGCCCACAGGCTGCTGGTGTAAAATAATTGACAAAACGCCTTAAAAAGTGTTACTTTAACCGGTACTGAACAACCAGCAAACCTGCGAGCCAGCATGTTTCCTCTCACAGCCATCGCTCCGCGCTCCCTTTCCATATCTGAGTCATCTTTAAGATCCTCCGTAACAATATGGCCCAAATATTTAAATTGTGTTACCCTCTGCAAAAGTGAACCATCCAGTTCTACGGGGGGGACGTTTGAGGGACTTTTATACTCTACTACCTCTAAATACCAACAGCTTGCTCTTTATAGGATTATATTTTAGCCCATGCTGCTTGGCGTATCCTTCACAAATAGCGAGCAATTGCCTTAGTCCACCGATTGTGGGGCTCAGCAGCACCATATCGTCTGCGTAGCTTAGGTTATTTAAACTAACTGCGTCTATATGGCATCCGACATGTGTACTGCTGAGCTCAACAAGCAAGTTGTTAATATACATATTAAAAAGTCTTGGGGACGTAATACCTCCCTGCCTAACACCACATTTGAGTTTATACGGGTCGGACAAGGCATTGGACCATTTGACAAAGTTCCTCTGATTGTCATACCAGAAAGATAATGTTGACACCACTGCAGCAGGCACTGCCGCTTCCCGAAGCTTCTCCCATAAGACGTTATAAGAAACCATGTCGAAGACTTTGGAAAGGTCCAGGAAACAAGCATACACTGGTGTTTTTCTGTCCGTATAGTATTTGACAGTGTGCTTCAACGCAAGTATTGCACTCTCCGTAGATAACCCAGCGCAAAAACCAAACTGTGTGTCGTGTAATTTTATGTATCTACTGAGGTGCGTGTCAAGCACACTGTCAAACACCTTGGCTATCACAGTTGCCAGTGAGATTGGCCTATAATTACCTTTGTCTGCTATGTCTCCTGTCCGATTCTTTACAATAGGTACAACTAATGTATCCAGCATCTCCTGTGGTAGGTAGGAATGCCCTATACACAGATTAAAAAACATAGTCAATACTCTTGGCAAGTGGACCAACCAGCATTCTGAAGATGCTCGATACTGAGTCCATCATGACCAGGAGATTTCCCACGCTTCATAGATTTAATTACTGTTTTGATTTCTTTACACGTAAACCGAGGGGGTGCTCCTGATCGACAGGTCTCAGCATCGTTCACTCTCACCTCAGAGTCAAGTGGCGAGCTCACTACAAATTGTTCTCTAAAGATATTAGCTATCTCCGTGTGGTCACTCGTACCATCCACGCTAACTGGTAAGCTTGGAGAAATATTAAGCTTTTTAGTGCCTTTCCAGAAAGATGAAAAACATTTCTTAGAATGAAGCGAGGCCAAAATATCCATTTCTATTTTTTCTTAATTTTTAAATACCCATTTCAATTTTGATTTAAATACCTTACGACTTAATATCATATCCTCATAAATAGGCCCACTATTTGGTCGACCATACCACGTCCATAATTTATACTTAAACCTTACCTCAATGTGAAACTCTTTGACATGCTTGTTCCAGCCTTTTATGCCTTTTTTTCTTATAACGTCTCTAGAGATTCTATTAACACTAGGTGCTTCACTTAATATAGAAACAATGTTTATATACATCGATTCCAACAATAATCTATGGTGGGCATTATCACAACAAATATCAGCACACATTTGAAAATCCTCAGGAAAATCAATTTTTTTAAATTTATTATTACACATAGCCGCGTATTGCTTAATTTATGAATTAGTTCACTGACTACAGTAGGGCGTCGACTCAGCTTCATCAGTCATCGCATCTCAGGGGCCGGACCCCTCCTGCAAAATAACCCTAGATACGCCAATGCTACAAATAACCAACATTTAAACAAACATTTATTTTTACTTAATAGGTAGCAACGTATGTATAATAATTGTTTATGTGTGCTTAGTAAAAATCTATAAGTAAATTTTTGTTGAAAACGGCCAAGTGCGTGTCGGGCCACGCGCACTGTAGGGTTCCGTAATCGCCCGTTATAACATGCGGACTTAGAAGGGGACTGTATGTTTATTACTATGAACATATTCATTGAATTCATGGTTAACCGGCTCATAACGTTTAAAGACGGGCCCACATAAGGCGACGGTAACCACTGTAACAAAAACTATCACTTAATATTTCGCAAACGGATCACTGAATCGAAAACTAGTCTGCCAAGTCCTGCAATATTATTGATCGACGAAGACATAATCAACGATACGCCACACGATGGGATAGACGAAAAAAAACATCCCCATTTTACATGTAGGGTTATTTTTTTTAAGATTTTATTTTACCTTGTTGTCGACGTGATTAATGTGCATCACAGAGTACATTATAATTGATGTGCATGCAAAATTACAGCATTCTAGTACTAACAATCTCTAAGCTAAGCCGCGTACGGACAGACGGACAAAGCGAAACTATAATGGTTTCTTGTTAGGACTAAGAAACCCTAAATCAATAGAACGGCTTTTTGTGTAAGCCACGAACCAGTCTGCGGTTTTAAGTATTTCCCCTTAGTAGCATCTTGTATTAGATTAGTAAACAAGAGCCGCAACTATTTTACCTCATGTAAATCCCCTCATCAACTTTTTGCTTAGGTTTATATTCAAATGTTTTAAATATAATGGTCTATGCGCACTAACAGACAGACTTTGAAAATAATAATAGGGAGGACCTACCCTCTCTATTATTTGTTTAATACGACAAACCGGTCATCGTTGATAGGTGGCTGCGAAAATAAATTACGTACCTATGTATTTTATGGAATCGGGTGGGTTGTCAAATTTATTTAGATAATGATGTTATCTACCTCCTACTTATTTGAAGGGATTTTTTTGTACTGATCTCATATAAAAACTTTTTTACAAAAAAAATAAAACCGACTTCCAAAAAAAAACAAAAAGTGCAAAATAACTTTAATTTCGGAAGTCGGTGTTTCTGGTTTTATTTCTTCGTTTTTTGACATCGGCTTCCGAAATTAAAGTTATTTTGCACTTTTTGTTTTTTGTTTTTGGAAGTCGGTTTTATTTTTTTTGTAAAAAAGTTTTTATTTTTCACTTTTTAGTTGTGTGTCCTCATGAAATTGTGTTAACAATGCATATTTATGCGATACCAGCAATCGCGGTTGATTTGCTGTAATTTTTTGAAGAGTTCCGTTGTCTGTCTCCGAAAATCATCGTCAGATCTACATGAAATTTAAATGGGACCATTTCGGAACAAACTTCTTTCGAACAAAAAAAGAATTTTGGAAATCTGTTTATAAATGACGAAGTTATGCTCGAAAATATATATAAAAAAAAAAAAAAACATCCGAATTGATAACCTCCTCCTTTTTAAAGTCGATTAAGAAGTCGGTTAAAAAATAGAATACATAGCAAAATTAAAAAAGTCGACTCGAGTCGTAGTTTGCTAGCTTCAGATATTAAATTTATTACTATAAAGAATCTATTTAAAAAAAGTCTGCACTCGACTCTACAAATTTGTGTTTGCTCTTCGGAAACTGAGGCGAATACCCAGTAAATTATTTAGTATATTTTATTTAGGTTTTTTTTTACTGTGATTTCTTTGAATTGACTTGGAATTCTAATTTTAAGTATATAAAAAACTTTTTTACAAAAAAAACAACCGACTTTCAAAAAAAAATACTCTAAAAATTAAAAAATTACTTTTATTTCGGAAGTCGGTGTTTGTAATTTATTTCTTCGTTATTTGACACCGACTTCCGAAATAAAAGTTATTTTTTAATTTTTAGAGTATTTTCTTTTGAAAGTCGGTTGTTTTTTTTGTAAAAAAGTTTTTTATTTTTCACTTTTTAGTTGTTATACCCCACAACTAAAACCCCAATAACATGGAACGTGGAATTTAAACATTTGGAGTACACCAAAACGTCATCGAGGTAAACGTATTTTTCGTTTTTGTTCAATTTCTCAAAAAGCGCTTAAGCAATTTCGATAAAATTTATATGGGACCATCTCGGGAGTATACTCTTTCGGATAAAAAAAAGAATTTTGAAAATCGGTCCACAACTGACGGAGAAATCGGCGGACATACATAAAACATACATACAGTCGAACATAGAACCTCCTCCTTTTTCGAAAGTCGGTTAAAAACACAACTCGTTCATTAGCAGCCTGTAAACATCAGTTCCCAAGTTACAACAAATAATTTTACAGAAAAACACAAAAATGGTTATAAATAAAGCACATAAAATTAGAAACCCATAATTATAAACAAATTAATAACTTATTCTGAAAAAGTAATAAATATAAAGCCTTAAATATAAAGTGTACGTTAACATAAAATTCCAAGTCAATCAGAAGTTATTGCAACTTAAAATGACCCGATTTTTATAAAACGGCAAGTGCACGCCATTTGTAAAACCCTAATAATAGATGTTTGTCTTGTGTTGTAAAATAAATCTAATTACAGGAGAAAAATAATAAAAAATATTATTAGAAAAATTAGGATAACTTTGATCTTTAGTACCTAAATAATTTAATAGCATCAGAAAAAGGCTGTAAAAGAGGTGTAGGTACAGTAAATTTATTAATGTTTTGAACAGATTTTCTCAGGAGTTTTAGCTTGGTCAAATACCTACTGCAAATAAATAATTATTTTGGATTTTAAACTGAATAATTATGTCAGTGAAGGATGAGTTTGATGACGTAATATTGAATGCAACTATTTCATTTCTCAGCTCCACCGCGCAGGCGCTAAGAGTAGCTACGCGCCGCCGCATGTATGAATTCCCTTCATATGGCGGGAAGCAGCAAGGGCAGACAGATGCTCTTACTCATCTCTTACTGCTTCCCGCCTTCTCATATCAAATTTTAGATTTTTGTACACTGGCAGTCCCAAATCTATCTGCTTTCGTTCAGTCCATCAAGAGGTTGTCTATAAGAGATTTTTTTTAATTTATATTAATAATTTGGGAGCACCAGAGGAGTAACCGGCAGCACTTTTTTCTTTTTTTTAGCTTGGGAACTTAGCTAGAGCACTCCGACGCGTATAGGTTAGGTTCGAAGGAGATGAAGGGGTCTAGAGTGAGCGAGTAAAGCGAGCGAAACCCTTTCATAACCTTCGTGTTAGGTTCCTTTAAACCCTGCAGACAGGAATAGGATAGGGGCTCCGTTGGCTTTCCTTACTTGCGTCGTTAGCACTTAAGGGCCTACCTCCCCATAAGTGGCGCCCTCATTGCATAAAAATTCGTATCTTAGCATAGAAAATAAAGATTAAAGAATCCTATGTTGCGTTTGTTACACATAGGATAAGGTATTTTTACGTTGTTAAAACAGGACTCATAGTGTTTCGTATCCAAAGTAGTAAGGAAAAGTGTCAGAACAGGCCATTTTTGGTACTTTTGCTTACTACTTTGGATACGAAACACTCTGAGTCATGCTTCCACAACGTAAAAATACCTTATTCTCTTTGTAACAAACGCAACATAGGATTCTTTAATCTTTATTTTCTACGCTTTGCTACGATCTTTTATTCAATGAGGGCGCCACTTGGCGGCTATATACGCCTTAAACACCTCCCTATTTCTACTGATATGTTACGAGTGAACATAGTCGAGTGATCGGATCTAGTAATTTGTATGTATACGATTACACGTTCAAATCTAGCTTGCACACGTTTTATTTTTTTTATATTTTTGGAGTTTATTTTGAAGATTTTTATGCAAAGAACATTATTTTTTTCACTCGCGAGCAATAAAATGGAATCACTTCATCGCGCGTTGCTCAAAACAATTTTTTACAATTTCTTTACTATGAAATATTGATTGTGTTATAACCAGTGGTCGGAGTAGGTAGATTGATTTGGGGTCAATGAACTGGCACGTATATATTAATATGGATATGCCTCAGGGATTCCGGGATTTTGTAATAATTAAGATTTTTTAGGAATTTCAAATATTTTAATGTGTAAGATGAAGAATATATCAATATGAATAAGGAATGTTTAACCTTTTTGCTGTCTTTTTAATAGAATATGTGATCGGCCTTCTATAATAAAAAAAAAACTATGGCATGGCTAAACTTGAGTAAAAACGTTGCAAACATAAAGTGGGATTCTACTAATAATAGTTATATGTGCGTACGTGCGACGAAAGATGTGACTTGCCTCTCCGCTATCCTACTGACAACGGTTGTCAACGACAGCGGGTGGCGGAAAGAAGAAAACTGAATGCGAAAAAATATTAAGGAGTATAAAAAGCTATTTTTATTTATTTATTCAAGAACATAATATATAATAATTACAAGCAGCAGATAATAAAGTAGCAAGAAATAACTACTAAATTAGTCATTTGTAAGTTTCGAATGGACGCAAAAAAGTAAGATTCACTTTATTACTTGATAAATAAGAAAAAAACAATTTTAAACGTTTAACTATCGCATTCTATAAATTTCAAATGTAGTAGTTTAAAAATCTTTACATTCACAATATTTGATTCAATCCCGTGAGTACCAAAATGAAATCCCGGAAAAAAGGCTTATCCATGTTATGATTTCTATGACTATTCATGATGCAAGTACGTAAAATCAATCTACCTACTCCGACCACTGGTTATAACATTTAAAAGGTAATTTTACTAGCTTCCAACTTCTTTCAATATCATAATCAAAGATTATCCACCTTATGTCATGTAACGTAAAAACAAAAGACATACCTACGTTTTTAAAAGAAAACATCATATTGTTTAGTAGTCCTGGTAATTTTATCAAGTGAGTGCTAGTAAAACTTCGAAATTAGCGATTATCAAAGAACAATTTGTACCTACTTTTAGAAGTCAGGTTTGGTAAATCTTAAGTTATACTGGCAAATCTTGGCATTTATTACGATCGGGTTTTTACTTTTTTCTGTTCTTATTGGAAACAAACTAATGGAAGGAAAAAAACAAAGTATACTTAACACATTCAAGTTTCCGGTTATCAAAACACATTGAGTCGTAAGTCGTCAACATGTTCAGATCATTTCTTGTGTTGTGTATCTGCTATGTCGTGTTAAGTGTGGCTCAGACAACTACTGAACCTCCAGGTAGGTGCTTTTTACCTTTTTAGGGTTCCGTACCCTAAGAGTCTAAACGGAGCCATAGCTGTCACTCACGTCATTATTTTTTTGTTTTTTTTTTTTGTGGGGTTGGACAATCATCCAATGACCTGACCTGCAATATTGAGCTAGTTCCGTACCTGTGTCACTAATGTGGCTTGTTGCTTGAGGTTTAAGACGCATTGATTCCAAGTTTGTAGTATTATATTAGATATTGTATCCAAATTCATGCCTTAATCTACCTTTTTTTTTGCTCGCTTACTCTAGCTATCATCATCCCCTTCTAACCTATGTGTTTGAAGGTGCCCTTTTTTTTGTGGGGTGGTAAATCATCCAATGACTTTTCCCGCTTTGGGTGGAGCGGGAGCGCGTGTCAGACTTTTACTGACTAAAACTCACCCCTGTTCCTTTCCTGCCTGAGTGCCCAGGGGTGCGGTAACTCTATTTGGAATTTATCTACGACCCCTGCCTGAGCAGTGTCACTCACGTCTGTCAGTCTGTCCATTTGTCCGCCGCCGTCGTCTGTCACAAAATTTTGTTACGAAGAATTTTTTAACTTCCCATTGACCTAAACTTTAAAGTTGGAGATAATATTTATTATTACGTATATTTTACTAACAAATACAAAAATATTGATTTCCTGTGTAATATTGATGACAAAGATAAAACACATCAAAACTCAGGAATCCCGGGGCTTGTCACATCACTTCTAAAGTACGGCCAACGAGAAGCGATACCAAATGTAAACAAAACCCATGCAAGGTCATTGGGAATAGCAGTATCGCTTCTCGTTGGTTGGTTGGTTGTTGGTTGTTTAGTCATCAAGCCACAATTCCACATTCACTACGGGATGTAAAGACACGAATAGAGGAGCAGAGGACTGAAGGAAGAGTGTTGATGTACTGGAGGAAGTATCGCTTCTCGTTGGCCGTACTATAGGTAAAAATTGTTTGGTACATTGACGTCACGCGAATTTCAACGCTGTGTCATCCTCTTTTTTGTCTACGTGACAAAACTTGAAATGGAAATTTTATTGTATTTTATGAATTGACTTACGATATTAATTTTGATATCTTTCTATTCTTTTTTTATTATTTTCTGTATTATTGTTATTCTGATTTTAAATTAATTTGGATAATTGTAGTGATTTAAATATGTGTTTCTTGCATGATGGTACTTATGTATTTAGTTATAGAAATTCAGACATTATGTTAAAATCGATGAAAAAAAGAAAAATACGTGTTCAATGTTTTTTGGTAATTTAACTGGCGGACCAATTAGATTTTGTTTTTAGTCATCTACTCTATTATCCCACGGGAACCTAATACCAGAGTAAAAGTCTAGTATCTTATGTGCTAGTACAGGCCTTGATTAACAGGCCTGCCAAGTTTCATCATTCCTTGAGGCATGATTAGGGCTTCTGTATTCGATAGATTTGAGGTTGATGTTGAAATAGTGTGAGTTATTCTTTTTCGCAGCTGTTCCTTGAGACTTTTGCTAGTATATATACTCGTAGATTCGTCTCGCTGTTGACGAACTCTCATATCGATCAAAGGCACATTATCCTCTTCCTCGTCAAAATCGCAACTTTGACTGCTTAGTAAGTTATTATTATATTTTAACAATGGTTTTTGTAATAACAATATAAAAACACTGGTTGGGATCTCGGTTCAATATTTTTTTGGGTAATGATGTTACTTTAATACAAACTAAATCAGATTGTGTGCGCTGTCCAATCCTATTTTTCTGTGAGCGCATATACCACAACAATAGTACACGAGTACGTAAATTCAGATGATTTAAAAACTTTCGAATATTCGAATTTCTCATAAATTACTATTCGAATATTGAAATGAGACGAATATTCGACTTGCAAGCCCTACACATGATCGATTAACAGTCATCCAAAAAGACATTTATAAGCTAAAATATTGTAGACCGTTCGAGGTTTCTATTAAATCGTTTAATTTATCATTTCCGTTTTCCAGAGTGTGGGCCCAACGAAGTACTAAACAGTTGCGTAGGATGCCCTCCCGAAGATTCTTGTTATGACCGTAATCAGATTATTTGCGCAGCCCCATTCCAACCAAGTTGCCAGACAAGATGCGTTTGCAAGGAAGGTTTCATCAGGAAGACTCTGTTCACCGAATGTATACCAAAAGAAGAATGTGGTGAGTAAGAGCTCGTAATAGGTCAAAGCTTTAAGTTGCTGAAAAGAAAAATGAACGTGAGAGTGATGATCGCTTTTTGGTCCAATCAATCGTTCAATCAAATACTTTCAATCTCTGCCAGTTTCAGTCAATCTGCCCAAACTTTTCCAAACTATTTTGGAGTCTGCTTCCAGTCTTAAACGGTACCTCTTGATAAGGCTGTTATTAAATTTTCTGGCTTCTGAATACCTAACCGTAAAGACTGTCACAGATCTTTAAATGATAACCGAAAAGGGACCACAAAACATATATCTGCCAGCTTACTGTAGATAATTTAAATTAAACTGAACTAAATTTTCAGGAGCTCCTTGTGAGTTAATTGAACAATACACGGAATGCAAAGAATGCTCTAACGAAACCTGCTCTAGCATCGAGAATCCGGTGAATTGCGACGGTGAAAAGCCAAAGAAGTGCACACCAGGATGCATTTGCTGGGACGGATATTACAGGGATAATGCAACTGAGCTCTGCCTGGATCGTTGCATATGTCCTGGGATAGAAGGTTCGCCTGACTGTCCATCCTGGAACTTATCTTAGTGGACAGGTTTTTAAACCTACCTTCTAAATGAATTTTGAATGTTTACTGACTGGCACTGATAAACCTAACCTAACTCATGACAATATTTTCGAAAGCAGTGAGTACCTACAATAAACATTTATAAAATCTGACAAGAGTTTTATTTTATTCGTTTTTGAAATCATAGATTTATTGAGTAGCCCTGTAATTCTTAAATTAATTGCAATAACCATTGTGTTACCAAGTATCTACCACTACCGAAAATCGAAATTTTAAAGCATGTACGAGGTGTTATATACCTACTTTGAATACCTAATGCACCGCGGGCGGCCATCACCTAGCCTTTATTTTAGCACAGAACAGACTCCGGTTATTTATTTATTTAATTCTTCAAGCACACAAGTAGAGGCGGACCTACCTCAGATATTTTCTACCAGTCAATCTTTGGGTGATGCAAACACAAATAGTGGTAGGTGCATTAGAGAAAAATAATGCGATGAATATTTATTTAAATACAAGATTATACATATAGAACTATAAATCATGATCATCATCATCAGCCTAAATCAGTCCACTGCTGGAAATAGGCCTCTCCAATTGCACGCCATTCAGCTCGGTTTTCGGCAACTCTCATCCAGCTGCTACCAGCCACCCTGCGAAGATCATCGCTCTACCTAGCCTGAGGGCGTCCTACCTTACGTTTGCCGAATCGCGGTCTCCACTCGAGAACACGTCTACCCCAACGATCATCGGTTCTACGGCTAATATGGCCGGCCCAAAACTATAAATAAAATATAAATATTTTTAGAAATCAGAAGTAGAAATTATTAAACAAAAAAAAACACTCAGCTTACAAACTTTTATCTTTAATTCTTTAACTAAATGATAAATGATTTTATTTATGTAAGTAGGTTTTAACAACACTTTTACAGGTTTACATTTTTTTTTCAGTTTTAGCTAGATACGGCCGGTGTTTCCTAACTACGAGTAACTACCCTGAGAAGAAGCACCGAAACAAACTCAGAGGTTAATGTATCTTTTAAAGTGTTCTAATCCATACAATATGTACTGGTCAAACCATATGAGAACCACGTACGTTAATGTCTGGGATGAGATTTTGAGGAAAGCAACACGCAGATTTGAGTAGACCTGTCCAGACAGTGCATGCATTTGTACTGACAAATTATCGTGAAGCTCAACTCAGAACTTTGAGGAACTCAACGAACCGAGGAACAATACAAAAGTAAGGACATTTGGGTAGGCCACAAAAGTACTCATACTGCCAGACAAACTACAATAAACAATTTTTCTTAACAAAATAAATAACTTAATAATCAGAGGAACACAATCTACCCACAACGTAAAAACGATAAACCACACAATTACAGCACTCACGCTACCGTACCGATGTGCACGTTTCGAAGGTTGGGACGGAAAAGAGGGTTACGTAGTAGAAATCGCGATGTCCGCGTCCCCGTAGGGAACGTGGAGAGCGGCTCCAGGGCTAGGCCCTCTGTCCGCGGGGGCCTATACCTTGGTCCGTTAAGGCGCAATTATACGACTTTTAATGTTTTTTAAATTGAACATCACGTCTAAACGACTAGTCTTATTCCTTTAAAAAAAAAATATGTTACTCTAGACGATTTCCGTCGTAATTTGATCACAGACAATTTTGGAAATTATATTTTTATAACATAGTGTAATTAATTTGTAAAGTTATGTCTAACGCGGATAAAACATTAAGAATCACGCAAAAACTAAAGAGCTTATTTTTATGAAACCTTCACCATTTTAAAGATCATTTAATTATTTATAATTTGGTCTCAGTGTTTTAGTTTAATACCTGTTGTTTTATGTGTAATCACACTAATATTATAAAGGCAAAAGTTTGTGAGTGTGTGTGTTTGTTACTTCTTCACGCTCAAACGGCTGCACCGATTTGGATGAAATTTGGTATGTACATAGCTTATACCCTGGTTTAACACATAGGCTACGCGGGTGAAACCACGGGGCGCAGCCAATCTAATAAATTAATAATGCGTCTAATTTCTGACAGCGCTCCTTGATGGGCGAGTTCTATTACTGGGTGGACATACGACGCGTTATGTGAGCTCAGTGCAGAATACGCAAGCTAACCACTCAAGGTCATTGTCAGCTAATAGCGCCTTAAGGTAAAAGCTCCAGGATAGCCTGCAAAATTCATTTTTTTTACGTTTTTTTGCAATTTGCAGGTCAGTATCAGGTTGTATGTTGATCAAAATATGATTCGCGGCCGTAGTAAGTACGTATTTACAGAACTGTACTCATTAAAATCATCAATACAACTCTCTCAGTTAGAATTGATGCCAAATGTCATGATTTCATGAAATACTTTTGGTATCAATTCTAACTGGAGTTGCCCAAGCGTGTAAATAGCCGTGGGACTCTGCGGATGTAGAACAGTAAGTACGGCCAAGCACTTGGAGGGAATGCTGGCCCAAAATTGCCTATATTTGTCTGTATAACTTCAAGTTAGGAGTGGTCGGCAGCAGTCGGCGAATGTGGCCCTACTCACAATTTGTAAAACAAGTGGTACCTGACTTTCCGGGCTGTTCTCGATGGTTGCACGTCGACTTGTCGAGTGGCCACTCGTTCTCTTCACACCAACACTCCTGATTATTCTTGTTCAGTAGTTAACGGACGCGGTAAATATGGGTTATTTATTATTCCCGGAGGATCCCCAACGTTTACGGGATATTACTCGGGATTTTAGTGTATTTGCGGGGACGATATTAATTTAAGACATTAATTTAGTCTGCGGTGAGATGCGCGCTGTGCCTCGCGGCGTTAGACACACACACTGACGTCAAACTGACGTGACGTCGATTGTTGCATTTTAAATTGTCTATAGCTCGCTTAAAGCCGGCCACTCACGTCTGTCTGACAAATTAAAGCGAGACACACACGCGACGTGATACCAACCCCACCCAACTTGCAGAGTGGCGGCAACTCGCCACACCATGCTCCCCGCCTTGAAAGGTCCAGGAGCTTTCAAAAGCTGCTAATCTATGCGGAGCGAGTGAGGTTCAAGAAGCGGTGATGATATGTAAGCATTAACTTGTTGAAGAGCTTTGAGGGAAATCCAAGCAGCAGTCCGAAACACCATCGCATTGATATAATGCTCGGGAAAAATAATTATCAGTGTCCTAAGAATGAATTGCGGTTCGACTTGACTATGGTAAGTCGAATAAACTAAATTACAACTATGTAATGGCGTACCATTGGAACGTATAATATGAACCCTAAACTAAATTAAACTAAATTATGTAGTAATAATAATCTATTGAGTTGGCAAAGGATACAACTTAGTGACAGGACGTCTATACGTGCCTGACGCGGTTTTTATTGAAGCGACTCGAATTACACCATCCGATCCCGGAAAAACTTCCTCTATGATACCTAATGGCCAAGTCAATGGAGGTACGTTATCTTGACCCAAGAGAACGACAGTACCTATCTCTATAGGGCGATCGGGAGTGCACCACTTCTGGCGAACTTGCAGCGTGTGCAAGCACTCAATTCGCCATTTATTCCAGTAGGATAACACAAGTTGATCCAAGAGCCTTTTGCGGTTGTTTAGGTTTATGCTTTCTTCTGCCAATTCAGAAGAAGGCAAATACGTGAGTGGACTGGACATTAAAAAATGCGCGGGCGTGAGTACCTCCGGATGTGGGTCTGACGAAATGACACTAAGTGGTCGAGAGTTCAAAAGGCACTCAATTTGCACCAATACGGTCGAGAGTTCCTCGTAAGTGAGAAGTTGTTTACCTACGACTCTAAACAAGTGAGTTTTAACACTCTTAATATTCGACTCCCAAATACCTCCGAAGTGTGGAGCTCGCGGCGGTATTCTTGTCCACTCGATGCGTGATTTAAGAAGCTCATTTTTAATATCCGTTTGAACAGTTGAATTTAATAAAAAAGAATAAATATCATCCAATTGCGCCTTAGCGCCAACAAAATTGGTACCATTGTCTGAGTACATAACAGACACTGGACCGCGGCGAGAAATGAATCTCTTAAATGCGGATAGGAAAGCCTCAGATGTGAGATCCGAAACAAGCTCGATATGTATGGCTTTAGTCACCATGCATACGAACAAACATAAGTAAAGTTTCTGCGAACGTTGACCTCTACGTCGAATAGGTATATAAGCAAGCGGCTCGGCGAAATCTACACCGGTGTGTACAAAGGCTTTAGCATCACGGACGCGGTATCCAGGAAGTTCAGCCATTTTGGGTACTGGATGCTTAGGATTTAGACGGAAACAAGTATTACATTTCCGACAACGAGAACGTATAACCGTTCGGCCATCCAATATCCAAAACCGCTGCCTTATAATGGACATCAATAACCCTGGGCCCGTATGGCAGTACGTATTGTGATAGTGATCGATAATTAGATCGACTACGCGGTCGCGTTTAGGTAAAAGCGCGGGATGCTTGGCTTCATACGGTAAGTCAGATTTAGACAATCTGCCCCCAATACGTAAGATTCCGAAGCTATCAATGAAGACAGATAAACAGCGCAACTTCTTAGCTGGAAGTTCACCTGCTTTAATTAAATTTAAATCGCTCGCAAAATGTAAACTTTGAACTAATCGAACAATGAAATTTTCGGCGGTTTGAATGTTTTCAACAGAACTATGACTATGTAGTCTGTTTGTAAATTTAAGAATGTACATAAATACACGTAACAATTTATTCCATGAGCAAACACGGTCAGCTATAGTATCTAAAATACGCGGTTCAGTATTCGAAGTTTCTACAAGAAAAACCTTTGATTTAAACTCCGGCAATGTTTCACATTGAGCAGGAGCGAACTTTAAAGGCCACTCGCTCATGGGCTGATGGAGCCATGTGGGGCCGTTCCACCACAACGAGTGTCTTATTAAATCCGACGGCAGCATGCCACGAGACAGACAATCGCTAGGATTCTCTTTCCCGGACACGTGACGGAAACAAGCGGCAGGTAAGTTTCCTGTATTTGAGCAATGCGGTTGCTGACAAAAATAGACCATCTATGGGGAGATGAGTGGATCCACGAGAGAGCTATGGTGGAGTCCGAGAAAGCGTGGACACCTGCAATGGGTACACGAGCGGAAAGTTTTTCCTTGACTACGCGAACAAGTTTAGACAGAAGTAAAGCGGCGATTGTTGTCAAAGAAAAATAATCATCAGCGGGTTCCCAGGTTAATCCAAGGATTTTGAAATTATGGACATCATTATCCATGCCAGAAAAATTAACTGGTAAGCGGTGAGACTCTGGGAGAATCTCTAATAAAGCGGGTGAATTGGTAGCCCATTTGACTAAGTCAAAGGAACCTACCTTGATTAAATCAATTAAATCGCGGGATAGACGCATAGCTGTCTGTTCGTCCGAAACAGAGTAGACGTAGTCGTCCATGTAAAACTGAGTTTCTACCAATTTAGAAGCCTCAGGAAAGCGGTCGCTTTGCTCACACGCCAAGTTACGCAATGTGCGCATCGCTAAATAAGGACTAGACTTTAGTCCGAAGGGAACGCGGTTAAAATGAAAGGTGCGAATAGGCTCACCTTTGCTAAAACGATACAAGATTCGTAAATATTTGCGGTGGTGCTCTCTTACGTAACGTCTATACGTAAGAACATTTGTTTTATATCCGCTGTCATCGCGACAGGGAATGTACGAGACAATGGAAACAGAATGGATGGATGGATGGGAATGGGCGAGGGGTGTGTGTGTGTGTGTGTGCGCCGGGTGAGCGCGCAAAAGGCAGATCGACAAAGTATCTGCCGTCTTCAAATAAGACTGAAGAATTAAAATTATTTTCACACTCTAATTCGTGCGGACCAATAACGGAACGCGGCGCGGCGCGGCGCGGCGCGGCGGTGGCGGCGGGTGGAATTTCCTCTAGCTCAAAAAACTTATGCAAACTTGACCCGACCTCAATGTCGGCCTGCGCGGTAAACGAAGATGCAATGTGTGTCACATCACTACTACAACAATCAATATCACCCATAAGTACATAACCGAAGCTAGTCAGTACAGCAGGGGGCGCGCGGGTACCTGAATCGACCCTGTCTCCCAGGTAAATAAAGGGGAACAATTGTGCTCCAAGCACAAGATCTATTCCGCTCGGAACATTCCAGAGCGAGTCGGCGAGCGGTAAGCTATTTAAGTATGACATGTTATCATTGTTATGTAATCTAATTAATTTCGCGGGAAGTCTATCTGTAATACAATCAACAACTAACGCTTGTATCGAAAACTTCGTATGAGGGTCAAACCGAGATTCTATGTTGAGATGAATAAAACCGTGTATTGGTTTCGATGACATTCCAACACCTTGTAAAAATGAATTGCGTAATTTAATTATGGGTAAGTTCAAACGTTTACAACAGTCCACAGTAATTAAATTATTTTGCGATCCGTTATCTAGTAGGCACCGAACCACCTCCTTATCTCTGATGTCGCTATAGTATGCATATAACTGCGCGGTCGCTAGCAAAATGGTTGACCCAGTTTTAACAGCTGTAGTGAGCGAAACAGATGTATCCTTAGTAGGCGCTTGCGGCTCGGGCGATAATGACTCATGTTTTTCTCGGAAATGTAAGAGAGAATGGTGGTTCTTCTTACAAATTTTACAAACGTTACGTGACTTACATTTAACCAAAGAATGGGATAGACTTAAACAGTTTATACAGCCACGTTTTGCTTTTATAAATTCAAAACGTGCAAGCGGTGTACTAATATTTTTAAACTGCGGGCAATCGAACAGCTGATGTTGTACGTCATCCTTATCGCAAAGCGTACATTTGCCATTCGAAACCGGTTCATTACGCGATACGAATGACTTAGCGGTATTATTTTTTGTTTGATGATTAACTGAACTAGACTTAGCGCGCGGTTCCGTCTGTAAATTATTACCGTATGAGCGTTGTAGTACCTTAACATATTCTTGCATGAATGTTATAAACTCCGCATAGGAAGGTAATTCTTTTTCACTCACACGTGATTCAAACTGTAAGACAGTTTGCGCGTCAACCTTTCTTAAACCACAGTGTAATAAAACAAAATCCAGTAAGTCTGGAATGTCTAACTGCTTCAAGGCTGCGACGGACGCTGAATATCGTTCCACAAAAGTATTGAGGCTCGCGGCATTTCCGGCGCATTGTTTAATGTCCAGTATATTATTGAGATAATGAATCCCTAAACTACGCTTATCTTGATACCTTTTTACGAGACTGTTCCACATAACGTTGTATGTATCACCTGTAGGAACAATGCCCGCGGTCAGCTTCAAGGCATCATGAGTCAACTTACTGATCAAGTACTGGACACGCTGCGAGTCAACCAGATCGGTATTTAAATGAACATTACTTCGAAACATTTCATAAAATATGGGCCAATTTTCCGCTTTACCATCGAACGTTGGCAAATCTATGGGCGGTAATTTTATCCGAGTACCCACTTTGTGTTCCGATGTTTCGTTTTTCGAAAGTATGAGATTACGTTTATATTTAATATTAGAATATAAGTCTTCAATAGAATATAGACTCGAATAGTCTGGTGCGGTTTGGTCAATTTCGAATTGCAATTCATTCATTTGTTCTACTATTTCCTCAAATTTGTTATATTGCTCAGTAATTGTTTCTGACTGCGCTAAGAATGTCTCATTTGAACGTGAATCATAGTTCGAGATGTTTCTGGAATCATTATATATGCGATTAACTCGCTCGAAAATCATTTGTTTTTTAGCGGTAAGCTGAGCCAATTTAGCTTCTTGCTTGCGGGACGCCATTTTGGGGCACTAATAAAGTTATGTGCCTACCGTAATGACTTGTACTTAATTTGTACTGAATTTTACTGATGCCTATCCAGGCTCGAAAGGACCATCTAATGGAGTTGCCCAAGCGTGTAAATAGCCATGGGACTCTGCGGATGTAGAACAGTAAGTACGGCCAAGCACTTGGAGGGAATGCTGGCCCAAAATTGCCTATATTTGTCTGTATAACTTCAAGTTAGGAGTGGTCGGCAGCAGTCGGCGAATGTGGCCCTACTCACAATTTGTAAAACAAGTGGTACCTGACTTTCCGGGCTGTTCTCGATGGTTGCACGTCGACTTGTCGAGTGGCCACTCGTTCTCTTCACACCAACACTCCTGATTATTCTTGTTCAGTAGTTAACGGACGCGGTAAATATGGGTTATTTATTATTCCCGGAGGATCCCCAACGTTTACGGGATATTACTCGGGATTTTAGTGTATTTGCGGGGACGATATTAATTTAAGACATTAATTTAGTCTGCGGTGAGATGCGCGCTGTGCCTCGCGGCGTTAGACACACACACTGACGTCAAACTGACGTGACGTCGATTGTTGCATTTTAAATTGTCTATAGCTCGCTTAAAGCCGGCCACTCACGTCTGTCTGACAAATTAAAGCGAGACACACACGCGACGTGATACCAACCCCACCCAACTTGCAGAGTGGCGGCAACTCGCCACACCACTAACTGAAAGAGTTGTATTGATGATTTTAAATATTATAATTCTTTAAAGACATACTTGCTACGGCCGCGAATTTTGAACAAATTTTGACCAAGATACAACCTGACACTGACCTGCAAATTGCAAAAAAACGTTAGAGAATTTGAATTTCGTTTGCTACCGTGGCGCATCCCGTCGTTGGATTGCCTTTCTTGGCGACCAGAGGGTTGCGCCGAATCATCGCTCCTTTTTATACGGAGTAGCGAGGGAGAACGGGGTGAACTGCTTATAATATAATACTCATATGAATAAAATCGATACATAAATATATAATATAAACAACAACATAATGTAAGTAAACAGATTATTGGAAAATGAATTAGCACTGTGAGGATACTACTGCCAACTTCTTACGAATGTGCTCGTGAACTTTATCTTTGAAGGTTAACCGGTTGGTTGCCAACCTGATTTCCTGGGGGAGCGCATTCCACAGAGATATAGTGCGAACGAAGAAAGAACAGTGACTGAAGTCAGTACAGTAAGACAGTAATGCGATAACCCTAGATTTTATTGTGGTTGGTGCAAATGTATAGAAAGTGAGGGGCTAGATAACAAGAATGGCGAGAAACAAAAAATGAGAACAATATAATAAGCGGCCTTTGCTCTCTGCGGCTGACGTATATTCAACCAATTTAGAAGCGACCGATACGCCGGTATATATATGATCACAATTATTTGCTCAGACTGAAAACAAATCGAATGCAGTAATTTAGAAGACGGTCAAGTTGGTTCAGAAAATCTGCTTTCAGGTCATAGTAGCATACGTCGCCATATTCGATGGTAGGAAAAATTAGGGTCTGCACAAGCATTGTCTTCGCGTTCGATGGCAAAAAGTTGTTCAACGCTACAGAGACCGCAGCATCGGTTTTAATGACTGTCAGGTCACAGAATAAATAGTACAAGTAATCAGGACCCTATTTAATTTGCCGATAGCGTCAGATATTTTATCGACCTTCCCTTGACAGGACAACTGCAAAAAAAAGGTCCTCTGCATACAGATGATACGCACACTGAAGTTTGGAAGTAAGTATAAAATTAACAAAAAAAATACTATTTTACAAATAATACAACCAGCTTACAAAACATTAAATTAATTTTTTTAATGTATTTTCTCTTTGGAAATCGGTTGTATTTTTTGTAAAAAAGTTATTTATTTTTCACTTTTTAGTTGTTGTACTTATCCCAGAACCAGAACCAGAAAGAGAATGTTGAGATGGATGTGTGGAGTAACGAGAATGGATAAAGTGCGAAATGAGTACATTAGAGGTAGTTTAAAAGTGGCGCCAGTCTTAGAAAAGTTGAAAGGGAACCGCTTATCTTGGTATGGTCATGTAAAGAGGAGGGATGAAACACATGTAACTAAAAGAGTTATGAATATAAATGTGGATGGACGGAGAGGGAGAGGGAGGCCAAAGAAAGGATGGATGGATTGTGTGAGGAGTGATATGAAAGAAAAGGGAGTTAGTGATAGCGTGACGGCTGACAGGACAGAATGGAAGAAAAAAAACGTGTTGCGCCGACCCCAAGTAACATGGGGTAAGGGCAGGAAGATGACACCCCAGAACTAAAACTAAATATTAAAGTTATGCCTGAATTGATAACCCCAATAACATGGCACATGGAATTTAAACATAATTGGAGGAAACCAAGACGTCATCTGTGTATAGATATTTTTTGATTTTGTTGATTTTTTCAAAAATCGCTAAATCAACTTCGATAAAATTTATATGGAACCACATCAGGAGTATTCTCTTTTGAATAAAATAATAATTATGAAAATTAGTCCACAATTGACAGAGAATGAAATGAAAAGGATTAATATGAGGAAGCGTTAAACTCGAACTCAAAGCATTTATTTCAAATAAACCATTTACAGGCACTTTTGAATTGTCAAGAAGTCGGTCAGTCAGAAAGATGAAGTTAATTGCACATTCCAAAGGGTAGATCTCTATGGAGAATAACGTGCAAGAAACTCCAGTTAGTTGTTTTGTTTGACGATTCATGGCACAGTAGAGAAATAACGTTGAGATTGTCTAATTCAATAGAGTTTGGCAGGTATTAATGTCGCTGTTTACCGATACCAAGTGTTTCAAGGAATTTACAAATATCGCCAGAGGAGTAAGAAGAGGTTAGCCACCTACAGGGAAATTCTTGGAAATTGAAAAAGACATCATCGCTTACCATCAGGTGAGATAGTGGTCAAACGTGTGCCTATCAACAATAAAAAAAAGACAATATGACTGTCTAACCCGGGAATCGAACGCAACGTACTGTCTCTATCTCACGCTTTCGCTGATAGAATATCGCTTGTCTAGAGCCTTTTCTTTGGGAACAAGCCCGCCACACTATTCCCAAACCACTGTAACTTCTGTAAGCCTGAATCAACAGTGGCAACCACCAGAAAAAACGTGTCCTTCACCACACGATCCTCACTTTTGAAAACTTCATGAAAATCAATTTTGTGGACGCAAAAAAATAGTCAATAAATAGTCACCAAGGTTAAAAAATAGTGGCATTATGATTCCGAAGTTATAGCTATATTATGTTGGTGAGGATTGTGGGGTAAAGGTCTCCACACAATCCTCACCTCAGTGCAAGCAAACGGCTGGGAGTATCGATTTGGTTACAATTCCAAAAAGTAGTCTTAACGATATGTCAAATCTCGAAAATAGTCATTAAGGGATTCCAGATATATAAAGGTGCATTGGTGAGGATTACGTGGTGAACCTGTCTCGCCACAATCCTCACCTGATAACCGCGGAACGCTTACGTTTTTGAATTAGAATTTGGTGTCAAAAAATAGTCAAGAAATACTACTACACTACCCCCTATTACTGTCTGTTTCTTGACTATTTTTTGACACACTTTTAAAAACACACTTTTAAAAATAGGCAAGAAATAGTGGTCTCCAACCATGATAATGGTTGGAGACGACTATTTCTTGACTATTTTTTGACACCAAATTCTAATTCAAAAACGTAAGCGTTCCGCGGTAATCAGGTGAAAATTGTGGCGACAAGGGCTCACCACGTAATCCTCACCAAGGCACCTTTACATCTCTGGAATCCCTTAATGACTATTTTCAAAATTTGGCATAGCGTTAAGACTATTTTTTGATTATTTTTTGGAATTGAAACCAATTCGATACTCCCAGCCGTTTGCTTGCACTGAGGTGAGGATTGTGTGGAGACCTTCACCCCACAATCCTCGCCAACATATAGCTATAACTTCGGAATCACAATGAGACTATTTTTTTAACCTTGGTGACTATTTATGACTATTTATTGATTATTTTTTTGCGTACTCATAATTGATTTTCATGAAGTTTTCAAAAGTGAGGATTGTGTGGTAAAGGGCACGAAAAAACGCCGAGGCAATGAAGCTCAACGAGCCCCAGAGAAACGATTAAACTGTCTTGGTTCTCGCAACGAAATTAATCAGAAAAGAACTGCGGAGGAGTAAGAAAAACATAATTTCCACTTCCCTCCTAATCAAACGGGAGACAGAACAAAGCTAGGCCATTAGACAGAAAGGGGGTATTAGTATTTACAACTAGGGTAAGCCCAGTTGCCAAGCACCACGAATTAAAACACTAATAATAATGGGTCCTAAATTGTGAGCTGTTACATTTGATTCCAACCTACTTAGAGTCTCAGAGGTTCGAATAAAAAATCTGATAAAAACTTGCCAAGTCGCACTATTGAGTAGCAAATAACTAATTATAATGGAAGGATCGTGCCAAGGAGAAACAGTATCCAGTACGGTATCTAGTACTAAAACACAGTTCAGATCATTTCTTGTGGTATGTATCTCCTATGTAGTGTTAAGTGTGGCTCAGACAATTACTGAGGATAACCCAGTTGATTTTAGTGGACCACTGATGAAAAGCTTCCAGATAGGTACTTATTTCCTTTTTAGGGTTCCGTACCCGAAGGGTAACCAATGGGTCCCTATTACGAAGCCTCCGCTGTCCGTCAGTCCATCCGTTCGTCCGTCTGTCTGTCAGCGGGCTATATCTCACTATCCGTAGTAGTTATTCAGTTGATATTTCCACAGAATGTGTATTTCTATTGCCACTATAACAACAAATAATAAAAAAAAAATAAAGGGGGCTCCCTTACTAGAAACGTGTCTTTTTTGCTCAATCTTAATAATGGAAAAAAAAGACTCGTATAATCTTGTACGATGGTACGGAATCCTTCATGTGATACTCCGACTCGCTCTTGGCCGGTTTTTTCTTATTTAATTTACAATTGGTTAGGTAATACCTACCATCTTTTTATTTAGATGGTTATCCAAAATCGCCATCAATACTTAAGGTACGTCTCAAAACATTTTTAATAGGTACTTATGTATGAGGTTTTTTTTTATTATTATTTATAGGCACGCGTTTGACCACCACCTCACCTGATGGTAAGCGATGATGTGGTCGAAGATGGAACACGCTTGCCTCTCTTCAGTCGTGCACTCTTGACAGAGTGGCGGGCTTATGATGATGTCGGACTGTTACGGTTATCCTCTGCGAGTACGGCAGCCCTCGCAATGCGTTTCCAGCGACTTCTGTTGTAGGTGTCGCGAGAGCATTGCACAATGGAGCATTTTGTGGTGCTTTTTATAAGGTCGGTCCAGCGTGTAGGTGACCTGCCGCGTGAACGTCTCCCCTCTACATGGCCTTGGACGATGAGGCGCCCCATGGAGTCTTCGTTACGGATGACGTGTCCGAAAAATTTAAGTATTCGTAATTGCACAATCGACGATAATCTATCTTTGATGTTGAGCTCTTTCAAGATGGAAACGTTGGTACGGCGTGCTGTCCATGGTATACGGAGCATTCGCCTCCAGCACCACATCACTAGAGCATCTAATTTTCGGCGCTCCTGTGCACGAATCGTCCATGTTTCCGCAGCGTACAGAAATATTGGAAACATCAGCCTTTTCATCAGTTGAACTTTAGTGTTCTTGGTGATGTTGCGATTCTTCCAGATTTTTTCCATTCTGCTTACTGCAGACCTCGTTATTGCATATCTTCTTCAGATCTCGTCTTCACAGCCGCCGATGTTAGTGATAGTAGAACCGAGGTATACGTAGTTCGGAACTACGTCGCAGTTGGAAATTGCAGTAATTTCAGGTTTATTTTGTTCAGCTCTGTCTACTATCATCACCTTCGTCTTGTCTCTATTAATAGCGAGACCAAACGAGAGGCTCACGGTTTCTAGGCGAGTCAAAAGTTCTTCCAGGTCTTCTTTTGATCTAGCGAAAAGTGTCGTATCGTCAGCGTATCTCAAGTTTGAGACTCTCCGGCCACCGATAGGAATACCTTTATCCCACCCTTCCAAGACTATCCGCATGATGCATTCTGTATATATATTAAATAGGAGTGGTGATAGAATACACCCCTGCCTTACTCCTGCTTGCGTCTTAAACTGCACCGAGTGGACATCGGCTATTCGGACTGTCGCGGTGGCCCGCGACAGTCCGAATAGCCGGCTGTAACTGGATGGCAATCCAGGTACAGCCGGCGTACGAGGCGAATTAGATGTTCGGGAGCACCCATTTCCACAAGTACTTCCCACAATTTGTGCCACTTGACAGTGTTGAACGCCTTGCAAAAGTCAACAAAGCAGATATAGATAGGGATATTAAACTCTCTGCCCTTTTCTATTATTTGGCGTAGTATTAATATCTGCTCTCTTGTTCCACGTCCTTTGACGAATCCGGCCTGTTCCGGAGCTATCTCTGGTGATAAAAACGCTTGCAGTCTGGTGTTTAGTATGTGTAAGAGGACTTTGCTGGCGTGTGACATCAGAGAGACATGCCTGTAGTTGCTACATATTTTCGTCGATCCTTTTTTGTGAAGCGTGATAAAAACAGAGTGTGCCCAGTCCGCAGGCCATTGTTCGGTTTCCCAAATTCGATTGCAAATACTGTGCAGTATGTCAACTCCGTGTTCACCCATAGCTTGAAACACCTCAATTGGAATGTCATCTACTCCAACCACTTTGTTGCGTTTTATATGTTGGATAGCTGGACGAACTTCATCTTTGAGGATTGGTGGTTCATTTTGATGTTTCGTTTGAAAGAAAGACTGGGTCAGATGTAGACAGGTTATCTGAGAAAAGTGATTGGCAGTAATTTTTCCACACTTCAACAATTTCCTTTATTTCTGTGACAGTTGCACCAGCAGGATTCTCGATGACCCAAGTTTTGGGTTTGAATTGACGAGTTAAGTATCGGATTTTGTTGAATAGATCTCTGGTTTCAAAACGATCGGCATGTCTTTCTAGCTCTTCACATAGTGACTTTAGGTGGTTGTCATAATCTCTTCTGCTTTGTGTTTGTATTTGAGCGGTAAGTGAGTTTAGTTCCACCACTGACATTCCCTTCTCTTTAGCGGTGCGACGCCTCTCTATGAGCTCCCAGGTTTCGTTAGACATCCAGTGTTGGTGTTTAACGGATGACATTGTTTGTGTAAAACGTATCGTTTCTTTAATTTGGTCTTTAACGGAGTTCCACAAGATGTCAGGATCATTGTTTGTGATTGTTATTTTCCATTTATGATGATATTGGGATATCCCTTGCCTGAAAGCGACAGGATCATGTACAACTAGTCTTCTATATGGTTTCCGTGTAACGGTGTTCCGTAATTTTAGCTTTAGGCTGCACACTAGAAGCTGGTGATCAGAGAGTACGTCGGCTCCTGGCAGAGTGTGAGCGTTCGTTACAGAACTGTGCCATCTTGATCTTATCAGGATGTAATCTATCTGATGCCGATATTTTCCATCAGGGGAGGTCCAGGTATAAAGCCTTCTTGGATGTTGCCGAAACACTGTGTTCATTATGGTAAAACCGTTGTCTGCTGCAAATTGCATGAGGCGCTCTCCTCTGTCGTTTCCTGAGCCAAGACCGTAATTCCCAACAATGTTTCGGAGGTCATTGTCCTGTTTTGTATCACCCACTTTGGCATTGAAGTCGCCAAATATTATTAATCAGTAATTCCCTTCTAGGAATTTCTTCAATTGTTGTCTCTAGCTGACTGTAAAAGTTTTCTATTTCCTCATCTGTAGCTTTACTAGTGGGTGCGTAAATCTGGATGATATTAAGTGGTATCGGTGAAGCACTGAGTTTAATGATGATTATTCTATTGCTGACTGGATTATATCCCAAGACAGACTTATTCCATTGCTTAGGGAATACTATGGTCACTCCAGAAAAACTGCTGGATTCATTTCCTGAGAAGTAAATGCTATGTTTCTCTAAGTCCCGATGGCCACTGTCTTTCCAGTGCGTTTCGCTTAGTCCGGTGACTGTGCTTTTGCATCGCTCGAGCTCTCGATCCAGGATCTGTAATTTCCCTTTCTCAAGGAGTCCCCGTACATTCCATGTGCCTAATCGGATGTTATTGCGCAGTTGAATGTTTCTTCCAGTCACATATTTTCCGTGAGACGCCTGGTCGCCTGCCTTCCCACAGCCGGTAGCGAATTTTACACATTGAACCCCGGAAAGTCCAGAGCGCCGGTCGCTACGCGGATCGTCCGACAAACGTACACACATTTCTCTTTCCATCATCATAAAACTCTCATGGGAGTAATTAATGTAGTAGTTGCCCGTTGCTTTCTACATCGCGGTACTACAATTTCAGTAATTGTAGTATTCTGTTTACGAACCGAGCCGAAATTTACTTTTCTACGCTTCATAACAGTACTGATGGCTACCGCTGCCCTCCATCAGGTTCCAGGTACTATGCCCCTATGGCCTGCCCCTTCCGCTGAATATGCCTTATCATCGCCATCTCCATCGTTGAGGACTTCACCCTTCACTCTGGGCAAGGGGTTCGCAATATAGTTCGTAATATACCCTGCGAGTCTGGGGACTCGCAGGGTATATTGCGAACCCCTACAGGGACCCATCCCTGTCCGAACTTGGCCACCACACACACTCCGGCCTTCTGGAGTGCTAGGTGCCCAGACCCCGCGGCGAGGACGCGCCGCACAGGATTTACCCCAGTGGACTACAGAAAAGATGACTCTGTACCCCCTGGAGCTCGAGGGCCGCTTGCCTAGAAGTAACCTATTCACTCTTGACTTAAAGACTCCCAGGTTGTAGCTATCAGGAAACACAGACTCCGGTAGGGAATTCCACTCCCTAGCTGTACGCATAATGAATGTTTTCTCAAAACGCTTTGTGCGTATGGATGGGATGTCCACCATGAACCGGTGACACTTCGCCGAGTATGTTTCTATTGCGTTTACATAGTGGTCCCCGGCCTAGAACTGTGTTTTTGTCTGAACCAGAGCAAAGGAGTTACGATGAAGGAGAGGACTTTTGAAGTTATACTTCTGAGTGTTATGAAAAAATGATGAGAGTGAAATTTTAAGATGCGCGCATCACTTTCACACAAAATTCACAGGTTGAAGTTAGCTAGAACCGACACCCTTTTTTTTTTTTGAAGTTAGTCTGTGGTTCACGAAGAATGATTGTTTGCCGGGTTTTTGGCGGGATTTTGTCGAGTGAAGTTCAGTGGCTGTTTTAATTATTAATTTATTGATTCCTAGTGGATATTATGATGTAGAATTGGTGTAGTTTTGTGTCTCAAGTGTCAACGCAAATGGACAATATGTGGAATCATTGAAACAGGCGCGATCTCGGGAAAATGGAGCTGAGAATTTTATTGTAGTATTGACTATTCAGCGAAGTTTGCCGAGAAGTCTGACTCGACACATTTGTTGCCAAATACTGCAAAAAACATTAGAATGTGTTACATCTGCATTCTAATGGAAAAAAGTATAAATACACTACGTAAGACTAGGCAATATGGTCAAAAGACTTTCGCCTTCCCTTCGGGGATAAAAAAAAAAGATTGTTTTCCTATTGTAAACTTTGTGACAGTTTGCTTTTTTATCTTGTTACGCCAAAAAAGTATAACTTCTTACGTGCGTACAGAGTACACTCACACTTTTTTTTTTCTGAACACGACGACGGCTGCCGAAATTCCCCTGGCACAAACATCACAAATGTTACGTCAAACTTTAAATGACCTTCAGTGGGAACTCGCTCGTGGGGATGCCCAACATTATAACCGGTTGCAAATCAAAACTGGTTCTTTTAAGTCAATAACATAGAAATCTTTGACTATCGGAGAAGTTCTTGATAACAGATTTATCCTACGGGAATCTAATCATCTTCCTGCCCTTATCCCATGTTACTTGGGGTCGGCGCAACACGTTTTTCCTTCCATTCTGTCCTGTCAGCCGTCACGCTATCACTAACTCCCTGTTGGTCTAGTGGTTAGTGACCCTGACTGCTATGCCGGAGGTCGTGGGTTCGATTCCCACCCAGGACAAATGTTTGTGTAATGAGCACGATCATTTGTTCTGTGTCTGGGTGTAATTTATCTATAATATGTATGTATTTAGAAATATATAAGTATGTTTATCAGTTGTCTACTACCCATAACACAAGCTCTGCTTAGCTTGGGACTAGATGGCGTTGTGTGATAGTTGTGGAATATTATTCCATTTATTTTATAGTTTAAACATACAATTTACATTTTTAAATATTAAAATATCAAAATATAAAAACATTTAAAAATATAAAAAATAGTATCCCACCGGTATCGGGATAGGGTCCAAGCTACCGGTGGTCAGGGCTCCTGAGAGAGGAACCTCCTAACTATGCGCGCCGTGTCCAGGAGTACTGCCTTCTGGATCAAGCCCTTGATCCAGCTGCCCAACGAGAGCCTCCTTAGGTGTTCGTCGAGGCTCTTGGCTATTAAGCCATTGGCCGTCACGACTATAGGCACAATGACTGCTGTATCCACCTCCCACATGTCAACAACCTCGCGAGCCAGATCAAGATACTTTGTTTTTTTATCTTTCTCAGCCTTCACGAGGTTCTCGTCATGAGGGACAGCTATATCAACAATCATTGTGCGACGCTCTTGTCGATCTATCACCACTATGTCAGGCTTATTGGCAACAATAGTCCTATCAGTGATGATAGATCGATCCCAATACAACGTGATATTGCCATTTTCGAGAACTGGGTCGGGCTCATACCTATAGTACGGTACTTCAGATTCCACAAGATTGTATTTAAGAGCAAGTTGCTGATGGATAATCCTGGCTACAAGGTTGTGTCTATGCAAATAGTCTCCGTTAGCTAGACGAGAACAACCAGAAATAATGTGTCGGATTGATTCCCCGGGTCGGTGGCATGCCCGACAGATGTCAACCGTACCGTCCTTCACAATATATTTCCGGTAGTTATTCGTCATCATAACTTCGTCCATAATCGCACAGACAAAACCTTCGGTTTCCCCGAATAGGTCACCAAAGCGCAGCCAGGATACGGACGCTAAGAGGTCTACATCAGGTCCATGTAGGACCCGGTAAAAGCGTCCGTGAAGCTCCTTGTTCTGCCATACTTCCCTGCGGTCATTAGTATCCAGTACTTTAAGTTTGCGCCAGTTCTCGTTTGCCAAGGAGAGCGGGGTGAGGCCCTTGTCCACAGCGACCACATCTCGATGCATACCCACGTCGGTTTCTAGGAAATATTCCCTAAGGCTGCATACCTCGCGGTTGTGTAGGGTCTTAGCATTTAAGAAGCCACGACCCCCACATTTCCGCGGGATATACAGCCTCATCACCGATGATCGTGGGTGATGCATCCGATTTGCGGTCAGCAGTGTGCGGACCCTCCTATCCAGGGCGTCAAGTTCCGTCTGAGTCCATTTGAGTATGCCGAAAGAGTACATCAACACCGGCATGACCCAACCGTTGAAGGCGCGCACCTTGTTCCCGCCTGATAAAAGACTATTTAGTACTTTATTCAGGCGGCCAAAGAAGCGCTCCTTCAGCGACTGTTTCACGTCAGCAGTATTGATGCCTAACGCTTCCGACATACCCAAATACTTGTAGGTTTCGGTTGAGCAGAGGGATCTAAGGTGTATGGAATCCGAGAGTTGAGTTCCCACGGATTCCATAATCTCCCCTCGCTTTACATGCATGACTGCACATTTGTCCACACCAAATTCCATCCTGATGGCGCTACTGAAGGTTTCTGTTACCTTCAGTAGCTTCATCAGTTGCAAGTTGTTGGGGGCAAAGAGTTTCAGATCATCCATGTAAAGGAGGTGTGATATGACCTGACCACCTCTTCTCAACCGATAGCCTTGTCCCGAACCCTCCAGTAATGTACTGAGAGGGTTGAGGGCCAGACAAAACCACAGTGGACTCAGACTGTCGCCCTGGAATATGCCACGCTCGATCCTTATCGGTTCGCTGTTCTCCTGTATCTGCCGACATCCTGGATAGTGAAGGACTGTACTCCATGAATATTATTATTATTATTCCATTTATTTAATTTTATATACATACAATTTTAAATTTTTAAATATTTAGGTACCTATAAAAACATAAACAAATACAAAAACATTTAAAAATACAAAAAGTAGTTGCCCACCGGTATCGGGAATAGGGTCCAAGCTACCGGCGGTCAGGGCTCCTGAGAAAGGAATCTCCTAACAATACGCGCCGTGTCCAGGAGTACTACTTATTATTATTATTATTTTCTTTCATATCACTCTTCACACAATTCCTCCCCGCCTCCCCCTCTACGGGAATATAATACCGGAATAAAAGTCTAGTATCTTTTTTTTTTTTTTTTTTGTGGGGTGGGAAATCATCCTATGACTTCTCCCGCTACCGACTATTTTACCGACTAAAACCCACCCCTGTTCCTTCCTGCCTTTGAGTGCCCAGGGGCGAGGTAACTCTGTTTCGAATTTATCCTCAACCCCCGGGCAGAAGTCTAGTATCTTGTGTGCTAGTACAGGTTATAGTTTATCGGCTTGCCTAGTTTAATATTAATTAACAAATATCCAAACAGCCATTTATCCTACTACTTAGGGAATCATACTGAAAGTTTCTGGATTCTGATAAATAAGACTAGATATAAGACTTACGATACATTTATTGTTTTTCAAAGTAACCTCGCAATTAATGCATTTTTGCTGAAACCATTGTACAAAACCGTTGGACCAGTCTTCCTTAGGGACCTCTTCAATGGGTTCATGGAACGCATTCACCGCCGATTCAGGGCTCGTAAAACGTGTGCCTCTAAGATTGTCTTTAATTTTTGGAAACAAAAAGAAGTCGCAGGGTGCGAGGTCCGGCGGATTCGTCATCAGTTCCACATTTGAATCCTTCAAATACGCTTCCGTTACCTTAGCCGAATGTAAGGATGCGTTATTGTGGTGAAGGAGGACATTGCTTCGAGGACGCTTATCGCGAATTTTTTCTAAGACTCTGGGTAAGCAAGTGTCGACGTACCAATCTGCAGTTACTGCGTCCTTTAATCTTCAGGCGGTATTGTAGTCTAATGTCCTGATTTGCCCAAAATAGAAGCAACCATATTCTACCAATGCTTCGACTTTTCTAAACTTTCGTCGGAAAACCTTCAAAAGTCCACTCTGCCGACTGGCTTTTTCTTACGGCTTCAAAGCAGTTTTCGTCACCAGCCACGATACACTAATGACAGCAAACAGCCACACACAGCCAATGACTGTCCTCCGTTAAACTTTTTTATCAGTTTTACGGCACCACTGGATACGCAGTCGTTTTTGTTCCTCCGTTTAATCATGCGGTATCCATCGAGTGCAAAGCTTCCGAACCTTCAGATGCACTAACTTGTAAAATATTTTGCACTTTGCTCATTTCAATACCTAACAAAGCACGTATTTGCTGGCAAGTAAATTTTTTGTCAGTTTCAATAAGTTGTCGTACATTAACAATATTAGATTCTGTAACCGCAGTCGTCAGCCAACCTTCGCATACCTCCTTATGGAAATGATCACGTCCACGTCTAAATTCTCCAAACCACGAATACACAGACCTGCGACATGGTGCTTCATCACCAAATGCTAATTGAAGTCTCTGGCAACTCTTTTGTTGACTAAGCCACAACGAAAATTATAAAAAATCATTGACCGAAAATGTTCACGACTTAAATTCAGTTTGATATCGACACACAATTTTCGAAAGGACTCCACAGTGAAAAAACAAATGACAGTCTTGTAAATTAAAAAGTAAAATGTTCCCAAAGAGTTCCATTTTCGAATTAAGTACATAATTGTTTTTTTTTTTCTTTATTTTTAACCGACGAAAAAAAAGGAGGAGGTTCTTAATTCGACCGAATATATATTTTTTTTCTTTTTTTTTTGTGTATGTTCAGCTCTCACTCCGTCATTTATGAATCGATCTTGATAATTCTTTTTTTGTTAGATAGGATATACTTCAAGAGTGGTCCCATGTCAAGGAAATCAGGATCTGATGATGGAATCTTGATAAAATTGAGAGAAAACCTCGAAAATTGTGGGCACGTTTAGCGTTTCTGTGCGTATGTTCAGCTCTCACTCCGTCATTTATGAACCGATCTTGATAATTCTTTTTTTTTTTAGATAGGGTATATCTCAAGGGTGGTCCCGTGTCAAGGAAATCAGGATCTCATAATGGAATCCTGATAAAATTGAGAGAAAACCTCGAAAATTGTGGGCACGTTAAGCGTTTCTGTACGTATGTTCGGCCCTCACTCCGTTGTTTATGAACCGATTTTGATGATTCTTTTTTTCTTAGATAGGGTAGGAATACCTCAAGGTCGGTCCCATGTCAAGGACATCAGGATCTGATCATGGAATCCTGATAAAAATTGAGAGAAAACCTCTAAAATTGGGCACGAATATTGTTTCTGTTTACTTTTCATAACTTAATCAGGTATTTGCATTTAGGAATCATCACATCATGAAACTGAGCTGATTATAGAAACCATACCTTTCCTAAACAATAGAAGTTAGATATAAAAAACTGGTTTTAGTGACAGATACCACTTAATATGCTTTGAAGAAAAGACGTCTTTAGAATATTGGAGGTAACCTCACCTGGTCAATATCCTGGGAACCTCAAGGAATGATGGTTACATCATCAGCTCAGTGGCAAGAGGAATGATGAAGGATTAGAAATTAGCCTCAGAGTATTAAAAGATGATGCGAGTCACAAAAAATCATAAAATTCTAAAACTTATTTACCTACATCTAGCCTTCTTCATTTCTACGTACAAATAAAATTTAGATATCTAATAATAAGACTGTTGTTTGGCGCCGACTCAAAATTAGTTCATATAAAATTTGATATTTTATGTAGGTAAATAAGCTCAATACTCAAGACTTAAGGTTTATTTATTTTTTGCTTTTTAGTTCTTTTTCGTCGGTTAAATTTTTTGTTAAAAAGTTTTTTTATTGTAAGTGGCCAGATCCAGAAACTTTATCACGTTTATCCTAATATTATAAATGTGAAAGTTTGTGAAGATATATATTCGTTACTCAATCACGCAAGAACGGCGGACCGAATCAGAATGAAATTTAGGCACAGATATAGATTATAGTCTGGAATCCAACATAGGCTATAATTGTTAGTGAGGAAAATAATATTACCACACGGGCAGAGCCGCTGGCAAAAGCTAATGTGTAAAAATTTGAGATACTATCGATATTCCCATTAAATCATTATTCTGTATTTTATCGTTTCTATTTTCCAGAGTGTGGGCCTAACGAAGTACTAAATGATTGCTTAGTATGCCCTTACGAAGATTCTTGTTATGACCGTGGCCAGATTTTCTGCCTAGAAGCATTATTACCCTGCCACGCAGGATGCGTTTGTAAGGAAGGTTTCATCAGGAAGACTGTTCACCGAGTGTATATCACAAGAAGAATGTGGTAAGTAAGGTCTAAGATCTAAGTTGCTGCCAAGCAAAATTAACGTAAGAGTGACGATCGCTATTTCAAACTATGTTGGAGTCACCTTCCTGTTTAACGGGATGCAGCTGAATTCCAGTGTTTTTCATAAAGCTACTGCCTATCTGAACTCCACAGCCCAGTAACTAGATAACAGTAAGACCTTTTATTAACACGATACCCACACGTAACAACTGTCACAGATCCCGGACCGACCCTAGCATGCATCGGCTCTAGCGAACCCCGCCAGTGCTTGTTGACATCTCTTTGAGGCGCGCGTAGAAACAACGCGTCGTCGACCCAGGCCTGTGGTCCTTATCAAACGGCCAGGTCCCATTGCTCGCCGTCCGCAAGCCCGCACCTCGGGGGCCGGAAATCAACTTGAGACGCCCGACGCCCAGGGCGTCTCCTAAAGTGGCTAGGGGCGTGATGGCGATGGCGCGAGGATTACCTCTCCCTCACGCGTCCCGCCTCCTCTTTCGTGAGTATTACTTCTTCACAGAAGGAGGTGACAGCTTCCCATGCCCTCTCGCTCCGTACCATGGACTGGACTAGGGCCGGACGCAAAAGGTTGCCCCCGCCCGCCGAGAACACGGCGGTGCTCCCCCCAAGCGGGCAGACCTTTACCGTATGCTGTACCGTGTCCTCTGGGTAATCCAGACAATGGTGACACCCAGGCGTTTCCTTCCGCCTTATCCGGAACAAGAACTTCCCAAAGCAACCGTGTCCAGTGACGACCTGCGTCAGGCGGAAGGTGAGGACGCCATGGCACCTCTCCAGCCATTCCTAGAGGGGACTTATCGCCACAATTGTGGCGTGCCCAGCGCTGGGTTTCGACAGTCGCACTCTTCATGTTGCCATGAGATCCCGCCGGAGCTCTGTCCGCCGTGCCGTGTTTTCTCGCGGCAGAGGAGTTACGCCCCGGCGTTTCGCCTCCTCGCACCACTCCCATATGTGCACGAGGATTTTTGCCTCCAGATCCCATGGCGGCAATCCGGCAAGAAGGCTCGCCGCTTAACCGAAGACTTTGATATCTCCGGATGGCCATGACCCTTTCAGAGGCGTTCAACCGGCTGGCTGATCGCTGCCTTAGGGAAGGCACCCACACCGGTGCCCCGTAAAGGGCCTTGGACTGCACGATCCCAGCGTAGATACTCCGGCAGTAGGCGTTTGGACATATCTGCCAGCTTACTGTAGATAATAAAAATTAAACGTAGGTAGTTTTTCAGGAACTCCATGTGATACATTTGAAGTATACAAGGAATGCAAAGAATGCTCTAACGAAATCTGTTCAACAATTACGAATCCGGTGAATTGTGACGGCGAAAAGTCAAAGAAGTGCACACCAGGATGCATTTGCTGGGACGGATTTTATAGGGAAACTGCAACTGAGCCCTACCTACACCGTTGCGTATGTCCTGGGATGGAAGGTTCGCCAGATTGTCCATCCTGGAACTTATCGTAGTGGACAAGATGATAAACCTACATTTTTAACGAATTCCGAATGAAATTGACTGACTGGTAAAGCGATTAGCAGTTGTTAAACCTAACCTATCCAATAAAAATATTTTCGGAAGCAGTGAGTACCTACAATAAACATTTAATTGGTTACATTATTTTAATTAGATTTATGATACTTAATGGTCGCATTATATTTAATTAATGATAACCGTGCACTAGTTGTATAAAATAGTTCGATAAGGATTATTTAGCGATTCCTCTTTGGCTAAATGTCACTTACTCATGTCAATATAAGGCGGATATCAAGTTTAATATATTTAGTGATCGTTCTACTTGTACCTTACTTAAACAATCTTAAGAATTAATTCATTATGGCTATTTTATTCTAAATAAAATTAAGAAATATTAGTAGTTTCTATCCATTTCAGGCCTTTTTTGTGCATTCCCCTATAATACACTTTCAGGATACCACTTGTTACCAAGTAGCTTACCTCTACCGAAAGCTAAATTTTAAAATAGCCTGTGGGAGGTGCAATGTAGGTACACGCAACAAACTAGATAGGTTTTGCCAACATAATGGTGGTATGCGTAAAATCAACGGGTGTGTTGCTTCGCCTCTTTATTGGTGTTTGCTTCACAAGAACCCGTTGTCCACGCACATACTTGCAATTTCTTGTCACTTTAATGTTGCAGGGAATATGAAGTAGGTATACATTTGGCTAACGTAACAATCCTCTCCGTGGTGGTCGAGCGTGCGGTTCTTAAGCCACCGGCGCCGGCCGTAGGATCGAATACGACTATAGATGCTACGGAAAAAATGCCGAATCATTCCCGTCGAATACTTCGGAAGTCATCATTCTCCTGCCCTTATCCCAATTTATTTGGGGTCGGCGCAACATGTCTTTTTCTTCCATACTCCTCTATTAGTCGTCATCTCTGTAATCACCCCCTTTTTACCCATATCCTCTTTCACACAGTCCAATCATCGTTTCTTTGGCCTTCCCCTACTCTTATAGCCATCCATCTGTCGAATACTTCGAAAGTATTCCGAAATATTCCGAAACTTTGGGAATATTTCAACTGTCAAAAAAAACCAGGAAAATCTATTATTATTTACCTTACTACCTATTATTATTAATATTATTCTCATTTATTTAATTTATTTAATTTTATATACGTACAATTTTAAATTTTTAAATATTTAGGTACCTACTTAGAAAAACATAAATAAATACAAAAACATTTAAAAATATAAAAAAGTAGTAGCCCACCGGTATCGGGATTAGGGTCCAAGCTACCGGTGGTCAGGGCTCCTGAGAAAAGAATCTTCCAACAATACGCGCCGTGTCCAGGAGTACTGCTTTCTGGATGAAGCCCTTGATCCAACTGCCCAATAAGAGCCTCCTGAGATATTGGTCGAGGCTCTTGGCTATTAAGCCATTGGCCGTCACGACTATCGGCACAATGACTGCTGTATCCACCTCTCACGTGTCGACAACCTCGCGAGCCAGATCAAGATACTTTGTTTTTTTATCTTTTTGAGCCTTCACGAGGTTCTCGTCATGAGGGACAGCTATATCAACAATAATTGTGCGACGCTCTTGTCGATCTATCACCACTATGTGAGGTTTATTGGCAACAATAGTCCTATCAGTGATGATAGATCGATCCCAATACAACGTGATATTGCCATTTTCGAGAACTGGGTCGGGCTCATACCTATATTACGGTACTTCAGATTCCACAAGATTGTATTTAAGAGCAAGTTGCTGGTGGATAATCCTGGCTACAAGGTTATGTCTATGCAAATAGTCTCCGTTAGCTAGACGAGAACAACCAGAAATAATGTGTCGGATTGATTCCCCGGGCCGGTGGCATGCCCGACAGATGTCAACCGTGCCGTCCTTCACAATAAACAGGTAAACTCTGGTTTTTTTTTTTTTGTGGGATGGGAAATCATCCAATGACATCTCCCGCTCTGGGTGGAGCGGGAGGGCGTGTCAGACTCTTACTGACTAAAACCCACCCCTGTTCCTTCCTTGCCCTGAATGCCCAGGGGCGAGGTAACTATTTCGAATTTATCCTAAACCCCCGCGCAGCCTCAACCCCCGGGCAGACTTGCGTGCAGCTGGTGTGAAATGTCGTAGGCCAGCCAATAAAATTTAACTGACAGATATTCACAGGTAAAACCGGCCACGCTTCGCAAGAGAATACTTGGATTTCGATTGGTGCACTAATATAATATATGTGGGAATTAACGACATTGTGTAGATCTTTACCTCCACCTACGTATCAAGCTTTGATGTCAAGATGTTTACTAGATATTTACTGTGTATATTCCTATGAATCTGGTATGTAGGGAAAGGGTTTATCAAGAAGAAAAACACAGAAAGACAAGACTAGGTATTTATTTCAAATAGGCTTGTCAATAATCGAAAATCTAGTTGCCCGTTCGTAAAACTAGGTCTTCATGGAGAAGAACGGCAAGAAACTCCATGGGAACTCTCATATAATATTTTATTGACATATGGGAGAGAAATCATCAATATAATAAAAGCAATGCATAAATTAGATCAGTTACTGACCAAAGCGGATTAATAACCATGAATAACTTTAGTAAATATAAGATTATTGCATCTTATAACAGTACATCAACAGTGAAAATCATCAGTATTAAAGTAATAAAAGATGATCACATTTTATCATAACAATTCATAGCAATGAAGCAATAAAAATATATTTAAATCAAAACATACCAAACCATTCCGAAGCGTCTTGCCCAGTCCAACGTCAAACGATTTCTGCCCGGTCGAGAGTCTTGTGCCCTCTTTTATAATGCGGCTCGCTTGTCAGTGGCAGGGAGCGAATAGTCGTACGATATAATTTAATTGTTAAACTGAGGGTACTACATAAAAATACACTACTCTCTTTAAATAATACTAGAAAATAGACATTTCTCCCACACGGCCATTCTGACGAGCAGCCAGTATAAAGGCTCGTGAACAATAATTCAATAATACGGTTTTTAGATGTAATGTTAAACTATAACAATTTCATAATTTCTTAGATTTAATCATCTAACAAAAATGATCATCACAAGATGACATCACTTTATACATATTGCCTCGGTAAAAAGCCTTGTATTAGGCGCGGCATAAAAAAAAACTGATAACATTGCCTCGGTAAAAAGCCTTACATAAAGGCACGGCGGAAATCACTATATACATATTGCCTCGGTAAAAAGCCTTGTATAAGGCGCGGCATAAAAAAAACTGTGATAACATTGCCTCGGTAAAAAGCCTTACATAAAGGCACGGCGGAAATCACTATATACATATTGCCTCGGTAAAAAGCCTTGTATAAGGCACGGCAAAAATAAAAACTGTGATAGCATTGACTCGGTAAAAAGCCTTTCGTGAAGGCGCGGCATAAACAAAATGGCCTCGGTAAACAATCCTTCAAGGATACGGCCAAAATAGTATACTCATTACCAAGCACTCACCCAACACCTGGCCAGAATGTTACGGGTGCGTACAAGCCAAAAAGCTACTAATTTCTAGAATCTATTGATTCTGTTAGTTTATATCTGGAGATACAAGTCTCCAATTATTACAACGCATGGACCCTTAAAATAACTGTCGAGATTTTTTTTTTTAAATGGGTCAGTCTTTACTTTGGACAAGTTAAGTTTTTTACCCGCACGCGATCGTCTATGTGACGTTTCGCTAGTTCTCGACAAGTATTAAGGTCCAAGCGTTCAAGGTCATCATAACAAGGGCAGAAATGGCTGGAGGCGATCAACTGCAACCCATAAGAAGCTGAAAGGGAGTTTATCCATTGGTTTTATCTTTGCAATTGATGACAATGAAGTTCGATTTCCCAACGGCATCCTTGCAGCTTCTTTGGGTGGGATTATCAACTACCGTGAAACAGTCAGTGAGGACCTTCACCAGCCTCTTGACATGGTCAATTGCACGACAGACATCAGTTGCGATAAAATGTAAGAAGTTTATAGACCAATTTTGGTAAAACATCCGCAATTATTATCATCTACATGACGCCGCTTGATCACATATTATTATTTTGGTTCCAAAAATAAAGACAACATTATTCAGACAGTTATCGGTGGCATGTGCAGTAAGGTTTGTCACAGGTTTTAATAGGCAATACTTAAAAGAAAGCATCAATGAAAACTACGGCATGTGGTTTTTTTTTTATTATTATTTCGTTTTCGTTTACTTATTATTATTTTTGATTTTTTTTTAAAAAGTACAAGAACTTTATCTATGAGATGTTAAGGCGAATTGAGGAGACCTAGATTGACTCTCGTTGATTTTACAAAAGCTTTTCGCGTACATTTTCTAGGGCTTATAACGTACAGTTAGTCATAAGTTTTATCTATTGTAGCATTTTAAATTAAATCTGTATATTTTTTTTTTCTAAAGTATTTTGCTTTTCAGTTTCTACCATTGAGACTTTTTTTGTTTTGAGAAATTATATTTTTTTATATTTAAGCAAAGCCAGCCCTTGCAAAGAATTAATAACTATTCTCAAGTTATTCATACTTTCAGGCACAGATTTAGAGAAAACATGAATAGACTAATACGAATATATCTACATATGTTATGTTCAGCGCCGCATTAATGCCCCACTAAAAAAACTGAGACGTAAAAACTCGTACTGCCCATCAGGCGCAACAAATGCCGTCTATTCAGCAGGGGAGTCGGGAGATAAAAGCATTTGCTGAAACGCAACGCCAAAGAACTTGGCATTAACGAGTTTACCGATGTGGTCATTAATCAGAAAGAGGGTAGGGTCTGTATCAGAGTTAAGGTGTTCTGTAATAACACTGATACAAGCCTGTCGGGATGATACTACCACGAATGATTCCATTTTTTTTTTAATCTTGTGTAATTTTATTAGTTCTGTATTTAATTGTGTTACAGAATTCCCTAATGTAAAAAGGGTATTGATAAGGTTTCAACTTAATGATCTAATACAAGATCTAGCTCAAAACTCAAGTTGTGATGCAGTAGATAAGTATATTATTTTCTACCTCTGTGAGTACTTATAAGACGTATTAATACATCAAATATACTCAGTATTTACTCGGCATCTGAGATGTTTCATTCTCCTTAAAGTCCCGTCCTTATAAAGTCATCGATGCAAATCTAACTATTATAGTAGAACAAAATGTATTTTCTGCAATTCTACGTAACATTCAAGTTTTGAAAGGTATTTTGCCACTGGCGGAATCCCAAACACTTTCACGTGTTAATGAGCACTTTAATTGCACCATTGCCCATGAGACAAATAAAGTCGCAACCATCTGTTTTTCCAATCGTGTGAACAGTTCTCAGCAACCATTAAAGGATTCACCAATCTTTCAGATTTCGGTTGAGAATGTAAACGTTTGAAACAATTTTTACACACACCACACGAGTTTAAGGGATTATACCAGTTTGCACGGCATCACTTTGGTAATTTTGCCTAGAGGTCTTATCAGATTAACCTAGTAGCAGTATTTTGAATCCTTACTAGTACGATAGTCCCTTTGCAAATGATCCACCTTAAAGCACTTTATACAACGCATGAACTTATTGTCTCGGAAGTTACATTTGGTCTTTTTAGCAGGAAAATTGTGATCAGCGAAATCATGGACTGGATGTCTAAGTTTATAGTAATTTAATTTTTATATCTATTGGCAACATCGTAAGTGTCAGCCGTGCAACATACGAAAGTCCAACACACCTGATATCACAGCGTCCACCAAATGCAGTTCGGTCACCTCGACACCAACAGCCTTTTTCACCAGCTCCCATGGCCGGATACATATTCGGTCAAGTTGCTTGCCTTGTCACTCATATACTCCATGAAAGCAGTAAAGTTTCCATAATATCGAGTTTCATCTGAAAATGTTTGAATGAGATTAGACTTCATGTTTTCACAATTAGTCAGCGTGGTATAGTTGCGACGTGCACAATTGGCAAAACGCCTTTTAAGTTTCTCCTAAAAAGGTTATGGCGCAGTTATAGACTTCCAATAGTTTTTAATGGAACGTCACGTCCAAACGACTAGTTTTATTTCTTTGAAAAATAATATATGTTACTCTAGACAATTTCTGTCGCAATTTGTCATGTAAATATTATAAATTATATTAAGACAATGGTGCGGATTCTGTTTTGCATGAACCAAACTCAATTTAGGCTATTCCTATCTTTCTCTCTCTCTCTAATAAAACAAGAAAGAGATGAACGTAAATTAGAGCTGTCAAATTAAGTTGAACTAATATTTCCATACAAATTAAGGGTACACGTAAAACGTCGATTAAAAACACGATGAAGCGCAAGGCGTAAACTAGTGTGACATCTCTAACTTAGCTCATAATTATAGCTGTCCTTTTCTCGCACAAAATTGAGAATCACGCAAAAACTATAAAGTGTATTTTTATGCAACTTTCACCATTTTGAACATCATTTAATTGTTTATATTTTAATATACGTGTTTTAGAACAATACCTGTTTTTTATGAATAATAAATAAATAATGAGTAAATTTCGGACAGCGCTCCTTGAAAGGCTCGTCTTAATTACTGGGTGGAAGTACGACGCGCTATGTGAGCTCAGCACAGAACACGCAATCTAACCACTCAAGGTCATTTGGCATTTAATAGTGCCATAAAGTTTCACGCTCACTAAGCCGATATTCTGACTTCAAATCGTCAACATGACGTATATGTGCGATCATAGGGATCAAAAGGTGGTAGATATACAAGTACACTTCGTGCACGTGGTAAGGGATATATTATTTGTGCATCGTAGCAGCACTTGCGTCCAGAATATATAAAAATAAATATACTCATCTTTTCTTTCATCGTAGCTTCCATACAATCAAGCGAAACAGAATTACTGCCCTGATTGCCTGGTCCCGGAGTGGTCGAACATGAAGATCTGCTCCGACTAGTGCTGGGGCCAGGTCGGGTAACCAGGTTCTCTTGCAGCAGCTGCCATTTGACCAGTGTGCCAAGGATCGGAGATATCGGTACTTCGTTAGAGGCATCAGAGGTTTCAGGAAACTTGGCAGCAGGGGTTTGCTCGTAGTTTGTCACCTTAACTGAAACTCGAGCAAAATGGAAAATGTGTTAATAATATGGGCACTCGATCCAACTTCTGATGTGGGAATTAACGACATTGTGTAGATCTTTACCTCCACCTACGTATCAAGCTTTGATGTCAAGATGTTTACTAGATATTTACTGTGTATATTCCTATGAATCTGGTATGTAGGGAAAGGGTTTATCAAGAAGAAAAACACAGAAAGACAAGACTAGGTATTTATTTCAAATAGGCTTGTCAATAATCGAAAATCTAGTTGCCCGTTCGTAAAACTAGGTCTTCATGGAGAAGAACGGCAAGAAACTCCATGGGAACTCTCATATAATATTTTATTGACATATGGGAGAGAAATCATCAATATAATAAAAGCAATGCATAAATTAGATCAGTTACTGACCAAAGCGGATTAATAACCATGAATAACTTTAGTAAATATAAGATTATTGCATCTTATAACAGTACATCAACAGTGAAAATCATCAGTATTAAAGTAATAAAAGATGATCACATTTTATCATAACAATTCATAGCAATGAAGCAATAAAAATATATTTAAATCAAAACATACCAAACCATTCCGAAGCGTCTTGCCCAGTCCAACGTCAAACGATTTCTGCCCGGTCGAGAGTCTTGTGCCCTCTTTTATAATGCGGCTCGCTTGTCAGTGGCAGGGAGCGAATAGTCGTACGATATAATTTAATTGTTAAACTGAGGGTACTACATAAAAATACACTACTCTCTTTAAATAATACTAGAAAATAGACATTTCTCCCACATATAGTTATATTTAGCGATGAAAAATATTTTAAGTCAGACAAGGACGGTCGCAAAAGATTGTCGCGAAAAGATAGTGAGCGCTATAATACAAAAAATATTTTTCCATGCAGGTCTAGTGGCCGCATTACTTTGGGATATTGGGGATGAATGTCATCAATGGGTCCCGGTGAATTTGTGTAGGTATGTGGTCGCAATACCAGTCAAGGTTCCTTGGACGTTTTACTAAACCAGCTGTGCGCGTTGCATACCCTAATATAATAGTGAAGGCGCACTAATCGGCTAAAAATATCAGAGGGTATTTAAATTTGTTTTATGTGAGTGATTTTATTGTTAATGAGATTACAATTTAGGATACTTGTATCTTAATACCTATCTAACTTACTAATATCTTTATTCATATTACTAATAAATAAATTACTCACTACGTTAATTCTTTTCCGACTTAGAATATTTGTCACACATCAAACTTTATAATTTGTAATTGTTATTATTTATTATTTATTCAATTACATTATAACACCCTTACAGACACGTCCAAGACGATGATATAATTTTCAATATTAAAACATTAATATTACATGATTATTACATACATTAATATATACCTAATACATTTTTTATAAAATTATCAAAATTATAACTCTATACCTTTTTCAATTAATATTTGTGCCGCTTTAATGAATCTCGGCAGGTTCTGTCCAAACATATCTTCTGATAGCGCTACACTATTAATTATCCATAAGGCTCGCGACAAAGGGGCAAGCTTTAGGAGGCCAGTCCTAGCAGACGGAACGACGGAGAATTTTAAAAAACCTAGATAATAAATATTGTTGATTTCTTATAACAAATTTTTACTTCCATATATTTTTTCTCGAATAATGGTCATATTATCAGGTAAATTACCAAAATGAAAATTCAACAAAATGAAATAAAGGCGGCGTCGACTATTTGCATCTCTGAGGCTCGATCCTGTGACGTTAGGATTACCAATCCAGTGCTTGTGCGCCTTGGCCATGAGTCCAATTAAATACGTTGTTAAATTTATGCTTCATATAGGTACCTATATTGTGAAGCAAGCACTAATGGGTGGGCGAAGTGATGTACCCGTTGATTTTAATTAATGTTCTAATTAGGCAGGAATATATTTTAAAGCGGGTAGTTAGCTTCTAAACTGGCAAATAATTTTAAGTACCTAGGTGAGAAACTTGTGTTAGATTCTCAACCCGGTCAGAATATCGCTTTATTCAGTTAAATATATTAATTCTAAATTACAAAATCTCAAAAATAATCATTTGGTGAACTCCAACTCGTATCGTTTGTTTGCTGTGGGTAGGGTGCTTACCTGTTGCGTCACGAGAGCTACTATCCTATGTTGCGAAATCATATTATATCCTTAGCGCACTCATTCTTTGAGGAGTGGCTTGAGAGGCCCCACGGCGCCCTCACCTACCGCATGACGCAGTTCCTCACCGGACACGGTTGTTTCGGGAGGTTCCTGTGTCGGATAGGACGGGAGGCAACGCCCGGGTGTTTCCACTGCGCGTATCGTCCCTAGGACACGGTGGAGCATACGGTGGAGGTCTGCCCCGTTTGGACCTCTCGCGCCCTGCCCTGGTTCAGGCCATGGTACGGAGCGAGAGGAAATGGGAAGCCGTCTCCTCCTTCTGCGAAGCAGTAATGCTCGCAAAGACGGAGGCGGGACGAGTGAGGGAGTATCAACAACGGAGTCGCCCACACGCTCTCAGCAGCAGCCGCTTCAGGAGACGCCTGGGACTTCCGGCGCCGCGAGACGATCTCCAGCCACCGTAGACCCGGGCCTGCGGATGGCGAGTAATGGGTAGCTCGCCGTCCGATCAGCAACAGGCCCGAGAGTCGACGGCGCGTAGTGTTCCACGCGCGCCTCAAAGAGTTGTCAGCAATAGAGACGGGGCCCGTCATGGCCGATGCCTGCTCGGGGGTTGAGGATAAATTCGAAACAGAGTTACCTCGCCCCCGGGCACTAAGGGCAGGAAGGAACAGGGGTGGGTTTTAGTCAGTAAGAGTCTGACACGCCCTCCCGCTCCACCCAGAGCGGGAGAAGTCATTGGGTGATTTCCCACCCCACAAAAAAAACTCATTCTACGAATGCGATGTGTATGGCTGTTTTTGTGAGCAGTACGCACGCCTAGTTACTAATCTCTTTTGCAGTGTGTACCTACTTACAACACCTAAATGCTCACGGCGTGCGGCCATCACCTAGCCTTTATTCTAGCACACACAGTCCAAACTCCGGTTAGCCACCTACTGAGAAATTCCTGTAAATGGAAAAGACAGTAACACTCTCCAACCCGGGAATCGAACGCGAAGTGCTGTCTCAGCAGTCGCACTTGCAGCCACATTTTTTTAACGTGTTGAAATCCTCATGGAGTTCCTCCACCCCGAGGTAGGAGCAGGGGTCTGTCAGTAGGCTAGGCGGAACTAGAGGTGGTGGCGTTTGTTCCGTTTGTGAAGGGAACAGAGTGTTTACCACACTCTCTAGCAGCTGCGACTGGAGACTACGGACAACTGAGACCGTTCCTAAGTTCGGCAAAACAGTAACACATAAGACATAAGAGACATAAGAGGCTCTGGACAAAGTGTCATTGGAACAGCGATAGCGATTGTCGATTATACCAAAATATAAGGAGTTGATCACGTAACATTTCGATAGCGCTCGTCAATCCCATACATATTTGATTTTTTGACAATCGCTATCGCCACGCTTTCGCTTATAAAAATTACGTCACTTGTCTAGAGCCTAAAAGTTTCAAAGAAAAATCTGGTAAAAACTTGCCAAGTCACACTGTTAGGTAGCAAAGAACATAGTAAATTTTCTTCGAAACAAATGGCGAACGTTATGCAAAACCGGAGCTATGATTTAACGAACTTCGCGAGAACTTGATATAAAGTAAGATCTCACTTCTTTTTTATGTGAAACCGCTATAGAGAACTTGGCATTCTTTAACATTTATACGAATTTATCCGCTACCCCTTGGCATACAGGCACCGGCCATGACGGGCCCCGTCAGTGGTGGCTGACAAACATCTCTTTGAGGTGCGCGTGGACACTACGCGCCGTCGACTCACGGGCCTGGAGCTGATCGGACGGCGAGCTACCCACTGCTCGCCGTCCGATCAGCACCGGGTCTTCGGTGGCCGGAGATCGTCTCGCGACGTCCTACGCCTAGGGCGTCTCAGGCTTTCCTATGAAAACCATCGGGTCCTGGGGTGGTGTTTTTGACATTCAGCCTACGCACCGCCACTCTCAGCTCTACCTCGGTCACAACGGGAGCATCGTCGTCGTCGGGTTGGTCCGCGTCAGGCACCGCAGGAGGCGGAGCCATAGGGGGAGTATGTTCCCCTCTCGAAGGGAACAGAGCGCTCACCACGCCCTCCACGAGCTGCGGCCGGAGACTCTGCCTCAGCGGGGGAGCCCATGGGCGGAGTTTATCCCGCACCATTTTGTAGTGGCGTCCCCACGGATCTCTGTTCAGAGCCTCCAGCGACTCCTCGCGGGCCAATGCCTTGACCCGCTTGATCTCCGCTTGAAGGGCGGTCCTCGCCGCTCTGTTACACCCTTCGTACAGCTCCGCCTCAATGGCTTCCGTATCCGGAGGGCGGTTACGGAGCCTGCGGTGCCTGGTGTCTGTTTTGAAAGGAATACTTTCAATTATTTACCTTTGTGCCTTTGATTATCCACTTGTCTAAAGCTAAAACAAATAGATGCTCAATCATTGAAATAAATGACAAGGATCTGTAAATAGGTATTGTTTGTAAACAGAGTCAAGCTTCCTTTTATTTCATCATAACCCGCTGAGTCGTCAACATGCTGAGATCATTTCTCGTGTCGTTTGTATATTGTGTTGAGTTGAGTGTGGGTGAGGCGGAGTTTATTGAGTACCCAGAAAACTTAAGTGTCTTCTATTACCGGCCTGCTTATAATCCAGGTAACTGAATGCTCCAACTAATTTATTTATAGAGCCGCCATAGACGGAATACTTGGAGCAGACTAACTGCACGAGAGCAGTCGTGTTGCTGTCGTGGTCTCCATAGACGCACTGCTTGGAACAGTCAGTACATTTTTAGCTACGAAAACAAATGAACTGCTTGAGCGGTCCGTGTATGGCGATCGTCGATTTTGTATTGAAACTGTAGATCGCCCAACATCGACCGCTTGAAGCTGTTGGCACCACCTGCTCCAAGCAGTCCGTCTATGGCGGCACTAACATGATATACGGACGACATGTGCAGAAACTAGGTTTTTCTTTTTGAGCGATCTATCTACCAGGCTTTCAGTTGTATCGCGCGAGTGTTTAAAAGATTAACCGCGGTCCTGGATGGAACGCAAAGGCAACTGAAGGAACACGGGTTTTAGTCAGTAAGAGTCTGACACGCCCTTCCGCTCTACGCTGACCGGGAGAAGTCATGATTTCCCATCCTCAAAAAAAAGGCTTTTTGTTATGGGACATTCCTGTCACACTATTCCCAAACACACTACTCACACACGACGGCACGGTTGGCGTAGTGGTTGAGCGTCCGGCTGCTGCGCTGCGTGAACAAATATTTGTATGGCCTACAGATAGTTGTTCCGGGTCTGGGTGTCTTGTGTATGTGAATTTAAATGTTTGTGAACGCACCCACGATACAGGAGTATTAATACCTAGTGTGGGGCAACGTTTTTCTAAAAAAAAAACAAAACACTTCTCCCGAAAGCCAAAATCTACAGTGGCGAGTGGCGACCACAAGAAAAGCACTTTTTTTTTGTAAAATGGGCAATCATCCAATGACTTCTCCCGCTCTGGCTGGAGCGTGGGCTTTTTTACAGACCCACCCTTGTTCCTTGAGCTGAGCTGGGCTGAGCTGAGCTGGGCTGAGCTGAGCTGAGCTGAGCTGAGCTGAGCTGAGCTGAGCTGAGCTGCGATGAGATGAGATGAGATGAGATGAGATGAGATGAGATGATGAAGTATAACTTCTTACGTGCGTGCGTGGGTGCGTAGTTAATAATAAAAAAAATATTATAAATAAAAAAATTATATTACAATTCCTTCACTAATTAATCGAAAGGAACTTCGTTCCATCCGGGTGTCCCTTGACACCTCTCAAGTTTTTTTTCAGTAAGTACCTAGGTGCGGCAAAAATTAAGAGTAGGTATAGGTACGGAATGCAAACAGACGTGCTCGAACGAAACCTGTGCTTCAATGGGTGCTCCGTTGATATGCGGTAGTGAAAAGCCATGCGAACCAGGATGCACTTGTAAGAACGGATATTTCAGGGAAGAAGTAGAAGATGGAGCAGACCCATGGTCCGTCATACCGCTGTGTTTATGCCCTCAGATGAAAGACGAGCAGTTTTGCTTGCCAACCCTTCGGCTAGTTTTTCGAACGACTAATGAGAACCTACCTAGACTTTAAGGTCAACTGATACAGTGATTCGGTGTTTGGATATTAGGTAATCTTACCATTAATAAAATGCTTTGTTGAACGTTGAACATTTGTAAAACCATAATTCTCTATTAAAAATTATATTTGTTATTTTTACAAGCTTTTATTTAACTTGCAATGTTTGTATGTATGTATATATGTTCGGACCAAATCTTAAAAGCTGGTTTTTTTTTGGGGTGTGTTTTTTTATTTTATGTGTGTCTATGTAGCAAAACATCCAACTAAAAGATGGTATGTGTAGCAGAACATTTATTTAGCAAATCGTCAGATTCTCAAAATGTCTGGATACTCGGGCACAAAATTCAACACACACTGCATTGCATCGGGAGGGAAACGGACACGGCATCAAAACTTTCGGCAGATACAATAAACTGCCCTAACAATTATAATTTTCGCATCAAACAATGCACTCGAAGGTTGGCCTTGGCACAGGCGGCTAAACACAAATACAAAATCAAAGCCAAAAATACAACAACTATGTTATTTGAAGGAAATAGGTAAGAGAAGAAAGATCGATATACCTAATGTTAAATGCCAATTACAAAAGAGAGCTGCAGAAGCTTGAGGGCCAAAAAGTCAGCCTTTGAATTTTTGATAATTAAAACTTGGCCAAATCAAAAGGTGAATAAATGCAGGGGAATTTGTGCTCCTAAATATCCTTATAATTATCTGCGACTCCCGCATTCCCCTTAAACTTAAGGGGAAGATTTATAAAACAATGGTAAAAAAAAAAAAAAAAAAAAAAAAAAAAAAAAAAAAAAAAAAAAAAAAAAAAAAAAATATTTTGATTTGATTTGATTTACTGTCTTGTATTGTTTAGAATTTTGTGCCACAAAAGGGATGAATGAAAAGCAATTGCATGCAGCTGAAATGAGAATGACAAGAGTGATGTGTGGTGTTACGCGCATGGATAGAATTAAGAATGAGTATATTCTTATAAGTACACTTATTCTTCTTCGGAAGTCTGAAAGTAGCACCGCTGACTGAAAAGATGTGTGGAAATCGGTTGTCGTGGTATGGGCATGTGATGCGGAGGAATTAAGAAAATGTCGTGAGGAAAGTCTTGTGTATGGATGTGGATGGCTATAACAGTAGGAAAAGGCCAAAGAAAAGATGGACAGACTGTGTGAAAGAGGATATGGGTAAAAAGGGGGTGACTTCCTACAGAGATGACGATTAATAGAAGAAAAATACATTTTGCGCCGACCCAGAATGATGATATAGACTATTTTATTTAAGAGCTCTAAATCAGATTTTTTTTAAATAAATTTTATGTAATTTACAAATTACTTTTACTTTAGATGTTCTCCTACACAGACCCTCTGATAGTTGGACGTTTTGTTACATGGACATTTTGCTACTTAGACTTACTGCTCCATAGATATTTCGCGCTGTTGGACATTTAGCTATTTGCACCTTCTGATCAACCTACACATTTTATTGTGGTAGCCGGTATAAAAGCTTGTTTAGAGAAATGTTTTTAACTACATATTAACTTATATTATGGATGTGAGAAAATAATCAATTACTAAAAAAATCGATAATTTGTTCAATAAAAATCGATTTTTCGCTACCATAACATATGCAGAAAAAAGAAAAGCAGACATTCTTTCAAATTAAAAAAAACGATTATTCCACAAAAATCTATTTTTTGTAGAAAAATCGGTTTTTCCCAAATTGATTAATATAGAAAAGAGAAAAATCAATTTTGAAATAATCGATAATTTCCCCTCAATGTCACATCCCTAATATTCCCTAACTTATAAGTCGGTAATCCAAAGCTTAAATTATACCTCTTCTATATATCTCTTAAGCTTAAATTATAGAACTTCCATCTCCGAAGAGGTGAAAAGGATGCTTGACTGCAGGACGTTACCGCTAAAAAGCCAAAGATCAGAGAGACGAGGTATCTACTCTTTTCGAGGTCGTTCGAGCGAAGGAACGACAAAGTTTCTCTATTTATGTACGAAAAGAGCTCAACCCCTAAACCCTAAAAGACCCAAGGTGGGAATAATTTCTTAGAATTTTCGAGCGGCCTTCGCTTGCATTTCCATTTGACAGGAACCCCCGGGCCCCATTTTCTTTGCCTCTCCGGCCCCCCCACGGACACAGTAAAGTCCGCCACTGAACGTAATCATTGTGGGCACTAAATACACTATGAACGATGCCCAAAAACTAACAATATATAAACCGAATCCAGCCTCCATTTATCAATACACATCGAGTCATCATGTTGAAGTCACGCGTGTTGTTCGTGTGCTTTGTGGGAGTCAGTGTAGCTCAAGCGTTTACTGAGGACTACATCGAAATGTATACTGGGGCTACGGACTACCCGGATTACTGGGGATGGAGTACACCACCAACAGTAGGCAAGTGTACCTAATTTATTTATCACTACTAGTTAGCTTCTTCGCGCGGACTTACTCCGGTAGCCTTTTTCACAGCAACCGTGCTTTTTAACCGGGCAAAGTTGTCTACGGCCCTCAGCGAGTATTTCTTTCTGCCAGTGTGAGAATTATCGTAAACGGATAAATAGATACGATAAGATGTTACCTCCTGCAAACAATAATTTTTCAGGGAGTGCCTCCGCAGCCGGTGGCGGCTCCTAAAGATAGCGCCGTTGGGAACTTCGGAACTACTACTGCTTTTTCTTTTTTTTATTATTTAGTCCAAGAGCGAGCAAAGCTAGCTCGGTATCTTAGGGCACCCCGACACTGACAAGTTAGGTTCGAAAGGGATAAAGCGAGCACACCGAGCGAACGAAGCCCCCTTCGTGTTAGGTTCCTTTAAACTCTACAAAAAGGAATAGGATCTCCGCTCAGCGGGGCTCCGTCAGTTTTCATGCGACCATCATTAGCACATTACACCTCCCTATTTCAACTGTGGCGTTAGATATGAGCTTTGCCAAGTAGCAGTACCAAGAGATACGTAAGCATGTGGGTGCAAGTTCAAATCTAACTTGCACACGTTTACTTTTGTGAATCTTATGGATTTTTTTTATGAAGATTTTTATGCAAAGAACAGTATTTTTTGTTTTTATGGAACATTTTAACTGCTTAAAAAAATTTAATTTACTAACCCCATTTTCCGCTTATTTTTTTTCCAAAGTTATCGCCGCCTGCAATTTCAGGACACGGCGACGGCTGCGGAGGCACTCTCTTTTTTCATCTATCACTACCTACATACTACAAAAAAACCACCGACTTCCAAAAAAAAAATACACATAAAATTAATAAATAACTTTAATTTCGGAAGTCGGTGTTTGTTTTTTATTTCCTCGTTATTTGACACCGACTTCCGAAATTAAAGTAATTTTTTAATTTTTAGTGTAGGTACTTTTTTTTTTGGAAGTCGGTTGTTTTCTTTTTGTAAAAAAGTTTTTTTTATTTTTCACTTTTTATTTGTTATACCCCAGAACTAAAAACCCCAATAACATGGAACGTGGAATTTAGACATAGTCGTAATTGGAGAACACCAAAAAGTCATATAAGTATACGTATTTTTCGTTTTTGTTCAGTTTTTCAAAAAGCGCTGAAGCAATTTCGATAAAATTTATATGGGACCACCTCGGGAGTAGGTACTTATATTCTTACGGAATAAAAAATAATTTTTAAAATCGGTCCACAACTGACCGAGAAATCGGCGGACATACTTACATAAAATAAAAAAAGCATACATACAGTCGAATATAGAACCTCCTCCTTTTTCGAAAGTCGGTCAAAGTTCGAAAAAAGAAGGTCTCTCGCTGCGTCTGTGTGTCCGCGATAAACTCAAAAACTCCCGAACGGATTTTCATGCAATTTTCTCCAATAGACAGTGATTCATGAAAGTTTAGGTGTAGGTATAATTTGTACCCGTGCGGAGCCGGGGCGGGTCGCTAGTTTATAGTATTAGATATATAGTAAGTATTAGATAAGACAACATCATAATTATTATTAGGCACGGCATCGCAGATCCGTCGATGTGCAGCAGTGGACATTTTCGGTTTAAATGGTAATGATGATCAGAAGATCAAATCATTACTATTAACTATGATAACGCAGTGGCTGAGTGATCCATTTTTGCATAACAAGTAGCGGGTTCAATGCCTGCTCAATATAAAAAATTGTATGGCTTGCAGATAGCTCTTGATCTGTGTTTGTGTGGCTGTGTGAAATGTGTTTTTGGAAAAGCGTTAATGACATCTAGAGAAGTTGATAATGACACAGATATAGGATTGTGAGGGATTATGTAGATATTAGAGGTGTGTAACTCTTTACGGAACCGACTCACTGATCCGGATCTTTGAAGTGATTCAAAAGATTGGTTCAGTAACTACGTTTCAAACGCATCATTTGGATCTGAATCATTACTTTGCTCCGTGCTCTTTCCGCGCGACGCGGCACTGAGTGCGCGGCACTGAGTGAGAGAGGGAGACTGAGACACACTGATTTACTTTACTACTGGACCGCGACTCGCGAGTGAGCGGGTGACATAATACAAGTCAGAAAGAGATACCAAATGACATGTGTATCACTCATACTTTCACAGTTTTTCGTTGCCGTTATCCATGTACGTAAAAATGACCATTATGGCGCTTACATATCAAATACTATCATGTACGTAAAAAAAACTTTTTACAAAAAAAATACAACCGACTTCCATAAAATAATACTAAAAAATGCAAAATAACTTTAATTTCGGAAGTCGGTGTTTCTAGTTTGGTTTTTTCGTTATTTGACACCGACTTCCGAAATTAAAGTTATTTTGCATTTTTTAGTATTATTTTATGGAATTCGGTTGTATTTTTTTTGTAAAAAGTTTTTTATTTTTCACTTTTTAGTTGTTTTACCCCATTCTAAAACTAAATGAATAGTAAAGTTATGCCCGAATTGATAGCCCCAAAAATAGGGAATTTGAACGTAGTTGGTGAAATTAGGGTGTATCAGGGTGAACTGTACAAATCTGTATACCCCTTCAGAGCGCATCAGCGTGATGTAATGTTGTGGAGTGGTGAAAACAATATACAGACATGCGATTGCAGCAATTCTGGAAGGTTTGCTATCATTTATTGAAGAGTTCCGTTGTGTATCTCCGAAGTCCTTCATCAGATCTTCACCAAATTAAAATGGGACCAAATGTAAAGCAACAGCTTTCAAATAAAAAAAAAATCTTCAAAATCGGTTCACGTAGTTAGAAGTTATGAGGTAACACACATAAAAAAAAAAAAAAAAAAAAAAAAAAAAAAAAAAATATATACAGTCGAATTGAGAACCTCCTCCTTTTTTTGAAGTCGGTTAAAAATGACCATTATGGCGCTTACATATCAAATACTATATGATTATTTGCTTATTTTTAATTTTTGCATTAACAAGCGTTTTAGCCAGCTGGCCATAAATTATCGAATAGCCGTTAAAGTATGAAGGAAGATCGATTTTATTTATAATCTTAATTCTTACATTAGGTACATTCTTACATTTTAAAATGTACCTACTATATTTTGTACACTTAAAAAAAAAATACAATGCAACATTCGGCGTTGTTTACATATAATTCTGACTCAGTAGTAAACGCTCTGTATTTCATATCATTTGTTTCGTTCTGTATTTTATATCATTTGAGCCGATGATCCAAATGAAACATATCAGTGATTCGGATCATTTCAGTGATCCAGATGCAAATGTTCCAATCGCAAAAATGATACACTTTGCCCACGCCTAGTAGATATTTCCCGTATTTTCAGATCTGTAATTCTTGGGTCTATCTATGATGAAATAAAATAGACATGACGACATTCGCGGTTTACCTTTTAATTTATAATACGAACGAAGGAATCTTTTAATATTATGCTGTTTATAAGTTCATTAACATGAGGAAAATGTTTGCATTTTTTCTACCTATTGCGCGATGATAAAAAGAAGAACTTACCGACAATGTTTTGAAGAGACTGGTACAAAAAACGCCTACAAAAACTGGTTTAAGCCAAAACCGCAGCTATTGAATCACAGACCACACATTGGTACACAAAGGCTATCGAACATCTACATAATTATTACCAGTAGGTTTTTTGCATAATATTTGTAAGTTTTTAAGATATTGAATATTTATCTCTCATCAATACGTTACTAAACGCCTAGATCCCCCTATTCTGATAAAATCAAAATCAAAACTCATTTATTCAAATTAGGCTGAGAGCCTGTAAAAAGACAATCCTCCAAAAACACCCGCCCCTTACCGTACACATTGACTGTAGATTAAAAAAATATGATTAAAATATATTATAGGTACAGCCGGTCGATTCCGTTCACAGCTCACCGTGAAAACTTAGGTGGAGTGAGCGTGAAGTGAACTGTCATTCCACCTTGATTGTATGGATTGACAGCCCACTTCACGGTCACTTCACCTAAGTTTTCACGGTGAGATTTTACAGAATAGCTCTACAGGTTGGCAACTTTGAGTGAGACAAAACATTTTTTTGATGCCAATCGATACTTTTTCTAATACTGATCAAAAACTTCAATGGGACTGACCCAGGTTGGGGTAATAAAAACGTTAGAAATTGCAAAAAACTTTTTTCATACATTTCCTATGAAAGTTTTACACAATTTTACATGTATTGATCCTGTTTCTGATACTGATCAAAAACTTCTATTGAACCAACCATCGTTGGAGTACTAAAAAGTCAGAAATCTAGAAGTCAGACTTCTTAAAAGATGTAAGGGATAAGATTTAAGTATGCGATTTCCTCCAAAAAAAAATGTTTTGTACAAAATGCTCATTTTCTTGCTAACTGTAAATTTTTTTGAATATCTGTGCTATGGGATTAAAATTTCACGAAAAAATATGGATGGTCTCCTAAGACCGTTTTGATGTAGCTGCAACGGTTAAGGTAGTTTCTCTTACTGCCCCGTTGAAAGTTTCCAGCCTGTATAAATTAATCATAACCCACACCTATAAATAAATTTATGTATGTTGATGTAGGCAAACAGGATCTAAAAAAAAAGTTTTTTTATGAAACAAAAAATAATTTACTTAGTATCACCACAGATAATATAATACTAGCGTACAGATGCCTCATCCCATACAAAGAAACGGTACCGCCGTAACTACGGGTTTTCGTCTGGCACAAGTAACTTTTGTTCTTCGTTCGGGCCCGTCCTCTACACCTCGCTAGATGGTGTTAGCAGCGACGGCTTGAAGTAGAATGAATTTACTTAAAGTCTTACCAATAATTTCTCACACATTGAGAAATTATTTTATAGCATTTATAGCACTTCATAGCAGTTTTACTGCATCAAAATGTATCACTATTCAAATTTTAAAGAGGCGAATGTATAAACTCTAAAACTTCAAACAGTGCCATCTATTGGCACAAAAAATATAGATGTATAAGGATTCGTTCCAATAATAGTCTAAATTTGAATTACAAGTCCATTATTCCACAATTTTATGCTTAGGGCAGTTTATTAAAGAAGAAAATACAGTTTTTACCATATTTATTTTCAAAATATTAATATTACTTAAACTTCAATAAGAAATTGATGCATATTACGCCATCTATTGAGATTTATTTGAACTAAATTTTCTTTGTTCGAGATGAGACCCCGTGGTATCACTTACATACAGTCAACAATATAATTTAACGCGTCAAGTCCCTCATTAGCAGACAATTAAAAACCTATTGTTATGGCGATGCGAGGGGCCTGACGCGTTAAATCTGTAAACTATTATATTATAAACATACATATTATAACTATATATTACTGTTACTTAACAGTACATATATGGTAATACTTTTTGTCCTCTTCACTTATATTATTAGGGGCGCCGGATAAGGGATCTCTGCCATCATGTGATTTAGGGAATGCTATAACCTCTCTAATTGACTCTGCGTTACAAGCTATTGTGACTAGTCTATCAATACCTAACGCTATCCCAGCGTGCGGTGGACATCCACATTTCAGTGCATTCAAGAAATGCGATAGTTTTGAAGGGTCAATATTCAAAATCTTCAACAATTTCTCCTGTAATTCAGCATTGTGGACACGTACTGATCCGCCACCAATTTCATTACCATTCATTACAATATCATATGCCAAAGACCTGACTTTTAGTGGCTCAGAGTCTAGTAAATGCACGTCATCAGGATGTGGAGCTGTAAATGGATGATGGCAGGTTTCCAAACCGTTTTCACCTTTCAGAAATAATGGGAAATCAATCACCCACAATGGTTGCACATCTTCTTTGACTTGAAGCAAATTGTTTGACTTCAACAATGAAGCCATCATCTCTCTTATTTCTCCCAAACATAAGCAAGAGTTTTTATTATCACCTATAACAATTATCGCTGCGTTTAAATCCCCAACAACACTTTGAATACTTTGGCTGGTTTCTATTCCTAATTCTTTGGAAATGTTTTCATTTGTAACAACTTTGCATGAATGTTTTTTAGCAAACTCTCTAATTTTTTCCTTGTATTTTGTGGTTAACTTTCCAATTTCTTTAGTGTATGGTAATGCATAAGCACCAAGGTTTTTACTGTTGAACTTTTCAGGGAACAAATTCTTCAGATTTACAAATTTTAAGTCATATGTTAAGTTTGGTTTATCAGTACCATAATTTGTCAAAGCATCTTTATAAGTTATCCTCTTGAATGGTGGTCTTGGAAGTGACTTCACGAAAGTACTGTAAAGCAGCTGTTCAATCATTGTCAAGACACCATCTCGGTTAGTAAAAGACAGTTCTATATCTAATTGTGTGAATTCTGGCTGTCTGTCAGGTCGAGTAGTCTCATCTCTGTAACATCTTGCAATTTGGAAATATCTATCAATACCTCCAGACATTAGCATCTGCTTGAACTGCTGTGGGCTTTGCACCAGAGAGTAGAAGAGTCCCTCATGATGTGTAGGCACTATAAACTCTCTTGCACCTCCAGGGGTCCGGCAGAACAATGTAGGAGTCTCAACTTCAACAAATCCATGACTTTCAATCAGAAACCTTCTCATATTATGAAGCATGTGTGAACGCACTCTCAAATTATTCTGCATTTCAGGAAATCGCAAATCTATGTACCTATGCTGTAACCGCAGCTGTTCTTTAGGCTTCTGGTAGTTTCTGAGGTTGAAAGGTAGCTTATCTACTGTGTTAAGTATTTCCAAGTTTTCTATGATAACTTCTACTTCTCCTGTGGTCATTGTTTTGTTGACCATATCTTTAGGCCTTAGTACTACAGTACCTTTGATTTTTAAAACTGTTTCTAAAGGAATGTTGGACAAATTTATATTTTCGTTGCTTACCACACACTGAGTTATACCATAGGCATCTCTGAGAAGGAGGAACTTTGATAATCTTGAGTATTGAACCCAACCACAGAGTGTGACCTTCTTTCCTTCATGTTCAGGTTTTAGTTCTCCACATGAATGTGTTCTATATGTAAACGAATGACAGCTTTGGTCTTCTCGTTCTTCTGTCACACGTTGTTTAGTTTCGTGTAGCTTTTTCTTCACATTGTATGAATGATTAGAGGTTATGTTTTTATCTTGAGCTAAACCTCTACCAATGTTTGCAAAAGTCCGTTGCTGCCGATTTATATGCTTGCTTTTCATGCAGCAAGAAGATATTGAACTATAATTCAAACACTTTTTATACAAACTTAAGTTTCTAGCCAGCATTTTTGCTTCTGAAACTAACCGTAGCAGAAGATAGTATTTGATAGCACGAAAGAAAAAATAATTGATCAGTTTACTATGTAATATCACTTTAGTCACATTATTTCTATTAAGTCTGAAAATCTTGTTATTACTTTTTCCAAGTATTATGGAGTAATGACCTAGTTGAAACTATAACTTCAACAACAACACCGCGTATTAGGTATTATTGTATACATAGTCTTTGACACCGCGCAAATGTTGAACCACAGATAACTTTAACCAAAGAGAATATAATTTACTTTAACTTTATTAGTTGTGTTGAACCATTGACTTATAAATATAATTTATATGTCAATGTGTTGATGTTGAACTGACACGACAAATCATATTGACACTATTCAGCTGACATATCTCTCGGAACTCGGACATTACCTACCTCCGTTAGGAGTATGTATTCTGTGGACATTACTTCAAAGAGTATACACTAATACTTCTTTATTGAAACTATACTATTTTTAGATTGTCCGGAAAACGAAGTATTTTTATGCAGATATCCATGCCCTCCTGAAGACTTTTGTAGAAATCGTACAGTAATCACAAGTTGTTTGGAAGAAGAACAAGTTTGTGAGGACAAATGTACGTGCCTGACAGGTTACTACAGAAACACAGAGGGCGGTGTTTGTGTAACAGATGAGCAATGCGGTAAGTTATTTATTCCGAAAAATACATGTGACTAGACAAATTCTGATAAAACAGTCTAGTTTTTAGTTCAGGCCAGATTTGCGACACGAAAATGGTAGGTAACCAGCAGAGGTGTATTCGATTCGCTAACTCAGTTGACATCAATTCGATAGGCACTTTGCAGTACATTGCTCGGTGGACATCGATTATAATAGGCACTACGTGATACATTTTTGTTTCCCTATTACGTCAAAGCAGCAATGTACTTCAAAGTGCCTATCAAATTGATGTCAACTGAGTGAATACACCTGCAGATCGAATAGGAAATGTATAATTTTCAGGTAAATGTCCGGGCCCCAACGAACACTATGCATGCGGTGACCCGTGCGATAACGTCTGCAACACACTTCACTTACAAAACAAGACTAGCTGTCCTCATTCCTACTCTGAGTGCCATCCAAACTGCTATTGTGATGATGGATACGCGAGAAATGATGAGGGAGTTTGCATACCTACTCATGAATGTCGTGAGTATAAAAATGAATAAATAATTAGAATATTTTGTCCAAATTATCGTTAATGCTGCACTGCCCCTATCTATGTAGGTAATACCTACTCATGCGAACAAAATGTTCCAGTTTAAATAATAGGCACCGTGCGCACATTCTACGAAGGCAGGTAGTCAGTCAGGCATCAGCAGTAACAATTTGATAGCGCCTTTAGTAGCCGTAGCATAAAGGTGTCTTGTGTATGTGAGTTTAAATGTTTGTGAACGCACCCACGATACGTTTCAGTCCAGTACTAACCCAACAAGTTCAACTGTATCATATCAATCGAAGATTTTTGTTACGTCTACAGTTGCTGTCCAGTTTAAAATTCCTTTTCTTTCATTTTTTAAATTATATAATCACACACTTGCTTTTCCAAGTTACTTTTGACATTGGCAGAGCAGAATAGTCGACATCGGCTCTACTTGCCATCAACAAAAAATAGAATAGAATAGGAGTAATTCCTAGCGTGGGGCAAAATTAATTAAAAAAGAAAAAGAAAGGCGACAAAGTGCGGTTATTAGTACCCATTTAGATCAAAGAAAGCAAGTTTTCCCAAAGAACCACAATATAAACTTAGTTAGATGTACTTATTGTTTTCCAGCACCCCCCAAATGTGGCCAAAATGAAGTGTACACGGATTGCAAAAGACCTTGCTTGAACGACACCTGCTCTTCAATCGTGAGTCCGTTGATCTGCACTAATGAAGACGAAGAGTCATGCAAACAAGGATGCGTTTGCAAGGAAGGCTTTTTCAGGATAGAGGAAAATGCGCCGTGCATACCGCGTTGTTCATGTCCTCAGATGAACGATTCGAACGAGTGTATTAATACCAGGGCTACCAACAAGAAATATAAGTATTACTTTTTGAAGTCATTAGGTTTGTAAAGGACGTTACAATGAGAAACTATCAGACTTTATTTAGAAAACCAACCTTGTAGAATATAAGCGCTGCATTATTTGGTTTTTTTTTTTTATATCGATGCAAATACTGAGCTAGGCGCCTTCTTGGCCTCGTACATTTTTTTACGTAAAGTATGTGTTTATAGTTTTAATAACTTCTTTTGTGTGGCACAAATAAATATATTTTCTTTATTTCTATGTTCTTAGTTTTAATTCTTTTCTCAGCGTCGTCGGGGAAGTACCTAACCGCCTCGATGCCTAACACGCCGAAACCCCGTCTGCATCATTTACTGCAGGCGGGATTTAAAACTCGGGCGCTCAGTTTGGGGACTCTGATTTCCCACCGAGTGATTCCAAGGAATACGGCGGCACTGTGATGCAAAATTAAGCTAAGCAACTACTTAATTAGATTTTTGGTAAAAATCAGTTCATAAATCCAAAAGAAATATCTGATCAGTGGTCAAAAACTTCGCTGCGCATCGGGCCCGAACTGAATTAAACATTATCACATCACTACATATTAAACAAATTCCCGCGCCGTGTGCGCGATAAATTAAAAACCACTGAACGGGTTTTCATGCAGTTTTCACCAATAGACAGAGTGATTCATGAGGAAGGTTTAGGTGTATAATTTTTACCCTTCCTATCTGTCCGTCGTCAGTCACAAATTTTATTCCGAAGAATTTTTTAACTTCCCATTGACTTGAAATTGAAAATTAAAGGTGAAAAGTTTATTATTTCGTATATTTTCCCTCACTTGGTACGGATCCCTAAATTTGCGAAGTCCGACATGCACTCGTCTGGTTTTTTTTATTGCAGAGCAATTACAACTAGTTCACAAGAAAATGGGCTTACACATTTTAGAGAAACAACATACGCGGGAACGTTACTCCAGCAGATTCTTAAATGTCTTCGGAACCATAAAAATACGGAAAAAAATACGGACTGTCAAGTAAATTAACTCACAACATATTAACTAGTCTAGGCAACTTTAAATAATTACATACGAGGTGCATTCAATAAGTACCTAGCCTCATCGCCAGAGGGCGCTGTAGTTTCAAAAGAGTTTTACCACAGTGTAGCACATTCTTTTTTAATTCTTTTTTCAAATTTTCATTCCAATCCCTTCATTTGTTTTAATTTGACAACTTATGGAAGCGAACGTGTCGATCGGTTTTACAAAAATGGAAAAAGAGCAATATCGTTCGGTGATTCGATTCCTATTTTTGGAAGGGAAAACGCGCATCGAAATCAAAGAGCGCTTGGATGCTGTGTACGGTGACTCTTCTCCATCGATGGCCACCGTCAAGAATTGGTTCAACGAGTTTGCACGTGGCCGTACGTCGGTTTTTGATGAACCACGTCCAGGTGCACCGAAAACAGCTGCTACGGAGGAAAACATTAAAAAAATCCATGATCTCGTATTGGCAGATCGCCGATTGAAGGTTCGGGAGCTAGCTGAGACTGTAGGCATTTCAGAAGGAACAGTGCATCATATTCTTCACGAGGAACTCGGCATGAGAAAGCTGTCGGCGCGATGGGTGCCGCGTTTACTCACACCAGAAAACAAGCGCAACCGTGAGACCACATCGGAGACGTGTTTGGCGCTGTTTAAGCGGAATCCAGCGGAGTTTTTGCGTCGTTTTGTGACCGTCGATGAAACCTGGATCCACTGGTACACACCAGAGACCAAGGAGCAATCAAAACAATGGATCCAGACCGGGGAACGTGCTCCAAAGAAGGCGAAAACTGTAAAATCGGCCGGAAAAGTTATGGCCACCGTTTTCTGGGATTCACAAGGTGTGATCTACATCGATTACCTCGAGAAGGGTAAAACAATTACAGGGCTTTACTATGCCGATTTATTGGGCCGATTCGACGCCGAATTAAAGAAAAAACGACCCCATCTGGCGAAGAAAAAAGTGCTGTTTCACCACGACAACGCACCGGTTCACACGTCTGCCGTTGCCATGGCCAAATTGGTCGAATTACGCTACGAATTGCTGCCCCATCCACCGTATTCTCCAGATTTGGCCCCTTGTGACTTCTTTCTGTTTCCTAATCTGAAAAAATCACTCGCCGGGAATAGATATGGATCGAATGAGGAGGTTATCGCCGCCACGGAGGCCTATTTTGCAGAGTTTGACAAAAACTATTTTTCGGCCGGGTTAAAAAGTTGGAGCATCGCTGGGCTAAGTGTATCGAACTAAAAGGAGACTATGTTGAAAAATAAATTGCCACTTTTCCAAAATTTTCGTTTACTTTTTGTAGGCTAAGTATTTATTGAATGACCCTCGTAGGTAGCTAGCTCATTAAACTATTTTTAACAAAATCCCGCGAAATTGTTTTTTTTTTTTTACGTATTTTGCAATTTGCAGGTCTGTGTCAGGATGTATGTTGGGGTCACCGATAAATTCAAAATAGAGTTAGTTGGCACAGTGGCAACTGCAGCAACATGGGTGGGTTTAGGGTTATATAAAACTCTGACACACCCTCCCGCTCCGCCCAGAGCGGAAGAACTCATTGGATGATTTCCCACCCTCCAAAAAAAAAAAAAGGTTTTATGTTGCTTAAAATATGATTCACGGCCGTAGCAAGTACGTAATATTATTATATAATTAAAATCATCAATACAACCTTCTAAGTTCATATTGATAATATATGGAATAACTATTTCATGAAATCATGACATTTTGACATCAATTCTAACTGAGAGAGTTGTATTGATGAATTTAATGATTACAGTTCTGTAAATACGTACTTACTACGGCCGCGAATCATATTTTGACCAACATACAACCTGATACTGACCTGCAAATTGCAAAAAACGTTAGAAAATTTGAAATCCACGGGCTACTTGGCGCTTTCACCACAACAAATTTAGAAATTACAGAAAATGGGGAACTAATTATCTGTAGTCAGATGACGGTATTCGACATATATTATTTTGGTACAGTAAAGCACTCGATTTATACCCACTTTTTGCCCATTACCCATCTCTACGATCTTTTGGCGCTAAAATTATTGTCAGGGAGCAAGACATTTTATAGAAAGAAATGGAAAAAGAATATCGACACAATTAGAAAATAGCGATTATTAAAACTGGTCCCTCAATCCTCACCTCCACTGACATAATTATGTGCATGTACTAGCTGTTAGACGAGAGGCATATCAGAAAGTCTAGTGTACTTAACTTTTAGTACTAAGTTTCTACTAAACAATAGGTATCTATAGGTACCTATGTATTTCTTCCCTCTTAACTGAGATAATATTATTTTTTTAATTCTATGCAAATAGACAGAGTAGTGTGACCACACAATGAAACAAAAAGTAGACAGTACTATTATAATTCATTTATTATAGCATTGGGTGTAATGAAAACAAGATTGTACTAACGGTTAATTTAATGTTTTATTACATGGCGTATGTGTTAAATACACATACGCCATATGATAAAACATTAAAATAAAAAAAGTAGATTACAAAGTTACATTCTAATCAACTTAGTTATTTATAATAAGAGCAGCAAAAACAAAAAAAAAAACTGGAACTACATAAACTTCCTCTAAGTACCGATATAATTGTTTTAAGAACGAGCGTTTCTTTGCTATGATGATCAATATTTCAAAATTATTGTAAGTTTATGTGATTTGTTAATTTTGTACTCTACTTTTTTATTAATGAACATACTCCATTTAATATGTATTAAATGGAGTATGTTCATTAATAAAAAAGTAGATTTAAACAACATATTAAATTAACTGTAAGTACAACCTTTTTTTTATTTCGTCCAATGCTGTATTAAATGAAGTATAATAGTAGGTGGTGCCGATTCTCTTGTTGAATATCTAAACTAAAGTTAGAGAATCGCTATCTTTTACTAAAAAGGCAGTGAGAGAAAAGGACGGCTATAGCTATGAACTAAGAGATGTTAAACTAGTTTACGCCTTGCGCTTTACCGTGTTTTTAGTCGACATGTTTTTACGTGTACCCTAAAAGTATTGGTTCAACTAAATTTGACAGCTCTAACTTACGTCCGTCTCTTTCTTGTTTTATTAGAGAGAAAAATAGAACCGACTTCCAAAAAAAGTGCAAAATAACTTTAATTTCGGAAGTCGGTGTTCCTGTTTTGTGTCTTTGTTTTTTGACACCGACTTCCGAAATTAAAGTTATTTTGCACTTTTTTTGGAAGTCGGTTCTATTTTTTTGTAAAAAAGTTTTTTTTTCACTTTTTAGTTGTAGCTCCCCATTAAACTGTGCTAACAATTCATAGACATACGATAGCAGCAATCGCGGTTGATTTGCTGTCAATTTTTGAAGAGTTCCGTTGTCTGTCTCCGAAACCCATCATCAGATCTTTTTGAAATTTAAATGGGACCATTTCGGGATAAACCCCTTTCGAAAAAAAAGAATTTTGCAAATCCGTCAATATAAGACGGAGTTATGCCCGAACATACATAAAAAAAAAAAAAAAATACAAACATCCGAATTGATAACCTCCTCCTTTTTCGAAGTCGGTTAAAAAGACAGTAATAGCCATTAAGTTTAGTTTGTGCATAACAGAATCGGCACCAATGTCTACATTTTGTTTCATTGTGTGGTCACACTACTCTATTTGCATAAGATTATAAAAATAATATTATCTCAGCTAAGAGGGAAGATATACATCATTTTATATACCTATTATTTAGTAGAAACTTTGTACTAAAAGTTAAGTGCACTAGACTTTCTGTTATGCCTCTAGTCTAGCAACTAGTACATGCACATACACGAGTATGTCAGTGGAGGTGAGGATTGAGGGACCAGTTTTAATAATCGCTATCTTCTAATTGTGTCGATATTTTTTTCCAAAATGTCTTATGGGCCTACCTCTCCGTAAGTGGCGCCCTCATTGAATAAAAAATCGTATCTTAGCATAGAAAATAAAGACTAAAGAATCCTATGTTGCGTTTGTTGCAAATAGGATAAGGTGTATTTTTACGTTGTTAAAACAGGACTCCAAAGTGTTTCGTAGTAAAGTAGTAAGCAAAAGTGTCAAAAACGGCCGTTTATGGTACTTTTGCTTACTACTTTGGATACGAAACACTTTCGAGTCCTGTTTCAACAACGTAGCTCTTTGTAACAAAAGCAACATATGATTTTTTAATCTTTATTTTCTATGCTTTGCTACGATTTTTTATTCAATGAGGGGTGCCACTTAGCGGCTCTATACCAATGATGTTATAAGTATAACATCATTGCTCTATACGCCTTAAGTCTTTTACTAAAACTATATAATTATTATGTAGAAAAAGAAAGATTTTATTTATTAGATTTGGTAATATTCACTAAAATATTTATCTTTCTTGTGTGGAATGAGGGACCACAGTTTAGTCGTTATATATTTTTTTATCTTTGATGCTCTGTGGTCTGTTTTTAGTAAATATCTTTACAAATTCTGTACTTAATATCTGAAGGGTCATCTGCAATAATGATAAATGTCCTTCGTTTATCGTTCTGAGATAATCGGGTTTTATGGTTATAAACGGTGAAAAAAAAACACAGTGTTTGAGATAGGAAAATAGTTTTTATTTATGATATAGGGCATGTATCATAGTAATAGTTCTTTGGAAAATAATCATTCTTAAGTAACTTTAATAATAATAAAAAATAAAAAAACAAGGTAAGTACTAAAAATTAAGGACAATAACGGTCAATGTCCACACTTTGACCAAGGTCAATAATGATAGTTGTCCTAGGTTAAAGAAAACGAAGTTAAAATAGCAATTAATCAACATTTAAATCTCTAATAGCAGCATTAGGAAGCTTATCGTAATAGTCTCTTGTTTCAGGCCTACAGAATCTTTTCAAAATCTGCAGGTCATTATACTTTTCCCTGGATATAGGGAGCCTGTCTTTATAAGCTAGACCTGGTAATTTAAATTCTCCCTCATTAATACCCTCCTTCATAGAGCGAAGACAAGCTGGTGTGTTAACCACAGATGATTCCCATGGACTATTACTAAAATTTCTATGAAACATGAGCCGTGGATGTTCTTTATGGACTCTAAATTCACGCACAGGTCTTGTGGGAAAAGGGCAAGTTTTCTTGTAAAACGGTTTTAGAAATGCAGTCCAGCCCTTGAATGCATCTTGTGAACATTCGATGACCTCGAAAGGTTTCGGTCTTTGTCGAGCTCCACGCACGTGATCAGCCCATTCTTCAGGAAGTTCAATCCTAGCCTTTTGATTTAAGAAGGCCATGTTTCGATCACATTCCATGTACGAGTGACCTCTTATTGGGAATACAACTTTAACAGATTCTAAGCGATGGCAACAGTGAACTATGTAGTGTAATACTCTAAAGATGGTGTAATTTTTGTTTTGACCGCCACATGAGTCACAAAAAATTATAAGAGCCTTGCACTGTTCGTCGATTTCATTAAATATGAAATTGAAGAGATGAGAGCCTACATCATCTGATCCTTTTCGTCCAATGCTCTCATCATATGCGAAAAAATATGATGAGGAATCAGCAAGCACATGTATATTAAACATAAAATAACTGAGCTGTCTTTTATAATATACATCGTTAGTAGAAATGTTCGGTATGGGAAGATTTTTTGAGAAATCCATTGCTATCGCAACTGTTGTTGCATCTTGCCTTGCTCTCAAACGAGCATTCCTTTTCCTATCATAAAAAACTTCAGCTTTCTTTTTGTGAGCCAAGTTTTCGATTTCTAATTTTCGAAGTTGAGACAAAATCTGAGATTTTTCCAAACCATCAGGAAGAGAAGCAATTTTTATTTCATAATGCTTTTTTTCTGCTTGGAATTCGTCGCAAGTTGAACATGTATCCATCCTGGGATAACCGAATGATATGTTGAAGTTTTTATTGAAAAAGTTTCGATATGATTCGTATGAAACTTTGTTATTTGGATGATGTTCATTAAACATTTTGTGAATTTTACGTATGTTCAACTCATCTGAGAGATATATTTTTTGACTTTCATGTAAATTGTAGTGGCCTTTTTTACCATTAACTGATTTTAAAGTGTCAATTTGCTTGTGCATCAAAACAGTAGTTTGCTTAGAAAGCTGTGTTTTAACATGTTTTCCTCGTTTATCCTTTTGAACAACGCCGTGCTCAGTCAAAGATTTTTGAATAAACTGAAGTCTTCTTCCAGTAATACCATGTAAGGATAAAAAAGCTTTTCTATACACAGGTACCTCGTAAGTATCATCATCAAGCAGACGAATCTTGTAATAGTATGCTTTATTATGTAATTTTGCATCTTCTTCTGCTACTCGCGGACGACGACGTTTTGCACATTAGTTAAGTTTATAAGCCCGCTTAAATAATTATCCTGATCATACCTGTTGTCGAAACTATTAAATTGCCTTATTATTCTTGCTCTCTGGTCTTCACTTATTGCTTCAAAACATTTAAGACGATCACAGTTGCAGGCATCGCCAATTTCATGTGACTGGAGTCGCAGTTTCTTTAAAACATCACTCATTCTGCCAGTCTGTTTTCTTTTCTTCGTATTCTTAGTCATTTCGTTGCTTTCAGACATAATTTTAAGAAGGAATTAACACTTTTTTATGTTTAATAACCTCAAACAACCTTACACAACGCCAGACGAATCGAGAATGACAGACAAAACAAATTGGCGGGATAAAAAAAGATGGCGACCTACGAAGCAATGGACATTGATCATTATTGCCGTGAACACCTGTGACGTTGAGCGTTCTAACCGTGTAGCCAAATATTAAAAACTCAATTATCTCGAGACTGGAAGCGATATTGCCAAGTTTGTAAACGTGATCGTAAACTGCATATATCAAGTAACTGAATGACGGTATTAGTTTGAATTGTAACATTTTTGGACATTTATCACTATTGCAGTGGACCCTTCATCTGTAGTCACAAATTCACAATACCTTAATTTTTCAGATACTTGCCGAGATCTGGCTAATTGTCTGTGAGAACCGAGGGACCGCACTTTAGGGGCTGTAGTTTTTAATATATTTGACTACAAATGCCCAGATTTGTTCTACAATAATTGCTTTATGTTTACGACTAAATCCTACGATTTTTATTTTGCGAAATATCAGTGTGCTGCTCAGTGTGTGTGAAGCATACAATTCTGTTAGAATCGATGCCAAATGTCATGATTTTGAAATACTTACATTTAAAATCAATTCTAACTGAAAGCTAGTTTCTAGTTTTAGATTCCTGCAAGTCTCCGCTCCGGTTGTGGAAACGCACCCTTAGAAAAGGGGTAAACGCCAGGGTAGCCCGCGAAATTCAAGTTTTTTAAACTTTGCAAGTCAGTATCAGGTTGTGTTGGTCAAAATACGATTCGCGGCCGTAGCATGTATAAGAATTATAATCATTAGAATCATCAATACAACTCAATTATAATTGATGTCAAATTTCATAAAACAAGTTCGGTAAATACGTACCTACTTGCTACGGCTGCGAATCATTTTGATCAACATACAACCTGACACTGACCTGCAAATTGCAAAAACGTGAGAAAAAGAAAATTTGAATTTCGCAGGCTGCCCTGTACCTACATTTCACCAGAGATTCTTTTTTTTTCATTTCAGGGAAATTAAGTGTTCATTGAAGAAAAGCATATGTCGTTTCCAAAATATGTTTATTTAAGTAGTCTGCAAAATACATAGTCTTTATATAACAAATAAATGTCAAAGCAGTGCATTCACTCTGAATATATTAGGATATAAGCACAAGGAAGCACTGAATAGGCGGCTTTACAATCGTAAATTATAGCCCTAATAAAAACTATCGAAATTGAGCAAGAATGGAGAATCAAACCGAGAAGTCCCTAAATTGCGACTGAAAAGTTTAAAACTTCAATTTTAAACTATCAACCCAAGTCGCAATTTAGATACCTACTCCTGATTAAACATTTATGATATTTAAAAATAGAATCATACAAAAATACCTAGCAAATAAAAGAACAATAAATATGTTACATATTAAATTATAATTTGAAAAAATCAAACAACGTCGAAACTCAGTCAAAGAAAAACTACTGCGATTGTGCGTCCGGAATGAACAGGTCAAACATACTAAACGAGTCAAAATAAAGAAGTCTCAGACATGAAGAGTTACCAAAGTCGCTTAGCCTAAAATACTTTCGCCAACAACAAAACCTCTATTAGGTATGTTCAAGAAATCCCAACTCCACAATCATCAGATTGTAGTTAAGATTTGATGAGCAGCAGTAACAAGAGGACACTAAAAAACTAGCCTTATTCACTTAGGAATAGGGTTTAGAATTCTGAGAATTAATACCTAAATCTTATTTTAAATTTAGAAATCAGACGTGTCTCCAGATGGGCATTGTGACAGGCATTGGTCGAGGTTGATAGATGGCAGTTTGTGTGTTCATGTAGTCATATGGCAGGTTGATGCAGCTTGGCATTGGAGACATGGAAGGGTAGACTGGCGCGAGCGGCGGTGGCGGCGGCATGGACTGATTTATGAGGTCTGCTTTCAGCATCTGTAATCAGGTATATTTCACTTAAAATGAAAATTTGAATCATCTATAATGGTTCATGGGATACAGCCTGCTGACAGACAGACAGCGCAGTCTATAGTAATTGGCTCTTCAGGTACAGAACTAACAGGTATTCCTAATATTTCATAAAAATCAAATATCAATATTATTTCACTCAATTTCCAAATATATGTATACAGAACTTCCTTGAAGAAAGTTGTTCACTTCGCAGTATCTAAAAGATGACCACCCATTTTGTGCAAAATTCAAAAAGTTTGAAACAAAATCTACATACCTTAATAACTTGCAATGCACTTTCAGCAGCCTCAATGTGCGCCTGTTGCATGGAGTAGCACGGTCTTGTTGCCAGGGGTCCAAGTCTTCGAGGTACATTCAGTAGGGGTTTGCCAATATGAGGCAACTCCACTCTTCCTATCCATATCTCTGTGTTTGTAGGGTCAATGTACTTCTGGTAGTTATAGACTGGAGCTGCCCACATGTATCTGGAAAGATACATTAAAATATTATAAAACCTTCCAAAAATAAACAAAAAAAGTGCAAAATAACGAACTGTTTCTGGTTTTGTTTCTTCGTTCTTTGACACAAGACTAGTTGTGGTTCCCCATAAAAATGTGTTAACAATACATGGACAAACAATCACAGTAATCGAGAGTCATTTGCCATTAGTTATTAAAGAATTCCACTGTCTATCTCCATACCTACGATACGGACTGTCTATTATCACTGTCCATTTCCACCAATCCCCACTGGGCCTGTGTAGTTGACGGCCCACACCCTCTCACAGAGAGGCCTGTGCCACAGCAGTGGGGACATAAAAGGCTGATGATGATGATTGTGTATCTCTGTAGACCAGATCCTAATGCATTATATACTAAAACCTTCCTTGAAAAATATTCATTTGAATAACGAAAACACCAGCAATCAAATCAGTAGTTTCGAAAACAAACAAGCATACATATGGGTCGAATAGAGAAGTCTGTTAAAAAGAAAAATTGTTTTATGGTTCCGATTAGTGCAAAATTTGCTTACCTGTTACACATCGAGTCAAGCTTAGCTGGAGCCATTGAGTAATCTTTAGACGCATATGGGTAGCAAGAAGAATTCATGTCCAATGATGACCCACAAGAAGACTCCCCGGCACCTCCTGAACCAATACCTTCATCTTCTTTAGTCGGAGATGTTATGTATTCCTTCTTTTCCAACTGTTGCTTGTACAGCAAGAGGGTTTGAGACAGGTTAAAACTATTGTTGAACTTTGCATTGCCTCTGTTCATCTTTTGAATGCGGTAAATTTCACGAACAACTGGTTTTGCCCATCTTATCTCAATATTGCTCCCGTCAATTTCAACATTCTGCAACTTAGCCAAAGCAAACTCTGCATGCTCACGTTGATAGAAGTGGATGAATGCATAGTCATAAATCTTCTTAACCCTCTCAATTTGATTGTTGATAGCTGCTTCAAACATAGCTTGAATGGTTTCAGGTGTGGTCTTGATTTGGAAGTTCCTTGCGTAGAGCACCTTCACCTGCAAAGAAATGCAGGTTTTATTAATTAAAATGGTCATGGCAATTAAATAAATTCACAGGTGTTGGCTCATATTGATATAAATAAACAATCGCCATGCGACACTTATTGTAAACTTGAGAACACTTGCTTTAGATAACAGGCTTAGAGCAAACAAGTGTACAGAAAGATTAAACAAAATTGGCAATAGCAGTAATAATTCTGTAAGGACAAATAAATAGCAAAAAAAAAAAACGCTTCACAAAATAGTTTAAATTTAAAAATGGATGCTATTGCTATTGAAATTCGCACGCATTAAAATATATTAATAAAATTGCAATGGAGTCTTTGAACTGGACAAGAGAAATGCAGTAGGACAATAAACAATAACTTGCTGCGCAATATATTAGAATTTGCTCACTCTTTGCATCTGCTCGTCGTCAACATCGGGCTCTGGTTCCGCCCAGTCCACCATCACCTCTTGGTCCCAGATCTTCACGCAGCCAGGAACAAGCGCGCGGCGCGCCATCGCCGCTGCACGGTGAGAGGAGAACTCCACGAACGCGAAGCCGCGGTTCAGCCTCTTGTCGTAACAGTTCTTGTATAGGATCAGGTCCACGATCCCATCCACGCGCTTCGTCAGTTCTTCAAACACTTCCTCCTTAGTCTTTGTCTTCGGAATGTTACCGACGAACAGGCGACAGTTATCGACAGACTTGACGACACCAATGTGGCGCCGCGGTCTTATCTCCATGCCGTTCAGCTCCTTCACAGCCCTGGTGGCTTCAGACTTCGTCGTGTAAGTCACGAAAGCGTAACCCCGGTTGGAACCCGAGAAATCCATCATCAGACGCATTTCGTAGATCCTACCCACTTTCGAGAACACTGGAACTAGTTCATCTTCGAAGATTTCTCTGGGCAGCTTACCAATGAAGACTTCGCAACCTTTCTGTGGCGGGGGGCCCGTCCAGTTCGGAGGCGGCCCGAACCTCCGTTGGCCGTTGTGCTGCACCAGCGGGTACCCCGTCTCCTGCATCAGGTCGAGGAGCTTCCGCGTCATGCACTTGCCTTCCTCTGCCATTTTACTGATTAGAATAATCAAGAACAATCAACTGATCCAACACAAGTTGTAAATCAAATGAAATCCGTTCGACGAAAAAGCGGCGAAACCAAAGTGGCGGTTCCCTTTATAGTATTGCCGACAAGCCGACAAACATCGTGCGGCGGTTGTGACGTAGCAAACGGTTTGAATTTCCCGCCGGTTTTGTTTACGTTGCGTAAATTAATGTTTGTTATGAATCTCTTGTAGACTTAAATTATAATGGTCTATTATTAAAATATAACAATTACTATGCTATGATTTATATTTTTTTTTATTTACTTAATTTTTTTTAATTTAATCTTATTTACAAATTAAATTAACATAGTTTTGAGTACTCAACGTCGGTGTCTCAAAGAGGGGGTAGGTACTTGCAAAATAATATGAGCTCCGTTTCCTGACGTTTATTTTTATATTTTATAATTAAAACACGTGAAAGCTTAACAAAAAAATAAACTTACTTATTTACGTTTTTTAAAATGATTGATTAATTACCAAATTTTCTTAACAAGTACTTCATTATTTTGTTTAGTTTGCGAGTTGTGGATTGTAAACCTTTAGAGAGACGTAATTAAAAGCTGGAATTAACGTAAATCTCATAAATAAATATGTTGTAATTAATAAAACACAGTAGACGTTATTAAATGACCTTACTAAAATAATAGATGTTATATGAATTCAATACGAAGACCCGTTCTATCCTAAAAACGTTATAAAATACTGATGTTCTTGTAAAATTAATTTTATAAATTTTTAAACAATAAATAAACAAATTAATACTTTAAAATTCATTCATTAGTTTTATTATCAAAAAATCAGTAATTTAGAATTAACATTCAGTTGAGCAGCAATAGATGGCGCTGTTACCAATAACATAATAAGACATAAATTAGGTGTTCGGGTAATCCCCGTTTTCTCTTATTTACTTAAGTACACTTAGGTACATAAAACACTTTCTAAATCTAAATGGAAAATAAGTAGGTACTATTTACCATTGCGGGTAAATATACCTACACGAACGGGACTAGTAGAGGAGGCGTGGAGATTGGCACGAGAAAGGAGAGACCTTTATTATCTATCAGCAGTGGGCGAAGTCGGGCTGAGGATGATGGATGATGATGAAGTACTTTTTCTGGTTACACTTGTAGGGCTGATTGTTACAACTCTCTGTTAATTTTATCTCTATGAGAGAATCACATCATGTCTAGTAGAGGAAGGCTTACAAAACGATGTACTTACGATGATAAGATATGCCGATTTAGGACTCTAATGACGGCATAGAGATTTATAAAGTAAAGCCGCACTAACTTCAAATCAATTGAGATATAAGGGCCAAAATGACTTCCTATCAGCGTTATAAAAGGCCGCGGGTCTATTGGAGATGCGCGAAGTAGCTAAGCGATGAAACTAAGCTATGTAACTATGTGTCCCGTTCCACTAGTGCTAAGCTGAGTAGCTGCGCGAGTAAGGTGTACTATGAAGATGCGCAAAGCATAGATCAACTGGAGTAGTAGATTTTTTGCTTCAACGATGACATGAATACACTTGTACGTGTACGCGCTACGCGCACTAACTAGGATACTCTGCTAGGTCTGCTCCGTACTCTACAAAGCTAGCAAGCATGCATCCGTCGCTTTAAATGGTATGGAATATACTCAGCTGAACCCTGTTTCACGAGACTACGCTAAGCTTTGAACATCGATCAAACCTATTAGTGGAAATCAGACATATCCATAGCTTTGCATCTTAGCACATCTCTAGTGGAACCGATTGCCCAATGGGTCTTGTGATCAGTAACAATCATTTAGGACTTTCGATAGTCTTTATGGCTGGTAGCTTGTCACTTTGTCAAAAGTCCAAAGACAGGAGTATGATGATACCCGGGCCTGCGGACGGATAGCTCGCCGTCCGATCAGCACCAGGCCCGTGAGTCGACGGCGCGTAGTGTTCCACGCGCGCCTCAAAGAGATTAGTGTCAGCCACCACTGACGGGGCCCATCGTGGCCGGTGCCTGCATGCCTAGGGATAGCAGATAAATACTGAAAATGAGTTACCGCACCCCTGGGCACTCAGGCAGGGAAGGGACAGGGGTGGGTTTTAGTCAAGTTTAAGAGTCTGACACGCCCTCCCGCTCCACCCAGAGCGGGAGAAGTCATTGGATGATTTCCCACCCCACAAAAAGAAAGGAGTATGATGATGAGATAAAAGACTGAGGCAAGGCAACCATTGTATATTCTTACAAGAAACAGGTTATTAAGATCAAAGGCGCAAACTTTAAAATCCATGGGTGATCAATGAGCTCATGCCCATTTGAATTCATCAAATCATCGTTTAAAATAATAACTGGAAAAGTGCGAGAAGAAAAATGTATTGCACTCGCAAATTTTAGCACCTGGCCTCGGTTCAGTTGGATTTTCTTTTTATCTACTGTTTATACAGATGTGGAATCACAAGCACCCAAGGAGTCGGCGCCCCTGATTAAGGATCTACTAGCGGCCAAGTGGCGCCCTCATTGAATAAAAAATCGTAACATAGCATAGAAAAGAAATATTCAAGAATCCAACGTCACGTTTGTTACAAAGAAGATAAAGTATTTTTACGTTGTTAAAACAGGTCTCAGAATGTTTCGTATCCAAAGTAGTAGGCAAAAGTGTCAGAAACGGCCGTTTTTGGTTGGATTGTGAAAAGCACAAAACACAAAAATAAAACAGTAAATTCAAATTCAATAATTTTAATATGACCTCAAATACACAACACGTACAAAATAATTAAATCCTTAATCAGTACATACAGCATTCGGTAACATTCAAAGCAACATTACATACGAAACTATAGTTTGAGTATCTCTAACACTAATAAAAAGTATCTTACTTAATGATGATAAGGTTGAAATTAGATTGGCACGGTATCTATATTTATAATCGAAATGTAGCTAAATTCTTTTAAAACAGTAAACTTGGACTCTTATGGCAAAGATCATAGATTTTAACGAATATGAGCCTTTTCATAAGCAAATAATGAATCTAATCTAAATCATATCTGAAAAAGCGAACTTGAGCATGTTTTTCTTACAAATTAACCTTAAAAGCTGCACATTAAGGTTAATATTCGTCTAAATTGCGAACACAAAATACGATCTATGAATCTTGTTTCTATACTTACACCAAAACAACTATGTGGGTTATCCATATTTAAACAGACTGCTGATTTCGTCATATGTATGGTTACGGGGTTTATTCCACCCCTCATAACTCACTATTAACTCAAAATTATGTAATTAATCATCTATACTATTACAAATGTGAAAATTTCTGAGGATGGATGTATGGATGTTACGCAAAAAATACTGAACGGATTTTGATGAAACTTTAACAGTAATACAGAGCTTCGAAGCCGCTGGCAGAAGCTAATAATTGGATAAAGCATAGTTAGATTCAAAGGTTAATACCCCCCCCATAACGGATGCAAGACGAAAATATGGTGACTACATCAACAGTTATTGTATTATATACTTTCTACTTAAGACACAGAGTCCTGCAATGCAAGCTACATCAGAACTTAGCAGTAAGATCTCATAGTTGGAGATTACAAAGATACTGTTTTTAACTTAAAACTAAAATTATCACAATCAATTTAAGACATACAAGCAGATCTTTGAGATACATGATGAAAATATTGGACCCTGTCATAGGAAATGTGATATAGGAAAATTTTAAGTTCTTTTTGTAAGAAAATAAAATTGATATATGAACGCTCGTGAAATATATGAGAAAGGGTTAATCATATAGATGTTTTCATTGCCTCATAGTCAAAGACCAAGTTTCGGAATAGAATCAATCAATCTGCTTAGTCTTATCCCAACTATCTTGGGAACGGCTTCCAGTCTAACCGGATGCAGCTGAATACCAGTATTTTACATGGAGCGACTGCCTATCTTTTTTTTATTGTTGATAGGCACGCGTTTGATCACTATCTCACCTGATGGTAAGCGATGATGTGGTCGAAGATGGAGCACGCTTGCCTAGAAGTAACCTATTCACTCTTGACTTAAAGACTCCCAGGTTGTAGCTATCAGGAAACACAGACTCCGGCAGGGAATTCCACTCCCTAGCTGACCTAAGTTTCGGCAAAGAATTTATATTACTGCAAAATTAACGTGACCAATTTCATTGTCAAAATCGCGTTAACTGCTTGATTGAATTTCACAAGACAATCGTATCACGTGACTTGCGTACTTCTGGTAATGCGTGGTCATATTTTAGACACCGTTTCTGCCCATAGAAATGACCAACTTTCTTCAAGGAAACCATCGTAAATATTACAAAAATAAATTGAACACACCATACAAAATTATCATCCACTGATCAAAATAAGTATGCGAGGTCCCGAGATGATGAAAAACAATTGAACTCGCGCGCGACCGCCACTGACACCGCTACGCGATTCGCTACGAGGGCGTAGTCGTCGTAGCACTCGTAGCGAATCGCAAGGCGCGTTGGGCATTTTTGTTAAAGTTTTCACTTCTCTCGGCACTCCTGAAATGCCACTAGTTTTTTTTCTTCTGAATTGACTATTACTTTCTTGAAAAAAGTTGTTTATTTCTATGCGCAGACGCAGTGTTTAAAATATGACACACTGTGACAGTTACACTCTGTGTTTTGTAACTCATCGATCAGATGTACCGGAGAGTCAAAAGCTTACGCTACAGAACGAATAGTACTCAAGTTTTTTTTTTTAACATCAATTTCATACAGTCAACAAGGTCCTAATAAATAGCAAAGAAGCTTTTACAATGATAAGAGATACAATATATCCATATATGCGAGGTTACAAAATATACACATCGTTTAATATATTACGGGTAAATAAACAATACATTTCTAATCATTTAGGAATATTTACACCAAAGAGGATAATTATATCATATAATTCTTGCACTCAAAATAAAACATAAAAATGGAATGTCTTTTTACACGGACGGATAAAGACAACATTAAAGCTTTAAAAATAACAATATCAGCAAAATATACATGAATTTTATACATTTTCACCAACAGCAATATAAGGTGTGAAAATCCTTAGTCAAATAAAAAGGGACAAAAAAAAAACTAAAAATTATGTCTTAAAAACTAAACTGAGTTTAAAAAATAATCTAATACTCTAAGAGACATCATACAATTGTGTCAAACACTCGAAATGAACAACTGAACATGTTTTTATCTGAACACAGATCAAATTAAATAATTATTAACAAACGACCGGACATATTTGCGTTATGTCGCTTAAAATATGCACTTTATGTAATAGATATATGGCTTATTTTGGAATGTACAAAAAACGCAAACATTTGGGCAAGTTGGACGTAATACACAGAGGCAACGGGATGCATACATTGATTTGTGATTGATTCATAAATTGCGTGATGGCCACAAAGGAGAACGGCATTTACGCTTTGCAGTCAAATTGCGTTAAGGGTTTACCTCCCCATAAGTGGCGCCCTCATTGAATAAAAATTCGTATCTTAGCATAGAAAAATAAAGATTTGGTACTTTTGCTTACTACTTTGGATACGAAACATTTTGAGTATTGTTTTAATCACGTAAAAATACCTTAACCTATTTGTAACAAACGCAACATAGGATTCTTTAATTTTTATTTTCTACGCTTTGCTACTAATTTTTATTCAATGAGGGCGCCACTTGGCGGATATATACGCCTTAAACTAGTTTTGACCAAATTCTGAGTTATACATGACGTCGATTAGCAGGGTGAAACTCCTGGCGTTTTGCAGAAAATAATGGAGTGTTGCCGACAGTGACAAATCGTGGGAAATTCAACTTTAATGCACTAGTATTAAGGTACACTAATAGTAATCATTGCCTTAGTAGTACTAGTGTAGCTCCCGACTGGTAAACCAGTTTACCAGAACAATAGATTTTCTATTGTGTCTGTTGTCCGGTAACAGACACATTAAACGTAAAAAGAAATGATTTTGTAGTGTTGCCTCTGTGTGCATTTTACTCTCTCTCTTCTTAAAACATCAAAAACAAAATACTATATTACAGTTCATAAAACATTCATAGATCGCTCAAATTCAATACTCACATTTTTAACACCTATTAAAAATTTCATATAGTATCACATTATTTACATTTCTGAGTTCTGATCCAAGCCCTTATTATCGTATCCTCTGGCCGTAGTGACCGAGGCGCCATCTGTGTCGAAACTAGCGTCGGTGTCGAGTTCAACAACCCAGGGTTGAAGTTCCGCTGAACAAAATAGTCCGTAGACTATGGCGCCTATTAGGTAGATGGCGCTGGAAATGAAGAATACGATGCGCCATTGTTCCGCAGTCTGAAATGGGAGAACAAGGTTTTAAATTTTAATATAGTGATACCACTGAATAGAAAAACAAGTGAAAGTGGCCTTGCAGCTATCCGACACGTGTCACAATTATGCGGAAAAAATGTAAAATAATAACAACCTTCGTTAGTTGTAATAAGTCTTAACGCGTCAGACCCCTCGCGTCGCCATAACAATAGGTTTTTAATTGTCTGCTAATGAGGGGTTTGACGCGTTAATGTTGTATGGACAATAAATAAGCTTTTCGTCAAAATTGAATTTATTGTTCATACAAAATTAAGACTTATTACAACTAACGAAGGTTGTTATTATTTTACATATTTTTCCGCATAATTGTGACACACGCTGGATAGCTTCGTGGGCACTTCCACATGTTTTTTTTCTATTCTGTGAGTGATACAATGTTACTACAATTAGGAATTAAGGATTTAGAAAGGTAATATGAAGAACAAAATATACTGAAAAACCTCAGTTTAGTAGTCAGATCTAGCTATTATAAAAAAAAATATGTTCGGCTTCACTACTAAGTGAAGATTCAAAAGCTACCACTCCTTGATTCGGATAAAATCTAGGCAATTTTTTTTTTATTCGCGAACAACTTTTAACAGAAGAAAATATATAATTATGGCAGTTTGACATATTTTCAATGCAAAAATTCATTTTATCTGAAGGTTGACGAAACAGCCCTTAGTCATCTATGATAAGGAATAAACATTAAAGACGCAGAATTAACACCTCGTTATGCGGGACATGGTACTCCATAAGGAATTCCACGCGTTAAAAAAAAAAAGCCGGCAACCCTAAATGCACTTGGCGTGTCGGACTTCGTACATTTAGGGTTCCGTACCAAATGAGGAAATTATCAATTAAAAATTCTGATTTATCAATATATTGGTATTTGTTAGTAAAATATACGTAATAAGTAATAACAAACATTATCACCAAATTTCAAGTTCATCGGTGAATGGGAAGTTAAAAAAAAATGTTGTGTGTACTTATGTACGCACGTAAGAAGTTATACTTCTTTGACGTAACAAGATAAAAAACCAAACTGTCACAAACTTTGCAAAAGGAAAACAATCATTCTACATGAACCACAGACCATAGCTAACTTCAGGGTGTCGGTTCTAGCTAACTTCAGGCTGTAGGATTTTTGTGACGGTGTGCGCGGGGATCGTAAAAAAATACTCTCATCATTTTTCCCTAACGCGCCAAAAGAAGTATAACTTCAAAAATTCTTCGGCACAAGACGGACAGACGGACACTTGAGTGACAGCAATAGGGCTCCGTAAGCCTTAAAAAAAGGAGTTAATCCTAGTAGTAGTAGTAGTAATTATAGGAGGGTTGTCCTGAAAAGATCGCTTTTAGCGATAAGGCCGCCCATTGTGTCACCCTATGTAAAATTTTCTTCATTTATATGTTCTGTAATCTAAATGATGTACATAATAAAGAGTATTCTATTCTATTAATGGATGAATGATTGATTAAATAGTGCACAGGTACCTTATCAGTAACAATAGAGCCAGCCAGCGCGGGACTGATGATGCCGGGTAGCGTGGCCACCGTGTTGGACAGCCCCATCAGGACGCTCGCGTGTGGAGGCGCAATGTCCAGGTGGTTCACACTGGAAATGTTTACAAGATACTTCGCTTATTGTGATATTTTTACATGGATGGACAAATTTATTGTTTTTCACATAATATGCTGTGCTTTTACCCGGGCCTGCGGACGGCGAGCAGTGGGTAGCTCGCCGTCCGATCAGCACCAGGCCCGTGAGTCGAGATTAGTGTCAGCCACCACTGACGGGGCCCATCGTGGCCGGTGCCTGCATGCCTAGGGGTAGCGGATAAATTCTGAAAATGAGTTACCGCACCCCTGGGCACTCAGGCAGGAAAGGAACAGGGGTGGGTTTTAGTCAGTAAGAGTCTGACACGCCCTCATTGTATGATATCCCACCCCTCCAAAAAAAAGGGTAAAAGTCTTCTTCATATATAATTCGATTCAAAGTTAATGACTTGTGTGAAATTCGCGTTTCGCTGCGCAGTACCCCTTCCCTCACCGGGCCTGCGGACGGCGAGTAGCGGGTAACTCGCCGTCCGATCAGCACTAGGCCCGAGAGTAGACGGCGCGTAGTGTTCCACGCGCGCCTCAAAGAGTTGTCAGCAAAGGACGGGGCCTGCCACGGCCAGTGCCTGCCCGGGGGTGGAGGATAAATTCGAAAGAGTTACCTCGCCCCCGGGCGCGTAGGGCAGGGAGGAACAGGGGTGGGTTTTAGTCAGTAAGAGTCTGACACGCCCTTCCGCTCCACCCTAGAGCGGAAGAAGTCATGAGATGATTTCCCACCCCCCCAAAAAAAAAAAAAACCCCTTCCCTCAACCCCGCTGTCACATGAATTTGCCGCGGAAAGTGCCGATCGGCTTTAATTCTACCCGTAGCTATAGCAAGAACAAGTTTTGGTTAACTTTTTTCTTAGAGATTGTTGAGAACAGTGACACTCTGGGAGTGCCGACAGAAGTGAAAACCTGAACAAAAATGCCCATCGCGCCTCGAGATCCGCTACGAGTGCTACGACACTACGCGTCGTAGCACTCTCGTAGCGAATCGCGTAGCGGTGTCGGTAGCGAGCGAGTTCAATTGTTTTTCCCCATCTCAAAACTGCCCAACGCGCCTGAAGTTTTCACTTCAAAAATATATATCTTAAAGTATCTTTACCTGAATCCCGACCAGGCGAATCCTCCGAGCCCGACTGCAATGGTGAGGAACACCAGACATCCTGTCACTGTTGAGGAATACGCCGCCGCTACCATGAACACCGTCTGGAATTGTTCAAATAAATCATTAAGGCTCAGTTGTTTATTATTTTTTACCCGACAGCGCAACCGTAAAGACAAGGTTATGTTTTACTATTCAGCATCGTAGAAGTCATAGTAAGATTTATTCTGTAAGAAAAAGGTGACCGTGAACATTGCAGTTGATGGTAGAATTTATAATTAATGAAAATCACGGAATAGAGAAAACAAGCGGTAAATAAGTTCAATTTTGACGAAAAGTCTTATTTGATGTTCATACAAAATTAAGACTTATTACAACTGTCGAAGGTTGTTATTATTTTACATTTTTTTCCGCATAACAGAGCCTTTAGACAAAATACATTTCTGTTAACGTTAACGCTAACGCTTCGTGCAAAATGTATGGCAACGACATTACTGGGCGTGAGTCACGTGACAGTTCTCTCTGCGGGTAATGTCCTTGCCATACAAAGGCTCAGGGATAGTCCAGGAAAAAAAAATCTATTTAGTCCGTAAGGTAAGTTAGATTATTATAAAATATTGATATATATAAAATATCGTATTTTGTGCTTTATCAAATCAATAAAAAAAATAAAATAAAACGCCTCAAAGTTCAGGAGTGGTGGCTTGTTACGTCACTTTTGAGTAAATATGGTACAATTTTAACTCGTGTGACGTCATGCGAAAATTCAACGCACTGTATCGTCTTTATTTTTTATTTACAAAAGAAAAATACATGTAAGTATAATATTTTTTGTTTACAAAAGAAAAATACATGTAAGTATAATATTTTTTGTTTACAAAAGAAAATACGTGTATAATATTTTTTAGTAATCTAACTGACAGACTACTTAGACTTTTTTTTGTCATCAACCCTATTGTGACACGCGTCGGATAGCTGCGTGGGCACTTCCACTTATTTTTCTATTCCGTGATGAAAACCACTATAGAAATATAAGAAAAAAGAAAGAAAAACTGTTTATTCACGTGAAAGCGACGCACATACATTTAGTTACATAAGAACAGAATGAATACAAAATATATCCTAGACGGAAATATGCACTACCACGCGAAATGGCTAACGCTCAGCTTATTGCAGTGGCCCGTGCACGCAGGCACGAATCCACAGCCTCATCATTCATCATCATTTCAGCCGAAAGACGTCCAATTTTGGACATTGTCTACCCCGAGTGTCGCTACAGCGACTGATCCTGTGCGTCTCGCATCCATCGGATTCTCACGACCTTCACCAGGTCATCAGTCCACCTTGTGGGAGGTATTCCAACGCTGTCGCTACTCCAGAACATTTCGACCCCATCGAACATCTGTTCTGAGGGCCTAGTGTGAGTTTTTTAACGCACTCGAACGCGTTTGCGTAAACGTCAATTTGTACTAAAACTGTATAAGCGCCGCGTGGTGGCAATAGCGGGTAACCTCTTTTTTTCTATACGATTTGACATAAGCGAACGTTTACGCAAACGCGATTGAGCGCGTTAAAAAACTCACACTAGGCCCACTGCAAGTAATCTGCCCTGTCCTTGGCGATTCTTCGGGCTATGTCAGTAAACTTAATTGTACAGCAAAAAGTTTCATACTGTATTTCCATTTAACCGTATAGACAATGAGAGTTGACGCGTGAACTGTCAACTTTTTACACTATAGAGCTGTGTATATGCGATAGCTGGTTAGGGTACAACACCCTATGACCGGGGATAGCGGATAAATTCGTAACAGAGTTACCGCTCCCGTAGGCACTCAGGCAAGGAAGGAACAGGGGTGGGTTTTAGTCAGTAAGAGTCTGACACGCCCTCCCGCTCCACCCAGAGCGGGAGATGTCATTGGATGATTTCGCACCCCAAAAAAAAAAAGGGTACAGAACCCTCTGCCAGGGTCGCGGGAGTGTTTAAAAGAATCACCGCGGCTCTAGCCACAGGCAACTGAAGGACCACGGGTGGATTTAAGCACGGGTTCTAATCTCGAACAAAGAAAACTTAGTTCAAATAAATTTCACTAAATGGCGTAATATGCATCGATTTCTTATTGAAGTTAGTAACATTAATATTTTGACGAAAAAAAATGATAAAAACTGTATTTTTTTTATTTAATAAACTACCCTAAGCATAAAATTGTGGAATGATTGGCTCCTAATTCAAATTTAGATGTTTATTGGAACGAATCCTCAGTCACTTTTCTTGTACCAATAGATGGCGCTGTTTGAAGTTTTAGAGTTTATCCATTCGCCTCTTTAAAATTTGTATAGTGACACATTTTGCAACAGTAAAACGGGGGCCCAATTCTGTAACTTTAAGTTACGCAACACGTCATCGACACTCTATCGACACACTACAGACATTATTCTGCCACTGTTGCAAATTTGGTATTCTGCAAAAACTTCAAAACGATATTGACATATTATAATAGACCAGACTACCAATTATTACAATAGTCTTATTATTTTTATTTATTTATTAAAAATTACGTAAATAACACCTTAACAGCATAACGCCAAAGCAATGTTACTACCACAAAATACAATTTGAAATACTAATGAAAAACAAATTAAATTACAATTAAAATAACAATCGAAAAAACAATCAAAAACACAATTAAAAAATACAATTAAGAATACAATTTAAAATACTATTAAAATAGAATTCTAAATAAATGATACAAGTCAAAATACAATTCAAAATCCAAATCAAAATACAATTATGGCGTTTCAATGGCACTACAGTGGCAAGTCAATGACCATAAATAATTTGTAGAATACCAAATGTCAATGACTATTCTATCGAGACACCACTGACACACTACCGACACACTATTGACAAGTTAGTTATTTTACAGAATTGGGCCCCTGTTATGAAGTGCCAAAAATACTATAAATTAATTCCTCAATGTGTGAGAAAATATTGATAAGACTTTATGTAAATTCATTCAACTTGCAAGCCGTCGCTGCTAACACCATCTAGCGAGGTGTAGAGGACGGGCCCGAACGAAGAAAAAAAGTTGCTTGTGCAAGTCGAAAACCCGTAGTTACGGCCGTACCGTTTCTTTGTATGGGATGAGGCATCTATACGCTAGTTTTATATTATCTGTGGTTTTAGTCAGTCAGTCTGACACGCCCTTCCACTCCACGCAGAGCGGGAGAATATTTGATATTATATTTCATGATTTCTCACCCTAAAAAAAGGCTAAAAACCCATGGCTACCTGTGACAGGAAGGCTCCACAGTTGAACAGCTTCCTGATGTTAGTCCTGGTCATGATGCCGCGACGCAGCAGCCAGTCGGCGAGGTGTCCCGCCACTTGCAGCACGATGGCCATCGCGAGGTAGGGCACGGCTGACAGCAAGCCCGTTTGGGATGTCTCGAATTTGAATACGTCTGAAAAGTAGGTATATGAATAGTGTTATTGTTTTGTCTTGATGAGGTATTTCATTTTTTTTTTTTGGGGGTGGGTAATAATCCAATGACTTCTCCCGCTCTGGGTGGAGCGGGAGGGCGTGTCAGACTTTTAACCCACCCCTGTTCCTTCCTTGCCTAAGTGCCCAGGGGCGCGGTAACTCTGTTTCGAATTTATCCGCGACCGAGAGTGGTGTGGATGACCGAAATAATAACTCTTCACTTCTTGAATACTTTTTTAATTAATTTTATAAACTTCTTACAATAATTAGCAATCGTTTTACGACTAATTTTGCTTCTAAAGAATCACAATGTGAGTGTGTGTGTTTGTAATGTTTGTTACTTCTTCACGCTCAAACTGCTGGACCGATTTGGATGAAATTTTATATGTAGATAGCTTATACCCTGGATTAACACGTAGGCTTTTATCCCGGTCTACGCGGGTAACTACGGGGCGAAGCTAGTAATCATCATACCTTGCATAAAAGTAGGCAGAAAGGTCAGCAGCGTGTAAAAGCCCCAGTTCTCGCTGAAGTGGGCCATGACGATGGCCCACACTGGCGGTGACGTCAGCATCGCCTTCCACGGGTGCCGGATCTTTGAGCCTTCCACTGCTTGAGTGCCGCGGGAGTCCTGGAATGTGGGGAGGATTGACTTGTTTAGTAGTTGTTAGAACATGTAGGATCTTGTTTTTTATGAGGTAGCGATTCGTCGCTTCTAAGTAGTATAGTAGTCGATTCTAAGACCACGTATGTCAAAATCGGGAACATTTCATGAGAGAAAATAAACTGTTTAGCAGTACGTAGGGTACACTACATAAATACGAAAAACTTTATTCCGTCAGTCACAAATACGAATTTCAAAATACCGATTTTCATAATTCCGAATTGTTCAAAATTAACAAGACTTATCATTACTCCTTTTTTTATAATTCCTAAATTTCAATATTCCTAACGTTTATAATTACTATTCTCAAAATACCGAGTTTCAATAGATCGAATAACAAAAAGTCCAACTTAATGATAATTAATTAATTATAATTAACTTAATTATAATTCGAAACATCAAAAATACGAATTCCGATGATTAAAATACCGATTAATACCAATTCTGAAATAAAAACGCCTTGTAAAACTGAATAGCAAGACAAATAATTGCTCGTCAGAGAGAAGTATGATAATATGTTTGGTATGAGGACTTTAATAGTCACAGTTCTAAAATAACCGAAGTGATTCATCAATAATACAGGGCATTTGCAGCATGCAAGCAGACATGCAGCATGCAAGCAGGCATGCAACATGCAAGCAGGCATGCAGCATGCAAGCAGGCATACAGCATGCAAGCAGACAATCAGCAGGCTCCGCGCCTACGCGGGCTTAAATTACACTCTAGAGTAGGGCAGACAAGACTGCGTGAAGTCGGTTTTGCAGCGATTCGTTTCTGTCACTAAATTTTGTAGCACAACATGTTGACTTTTAGTTTATTCGAAATATTGAAAATCGGAATGTCGTTTTTCGGACCGACCCCTTCGAGCATTTGATTCTTTGAACGTATGAAAATAGGAAAACTAACAAATCGGATTTACGACTTTCGGTAAAATAAATTTCGTGCTTTTTAATAATATACATTATAATTCTTAGGTATTATGAAATTCGGACTTTTGAAAATTGGAACATCGAAATTTGGAATAAAATATTTCGGAGTATTTGGGTATTCCCCAGTACGTAACTCAGTTTTTTGAAAAAAGTGAGTTGTGCCCTGGTGCTATGGCAATCCCACTGAGTTACGTGATTTTGCTGTGTATTTTATGTACAACACAGACATGTGTTGTTTTTACGTGACTGCCCCAGAATGAGGATAACGTTTTCGAAAGTTTGTGTGTGTTAAAATCCTCCTGTTTGGTTGTCAAACGCAGCGTTTTTCAATTCCCTGACGAATGATATAAGTAACGTATTTTGTCAAAATAATGAGTTACGTGGTTTTAGAAATTAATTTTGTGGTCTTGAATATTTTTTCTTTCAGTCACTTGGTACAAAATACAAACACGCTACTGTATTTGATTAAAATCACACTATCCTACTAATATTATAAATGTGAAAGTTTGTGAGTTGTATGTTTGTTACTTCTTCACGCTCAAACGGCTGGACTGATTTGGATGAAATTTAGTATGTAGATAGCTTATAGCCTGGATTAACATATAGGCTACCTTTTATTCCGGTCTAGGCGGGTAAAACCGCAAGGCGCAGCCAGTAATATTATAAAGACGAAAGTTTGTGAGTGTGTATGTTTGTTACTTCTTCACGCTCAAATGGCTGGACTGATTTGGATGAATTTTGGTATGTAGATAGCTTATACCCTGGATTAACACATAGGCTACTTTTTATGCTGGTCTACGCGGGTGAAACCACGAGGCGCAGCTAGTTATACATATAAAATCAACTAGCTTTTCCACCACCCTCTCACAGAGAGAGGAGGCCTGTGCCCCAGCAGTGGGGACATTAAAAGGCTGATGATGATGATGACTAGCTTTTCCCATAGCATCACTACCGTGGCCGTCCCCATAAAACAACACAGTTTCAGCGAGATAAAAAGTAGCTTATGACACGCAATGACCGCGATAGTACCTGTAGCTTCCCATAACTGCAAGAATTGTCGCCATCGGATCAGTCCTTCAAGAGATTACCTTTTACAAACATAAAAAACCGGTTAAGTGCGAGTTTAACTCGCACACGAAGAGTTCCGTACGATTTTTATTATTTGGTGTTATAGCGGCAACAGAAATGCACATTCTGGGAAAATTTCAACTGTGTACCTATTACGAATCATGAGATACAGCCCGCTGGTAGACAGACAGACGGACGGACGGACAGACGCACAGTGGAGGCTTAGTAATGGTCCTATTGGTTACCCTTCGGGTACAGAATCCTAAAAATAGTACCCTTCCTTGGTAACCAGATAAAAAACCAACAACATATTTTATATCTTTATGTTATTTATTAGTTCATATCTTTCATAATTTACAATATTAGTCAGTATTTTGCATAACTTACCTGTATGTACTTGAGTTCAGCCGGTGTTATGTGTGGATCCTTTTCCGGCGATTCCTTCACAACAATCCACCATATCGTTGTCCACACCAAGCCCGAGAGACCTGGAACAGAAATAAATAACCAATTTATCCGAATCATTGACCTAATCAATCAATCTGCCTAGCCTTGCCCCGGTTATCTTGGGGTCGGGTTCCAGTCTAACTTGATGCAGCACCAGTATTTTACATGGAGTACCTGTCTGAGGAAGGATGTTGACTTACCAAAAACCGTAAAATATCCCCGGCCAGCCAGTGTAGTGCGCGAGTAAGGATCACACAAGCATGGGCACCACGTAGCTGCCGCTGGACGCAAATATTGCTTGCGTTAAGGCGCAGTTATACTACTTTTATTGGTTTTTAATTAAACATCACGTCTAAACAACTCGACTTATTTCTTTGAAAAAAAAACTTTTTTACAAAAAAATAGAACCGACTTCCAAAAAAAGTGCAAAATAACTTTAATTTCGGAAGTCGGTGTTGCTGTTTTGTGTCTTCGTTTTTTGACACCGACTTCCGAAATTAAAGTTATTTTGCACTTTTTTTGGAAGTTGGTTCTATTTTTTTGTAAAAAAGTTTTTTATTTTTCACTTTTTAGTTGTGGCTCCCCATAAAACTGTGTTAATAATTCATAGACATACGATAGCAGCAATTGCGGTTGATTTGCTGACAATTTTTGAAGAGTTCCGTTGTCTGTCTCCGAAACCCATCATTAGATCTTTTTGAAATTTAAATGGGACCAATTCGGAATAAACCCCTTTCGATCAAAAAAAGAATTTTGCAAATCGGTCAATATATGACGGAGTTATGCCCGAACACACATAAAAAAAAAAATACAAACATCCGAATTGATAACCTCCTCCTTTTTCGAAGTCGGTTAAATTAAAAAATGTATGTTACTCTAGACAATTTCCGTCGTAATTTGATCTAAGAATATTTAAAATTATATTTTTATGACATAGTGTAATTAATTTGTAAAGTTATGTCTAACGCGGATAAAAAATTGAGCGTAACTATGAAGCGTATTTCTATGAAACCTTCACCATTTTAAAGATCATTTAATTATTTATAATTTAGTCTAAGTGTTTTAGTTTAATACCTGTTTTTCTATGTGTAATAAATTAATAATGCGTCTAATTTCGGACAGCGCTCCTTGCGAGTAGGTATAGGAGCTCAGCACAAAACACGTAAGCTAACCACTCAAGGTCATTGGCAGTAAATAGTGCCTTAAGTGGGATTTGTCGTTTTTACCGTAGTATTTTAGCTGTCTACGCAGTTCTTATGTAGCCGTATAGACGTCGCTACGAGTACGTTCCCTAAGGAAGAATGTGTAGATGGGGTAACTTACACTCTGAGGAAGAATGTTGACTTACCAAAAACGTAAAATATCCCCGGCCAGCCAGTGTAGTGCGCCAGTAAGGAGCACACAGGCATGGACACCACAGTGCCGGCGTAGCTGCCGCTGAACGCGAACGTGGCCAGGCGAGCGCGCTCCGAGGCCGGCGCCCAGCGGGACCACACTGCGTGGATGCAGGGGTAGGTTACACCCTGTGGGAAGAATGTCAGAAGCAATGAGTTCTACGTAAACTGGCCTTTGATCGTAATTTTTCATACCCTTGGTAGAAAACGTCAGATTATATTATTACGTAATGCAAGCCTAACCTTCAGAAAGACATAGTTGTCCGGAGGCACAGCCAGGCAATAATTTTGTACTGAATTTCACTACACCAGGCGGTGAATAACATGATTTGAATTTGGAACCTCAACTTTTTTTTTTTTTTTTCATCATCAGCACATGAAGGAGCCCCGTTACCTCTTACAAGAACACTCCTGAAATCCCTCTGTACCACGCCTGTTCGAGCACATCCCCAAGGGGACTGTAAAGGGGTCTCCCTTGAGCCCCTCTATGCACGGCAGCACGTGATCACCATGTGTCACCGTCTTCCCCAGATTCACGCCTAGTTTGAATAGAGACTCGGTCTCCGTCCAAAACAATTATAGAATCATTTAAAGTGAAGTTACTGATTGAATCATGATGAGTTGTCCAGAACAAACAAATATAGGTAAAAAAAAAAAAAAAAAAAGTAAATAGGTAATCTTAATAATATTATAAAAAAAACGTGAAAGTTTGTGAGGATGTATGGATGTTTGGTACTTTTTCACGCAAGAAGTACTGAACGGATCTGGATGAAATTTGGTACAGCGATCAGGTAGATAATAGTCTGGAATAGCACATATTTATAATACTAATTCGAAGCTAGTAGAAAATAAGTCTTACCTCAAACAGTCCCTCGACAACCCTGACGGCTATCAGCAGGGCCGTGCTTGTATGCGCAAGCGGCGGCGTGAACAACGTCAACAGAGATGTCGCGCCGATGCCTATCGCGAATACCCTGCAAAAATTAATTAATTTTACAATGTACTTATTCAAAAACAAATGCTTCCAAGTTCCAATGTCTCAGGGTGCAAAGTCACCCGGGCCTGCGGACGGCGAGTAATGGGTAGCTCGCCGTCCGATTATCACCAGGCCCGAGAGTCGACGGCGCGTAGTGTTCCACGCGCGCCTCAATGATTTGTCAGCAATAAATGACGGGGCCCGTCATGGCCTGCATGCCAAGGGGTAGCGGATAAATTCGTAATAGAGTTACCGCTTCCCGTGGCACTCAGGCAAGGAAGGAACAGGTGTGGGTTTTAGTCAGTAAGAGTATGACACGCCCTCCCGCTCCACTCAGAGCGGGAGATGTCATAAGATATGTGTATGGCAACGACATTACTGGGCGTGAGTCACGTGACAGTTCTCTCCGCAGGTAATGTCCTTGCCATACATTTTGCACGAAGCGTTAGCGTTAACGTTAACAGAAATGTATTTTGGCTAAGGGGGCTGTTATTAAATGGATTCCTAGTTATGAAACAAGCTTTTTAAGGCACCAGGGTTCCTGAATCGCCAGATTCGCAAGGTACATCCATCCATCCAATGTATGGGCATGTAGCACAGCCTAGCTCTGGCTTTGAGCCACAAAGCATCACGCGATCTTATCGTTTAAGGTTCTATAAAACGGAACGAACCTGTTACCTCCTATTTTAGCCGCGAGCCAGCCGCCCGGTAGCTGCGTGATCAGGTATCCGTAGAAGAAAGAACTCAGCACCAGACCCTTGGTTTGGGAGCTCCAGTCGAATTCTGGTATCTGAAAGAGTATTTCATGTTTTTTTATTCCGGTTTCTGTGCTTGAAAAAAAGAGAGGGAGGTGTAGACGATATATAATAGGGTAGTTTCCTAAAACAGAGAGGGAGCTGTAGACGATATAATTATAATAGGGTAGTTTCCTAAAAAAAATCTAATTAGTCCGTCGGGCGGAGGAATGAAGAAAATGTCGTGAGGAAAGTCTTGTGTATGAATGTGGATGGCTATAAGAGTAGGGGAAGGCCAAAGAAAAGATGGTTGGACTGTGTGAAAGAGGATATGGGTAAAAAGGGGGTGACTACAGAGATGACGACTAATAGAGGAGTATGGAAGAAAAAGACATGTTGCGCCGACCCCAAATAAAATTGGGATAAGGGCAGGAGAATGATGAGTTAGATAACCAAAAAATATTGGACACGTAATTTTTCTTTTGGCATATTAACAAAAACTTTTTTACAAAAAAATAGAACCGACTTCTAAAAAAAGTGCAAAATAATTTTAATTTCGGAAGTCGGTGTTTCAGGTTTGGTCTCTTCGTTTTTTGACACTGACTGCCGAAATTAAAGTTATTTTGCACTTTTTTTGGAAGTCGGTTCTATTTTTTTGAAAAAAAGTTTTTTATTTTTCACTTTTTAGTTGCGGTTCCCTATTAAACTGTGTTAACAATTCATAGACATACGATCGTAGCAATCGCGGTTGATTTGCTGTCAATTTTTGAAGAGTTCCGTTGTCTGTCTTCAAAACCCATCATCAGGTCTATATAAAATTTAAATGGGACCATTTCGGAACAAAACCCTTTCGAACAAAAAAATTCAAAATGTTGCAAATCCTATAATCCTATCTATACATGACAGAGTTATGCCCGAACCTACATAAAAAAAAAATACAAACATCCGAATTGATAACCTCCCTTCTTTTTGAAGTCGGTTAAAAAATGAGGACTATACAGTGCGTTGAGATTTCGCGTGACGTCATGGTGTGCGACACTTTTTACCACAAAAAGACGTAACGATCGCCCTCCTGAACTTTGATGCGTTTTATCTTTGTCATTTTTTATTGGTATGGTAAAGCAAAAAAATACGTGTCCTATATTTTTTGATAATCTAACTCACGGACTAAATAGAATTGTTATTTTCATTCCCAGGAAACTACCCTATTATCTACAAGGTGTAGCAGAAATGAGTGGTCATATGGTGGACATCTTGAAATAAGTTGTTCAGTTCTATGGGCAGAAACAGTATCTGAAATACCGTTACACCCTGTAAAGAACAAATAAAGAAAATGGAGAAGATTCTGACGTATTAGCGTAAAATATAATTTAGCGTTAAAGCTCCTGTCCAAGTAGTTCCCGTTTCATAAAAAATGCTCCATTTTCGACCACATCATCGCTTACCATCAGGTGAGATAGTGGTCAAACGCGTTCCTATCAAAAGTAAATAAAAAAAAGAGATACATGGTTGATTACTGATTGATTATACTGCCGACGAGATTTACTCTCCACTTTGTTGCAGCGATTAGAACTATCCGAGTAGAAACTACTCGTACTCGCTGTTCGCTTATCGTCGGCGTTGGTGGGACATGTGCCCTGAAAAATACTTTATAATTTGTAAAAACTTTTTTACACAAATACAACCAACTTCTAAATATTACAAAATAACTTTAATTTCGGCAGTCGGTGTTCGTATTTTTTGGTTTCTTCGTTATTTGACACCGACTTCCGAAATTAATGTTATTTTGCAATTTTTAGAAGTCGGTTGTATTTTTTGTAAAAAAGTTTTTTTATTTTTCACTTTTTAGTTGTTATACCCCAGAATTAAAACTAAATATTAAAGTTATGCCCGAATCACAACCACAATAACAATATGGAATTTGAATATTTGGAGACAACCAAAGCGTTATCTGTGTATACATATTTTTTGTTTACGTTGTTTTTTTTTTTAAAAGTGCTAAATCAACTTCGATAAATTTAATATGGGACCACCTCTGAAGTACGACCTACCAAACAAAAAAAGAATCATCAAAATATATTCACAAATTACGGAGATTGTAACACCTAAAAATAGAATAAATTTAGATTCGTGGAATGAAGCGTTATTTTGCGAGTTGACAGATGGCAGATTGTCGTTTGACGTTTCTTTTTCCAAGTTGATCTGGAGCGAGTCTGCCACTTTAAACTTTATTTATTGGAAAAAGTTCTTAAAAACATTTAATGATGTCTCGAAGGACAGCTGGAACCAGAGTTAAGTTCAAATGTATTAAGCATTCGGATGTAGGACGCTGTGAGTATCTTTTTTGGTTTTTTTTTGTGCTGATGCTAAGTCATAAGCGCGTGGCATTCAGGAGTCTTACCAAAATCTTTCTATTTGTTGGCAGGGTTCCTACGATAGATTAATATTAAGGAAAAAACTATATAAAATGGTCGAATCATAATTTACATTAGATTTTGGAAGAACTATGCAGTTTTGACAATAGCAAAAGGTTCCGTACACAAGCATACACGTGTCCGGAAATGCCCAGGATTAGATGACCACGTCATAGATGCCGCTTGAGGACCTCTGAACTGGACCTATAATCTTCGAACGATAGGGTAAAAGTGTTTCAACTTAAATTGTAAGTTAAACATACAATTTTTTTGTAAACTGAGTGCTCTCTTGTGTGATGCAGTGTTAGCAATAAATGTGATATATGTGAAGACCAAATCTAAGGACTCTTATTTACTACATACACACCTCATGCGAAAATACCCGAAGATAGGTAAACAGGGTCTCATGCCATAAGTATCTCTGACGCTAGCCGGTGGAAGAAATATTTTCTTTACATCTTTCTTTACATATCGCGTGAAAAACATAGAAAAAAAAGAAAAAAAAAAACAGACGAATTGAGAACCTCCTCTTTTTTGAAGTCGGTTAAAAATGGCTGGTACTCTGGTTTTTTATCTACAAATTTATGAAAAGTAAAAAATATTATCGTTATTATTGCCGGAGTATCAGCGATTTTTGCAAACCTCTATGTATAATTTACGACATCTAATACCACATAGGGGATAGATGCCTAATCCATATAAATTACGTTTAGGATAGATGCCCCGCCGAGAAATAGGCCATCTATCCCGCAAAAACTTTGATCGCATTTTGCGTTCCCATGCAATCACACAGAGACATGCGGCTCGGTCAACATAATGGTAGTTGGAGAGTCGTTCGATACATTAATAAAATAACATGCGAGGGCAACTATACCCTTGGGGCACTTATTCTGGAATTACCCTATATGTTGTGTCTTGTTGTTCGTCCTCTCAGTATACATTAAAGAATATTATCTATCTAGGCGTTGTTGGACCGGCAAATGGAGATAGGTTATCAACATAAATACGTAAGTACCTACTTTCCTGCCCACTTAGAGACGTTCCTAGCCACAGTGTACCGAGACGCCTTGGCGGTTACTGTGACAATGATAGCACTGTCAAAAGTTTCCATACAAACTAAGCGTATCAGTGAGAGACTTACTCATAGAAATTGACGGCCCGTGCCTGTGATTATGACAGCAGCAGGCTTGCGAAATGTTTATGTGAGTCCAGGTATAATAGAACACCAAATGACTTAAAAACATTAAATACGTTACAAGATTTTTCTAAATTAAATTATACAACTGGCTATCTGCTAATAGTTTTTGCAGCATAAAATCGTATAATGACTGATTGTATCGTTATGCATGTAAAATTTGCACGCCCTGCTATACAGGATGTAACGTCTCTAGTCGCTGCGATTCAGTTGTCTGTGGTACCAGTCCTGCTATACAGGGTGTAACGTCTCTAGTCGCTGCGATTCAGTTGTCTGTGGTACCAGTCCTGCTATACAGGGTGTAACGTCTCTAGTCGCTGCGATTCAGTTGTCTGTGGTACCAGCCCTGCTATACAGGGTGTAACGTCTCTAGTCGCTGCGATTCAGTTGTCTGTGGTACCAGCCCTGCTATACAGGGTGTAACGTCTCTAGTCGCTGCGATTCAGTTGTCTGTGGTACCAGCCCTGCTATACAGGCTGTAACGTCTCTAGTCGCTGCGATTCAGTTGTCTGTGGTACCAGCCCTGCTATACAGGATGTAACGTCTCTAGTCGCTGCGATTCAGTTGTCTGTGGTACCAGCTCTGCTATACAGGGTGTAACGTCTCTAGTCGCTGCGATTCAGTTGTCTGTGGTACCAGCCTTGCTATACAGGATGTAACGTCTCTAGTCGCTGCGATTCAGTTGTCTGTGGTACCAGCCCTGCTATACAGGATGTAACGTCTCTAGTAGCTGCGATTCAGTGGTCTATGGTACCAGCCCTGCTATACAGGGTGTAACGTCTCTAGTAGCTGCGATTCAGTGGTCTATGGTACCAGCCCTGCTATACAGGATGTAACGTCTCTAGTCGCTGCGATTCAGTGGTCTATGGTACCAGCCCTGCTATACAGGATGTAACGTCTCTAGTAGTTGCGATTCAGTGGTCTATGGTACCAGCCCTGCTATACAGGATGTAACGTCTCTAGTCGCTGCGATTCAGTGGTCTATGGTACCAGTCCTGCTATACAGGGTGTAACGTCTCTAGTCGCTGCGATTCAGTTGTCTGTGGTACCAGCCCTGCTATACAGGCTGTAACGTCTCTAGTCGCTGCGATTCAGTTGTCTGTGGTACCAGCCCTGCTATACAGGATGTAACGTCTCTAGTCGCTGCGATTCAGTTGTCTGTGGTACCAGCTCTGCTATACAGGGTGTAACGTCTCTAGTCGCTGCGATTCAGTTGTCTGTGGTACCAGCCTTGCTATACAGGATGTAACGTCTCTAGTCGCTGCGATTCAGTTGTCTGTGGTACCAGCCCTGCTATACAGGATGTAACGTCTCTAGTAGCTGCGATTCAGTGGTCTATGGTACCAGCCCTGCTATACAGGGTGTAACGTCTCTAGTAGCTGCGATTCAGTGGTCTATGGTACCAGCCCTGCTATACAGGATGTAACGTCTCTAGTCGCTGCGATTCAGTGGTCTATGGTACCAGCCCTGCTATACAGGATGTAACGTCTCTAGTAGTTGCGATTCAGTGGTCTATGGTACCAGCCCTGCTATACAGGATGTAACGTCTCTAGTCGCTGCGATTCAGTGGTCTATGGTACCAGTCCTGCTATACAGGGTGTAACGTCTCTAGTCGCTGCGATTCAGTTGTCTGTGGTACCAGCCCTGCTATACAGGATGTAACGTCTCTAGTCGCTGCGATTCAGTTGTCTGTGGTACCAGCCCTGCTATACAGGGTGTAACGTCTCTAATCGCTGCGATTCAGTTGTCTGTGGTACCAGCCCTGCTATACAGGGTGTAACGTTTCTAGTCGCTGCGATTCAGTTGTCTGTGATACCAGCCCTGCTATACAGGTTGTAACGTCTCTAGTCGCTGCGATTCAGTTGTCTGTGGTACCAGCTCTGCTATACAGGATGTAACGTCTCTAGTCGCTGCGATTCAGTTGTCTGTGGTACCAGCCCTGCTATACAGGGTGTAACGTCTCTAGTCGCTGCGATTCAGTTGTCTGTGGTACCAGCCCTGCTATACAGGATGTAACGTCTCTAGTCGCTGCGATTCAGTTGTCTGTGATACCAGCCCTGCTATACAGGTTGTAACGTCTCTAGTCGCTGCGATTCAGTTGTCTGTGGTACCAGCCCTGCTATACAGGGTGTAACGTCTCTAGTCGCTGCGATTCAGTTGTCTGTGGTACCAGCCCGGCTATACAGGGTGTAACGTCTCTAGTCGCTGCGATTCAGTTGTCTGTGGTACCAGCCCTGCTATACAGGGTGTAACGTCTCTAGTCGCTGCGATTCAGTTGTCTGTGGTACCAGCCCTGCTATACAGGGTGTAACGTCTCTAGTCGCTGCGATTCAGTTGTCTGTGGTACCAGCCCTGCTATACAGGGTGTAACGTCTCTAGTCGCTGCGATTCAGTTGTCTGTGGTACCAGTCCTGCTATACAGGGTGTAACGTCTCTAGTCGCTGCGATTTTTGTTGTCTGTGGTACCAGCCCTGCTATACAGGGTGTAACGTCTCTAGTCGCTGCGATTCAGTTGTCTGTGGTACCAGCCCTGCTATACAGGTCATATACTTGACGAACGTAACGATGACGTTTCGGCTTCTCATTTTGTTTATGTGAGCTTATTTCGCGTGTACAGATACAAGCCGGCTTCTCATTCTGGTACTTCAGATTGCTGGATTTTGACACTCCGTCTATAACCTTTCATAGTCTAAGCCATTAGGTATATAAATAAAATTTCGCATTTATAATAATAAATTACAGTGAGATAAACATTATTTTCTTTTCATAGAAATGTCGTTACATAGCACTGTGGGAATCTACCTACACGCACATGCTGATAGAACCCCTATTTACTTTATGTTTTTGTTTAAATTGCTAAGTCTAAATATCGAGGTTGGTTTTGTTACAAAAGGCAAAAGGTTTAATTTTTATTGCTTCCTGCCTGTACATTAGTTAGAAGACATTTTTATTTTTTGAGTTTGGTTAATCATCTGATGAATTCTTCCGCTCTGCGTGGTGAGCGAGGGCGTGTCAGACTCTTACTGACTAAAACACACCCGTGTACCTTCAATTGCATTTTACGTTCCAGTAGGTGTATTCGCTAACTAAGTTGACATCAATATGATAGGCACTTTGCAGTAGGTACATTGCTGCTTTGACGTATAGGAAAACAAAAATGTACTACGTAGTGCCTTATTAATCGATGCCCACCGAGCAATGTTCTGCATTGTGCCTATAAAATTGATGTCAACGTCGCGGTGACTCTTTCTCTCTTTCAAACAATCCCCTGACAAGACAACTTAACTATGGAATCATGAAGGAATGCAAAAAACTGAACAGCGGAAAGCGCTGAATTTTTTTGGTGCCATTTAATTGATGATAAATCTCATAGGACTTTGGTAGTAGGTGTAAGTGGCCATTTTCAGATGTAAAAGGGAACAGCTAAACAGTAACAGAAGAGTTCATAAATTAATCTTTTCAGACTTGGGCTAAAAGCATGACTTTTTATACAGGTTCCAATAGTGTCCGGTCGAAATCGTAACCGAATGTTCAGCTTTTCTTCTACTTTCTGCCGAAACCAAAACTCACGAAAAATTGACTAAAATAAAAAAAAGTTGGCCGTCACGGGACGCCCGGCAGATATGAAACATCTATTTTATTTAATATTAGAATTCAAAATTGTTTTTAATTGTTGTTGTTGTTAATGTTGTTATTGTTTTACTTTTTTTCGCATAAATAGATGTTTCTAGGAAGGAGGGAGTCGAGAGCGGCGGCGACACGACGCTTGCCGTTTCCGTCACGGCATTCGAGTAAATTTTACTGCCAAGCCAAGCCAATAGGTGTTTCACATCAAAAATGTCTTGAAACAGTTATCAGACCATTGAAAAGCAGCCCTAACTTTCATAAATCTATACTAATATTATAAAGAGGTAAATTTTGTAAGTTTGTTTGCAGGAAGTAATCTATGGAACTACTGAACCGAATTTCAAAATTCTTTCACCAGTAGAAAGCTACATTATTTCTGAGTGACATAGCAGGCTATATTATAAAAATATATCACCCGTGCGAAGCCGGAGCTGGTCCCTAGTAATAAATAAATTAATAAAACGACGATTACACAAATTACACACATAGACGAACGAGACAGTCAGTTTTTAAATCTTTATCACAACAAGCTCAAAGAAAATATTCGGCCACTATTTGGCCGTAGCCGAAAGCCGGAACCTTCAGTCTGACACTAGCACCCAAATACAGCTCAGGAATAAAATAGCCTTACTATGCTAAGCATAAGAGGGTTTAAGTACATTTTGGCAAAAACATATCAAGACGACATTATTGCGAAGATACTCGTACATAACCATTTAGAAAGAAAGAAAAGAAAGAAAAAGAATTTATTTGCCACAAATTAACGACATACACAACACTAAGTAAGAGCTTCCTCTATAACATGAGACTAGTGGAAGTAATAAATACTAAACGTACGAGTATGTGTATCGGTGATTAAGGCCGCATAGTGGCGCCATCATTGAATAAAAAATAGTATCTTTGCAAGGAAAATAAAGATTAAAGAATCCTATGTTGCGATCGTTACTAAAAAGATAGTAAGCAGAAGTACCAAAAAAGGTCGTTTTTGCCACTTTTGCTTACTACTTTGGATACGAAACATTATGAGTCCTGTTTTAACAACGTAAAAATACCTTATCTTAGTAACAAACGCAACATAGGATTCTTTAATCTTTATTTTCCTTGTAACGATACGATTTTTTATTCAATGAGGGCCGCCACTTATGCGCAGGTAGGCCCTTAAAACAAAATGGTTGACTGAATTAGGGATTTTTTTTTACGATGAGACTATTAGTAAGGATTAGGGTAGTTACCATGTGATGTATTATTGGGATAGGTATTTTAATTTAGGTCCGACTAGTATTTCAGCTACTACTTCGAGAAGTTTATTTTCAACATAAATATGTAAGTATACAGTGTGTAACGGAGAGGTGTGGTCTTATTATAAGAACTGCGTCTGCCCATCGTTATGAACAATTTTCTTCAAGAAAAGTTGAGGAAGTTCTCAAAATTTTATTTTACCTCCCATACAAATTTTGATCAGCTGATGATAACTTTGAATGAAAAGTTCAATTTTTTTTTGGCAATTTTCTATTTTTATTAGAGAAAGTTGTTCATTTCCATGGGCAGAACCAATTCTTAAAATATGACCACACCTTTCCGTTACATCCTGTATATGTTGTTCAGTTAAAGCGATTCCTAAATAACCCAAAAACGATTTCGTGTATTTTTTGACGACATAAGAACGGACTTTTTACTGAAATTCAAAGGTTTTTGTAGTAAAAATATCAAAAAAACCTTTGAATTTTAGCATTTACTGGTCAGGAATAGAAGCCAATATCCTGGACTCTATGAAAACATGACTCAAGAATGTACACCCGACGGTACCACCTGGCTGGTCAGCTAAGCTATGCAATTTGAAAAACAAAGGCAAAAACAAGGCAAAGAGAAGGCGACAAAAGCAATACTCACGAAAACAATAGTCCCGTTCTCCAGCTTTGTCTCCACTGGTTCTGTCATGGCGACCACGGCCACCGAAAGGTTGACCCTCAGGGCATACACGTTGAAGAACCCAAAGAAAGCCAGCAAGGCTACCACCAGCCGTCTCCGTCGCCAGAAACACCATGTCATCTGGTGGTCTTTTGACTGTTCTCTGGAAACAAAAGATGAAGATGGTTAGTTATGGCTTTTTGTATGAAAGAGGACGACTAAAACTGGTTAAGGTTGCACTATAGTCGATATTTTGTCCATACAAATTTCAGGGGGTATTCCTCCACTGCTTGACATTGTACATACAAAGTTAAACATGATATTGTTTTGTCTCATTATTAATTTTGTCTGTGCGGAAACAGAATTGTAAAATACAAAGCAATTAAAAAGTTATAAGCCAACAAAGGTTCGTTTTTCTTGCTAATTTTAACGCAACTTTGGGCGTAAATAAGTAAGAAAAGAAATTCCACTCTCTAGCTGTACACACAATGATTGTGCTCTGAAAACGTTTTGTGCGCGTGGATGGGAAAAAAGCCATGTACCGGTGGCACATCACCGTACGTCTTGTGGTCCTATCCGAACGTGCTTGGCGGAATCAAATTATGCAATTCCGTCGCACATTCCCCAAAATGTAACCGATAGAAAACCGACAGGCACAACTTGGCGTCTATCTATGCTCAAGCCCATCAGTGAGTTCGAGCTCGCGACTAGTTTAACCTTACATAGCCATACATTTTGCAAGCAGCGTTAGCGTTAACGTTAACAGAAAACTATTTTGTTTAAATCCTCTGATTATTTTTATTTTTTTTGGCATACCGCACAATCTGCCGTCAGAACCTTGTACTCGGCAGTGAGGCTGGTGAATATGATAACAAGGCTGCATTCGTTAGGTAAATTTTCCACACTGTCACCATTACTTATCCTTCATACGAGTACATACGGCATTATTTTGGCAAAACCAGACTAGAAATTGTGAGAAAAGTAGAACATTAATTCGGTTGAGCCCAAAAACGACTTCTAAATTTTATTTTTTCCTCAAGTTTCAATCGAAAATGTGATAACAACCTAAGATAATCGGAACTGCGAACACGCTTCCAGGTAACACGTAATTAATTTACCTTGTCCCGAGACTGATAAGCTGAAAATCGCCGACAAAATATTTAGTACATCAATTTTTTAGTTGCCAATAAAAATACTAGGGAAATCTGATTTGGAAACAAACGAGTAAGGCCGTGGTCCAATTATGTACGTTATTAGAGCCTAACGACTGATTCAGCACTATCATGTGGTAGTGCCATGATGCTCAAAGTTTATCCTGGCCCCCACTTCTGCTAAGTTCAGTGAATGGTTTCAAATGGAAGGGCATCAGATCATGCCTAGTCAGATGAATGTTAATGAGATTAGTACAGAATGAAGCCAAGTGGCATAATTAAACAGAGGCATATTTCTCAACGGTGAACAATTTGGATACGGATGACTGGATCTTCCAGTAAAACGTAAATTCTCCCGCTTTTCCCATCAAAATACAGAGACTACCAGTCAAATATGTTCAAAACTGTTCCTTGTTTCGCTGGTTTCTTTTAAATAAGTGAGTGTTAATTAAAGTAGTACCTAAACCTCGTTTAATAGTTAGGTAAAGTTCTTTTGATAAAAGTCTGGCAAGTAATGGGAGGGGACACGCATAAAGCTTTATTTTGAGAACCGCTGAACTAAAAGTATTTGCCAAGTTTCTAAGTAATGGTGTCACATAACACGCTTTCTTCATGTTACAAAGAGGACCATAATATGTAGGTACCTATGTATTGTTTGTCTGTCTATACAGTTATGTCTGATGGTTAACAGACTTATACTGAACTAGCAATCCGCCCCTGCTTCGCACGGGAGCAAATTTAGGTTTAAAGATTCACTTAAAATGAGTTTACATTAATAACTTACATCTAAAGTATTACAAATTTGTGTCAGATAGGTTTTTAAATTATGTGATTCGAAAGACAAGTAGCGCCGTCTAGTGTCTTTTAGCAAATGTGACCGTCTAAACCTATTGTGCTTTCCCTCGGGAATAATATTTTTTATTGGATGAAAGGGACAACGTTTTTGCGTGCGCTGAGATGAGAATGCTAAGAGCAATGTGTGGTGTTACGCGCATGGATAGAATTAGAAATGAGTATATAAGAGGAAGTCTGAAAGTGGCACCGCTGACTGAAAAGTTGTGTGGAAATCGGTTGTCGTGGTATCGGCATGTGATGTGGAGGAATGAAGAAAATGTCGTGAGGAAAGTCTTGTGTATGGATGTGGATGCCTATAAGAGTAGAGGAAGGCCAACGAAGCGATGGTTAGACTGTGTGAATGAGGATATGGGTAAAAAGGGGGTGACTACAGAGATGACGACTAATAGAGGAGTATGGAAGAAAAAGACATGTTGCGCCGACTCCAAATAAATTGGGATAAGGGCAGGAGAATGATGATGAAAGGGACAAGGTGTATGCAAAATTTCATGATGATGGGTTCAGTGGTTTAGCCGTGAAAAGGTAACAAACATACAAACTTACTTTCGCATTTATAATATTACTCGTAGTTAGTATTAAATATTCACAAAGGGTACTAGGCAGACAGGAGACATGTGCGTATTGGAATATGTAAAGTTTAAACGATAACACCTAACATGTGTTATGTACTGTATATCGATTAGGTATTAACTGATTTATAATTCTGTTTACGTATTGTGTGAGCACTAATACAAAGCGACGGTGTTGGTGAAATAAAGGTGCTCCTACAGAATCAAAATCAAAAGTCATCTATTCAAACAAGACTGAGGGCCAGCACTTTTTGAACGTCAAAGTTCTTCATAAAGACAGTCCCCCAAAAACGCCCGACCGTCACCGCTTCCTAGTATTTTAGGTGGGAAGAGTGACGAAACAAACTCCCCAGCAACACATCTGTCAGAACTAGTCAGAAGGAGACCAAAAGGTTGAAGCCCCCACCGACAGGCGCGACATGATAGTGCGGTCGGGTTCTACCTGACTGCTGGAGCCTTTTCAAGCAGCGGTTACTTAGACTAGACTCTATTCAATGACAATATTAGAACACACCTACAACTTCACGTTACTTTTGCCACTTTTTCATACGCTTGAAAAGGGTGCCTCCCGTGTTTATTTTTGGACAACATTAATTTATACCTATTAAACAACAAATATGTAACACTAAAAATTAATCTTTTTCTGAAAACGGCATCAGTTAGTAGATAACTGCGGCAATTAGCATTTAAAACATTGGTATCCGGAAGGAAGAGTGGGACCGTGGTGGGAATATCTCGCTATCTCTTTTGTACGCGCGTAACTTAATGGCAGTGACGTCATACGTCAGTATGTGCATCCTTTTTCTGTTACCTACTTGACAGTTTCCCCTTCCACCAGATTTAAAAGCTTTCTAACTTATGTACCTACTTAATTTTGAAAGGATAAAATTCTTTCTATTTTAGATGTTGAATAAATTTATTTTTTTACATAAATTTAAAAAAAATGAATAAACTGTGCATATTGACACGCATGCTGATGGTCTACTAACCCTGTATTGACTGGTAGGTAATCAAGATTAGCTTGTGAACTAAATAAAGTACGTTAGCCCAATATTACATTAAAATTGGCTACCTAACGAGCAGTGTCGGATAAGCCACGTAGCAAGCAAGAGTAGCATATTTAAGCCATGGCGCATTTGAGGGGGCCCAGCTTTATATAATTAACCCTAAATCTGCGTAATTATTTTACGCAGAGTTAGGGCAACCCCTGGTAGAATTTGCTACAGGCCCCCCACGCTGGTTAAATCCGGTACTGCAGCAGACTAACGAGTGGATACTGGGTATATTCTAGGATTCTGGTGGTCAATGTTATTCTATCTTAGACACATTCGTTATCCACGGAATGCATGACTAATTAGTTAACTAAACAAAGTGTCGATGACGAATGCTTTCTGCATCATAATTTAACACACATTTTCTAACAAAGAGTGTGTATTAAATTAAATAGGTAGAAGAAAATGGCCGCGCATAAATTTCACGGTAATTAACTGGAATGTATTTTAATTGAGTTCGTTTTAGAATTCACTTATATTTGTAAATTAAATACGGTGTTAGTCGGAAATTCTTTTAATGATGCTAATTAGAGGTTTTTTGGGGTGCCTAATTCGACCCCTTTTTACGGTCGGCATTTTTGTCGAATTCTTAGAACAAAATACAGGGTGTAACGGAAATGTGTGGTCATTTTTAGGGTTTCGTACCTGAAGGTTCCAAACAGAGCGCTATTGCTGTCACTCACGTGTCCGTCTATCTGTCACAAAATTTTGTTCCTAAGAATTTATTAACTTCCAATTGACCTATGAACTTGAAATTAGGTATATTTTATTGACAAATATTGATAAATCAGATTTTTTCATTGATAATTCCCTCATTTGGTACGGAACCCTAAATATGCTAAGTCCGACACGCAATTGGCCGGTTTTTTAAATACTTACTGCTCCTGCTCATGGAAATAAACCACTTTCTTCAAGGAAGTCACAGTCAAATTCCCAAAAAAATATTGGACTTTCCGTACAAAGTACACCACGCTACTCCACTCATTGGATGAATTTCCTTATTTCCATTTCTAAATAATTTATTTGTCTGTCTACCTCATAGTAAACAATGCAGTCTATAGTAAACTATTGGTATACTACCAGAATTATATGTATGTACCAACCCAAATACAATTAAGAAGCACCTACTTAACTACCTGCTGCCCCCGTAGCATGACCATTTCTATCTCTATTCTACCAAGAAAAGACAAAGTTCTTTCTATCCAATTTTATCAAGTTCGATTTGTTTTCTGCCCGAGCATGGGGCGCCGGGCGACCCGTAGACTGGTGTTTCTATGAAGACAAAGACATGTATTCATTCTTTCAATAATTATTAAAATATATTACTATTTATCGTCTGTCCGTCTGTCCATCTGTCTGTCTGTCCGTCGTCTGAAAAAAAAATTATTGCGTCTAATCGGAGCCTGTCTGTACGTCTGGCCGTTTGTCTGTCGTCCGTCTGTCCATCTGTACATCTTTTCGGCTGTCCGTCTGTCTCTCTGTCCATCTGTCCGTCGTCCGTCTGTCCGTCTGTCAGTCTGATCTGTCCGTCTTCCGTCTGTCTGTCTGTCCGCCGTCCATCTGTCCGTCTGTCCGTCGGTCCATCTGTCCGTCTGTCTGTTTGTCCGGCGTCCGTCTGTCCGTCGTCCGTCTGTCCGTCTGTCTGTCTGTCCATCTGTCCATCGTCCGTCTGTCCATCTGTCCGTCTGTCAGTCTGTGAGACTGTCCGTCTGTCAGTCTGTGAGACTGTCCGTCTGTCCGTCTGTTATCTGTCCAGCTGTGCGTCTGTCTGTTTGTCCTTCGTCCGTCTGTCCGTCGTCCGTGTGTCCGTCTGTCTGTCTGTCCATCTATCCATCTTTCCGTCATCCGCTGTCCGTCTGTCCGTCTGTGCGTCTGTTCGTCTGTCTGTCTGTCCGTCTTTCCATCTGTCCGTCTGTCCGTCAAAGTTATTCTGCGTCTCGTACCTTTGAAACCCTCGAGACGCTACGCTCAGGTTTCTACATTAGAACCACTCGGTTCGCTCATGGTTCAATCCTAGAATTCTTCGCTAGCTCAGGCTTCAATATAAGTACTCGCGCCAACAAACAACTTTGCAGCCTTGCATGACACATAACAATTTTTTGAAAAGCTATAATGTTGGATACATTAAAACTTTTCTAAAAAACCTAACATGTTTAAAAACGAAGTTCAAAAAAAAAAGAAAAAAAAAAATGATGAAGATGGTGACTTCAACTCTTAATTTAATGGCTTTTGTGGAAGATTCACCACAATTTTCAAGTATGTAATGAGTCACAAAATTGAGTTTTTTTAAAGCAGTAGAGAACTTGTCTACGTTTAATGTGATGTAGACTATTTGTCCCTGTTGAGAAGAAATGTTTCTACCCCCAACACGCTACGCATGCTACGCCGTGAGTAAGGATAGACTAGATAGTTGGATACAAGTTCTTTCTATCCAACTATGTCGAGTTCGAGTTTTCTTCTGCCCGAGCACGGGGCGACCCGTAGAGTCGCATTTCTATGAAGACAAAGACATATATTCATTCTTTCAATTTCGTCTGTCCATCGTCTGTCACAAAATTTTGTGCGACTAATAGGAGCCCAATTGCTGTCACTTACGTATCTGTCTGTCCGTTTGTGCGTCAGTCCGTCGTCCATTTGTCCGTCTGTCTGTCTGTCTTTCTGTTTGTCTGTGCGTCTGTCCGTCTGCCCATCTGTCTGTCTGTCTTTTTGTTTGTCTGTGCGTCTGTCCGTCTGCCCGTCTGTCTGTATGTCGGTCGTCCGTCTGTCCGTCTGTCCATCTGTCTGTCTGTCTATCCGTCTGTCAGTATGTCCGTCTGTATATCTGTACGTCTGTCCGTCTGTCCATCTGTCTGTCTGTCCATCTGTCCGTCTGTCGGTATGTCCGTCTGTAGGTCCGTCTGTAAGTCTGTCCGTCTGTCTGTCTGTCTTTCTGTTTGTCTGTGCGTCTGTCCGTCTGTCTTTCTGTTTGTCTGTGCGTCTGTCCGTCTGCCCGTCTGTCTGTATGTCGGTCGTCCGTCCGTCCGTCTGTCCATCTGTCTGTCTGTCTATCCGTCTGTCCATCTGTCTGTCTGTCTATCCGTCTGTCAGTATGTCCGTCTGTATATCTGTACGTCTGTCCGTCTGTCCATCTGTCTGTTTGTCCATCTGTCCGTCTGTCGGTATGTCCGTCTGTAGGTACGTCTGTAAGTCTGTACGTCTGTCCGTCTGTCCATCTGTCCGTCTGTCCTTCAAAGTTGAAAGTCTGCGTCTCGTACCTTTGAAACCCTCGCTACACTCAGGATTCTACATTTGAACCACTCGCTTCGGTCATCGGTTCAATCCTAGAATCCTTTACTTGCTCAAGCTTCAATACAAGTACTCGCACCAAAAAACAACTTTGCAGCCTTGCATAACAAATAACATTTTTTTTTAGAAATGTTCAACTTATGATGCTATGTGACTTCAACTCTTGATTAATATTAGGCTTTTGTGGAAGATTCACCACAATTTTGATATATTGAATAAGTCACAGAATTGAGTTTTTAATATCATTATATATCTTATCTAGGTCCAATGTGATGTAGACTATTTGACACTTGTTGAGAAGAAATGATTCTAACACTTAAAAAAAAAAGTGTTAAAAGTAGAGAAAAATTGGTGGTCATGCTTTGCATTGTAGACTTTTGTCGACTGAAGAATAGAAACATTTCTTCTCGTCAGTTTTAACATCGCCATGCTTAGGACGGTAGAAATCTTTCTACAATCTGTAATTTTGTCTATTCTTCCGTCGACAAAACCCGTTTCTACGGTGGTCATGCTACGCGTGCTGGAGTCGCCACACTATTGAATAGAATAGAATAAACATTTATTCGACACAGACACAACACAACAGCAACAAACAAAAGGTAAAGAAAATAACAGTAGGTACACAGAGATACAATAAAATTGTGCTGAGCGTATAATTTGTATAATTTTCCTAAAATTGTATGTAAGTACTACCATGTGCTTAATGTAAAATGTAAACTTTCTATGCAAATAAAAATTATTATTATATTATTATTAAAAAAAATATTATCAGCTGATCAAAATTAGTATGGAAGGTCCAATTTTTGTTTCGAAATTTCGTTATATTCTTGAAGAAACTTTTCTACATTTAAGGGCAAAAGCAGTATTTCAAAATATGACCACGAATTTCTGTTACACTCTACATACATATCTATTGTTAAATATAACTGTACTGGGAATTTGGTTAACATAATAGACATAAGTATCTTGAATAATAATATCCTTACTGATAGGCATCACATAAAAGTGTCAATGAACTTTAGACAGGATCACAAAGCAAAGTTCACAGATTTTATCAACATTTGAAACGCACGTCCCATTCTTGCGACATTCCATCCACCTCTGACATTGACATTAGTGTCACGATGTTTAGCAATTTATGACATTCACAATAAGCTGAAGTAGGGGCTATGTAACTTACAATAACAATGTAGAGATTGCACATACCTACACACATAATATTTGCAATTCAAAGTAAATCTTTAATAAACGTAAATGAAGGCAAATGCATGAGAATGTATATTTTCGCATCAGGTCATTTGCCTAAGCCGACCGTGACTACAAACGTAAGTGATCTTCAAATAATTACGGTTAAGGTTATCTCGAAGTAGAATACGACCCAGAAATTGGGTGCAATGAATCTTCTCTAGGGTTCCAGAAATTCCTGGAGAAATTCTGGAGGAGTGTGAAGAACTGCGCAAGCACTCCAGCGCTCTGAACAGAAGAACATGGCAAAATTCAGGATGTTTCAACGAAATATTGTCAAAAAAACCCGGCCCAGTCGGGTCGGACTTCGCAAATTTAGGGTTCTATTTTTGACTATTGATATGGCTTTGGGTCAACAAGATGCTTATACTGTGAAAATTTTAAGACTAGCTAGCTAGTAGCTCCAACCGTTAAGCTGTAAAACCTTTGTGACAGCCGACGGACAGACAACAATACAGCAATAGCGCTCCGTTTGGACCCTTCAGGTACGGAACCCTAAAAATGGGTCCCAGACAGCATAGACCATAACGGTGGCTTTAACAAAAAGATCTGACTCATAGTTCCAGCGATTGGCCGCAAACATTGTTATCGTCATTTGTCTATTAGGTAGGTACGTCATCTAACTCATCTACAGGCTATAACGGAAAATATTATAATTACTGCTTCTGCCTATAGAAATTAGGAGTGAGGCGTATTTGTCGTAACAGATACAAATCACAAGTATTCGTAGATACTAGATAACAGTTGTTCAGGCTGTTATATCATATATCTGTTAAAAAATCTCATTCATAATTCACAATACTCAATCACAATTTACACTACACTCTTCAGTCTCAGAGGTACTCAATAACAACAGTTACTATTCGTGTTGTCTGTTATTTCTCATTCTTAAGTATTAATCTGTCTCGCTCACACCCGCTTGATTGAATCTTGCTAAAACGAGAAGTACCTAGTATTATTATCCGGGAATTAAAATTGTAGTCTTATAAAAAGATAACATCCTTGAAAAGTGACTACTATTTCTACTCGTATTATCTGTTCCTAACTTTCAATTCAGAAACACTGCAAGAATAAGGCTAACATTACTACGTGTACTGTACGTGATATATCTACCGACAGACCGTGCTTAGAAAAATAACTAGCAGATAATGACTCTGTTATTATTGCGTAACAGTAACAGGAATAACAGATATCTTATTTGACCTGTTATAACCCAAGTCTAATGGAAATAAACAACTTTCTCCAAGAAAGACATAGTTAAATCAGAAAAAAAAACTAATTTTGATCAGCTTGGGTTCCTTGCCCGAAGAGTCCAAACGGCGCGCTATTTCTGTCACTCACGTATGTGTGCGTTTGGTACGGAACCCTCAATGTGCGAGGTGCGAACCCCGACACGCACTTGAATGGATTTTTTAGAATTTAATGTCTCCTTTGAGGGAAGTTGTTCATTTTAATGGCCAGAAACAGTTTCCGAAATATGACCACCCGTTTCTGTTACACCATAGACATAAAGATAACCACATAGCATAAAGAATACCTAGAGTTTTTGGCGGGATTTTCTCGAGTGCAGTTCAGTGGCTGTTTTACTTATTCGCAAATTGATTCTTATTGGATATTGTGATGTTAAATTGTTGTAGTTTTGTTTCTCAAGTGTTTACGCAACTGGACAATATGTGTAATCAATCATTGAAACAGGCGCGATCTCGGTAAAATAGAACTGAGAATTTTGTCGTAGTATTGACTAACTCAGCGAAGTATGCCGAGAAGGCTGACTCGGCACATTTGTTGCCAATTACTGCAAAAAACATTCGAATGTGTTACATCTGCATTTTAATGGGAAAAAAGTGACAGTATTCTGTATCTAAAACTAAATACTTTCTTAACTTGACACAGGCTAAATGCACAAACCGTGCGAAGCCAAAATTATAGGAAAAAAAAAGAATATCTAGGAAGACAGTGGAGGAAGGCTGATGGGATGGCGAAGTGTTAAGCTTAACATCATTACATGGTAACTCGCCAGATCTAAATCCAGAAAATTTAATCAAATTAAATATCTTTTCCTCCATACTAAAGGTTACACTCTGTATAACGATAACCACATGGTATAAAAATACCTAGGAAGACAGTGGAGGAAGGCTGATGGGATGGCCAAGTGTTTAGCTTAACATCATCACATGGTAACTCGCCAGATCTAAATCCAGAAAATTCTCTCAAACCAAATATCTTTTCCTCCATACTAAAGGTATTCAGGTCGCGATTACAACGCACAGAGGTACAACGCAAACTTGTATTTCGCAACCAACACTTGTAAAACAGGAAAATTGGTAACGAAGAAGTAGTTATTTTGTTAGGTAAAGTTATAGAATGATTAGGCAAACTAGTGACTTGAATCGGAGATAAAAACCTGTTTGGATTATTGAGTTTGTTGTATGATAATGGTTGTTTGTGCAATAAATCAAATAAATGTTAGGTGGGTTCAGAACTTCACCTGCACTGCAGTGTTTTGGTAAATAGCTTGTTTGTTTACTTGCCTTGAAAAAACACAAAAAATTTAAAATTAACTTTAATTTCGGAAGTCGGTGTTTGTATTTTATTTCTTCGTTTTTTGACACCGACTTCCGAAATTAAAGTTATTTAAATTTTTTAGTGTACCTACTATTTTATTTTTTGGAAGTCGGTTGTTTTTTTTGTAAAAAAGGTTTTTATTTTTCACTTTTTAGTTATCTAAACCCTAGAACTAAAAACCCCAATATCATGGAACGTGGAATTTAAACATACTTACTCGTAATTGGAGAAAACCCAAACGTCATCTACGTGTACATATTGTTGGTTTTTGTTCAGTTTTTCAAAAAGCGCTGAAGCAATTTCGATAAAATTTATATGGACCACCTCGGGAGTATATTTTTTCGGATAAAAAAGAATTGTGAAAATTGGTCCACAACTGACAGAGAAGTCGGTGGACATACATAAAAAAAAAAATAACAAAAAAAAAACATACATACAGTCGAACAAAGAACCTCCACCTTTTTCGAAGTCTGTTAAAAAGTTATTAAAGAATCATGAGGATATTTATATTAAAGCGTGAACAAAAGAATGAAACCAAAACAAGAAAACATAGATGATTGTTCTAGACTATTGTAAAAACAAATGTCTAGTTGGGAACATATCTTCTAAGGAAACATCGAGACACGGAAAAACACATAAGTATCAACTTAAGCATCAAATTGACCTCAAATTATCTCTTCAATTTAAAGTACGATTTTCCCTAAGCACTAAGCGATAATAACACAAATAGACATGTTAATGGCTAAATAAGGATAGACACTCACAGAACATCTTCACAATTCATTTGCAAAGAATCCAAGTTTCCATACATATTCTTAGAACAAACACCACTGTTAGGAAGACCTCTTTTCCCTAGCACTTTCTTGTAACAGTTCTTACATTAAAAAATTGGATTTACACATTCCGTGCCTGTACGGACTGCTCCGCAACCTCGAATGCCATGACTGACTTATTTTAGTTGGCGACAAAACGAAGCCTATTATATGTATTTATAGGAAGGTAGGTATGTATGTAATAAGGTCGACAATGCCGTAAGCTGAAATGGAATAAAATTCGCATTTGGATTTTGCTATTTGGTGGTACCAGTCATTGTATCGAATCGTGACAGCAGCTTGGAAATTCTTATTTTTAAAATCATATTCCAAACCAACCAAAGAGAGAGAGTAAGATCCAAGAGCCGCCTGACACGACTTATTTTCTGATTAACAAAATGCGTAGGATGAATTACTGCTATATGTACTTTGAACTAAGCTAGCAGGTACGCGTAGTTTGTAACTCAGAAAATAATTTAACTAGTGGCTCTGGGATCTTGTACTAGAGGGTAGAGAATGATAGCGTGACGGTTCACAGGAGAGAATGGATAAAAACGGGTTGTGCTCACCTCAAGTAACATGGGACCAAGGCAGGAAGATCCCTGCCCAGGGGTTATGGATACATTTGAAACAGAGTTACCGCACCTCTGGGCACTCAGGGCAGGAAAGAAACAGGGGTGGGTTTTAGTCAATAATAGTCTGACACGCCCTCCCGCTCCGCCCAGAGCGAGTCATAGGATGATTTCTCATCCCAAAAAAAGGATAGGATATAGAATAGACTATAGACAGGATAGGTAAGTTTATCAAATCACTTTTGAAGTCCATAAAAAAACTGTCAAATTGACAAATCAGTCAAATGATCACATACATAGGTACAGTTGTTCCATCCCACGAAGAAGGGTTGGTTTTGCATGTGTGTGTATGATTCACGAGCACTTTGTTTCTGTGTTCGTAAGCTATATTCTGTGAAATGTGTATGTGTATCTACCTACACACATCCAAAACCAACCCGCCTTGGTGAGATAGAGCCACTATGGCAAGCAGTATGGCGAATTGCTGCATTACTTACCTCCGATTGGAAAACTGCATAGTCGTAGTACTCGTACATACAAATAGAAATAAAGTTGTAAGGAAATAATAAAGTTCAATGCCAAACACTCGTAAACCTTATCACTGAATTTCATTATTTATTAGGCTTTTTATTGGTATTTCATTCAATCCACTTAACACTATCAGCTAGATTGGTCACACTGGAAATGGGGAAAATACGTCATTGAGTAATTTCATATTTTGTTCTCAAGTGTGGTAACATTTTGTTTGATGTGTGGGTTTACGTTAGATAGCAGTTTATTTAATGTAGATAGCCAAAATCCTTTTCGGTAAAACTTTGTTAGCTTTGAAAAGTAAATAATGACTAAACTTATATTGTATGGAAAACAAGAAACTGCGTAACCAAGTTGTTGTATGGAAACTTTGTGTAACGTAATATTGTTTAAATAAGTAAATCCATAGAATTGTTTCGTGCCTACTTTGATATAGAGAGATTCATCAATCACGGTTTCTAAACAAATTAATCAATTCGCCCTACCAGTCGGCCACAGTCAACTGCTGAATATCGTATAAGACGCGAAAACTCTCATCGTATTTCACCATTATCTCACCTGATGGAAAGCGATGATGTGGTCTACGAGGGAGCGCACTTGCCTAGGGAGCGTCCATTACGGGTCTACTACCGGCCAAGTGGCGCCCTCATTGAATAAAAAATCGTAGCAGAGCATAGAAAATAAATATAAAAGAATCCAACGTCACGTTTGTTACAAAGAGGATAAAGTATTTTTACGGGATAAGGGCAGGAGAATGATGAGCTGTACGCACTTTGATATTTAGTTCATCAAATCCAAAGCTACATTTCTACTACCACGCATGTGTATGTACTGTTTAGTTTTTAGTTTGGAATAATGTTTAGCACAGCACCTATGATCATTATCACTATCCTGAAGAACAAATAATGCAAAGTGGGCTCTTCTTTCAAATTCAAAGTAGGTACACATTTCTTGTATTACATTTTTCTCCTCCCACGTTTTTTTATCATTAATAGGCTCGCGCTGGACCACTATCTTACCTGATGGTAAGCGATGATGTGGTCGACGATGGAGCAAGCTTACCTAGAAGTAACCTATTCCTTCTTGAGTTAAAGACCCCCAGATTGTAGGTATCGGGAAACACAGACTCCGGCAGGGAATTCCACTCATTGTATAAGAATGTGTTCCTAAAATCAAATCATCATTTATTGGTTCAATAAAAGATGATTTGATTAGATTTTGATAAAATGTTTTGTGCGTGTGGACCACGTAACTCGTAACAGTTGTAACTTCATAGTTAACCAGGGCTCGTTAAAATTATTCGTTTAAACTTTACTTAAAGTACGTGAGGTTATTAAAAGTGAAAGTACAATGTAACTGGAGGTCGCTGTGAATTGTTAATTTTGATATTTAATACGACACGTTCGCCGCACTGTATCGTGGTAACGAATTGGGTTACCAATTACCTAGGTAGTTACCAACAGGCGTACGCCCAACAGAGACAACAATACAACTTACAATACAACCAGTAGAAAACCGAACCACAACAGCAGAATTGGGGACAGAACCAGGTAAGACATCACACTTGTATTGTCTGAAGGAGTCATCATCATTTCAGCCGAAATACGTCCACTGCTGGACATAGGCCTTCCCCAAGTGGCGCCACAATGACTGGTCCTGTGCGTACTTATAGAGTGTTGGTCAGTGACTATGCTTCGTATATTCGGGTTTTGGTACGACGAGTCAACTCTGCTGGATTTATGAAGAAGAGGAGACTATGTGCTTATATCGGGGAAGTAGCAAAAACAGCCTTGATGAATCAAATTCATTTCGCAAGAATTATTTCTACCTATATCTTAGCCTACTAATCACCATAGCTGTCTGTAGTCAGGTCATAAAGAAATGTAACTCGGAGCAAGTCAACAAAACCAGATACATAAAATACTGGACATGTACTATTTTTTTACAATTGTTAGGTTCGCGTTTGATCACTATCTCACCTGATGGTAATCAGGACGTTGGAGCAGGCTTGCCTAGAAGCTATTCACTCTTGACTAAAGGTGGTTTTAAACCGGCGAGCCGAGGCGTGGATGGGACGGGCAAAGAATTGACCTGATAGGCGAAACCTTTTACACCAAAGGTGGGCAGCGCGTGGATAGAAATTTTATATATTTCAATTCTCGCCCCTCCCATCCACGCCTCGCCTCGCTGGTGTAAAACCACCTTGAGGCGCAGTTATCTGCCCGGGGGTTGAGGATAAATTCGAAAGAGTTACCTCGCCCCTGGGCATTCAGGGCAGGGAAGGAACAGGGGTGGGTTTTAGTCAGTAAGAGTCTGACACGCCCTCCCCCTCTACCCTAGAGCGGGAGATGTCATTTAACTCCCACCCCAGAAAAAAAAAGGCGCAGTTATACGATTTTTAATGGTTTTTAATTGAACGTCACGTCTAAACGACTAGTTCTATTTCTTTGAAAAAAATATATGTTACTCTAGACAATTTCCGTCGTAAACTTCATATTTGAAATTATATTTTAATAACATAGTGTAATTAATTTGTATGTCGAACGCGGATAAAAAATTGAGAATCACGCAAAAAACATAAAGCGTATTTTTATGAAACCTTCACCATTTTAGGGATCATTTAATTATTTATAATTTAGTCTAAGTGTTTTAGTTTAATACCTGTTGTTTTATGAGTAATAAATTAATAATACGTCTAATTTCGGACAGCGCTCCTTGATGGGCGAGTACTATTAATGGGTGGACGTACGACGCTTTACGTGAGCTCAGCACAGAACACGCAAGCTAACCACTCCAGGTCATTGGCAGTTAATAGCGCCTTAAGACAGTAGATAAGCAGCTGAATTGAAGCTATGATGGTCGATACAGCAAGAGAAAACCTAAATGCGTCATTGGTTTTCCTACACTTTTCAGCACAAATGACACAAATTAGAGTGGTACTCCACTTCACTATAAGTGATCCAGTACTTAATTATATATAATGACTACAATTATGAATATCTAAATCCTCTGAAAGTCCGTTGTTTTATAACCATCTATTTACATGCGAGTAGGTACATAATATTACAAAATAAAGTGGCTTTTAGTGATTGTCTGTGGAGCCGCGTTAGGGTGTTATTACACCAATCAATCAACGTTGATCGATAAGTGTAATAGCTTTGGCTGATCGACGGATACCGGTCGATAAATAATCGATCGGTCGACGTCGAATAATCCTTTCTACAATCGATCGCCGTTAAATCGATTAGTGTAGGTACCTAGTAGAAACTATAGATCGACGTCGACTAATTCATTCTACCATCGACTGATGGCATCGATCGCCGATCGATCGATGGTGTAGTAGAAACTATCGATCGACGTCGACTAATCCCTTCTACCATCGATCGACCATTGATCGATTGGTGTAATAACACCTTATTATTCACTCGATCAACGTCGACTAATTCATTCTACCATCGATCGCCGATCGATCGATGGTGTAGTAGAAACTATCGATCGACGTCGACTAATCCATTCTACCATCGATCGATTAGTGTAATAACACCCTTATTATTCACTCGATCAACGTCGACTAATTCATTCTACCATCGATAGATGTCATCGATCGCCAATAGATCGATTGGTGTAGTAGAAACTATTGATCGACGTCGACTAATCCATTCTACCATCGATCGATGGCATCGATCGATTGGTGTAATAACACCCTTATTTTTCAATCGATCGACGTCGAGTACTTCCTTCTACCATCGATCGATGGCATCGATCGCCCATCGAAGGCATCGTTTGCCGATCGATCGATTGGTGTAGTAGAAACTATCAATCGACGTCGAATAATCAATCCTACCAGCGATCGATGGCATCGATCGATCGGTGTAATAACACCCTTATTCTTCTAAACTACGCAACCAATGTATAAGCGGTTTTCACCATCAATTAGGATTTGTCTCAGGAGGTTTATGACTTTGAGTGGAGGATTATTTACAAATGAATTAACATTTAATAACTACATTTAAAGAAGATAATTTCGATGTTTTGCCTAGTCGTTAAAAATGTAGTAGCATGTGTTTGAAAGAGTTACAGCGGCCCTGGAACGCACAGGTAACTGAAGCAACACGTGTAGGTTTTAGCCAGTAAGTCTGACACGCCCTCCGGTTCCACGCAGAGCGGGAAAGTTGTTTGATGATTTCCCACCGAAAAAAAATGATGTGGGACACTAGACAACAACAAGATACCAATAAAATTAAAAAAATAACCCCAACGCTTAAAAGAAAAGCAAACATTTAAAAAACACAAAAGAGCTGATGACCTTGACATGGTTGAATCGATTTTGATAAAACATGTCTAAGACCCATCACTAGAAAAAAAGAAGAAAAAAAAATTGAAAGCAGGTCGCTTTAAATTTTTTTTTTTTTTTTTGGTAGGCAAGCGTTTGAGAACTATCTCACCTGATGGTAAGCGATGATGTGGTCGAAGATGGAGCACGCTTGCCTAGCAGTAACCTATTCACTCTTGACCTAAAGACTCCCAGGTTTTAAAAAAACCTGGCACTCCAGGAGTAAAACAGAAAACTTAAGGCACAGTTAAACGACTTTTAATGGTATTTAGTTGAACATCACGTCTAAACGACTTGTCTTATTTCTTTGAAAAAAAAATATGTTACTCTAGACAATTTCCTTCGTAATTTGATCTCAGAATATTTGAAATTATATTTTTATAACATAGTGTAATTAATTTGTGAAGTTATGTCTAACTCGGATAAAAAATTGAGAATCACGCAAAAACTATAAAGCGTATTTTTATGAAACCTTCACCATTTTAAAGATCATTTAATTATTTACAATTTAGTCTCAGTGTTTTAGTTTGATATTTGTTGTTTTATGTGTAATAAATTAATAATGCGTCTAAATTCGGACAGCGCTCCTTTATGGGCGAGTCCTATTACTGGGTGGACATACGACGCGTTGCGTGAGCTCAGCGCAGAACACGCAAGCTATCCACTCAAGGTCGTTGGCAGCTAATAGCGCCTTAAACAAAAATGGCCAACGTACCTCGCGATCCGCTACGAGTGCTACGAAGCTACGCGTCGTAACACTCTCGTAGCGAATCGCGTAGCGGTGCTGGTGGCGCGAGTTTAATCGTTTTATCCCATCTCAAAAAAAAACGTATATAAATCGGTACACCCGTTTTAGAGCAACGGTGCCACAGACAGACACATAACACTATTCTTTTTGCGTGGGGGTTAATAAACAAATGATAAGTGGATCACTGAAGCGCACAGGTCTTCGACACAGCCGGCACCTACCCATTGTGAACGATATTCAGGATTTCAGGGGTAATCTGTGAGGCAAATCTCTTATTGATTGAGGGCTGTCTTTGTGAAGGGACGAAGGGTTCATTCGTAATATACCTAAAGCTGATTTATTTAGTACTTATTACCAACGATAGTGAAATACCTAGATCTAGTAATGCTAAGCCTAGGTACTTCAGAACCCACTTATGTCTGCACTTACTTGATGATCTTAAGCGTAATCGATGAATAGTGGGAGGATCCCAGTAGATACCATGCTACTCGTAAACGCATTTGGAGCGAAATTGGATAGATTAGAAAAAAAATAGAGATGTGAAATTTGGGGTCTTAAGGTCTCCCCGAGGAGCTACGAGTCTACGACGTGGAAAACAACGAACAAAATAAAAATAGAAAATTTTCAAAAAACCCAACTGACAAAAATCAATTAAAAAGTTCCAAACAAGTCACTTTTCAAGCAGTCTGACGCAGTTGGTGGAATTTATTTCAGTTTGATAACAAAGATGCTGATTTTTTATTTCTTATATTCGTCTAGAATCGTCTCCTAGAGCTTTTCATTTTGATACCCCATATGACCGCGTCACAACAAAATATGACTATACTTACCCCTGTTCAGACTATGACCCGTTCGCTGGAGTTCCCGAAATGTCCGTTTACCTGCACTATAGATAACCTCAGCCATCGACGCACGTAGCAATAAACGTGACCACTTACTGAACGCAAATCAATCTACCTAGCCTTATCCCAAATATCTTGGGGTCGGCTTCCAGTCTAACCGGATGCAGCTGAATACCGGTATTTTACAAGGAGTGACTGCCTATCTGACCTCCACAACCCAGTTACTGGGTAATACCACACCCTTGGTAAGACTGGTTGTCAAACTTTCGGGCTTCTGAAGACCCGTAACGACTGTCAAAGATCCACGATTGCCGGACCAACAGCTTAACGTGCTTTTGAGGCACGTTGGAGTCCCGGTATATAAAGATGGTCACCCATCCATGGACCAATCCCGGCAAAGGTATGATTAAAATAATGTACCGTCGAAACGAAACGAAGAAAAAGAAGCACCACAAAAGCATTGTTGCTCTTAAAAAATTCAATACCTAATAAAAGTTCAAGTTTTACAAAGGTCACCAGAATTTGTTTCTACCAAACTACCGCTTGCAGCAAAATGCGAAGCACAACGTAACGGTCAAGGTCTCTACCACTGCTTTCCAGTAAAAATGTACTATATTATAAGCTACGCAAAGTAACAGTAGCTACCTACATACATAACGGTACATATAAAGTCAATGACAGAGTGTAGGCAGTACCGTAGGTTCAATTATAGTAATTAGAACGTCACAGTTACACTTCTATGTGAGCATGTATATCTCCGAAGATATCTCATGAATGCGCTAATTAAAGCGGTGAAATTTTGCAGGCTGGTGGCGACAGACAATGTATACATATAGATGTTCTAACGCAATCTGGCGAAAGGGGAATGCCAATCTGCCTTACAAAAAAATGCCTGGAATGAACAGAAACTATTAATAGTCCTTAATTTTATTTAGAATAAAACACGTACTTACAGTGAAATTATTCTTGAGTTTGTTTAACTAGGGTAAAAATATAACGATCACTAAATATATTTAACTTGATATCCGCTTATATTTTTACGGAAGTCGTGTTTATTTGACATGAGTAAGTAAGATTCAGCCAAAGACGAATCATCAAATAATCCATATGGAACTATTTTATACATTTAGTGCACAGTTATCATTAATTTAGTATTATACGAATTATATGTACCGTAAGTCTAATTAAAATAATATATGCTTGTCAATATTAATTCAAATTAATTATTTTTTAAATAGAAAACGTTCATACAGCCCAGATAGGCTGTATGAACCACATGTCCTTTGCTTTAGTGACAGTTTGACATTACTGCTCATGTCAAATAAACGCGACCTTCGTATAAATATCATATAAGCGGATATCAAGTGAAATATATTTAGTGATCGTTATATTTTTACCCTTGTTAAACAAACTTAAGAATTATTTCATTATACCTTTAGGGACTATCAGTAGTTTCTGTCCGTTTCTGGCATTCCCCTTTGTGAATGTGTCAGTAACAAAAATGATGCACCAACAGGTTTACGCACTTAGTAGGAGCGTACTTTCAACAAAAGCATTTTGTACATGAATCTTGTGTCCAGGCAACAATACTTTGGGTCAATAAACACCAATAGAATAGAGCCGATGAAAAATCTCAGTGTGAACTATATAAGCCTCGTTTTATCCCGGCTTGACCCGTAATATCCCGGGGATGACCCAGGATTAAGTGCACCCCTGGTTAAGGCCATGACACTGTACTGGTTCAATAGAACAGCAGACAATAAATTCAAATAACTTGTTTGAATAAAACATAAACAATCAATACAAATTATCATAAGTATAGACAAGTGCTTGATGTAACTAACCATCTGTTTCCAACCAACCCAAGTAAAGAACAGGTGCTTCTAAGACGTACTTGTGAAGGCTTAACTGATTTAGTATGTAGATTGCGACCACTTTTATACTTCAAAGCGTTCTTTATTCTGTACATTGGCTTCGGCTTTGTAGACGAAGGTTTCATGTAACGGATGCAGATATGATTATAGACGAGTATAATGGGATAAGGAAAGTAAAAGGAGTTTATATTTAGGTTTCAAAAGAAAACCGTAAACACATTAAACCGGAGAAAGCTATCAGTGCTTTGATTCAGTTTGAAGATAAGGGTATCAATTTGTATATTGAAGTAGCTGTTAACAACTATTTTAAACTGACTCTCAACACGGTTAATGACTAGAATCCGATAAAGCCTTTTCTTTTGTGTCTACTTTAGCATAAAAGTCACCCAAGTATATATACAAATAAAATCACAACGACGACGGTAAAGATCATCATTCTCCTGCCCTTATCCCAATTTATTTGGGGTCGGCGCAACATGTCTTTTTCTTCCATACTCCTCTATTAGTCGTCATCTCTGTAGTCACCCCCTTTTTACCCATATCCTCTTTCACACAGTCCAACCATCACGACGACGGTAAAGATGTCCTTTGGAATAACACTAGAAAAATAAATTCATAACATCTCATGGCAGCATGACTGTGACATATGTTAAAATTAGCCAAAATAGATTATGAAGAAGCGCTTATAATCAACATACTATAGGTACATTAAAAACAATATAATAATGGATGAAGATCATCCATTATATTTTATACGAACAAAATACGTAAAGCAGTTAAATGATACTGATTAATAAATGATATTAACTTTGTAAATAGGTTAAAAATATCAGTTTTACACATCAATTTGTTTTGTCAGTTTAAACTAGATGAGGCTGGTGTTTCCTAGTTGACGAGTGACGACCCCGAGAAGAAACACCGAAACAAACAGGTCCAAGTCCGTGAAACTCGTACTGGTTAAATGGTTATATTATCATTTCGATTTCTGCTGAAGCAGTATTTATAGGAGTGCAGACTACATATAGAATTATTTACAATAACAAAATAAAGTCAATGACCAAGAAATAAACAAAGATAGATTCATCAAAAGGAAAGTAGATCAATCAAGCCAAAACCAATGAAGACAAACAGAAGGAAAAGATCACAGCTTCAACTAACAAACAAACTCACATCAATAAAATTACCAGCAATGACGTAGATATAGTACGTGGGCAAATAATAACAAAAACCAATCAGCTGCCTAACGCACACAATATAATCAATTTGAGTCATTCGATTAACGAAACATAGCAACAACACAATAACTTTTATAAGAAAAACACCACAAAAGTGAGAGACCGTAAAATCTTGGGAGTAAACAAAGTTTTTGGGGACTCTCATCTGAAATTTTCCCCTCATTTATGGACTCATGGCTTATGTCGTTAAGAAAACTCCCTGTGGTAAAATTAATTCGATGGGAACCATAAGATGTTCGACACGGGTGTCGAATTGGCTACGACCTAATTAGGTTGTGACCCAATTACTATTTTAAAGGGTCCCGTTACCAGAAATCGGTTGCTTCGTCAGATTGATGCATCTTTTATAGAAATCAATCGTGGCTCAGTTCGTTAAGTTTTCTTTGTAGATGAAGGTATTGTGTTCAAAAGAATGGAAGCGGCACTGTATCCGGTAAATTTTAGGGTAAACTGATAAATTAATTAACACGATCAAGTTAGCGCGTGGGTAGTAGGTACTTCGATCGAGTCAAATCAAGACCGCCAAGTAAAAATAACAAAAGCTCTACCCTTCCCACCCCCCAAAAAATAAAAAAAAAAACCCTTCACTGTAACTCGCTCTCATCATCTGTCAACATAATAAAACTTATCTAGTAATATTTACGATGATATATGTACAGTCACAAGCAAAAGTATGTACATAAGCAGACTTTACTTGTAAGCTCGAGTAAGGTTCTAAGATACTCGAGCTTACAAGTAAAGTTTGCTTGTGTACATATTTTTGATCGTGACTGTACTTACTCAAAATTTTGTTGTTGAATAAATTTAAAATAGAATTTAATACAGAATGCATAATTTTGATCGAGTGGAGTTAACAAATTCTTCATTTTAATCATGCTTTCTTTGGAAACAATAAATTTATTGTCATTACATTATTCATCAACCTCATGTTATCATTCTGTTATGGTACAGTATTTATATTTTGATTGATGAGTACTTAGTCAATGAATTCAAGATATGTACCTACCTATTTATTTGTTTTTTTTTTCTTAGCCTGAGCTGTCCCATTCCTGGGCAAATGCCTCCCCCATTCCTTCCACTTCTCAAGACTTCTAAGACAAGATATGTATTAGAAATCGGAAATAGATTTTTACACTAAGGAATAGGTAACCAGGATTTAAATGGGTGTACTTGATTACGTTAAAGAAGAATTTACGAGTGTTGCAATGACAGATATCGTGGTAACACTTTTCCAATTTTCGAAATTCCATTACGTCTCGATAAATCACTGCAAAGCGTGCTATTATCAATTATCTGCATTGGCAACACCTTTCACATTCGAGGTTGAATCGGACACACATTTATAATGTTGTCAGTGTTAAGTGCAAACCGTGTAAAATGTCGAGTTATGCGGAAATAGAAAAATCTTGTCATGCTGGACAGCATGACAAGATTATAAATAGAGGAGAGGTTTACTTTTGGTTTCACTAAATATTATAAAAGTCCCCCGCCGCATTTGTCTGTTAGTCTGTTCGCGATAAACTCAAAATGGAACGAATTTTCATGCGGATTTCATCAGACAGAATGATTCATGAGAAAGGTTTAGGTGTGTACCCGTGCAAAGCTGGGGTGGGTCACTAGTTTTAACATAAATAAAGCAAAAAGCCAATTAACACTGTTAAATTTTTAGGTTCACGATAAAGATAAAACTTCGCGGACTAATTAATTTGCCAGAAAAGATCAGATTTGTAATGTGGTATCGTGACCTGGAAAAATATTTGCTGAAGTAGGGGATATAGAAAGCCGTAGGGAAATAAGAATCTTGATTATGAAAGTAAGTGCTACTAAAACGCAGTGTATGCATAATTTTAATTTGAGGGTCGTTGCTTTTTGGCTATGACGTCAAAAAACAACCCTTTCAGACAATACGATTTCCTATCACTGTCTCAAGTTCACAGCTTCCTAAGAGAATGTAAGAAATTAATAAGAAAAAAAAACTGAATGGAAAATTTTACGTTGAGCAAATGCTTCGCTTGAGAATGATATTAAGTACAATCTTGCAGCTCATATGAACAGGTAGGCACACGGTTCCGCATTTTTAAAATGGATTCGTCATGGAGTAAGAATAACTTATACAAATACCAGACTGCGGAGTAAAATAAATATGCGTAACAAAATAAACCTTCTTATCAGCACTTCGGAAAGTAAAGAGAAGTTTGTTTTAAGTATTTGAGGGTCTCAGTCGTCGTTTTGTTCAGTTCGTCAACCTTCCTTTTGGAATGCCATGAAGGTCATAAATGCAGAGCGAAATATAGAAACCAACGACAAACGGGCACAAATAAAGAAAGAAACAAAGATAAAATATTTATAAATATTTATTTGTGTCTCACACAAGGACACAAGAGTAGAATTATTAAAACTAACAATACTTATTAAAATAAACTGTACTGTGTTTTAAATATCGCAAAGTTTTAAAATCAAATAACAAGTATATTAAAAGAAAAACCAATTGATATATTTTTCCAAAATCCAATTGCTCCCTGCAAAACCAAAATCTTCCGAACACATAAAGTAATGACAACTAAATATAAGTAAGGCAGGTAGATACTACGATGGAACAAATGTTCATGCTGCCCGCATTAGCACTGAGTCGGTGACGATAAATGGCACTCGTTCGTAAAACGTCAAGTAATCAGTTCGTCAGGATCAGAACCGTTTATTAAGCGAACGAAGGCATAAAATGTTGGACTTATGGATGAGATAAAAACGACAGCTATAAAGGACTTAGTGAAGATTTCACCATTCGCTCTATAAAGTAAGTTTTACTGAATTAAAAAAATAAAATAAAATAATAACCATAAAAAAGATTATAGTGAGTTAACTTTAAAAGATAGACATGCTGTCGCGGACTTGTTTTTAGAACTTTAAAAGGAGAACAATTCCGTCATACATAATTTTTGCGTAACTTTAACCGTTTATGCAGCGCACGCAACTGAAGCACTCAAAAGGATTTCTCCCGTGTTTCTTCTTCTTTATTCTTTATTATACACATATAACATATAAATAAAACACAAATTAACAGTTAGTTACAAAGGCGATCACACTTTGGGCCCGTTTTCGTCACATTTTTCATTGATGCTTCGCTCCTGTTGGTCTTTAGCTAGGCCTTAGGATAGCTAGACCTAATTTTGCTATCAAATTTTTTTTTTAATATATTTCATTTTATCATTGATAGGCTTGCGTTTGTCCACTATCTCACGTGATGGTAAGCGATATTTTAGTGGACAATGGACTACGCTTGCCTAGAAGTAATCTATTCAATCTTGACTTAAATACTCTGAGGTTGTAGCTATCAAGAAACACAGACTCCGGCAGGGAATTCCACTCCATAGCTGTATGCACAATGAATTGTATTCCTAAAAAGTTTTGTGGGTGTGGGTGGGATTACCACCACCGGTACTATAATGGTGGACCCATGTATCGGTGGTGGTAATTTTGGTTTGTTCGCCTTTATTGACCACTACTTCGTGGATTAGAGGAATTTCACTCTTTAGCTGTTTTCAAGAAGTGTCAAAATGAAAGAAATAACGTCCTATTCATGGAACGCAAAGGGCAACTGAAGGAACACGTGTTAAGTCAGTATTAAGAGTCTGATACTCCCTCTCGCTCCACACCCAGAGCTGCCGAAGTCATCCGATGATTTACTACCCTCAAAAAAAAAAGACTAGTCATGTGGAAACTTCCAGAAGAATTATTTATTTTGTTCAATTTATGCATCAAAAGAACCAGTCCGGTCTAAAGTCTTACGTTTACACGCTAGTTTAGCTTTAGAAATGATGTAACGTGTTACATAAGTTCGTATCATGCTATCAGTTCTCCGAACTCTGACCTCAACAGTCTCGAGTCTGCAGGTTACATTTGCAGACAAGATCTAACAAGTGGTATAACAATTCTAGTGGAAATGTACAGCGAAACGTTGGTATGCATGACTGAGGTTTTAGCATGATACAAAACTACGAAGCCAGGTGGGTCGCTGGGTCCCCAAAAAAGAAAAAGGTGGGTCGCTGCGTCGCGGATAAATTCGAAATAGAGTTCCCGCGGCCCTTGGCACACAGGCAACTGAAGGAACAAGGCTTGCCCGGGGGTTGAGGATAAATTCGAAAGAGTTACCTCGCCCCTGGGCATGTAGGGCAGGGAGGAACAGGGGTGGGTTTTAGTCAGTAAGAGTCTGACACGCCCTTCCGCTCTACCCTAGAGCGGAAGAAGTCATAAGATGATTTCCCACGCCGCAAAAAAAAAAAAAAAAAAAAGGAACAAGGCTGGGTTTTAGTCAAAAAAAGTCTGACATGCTCGCTCCACCCAGAGCGGGAGAAGTCATTGGATGATTTCCCACCCTCAAAAGGTTGGTCGATGCAGGCCTAACTTAAATCGTTAGTCAGATGGGGGTACTCCAATGAGCCACAATGCGATTGCAGAGCTACGTCCCAAACAATGCCTCACCTCTTGTCTTGCCCTCTTTGCAACAAACCTGCACTTTGAAAGACCTTTTCGAGGCAGATTCTAACGCCGGCCGTCGACGCCGACGTGGCAAAATTAAGGTCAAAACATTAGAACTCTTTAGAATCATCAATACGACGAGGAAGAAGCATGGAAGAACTCTACAAGTGACTTTGAAATAGGGAACGCCACCAAATACGTTTTGTTTTGATATTTTTGACTAATTTTAACCTATTTTTCCTGTCGATCAAAGAAAATAATAATTAACATCTTGACTCAACATTACTTTCAACAAAACATGAATCACGTGGTAGAAATTCAATACCCCTGACATAATATTAAATGTGAAAATAACTCAGTCTGTATGTGTTTTTTCTCTTCACGTCTGAACAGATTTGGATAACTCTTGGCAAATAGGTAGATCATATTCGGGAATAGGGTATAGGATACTTTTTATCCCGAGAGAATGTTCTTTTGGGATATTTTTTGACTTTCATGCGGGCGAAGCCGCTCGCAGAAATTAGTATTAACTAATATTATAAATAGGTAAAGATTGTAAGTTTGTTTGTAGGGAGTTATCTCCGGAACAGCTCCGGAGCAGTGGTGGCCCAGTGGAAACGGTCGCGACTTAAAAGTTGTAGGTAGTGAGTTCAAACCCAGGCAGGCGCTTTACTTTGTGTAAATTATTTCATCACCACTGCTCTCAAGACGGTGAAGGAAAACATCGTGAGGAAACCGGCATGTTCTAGAACCAAAAATTCGAAGACATGTGACATCCACCAACCCGCATTAGGCCCGCGTGGTGGATTACGGCCCACACCCTCTCACAAAGAGGAGGCCTGTGCCCCAGCAGTGGGGAATTTAAAAGGCTGATGATGATGATGATGATCTCCGGAACTACTGGACCGATTTTGAAAATTCTTTCACCATTAGAAAGCTACATTATTTGTGGGTGCAATATACTATACATTTTATTTATTTCTAGCTTGTGCTAGCAGCTTAGCCCACGTGGAGTTAGAACCTCCCCCATTAATTAATTATAGTCTATATGTTATTTTGATGTAAAAGCTATATTACTGTAAAGTTTCATCAAAATCCGTTCAGTAGTTTTTGCGTGAAAGAGTAACAAACACCCTTACAAACTTTCACATTTATAATATTAGTAGGATGGGCTTTTTGTTTCATTTTTTTTTTGGTCTGTATTTTCGAAATCCACGCGGGCGAAGTGTAATTTTATATAGCACTTTCTTCAGCAATGTTGATTTATCAACCAGCTGGTCTCTACAATCCAAAATGATTTGTAATTACGGGAATCCTAATAATTTCATAACGCTTTATTACGCTATTGCATAGCTTCTATCGCGGGCCTTGAGCGTGGAGACCGAATCCAGAAATTCCGTAACGAAAATATAACCTAACACCCCCACTCCGACCGGCACAGCGGTGATACTTTTTAGTTTTGCCATCTATTGATGAATAGTGATGACGATGACGATGACGATGATGATGACGATGACGATGGCGATGACGATGATGATGACGATGGCGATGGCGATGGCGACGACGATGACGACGATGACGATGATATTTATCTTGTTACGCCAAAGAAGTGTAACTTCTTACGTGCGTGTAAAAAGAGTAACTTGAATTATTATCAAAGAAAAAAAAACAAAGGAAAAAAAATACTGCATAAATAAAATAAATAAATAATTATAATTGCAAAAGTTGATAAAAAATGCTATGCAATAGCTTTATCGCGGCAGTCTCCGAGTGCCACACGTCTTTATTTTTCGTATTACTCTCAGTAAACCCTTTCATTTGATACCCATAACATGGAGATGCATACAAAATAACTAGTCCGCCATATTTGATTCAGAGTGACGTCACTTAGCATGCATTGTCATCGGTCCTTGATAAGTGTGCGAAGTTTCAATTCAATCCGACGTTTTGAAGTGGGTGAAAATCACGTTCAAAGATTTCGTTACATAATACATACCAAGCTAATAAAAGCGTGCTGTCGACATGATATCGTATCCTAATTCCTCTCCTAAAGATAAGGGCCCAGTAGAATTATAGCTGGCTTTGTGACAACGATAAGCGTTCCGTAATAAAATGGATCATTTGTTTTGATATCTTTAACAGTAGCCTTTTTTTTGTGGTTGGGAAATCATCCTATGACTTCTACGGCGTGTCAGACTCTTACTGGCTAAAACACACCTCTGTTCCTTCCCTGCCCTCAGCACACAGTGGCGCGGTAACTCTGTTTCGAATTTATCAACGACCCCTGGGCAGACACCGGCCATGATGGGCCCCGTCATGCATTGCTGACAACTCTTTGAGGCGCGCGTGGAACACTACGGGCCGTCGACTCTCGGGCCTGATACTCGGGCGACCTCCGACGCCCAGGGCATCTCCTGCGGCGGCTGCTACTGGGAGCGATTTTGTTGACATTCCCTCACCCGTTCCTCTTCCTCCTTTGCGAGTATTACTGCTTCACAAAAGGAGGGTAACACTTTGCTTGCGGCTTCGCTGCCGTGACCTATCCCGCAGGAACTGTCATTTTTCAGGGGATAAAAGTAGTATGTTACTCGCTGATAATTTAGCTTTTTATTGGTGAAAAAATGGTTAAAATCGGTCTAGTAGTTTTTAAGTTTATTCGTTACCTACCTACATACAAAAATACAAATCTTTCCTCTTTATAATATTAGTATGGATAAATATGAGTAAGAAGTCACGTTTTGGTGGTCGCAGCAAGAATTGATGCTTATGGTTAGCACGCGGGTTCTCAGGTACGGTCGAAAAAACGGGAATATAATGTAGTTAAGAATTTGGCAGACTAAAACTTTGTGCGAAAAGTTTTTGTCTGCCAAATTCTTAACTACACATTTTTGTAACTTCTGACAACTTTAGATCATCTGTGTTCAAGCCAGCGATCGGTAACATTAAATGAACGTAAAGAAAAACTTGGAAAAACATGATATGCGTCATAAAGACAGTTTTTTTTTTCATAGTGCAATAAAATCGTAGTCAATCTCAATCTGCAAAAGATTTCAAGCGAAAGAGGTTATTACATTTATAAGCTGTTTCCGCTCTTTAATTTGGATATTCGATTTTCCTTATTTATTTACCACTTACGGTGTTTTTTTTATCTCTAACTTTGCAATGAAATGCACCAGAGCCTTTAGACAAAATACTTTTCTGTAAACGTTAACGCTAACGCTTCGTGCAAAATGTATGACAAAGACATTACTGGGCGTGAGTCACGTGACAGTTCTCTGTCTAACGCTTCGTGCAAAACGTCGTCGCCATACATTTCTTTGTTTATATTATAGGTATATATTATGTTTGTGTATCACATATTTGTTCAGTTTATTTAAGCAACAATATTAGATTTTGAGTTTTGTTGTGCACTTATGATAATCATAAGAAATTATGTATTTTTCACCTTGTGGTTTGCTGTAAGAAAACCCAAAGGCTGGGTTAAGCTCGCCTTTGTAATTAACTGTCCCATTGTGTTTTTCTGTATACGTTTTATGTGTACAATAAAGAATAATAATAATAATTTTGCACGAAGCGTTAGCGTTAACGTTTACAGAAATGTATTTTGACTAAGGGGCTGATCCGTTTATAAGTCTTCCTATGTTTAAACTATCTCTCAATGAAATATTTATACCTAGTGTTTATGTAAAAACTAACTGACCCGGCAAATGTCATTCAGCGATTAAAAAATGGGGGATGGGGATAGGAGGGTGAAAAATACTTTACGACCTATTCTCATACCTATCAAATATACAAAAAAAAACATTACAATCGGTCAAGCCGTTTCAGAGGAGTACAACCACAAACATCGTGACACGAGATTTTTATATATTTATTAGATATACGAGTATTATTCCTGTGTGGATATTTCCTAGTCGGTTACTTTCCAACCAAACAGACAGACGGAGAAACTTTCGTCCGCCGACATCTTAGTCTGTGGTTCCCAACATTTTTTGGGATGGGGACCACTTTGGTTGCTTAGCTGTTAGCAGGGACCAGAAGTTCAGAAGAAAATTGAATTATATGAGTTAAAAAAAAAACATATCAGAAATTCAAAACTTGTAGCACACCCATTCTTTAATATCAAAAGTAATGAACATTGTCATAGAAAGTACAAAACTTCCGATAAATACTTAAAATTAGTTCGCATCAACATTTCAGTTCGAAAGCTTGACAATTTTAGACCTTTTGCGGAACATACTTTGTCCGCGGACCACAGGTTAGGAACCACTGCTTAAAGTAAACGAAAATACCTGTTAGCCTGATGAAGTACATACTAACTTCAGGACTTCATTATTAAGTATCTGCTGAACATGCTTCTCTGCTTTAAAGCAAACTTGCTGCAAGAGCATGCAGGATAAATATTATATCTTCTGAAGCTCTAAGTAAGCGAATATCATTAGTTATAACAAGTGCGGCTGTTTCGGAGATAGTTGCTTCAGTACTACATCAGATAGACATACAGGGTGTATTGGAAATGTGTGGTCATATTGGAAATACTGCTTCTGACCATAGAACTTTCTTCAAGAAAATCATATAAATTCCGAAAAAAAAAATTGGGCCTCCTATACTAATTTTGATCAGCTGATGATGACTTTGTATGGAAAAAAAAAAAAAGAAAATACGTTTTTTTTTGCGGTAAACATGACGCATAAGACAGAGAAACAAAAAAAAAGAAAAAGCTGTGCGAAAACATGCGTCACATCCACGCTAAACAGCCATCGCTCAGAATAATGCTGTGACCCTATGCGAAACAGAGCACCAGCGCTGATTTTCAGCTACAGCCGGCGCTGGCGTGATGACGTCGACCGGTGCAGCAAACAATGAGTAAACTAAATACTAATAATAGTGGCAACGTGGTATGGAAATTGCAATTTTATTTTGGGAATTTTATTTGACTTCCTTGAAGAAAGTTGTTCTTTACATGGGCATAAGGGCATAAGCAATATTTATAATATGACGACGCATTTCCGCTACATCCTGTATAGTGTAAACTTAATAGGAAGATCGCGATTTCACCTTGAAGTCTCGTTAGCGCGATTTGCGATAGCTTATTTTATATCCTTATTTGACGATATGAAAAATCTTAAACACGAGTGTGAAACGCATCTGCTGTTAAGTACACTGATCATTTGACAAGGTATTTTCGTGTAGGCTTCCTGCCCCTCCCGGTCCGTCTATCGTCAACCCGAGCATGGTCGAAAAGCTTGTTGTTTCCATTGATATGGGTACTTACCTACCTATCTACACAAAATAATTTGTTAGGTAGTTGGTAGGTACTTATCTAGGTACCTATCCACATAATAACAAAATTTCATAAAAATAGTGTTCGAAAATTTCATAAAACTTGTTCCAGGCAATACGTGTTTTTGAATAAGCCTTACAAGTTTGTGAAATAAATATTTGTCATTTAGAATCTCCATTAGGTACATGTGCAAGGTTTCTATCATGATGTTTTCTTTACTTTTACAATTTATGAGTACATTATGAACGGCCAAAGTTTAGGTAAAAATTGTGCAGAAAAGCAGATTTTTTGAGGGTTATACTAAATTTTTTTCTCCAAATTTTTATTTTTTACTTTCATAGAAACCTAGATTAGTGCACAAGATACCTTTTAGTTTAAAAAAATCAAAGATAGATGTGTTACAACGGCATAATCACGTACGAGCGTTTGTATGAAAAGAATGAAGGGTTGGCCGCTCAAAAACAAAATTATTGGTTTGGCTTACCCGTGTGAAAGCTAGGGAACATTCTGTCGGGACAAAAAGCATCTATGTCCTATTCCAGGACATAATCTACCCGTGTGCCAAGTTTCATACAAATCCGTTCAGCCTATACGTGAAGACAAACAGACATTGTTACTTTCGCATTTATAGTAAGTATTAAAAGTATTGAAGCATAGGTTTGTTTGTAATTAAATTAGTTACCTACTATAATATAAATTTTTGCATGCTCACCACATGGATCAGACGAATAAAAGGCTAGTTGCTGAAAAGCCACATTATTTCCATTTACTGTCCAAAATGCTTCTTACTCCTATATACGCGTATGATTATTTTATAGCCTCTCAACTTTCAACTCAACCTACCCACCCTAGTCCTTTAATAGGACCAATTTCAAAGTTTACGACTAGATCCGAGCCTTTTTCTATAAAAACTGGTATCCCAAGTTTATTGCGGCCTTGACAGTAATCTTGTACAAGAGTTCCGTGAATACTTAGTATGAGCATACATTAAGGCGCTATTAGCTGCCAATGACTTTGAGTGCTTAGCTTGCGTGTTTTGTGCTGAGCTCACGTAACGCGTCGTACCACCCAGTAATAGGACTCGCCAATCAAGGACCGCTGTCCGAAATTAGACGCATTATTAATTTATTACACATAAAAGAACACGTAATAAAATAAAACACTGAGACTAAATTATCAATAATCAAATGATCTTTAAAATGGTGAAGGTTTCATAAAAATACGCTTTATAGTTTTTGCGCGATTCTCAATTTTTTATCCGCGTTAGACGTAACTTTACAAATTAATTACACTATGTTATAAAAATATAATTTTAAATATTCTTAGATCAATTTACGAGGGAAATTGTTTAGAGTAACATATATTATTTTCAAAGAAATAAAACTAGTCGGTTAGACGTGATGTTCAATTAAAAACCATTAAAAGTCGTATAACCGCGCCTTAAGGCGCAATTATATTATCATATGCCAAAACGGCATTGAGCTTGCGTGTTCTGTGCTGGGCGCACGCAACGCAACGCGTCGTACGTTCGCCCAGTAGTAGGACTCGCCCATCAAGAAGCGCTGTCCCAAATAAGATGCATTATTAATTTATTATGCGTATAACAACAGGTATCATACTAAAACACATATACTAAAAGATAAATAATTAAATTATCTTTAAAATGGTGAAGGTTTCATACGCTTAATATTTTTTGCATGATTCTTAATTTTTTTGTTCTCGTTAGACATAACTTTACAAATTAATTACACTATGTTATAAAAATATAATTTCAAATATTCACATATCAAATTACGATAAGTAGGTAACATATATTTTTTTCAAAGAAATAAGACTAGTTTAAACGTGATGTTCAATTTAAAAACATTACAAGTCGTCAATCTGCGCCTTAATGCAAGAATACATACGGACAATAAGGTTTTATCACCTCCAATTGCTTTGTTTAATTTAAATTAAGCGTGAACTAATAATAAAGATTTGTCGGTGTGTAAGTCGTTAGCAATTTAAATGGATTTGGATTTATAAGCTTAAGGCGCGGACTAACTATGATTTGAGATAGCTTCAAATAAGGTTGAGAATTGAACATAATAGTTTTGTTGACGATGCGAATAGCCATTTATTTTACGGGTTTTCTTTATATTATCCAGAATATAGGTACACAATAAATTAAATAAATGTCCGGTCAAAGTTTTAATAAAATGCTAATTCTATTCAATTCTTAAAAAAAAATGTTGTTATCGCTGAAAATACAGAGATGTTCGACGCAAAGTTTATTTGTGTGGAGCAATTTCTAAAATTTTTATTGGGAATATCAAACTATTATTTACTATTCTATTCGGTTAAAAGTTTTCTTTAAATCCTTCTCTGTCCACTGTATTTTTTGCAAAGGATATTTTCATTGCATTACGTCATACTCGACTATCCAACAAACCAATTTTTTTGAGGTAATTCCGCGCCTTAAGACATTAAATAGAAAAAAATTCGCTGTTTGCGTTTGTCTATTTCTCGGTTTACTTTTCTTAAACCACGCAACGGATCTTGATACGGTTTCCACTAATATAAAAAACAATAAACTAGGAAGTTTTGTATTATATACAGGGTGTAACGGAAAGGTGTGGTCATATTTTAAGGACTGCATCTGCCCATCGACATGATCAAGTTTCTTCGAGAAAAAAATAAGGAAATGCTCAAAAAAAAAATTCCCTTCCATACAAATATTGATCAGCTGATGAAAACTTTGTATACAAAATACAATTTTTTTTTTGGGAATTTTCAATTTTTTCTTAGAGAAAGTGGTTCATTTCCATGGGCAGAACCGGTTCTTAAAATATGACCACACCTTTCCGTTACACCCTGTATAGTTTGCACCCGTGCAAAGCTACATATATTATGAGTAATAAATAATAATATGTACCGATTCTGAAAAACTGATGAGTGGACCGTTGTAGGTACGGGCAAGTTTTATGAAGCAGTTGAAATCCAAGTCTTAGTCACAATTGGGTAGATGACAAAAAAAGTCTAATTATGTCAGTTAGATTACCAAAAAATATTGGAGACGATTTCTTTTGTCAAGTAAACAAGAACCGCCAAAGTGCGTGTCGGACTTCGCACTTTTAGGGAAGTGCTTTTGGTTTCGTACCAAATGAGGGAATTATCAATGAAAAAAACTAATTTATCAGTAGTTTAGTAGTAGTAAAATACGTATACCTCGATGACATTTGGTGTTCTCCAAATGTTTAAATTCCACGTTCCATGTTATTGAGGTTTTTAGTTCTGGGGTATAACAACTAAAAAGTGAAAAATAAATTGGAAAAAAAACAACCGACTTCCAAAAAAAAAAAAACACTGAAAATTAAAAAAATACTTTAATTTCGGAAGTCGGTGTCAAATAACGAAGAAGTAAAATACAAACACCGACTGCCGAAATTAAAGTTAAGTTATTTTTTAGTGTTTTTTTTTTTTTGGCAGTCAGTCGTTTTTTTTGTAAAATATACGTAATAATAAACATTATCACCAAATTACAAGTTCATAGGTCAATGGGAAGTTAAAAAATTCTTCAAAACAAATATTTGTGACAGACGACAGACGGACAGACAGACACGTGAATGACAGCAATAGGGCTCCGTTTGGACCCTTCGGGTACGGAACTCTACAAATGAAGATGGTACAGTGCGTTGAAATTTCGCATGACTTCACACTTCAATTAAAATTGTACCACTTTTTATTTAAAAGTGACGTAACAAGGCCCCACTCCTGAACTTTGATGCGTATTATCTTTGTATTTTTTTATTGGTTTGGTAAAGCAAATATTTTTTGATAATCTAACTTACGGACTAAATAGAATTATTAAATTTGTACCCAAGAATCATCCCTATTACAATAGTATCATCAACTTCGTAATTTCAGTCGGAAGACGTCCACTGCTACCCGGGCCTGCGGACGGCGAGTAGTGGGTAACTCGCCGTCCGATCAGCACCAGACCCGAGAGTCGACGGCGCGTAGTGTTCCACGCGCGCCTCAAAGAGTTATCAGCAATAGGGACGGGGCTTGCCACGGCCGATGCCTGCCCGGGGGTTGAGGATAACCCCCCCTTAAGGGGGTTGGGCACTCAGGGCAGGGAGGAACAGGGGTGGGTTTTAGTCAGTAAGAGTCTGACACGCCCTTCCGCTCCACCCTAGAGCGGAAGAAGTCATAGGATGATTTCCCACCCCCCCAAAAAAAAAAAATCAAAAGACGTCCACTGCTAGTTATAGGCCTTCCCTAAGTATTATAATAATATAGTTTATTTCATAATGGGATTGCAGAGTTTACAAAATGTTGCATTTATACATTTTTAAGTTCAATTTATACAATAGAAACAGGTGAAGTACTGTTCTTTTGTTTTGGGGGCCGAGTCACCCGCGTCCGTAGGAGTATACCCATTGAGTCCCTACACGTGGTCCCCGGGTGGTGCTAATCAGGTGACACAAACTGGTGGTAGGTTTCGACCGATGGCTTGCGACCACCCACTGGGCAAAGACGTACCGCCAAGCGGCCTGGCCGTGTTCCGGTACGATGCTCAGTGTAGCCAATCCAGAGGAGTTGGGTCGAAATAGTTGTTCCATTGCAGGCAGACCAACCGGGCTCGCGCTGATATGGATGTATCGGGAGACTAGTCGCGGAGGGTAGCGGGATCCGAGGCACGGTGCGCCGCTGGCCGACCGCAGTTAGTAGGGGGCCCAAGTAGTGTACTAGCCACACACGAAAGGCTGCCCCGCCAACTGACGAAAAATCCCGGAATGCACCATCGTGCTGGTTGGCGACCAGACGAGAGGGCCCGATGGACATTCCCGGGGGGGCTCGGGCGTCCCCGCAGTCTCCAGACTAGTCCCCCAATGATACCGTCCTGTCAGTGCGTACCCGAAGGTAGCCAGCATGGAACCTCATTTCACTTCCTTCTCCTCTCCTTCCTTCACTCTTCACAACAATGAAAGGCATTAAAAAGAAAAAAGCTGTACAGCGGCAGCACTCCCCTCACACAAAGTGCACCTATCCAACATTCGAGGTCTGCACTCAAATCTCGCCGCAGTCCACCACCACCTAGAGACTGAGAGACCAGCTCTCTTATTCCTTTCGGAGACGCAGATCGGATGTCCGTCTGACGTGGCGTACCTATCTTACCCAGGGTTTACCCTGGAGCACAATTTTAAGCCACGCGCTGGTATATGCATGTACGCCCGGGACGACATCTGCTATCGGCGTCTCCATAACCTTGAGGACTCCAGGTTTTCAACTCTTTGGGTCCTAGTGGACACAGGCCTAGATAAAATTGTCTACGCCTGTGTCTACCGTTCGCACAGCGGTGATCTGGAGACAACTGGGCTCACACAACACCTGAGTAAAGCGGCGGATGTGGCTCAGCAACGGTACCCATCAGCCCAATTGGTGTTACTGGGGGACTTCAACGCCCACCATCAGGAGTGGCTCTTCCCATACCAGTACACAGACCATGCTGGACAAGAGACGTATAAGCTAGCGCTGGCGTTAAATCTTACCCAGCTGGTCCAGGGGGCAACGAGGGTGCCGGATGTTGATTCGCACACAGCCAATTGCTTGGACCTTCTGCTGACAACAGATCCAGACCGTTACTCAGTGTCGATTTCTTCACCATTGGGTACTTCCGACCACTGTCTGGTGAAATCTGTATCCGTCTACTCCCCGCCCGATCCTAGCCCTAGAGGCACCAGGCGGGTTTGGCGATACAGGTCAGCAGATTGGGATGGCATGCGATCTTTCTTCGCATGTTATCCTTGGCGGCCCACTTGCTTTTCTTCGACTGATGTTTCGTCGTGCGCGGACGCCGTGACGGATGTGTTGCGGCGGGGAATGGAGTACTACATTCCATTCTCTGACGTGACAATGTCTGGTAGGGCTCGACCATGGTTTGGTGGCGAGTGCAATCGCGCTGATGCGCTTAAACACGCGGCCTACCTGGCATGGGTCGACGCTCGGACGCGTAAAGCGAGTGACGTGAGTCAGAAGAAGAGAGCCTTCAACAGGGCTGCCAAGTTCTGCAAGAAGGTGTTGCGGAGGGCTCGGTTTGACCACATTGGCCGAATTGGGAACAAACTTGCTTCTTACCCGGCTGGTAGTAAGGCGTTTTGGTCCCTGGCTAAGTCGGTTGAATCGAACTTCTGCCGCTCCTCACTACCTCCACTGCTGAAACCCGACGGGTCGCTGGCCCACTCCGCTGAGGAGAAAGCAAGCCTGTTTGCCTCTCTGTTTGCGGAATCTTCGCGTCTAGATCCTGGTGGCGCGAGGCCCCCTGGTACTCTTGGTGGATGCGAGTCGATTATGTCAGACATTCGCATTCATCAGAAGGATGTCCGGAGGGTACTGCGTAACCTGGACGTGAACAAGGCTAGTGGTCCCGACGGGATACCGGCAATTGTACTGAGGACGTGTGCGCCTGAGTTGTCTCCGATCTTGACACGCCTATATCGCCTTTCGTTTGAGACTGGAAAAGTGCCGATGGCTTGGAAGCAAGCTAACGTGCAACCCGTACCCAAGAAGGGTAGTCGAGCTGACCCAACAAATTATAGGCCCATCTCGGTAACTTCCGTTCTCTGTAAGAGTATGGAACGTATACTGAATGGTAAGCTCCTAGCATACCTAGAAGCTAACGATATCACCTGCCATGTTATCTCTCCACCACCCTTGGTTGACTGGTAGAGAATGCCTAAGGCATTAAGTCCGCCTTTGTACATTTGTGTTGCATGAAGTTTTAATAAATAAATAAATAAATATCCTAAGTGACCGACAATACGGCTTCCGCCGAAATCGGTCAACGGGAGTTCTTCTAGCGTATGCCATTCACATCTGGAGTGAGGCCATCGACAAACAAGGGGAAGCCCTTGCGGTCTCCCTTGATATCTCGAAGGCCTTCGACCGGGTCTGGCACGACATCTTAATTGGCAAGCTTCCTTCCTTCGGTCTGCCCGCTGGATTGTGTGATTGGATAGCTGATTTCCTGAGGGATCGGTCTATCCGAGTAGTCATAGATGGCTGCTCGTCCGGACTGCTGGCTATTAATGCCGGTGTTCCTCAGGGGTCGGTGCTCTCGGCAACATTGTTTTTGCTGCATATTAACGATCTGCTAAAGCCCGGTACCTTTGGGTATGCAGACGACAGCACTGTTGCCGAGAGATACGTGCCAGACGCACGAGTTAGTGGGTCTCAGGTCCGGTCTCTCCGAGAGGCTATGGTTGGGCGCTTGAACATGTCCTTGCAGGCTGTCTCAGAACGGGGCGATGCCAATCTGGTTAAGTTCAATGCTGCTAAGACCCAGGCGTGTCTTTTTTCTGCTAAAAGGAGCCAATTTCACCCGGCTCCATGTTTCCGAGGTGTAACCGTGCCGATAACCGACCGACTTGATCTTCTTGGTGTTACTTTAACATCTACCCTCAATTTTGGTCCCTTCATAGAGGCTAAGGCTCAAGTGGCTGCCAAAAAGTTGGGGGTCCTCGCAAAGGTGAGACGATACTTCACGCCGGAACAGCTGCTCCAACTCTATCAAGCGCAAGTCCGATCGTGTATGGAGTACTGCTCTCATCTTTGGGACGGATCTGCAAGATACCAGCTTGATGCCCTTGAGTCAATTGAGAAACGAGCCAAGGGGATCATCGGCAATGATAGAGTCGTTGAGTCAAAACTCCAAAGTCTTGAACATAGACGCCGAGTTGCTAGCCTGTCGGTTTTCTATCGATTACATTTTGGGGAGTGTGCGACGGAATTGCATGATTTGATACCGCCAAGCCCGTTTCATCTAAGGACCACAAGACGTACGGCGAAGTGCCACCGGTTCATGGTGGACATCCCATCCATACGCACAAAGCGTTTTGAGAAAACATTCATTGCACGTACAGCTAGAGAGTGGAATTCTCTACCGGAGTCTGTGTTTCCTGTAAGATACAACCTGGGAGTCTTTAAGTCAAGAGTGAATAGGTTACTTCTAGGCAAGCGTGCTCCATCTTCGACCACATCATCGCTTACCATCAGGTGAGATAGTGGTCAAACGCGAGCCTATCAAACATAAAAAAAAAAAAAGTTCTCCTAGATAGGCTAAAATTTAGCCTGTGTTAAGGAGAGACAGTGCCCCCTGATTGGCGGATTGTTATAAAAGTAGTGTCTAAGTACTTAACATAAAATTAGAGATTTGAAATTTGAAACAGCATCTGGACATAAGTGTAGTTACTATACAATAGTTATTTTTATTATTATTTATACAAAACATAATTATAGTATGTGGGTATGTGTGTGTGTAAGTGTTGCCACATTGACCGGTGCTGGGCGTCTCGCGTCCATCGGATTACCGCGACTCTAACCAAGTCACTATGGGTCCCCACCTTGTGGGGAATTACAATAGCACCCTTACAATTATTCGCACAGTAATATTGGCCTGTATTTGTAACGATTCACAAAAACAACAATTTGCACGTTGCGCAGTCAGCATATAAAAGTAAATATTCCGAATTTTAATTTCACAGGACATTGGACGGGAACGCAGCTTACGCAGCATTCACATTCCGTACCAAAGAGTATAATAATTGCAAAGAGGTCTGCTGTGATTTTAGTTAAACAATAAAAGCTTAATAAAAAGGAGGGGGTAGATGTCTCCAAGGATGTCTATGTCCTCGATTAAGGACTGATGGAAAATTAATGGGACCAATTATGAGAGCCACGCGTACAGTGTCCTTCCTTGGGAACATTTTTAATATGTCTGCGATAGCTATAATAACCGCCTATTAAACTGCATTACAGCATTAGCGAAGTATTTCTGTTTTCCGGCGTTTGTATTGTGTTCATTTTCGCATAACTGCCGAGTATTACGTCTTTTATGTACTTTTGTTAGTCACTGAGATTGCGGTTACGAAAACTAGTTTGGTTGTTGTTAAATAATTGCTTATCTTCATTTATTTTGTGATGATGATTCAACTAAACTATTCATAAGAACTGCTGCGTTATTTTGAACAGTTCTGAGAACTTTCCAGAAAATAAAATTAATTGAAATAATTGGTTGATTTTTATAAAAACAAGTCATAAAAACTATATAATTTTATGTTGTCTATCAACATCAAGTTAAACGTGAGAAATAGTAAAAAATAAAGTAAGAACATAATCTATTTTGGAATGAAAAGATTTTCCCAACTTAGTAAAAACTCATTTGGCGCGAAAAGCTCACATTTATTTTGCTAGTACAGCCATTACTGGCTTTAGCAATCCTAAGTACTTATTCGTTTTTTGGAGATGAATTAAGGGATCCGGAGAGATATCCAGTCATTTCTTTCTAAAAAGATATTCAAGCAGGTAATAAGGTTTTGGTTAAGGATTTTTGGTTCTAAAACACTGCACTCCCGGAGTGTTTTTTTAAACCTTGCTTCTCTCTAGGAACTACTTCTGTATCGTGGGTGACTTCATTAACATCTAAGCTCACTAACACAAGACACCCAGTCCCAGTCAGTCTCAGTCAGTCAGTGCGGAAAACGAACCCGCGACACGTAGCGCCGCAGCCAATCGCTCAACCACTGCTCCAACAATGCCACCAATTATTATTGAGTACAGACCACATTCTTAGAAACTCTGACTGTATAAGATGGCTAGAGTTCAGGGGGCCTACTATGTCATGCTATTGCTATCATGATTCCTTTGTGAGAAAAGGATAGTGCTGTTCGTCCTATAAAGCTCCGTCTCTCTCACAACGGAATAATGATGGGATAGACACGTCGTAGTGTCCCGAGTTATGCGTCATAGTATCACCATAGTATATACGGGTCTTTGCAGAACCCTAGACGGTTTAGTAATGAGCTTAGCCTAACCGTCAGACCCCGCGCGCCTCACATCGGGGATGTAACAATAGGTTTTTAATTGTGTTTGTTATTCCGGGGCCTGACGGATTAAAATACATAAAAATACCACTTCACTCTCATTATAAGTAACCGAAGTAAAATATCTAGGAAATGCGAAGGTCACATAAACCCGTATGTGAGAGAAATAAATATTAATGAGGTACAAACACGTGTCGGTGACGAAAAACAGGTTCAAATTATTCTTGATAGGTCTTTTGAACGTGTCTGAGGATGGAATTTTTATATTTATTAGACATGTCTGCTGAGAAATGGTTATTTATAGTTCTCTGTCTAGTTATGTCTATCTAGATAAAGTGATATCCAATAGCGATAACGATTAGTAAAAGTCCAAAATTTTTGTGTGTTTCAAATGGGATTGACCACGTCAGATTTCTCTTTGCTGGGGAGTATTTTGCGCCACTTTTTCTTGCTGGGGAGATAATTGCGCCACTTCTTCCCAGCTAAAATACTAGGAAGTGGTGACGGCCGCCCGTCACCACTTCCTGTATTTTTTATTCCTGTGTATTTGGTCAGACTGTCTTTATGTAGAACTTTGACGTTTAAAAAGTGTTTTCTCTCTGCCTAGTTTGAATAAATTACTTTTGATTTTCAATTTTGTAGCTGTGATTATTGATTTTGTAGCTCAGTGATTATTGATTTTGTAACTCAGTGATTATTGATTTTGTAGCTCAGTGATTATTAATTTTGTAACTCAGTGATTATTGATTTTGTAGCTCAGTGATTATTGATTTTGTAACTCAGTGATTATTGATTTTGAAGCTGTGATTATTGATTTTGTAGCTCAGTGATTATTGATTTTGTAGCTCAGTGATTTTTGATTTTGTAGCTGTGATTATTGATTTTGTAGCTCAGTGATTATTGATTTTGTAGCTCAGTGATTATTGATTTTGTAGCGCAGTGATTTTTGGTTTTGTAGCGCAGTGATTTTTGCTTATCGTTATCGCTGACAGATTATCAGATTGTTCAGGCCATCAGTTTTATTAATAGTTAAGAAATTGTTGCCGAAAGCAAGACGTAGGAGGTAGCAAAAATAAACACAACATGTATCTTTGGTACTGCTACGAAAAATTACTCTGATAGGAAACAAAATACCAACCAGGCTTGTGCTTTATCGGATCAAGCCAAAATCCTGAACAAATTGGCATTTTTTGTTGTGAAATATATTAGTACCCGTCAGGCCCTGGAATAGCAGACTCAATTAAAAAAAGCTAGTGTCGCGTCTCCGATTGGAGACGCGCGGGGTCTGACGGTTTAATTAAGTATTGATAACGTTGCTGTTACAGAGCAACGTTATCCCTTTTCGAAAAAGCCCTTAAAAAAAGGAAACGGAAGGCTGTCAAAAAAGATTTAAGTACCCTACAAATCATGAAAACGACACTGATAAAAGAACATAAAGAATTGGAGAACTTGTGGACACTTACACTGTTATAATCGACGTCCCAATTAAGTTTATTTTAATTATCAGAAACCGTTCATCTCTACAACCATTGAACCGCATTACTGCGGTATGTCGGTCTCTTAGACATAACTCAGTTGAAGGTCTAAAGGGTCCAGGTTACTGTTAGTTCCACAGGTAGGTACAGTCAAGGTCGACAACCCGTCACTTGTACAGGCAGCGCGTTGATCGGAGCAAGATATTAGTGTTGATTCAGCAATGTTCGTTGTTTATTTATGAGTTCCCTTGGCAACAAAATCGCAAGTTTCATTTGCACTCTTCAAGCCTTTTGATGACTGACATAGGCTTCTGATTTTTTCTAGGGTTCCGTACCCGAAAGGTCCCGACGGAGCCCTATTGTTGTCACTCACGTGTCCCTCTGTCCGTCCGTCGTCTGTGACAAAATATTGTTACGAAGAATTTTTTAACTTCCCATTGACCTATGAACTTGAAATTTGGTGTTAATGTTTATTATTATGTAGGTATACTTTACTAACAAATACCAATATTTAGTACGGAACCCTTAGTTAATGGCGGCAGCGACCTCTCGCGCCGTGCCCTGGTTCAGGCCATGGTACGGAGCGAGAGGGAATGGGAAGCCGTCTCCTCCTTCTGCGAAGCAGTAATGCTCGCGAAGAGGGAGGCGGCATACGTTAGGGAGACTCAACAACAGCAGAGTCGCCCTAGCGCCCTCAGCCGCAGCCGCCGCAGGAGACGCCAGGGGCCGCGAGACGATCTCCGGCCACCGTAGACCCGGGCCTGCGGACCGCGAGTAGTGGGTAACTCGCCGCCCGATCAGCACCAGGCCCGAGAGTCGACGGCCCGTAGTGTTCCACGCGCGCCTCAAAGAGTTGTCAGCAAAGGACGGGGCCTGCCACGGCCAATGCCTGCCCGGGGGTTGAGGATAAATTCGAAAGAGTTACCTCGCCCCTGGGCATGTAGGGCAGGGAGGAACAGGGGTGGGTTTTAGTCAGTAAGAGTCTGACACGCCCTTCCGCTCCACCCTAGAGCGGAAGAAGTCATAAGTTGATTTCCCCCCTCCCCCCCCAAAAACCCCCTTAATTAATTAAAAAAAGATTTTTTTTTAAATATTTACCGCAGTAATGCGGATTATTTGGAGAGATGTGTGGTTTCTGATAACTGTTGATCTAATAACGATGTTGGGTATATTATAACAACTAGAAACCAAACAATTTGAAGATGCACCTATGGAAACTAGAACTAGTTACCGTCGGCAGTGATACAAAAGTCGTTCAGGAAAAAAATGTACACATTTTGAACTATAATTATATCACCCTATTTAGCTAGGTCAAATCAGAAAATATTTTAATAAGGAATTAACCGTTCTCTTTAAAAAAAAACTAAGTAGGAAGTTGTTCATACATTTTAAAAAGGTATTTTAACATACAAAGTAATACTTGGCCTTTGCATTTCGTAATTATATTTTTTTACACTCAGTTAACGGTAGTCAGAGTTCGTGATAAGTTTTTTATAACACATTATTATGAAGTATAAACTACGAGTAACAGTGTGTTTAATAAAAGGTGAAGAACAGCAGTTACAAGACTATGTGTAATTATTTTATAACAAGTTTTTAACCGTTTTATTTTTTGACCTTCCATCAGCTGCTTGCTGAAATAGATTTATTAGCTAATAGCTTCAGACATCTTCTCATCTTCCTGCCCTTATCCCATGTTACTCGGGGTCGGCGCAACACGTATTTTTCTTCCATTCTGTCCTGTCAGCCGTCACGCTATAACTAACTCCCTTTTCTTTCATATCACTCCTCACACAATCCATTCATACTTTTTTTGGCCTCCCTCTCCCTCTCTACCCATCCACATTTATATTCATAACTCTTTTAGTTACATGTGTTTCATCCCTCCTCTTCATATGACCATACCAAGATAAGCGGTTCCCTTTCAACTTTTCGGTGACTGGCGCCACTTTTAAACTACCTCTAATGTACTCATTTCTCACTTTATCCATTCTCGTTACTCCACACATCCATCTCAACATTCTCATCTCCTCCACATGTAATCTTTTATCATCCGTCTTTTTCACAGCCCAACATTCTGACCCATACGACCAGTACGACAGGTCTAATCACGGACTTATAGATTTTCACCTTTAAGCGTCTACTACCGGCCAGGCCGGCCGGTTTTCGGTACTTTTGCCTACTACCTACTTTGGATATGAAACATTCTGAGACCTGTTTTAACAACGTAAAAATTCTTTATCCTCTTTATAACAAACGTGACGTTAGATTTTGTAATATTTATTTTATAAACTATGCTACGATTTTTTATTCAATGAGGGCGCCACTTGGCCGGTAGTAGGGCCTTAAGTTAAGAGGCATCCGTCCGTTTATTGCTTAATTGTTACTATCACGTCCTGCCGGGAATACGTTGTGTTACCAAAACTAATAACCGTGTATAGCTGCTCATGAAAATACAGGGTGTAACGGAAATATGGACTATATTTTAAGAACCGGTTCTGCCCAAGGAAATGAACAACCATCTCTAAGAAAAAAATTGAAAATTCCCAAAAAAAAAAATGGATTTTCCATACAAAGTTCTCATATCATTATCATATCAATATTTTTATGGGAGGTTTTCTTTTTTTTGAGAATTTCCTTGGGTTTCCTGAAGAAAATTGTTCACATCGATAGGCAAATGCAGTTATTTAATTATGACCACACCTTTCTTTTACATACTGTAGATATTTTAAGACGTATTGTATTTTTTATTAGGGTTCCGTACCCAAAGGGTCAAAACGGAGCCCTATTGCTGTCACTCACGTGCCCGCCTGTCCGTCGTCTGTCACAAAATTTTGTTCCGAAGAATATTTAACTTCCCAGTGACCTATGAACTTGAAATTTGGTGATAATGTTTATTATTACGTATACTTTACTAACAAATACCAATATTTGGTACGGAACCCTTAATGTGCGAATACGACACGCACTTAGCCAGTTTTTTTAGTTAATCCGGTTCTCATACAAAACCAAGACGCGTTTAAAAAAATAACACGCAATCCAAATGTTATACAAACTCATGGTCCATCGCACAATTTTGTTAAAAATGTTTATCGTGAGAATAATGAACTGAATGTAAGAAAGTTTTACATGAAACATAGTCCATTGTATTAGTTATTTCTCATAATACAGATATACACCAATTAAATGGCTTCCCGAATGATTATAAAATGCTTCTTTTTCTTTTTCGAGCCGAGGAGTTAAATTCCTTCGGCAGTTGGACACGCGTCAGTAAAGTTCTATAGGTCCATAAAAGTGCTGGGCTGCTGGTATATGCCACATGGGGCACTCCAGCATCTGAGTCATGCTCTGGATAGAGCCACCGCACAAAAACTAGTTAATATACAGAAAAGTCTAGAAAATGCTCAAGTCACTTTTTAGGGTCCTAACGGAGCCCTATTGCTGTCACTCACGTGTCAGTCTGTCTGTCTGTCATACAGGTTTTACAGCCAAACGGTTGGAGCTACAGTCTCCAAATTTGCACAGTATAAGCATCTTGTTGAGCCAAAACCATACAAATTGTCATATTTTTTAAAAATGTTGTTTCGCTCCCATGCAGATAAAGGAGGGCGCGAAAAAAATACCTATTCCATCAAATAGAGTATCGTCGTTTAGAGCTCATTGAGTAGACAAATACTAAACTGGTTTTAAAAAATATTGGAAGACAAAGGAATTACAAACCACCAGAGTCAGCTTTTTTAACAAAATTTTGTATTGAAGAATTTTTGAAGTTCCCTGACCTAAGAACTTGGTGGTAATGTTTATTATTACGTATATTTTATTAACACATATATTGATACATCAGATTTTTTTCTTGAAAATTCACTCATTTAGTACGGAACCCTAAATGTGTGAAGTTCGACACGCACTTGTTTTTTTTTTTAATTTGCGTGAGCCTGGTGACATTCGCCAAATAAATATTTTATGTTTTTGAACTGGTGAGTTTTACCAACGACCCATAACATCTTTGTTTGAATAGGTACAGTTTGTCAAAAATTTTACCTATTTACCTGTAGCGTCCTAACTCATAATTAGTTTGTTTTTACCCTCACCAAATCGGCGGCCTAATGAAACTGTCAAAACTCAGGAAAAGTTTTGCGAACGAGCCTTTGCTGCTCCAGACATTTATGGGTTGTCAGTAATGTTATTAAATTAATTAATTTTTCATCATGATCTCTCTCGAATTTATATGGGATCGGCGCAACATATTATTATCTTCTTTGGAATCAAATGTAACAGGTCACAATGTAGTACCCTTTAACCCGTCAGGGCCCTGCGTCGACGAGGGGCGACAGCGATCAACACTGTCGCCCCGCACCGCCGGAGTAAAATCGTTCCTTATTAGTAATAATAGAGTTTTAAAGCGCGCGAAACTGCCGCCGCTTATGGCGAGGCAGGGCCCGACGACGGTGTTGATTGCTGTCGCCTCTCGTCGACGCAGGGCCTTGAGGTGTTAATATTATTATTTTAATCCGTGGTGTTTGGCAACTGGCCCTTTGTGCCAATTCGCCTAGCTTGGTTCTGTCTCCTGCTTAAAGTGGAAATTATGTTCTTTCTTCTTACTCCTCCGTTGTTCTTTTCTGATCAATTTCATTGCAGGACTCAAGCTAGATTAATTTGTTCACTGGAGCTCGCCGAGCTTCATTGCCACGACGTTTTTCAGGTGGACTGGCACCAGGAGTTGCAGTGGTTGGGAATAGAGCGGAGGGCTTGTCTTAAAATCAAATCCATATTTCTCTATTAGTCGTCATCTTAGTAGTCACCCTACTATTCAAGCCATACATTAGTAATTTTTGACACAGTTCTTCCATTATCCTTTCGATCCTCTCCTCTCATACCCAACCTTCCCACTCAAAACTTTCCTCACGTCACTTTCCTTATTCTTCGGCATTATTAACATTACCCTCTACACCAATTACTTGATTACTTCTTCATCAATTATTTTATCCGCTTCTAACGTAATATTATTAACCCATGACTTTGGAAGAGTTCATTAAATGTATAAACTTGCAAAACAAATTCCTTCATAATTTATGTAGCTACGTAGATCTTTAGCGGTAAATTCATTATTGAAACAGCGTGATATTTAATTAATAACGACTAAGTTACTCGTATGTTAGGCACATAACGAATGAAGTCTAGCTAGGCATAGCTTAACTAATTGCAAGCTGTGTAAACAATAAAGATCAGGGTTTATGTATAGAATAATAATTAAACGATACTACAAACAGCTGTTATGATTACTATGACCTTATATACCTCTATGGTTTGTGTCGAGGGAGTGTTCGATATAGTAACCGCCCTGGCACAGGTAAATGAAGGAACGCGGGTGGGTTTAGTCAGTAAGAGTCTGACACGCCCCCCCGTTTCACCCAGAGCGGCAGAAGTCATCAGATTATTTCCCACACTGAAAAAAAAAATACCTCTATGCCTTTCATAACTTGTGAGATCTGAAGAAATAATTATGAGATGTACAATGGAGTTAGGTGGTTACAATCAAATAGGCCAATTGCTTGTTTGGTCCTTTATGGCATGATAATTGAGCGATTGCTTGCCTTCTTTTTTTTGGGGCTGGGAAATCATCCAATGACTTCTCCCGCTCATCTCTCTTCTCCAGCTCTCCTTGGTGGAGCGGGAGAGCGTGTCAGACTCTTACTGACTAAAACCTACCCCTGTTTCTTCCTTGCCTGAGTGCCCAGGGGAGCGGTAACTTTGTTACGAATTTATTCGCTACCCCAAGGCATGCAGGCACCGGCCATGACGGGCCCCGCCAGTGGTAGCTGACAAACTTCTCTTTGAGGCGCGCGTGGAACACTACTCGCCGTCGACTCAAGGGCCTGGTGCTGATCGGACGGCGAGCTACCCACTACTCGCCGTCTGCAGGCCCGGGTCTACGATGGCCGGAGATCGTCTTGCGAGGTCCTACGCCCAGGGCGTCTCCTGCGGCGGCTGCGGCTGGGCGCGTGAGGGCCACTCCGTTGAGCTCCCCTCACCCGTTCCGCCTCTTCTTTCGCGAGCATTACTGCTTCGCAGAAGGAGGAGACTGCTTCCCATTCCCTCTTGCCCCGTACCATGGCCTGAACCAGGGCCGGGTGCGAGAGGTCGCTGCCGCCTATACCGATTGCTTGCCTGAAGTGCCAACGGCCAGACATGTGCCCATGTCTGTTGAAAGATTGCCATCGATTCTTTAACAGATAAGACCGGCTAACAGGAGAAGACAAGTCCTTGACTGAACACGGATCAAAAAGAGCCGACTTAGGTTAATAGATCGAACAAAGACCTTGCAAAGGCGAAAGGAGTATTGGGAGAAAACTCAGGAGAAGCCCAACACTGCAGCCGTGGACTAAATGGTCAGAGTGGAAGATTAGGTTGGCACAATAAATTACCTTCACAAGAAATCTGGCCATAAGGATTAAGGCTCTACTACCGGCCAACTGGCGCCCTCATTGAATAAAAAATCGTAGCAGCGCATAGAAAATAAAGATTAAAGAATCATACGTTGAGTTTGTTACTAAGAGGATAAAGTATTTTTTTAAATGTTTCATATTCAAAGTAGTAAGCAAAAGTACCAAAAACGGCCGTTCTTGACACTTTTACTTACTACTTTGGATACGAAACATTCTGAGTCCTGTTCTAACAACGTAAAAATGCTTCATCCTCTTAGTAACAAACTAAACGTAGAATTCTTTAATCTTTATTTTCTATGCTATGCTACGAGTTTTATTCAATGAGGGCGCCACTTGGCCGGTAGTAGAGACTTAACAGACCAAAACATTTTATCGACCACCTGCTTAACTGTTTACCATATCTAACAGAAACAGACACTCAATTTTATGTTAATAAATGATGTAAGAACGCGTTACATATCTCTTTATGACTAGAACTGTCGTTCGATGCAGTAGCCTACGTTATTATTTACGATAAATGGCTAAATTACGATGGCCGGCCATGTCATTCCATAGCATAATGAGGGTGATTAGTACGTAGTACCTCATGTATGCTATTTCCTGCTGTTGCATGACCGAGGTTAACTGTGGAAAGGTAACGTGTCCATAAATAAACTGGAAGTTGTGAATTTTATTTAATGATGCCGTAGTTCTTTCAAGAGAAGTATTAGTAGGTAAGGTAATTATGAAACTCGAATGGAGTGAGAGGTGGCCAGGACACCTAGCAAGGCGCGCTGATGACAGGTGGAGTAAGGAAGTGTTTGATTCACGCATTATCGGATCACGCGTGTCGTTGGTAGGATCCGTGTCCAAGTGGCAGTAAAACAAATCGGAAGCCCTTTGTTTCCACGGGCCCCAGAAAGCGCCAACTTCGGGATCCAATATCGTGGTAAGAGGTGTCCACATCGGTGTCGAGTCGACGATGAAGTATCTGGGACTCGTCCTCGACAGCCGGTGCAACTTCGGGCCGCATTTGCAGTGGTTGGCTATCCAGTTGATTGACTTATTTTCCGGCTGACACAGGTGTTGTCCGGGCATGGGTGCTTTGGAAAGTACTTTTGCTGTATAGGCCGGGAACTGCTGCGCAGCACAATGTAACGAATGCCCAGTTTGGGCACTGCAGCGCCGTGACCTCGTTGCGGATAACCTCTCGTTTCCGGACGTGGTCCAAACCATGGTCGGAAGCGATAGTGCGTGGGACGCCGTCGCCTCCTTTTGCGAGGAAGTGATGGTCGCGAAAGAGCGCAGCGGAAAGGGAGAGGTAGAATACTCCCTCCCTATCCTAGCAGATGACCGCACGCAGGAGGATGCGGAACGACCTTTGGCCGCCATAGGATGTGGTCTGCTGGTAACGGACTTGGGGAATCTGTTACCTGAACAGTCAAAGGTTCAAGACGGCGGCGCGCTGTGTTCCACGCACGCCTTTCCAGAGTTATTCTGGCCACATCTGCCGCAGAGGGTGACGAGGCCAGCATGAATTCATGCGGGCCAATACTTAGTCGGGGCAGTATGACAAAATGCGCAAAACTTCAGCGCCCTGGGCAAACGTAGCTGCAGAACACCCGTGTAGTTTTAGTCAGTAAAAGTCTGGCAGACCCCTCTAGATGGAGGACATCCATGAAGAATTCCACACGATAAAAAAGACAGTGATTGAGTGACGTCCTAAGAAGAAAGTGTTTTACATAAGTTGATGGCTTTTAATGCCGAGAAGGTACACTTGACCTTTATTAACGCAGGCATTAGAATCACTAACCCCAGAGGAGCGCGAGGCTAAAGTAATAACAGCCACACGGGTCGATCCATCAGGTTAAGCTACGCTTGCCGGGGTTGGTCCATTGATGGGTGACCATCTTTACATACCGAGACTCCTCCGTGCCTCGGAAAGCATGTTAAGTCGTTGGTCCCGGCTGTCAATCGTGGATCTTTAAGAGTCGTTACGGGTCGTCAGAAGCCCGACAGTCTGACATCCAGGCTTACCAAAGGGTATTGTATTACCCAGTAACTGGGTTGTGGATTTCCGATAGGCAGTCGCTGCCATGTAAAATACTGGTATTCAGCTGCATTCGGTTAGACTGGAAGCCGACCCCAATAGTTGGGAAAGGCTAGGCAGATTGATTTTAGAATCACTAACCCAAAAACGAATTCTTCGTCTCTCTTATCAGCACGAACTACGAGAATACCGTATGCCGTGGTGCCATATCGCCATATGTGATGGTGGCAAAGCTGACAGGCATATAATTTCTCTTACAGTTATCTCAAGGTCATGCTTGTCACAACCGCGCCATTCGACATTTTTCAGGAAAGGTTATGACGTAATTCTTCGCGTGCCTCTGAAAATCCATAAAGTTAATTTTATTATGAACGAAATCGTGTTCTTGTGTGTCACTAAGTGCTTTACAAGCAACCTTTCAGGATATTTTTTTTTATATCACTAAGTAACGCTAAAGTTTTATGTCTGAGCTCCAAAATGTAATCAAGGCATACAAAAGACTTGCGCGAATATTGTATGATGGAGAATTTTTATTAGTGAGATCATCATAACGCGTGTCGATGACCTAAGCAATGCCAAGAGGTCTTACGCAAAGAAAAAGTTTAGGCACCTTACGAGGAATATTTATAAAAAAAAAAAAAAACTTTCCAGCACTAGCCTAGGTGGCGGCGTTGAAAATTAACTAAGATATTATACATATATATATCTACGTTAGTACCGTTAGTATAGGTACTAAAGCAATTCAAAAGGAGGTAGCAAAGAAATTAATCATAGGGTGTATTCTCGCTTCAGAAAACTGATCTTATTTGTTGGTACTTAAGGTGGAGGCGCCAGGGTAGCCTGCGAAATTAAAATTTTCTTACGTTTTTTTGCAATTTGCAGGTCAGTGTCAGGTTGTATCTTGGTCAAAATTAGATTCGCGGCCGTAGCAAGTAAGTATTTATAGAATACTAACCATTAAAATCATCAATACAACTCTTTCAGTTAGAATTAATGTCAAATGTAAGCATTTTGGTGTTACCACTGCGAGGATCGCCCAGAGGACACGGTGGAGCATAAGGTGGAGGTCTGCCCCGCTTGGGCGGAGCACCGCCGTGTCCTCGTGGATGCGATAGGTGGCGGCGACCTCTCGCACCCGGCTCTGGTTCAGGCCATGGTACGGAGCAAGAGGTAATGGGAGGCAGTCTCCGCCTTCTGCGAAGCAGTAATGCTCGTGAAGGCGGAGGTGGGACGCGTGAGGGAAGCTCAACGGAGTGGCCCTCACGGCCTCGGCCGCTACCACCGCAGGAGAGGTACTGGGCGTACTGGGCGTAGGACGTCGCGAGACGATTTCCGGCCACCGTAGACCCGGGCCTGCGGACGGCGTGCAGTGGGTAGCTCGCCGTCCGATCAGCACCAGGCCCGTGAGTCGACGGCACGTAGTGTTCCACGCGCGCGATGTTGTCAGCCACCACTGACGGGGCCCATCGTGGCCGGTGCCTGCATGCCTAGGGGTAGCGGATAAATTCTGAAAATGAGTTACCGCACCCAACACTCAGGCAGGGAAGGAACAGGGGTGGGTTTTAGTCAGTAAGAGTCTGACACGCCCTCCGGCTCCAGCCAGAGCGGGAGAAGTCATTTGATGATAAGTATTTTACGAAATCTTGACATTTGATTCTAACTGAGAGAGTTGTATTGTTGATTTTAATGATTACAGTTCTGTAAATACGTACTTGCTACGGCCGCGAATCATACTCGTATTTTGACCAACATAAGAAAAAACGTAAGAAAATTTGAATTTTGCGGGCTACCCTGGAGCTTTCACCTTAAACGATGTTTGGCTGCCATTACCGCGTCACGACCATAATAAAATTTGTAATGAATGCAGCGAGCGATACAGGAGAAAAACATTCACCATTGTTTAAAGAATAATGAAATATCCAGTATAAATAATGAAGTTAGTTAAGCACACCAGTATGCAGCCATTTGATTACGGTTCTCATGTGAATTTAATTGAAATTTTCACGTGCATGTTTTCAGGTAATTGGATCAAGGCAGACGGAAGGCGACAAGGGAATTTGAGGTGACGCCATTTTTAATTTTGTGGCCCAATGCGAATTTTTGTATGGGAATAAATGCAAAAACTGCATTTCATTTTGCTGCACAGTTTTCTTACAGACACAAAGAAATAACTGGTAGATTATTGTCATTAGTATTTGTAGTATATTTATATACCATCAGTATAAACACAATGTGGGTAACTGCATATTTATGTTTTGTCGTATACCGTACACTCCGAATAAAGTCATTGGTGCCGATTCTCTTGTTCAATAACTAAACTAAAATTAGAGAATCGCTATCTTTTACTAAAAAGCAGCGCGAGAAAAGGACTGCTATAGCTACGAACTAAGTTAGAGATGTCAAACTAGTTTACGCCTTGCGCTTCACCGTCTTTTTAGTCGACATGTTTTTACATGTCGTCTTAATTTGTATGGAACTGTTAGTTAAACTAAATTTGACAGCTCTAATTTACGTCCGTCTCTTTCTTGTTTTATTAGAGAGAAAAAGATAGCAATAGCCTAAATTAAGTTTAGTTTGTGCCTAACAGAATCGGCCCCATTATCTAGAACGATCGTGTTTCACTTCAGCACTAAGATCCTTATTATTATTCTTGTTAATTTTTTTGTTTAATTTTTAGGTGCATTATTAATATTTTTCCTAGTCTCTTTTGCCAGACTGGTGAAAAATCATGCGACTAAGGAAATATAATTACAAAGGTGCAAATACCAACCAGGCATAATTATTCTTTTGTTAAGTAGGTAAGTACTGCAATGAACTTCTTATTTTAGAATCATATTAAAATTCATAACAACTCGCGTGACAAATAAAAGACATACGAGCCAGAAAAGTTAATTAAAATTTCAGTTCTGGCAACACGGAAATGTTATTTTGAATTTTTAAGTAGACGATTTAGATACGAGGCTCATGCTACTGCTCGATGCTCTTTCAAAAGCAGGACATAAGCAAGTGGTTTTTCACTTTTTATTTGGTAAATCCTAATAAAAAAGAATGTGGAATTTAAAAATACTCGTAATTGGAGAAAACCAAGACGTCATCGAGGTATACGTATATTTCGTTTTTGTTCAGCTTTTCAAAAAGCGCTGAAACAATTTCGCTAAAAGAAATTTGAAAATCGGTCCACAACTGACGGAGAAATCGGTGTACATTACTTAAAATAAAAATACTACATACAGTCGAACAGGAACATAGAACCTCCTCCTTTTTCGAAGTCGGTTAATTAGAGAATCGCTATCTTGTACTAAAAGCAGTGCGAGAAAAGGACGGCTATAGCTATGAACTAAGTTAGAGATGTCAAACTAGTTTACGCCTTGCAATTTACCGTGTTTTTAGTCGATATGTTTTTACATGTACCTACCCTTAATTTGTATTGAAATATTAGTTCAACTAAATTTGAGCTTTCAAATTTAGTATTGTAGAATTGACGTCCGTCTCTTTCGTTGAAGTTATACTTCTTTTGGCGCGGTAGGGAAAAATTATGAGAGCAAATTTTTAAGCTGCGCGCGCACACCGTCACAAAAAACCTACAGCCTGAAGTTAGCTAGAACCGACACCCTGAAGTTAGCTGGTCTGTGGTTCATGAAAAATGATTGTTTTCCTTTTTTAAACTTTGTGAAAGTTTAGTTTTTTATCTTGTTACGCCAAAGAAGTATAACTTCTTACGTGCGTACATAGGTACACATACACTTTGTTTTTATTAGAGAGAAAAAGATAGCAATAGCCTAAATTAGGTTTAGTTTGTGCCCAACAGAATCGGCACCCTGATCGGCTAATCATCTGTTAGATGTCGTTAGGGAATTTCTTGAAATCATCACTTTTGGTAAACGAAGGTGACGAAGGCGAGTGTTGTTCCACTCTTAGGCAAACACCTGCCATCATTCCTATCATGTAACGATATTGTTATAACTTATATGATTTCCTCAAGAATCGGCGAAAAACACGTTTCATTTGAACCCATACCAAAATATGAAAATACCTTGTTAAAATTACTCGCGTCGAAAACGTTTATTTACGCTATGTATTTAATAATAATAATAATAATATTCCACAACTATCACACAACGCCATCTAGTCCCAAGCTAAGCAGAGCTTGTGTTATGGGCACTAGACAACTGATAAACATACTTATATATTTCTAAATACATACATATTATAGATAAATTACACCCAGACACAGAACAAATGATCGTGCTCATTACACAAACATTTGTCCTGGGTGGGAATCGAACCCACGACCTCCGGCATAGCAGTCAGGGTCACTAACCACTAGACCAACAGGCCAGATTTGTATCTACATCCTGTATATAAATATTCCGTTACATAATATTGATAATTAGAGTGGAACCACGTTGAAGGTCACTTATCGTTGTTTGTTTGATTAAATAATAAATAATTTCTTTTATAAATATACTGCGCTAGTTAGTCATGGTCTTTTTTTACGCTTCCGTACCTCAAAAGGAAAAAAAAAACGGAACCCTTACAGGATCAGTTTGTTGTCCGTCCGTCTGTCCATCTGTCAAGCAGATGGACAGACGGACGGACGGATACCTCCACCACCACCAGTAGAACAGTTTTCATGAAAAATAGTGCTTGCAAGTTAAAAATTACGCCGTTTCTGTATATATTTGAAGAAAATCAATTATTTATCCGTCGTAGCGACCGATCGTTAGGACGTAGCGATCGCTATCAAAGTCGAGAATGCAGGGCCTGGTCTATAGTCCCTTGAAGCTGTGAAAAAATCAAATTTCTAACACCTGTGAAGCCCCATGGCAAAATCCGGGTTGTCAAATTAAACCCCGAGGACAACCCGGGTTGACAGCCGATTTTTTTATTTTTTTATTCTCTTTAATTTTTTTTTTTTTGGTCCGACTCACCGGTGAGTTTCGGGGCTTCACAGGTTAACGTAAAACAAAGATACGGCCGTTTATGCCGCAAAAAACGTATATTTCGACACTCTCAAGGGAATCAATATTTATAGGGTATTTCCCGCTGTCCTACAATCACGAAATTTGGCAAGAAGCAAGGACTTATTACACAAGTTAAGGGAAAAGTCTGACAACCGTAAATTTTTCATTAAATCACAAACAATAGGGTCCCCATCCCCATACAAGGAATTCGGGTCCAATTTTTAAAGTGAGGCGACCGTATCTTGGCATCGTATGAAAGGACCTCATTAGCACAAGCTCAAACGATTTTAAATTATTTTAACCACGTCTTTTTACCGAAAAATGAAAAAATAAAGCTTTTCTGGCCAACATTTTCGAAACTTAATTCCCGAACTATTTTTTTTTTCTGAGGATAGGATCAAATGCCTTCTCCCGTTCCACCCAGAGCGGGAGAAGACTGTGATTCCTTCGAACAATCCCGCAAGTTAGTCTTGGTCTGTGAGTTTGATTTAAAGGTCTATTTTATCGAATTAATCATCAGCCTTTTAACGTCCCCACTGCTGGGGCATAGGCCTCCTCTCTGTGAGAGGGTGTGGGTCGTAATCCACCACGCGGGCCTAATACGGGTTGGTGGATGTCACATGTCTTCGAATTTTTGATTCTAGGACATGCCGCCGGTATTGCCGGTTTCCTCACGATGTTTTCCTTTACCGTTTTTGAGAGCAGTGGTGATGAAATAATTTACATAAAAAAATAAGCGCATGGGTTTGAACTCACAACCTACAACTTGTAAGTCGTGACCGTTACCACTGGGCCACCACTGCTACTGCTTTTATCGAATTAGTAACAATGTAACTTTACGTCAGTTAATATTATGTTTTCCTACCTGTTTTTCAGTATTTTACTAAACACTACACACAATCGCAAATTTTCACTGCACTTGATTTGAAATATTCTTGTGGCCTTAAGTAGTTTTCTTTCGGTAAAACTGCGCGTACTAAAGAGATGCCTTTTCGAAACTGAATGGTTTTTTCAGCCAGTAACGCATATATGTAGAAGTAACAAAATTAACACTGACAAATCTAATAATAACAAAGCCATTTATGTAGGTTTGTGGACAAATATCTAATTTAATTATTCAATTAGAGCATTCAGGAAGGCATAGTGATTCATTGTATCCTTGGTCGTCAACATTGTTGACTGCTGCAAGATACAATAAGTTGAAGAAGCCTAACTTAAGCAAAAACTTTGAATGCATTAAAACCTTGACTTCACTTTTGAGGAAATAAACAGAGGAACACCACACTTTATACAAAATGCGGAGTATTCTCGTCGGTTAGTCCTGTGCAGGTGTTTTTAGGGTTCCGAAAGTCCGAATGAAAAACGGAACCCATATAGGATCACTCGTGTCTGTCTGCCTGTCCGTCTGTCACAGCCAATTTTCTTCGAATTTTTTTTTTTTTTATGTTTGGTAGGCTCGCGTTTGACCACTATCTCACCTGATGGTAAGCGATGATGTGGTCGAAGATGGAGCACGCTTGCCTAGAAGTAACCTATTCTGCACCCATAGAAATGAAATATGGTACACACATGAATATCTCTGAACCTAACACGAACGTGTACCATAGATAAATTAATTTGGAATATGGGGATCATTTTTAGGATGAAACTCGGAAAATTAAAAAACAAAGTTTTTCAAACTGTGCCGTGCGATATATCAAATGAAAGGGCACATAGTGAGAGTCTCGAATTTTTTTAAATTCATAATTTTAAAATGTATAGTTTTAAAGTTATTTAAGAAAATAGATGAAAAATGACCATTCCCGCTCACTTATCTCCGAAACCACAGGACCTAACATTTTGAAAAAAAAATACAGAAAGTAGTTCTTTACTTAAATACTACAGGAGAATCTATAAGGAGGAGATAGTTTAAAAAAAAACCTGAAATAAATATGATTTGTTTGTGCTCTACTCGAATAAAAATATCACTTTAAAGTTTAATATTTCGCAAACGAATCACTTAATCGAAAAATAGTCTTCACAACCCCTATTATTTTGAAAGACCTATCCAACAATACGTCACACTATTGTGACCTACCATAAAGAAAACTTTTTGAAAATTATATTGTTTCATTTTCTTGGAGTGTTTAATACTATATGTATATATACCCATGCAAAATTGCAGGTTTATAGTACTAACACTCTACACTATGCCTCGGACGGACAGACCGAAAAAACAAGGGTTCCTGAAGCCATTTTTGAGACTCAGTCTAAGTAAGCCATCATACCTTGTCCTTGTTAGGACTACGGAACCCTAAAAAGAGAACCGACTGGTTGCCGGGTTATCGCCCAAGAAGGAAGACATGGGTAAATCCAGAGCGGTGGGAAGGGCATCGCAAAAGAAAATTATTGGTGGAGGATCGTTGAGTGGAACGAAGATTTTTAGTGTGGGTAGAGAAAAGAAATTGAATATGTGAAGTTAGTTAAGGAGAAGTATATATGTAGGTATCTCAGTCATGCTATCATATCGATTAACTGTTGTTCAAGTCATAAAATAATAAATTACTGCGTTCCAGTTATTGGTCGGTGTATGAACTATGGGAATAAAACACTATTAAAGTAGAGTTGCGTAGCTGACCAATTTATTTCAATAAGGAGCTTCCCCTGAGACCAGCGTGTATCATGTAGACACATGCACGGACAAAAAGAAAAATGTTAAACAAACTTCAAGCACATTCCTTTTCCGAATAAGTCCGCTTATCTAAGGAGACAGCATGTCACCTTTCTAAACTGTCATTTTCAAAAAGTTGGCAATAAAATGGCGGGAAAATAACGTTGCCAAGTACAAAATAAAATAACGACCGGCACTAGATAAAGTGAAATTTTTGTCAGCGATATGATTTATTAAAAATCCAATATGTTTGGGCTTGACCACGTGACATTTTGATAGTGCATCACATACCTTTTTTGTTGAATGGAAGGAAACTTCTAGAGGAGACTTTTGGGGGGAAAGACCAGGGAATGTGGGATTCTTACCTCAAAAACCACCCCGGTGATCACCATCAGCACATGGGAGGGACCTCGTAACCTCTTAAAAAGACTACTCCGGAACCCCCTTCGTGCAACGCCTATTAGAGCACACGGGCACATTTCTAAGGAGACCGTAAAGGGGTCTTCCGTGAGCTTCGCTGGCTTAGTCCATCTTTTTAACCGGCCTTTGAAAAAGGAGGAGGTTCTATGTTCGACTGTATGTACTTATCGACGGCGAAGTGCCAATAACTCCTAACTGACGAAGTCAAGAATTTACAAGATTTGAAAAAAACGATTAATCTCTCGAGAAGCTGAAAATTAATTATTTATTTATTTATCAAGAAAAATAATAACATATGCTTTAATTATTATGTTGTATTATGATATTTTATGATAGTATAGTAGTGTACAATAAAAGTAGAGTGGTAATGCCATAAAACAGACACGTTGGTTTAGTTAGGAGGTATTTCCTCATTTTAATTTAGTTCAGTTGCAACTAAAAATACACTTAGGAGATTTCACTAATACATGCGAAAAACGCCCTTAACTTCAAAGTGATTAAAAACTTATTATCCCGAAAAATGTCAGTTAGAAGCTATTGGCACTTCACCGTCGTTATGTTTTTTTTTTTGTATGTCCGCTGATTTCTCCGTCAGTTGTGGACCGATTTTCAAAATTCTTTTTTTATCCGAAATAATACACTCTCGAGGTGGTACCATATAAATTTTGTTGAAATTGTTTCAGCGCTTTGTGAGAAACTGGACAAAAACGAAAAATACGTATACCTAGAAGACGTTTTTGTTTTCTCCAATTACGAGTATGTTTAAATTCCACGTTCATGTTATTGGGGTTTTTAGTTCTGGGGAATAAGAACTAAAAAGTGAAAAATAAAAAACTTTTTTACAAAAAAAAAAAAAACGACTTCCAGAAAAGAAAATACACTAGAAAATAACTTTAATTTCGACAGTCGGTATCAAATAACGAAGAAATAAAATACAAACACCGACTTCCGAAATTAAAGTTATTTTTTAATTTTTAGTATATTTTCTTTTCTGGAAGTCGGTTGTTTTTTTTGTAAAAAAGTTTTACATTTGGCAATAGTTATTGCTGACAGGCCCTCTAACATGTTTTTTTCTTTGACTGTACCTATCTGAACAAGAAGTACCAATCGTAATACGATGTGGTATCTAAATATTTAAATAAATACATAATTATTATGTAATTCGTGTGTACACAGTAGTGTCAGTTCAACTCGTACGTTAGTTTGTTTAAGCAGTTTATCGTATGTCGGTTAATGATCGTGTAAGGTGACATTCCTATGTCGATGTTTAGAAAATACTCGATGACTGTACCTACTTTGTGTTATACTAAGACTCGTCTTCATGTTTCTCCCCTTCAATAAAGTAGATGACTAGAAAATCTATTTGGTCCGTTAGTTACGATTATCAAAAAATATTGCACACGTCAAGCAAATAATGAGGACGATACACTGCGTTGAAATTTCGCGTAACGTCGCAACTACGTCAAAAATGTACTTCTTTTTACATATAAGTGACGAAATAAGCCCCCCACTCCTGAACTTTGATGCGTTTTATCGTTGTAATTTTTAGGGTTCCGTACCCGAAGGGTCCAAACGGAGCCCTTTTGATGGCACTCACGTGTCCGTCGTCTGTCACAAAATTTTGTTCCGAAGAATTTTTCAACTTCCCATTTACCTTTGAACTTGAAATTTGGTGATACTTAATGTTTATTATTAAGTAGGTACGTATATTTAACTAACAAATACCAATATATTGATAAATCAGTTTTTTCCTCTGAAATTCCCTCATTTGATACGGAACCCTAAATGTGAGAAATCGACACGCACCAGGCCGTTTTTTTTTATTAGTTTGGTAAAGCAAAATGTACGTTTTCAATAATTTTTTTTATACTTACGGACTAAATACATAACATTATAAAGGTATTTTTTATTGTACTCAGGAATCATACCTATTGTAAGTATATGAAGTCACAAAACAATCTGCTGGTATTCTGTTTTTGTTGCCCTAGGTCAGGCATAGCGAACCTATGGCACGTGTGCTAGCCGTGTGACGCGGCATAATAATTCGGGCACGTCAGTGATATATTGAAAATCTAGATAATTTGAAACAACAGAAGTCACACTGATTTTTAACCGACTTTCGAAAAAGGAGGTGGTTCTATGTTCGACTGTATGTATGTTTTTTTTTTTTATGTATGTCCGCCTGTTTCTCCGTCAGTTGTGGACCAATTTTCTAAATTCTTTTTTTATCCGAAAGAATATACTCCCGAGGTGGTCCCATATAAATTTTATCGAAATTGCTTCAGCACTTTTTGAGAAACTGAACAAAAACGAAAAATACGTATACCTCGATAACGTTTTGGTGTTCTCCAAATGTTTAAATTCTACGTTCCATGTTATTGGGGTTTTTAGTTCTGGGGTATTATAACAACTAAAAAGTTAAAAATAAAAAACTTTTTTACAAATGACGAAGAAGTAAAATACAAACACCGACTTCCGAAATTAAAGTTATTTTTTAATTTTTAGTGTAAGTTTTTTTTTTTTTTTGGAAGTCGGTTGTTTTTTTTTTGTAAAAAAGTTTTCTACGTATCAACATAGCATACGACTGTAAACGTTACGAAGATCGCTGTACGAATTTCGGGTGGCAAAGTAAGAGTTAATTGGATCTAGTTTATTTTTGTGCATTAAACCACAAAGTCAAGATTATTTGGTCTTGGCCAAATGATTATTTTTTTTTGCTTGCCATCCCTGCTCTAGGTCCAAGACAAGTTATGATCATGACATTTTTATTATGAGTCGTATGATGAACGTGGTATCACTGTCTACACTACAAACAAACGATACCTCTTAAAGGTGTAGTTTATTCTTGCTATAAAGCGGAGTAATTCCATTAGAATGAATAAAAGTGCATTTAATTCAACCATTATACGACAGTTTGTTATTGTTAGTCTGTGATACAAGTGCAAAAACATTACCCTCTTTCTAGGACAATCGGGTAAAATGTAGGTCCGTATCGAGTCAATACAACATAAAATCGAATAACTTTAGCACAATGGGTAAGTTGGATGAACTGGTTCCCTTGTACCGATTCATTAAGGTTTGACCCTATTTAGGCCTAGGCTTAAATAGAGCCATATATTAGATCCTGTACCGAAGGAACTAGACCTTTTTTCAGTCTGAGCAAAGTTTTGAGTATGTAATGTGTGGTTATATGAGTAACTATCGATCGACGTCGACAAATGCATTACACCATCGATCGCCGATCGATCCATTTGTGTAATAACATCCAAATGTCACCGAATAATTGCAAACACGGTTTATTAAAAATCACGTTAAATTGTCAACTTTTTATTTTCAAAAAGATTCCGATACATTGTAAATTATCGAATTTAGATGAGATGTGCTTTATTTGAAATTATCTATTCACGATACGTAAAGATGGTATGGCCAGAAAGAAAGTGAGTAACTGACTGACTACCGAGAAGACGGCAAATGGAGATGTAAGTATAAGAGACCTGTAGCACCGACCCCAAAATAAACTGAGATAAGTCTGCAATTATCTCAGTTTATTTGGGCAAGAAGCATAGGACCGGTCGGAAAAAGTCTATAGTATAAAATTATAAGTTTTTTTTATATCATTGATTGCTTGACCACTATCTCACCTTATGGTAAGCGATGATGTGGTCGACGTTGGAGCACGCTTGCTTAGAAGAGTGAATGAAAGCGACTCAAAGACCCCGAAGAAGAGAAGGTTGTAGCTATACAGGAAACGCAGACTCCGGCAGGGAATTCCACTTCCTAACAGCACATATGCACAATTAACGTTTTCCTAAAATGTTTTTTACGTGTGGGTGAGATGAATGTACAGGCGGCGCATCGCCGTACGCGTAGTGGTCCGATGATGATAATGACAGGTACTTGGACCAAGTGGTGTGTCGTTCCACTTGACGGTATGTTCGTCATGATATCACCCAACGCTAGTTGTGGTTACATACTACACAGCATTGTTAAAGGCTCGCGCCTATATCGTTAAACCACACATGAATGGGAACAATATGAGTAACAGCAATAAAAATATATTGGCAGTATGGCTTTTATGGCTAGTGAAGAGAAAATAATACTGGCCAAGTGCGTGTCGGATTTCGCACATTAAGGGTTCCGTACCAAATATTGATATTTATTAGTAAAGTATAGCTAATAATAAACATTATCACCAAATGTCAAGTTCATAGGTCAATGGGAAGTTATAAAATTCTCAGTAACAAAATTTTGTGACAGACGACGGACGGACAGACGGACTCGTGAGTGACAACAACAGGGCTCTGTTTGGACCCTTCGGGTACGGATTTACGGAACCCTAAAAAGGTTTTATGAAATGTTTTTTTTTTGTTATCTATCCTGTTATGTAGGTACATTCTGACATATATCGCGATGTTTTGGTGGAAAAGTTTACCAGTCATATATATGTATACTTAACTGTTCTGAAATTAAATAAAATCCTACTAATATTATAAATGCGAAAGTTTCTATGTTTGTGTTTCAATCACGCAAAAACGGCTGAAGGGATTTTAATGAAATTTTGCACACAGATTGGATTGGATTGCACGGTGCACCTGGATTAAAACATAGGCTACTTTTTACCACGCGGGCGAAGCCACTAGAAGCTATTAACTAATAAATGTAATAAGTAATTATGTGAATAAAAACATTTTCATTAATGTAGGCAATGTGTTTTTATTTTCTTTTTCTACGAACGCGTATAAAATACACCTCAATTTTCTGTTATTAATTCTAGATGTTCTTAAAATAACTCTCAATTAAGTGAATTGGAGTCCGAGTGACTATTCAAAAAGTTAATAGCATGGAACTATCGAACATCTAATTTCGCAAACGTACCGGAACATTTTTTCGCGACGACACGTATAATGCAGGCATATCTATGCCGCACCACATTTTTCTGACATCGAGCCTACCAAACGAAAATATACCTTACGTGAACGACATAGAGCAATAAAAAAATCACCAATCTGGTTACACTCGCGACATCCGTTGGAAGTTTTAAACAATTGCATGTTTTCGCAATAAACATTATAAACTAACCTTTGTGTGCTGTTATAGAACATTGCAGCTTGCCTTTTCAAGTCGTCCGAAACAGTATTGTCCTCATTCATTTTCACAACACTGAATTCACTGGTTTTCGGCAACGGGGTCACTACACCATAAAACCGGGGAACTGGGATTTGAAAAGAGACTTTAGATCGGGTAGTTAAAGTTGAATTTTGTTTGAGTGAAGGTTCAAAGGTGAACGTCGGTTGGTATTTGGAGGCCGGCAAGTCAGCGTTCGACGCCCGCGCCTCTCACTCTGACACGACAATCGACTTAGATCGCCCACTCACGCGGCCTGCACCCCCCACTTATGTGTTGCTCCATTGTTTCGGGCGTTACGGCACGATAACAAATTATAAATAACAGTAGTACAATAACTAATTTTGCTAAGAAATTGCTTAATTCCGAAAAGTTAGTAAATGTCATTAGGTAAGTCAACAAACAACTTGAAACTACCCACATATTAAAACATATTATTATCAATGCATGATTTTTTTTTTTTTTTTGGGGTTGTGGGAAATCATCCTATGACGTCTTCCGCTCTGGGTTCCGCAGGGTGGACCGGAAGGGCGTGTCAGACTCTTACTGACTAAAACCCACCCCTGTTCATCCCTGCCCTGAATGCCCAGGGGCGAGGTAACTCTTTCGAATTTATCCTCAACCCCCGGGCATCAAACGCCAATAAAAAAAATGTACCTTCTCACTATTAAATGGTGGAAATTAAACGAAAACCGGTCAAGTGCGAGTTCGACTAGCGTCGCCTTTTCATTTGGTGTGTCGTACGCTCGCACGCAGTTTCGTTACATGTCCGTGTGTTTGGGGCACAGATATTCACGTGTGTCACGTACCAAATTTCAACTCGATCGGTCGAGTAGATTCGGAGCAAAATGGCTGTGACAGACGGATAGATAGACAGACACAAAGTAATTCTGTAAGGCTTTTCTTTTTCATTTGGACGCTCGGAACCCTAAAAACAAGGAACCATCAGTGATGCTGGTTAAGGAGACAGCTGGGACAAGGGTAAATTCTGAATTCAACTACACTCGCGAGAGTCGCGAGCAATAAACTGGAGTCACTTCATGCGCGTGCGCGATGGATAGCGGTGTTTTGAAGGGTAATTTTGTTAGCTTTCAACCTCGTTCAATGTCATAAACAAAAATTATACATATTATGTCATGGAACGTAAAAACAAAAGACAATTTTTTAAAACAAAACACCATGTTGTTCGGTAGTGCTCATCAGAGTAGCCCTCACGGTACTGGTACTGGGTGTAGGACGTCGCGAGACGATCTCCGGCCACCATAGACCCGGGCCTGCGGACGGTGAGCAGTGGGTAGCTCGCCGTCCGATCAGCACCACGCCCGTGAGTCGACGGCGCGTAGTGTTCCACGCGCGCCTTTAAGAGATTAGTGTCAGCCGCCACTGACTGTTATTGCATATTTTGTATAATGTTAAGTGGAAGAGCGGAGTCACCTAACACAAGCATCTTCTTGCTTAAAAGGTGATCTCCGAATCATATATACTAAAGCTTTATGCAACTGAAATAAACATTTTTTTTTTTTTTTTTTACTGACGGGGCCCATCGTGGCCAGTGCCTGCATGCCTAGGGGTAGCGGATAATTTCTGAAAATGAGTTACCGGACCCCTGGGCATTCAGGCAGGGAAGGAAAAGGGGTGGGTTTTAATCAGTAAGAGTCTGGCATGCTCCACCCAGAGCGGTAGAAGTCATTGGATGATTTCCCACCCCACAAAAAGAAAATGTTGTTTGGTGGTCCTGAAACCCTATAAAAAGTGGGTGTTTGTTTATGCAAATTGGTCATCAGTCCAATGTTTAACGTCACTGGGAACACTGAAGCTAAATTAAAATGGAAACTACACCTATAGAAGCCGCTGAAGTCGTCATCCTAACCAGCACGGGTTGTCTAGCGTACTATCGTTCCACAGCTTCATCTGAGCCAGTCTCGTGTTTTTAAGGCATACAAGTGGTTCAGTGAGACTGGAAACTTAGACTGGAGACCAGGATTTGGACGACAGCGACGCACTTCGGTGAGTGATGACCGATTTATTGTCACCTTTTTTCTCCGAAATCGACACCTGACCGGCGTGGACGTCCAGCAGCAGCTCAGAGAAGTTCGAGGGAGGGCTGTAAGCGAGTGAACAGTGAGGCGAAGACTCAAAGAAGAGAAGTTGACCCCAAAAAGGCCAGCCTCGGGACCCAAATTGTCTTCAGCCCACCGACAAGCCCGGCTGGAGATTGCACGCGATCATTTAGATAAGAAGAAGAGGATAAGGAGCAATGGAGCCGAGTCCTGTTCTCGGACGAAACCAGGACGTTCCTGCATGGTAGCGATCGCCAACAAAGAGTCTATAGGATACTGGGGGAGCGGTTTGCACAATGCTGTTTTGCGGAAACAGTGGCATACGGGGGTGGGTGCTGTATGTGGGCGGGGATTTCTATTGAAGCAAAAACGGAACTGATATACGATAACGATAGTGTTGAAAATAATTATTTCATGGACGCAACACAGTCAACACAGGACCACATTCAAAGCAATAAAAAAGCTATTGATATTGATACGAGGGTCATTCAATAAATACTTAGCCTACAAAAAGTAAACGAAAATTTTGGAAAAGTGGCAATTTATTTTTCAACATAGTCTCCTTTTAGTTCGATACACTTAGCCCAGCGATGCTCCAACTTTTTTAACCCGTCCGAAAAATAGTTTTTGTCAAACTCTGCAAAATAGGCCTCCGTGGCGGCGATAACCTCCTCATTCGATCCATATCTATTCCCGGCGAGTGATTTTTTCAGATTAGGAAACAGAAAGAAGTCACAAGGGGCCAAATCTGGAGAATACGGTGGATGGGGCAGCAATTCGTAGCGTAATTCGACCAATTTGGCCATGGCAACGGCAGACGTGTGAACCGGTGCGTTGTCGTGGTGAAACAGCACTTTTTTCTTCGCCAGATGGGGTCGTTTTTTCTTTAATTCGGCGTCGAATCGGCCCAATAAATCGGCATAGTAAAGCCCTGTAATTGTTTTACCCTTCTCGAGGTAATCGATGTAGATCACACCTTGTGAATCCCAGAAAACGGTGGCCATAACTTTTCCGGCCGATTTTACAGTTTTCGCCTTCTTTGGAGCACGTTCCCCGGTCTGGATCCATTGTTTTGATTGCTCCTTGGTCTCTGGTGTGTACCAGTGGATCCAGGTTTCATCGACGGTCACAAAACGACGCAAAAACTCCGCTGGATTCCGCTTAAACAGCGTCAAACACGTCTCCGATGTGGTCTCACGGTTGCGCTTGTTTTCTGGTGTGAGTAAACGCGGCACCCATCGCGCCGACAGCTTTCTCATGCCGAGTTCCTCGTGAAGAATATGATGCACTGTTCCTTCTGAAATGCCTACAGTCTCAGCTAGCTCCCGAACCTTCAATCGGCGATCTGCCAATACGAGATCATGGATTTTTTTAATGTTTTCCTCCGTAGCAGCTGTTTTCGGTGCACCTGGACGTGGTTCATCAAAAACCGACGTACGGCCACGTGCAAACTCGTTGAACCAATTCTTGACGGTGGCCATCGATGGAGAAGAGTCACCGTACACAGCATCCAAGCGCTCTTTGATTTCGATGCGCGTTTTCCCTTCCAAAAATAGGAATCGAATCACCGAACGATATTGCTCTTTTTCCATTTTTGTAAAACCGATCGACACGTTCGCTTCCATAAGTTGTCAAATTAAAACAAATGAAGGGATTGGAATGAAAATTTGAAAAAAGAATTAAAAAAGAATGTGCTACACTGTGGTAAAACTCTTTTGAAACTACAGCGCCCTCTGGCGATGAGGCTAGGTACTTATTGAATGCACCTCGTATACCTGGTGGAGCACGTCGGGGAGATAGGCTAACCGCAAAAAGATACATCAACGACTTTCTGATAGGCCATATGCTAGACAGTATCTAGAAGTCGGTATTCCCACGCTAGACTGGCCAGCCCTTAGTCCTGAATTGAATCCTATTGAACACATGTGGGACATGCTGAAAAGGCGGATGCGAGGAAGGTGTCCAGCTCCGGCATCGATAGAAGACCTTAAAACTTTTACTCATTCGGTCAATGAAAAACTATTTACAGCTAGTTATTAGGGCTGGTAGCCCCCCCCCCCCTCCCTACCAACCCTAATAACTAGCTGTAAATAGGAAAGGGAATAACATAAATTGTAAATAAAAATTCATGTACAACTTCTACCTTTGGCAATAATTCCCAATATTTAGGTAGAGAATTAATTTTAAATCTTTTTGATATCATTTAAAAGCTAATATACCAGAGTTCATAGTTCAATGCATATAAATTGTAAAAATTTGTTATCAGCAACGCGCGATGAAGTGATTCCAGTTTATTGCTCGCGAGTGTACTCGTATATCATTGAACTGATGATGCACTCTTGCTTTTTTTTATTGGGTGGTCAATCATCAAATAACTTCATCCGCTCTAGGTGGAGTGGGAGGGCGTGTCAGACTCTTACTAACTAAAAACCACCCGTGTTCGTTCAGTAGCCCGTGCCAGGGCCGCGGTGACTCCTTCGATCACTCCCGCAACCTTTTGGAACGAAGTTCCTTATCGCGCGTTGTGAAAGGGGGCTAGACGGAAAAAATTCTTACGAAAAGTTGTCACGACACTAATGAGGCTGTCCATCCAAAAAGATTGTGTTGGAAAAACAATCTAATAAAAACTTCTTGTATTTTTGGTGGGTAGGTACAAAGTTTGCAAGCAGAAGCTGAGCTTAGCTGAGCTGAGCTGAGCTAAGCTGAGCTGAACTGAGCTAAACTGAGCTGAGCTGAGCTGAGCTGAGCTGCGATGAGATGAGATGAGATGAGATGATGAAGTATAACTTCTTACGTGCGTGCGTGTATGCGTAGTTAATAATAAAAAAATATTATAAATAAAAAAAAAAAAAATTATATTACAATTCCTTCACTAATTAATCGAAAGGAACTTCGTTCCATCCGGGTGTCCCTTGACACCTCTCAAGTTTTTTTTTTTTCTTTTTTGGGCTCTGGGTGGAGCGGCAGGGCGTGTCAGACTCTTACTGACTAAAACCCACCCCAGTTCCATCCCTGCCCTGAGTGCCCAGGGGCGCGGTAACTCTATTTCGATTTATCCACAACCTCTGGACAGGCATCGGCCATGACGGGCCCCGTCATATTTTTTTTTTTTTATGGGACAAGCCCGCCACACTATTTCCAAACCACTGTAACTTCTGTTAGCCAGAATCAACAGTGGCGACTACCAGAAAAAACGCCGCGGCAATGAAGCTCGACGAGTCCCAGAGAAACTATTTAACTGTCTTGGGTCCCGCAACGAAATTAATTAGAAAAGACAGCGGAGGAGTAAGAAAAACATAATTTCCACTTCCCTCGTAATCAATCGGTAGACAGAACAAAACTAGGCCATTAGGCACAAAGGGGGTTTTTACAACTGGGGTAAGCCAAGTTGCCAAGCACCACTGGTTAAAAACACTAATATTAATGGGTCCTAAAATTGTGAGCTGTTACACTTGGTTCCAATAATAGGTATGGTAAAACGCTTGAATGCACGGAAATTCGTTCTAGTTTCCACAAGGTCCGTGTAATAGACAACTCCAGACGTAGGCTGAATACTATCCAACATAATATTGCGCTCAGTTTGCCAAAGAGTACACTCCCACAGGATATGATATGCGGATTGTTCGTATTCGCAATCAGGAGTAGAACATTGACATAAAGGTGAGGCAACAAGCTTGAAGGAAAATAATTTACTCTTAATGTTGCCATGACCTGTGAGAAATTGGGCAACACAGTGATCCACCTCCAGCCATGTCCTATCCAGCCGTTCGCGAACCGATGGGAAGAACTGGTGGAGGTATCTGCCTTTGATGGAACTTTCCCACCTACATTGCCATTCGGATAAAAGGTCCTCCCAAACTTCAGTTTGAGGTTTAAGTAGGTAATCTAGAAATCTTAGCACGATCACGTTGAGGTAAAAAGTCTGGGTCCGTAGTTTTTCGTGCAGAATAGTACATTGCAGCACGTCGCTGCACCTCAAGATCGACTGGAAGTACACCTGCAAGTACCGGTAAGGCTTCAGTGTTAACCGTCCTATAACGCTTTACATAGGAAAATCAAAGCTAAACGTTGACTTTCTAGCAATTTACGTCGTACCGCCCCAATGGTGGCCCTATCAGCCCAAACAGGTGCCCCGTAGCACATACAACCCAGGTAAGTAGCCCCATAGATTGATTTTAACGTTAGGAATGATAGGCCCCAAGTAGCCTTGGAAATCCTCGTCAACGCATAGAAGTTCATTTTAGCTTTTTCACCTACTGTTTTTACATGCTCAATAAATGGAAAGTTATTTTCTAATACCATACCGAGGTAGCATACAGACTGTTTTTTTTTTTTGACGGGATCCGTCATATATTGCTGACAACTCTTTGAGGCGGGCGTGAAACACTACGCGCCGTCGGCTCTCGGGCCTGGTGCTGTTCGGACGGTGCTGGAGGTACTCCCGCGACCCTGACAGTTGCTCTTGCCTGGCAGAGTCTTCCATAAATACTACTTTGATAAACTGGCAAGGAATGTCATCAAGCATTTTTTCAAATCATTTTTCAAATAAGATACTTTGCTGCTACAGAAAAGTTTTGAATTATTATATTTTTTTTACTAAAATTTTTCTTTTGTACAATGGACACAAACTTTAATCGGAGAGTTGAGAGCAGTAGTTTTGTTAGCCATACTAAACAGTGATAAGTTCAGTAACTGTTAAGCTATACAAGCATTTTTTATGTAATATGATTATATTATGAAACATTGTTTAACTTAAGCATTGTGTTTGTCTGTGCACTTGTTTTTAAATAAAATGTATTGTTAATCACTTTCTCTACCAAGCTCATTCATACAATTTTATCTGCATGCCATGCATATCTTGATGAAAATTGAAAAAAATCGGGAAGCGAGTTGTGGGCCAACTCGCTTCCCGATTTTTTTCAATACTAATGAACTTTTGTGAGACCGAGAGGCTGGGTGTTGGGTTTTAATTGTGTTAAGTGTTACTGATATTATTTTTCAATGAAAATAAATATCTAAGTGCCTATCTTGTTATTAAATGTTAAAGTTTCAGCCTTGAAAACAATTCTTTCATGGACACAACACAGGACGACATTCGAGCTATAAAAAAGTACTAATATTGACATAATAAAATTATTACCAACAGAATAAACATAATTCTTGGAAAAATGTAATTTAGGAAATTGAATATTTGTTTGCTGTGTGACAAAAACAAATGGTACTGAGGGAAAACACATTTTCAAGTAAGTAATTAACCCCCCCCGTGTCTACCGGCCCAGAGCATAGGCCATAGACAATTTAAAACTTATTGTGTCTGCTAACTTGACGCGCAAAAGGTTAATTATTTTTTCAGTCTTTCTTTTGGTTGATAAATAGACTGAGTAATAAAATAAATGATACTTTTGCATGTCTAAATGTGTGGTAGCTATGTTAGTTATATTATCTAAACTAGGTATTCAATTTTATAAAGTGGTAAAACTTTGTAACTGTCTTAAAAAAAAAGGAGGTTCTGTATTCGACCTGTATGTATGATGTATGCTTGTTTGTCCGAGATTTTCTCAAAACCTACTAATCCGATTTGGATGGAGTTTTCGTTATTCAAATGCATATATTTCAAGGAAGGTTTTAGTATTGAAAACATTAGGATCTGAAGAAGATCTTCGGAGATAGACAGTGGAACTCTTCAACTAACAGCTAATGACGATTAGTGCTGATTGGCTATGTAATGTTCATAATAGGGAACCACAACTACAAAATTAAACAAAAAAAAAAATTTTTCCACAAAAAATAGAACCAAGTTCTAAAACAAAAAAGTGCAAAATAACTTTAATTTTGGAAGTTGGTGTTTATGGTTTTGTTTCTTCGTTTTTTGACACCAACTTGCATACTTGTAAAAAGTTTTCTTGTTTGTAGGAGTTAATCTCTGGAAGATTCTTTCATTGATAGAAAGATATTAGGTACTATTTCTGTGTGCTTTTAAGTAAATTATTTATAAACATAATCAACCTTATAAGTTATAATGATACCACCACTGGGACTCGGGCCTCCTCTTCAGGAGAGGAAAAGGTAATCCACGTGGGCCCAGTGCAGATTGGTACTTACTTGTGTGTAATTTATTTCATCACATTTCATAATGGTGAAGGAAAACATGCTTACAAAACTGGCATGTCCTAGAACCAAAACACACAACAAACTAACAACCCACAACAACAACGCAACACAACTAATACATTTGAATATCTTTGAATTTTTTAAATTATACAAAGTAAAACCTTCACCACTGGGCCAACATGCTCATTGTTGTGTTAACTTTAAATTCTGTAAAAAAATATGGTGTTTGTGTTAGGCAGAAAACCAGCCAAATAATTTTCAATGCTATGGACACAAAGATATTCTTTTCCAATTTATGATGTGTCCTATTCCTGGGCAAAGGTTTTTCTGTGTTCCAATAGGAAAAGTTAAAACATATAACTTAAGTAAAGTATTAGAAAAAATTATACAACTTTAAAACAGTAGTACATATACAACATAGGCACCTTATAAGTGCCCTAATGGATCATGGACCAGCCTTGATAGGCGAAATCATTGTATAATAGCACCAATTATTGAGATACGTAGGTATATACTGTACGGTACGTAAATTAGAAACGATAATACAAAGCAATCTAGAACTCAATTAAAAACTCTTCAGAAACGGAGAAACAGAATAGATAGTTTTTTTAGGTATGAATATCTATTATAGGTATTAAGTTAGAACAACGTAATACTATTTAAAATTCTAATGAATAACAATATTGTACTCACTCATTGCCTGCCCATAATGGAGAGTATGTATAATTGTATTCTTGTTTATTCGCCATTATTCACACACACAGCCTAATTTGAAAGCACATAGATTGTTTAAAAAATTGAAAAACAGCTATTTCCAGAATTCGCAATATTTACATCAACAAATAATTCGAATAGTTTAGATTTTTGGTTTTTGACAAGATGTTTAGATGACAGTGACAGTACTACTCAGTGCTGCCAGCTGCCAATTATTATTATAAAGATCGTTTCTTTCAACGCCTACGCCTTTCAATAAATAAAATTGTACAATAGCAATTTGGGTGCAATATTTTATTGCTTATTTTATTTGAAATTCGGTGATATCTAGGTGGTAATTCAATAAAAACTGTGCGCCTGCAAGAGTTAACTTGTTTGAAATTCACGTTCCCGAGATGTGCTCAAGTTACTTTAGCAGGCACCTAAAATCTTGAGTAAAATGCAGCTGGCTGGCTGTTGGCTTTAGCGGGGTACGTATTAAAAGAGTCAATTCGGTATAATAAACATAAACTTTGTTGCTATATATGTTATAAGTTTCCTAAGCTAAGACTGTCTGGTCCTTTAATGATGAAAACTTTATCAAGGTTTGTATAAAAGTTTGCAAAATTCTTTTTTTGTCGAACAAAGAGGTTTGTTCCGAAATGGTCCCATTTTAATTTCATATAGATCTGATGATGGGTTTCGGAGACAGACAACAGTAGTGCTATTCTGTAAAATCTCACCGTGATAACTTAGGTGAAGTGAACGTGAAGTGAGCTGTCAATCCATACAATCAAAGTGGAATGACAGTTCACTTCACGCTCACTCCACCTAAGTTTTCACGGTGAGCTGTTATCAGAATCGACCGCCTGAACTCTTCAAAAACTGACGGCAAATCAACCGCGATTGCTTTTTTTTTATTTTTGTGGGGTGGGAAATCATGCAATGACTTCTCCCGCTCTGTGTGGAGCGGGAGGGCGTGTCAGACTCTTACTGAATAAAACCCACCCCTGTTCCTTCCCTGCCTGAGTGCCCAGGGGTGCGGTAACTCATTTTCAGAATTTATCTGCTACCCATAGGCATAATCCGCGATTGCTGCGATCATGTCTATGAATGGTTAACACAGTTTAATGGGGAACCACAACTAAAAAGTGAAAAATAAGAAACTTTTTTACAAAAAAATAGAATCGACTTCCAAAAAAAGTGCAAAAAAGTTTTTTATTATTTACCTACACTTTATGCAACAATTAGTACAAAGGAGGACGGATACCTTAGGCATTTTCTATCAGTCAACCAAGGGTAGTGGAGAGGTAATAAAAGGCAGGTGCATAAAAAAAACCGGCCGTGCGTTTCGCACCCCGTACCTCGTACATTTAGGGTTCCGTACCAAATGTATTTTTGACTATTTGTATGGCTTTGGGTCAACAAGATGCTTATGCGGTTTGGCTGTAATACTTGTGTGACAGAAGACGGACAGATTGACACGTGAGTGACACCAATAGGGCTCCGTTTGGACCCTTTGGGTATGGAACCCATACATAACCTCCAAAATTATAAAGAAATGGAAGTTTTAGGTAAGTGTACTTCGTTAATTAATTTTATGAAGCCCATGCCTAAAAAATTACTTGAAATCATATATTTTTTTTATGCTTAGACAACAGAATAATGATAAGAACAGGGGATACTTACTTAATTTTTATAGCATAATATTAAACCATAACAAGCATCAGTATCTATAAACCCACACATTTTATTCTTACAATGGGCAACGCGTGTAGGCTTCCTACGTTGAAATAATAAAGCAAAAACTACTAGGTACTTCACGGTTTTCAAAGGTCGAACCCAAAATTGATGAAAAATTGAGTAACCTCGTCATGACCTTATTAGATGGTATCCCAAAGCTCATCGGAGTAGAAAAATTTTTGCCGGAAAAAATGGCAACACCAACAATATGTCCCATACGTGAGCTCACAGTATATGGGTGACCTAATTTTTTTACAAGTTATTACTCAACTTATTATGGGGAGTCATGGCGTTGCATTCTACAGGGATTTGGTTAAGCTGAGTGGGTTTGGGATGACACTTTTTGTTGGAAAAGTGAATCAATTCACTTGTTTGAGGGACATTGATATTCGGACGTCACATAAAATATTTTATGGTCGAATTTATTGTTCTTTGGGGTAAGATAATATAGGGGTGTGGTTATTTTTACTAGGCAAGAGAAGACACAGTGTATGTAGCTAGAACAATGTACGGGTCACTGTTATTTCTGAAATATAATTTAAGTATGTACTAGCTTGTGTGTGAATTAGTCATCATCAACATCATCATCAGCCTTTTAATGTCCCCACTGCTGGGCACAGGCCTCCTCTCTGTGAGAGGGTGTGGGCCGTAATCCACCACGCGGGCCCAATGCGGATTGGTGGATGTCACATGTCTTCGAGTTTTTGGTTCTAGGACATGCCGTTTTCCTCACGATGTTTTCCTTCATCGTTTTGAGAGCAGTGGTGATGAAATAATTTACACAAAGTAAAGCGCCTGCCGGGGTTTGAACTCACGACCTACAACTTGTAAGTCGCGGCCAAGACCACTGGGCCACCACTGCTCTTAGAACACCACCACTGCTCTGGAATTAGTACTTGCCCCCATTATTAATTATGGAATATGGAATTTGTGCTATTTCAGACATTAATCTGTCTCTGTACCAAATTTCATCCAGATCCGTTCAGCCGTAGCAGTAGGCCAGTAGGATAGGATTTATGTTGGGGAGCAAAATATTGTTGTGTTTTTATTCGAACGGTAGTTACCTTTCCATAATAAGGGCTCAAACTAAACACAAAAATGGAACTTACCTAAGCTAATTTACAGATTCCTATAACCTTAAAACGCAAAGTGATGTTCATGATGGTTCATCTAACCCTTTTAACCCCAAAGGATAGTGCTGACTGACTGACAACTGCCAACATTACCTATGCTGCAATTTCCAATTCGTCCGTCGACAAATGATTGATTGATGTAACTGTCCCCGATGATCGTTCGTAACAGGAATGGCCGAGGCCTCAATTACACAGCAGTCGTTCACTTACCTACATTCAGTAGTCATTAGTTTAGTATCTAACAAGCATTGTTGGCTTTAACCAATCTTGTGGTAACCGAATGACCACCGATCTCGTGACATCGAATTCTTTAAATTCAATGACACTATTATTAAATTTATATAACTATGAAATAACTAATTACATTCTGTTATTACGGTACTGTTTGCTAAAGATATAAAAGGTTTAAAATTGGTAAGCTTTATGGATTGTTGCACGAGGCTCCTGCAAGAGCGAAGCCCCGGACAATTGCCCTGCTCGCCACTCCCTAAGGCCGCCACTGGTAACAAGCAGAATACCAAATATGTACCTGTCGATTGTAGCAGTAAATAAGTAAACTTGAGCCTTGCTGGACTGCAGTTTATTCAAAATGAAATAGCCTTTAATTAATAAAGGCAATTTTGAAATGGCAAATATTTAACTTTATGTAAATCAAAAAATCTTCCATTTTTATTTAAAGAAATCCCAATTATAATCAAAAATACTAATTGCACTGGAAAATAGTTACTTCAAAATATTTTTATTAGATCCTCACCTATGAAATCAGCGTTTTGTATGGAGAATTTTATAAGTTGCATTTTTCATACTAATATTTTCTTAATTATTTACAACTATGAACACTAATGTTTTGAAACTTTAATGCAATAATGTTTAAAAACTAAAATATCGCCACTTAGATTAAGTAACAAAAATAAGTTTCGGCTAAGTTAAAACAAATAGTGGTTTCATTTCTGCTAACAAAAAGAGGAGTCATTTTTAGTGTATTTTTTTATATACAAAACTATTTTATATAAGTCATAAGGTTTTTTTACTATTGGCAGTTGTCCATGACGGTCATTATTCGATATAATATCAAGCAATTGATGAATATTTTAATTCATAGAAGTGACGAGGTTCTCTATTTGTGCGAAAAAAAATACTCCAATTTCGTAGGTGGGACCCAATATAAAAATTTAAAAAGAGAAAGTAGTAATACAAAAAAAATACACAAAAAAAAAACAAATGTCCAAATAATACAATAAATACGTAATTAGTAAAAGGAATTAAAAATAATAAATAGTAATAAACATAAGACCCCTTCTAAGTCCGCATGTTATAACGGGCGACTACGGAACTCTACAATGCGCGTGACCCGACACGCACTTGGCCGCTTTTTGTACAATATTTTATGTGCAACAACTATTTGTCTCAAAAAAGCATTTCAAATATTGGTATAAGAAAGAGTGGAGGCGTGGTGGGGACATCTTGCTATCTCTTTAGTATGCGCGTAATATAGCTGTGTTGTATCAGCTAGTTTGAAAAGTGTTTCCTTGTCTGCTGCATATAACTTTATGTCCATGTACATCAGGTGTGTTAATTTGTATTGTGTATTATTGTTTGCTAGTGTGAATCCTACGTCTGTTTTATCTAGCAAGTGTGACAGTGGATTAAGTGCCATGCAAAACCACAAAGGACTTAGAGCGTCTCCTTGAAAAATTCCACGTTTAATACAGATTGGTTCAGTAGCTACAGCAGTCGAGGATTAATTAATTTTAAGTACAGTTTGCCAGTTCTGCATAGGCGTTTCTAATAAATGCTTAAGTGTTGGGTGAATTTTGTATAAGTTTAGGACGTATTGTTATGAGCCTGTGCGGTCTGTCCTACTGCAGGGCAAAGGCCTCCCTTCTCTCCTTCCACTTTTTCCGGTCTTCTGCAATTTTGGGCCAGTCCTTTGAGAAGGAATCCAACTCATTCCGCCGTCTCTTTCTGGGCCTGCCGCGTTGTCGTTTCTTTGCGTTCGGGATCCACTGTGTGGTAATCTTTGCCCACTGTTCCTCCGACATGCGGCAGATGTGACCAGCCCAGTTCCACTTTAATTTTGCAGCTGTGCGGCTAACGTCCGCTATTTGTGTTTTAGAACGAAGTATAGAGTTTCTAATTCGGTCTGTGAGTTTGACACCCAGTATACTTCGTTCCATAGCGCGTTGGCAGACTCCAAGTGCAGACTTTTGACGATTGGTAAGAGACCACGTTTGCACCCCATAGGTGAGGGTGGGAAGAACGTACATGTCCATAAGCTGTCGTTTTAGAGAAAGAGGGAGAGGTCCCTTCATTAAGCGCTTCATCGACCAATAGTTCTTCCAGGCATTCAAATTCAAATTCATTTATTGTTTGTCACAGGTGGAAAAGCAGTAAAGTTCTTATCATAATAATATATAGATCGCTGCAACATACCCATAGGGCGTACAATATTCAATAATCATTTTAAAAACTATTCCATCATTAATATCATTATTCAAGCCAAAATATATTATAGTTAATTAATATTATTACTCATGCCACAATAGATTCTCCTACATTAATGTTATTATTCATGCCTATATATATTATCATTAATTAACATGTTTAAAATATGTCAAAACTCAAGTCAAGAATATATTATCATAATTTACTATGTCAAAAACTCATGTCAAGAAACATTGTCACTAATTAATATGTCAAACCTCATGTCAAAAATTAATTGTCATTCATTAAAATCAGCTAAAGTTATACAGTTAAATTTAAAAAAATAGTCATATTTTTTGTAGTTTACTACAATGTTTTTTGGTCAATATTTTTATCATTTAAAAAGTCATTAATCGAATAGTATTCTTTTCTTATTAAGAACTCTTTAAGTTTATTTTTAAAAATATTCAGTCTTTCAATGTTTTTTATGCAATTCGGTAGTCGGTTATAAATTTTTATCCCTATCCCAAATATACTCGTTTTAAATTTAACTGTCCCACATTTAATAGCACTCAATTTATTTTTATGTCGTGCAGTTTTTAATGTTTTATAATTACTAATATCGCGTTTTATCATCACCGCCTCATAAATATACATAGAAGGGAGAGTTAAGATTTTTAACTTAGAAAACACCGATCTACATGTATCAGTTTGTTTGAGTCCACATATGCTTCTAATACATTTTTTTTGGGCTTTAAACGCAAATTCTCTGTTGGGAGAATTACCCCAAAAAAGAACACCATATTTTAATATAGAACCCACATATGCGTGGTAAGCGCTTAGTAATGCACTTTCGTGTACAACTTTTCTTAGCATGTAAAGTGCATAAGAAGACTGATTTAATTTTTTGCATACATGATCTACTTGCGTTTTCCAGTTCAGCCCAGAATCAATGTGAATGCCTAGAAATTTTGTGTTATTGACTTCTTTCAATGTTTCGTTTTTATAGTTAATGTGGATTTTAGTTGGTTTTGAGTTTTTATTTATGAAAGTCATGTAGCTTGTCTTTTCAATATTTATTTTTAGTTTGTTTACATTTAACCAGTTTATGATATCTTTAAGGGCGTTGTTAACATTTGTTTCATAATCATCTTGTTGGTCCTTCGAAAAAATAGCTGTGCTATCATCTGCAAACAGAATCAGTTCCTGTTTTATGGATTTGGGTAAATCGTTTATGTAAATTATGAACAAAAGTGGTCCTAGTATACTTCCCTGGGGCACTCCAGATTGAATAATTCTGGGATTTGACTTATACGTTTGTACGGCACAAAGTACGTTTATGTCGTCATAACCTGTACTGTTTGTATTTTTAAGCATCTTTATAATTTGGTCAATATCTTGTGAATTAGTTGGTTTCATGAAAATAGAATTTGGATTATTACATGTCAGTGTTTTAAGAGCTGTACCATTGTCATTGGATGTTGGTTTTATATCGTCAATAAAGTAGTTGTTAAAAGCTTGAGCTATATCAGTCGGTTCGGTGACTAATTTGTCTTTTACTTTTATTTGGTTTATTTCCTCTTTAGGCGTTACTGTCTTACTATCATTTATAATCTTCCATACTGCTTTACTTTTGTTGGTAGCTGAATTAATATAATAGTTGTTTTGAGATTTTTGAGTCTTTTTAATAATAGTTCTTAGTCTTGCCGTATATTCCTTAAAGTTTAATTTGTCTTTTGGATTTGATGTCAGTCGATACTTCCAAAGTAATTGACGTTTCCTTTTTGAGCATAACCTTATTCCTTTACTTAGCCATTTAGGTTTCTTAGCAATCGGTATTTTACGCGTACTATAGGAAAACACAAATCATAAAATAATTTGAAGAGATCATAAAAAACATTGTATGCTATTTCAGGATCATTATTTGTAAAACATTCCGTAAAACTAAGGCTCTTGATGCAACTTATAAATTTACAAATACTATCCTCACAGTAATCTCGTTTAGATTTAAACCAGTGTGTTATGGTGTAACTTTCTTTACGGGGCATGACAACAATTGTGCTGTATGATCAGAAAGCGAAAGTTCCAAAACTGTAGATTTTGCTCCCCTAACATTATGGGCTATATTGTCAATGCATGTCATGCTACTTAACATTGTCGGTGCGTCGCCCAATCTCTTTGTCTTGTCTTGCCTGGAAGAAGACTATTTGGCCGAGATAAATGTATTCATGGACATATTCAATCCTCACACCCCAATTTCTATGCAGCGCTCGAATGTTGTTCGTCATCAGTTTTGTTTTAGTCATATTCATCGTAAGTCCAACCTGGAGACTGGCACTGCTCAGTTTTAATTACAAATACTAAAAAAAAAAATCGACTAGACCATTCTTCTTCTTCGTGTCGCTGGCACGACCGTACTTTCAAATTGACTACGCCGACGCATGTTATTTGGATGCCACTGAGGAGCTTTTAAATTAACTTGAGCGATTGCAAAATATCTGTATTCGTTTTGTTTTCAACCTTAAAAAGTATGATCATGTTTCCAACTTTCGCAAGGTACTCAAGTGGCTCCCTATACGTTTTCGCAGGAACTCTCGCATTTTATGTCTGCTGTTTAATATCCTTCACAACCCTAAAACGCCCTCCTATCTGCGGCCACGCTTTTCCTACTTCCGCCCGCATGCGAGCTTTACATGCGACCTACAAGGCGCATCAAAAGTGATGCGCCTTGTAGGTCGCATCTTAGGAATCTCCTAAAATCCCCTCCCCACACAACCGAATTTTTTTCATTTAAAATGTCTTTGGGGTAGCTAAGTATAACGATTTTATACAGTTTAAAGTGAAAAAAATTTTTTTTTTTAATGAAAAAGGTATTAATTAAATTTTTTATTTAAAATGTCTTTGGGGTAGATAGGTATAACAATTTTATACAGTTTAAAGTATAAAAAAAAATTCTTTTTCAATAATTAGGAAAAAGCCGACGAAAAATTCCAACGCTAGGGGGAATCCCAGAATCATGTACTGAATCACTAGTACACGTATGTGCGTTCATGTACCTTACACCCTGTATATACATATATAATATTATTCAGTAAGTATTATATCTTTACATTGTATGTGTCCTAGCACTATTACACACGGTGTCTACTTCTCTTTTTTTCCATCTCTCCTTTCGCAGGTATGCTGTAAGATTTCTTTAGAAATAAGCATAACCTTTGTACATATTTCTCTGTTTCCTTCTTCTTGTCTGTTTTTTTTTTTGTATGTGTGTACAATAACTGTTAAATAAAAAAAAATGTTTTGGCCCAAAACGTTGCCATTTCCACGTCGTCGTCGGTGACAGCGCAGAGGTCACTTATACTACATGTTTTGTTGGGGCACAAAGGGCAGGACAGCAAGTGCTGCATAGTTTGAAGCTCTCGGCTCCACAGCCACACCCTTTTTTTTTGGAGTTCCTACTTGGGTTCTAAGACGGTTCAGGGACTTCCAAGTGACCCACGGGAGATTATACCCTGCGGGAAGATGCTCGCATAGTGTTAAATATTTAGTGGGTGGGGAGAAAGTGTCCCGCCACAGTTTGCAGCGGGTGTCGGTCGGGTTTCCTGACACTGCATAACTAGCCCATTACGGAAGTTATTTTAGTTCAATTATTCATTTCATTCCACCAACTGCTGCAGACTGCTTGAAAAGAGACTTGTTTGGAACTTTTTAGTTGTTTTTTACAGTCGGGTTTTGTAAAAATATTCAAATTTTTATTTTCTACATTTTAGTGAGAAATTTTTTGGAGTCGCCTCCTCGATTACTTTATTTTGATACTCCATTTAATATAGTTCGTCGACTTTCATTTGTTTCTTTTTCACAATATGGCGTCTGGTTATCGCCATATTGTATTTTGATTACTGTCATGTCTTTAGTAGCACTTGCAAGATAAGACGAATATATTAACGTAAGAATGATCAAAATCAGCCCACGCGTTTGGTCTCCATGTGCCACAAGGGAACAAACATAGATACATACATAGGCTGATAAACACATTATCCTCCCTTGCGTTGCGCAGTCAGGTAATTAGGTAATAGACTAGTCGATTCATTCTTTTACAGGTTTATTTAGTCGCCGGAAGTCTCCAGATTGTTTAGCTTTCTACCATCATAGGCCTCCCTCGGGCTTTTCTATATCTCATGGTCGTGAATATTACCTACACCATCATGTCTCTTTAGTTGGTAGTAGCTTCATTGGAATGGTCCGGATACCATTTTGTTAGATACGTTTTTAGGCCATCTTTCGTCTCTGATTCTGATGAATATTGAATCAAATGTTTACATTTTTCTGACGTGTTCGCACGACGGGCTCTGACATGATGGCTAGTGTTCACATCTATAAGTTGCGTTCTGACGCCCTCTGACGATAATTTAAATCAATACCTACAGTCGTAGCTCTCGGAGAATTCATACGTTCACAATGTTTTCCCATGAATCATCCGACTCTGATTCAGAGTATGAAGAAGATATTAAATTTTTGGTGCTGGCAAGTCTTTTAAAAAAGAAAGAAATAAAGAGAAGAATATATTGGGTTCATCTGGTGAATAATAAAAGAGAGTCTAAAGGCGAAAGTGCGGCTCTGACGCGTTATAACCCCAGTATACTATAGTAGTCTTTGGTCACAACGCAACACTGGCGCGTGCACACTTGTCTGATGCGTCGTCAGGCGGCGCTCTGATGCGATCGAAATCTCTTCTGCATCAGAAGCCATCACAGCACATCGCGACACACAAATATAAATCTCATCATACCTACTATATGTTTGAAACCGGTAACGTTCTTATGCGTCGCAACACAACACGTCAGACAAATGTAAATCCGGCTCTGTTCTATTACAAACAATCGGCTTCGATACAAGGAGAACTTGCAGCTATATATATTTCTTTTTATAGGTGCTTAATTGCGAACATAAATTAAAAAAAAAAACTACAGTCTGTTTCTAAAATGGAGACTTAATAAACGAAAAGTTTAGCCCAAATTAATTATCCCTTGTTTGACTTTCAACATTGTACGGTCTCACTACACAGAAACGAGGGTCACAGATACAATATAGAAATAATTAGTTCATTTACAGTGTTAGCTGTATTTGATTACGACCGTGAGTCCGTGACTAGTTGCTGGATATTCTCTAGTTTAGATAAAGTGAATTGTTTGTTGATGTTGTTTATTGAAGTTATACTTCTTTTGGTGCGTTAGGGAAAAATGATGAGAGTAAATTTTTACGATGCGCGCGCACACCGTTACAAAAAACCTGAAGTTAGCTATAACCGACACCCTGAAGTTAGCTATGGTCTGTGGTTCATGAAGAATGATTGTTTTCCTTTTGTAAACTTTGTGACAGTTTGGTTTTTTATCTTGTTACGCCAAAGAAGTATAACTTCTTACGTGCGTAGGTACATAAGTACACACACACTTTTTTTCTTTAAACAGGTACCTACTTACTTATACTTTATTGTACACCAAGGTAAAAAAATACTTAAAGAAAACCTTTACTTTACTGAAAAAATACTTTTTTACAAAAAATACAACTGACTTCCAAAAAAGAAAATACTAACACAAAAAACTGAAAAATAACTTTAATTTCGGAAGTCTGTTTTGTATTTTTTTCTTCGTTATTTGACACGGGCTTCCGAAATTAAAGTTATTTTTAAATATTTAAGTATTTTCTTTTTTGGAAGCAGGTTGTATTTTTTGCAAATAAGTTTTTTTTTCACTTTTTAGTTGTTTGTGCCCAGAACTAAAACTAAATACTAAAATTACGCCCGAATTGATAACACCAATAACATGAAACATGGAATTTAAACGTAGGTAAGTACCTATACTCGTAATTGAAGGAAACCAAAATGTCATCTATGTATCCATATTTTTTGTTTTTGTTGATTTTTTCAAAAAGCACTGAAGCAAATTCAATAAAATGTATATTCCAATAAAAAAAAAATTTGAAAATCGGTCCACAATTGACAGAGAAATCGGTGGACATAAAAAAACACACAGTCAATTATAGAACCTCCTCCTTTTTTCGATGTCGGTTAAAAACATACAGCTGGCGGCCTTATCGTATTCCGCGAACTCTTCCAGGCGACCTCGAATGGGAAGAGATTGCCTAGACATTAATGTTGGCACTTGGTGCAAATTAGTTCTAATTCCAGTAAAACACTAGATATGCTCTTTAAAAGTTATGTAGTAAGGCAGGCTTGTTTATGTTCTATTTTTTTTTTGTTATTGTTGATAGGCACGCGTTTGACCACTATCTCACCTGATGGTAAGCGACGATGTGGTCGAAGATGGAGCACGCTTGCCCAGAAGTAACATATTCACTCTTGACTTAAAGACTCCCAGGTTGTAGCTATCAGGAAACACAGACTCCGATAGGGAATTCCACTCCCTAGCTGTCCGCACAATGAATGTTTTCTCAAAACCCTATTATACTAATAGGACACAAAATCTACACACACCCTTTAAAAGTTTTAGAATTCGATTTTGTTAACAATTTTATTCTGTTTGCAGGCCCTACAGACAATTTCATTAAAATAAAAATCTACCTAAAAAGGTACCTATTATGGCGATTGGAGATGGCTTAAATAACCTTTAAGGTTTTGTTTGCAATCTGCTTGGAGACCATAAAGTGTCGTGTATTTGTAGTTTCGCAAGGGCAACGACCTTTCTTTCTAAATGACTTGCCAACACGTTGTAGATATCTTGACACCTCCATCTCGTCCATTATCTACCTGAACCTCGCATTATCTGATCGTTATCTCTACTATTTCTCCGGTATCGGATTACCTACTGTCCGTCATAATTGTGGGGTCATCCATCTTACAGGCATTGAACAGTGTACGCCGGGTGTCATATGTCCATTTATTTTGGTGACCATCAATCTCTTGTTATTTCTTTTGAGAACTGGGATAAAGGATAACAAAATAAAAAAATTGGAAGACTTTTGCTGAGTATGTAAAGTGTAATCGAGCCAACGCCATAAAAAATGTACCTACATCAATGTCGTGATTGCTTTTTCCGATAATTGTTGGCTTTTCTTCAAATAATAGTAGGTGAGTATAGGAATAGGTAGAACACCGTGTGGTTTTAGTCAGTAAGAGCCTGATAGGCCCCTCCACCCGCCCCAGTGTGAAAAAAAAGCAGGAAGAATTTGACCAAAGAGCCGTTGATGAAAGTCAATAATAACCAAACAAAGTAGATACAAAATTAACTACTGATATTTTCGAGCTACAACGTTTACGTTTACCTACTACTTACCAACGTTTTGCACGTGTAGATGTATGTAGAGGATTTATCTTCCAGGCAAACTAAATTAAAATTAAAGCTGCCAGTTTTCATCTATTGTCATAATACTTTTAATGTCTTTATCGCTTTACAAACTATAAATCGAAAGGTATGATTTTCCAATACCCGCTAAACCTTCGTCACAACTTTACGTAAGAAAATGGAATTTGAATCAAATACCAAAATAAATTATTACAGGAAATTCACGCTCCCCTATGATTTACGCATCCATTGAGTGAAGCAGACTTTACAAAGACGAATATTCCCAAAGATAAAGCACAAATCACGCGGAAAATGTTCATTTATCAACATAAATTCGATGCAATTTGTTACAGTGACTTGCGAATACCTTATTGATTTACCGCGTATAAATGTTACGGATTCATAGAACACATTACCGGTTTAACACATTACCGGTTTACTTACGCGGTTTAGACGTTATTTTCGTACCTGAGGAAGTATTTTCCATAAATAGCTGCATAATGGGCAATTTGATCGTACTTTTCAACGAAACGAATGTGAAATTTTCTATTGTTGTTGGTGCCGGTGTTACGTTATCTTACAAATTGTTGAGATTCCGAAAATTTCCGCGAATACCAAATCACTGTCAATCTTTTTTTGCACATTCAAGATTGGCGGGTTAAAAAATGGCATTTTGTTTTTAATTGACAAATAAATGTAGCGTAGACTGGTTTTGTTTTTTTTTTTGGGGGTGGGAAATTATCCTATGACTTCTTCCGCTCTAGGGTGGAGCGGAAGGGCGTGTCAGACTCTTACTGACTAAAACCCACCCCTGTTCCTCTCTGCCTTGAGTGCCCAGGGGCGAGGTAACTCTTTCGAATTTATCCTCAACCCCCGGGCAGGCAGCGTAGACTGGGTACGGTTGTGAAAATTTTCATTGGATTGCCCATAATTTTGTTAGTATCCCAGTTAGCTGCAAAAAGGTGTTTTTTTTTATAGAAAAATCTACGTTTGCCTACGTATAATTACGAGAATTTTGTTCTTAGTACAATGGTAACTTCATAGGAGCAAATTAGAAAAAAAAGAAAAATGTCACAACCGACCACACCAGAGCGGGAGATGTCATTGGATGATTTCCCACCCCACAAAGAAAAAAAAAACGGGTTGGTTGTGCCAGGTTCATAAATACACCAAAATGGTCTACAATCACTTTTTCTTTTCTTTTTACTTTTCTTCTAAACAAAATAACAATTACGTATCAAAAAAATAAATCTAGGAACATTCATGTCGCTTAAAACTAGTATGGCACTGTAGCATCTTGTAAAGTCTCCATATTCATCGGTCAGAAAAGTTAACTAAACACTCAATTATAGATTACGGTAACTGCCAAAATACAAAACAAATATTAATAATTAAAATAAAACATTTTAGAAAAATCAGTGACACAAAGAGCTAAAAATGTCCGAATAATATAACTTCACTTCTTTATAAGCGTCTTCATATTTTGTTAATGTCACACTGCCCCCTTTCGGTATTCCTGAAGCGTTTTCTAGGCATCTAAAAGCAAAAGAAATAAATTTTATTTATGTCACAACCGTATCCACAAAATATGTCATAACCGTACCCAAAGCACTCATTCGCAAACAAACAATCGCCATGACAAAATCGTATCTTATCGTAATCGTGTCTTATCGTATTACTCTGTACACATATAACAACAATTATTAAAAGAAATCGAATAAAAATACTTACTTTTGACGGTTTAAAAACTTTTTTACAAAAAAAAACAACCGACTTCCAACAGAGAAAATACACTAAAAATTAAAAAATAACTTTAATTTCGGAAGTCGGTCTTTGTATTTTATTTCTCCGTTATTTGATACCGACTTCCAAAATTAAAGTTATTTTTTATTAAAATTTTTATTGTATTTTGTTTTTTGGTAGTCGGTTTTTTTTAAACCGACTTCGAAAAGAAGGAGGTTATCAATTCGGATGTTTGTATTTTTTTTATGTACGTTCGGGCATAACTCCGTCATTTTATGTTGACGGATTTGCAAAATTCTTGTTTGAAAGGGATTTGTTCCGAAATGGTTCCATTTAAATTTCATATAGATCTGATGATGGGTTCCGGAGACAGAAAACAGAACTCTTTAAAAATTGACAGCAAATCAACCGCGATTAACATAGAACATAATGTAATGGGAAACCACAACTAAAACGTTAAAAATAAAAAAACGACTTCCAAAAGTGCAAAATAACTTTAATTTCGAAAGTCAGTGTTTCTGGTTTTGCGTCCTCGTTTGTTGACACCGACTTTCGAAATTAAAGTTATTTTGCACTTTTTTGGAAGTCGGTTCTATTTTTTTGTAAAAAAGTTTATTATTTTTTCACATTTTAGTTGTTAATCAAAACCCCAATAACATGGAACGTGGAATTTAAACATATTCGTAATTGGAGGAAACCAAAACGTCATCTATGTATACATATTTTTCGTTTTTGTTCAGTTTTTCAAAAAGCGCTGAAGCAATTTCGATAAAATTTATATGGGACCTCGGGAGTAAGTATATTCTTTCGGATAAAAAAAGATTTTTGAAAATCAGTCACTACTGACAGAGAAATTGGTACATTAAAAAAAACATACATACAGTCGAACATAGAACCTCCTCCTTTTCGAAGTCGGTTAAAAAGTAATGTAGGCCTCTCCAAGCGTAAATTGTCGCGCGATGGCTGATGCAATACTATCAAACACGTTGAGACGGGCCCGCCGCTCCTCTTTTCCCTTGCACCCTCCCCGGAATTCCTTAGTTTCGCTAATAAGACGATTGTCACAACCATACCCTGGCACAACCGTACCCAGTCTACCCTACTGGCATTCCAAATAAAAAAAAAAAAAAAACCTAAATAATGTCTTGACCACATTGATATGCATGGAATCTAGGCAAGAAAATGGCCACTTATGTAAACAATTTCCTCTTGTTGTGTTTGTGCCCAATATTGAATCTTGAGCCGCCGCCGCCGCTGAGCCAAGTACCTCTTCATCTAATTATGTTAAAAGCTTTACTGTACTCACGGTGATTAATTCGGTACTTAATGTACACAAATGCGTTTATAAACATTGACTAAACTTCGTTTGGGGTTGACCTGATTTTGGTTTTAAATTGGTAGGTTGGTAGAAACATTTTTTTTTCTGAACGTTTTTTGGCGGTTAAGGCGCTATTAGCTGCCAATGACCTTGGGTGGTTAGCTTGCGTGTGCTGCGCTGAGCTCACTTAACGCGTCGAATGTCCACCCAGTAATAGGACTCGCTCATCAAGGAGCGCTGTCCGAAATTAGATGCATTATTAATTTATTACGCATAAAACAACAGGTATTAAACTAAAACACTGAGACTAAATTATAAATACTTAAATGATCTTTAGAGTGGTGAAGGTTTCATAAACATACGCTTTTTAGTTTTTGCGTGATTCTCAATTTCTTATCCGCGTTAGACATAACTTTACAAATTAATTACACTATGTTATAAAAATATAATTTCAAATATTCTGACATCAAATCACGACGGAAATTGTCAGAGTAACATATATTTTTTTCAAAGAAATAAGACTAGTCGTTTAGACGTGATGTTCAATTAAAAAACATTAAAAGTCGTATAATTGCGTCTTAAGACGCTACAGTCGTACAGATAGGTGGGTACTTGTATTAATGTTTTAAATAAAACTACTTTTACTCAAGACACGTGTCCAATGTACTCTGTGCACGTGTCATTTATTTGAATCACTTACTCACACTCCCAGTCCCAACGGACCTCTCTCTCTCTAGTGTTGTCCACTTCCTTCAGTCTTTAGTAATTTTAGTGTTGTACTACACTACAGTACTTTTCTATCAATTCTGTAGAAACTATAGATGGGTGAAATACTAAATAAATGTATCTACGTTTTCTGTAAGTACCTTCTTTTTGTTTCCTACTTTTATTTGATCCTAAGTAACAGCAATCAAATCTTTCGTCAATGATAACCAGGTGATATTTAAAACACTAATTAGTAGGTTCTTAATCCAAATTTTTTTTATTTAGAATGTGGGTGGTAAAGTAACTTTTTTGGCGGGATTTTTTCGAGTGAAGTTCAGTGGCTGTTTTAATTTTTCACAAATTGTTTCCTAGTGGATATATATATAAAATTGGTGTGTTAATTGGTGTCTCAAGTGTCTACGCAACTAGACAATATGTGGAATCATTGAAACAGGCGCGATCTCGGTAAAATGAAGTTGAGAATTTTATTGTAGTATTGACTACCTCAGCGAAGCTTGCCGAGAAGGCTGCCTCGACACATCTGCCTGCACCCAAATATTGCAACAGCATTAGAATGTGTTACATCTGCATTGTAATGGAAAAAAGTGACAGTATTCTGTACTTATCTTAAAACTAAATACTTTCATAACTTGACACTGGCTAAATGCATAAATATTTTTTTTCTTTTTTTTGTTTATTTTGGAACAGGCTAAGGTCTGAGACCATACTGCCTAGTCATTAGTATTGTATTTTAATTTATTTTCCCATTAGAATGCAGATGTAACACATTCTAATGTTTTTTGCAGTATTTGTCAACAAATGTGTCGAGTCAGCCTTCTCGGCAAACTTCGCTGAGGTAGTCAATACTACAATAAAATTCTCAGCTCCATTTTACCGAGATTGCGCCTGTTTCAATGATTCCACATACTGTCCATTTGCGTTGACACTTGAGACACAAAACTACACCAATTTTACATCACAATATCCACTAGGAATCAATAAACGAATAATTAAAACAGACACTGAATTTCACTCGACAAAATCCCGCCAAAAACTCCATGCATAAACAGTGCGAAGCCAAAATTAAAAAAAAAAGTACTGACTAATCATTTGAAGGAGGTTTTGCCTATAGACAGCCGAATGTGATGGATTCAAAGATGTTATATTGAATTTGAATTTAAGTATGAAGTTAGCGAGTTTTACAAATGGGGCTGAAAATCCTGTAAATACCTATTTAGTTCCGCATTCATGTCTTCTTCCGTTGTACAAATTAACGAACAGGTTTTTCGGTGAAACAAGAGTTTGACCAACTGACCTCTGAAACCCTCAGGGTAAAAAGGTTTTAATGTAGGTGGGTAGAAAGCTTTGGCATTTGACCACAATTGAAAAGTTGTGGTTTAGAATATAAACATTTCCTAGATTTTATGATCATTCGTTATGCGTAGAACAAAGGAGTGGAATAGGATAGTTTATTAATAAAATCTTATTAGTCCGTCAGTTAAATAACCAAAAAATGTTGGACACGTATTTTTTCTTTTGTCAAATAAAAAAAAAAAAACTGGCCAAGTGCGTTTCGGATTTCACACATTAAGGGTTCCATATCACTGCCCGGGGGTGGAGGATACATTCGAAACAGAGTTACCTTGCCTCTGGGCACTCAGGGCAGGAAGGAACAGGGGTGGGTTTTAGTCAGTAAGAGTCTGACACGCGCTCCCGCTCCAAATCCCTCCCGCGCAAATTTGTTAGTAAAGTATACGTAATACTAATGATAAACATTATCACCAGTTCATAGGTCAATGGGAAGTTAAAAAATTCTTCGTAACAAAATTTTGTTACAGACAACGTACAGACAGACAGGCAGACGGACACGTGAGTAACAATAATAGGTCTCCGTTCGGACCCTTAGGGTACGTAACCCTAAAAATTAGGGCGATACAGTGCGTTGAAATTTCGCGTGACGTCACGCTGCGCGACACTTTTACCACCAAAGTGACGTAACGAGCCCCCACTCCTGAACTTTCGGGAATACTTCGTTTTATTTCGTGTAATTTTTTGTTAGTTTGGTAAAGCAAAAGTACCTACGTGTGGTTTTTTTGGTTATTTAACTGATAGACTAATTAGATTTTTTTAGTAAAATACCCAAATACCCTATTCCCTGCCGGAGTCTGTGTTTCCAGATAGCTACAAATTGTATCAGGTGAGAAGGTGGTCAAGGGTGAGAATCAATTTCAACTTTTCTAATAGGAAATTCTTGCATAAACAAACGGTAGACATTTCTATTCATATTGATTCTACTCCTACTGAACAATAACGCAATCATCAACATCATCATCAGCCTTTTAATGTCCCCATTGCTGGGCACAGGCCTCCTCTCTGTGAGAGGGTGTGGGCCGTAATTCAACACGCGGGCCCAGTGCGGGTTGGTGGATGTCACATGTCTTCTAATTTTTGGTTCTAGGAAATGCCGGTTTCCTCACGATGTTTTCCTTCACCGTTTTGAGAGCAGTGGTGATGAAATAATTTACACAAAGTAAAGCGCCTGCCTGAGTTTGAACTCACGACCTGCAACTTGTAAGTCGCGGCCAATACCACTGGACGCAAGAATCATCAAAATTAAACCTTTACTCAAAGAAAACGCAGTAACACACATTGCCATCTGATTAAGCTGACATCTTCACAGTTTTCCTCGAAAACGTCACAAAAATATGGAAACAGGCCAAAAAATTCGATACATGCTCATATCGAAAGTTTTTATCTTACTTATGTAGTTGGGTTCTTTGTAGCCAGAGATAAGAACCGCCTTTTGTACGAGAGGAAAAATATTCGGACGAAATCGTATTAAAGTTTCTGATATATTTTCAGGGAATAGGAGTATTATTTTTCAGTTAAGGATTGGTATTTCAGGTAAGAGAATTAAGGTGTTTATTTCTTGGAAAAAAATACTACAGGGTGTAACTGAAATGTGTGGCTTGCTCATAGAAATGGACCACCAAATAATTAACCGACTTCAAAAAAGGAGGAGGTTCTCAATTCGACTGTATTTATTTTATTTATTTTGTTTCCTCAGAACTTTTTTCTAGGTGAACCGATTTTGATCATTCTTTTTTTATTTGAAAGCTGGTGTTTCTCATATACTAGCACTTTGCCCGCGACTTCGTCCGCGTGGATTTCAAAAATGTATAGCCACACTCACAAATAATGTGGCTTTCTATTGGTAAAAGAACTTTCAAAATTGGTTCAGTAGGTCCAGAGATTACCCCATACAACCTCACAAACTTTATCTCGTTATACGAGTATTATTATAGTGTTGATAATTTGGTGAAGATCTGATTAAGAACTTTGGAGATACACAATAGAAGTCTTCAATATACAGGGTGTAAGGGAAAGGTGTGGTCATATTTTAAAAGCCGGTTTTGCTCATGGAAATGAACAACTTTCTCTAAGAAAAAATAAAAAAATCCCAAAAAAAAATTGAACTTTCCATACAAAGTTATCATCAGCTGATCAATATTTGTATGGGAGGTAAAAAATATTGTTTTGAATTTCCTCAGGTTTTCTTGAAGAAAGTTGTTCATACCGATGGGCAGATGCAGTTTTTAAAATATGACCACACCTTTCCGTTACACCCTGTATGATAGAAAACCTTCCGGAATTGCTGCAATAGCGTGTCTGTTTATTGTTTACAACACTTCACAACATACTATCACGCTGATACGCTCTGAAGGGGTACACAGACTTGTACAGTTCACCCTGATACACCAATTATGTTGAAATTCCATATTTTCGGAGCTTGAATTCGGGCCAAATTTTGCTATTTAGTTTTAGTTATTGGGTACAACAACTGAAAACCAGCCAAGTGCGTGTCGGACTTTGCACTTTTAGGATTCCATACCAAATGTGTTTTTGACTATTTGTGTGGCTTTGGCAAGGTGCTTATACTGTAAAAATTTGTAGACTGTAGCTTCAACCGTTTGGCTGTAAAACTTGTGTGACAGACGATGGACGGATAGACAGACAGACGGACGCGTGAGTGACAGCAATAGGGCTCCGTTTGGACCCTTCGGGTACGGAACCCTAAAAAGTGAAAAATAAAATGAAAACACTAAGAATTGCAAAATAACTTTAATTTCGGCAATCGGTCAAATAGCGAAGAAATAAAACTAGAAACACCAGCTTCCAAAATTAAAGTTATTTTGCATTTTTCGTATTTATTTTATGGAAGTGACAACTTTGTACGGAAAGTTAATTTTTTTTTGGGAATTTACAATGAATTTCTAGAAAAAAGTTAAGTAGTACTAGTACTATTTTATGGAAGTGACAACTTTGTACGGAAAGTTAAGTAGTTTTTAAAACATGACCACATCTTTCCGTTACACCCTGTATATCTTGGCTTTGGAAGCTACTTAAGAAGTGTCCCATCCGTAATATGTTTCGTGGTAGCCATCAAATAACAAATATGGTGACAGCTGTTATATCCCCATGCTTTTCTCAAGTAAGTTTCCATTATGGGAATGTTTCAGCTGTATGGGAAACATTAGAACAAATGTCATTTCTTTAAGTACCTAGTTGATATGAAAGAAGTTTGTAAGTTAGTGATAATATCCAATTGATTATTATTTATCGGAACATGGTATTTTGTACTTTATTTTACAAGACATTTATGTGGTACGGAGGCGGGACGCGATAGGGAAGCTCAACGGAGTGGCCCTCGGGGCCCCGGCCGCTACCACCGCAGGAGAGGCCCTAGGTGTCGGGGGTCGCGAGACGATCTCCGGCCACCGTAGACGCGGGCCTGCGGACGACGAGTAGTGGGTAGCTCGCCGTCCGTGCAGGACAAGGCCCGAGAGTCAACGGCGCGTAGTGTTCTGCGCGCGCCTCAAAGAGATGTCAGCAATAAAATGACGGGGCCCTTTATGGCCGATGCCTGCCCAGGGGTCGTGAAAAAAATTTGAAACAGAGTTACTGCGCCCCTGGGCACTCAGTTAGGGAAGGAACAGGGGTTGGTTTTAGTCAGTAAAAGTCTGACACGACCTCCCGCTCCAACCAGAGGTCATTGGGTGATTGCCCACCCCAAAAAAAAAAAAAAAATGCCTGAGAGTGGCGGTACGTTGGCTGAATGTCGAACCTAATGCCATCAACCGGTCATGACACGAAACCTGACTCCGGGCTGCTATGAGGCAGCGTAAAATGGGATGAAAATGCATTTGTCCAAGGGCTAGCCTTTTTTTTGGGGGGGGTGGGAAATCATCCAATGACTTCTCTCGCTCTGGGTGGAACGGGAGGGCGTGTCAGACTCTTATTGACTAAAACCCACCCCTGTTCCATTCCTGCCTGAGTGCCCAGGGGTGTGGTAACTCGAGTTGAGAATTTATCCGCTACCCCTAGACATGCAGGCACCGGCCACGATGGGCCCCGTCAGTGGTGGCTGACCACATCTCTTTGAGGCGCGCGTGGAACACTACGCGCCGTCGACTCACGGGCCTGGCGTTGATCGTACGGCGAGCTACCCACTGCTCGTCGTCTGCAGGCCCGGGTCTACGGTGGCCGAAGATCGTCTCGCGACGTCCTACGCCCAGTGCCTCGGCGGTGACTATTTCCCATTCCCTCTCAATCCGTACCATGGTTTGAACCAGGGCCGGGCGCGAGAGGTCGCCGCCACCTATAGCATCTACGAGGACACGGCGGTGCTCCGCCCAAGCGGGGCAGACTTCCACCGTATGCTTCACCGTGTCCTCTGGGCGATCCGGGCAGTGATAACACCCGGGCGTTTCTTTTTTTTGATTAAAAAGTACAATACAAATATTCAACACATTTCGCTCGAGGAAACTATTACCTAAATGTTCCGCGTTATTTACTACTTAGTGGATACCCTATGCATTGGTTTACATAATTTATTATCGTCCGGTATTTCTAAGCTTCTTCCGGGTGGCTGCGAGTACTTACCAAACAGATTAAAACTAAACTTACCACCCTTCGAGAACCCATTTCAAAGCTCCCGCAGAAAGGTGTGATAGGGATTGTGTTGTCTATCTGTAGAGTATTTTTTTTTATATTCCTTGTCCTCTCCTGTTCTTTTCAGATTAATTTCGTTACTGGATCCAAGACAGTTGGGTCATTTCTTCATGAACATATCTACGTACATAATTTGTTACTCGTGGGAGAAAATAAATAAACGTTATTATTATTATTAGGTAAGTATAATATAATATTTCTCCGGGTCATCTCTAAAAATCTAAATCAAAAGTCCTTTAATCAAATTAGGCTGAGAGCCAGCACTTTTTAAACGTCAAAGTTCTATGTACATAAAGACAGTCTTGAGTCTCGTCGTTTTTTCTAGTGGTCGACACTGTTAAGTCTAGCTTTCAGACGTTGCAGAGATTGGAAATAGTGTGTGGGGTTTGTCCAAACCAAGAGCGGTTGCGCACTTAGTCCGATACTTATCCGTCAAAATACAGATCTATAGAAAACTCGGACCGAACTCGGATCGGTAGTGCGTTACCTACCATACAAATTGTTCTACACCACGCCGGACCGTATTTTCACGGATAAGTATCGGACGTAGTGCGCAACCGCTCTTAGGCGTGGGACAAATACAAGAGGCGTCGGGCGGTGGCGAGGCGCGGGCGCGGCTTTGGCGTGGAGCGGGCTCCGCTTCCTCGCCCCCAGCGCACCCGCAGTTAAATCAAACACTAGAATGCCCCAAATGCATCCACTGTGTTCGCCCGCGCCACGTCTTTCCGACACCGTTAGCTCGCCTGTTCTGCGCTGCACCGGCGCCGCGCCCGCAGTGCCGCACCTCGCCCGTGCTCCGGCCGCGCCTCGCCACCGCCCGACGCCTCTTGTATTTGTCCCACGCCTTAGGGTTTTTTCGTTGTCGCAATGTCGCGTCGCGCCTGATTGCGGAAGCCTTTACTAGCGCCAAACACGTGTAAGCGTTTTAAAAGCAATCTTATTTTCTTTTTGCTTCTGTACCTAGGTATGTATACCAATTAGGTACATCACATGTTCAAGATAAAAGCCATCTTGAAAGTTGCAGCGTGCAATATGAACAATATGAGCAACTTGGCGAGTACTCTACAGTTTCATGAGACCTGCTATTGCATTCCGGATACTAACGAAATATTATTCTGAAAAACTACGGTATTTGCAAACAAGATATTTTTATTTTTTTATGGGCTCCACGAGACAGGCTCGACCTAGTGTGGAGTCCATAAGCAAAATGTCTTATTTCTGTTTTTTTTTTCTCTTTTTATGTAAACTAGATTAATGTAGATTATAAGGAAATGTTAAGCACTGTTTTTTGGCAAATAAACAAACAAAACAAACAAGATACACGGGTAGAAATGGGGAAATAGAAAGTGTTGATTGGTTTAGAGATAGCAAAGCATATTTGTAGAGATGACCACAGCTTCCTTTGCATCATCTTGCCTGTCTTTGTTATAATAATAATCTTCTCGACCAAATTTCGCTCACGGTGGCCAATCTCAACGGAGATTAGCCAATTACGCAAGAGATATAGTGGTAGTGACAGCGGTCAAACGCGTGCCTATCAACAATAAAAAAATAAAATAAAATATATACCTAGTGCACAAGCGTGTGCGCAAACATAGGTGCTCTCGCTTATCCATTGCTCTCATAGTGCGATGGGGCGGCAATCCGACACGACCGGGAAGAGATTAGGCGCTGGACCTAAGATTACCCACTTTTTCATAAAGAAATAGAGTATAGAATAGAATACTCTTTATTATTATTTATTTGTTCTTCTTTTTTATATATTTTTTTTAGTATATCTGATGTTAGAGAGGGTAAATAAAGAGTACCATCTTATAAAAAAGAGTACATTTATTGGAATTTTTAAATAGGTGTTTTTTGTGCTTTTTGCGGCACATGACAATTTTTAAACCTTTTTAAAAGAATTGTATGACTCCATACATTCTATATCACAAATAAAGTTAAGCGACTCCAAAGCTCACTTTTTATTAACTTAAATGAAAATATCAACAGTAAACCGTTAATTTTTAGGGTTATGACAATTTATTATTTATTAGTATAGTAAATATTGTGTAAAAAAGAGTATTTTAGCGTACTCTATTAGTATTACAGATTATAAAGCACACCTACTTGCTTGAAATAGAGTACAATACTCTATTTTAGAGTACGGTTGACAAACCTTTTTTTTTTGCGGTGTGGGAAATCATCAGCTCACGGGCCTGGTGCTGATCGGACGGCGAGCTACCCATTACTCGCCGTCCGCAAGCCCGGGTCTACGGTGGCCAGAGATCGTTCCGCGGCGCCGGAAGCCCCAGGCGTCTCCTGAGGCGGCTGCTGCTGAGGGCGTGAGGGGGACTCCGTTGTTGAGCCTCCCTCACCCGTTCTGCCTCCTCCTTCGCGAGCATTATTGCTTCGCAGAAGGAGGAGACTGCTTCCCATTCCCTCTTGCTCGTACCATGGCTTGGACGAGAGGTCGCTGCCACCTATCGCCTCCACGAGGACATGGCGGGGCTCCGCCTAAGTGAGGCAGATCTCCATCGTATGCTCCACCGTGTCCTCTGGGCGATCCTCATAGTGTGGACACCCGGGCATTTTCTTTCGCCTTATCCTACACAGGAACCTCTCGAAACTTCCGAGGCGCAAGGTGAGGACGCCGTGACGCCTCTCCAGTCACTCCTCAAAGAGGGGCACTACCGCCGCAATGGTGGCGTGCCCAGAGCTGGGTTGCGACAGTCGCTTTCTCCATGTACGGTTGGCAACCCTAGCTGGACCAACGACTAATACGTGCTTTCCGAGGCACAGGGTGTCACACCACCAACTTCCAAACTTCAGGCTTCATTCTCAACACAGTAATTCCTATCGAAGAAACCCAATAAAACTTATTGCCCGACCCGGGAATCGAACTCACACAGCAGTCGCGGTTGCGAACACGAGGCCAACGAGGCAGTTAGTCTCGTCTCGTCTCGTCGTCATATTATTTGGGGTAAGCGCAACACGTTTTCTTCTTCCATTCTCTCGTGTCAGCCTTCGCGCTATCATTTTACTCCCTTAGGCTAAGTTAGCCAACACTAGGCTAAGTTACACAACTTTTTAGTCAGCGGTAGTTACCGCTGACTGAAAAGTTGTGTGGAAATCGGTTGTCGTGGTATGGGCATGTGATGCGAAGGAATTAAGAAAATGTCGTGAGGAAAGTCTTGTGTATGGATGTGAATGGCTATAAGAGTAGGGGAAGGCCGAAGAAACGATGGATGGACTGTGTGAAAGAGGATATGGGTAAAAAGGGGGTGACTACAGAGATGACGACTAATAGAGAAGTATGGAAAAAAAGACATGTTGCCCCGACCCCAAATAAATTGGGATAAGGGCAGGAGAATGATGATGAATGATGATGAGGCTACTACTATTCAGTTTCCCATTTCTAAAGGGTTAATCTGAAGCTATAAACAACCGAGTACCTATTTTTATCGGGGGACAACAGGACCTGCGAGGAATTTACAAAATAGGTATTTGAAGAAACTATTGCCATCGTGCTCCCTCAAGCCTGCCGCAGTAGAGTGCAATAGGGACAGCTGCAACTCAGACCGATTTTACTACAAATTTTTTGTCGAAATCGATGTTTCGTATGCCCGTTGTTTCTCCTCGAAAACCGAGCCGATTCAATTATTTTTGGCACCAAATTTTAAAAAAGAGTATGTCCTTATTAAAGATTATATTTTAAAACTTTTCGAATTTGTCTGGTAGTCCTCTAAGAAGGGCGGTAAAAATAGGGCCATTACTTGTCATTTTTGGAGGTTCATATTTTCTTTACTTATTAGTTGCTGAAAAAAAGAAAATGACAGGGACGTGTCAACAGCAGACAAATGATTGCTCTAGAGGAATGCCTCTAGAGCAATCATTTTTTGATAAAATTGTTTGTTAATGATTCAGGGAGAAAAAAGGGGAATACATTTGTATGGAGAATCGCAGCCCCTGTTCCCTCTTAAAGGCGCCTGCGCCTTTTGGGGAAAATACCAGGAAGCTTTTTTATTTTTTTTTATTTGGGGCAAGCCCACCACACTATTCCCAAACCACTGTAACTTCTGTAAGCCAGAATCAACAGTGGCGATCACCAGAAAAATCGCCGAGGCAATGAAGCTCGACGAGTCCCAGGGAAACGATTAAACTGTCTTGGGCCCCGCAACGAAATTAATCAGAAAAGACAGCGGAGGAGTAAGAAAAACATAATTTCCACTTAAAAAAAACGAAGAAATAAAATACAAACAACGACTTTCGATATTTAAGTTATTTTCCAATTTTAAGTGTATTTTCTTTTGTGGAAGTCGGTTGTATTTTTTGTAAAAAAGAATTTATTTATCACTTTTTAGTTGATAGACCCCAGAACTAAATATTAAAGTTACGTCCGAATTAATAACGCCAATAACATGGAACATATAATTTGAACATACATACCTACTCGTAATTGGAGGACACCAAAACGTCATCTACGTATACACATTTTTTGTTTTTGTTAGCTTTTTCAAAAAGCGCTAAAGCAATTTCGATAAAATTGGTATAGGACCACCTCTGGAGTAGGTCTACCTTTTCGGATAAAAAAAGAATTTTGAAAATTGGTCCACAACTGACAGACATTAAATCGGTAGACATACATAAAAAAAGATAAAAAAAACACGTTCAGTCGAACATAGAATCTCCTCCTTTTTTGCGAAATCGGTTCAAAAATGAATAGAAACGAGGCCTGACCACGTTCGTCACGTTTTGTTTTTAATTCATCATCCAACACTGCTCACGTTTGGTCTAAGTAGTCCGTTTTGTTTACCTACGTGACCTCCGCCTGGAGGCGTAGGATATTTAATTATTTAACCACGTAGATATAATGTATTATGTTTAGGGTTTTTTAAGTAAATGTCTGGCTTTTTGCCCAGATTAATAGCCGCCCTAAGGTCACATATGTGTGACGAGATGAGTTATTAAGGGACGCAGTAAATCACAGAAATGTTTTGTTCGTGTCCATCTGTATCTACAGAAGAAGAAACCTTGGGATTCTTAGGGCCTTACGCAAAATTCTTGATTCCAATCTCTAGTCATGCTTACGGTTCAGAACTTGTAGTATCACTCGTCCGTCTGTCTGTCTGTCACCAGCCAATTTGCTCAGAATCTACTTGACCGATTGTGTTGTGCACACATTTACATCTGTGACCTAAACACGGACTTGTAACGTCAATAAATGAATTTGGAATGTGGGGGTCACTTTTGAGGTGCAAAAAGAAGATTTAAAAAAAAGTATCAAACTGCACTATTATAGATTTCAAAAATGTTTTTCATAATTCCAAAATATATAGTTTTTAAGAAAATTGATGAAAAATTACCATTCCCCCCTTAACGCCGATACAATTATGTCAAAAATTTTGAAAAAAAAAAATTGAAGTACTTCTTTTCTTTTATATTACAAGAAAACATATGAAGTAAAAGTATAGAGTTCAAAAAAATATAATTTGTTCGGAAGCCTTTGCGCGCGAGCCCGACTCGCTCTTGGCCAGTTTTCTGAACTTTGATGTATGGTAGGTATATGGAACTGATAGCGTAAAAGATCGTTCACGTTTGTGAGATAATATAATCTTGGAATTCTCTGCGTGTCTGCCATAGCCAACACCATTGAATGTCCCATCGAACTGACCTTTGGTTTATTAGTTTATGTACTGTTATGGGCACTTGGCTCCTTTTCGTGATCCTTAATGGAGTTTTCACAGCTTTTATGTAGCGATCCTTTCCTGAAAATTGGTCCATTAAGTGTAATAATACATTATACACTAAACACACAAACTCTTTCATCAGGAGCTCTTTAGAGAGTTTAGAACTCATTGCACATTATAAATAAAAGAAATAAACACTAATTCGACTTTGAAAATAAATAAGATCGTCAGATAGAGGGAGTATGGCTGTCAGGCCTATAGGTGCGAGTGAATTTTATAGTTAGGCTAGCCGCTGACTTGTGATTTTTGTCACCGTAACTTTTTGTCACTGTCACCTACTGTCACCCATGATTCACCCTCTTAAAAAGTGACTGGGCAACAAAACGCGCTCATTCTTGAAATGGATTTCGTACAGATTGTGTAATAAGTGTTCTTGAAATAAGAAGAAAAAAGATGAAATGAAAAAAAAACGCTACTGGGTGTATCCCATACAAACAGAAAGATTGTTTCAAGGATAATTTTACAGTCTATATTCTAAACTTCGTCAGTGGTACGGATTCTCTTGTTCAAAATCTAGACTAAAATTAGAGAATTGCTATCTTTTACTAAAAGGCAGTGCGAGAAAAGGACGGCTATAGCTATGCACTAAGTTAGAGATGTCAAACTAGTTTACGCCTTGCGCTTCGCTGTGTTTTTAGACGACATGTTTTTACGTGTACCCTTAATTTGTATGGAAATATTAGTTCAAACTAAATTTGACAGCTCTAATTTACGTTCGTCTCTTTCTTGTTTTATTAAAGAGAAAAAGATAGCAATAGCCTAAATTAAGTTTAGTCTGCGCATAACAGAATCAACACCATTGTCCTTCAAAATTTAGTCACCTAGGAACATTTGTCACCGTATTGTCACGTCACCATGATCAACGCACTCCCATGTATCTTCATAGCACTCGACTGGGTAACAAGAAGTCACGGTGACAAAAATCACAAGTCAGCGGCTAGCCTTATGATAGTATTATATTATCTGAGGTTATGTTAAGGTTATGAATATAAATAAACTAGCTTTTGCCCGCGACTTCGTTCACGTGGAATAGTGACTTCCGGCAGATTTTTGGTTTTACCCACATAGTTCCCGATCTCGCGGGATCTCTTCAAAAATGAAATGTGGAAGATATTCTAGGGAACTCTTCAAAAATCAACATAATTGATGCCGACTCTTGACCAATAGATGGCGCTGTATGTCCGGAATAAATTTTATTTTTTATTTTATTTTTAACAATAAAAACTATCCTATGTCCTTTCTCAAGTTCCTAACTATGTCTGTACCAAATTTCACACAAATCGGTTCAGTAGTTTAGGCGTGAAGCAAAGACAGACAGACAGACATACAGACAGAAAGACAGACAGACAGACAGACAGAGTTACTTTCGCATTTATAATATTAGTTTGGATAAAAATATATAAATGAATATAATAAAAGGTAATTAACAATATAACATATAAAATATTGCGGTCCAGTGTTTTTTTTTTTCATACACACCAGAAGTACACACACTGTGTTTATGCCCCTAGATATCACAATACTTAATTACAGGCGCTCCGTTATAAATATTATGCGTTTCAGTGTTAGTCTGATAACTGGAGGGATTTAGACTTAGAGTATGAGATTTAGATTTCTGGACCAAGTAAGCCTAGATTACTTGGTCCAGAAAGCTAAATCTCTCTGTCTCGTGCTGTTAAACACAATTCCAAAACTTGAGGGCATTGGATGCGCCGCAGGTCTCCTATAAGAGGTATTGATCAAAAATCAAAGCTGACATGCTATATAAGTTATAAGCTGTCACACATGTGAGCACCGACAAGTACCTACGTGTCTTAAAGCGAAGGGGCAGGGTTTAACTCCACTTGCCTGGGTTTGCGTTACATTGCGCGTAATAAAAAAATGCAAAATAACTTTAATTTCGGAAGTCGGTGTTTCTAGTTTGGTTTCATCGTTATTTGACACCGACTTCCGAAATTAAAGTTATTTTGCATTTTTTAGTATTATTTATGGAAGTCGGTTGTATTTTTTTTGTAAAAAGTTTTTTATTTTTCACTTTTTAGTTGTTTTACCCCATTCTAAAACTAAATTAATAGTAAAGTTATGCCCGAATTGATAGTCCCAAAAATAGGGAATTTGAACGTAGTTGGTGAAATTAGGGTGTATCAGGGTGAACTATACAAATCTGTATACCCCTTCAGAGCGTATCAGCGTGATGTAATGTTGTGAAGTGGTGAAAACAATATACAGACAGGCGATTGCAGCAATTCTGGAAGGTTTGCTTTCATTTATTGAAGAGTTCCATTGTGTATCTCCAAAGTTCTTCATCAGATGTTCACCAAATTAAAATGGGACCAAATGTGAAGCAACAGCTTTCAAATAAAAAAAAATCTTTAAAATCGGTTCACGTAGTAAGAAGTTATGAGGTAACACACATAAAAAAAAAAAAAAAATACAGTCGAATTGAGAACCTCCTCCTTTTTTTGAAGTCGGTTAAAAAATAGTATTTTTTTTCAGGCCTACAAATAAAAGTCGTTTCCCAGCAATAATTTTTGTGCAAAACTACTTTGTTAGACGTACATTATGCGTAGTTAACGGCTCTGTGATGTGTCTTTTAACAACCTGTATATGTACAAAAAAACTGAACAAAATCTATCACGGCTAAGTTAGCTCTACTAGCTTAAGAGTAAGTCGCTCAACTTATAAAGTGTGGGTAGGCTACTTAGAAAAATTCGCACAAAACAACAAAATCCTTAAAAAAATACTTTAGTGAAGTTGTTAGTTATTTAATATTTAAAATGGCTAGTAAACATGTAAAATTTGGGAAAAATACTTTTTTTTTCGTTGTAATTTAAATGTTATTGTCCATTAAACCGTGAACTCAATTAAAATGTTCATAGTAATAAACATAAATCCCCCTTCTAGCATGTTATGACGGGCGACTACGGAACCCTACCATGCGCATAGCCCGACACGCACTTGGTCTTGCGCTTAGCCTTATTTATAAAAAAAAATAACCAAGTGATTAGTTTAAATACTGATTAGCCGGTTCTTTATTCAAAAATTTCTATGGAAAATTTAAATTAAGAATTTATTTTATTTTTGTATAAATATAGCGGTTCTTAGCTACACATGTTTTTTACGATATCCAGTGCTAATAAAATCGCAAAGTATATCTGGCCCAAGTTATACTAAATTCCTATTATCTGTATTGCAATATAAATGATTCAAGGAGTGGAGGCCAATAAGCGGCAAGTTACTAGTCCCATAAAAGTGAATAACTACCCTATACTTCACCAGGGAATACATTAACGACCTTTATCGATATGTTAATTTGGCTAACGTTTTTCCTGATTGTAAATCGGGATTACAGAGAATTAATGAGCAAGTAAAGAGCTTCTGAGAGGTAGTGAACCTCTCTAGAACTGGGTAACTGTAGCTATTAGGCTTTTGTTGGAGCAGTGGTGGCCCAGTGGTATTGACCGCAACTTACAAGTTGTAGGTCGTGAGTTCAAACCCAGGCAGGTGCTTTACTTTGTGTAAATTATTTCATCACCACGGCTCTCAAAACGGCGAAGGAAAACATCGTGAGGAAACTGGCATGTCCTAGAACCAAAAATTCGAAGACGTGTGATATCCACCAGCCCGCATTGGGCCCGCGTGGTGGATTACCGCCCACACCCTCTCACAGAGAGGAGGCCTGTGCCCCAGCAGTGGGGACATGAAAAGGCTGATGATGATGGGGCAGCGTGGGCAGTGCCTCGAACAAGGTAACAAAGTACTGAATAAAAGCTGCTAAGTACAACATCATCAGTACCTAGCGTTCATTATGTTCCTGAAACTTACAGAAGGTCATCATCATCATTCCAGAAGAAAGTCATCCACAGCAAGATGTATTGTCTATAGTTGGTTTTGGTGTTAACATAAATGAAATCACTAGGCAGTATATTTAAGTTTTATTTTATTTTTGTATTTCTGCTTGGATACTAGGCTTTTGTAAATTAATGTGCGTTTGTGATCTGTGCAAAATAATCAATTATTCATTCTTTCTTTCTTTCTAGACATAGGCCTCCAAGTGTCCAAGCGACCGGACATGTGCGTCTCGTATTCCCGTCATAGGATTCCCCCGACCTCGGCGACCAAGTCATCGGTCCACTTTGTATTAGCCGGAGATCGTGGCAGGCGCACTAGTTTTTTTTAGTTGTCACGATCCCCGGTCCAAGTGTGGGAATGGAACACCGGGGTAGTTTTTAGTCAGTAAGAGTCTGACAGACCCGAGACGTTCATGAGGATTTTCCACCCTTTTTTACTACCCTGGGTACAAAAAAAAAAAACAAAATACGTCTTTCGGTACGCGGTTGCCACTCCGGAGCCCTTCGGCCCCATCGCCCACTGTTCTGCGATCAATAGCCACATAAGTGTAATGTCGGTAACCTTGGTTCTCCAGAAGGTCATGATGTCATAATTCTCTTGGTTTTTCCCAATTAAGGTTGTTTTTTTTTTTGACGTGAAAATTTCTTTAGGCGCGTTGGGCCTTTTTGGGATGGAAAAAAAAACTATTGAACTCGCCACCGACACCGACACCGACGCCGACACCGACACCGACACCGACACCGACACCGACGCCGACACCGACACCGACATCGACACTGACACTGACGCCGACAACGACACTGACACCGCTACGAGTGCTACGACGCGTATCGGATTGAAGTGAAATCTTCTTTAGGCGAGTTGGGCCCTTTTGAGATGGGAAAAAACAATTGAACTCGCCACCGACACCGACACCGACACCGACGCCGACACCGGCACCGACACCGACACCGACACTGACGCCGACACCGACACCGACACCGACATCGACACTGACACTGACGCCGACAACGACACTGACACCGCTACGAGTGCAACGACGCGTATCGGATTGAAGTGAAAACTTCTATCGGAGCGTAGGGCATTTTTGTTGTTCAAGTTTTCATTTCTGTCGGCACTCCCGGAGTGTCACTATTTTTTTTTTACTTTTGATAGGCATGCGTTTGACTACTATCTCACCTGATGGTAAGCGATGTTGTGGTCGAAGATGGTGCACGCTTGCCTAGAAGTAACCTATTCACTCTTGACTTAAAGACTCCCAGTTTGTAGTTATAAGGAAACACAGACATGTTGGTGTCGGCGCAATATGTCTTACGTATTCTAACCTTCCCTATTACTCGTCATCTCATCTTTTAAACAGTCCATTCATCGTTTATTTTTCTTTCCTTGAGATTAGCATAGCAGCATCCACATTACCACACGACAGAGGACTTGATAGTAATGTCCGACTGTTTGTGGATCTGCACCACATTTTCATTCTAGGTTTTATATGCCCAAAGAAAGAAAGAAAGAAAGAAGGAAGGAATGAAAGAAAGAAAGAAATAATAAAATGTATTTAGCAACAGTATACGAAACACGACAGAGTGGTTAAACAGCAGTTCAGCCTCTCAGTCGAGAACTGCGGTGGCCTACATGGCAAGCTCTGAATCGGTTGCAAATACAATTTAGCGAAGTGGGGGATCATCGATCCATCAAATAGGTACACAGTGCGAGTGCGGTGCTCCTGAACAAACTTTGTCTCATCTGCTGGAGTATCCCAAATGTGCTTTATGATAAATTAATGATAAATGATTTTTATTTGGGAGTTCCTCCGCAGTCAGCGCCGTGACCCGGAATTGCAGCCGGCGCTGACTTTGAAAACAAAAAGCGGAAAGTGGGATTTGCAAAAAAAATCTTACAAGCAGTTAACATTTTTCTTACTCCTCCGCCCCCGTTCTTTTCTGATTAATTTCGTTGCGGGTCCCAAGACAGTTTAATCGTTCTCTGGGACTCATCGAGCTTCTTTGCCCCGGCGTTTTTTCTGGTGGTCGCAATTGTCGATTCTGGCTTACAGAAGTTAAAGTGGTTTGGGAATAGTGTGGCGGGCTTGTCCCAAGCAGTTAAAATGTGCGAAAAAGCCAAACACAATAAAAAAATACTGTTCTTTGCATAAAAATGCACCCTCAATGATCTGAACAAATAGTCTGACACCGCTATAAATGTGGTCACTTTCTGGGCCCAAACAGTATAATTATGTTAATGTATCTACTAAGACACGAAAAAAAGAAATTGAATATTAAAAAAAAAACCCGACTGTAAAAAACAACTTAAAAGTTCCAAACAAGTCACTTTTCAAGCAGTCTGATGTAGTCGGTGGCTGTTATTTTAGTTCGATTATTGATTTCATGCCAAGAACTGCATCAGACTACTTAAAAAACTGTGACTTGTTTGGAACTTTTATGTTGTTTTTTTGTAACAGTCGGGTTTTTTGATTTTTTTTTAATGTTCTCCATTTTAGTGAGTTATATTTTTGGAATCGGTTCCTCGAACCCTTTGTTTTGATACCCCACTTAATATAGTTCGTCGACTTTAAATTTTTTTCTTTTTCAAAATTTGGCGTCTGTGGTTTTCGCCATATTGTATTTTGATTACTGTCATGTCTTTAGTAGCACTCGCAAGATTAAGACGCATCAATTGACGTAAGAATTAGGTATCAAAATCGGCCCACGCGTTTGGTACATAAAGCGCCACAAAGGAACAAACATATATACATACATAGGCTGATAAATACTTTACCCTCCCTCCCTTGCGTCCCGCGGTCGGGTAAAAAGTAGGTACATAATCAAATAGATTTCAACCATCAAAATCTCCCCTACATAATTTTGTCATCCACCCAAATCCAACCATCGCACTTACATCCCGCTTAACGTAATACGGTGCCATAAACCCCATTATGATTGTTCATTTTCCATGTATCGCCTACTTTGTATCGAGGTCGAACACATTTCGAACCCCATTAGGTTTCGGAGTGATTTTAGTTGGCCGTCATTGATGGCGGCGATCGGTTGGGACTGCTATCGCAAAAAAATTCTTCGCTTCCGATATTAGCTGTCGGGGGAGGGAGATGAGAGATGTGTCAGAGAAGAAGAAGCTTTTTTTTAAATATTTTTTTTTATTCTTGTTAGGCACGCGTTTGACCACTATCTCACCTGATGGTAAGCGATGATATGGTCGAAGATGGAGCACGCTAGCCTAGAAGTAACCTATTCACTCTTAACTTAAAGAGTCCCAGGTTATTGTAGCTATCAGGAAATACAGACTCCGGCAGGAAATTCCACTACCCGGGCCTGGGGACGGCAAGTAATGGGTAGCTCGCCGTCCGATCAGCAACAGGCCCGAGAGTCGACGGCGCGTAGTGTTTTGGCCGATGCCTGCCCGGGGGTTGAGGATAAATTCAAAACAGAGTTACCTCGCCCCTGGGCACTCGAGGCAGGAAGGAACAGGGGTGGGTTTTAGTCAGTAAGAGTCTGACACGCCCTCCCGCTCCGCCCAGAGCGGGAGAAGTCATAGGATGATTTCCCACCCCAAAAAAAAGTGTTTGTGTTTGTGTTTTCTGCGTGTGGGTGGGATGTCCACCATGTACCGGTGGCGCATCGCCGTAAGTCTTGTAGTCCGATGATAGAACAGGCTTGGTGGAATCAAATTATGCAATTCCGTCGCTCACTCCCCAAAATGTAACGGATAGAAAACCGACAGGCTAGCAACTCGGCATCTATGCTCAAGACTTTGGCGCTTCGACTCGACAAGCTATCATTGCCGATGATCCTCTTGGCTCTTTTCTCAATTGTGTTTCGGTTATTTTGTAGTAAAATGATGTCTATTTCTCCTTAGAAATAGACATCATTGGTTTGGCTGGTTTGGGCTAATTTAGAAACGATTTAGTGACTTTCCTTCAGTGATTTTATGTGGACTCATAAAATCACTGAAAGTTGTTTTAAAATAGTGCAAGTTTATTTTACGGGGTATCATCGAAAAGATGTCCTTGACAAATATATCTATCTGTATAATAATATATAAAATTCAAAGTCCAGACTGACTGACTGACATATCAACGGACAGCCTAATCCGCTGGTCCTTGAGACATGAAATTTGGAGGGTGTGTTCTTTGTGAAGAGTAGGTATCCACTAAGAAAGTGTTTTTAGAAATTCCACCTCTGGGAGGGTGAAATGGGGGGTTGAAAGTTTATAACGGGGGACGTATTATTCCACGCGCAAAACTCGGGAACTGCTGGACCAATTTGGATGAACTTTTTTTTAAATAAAATTGAATAGCTAAATCTCTTACTAAGCGCTAAACTCGAGAACGGTTAGACCAATTTAGATAAACTTTAAAAAAAAAATAAAAATGAATGGCTAGATCTCTTATTAAGCACTTAACTCGAAAACGGTTAGACCAATTTAGATGAACTTTTTTTAAAATAAAAATGAATGGCTAGATCTGTTACTAAGCGCAAAACTCGAGAACGGTTAGACCAATTTAGATGAACTTTTTTTTTAAACTGTTTGTTGAAGTCTCAGGAAGCTTGTTATGAAGAGAAAAATTAGAAAAATCGCACGGAAAACCGTAAAAAGAACACATTATTTTTTATTATATTCCAATTGTTCCTAGCTGTCAATAACAGGGTTAATTGTCAAACTTTTGACAAAACGCCGTTTGTCGGCTCAGCTAAAAAAAAAAGTTAGTTTCTAATATTTGTCACATGGCACACATAATCGAGCTCTCTGAAAATCACAGCAGAACCGAGTGTCACGAATGGGCTGGCTTAAAATGACAGATAGTAACAAAGAAAACTTTTTATATTTGCTTAGTAACAAAAAGCACTTTTATTATTTCTTACACAGTTTCCGTTGGCATAATATAATAAGATTACTTTTAAGACACACTTCCAAGCTTCCCAGTATCGATATTGAACTTCAACAAAAACATTTAAAAAAAAAGTACACGAAAATTCGCTTCACCCACAATCAACTTACACTAAGGAGAAAATCGTGTTTTAATTTACCTTTGCCCCCTCTTTTACACCAGCTGTTGCTACGTGACATATTTCCATCATAGAATAGTCAAATTTTAAAGAAGCGAACTGTATCTTGTCTTTTACTTTTTACGAAAACACAAAAATATAAATAAATTAAATTATTTGCAACCGACTTCAAAAAGAAGGAGGTTATCAATTCGGATGTTTGCTTTTTTTATGTATGTTCGGGCATAACTCCGTCATATATTGACGGATTTGCAAAATTTTTTTTGTTCGAGAGGGATTTGTTCCGAAATGGTCCCATTTAAATTTCATATAGATCTGATGATGGGATTTGGAGGCAGACAACGGAACTCTTCAAAAATTTATAGAAAATCAACCGCGATTGCTGCGATCCTATGTCTATGAATTGTTAACTCAGTTATAGGGAGAACCACAACTAAAAAGTGAAAAATAAAAAACTTTTTTACAAAAAAATAAAACCCACTTCCAAAAAAAAGTGCAAAATAACTTTAATTTCGGCAGTCGGTGTCAAAAAACGACGACATAAAACCAGAAACACCGACTTCCAAAATTAAAGTTATTTTGCTTGCACTTTTTTTGGAAGTTGGTTTTATTTTTTTGTAAAAAAGTTTTTTTTAACCGATTTGAAAAAAGGAGGTTCTGTATTCGACACGTATGTTTGTATGCTTGTTTGTCCGGAATTTTCTTGAAAACTACTGATCCGATTTGGATGAAATATTCGTCCTTCAAATGCATATTTTTCAAGGAAGGTTTTAGTATATTAAACATTAGGATCTGATGAAGATCTTCGGAGATAGACAGTGAACTCTTCAATAACTAACAGCAAATGAGTCGCGATTACTGCGATCGTTTGTCTATGTTTTGTTAACACAATTTAATGTTTTGTTTTCACTAATAAAAACTTTTTTTATAAAAAATAAAAGGGACTCCCAAAAAAAGTGTAAAATACCTTTAATTTCGGAAAGAAGCAACAAAACCAGAAACACCGACTTCCGACTTTTTTTAAAACAAACTTTATACCCTCGTCATCATGTGTAATGTAAAGTACCTACTCATGATAACAAACATACTAGCCTAAATTCAACTGTCCTGCCATTTACCATCAGGAAGTTCCAGTCACTACATCCCGGCGCCATCATCAGATCAGCTCGATGGTTATTAAAATATTGCATTGTCACCGGATATAGGTACTCGTACATATGTATGCCAAATTTCAGCTCTATCGGAAACCAATAAGTGGTTGAAAATTGTTTGCAACTTTTGAAGCGGACATCTTACATAGGAACCTTGCAATAAGAAAAGTTTGTTAAAAAAAAAACATATTTTCAAAAAAACCGACTTTAAAATAAACTACTAAAAAGTTACTACAAACAAGTCTCTTTACAAGCAGTCTTATGCAGTTGGTGGCAGTTATTTTAGTTCAATTATTGATTTCATGCCATCAACTGCGTCAGACTGCTTGAAAAGAGACTTGTTTGGAACTTTTTAGTAGTTTTTTGCAGTCGGGTTTTTTGAAAATATTATTTTTTTTACTTTCTACATTTTAGTGAGTTATAATTTTGGAATCGCCTCCTCAAACCCTTTATTTTGATACCCCACTTAATACAGTTCGTCGACTTTAATTTTTTCTTTTTCACAATATGGCGTCTGATTGTAGCCATATTGTATTATGATTACTGTCATGTCTTTAGTAGAACTCGCCAGATTAAGACGAATCAATTGACGTAAGAATTATCAAAATCGGCCCGCACGCGTTTGGTCTCTATAGTGCCATAAAGAACAAACATACCTACATAAATAGGCTGATAAACATATTACCCTCCTGAAAGGAAACTCCAAATTGATTCTCAAGCATTTATTTTTGTTGAAAATAGAGTATAATTACAACACTAACAAAATCATTAGTTGCCTATCTTCATTACTTTTTATTAAAAGTGTACATACCTTAATTTGTCACAAACAGCACTTATATCCACAATTACGGATTTATATACTCGTGTAACTGACTTATTTTTCGTCTATTCGATTCGGCTTCCGCAGCAAAATTGACTCGACCCGCTTGCCCGTTGAGCCCGCGTTTAAAAACCCCCTCCAGTGCTTGATGGGAGGGCGCAACGGGGTGGCGATCAAGTCAGTGTTGCCAGGATGAAAACAAAAATAAATATAATAACTAATTAGATAATACATTTAAGTATTTTATTAACCGTGAGTAGTAAACTATACAGACTTCTAAAATTAAATAGCGCTTTTACAAATAAATATTTAACTTACTATGACAATTCCTAAATGATTCCTAACAGCTCGGTCATCCTGCAGTTTTAGCGAGTCCCTTCGCTTTAAGTTACTGGTAAGTTAAGTAAGTATATCCATGTCATTTATCTAATTCATTTCAATTAAATAAATTAACATATTTAATTTATTGAACCTCAATTGATGTACAAGAACAAAACAGCTGAAGCATAACCGATATAATCACTAGAAATGTAAACAGCTGTGAATAATTAATAATTAGCAGGTACATCAACCTATGCAGTTTAGTAATCAACTATTTAAAGGTACTTTAATTATTATTATTTTTTTTTTTTTTTTTTTAAGACAAATACTTAGCTTAATCTAGACAACTTAAAACTAAGTAGCATAACCTAGGTATCTTACATTACAATATTTATTTATTTATTTATTTATTTAGGATTTTATATTTTTATTTCTCTTAAATAACATTTGGTATAATAAAGCTTGTAACTTAGGTTAACATATACATGGTTAACATGTGTACAGAGTACACATTGTTAATTACTATCAGATTTCTGAACATCGTTATGAGATGTAACGCCATCATCATCGGAGTTATCGGAGGAATCAAAATTTTTATTAAAAACTAACCAAGGCTTAAGTTTGTCTATTGCAACAATATTGTTATATATGGGCCGGCCAGGCTTGCGTGTCAATGGAGTATCTTCGATTACAAATCTGTCATTAGGCAGCAGTTTAGTTATGCGATAAGGACCCTGATATTTGTTAACTAGCTTTTTAGATTTTCCGTCGCTAGGAACCTCTCTTTTTACACTTACTAGATCGCCCACTGCATAATCATGTTTTTTTTTTTTTTTGGAGTCAAATATAGCTTTATCTTTTTGTTGTTGTTCTATAATACGCGCACTGGCTTGTTCTCGAATTTGATCCAAATTATTGGTAGACGCGTCCCTAGTGTCGTCTATGATGTCACTAAGTACATTTTCGGAACCACTATTGATTTTGAAACCAAACAAGAGCTCAGAAGGACTTTTACCTGTTGTTTTATGAATAGTAGTATTTAGCCCCATTTGAATGTCAGGTACGTTTTCGTCCCAACTCCTATCATCCTTACCATGAGTTTTGGCCGACAAAGCGTCTAAGATTGATCTATTGAACCTCTCGACTTGGCCGTTAGCACGTGGCGTAGCCACTGCATTGAGAATATGCTTGATGCCGGTAGATTTTGTAAAAGCACGGAAGCTGTTACTTGTGAACGATGTTCCCTGGTCTGTTATTAATCGTGTAGGAGCACCAAAATAACTTATGTGTTCCTGAAAAACCTTGATCGACGTGCTACTTTTTGTATTTCGAACAGGTTTAATGTTAATATACTTAGTAAAACCATCTATAATCACTAGAAGATAGCAGTTACCCTTTTTACTTTTAATGAATGGTCCAAGGTGATCAGCGTGAATGGTGTGGAACGGAACCTCAACTTTTGGTACTGGGTGTAATTCGCCCTCTTGCTTGCCCGAAACCCCCTTATGATATGCGCACTCTAAGCAAGACCTAACATATTTTTTTACGAACCTGCGCATTTTTGGGAACCAATAAGACTGTTGTATCCTAGTCAGTGTTTTCTCAAAACCAAAATGACCTACGTCGTCGTGGTTCATTTTTGCAATGTGCCATCGAACGCCCTTTGGCACTAGCCACCGAATATCGTGGTCTCCCTCACCCACGATACGATAAACCTTGCCGTTTTTAAGCTTATGATTCTTTAAAATCTCTACGACTTCTACAGCGTTAGAGTCATTTAAAATCTCTTTAATTCGAGCTACTTCGCTGTCACTTGATTGAACAGTTGCTATCCAGTCTTCAGTGCCAACGTTTAGAACGTCCAAAACATGGAGTTCTTCAACCGCATCCCCAACAGGGTTTCTACTTAGGGCGTCTACGTGTTGCATGCGAGAGCCTGGGCGGTACTCGATTTCACAATCAAATTCTTGGAGTTGTACCCACCACCTAGCTATACGGGGAATAAGATCCTTCTTTGTTAAAGTCGTTCTCAAGGCATTGCAGTCTGTCAATACTTTGAAAGGCATACCAATGAGGTAGACTCTGAATCTATTTAGGGACGATACTACGGCGAGTGTCTCCAACTCAAACGAATGATATTTTTGTTCGTCGGGAGTTGTCTTACGACTGAAATAAGACACTGGTCTCAATAAGTCGTCATCACCCTTTTGTAGTAAGATTCCAGCTATGCCATGCTTGCTGGCATCGGTATGAACCTGGGTCTTTCTCTTAGGATCGTACAATGCCAGTACGGGCCTTTTGACCAGAACCGACTTGAGTTGTTGGAATGATTCGTCTTGCTGTGGCCCCCAAGTCCACTTGGTATCCTTCTTAAGAAGGTCCGTAAGTGGTCCTGCCATAATAGCAAAGCCCTGAACAAACCTTCTGAAAAAGCTGGCGAGTCCGAGGAATTGGCGGAGCTCATGCGGCGTTTTGGGGGCTGGAAATTTAGATATTGCATCCGTTTTCCTAATTCCAGGTTGGATGCCGCCTGCACCTATTTGGAATCCTAAGAAGTCTATAGAATCAAGGAAAAACTTGCATTTAGCCAATTTAAGGGTAAGGCCTCCCTTTTTTAAGAGAATTAAAACCTCCTCCAGTCTGGACATACCCTCTTTAAAAGATCGAGCGGGGATAAGGATATCGTCCATGTAAATAAGTGCGTATTTGTTTTTTGCGTCTGAAAGAATTTTGTTAATTGTTCTTTGAAACACAGACGGGGCATTAACTAGACCAAATGGCATCCTTGTATATTCAAATTGGCCATCTGGGGTCACAAATGCAGTCTTATCCTGTGATTTTTGTTCTATAGGTATTTGGTAATACCCAGATGCTAGGTCTAAGGATATAAACAGAATATTACCAGAAAGTCTGTCTAACTGATCCTCGATAAGAGGTAGAGGATAATGGTCCTTTTTAGTACGTCGATTCAATGCTCTGTAATCGACGCACAATCTTTTTTCACCAGTTTTTTTTTGACCAGCACGATCGGGCTCGCGTATGGCGATGAAGATTCCCTGACAATTCCGGTGTCCAACATTTCCTGAACCATTTCGCGTACTTGGGCCCTTTCACCATAAGATAAACGGTAGGGTCTGTAAACTACTGGGTCGGAATTTTCAAGTTCAATCTTCATCTCCCCTGCAGTTGTAAAACCCAGATCTTTTAGGCCTGAAGAAAAACAATCCGAATATTTAGTTAGAAGCTCCTGTAACTCGATTTTTTGGCCAGTGGAGAGTTGTTCTCCGCAATGTACAGATTCTTTTACCATGTCATCATCAAAAGACACAGGTAGTACGTCGAAACTATGAGTTACAGGTACAGCTCGCGTTACGAGTGATCCTTTTCGCAGTGTGAGTTCGTTACCGCACAAATTGTGAACAAGGACTCTCCCTAAACCATTTTCAAGTGTATATGCACCAGGAAGCAAGTAATGTTCTTTGTTGACCTGTCCTCGTACGTTACCATTCACAAAGATCGTACCTTGAAATCTAGTAAGACTTTCAACCGGTACCGCTACTAACTCGTTAGGTTTTAGATTCGTATCCACACCAGCCATTAGAAAAATTTTAGTGTTCGGATGCTTTTCAAAAATAATCTGATTGGGAGTTTTTGTTATCGTAATGTTTGGTTTCTCCGTAAAAGTGTGACCCAGTAACACGGGATGTTTTATAATTGAATCATCTACAATAAGAATTTTAACCTTTTCTTCAATACCTTGTACTAAAATGTCAACGTGAGCCTCTCCTAGTGGTTGTACATGATAACCCCCTATACCTCGTAAAATCGGTAATTTATCAAAATTATAATCGAGACCTAGTTCTTTTGCTATCGACTCTTTAATAAGCGTACACTGACTTCCTAAATCTACATGTGCCATTAATGGTTTTCCCTTTACTTTAATTTCTATCAAATATTTTTCGTTAGCCTCTTCACTATTATCTAATAAAGCAACTTGTTTTTCTTGTTTAGTTTCAGAAGTTGGTTTCTTTTCATTTAAATTATTGTTTTGTTTCGTCCTACAGTACAAGTCTAAATGTCCGACTCTACCGCAAAATGTACATTTATTAGGCGGTTTACCACATTTGAAACTTTTATGGCCGTCTTCGTTACAATTGTGGCATTTTATTTTACTAGAGGAATCGTGAGGTTTAGATTTATTCGTATGAGTTTGACCCTTTCGTTCAGATTTTGCTTTTTCGGATTTTTCCCTACTGTGCCCTGGTTTTACGGTCTTTAAATATTTAAGGACATCTTCTGGCTCTCTAAACTGGGCAGCTTGTGCTCCCACCCTAATAGCGCGGTCCTCGATACCATGAAGTAGGCAATCGACCGCTTTCCTACCTTTAATTCCACATCTGTTAATCAAATTAATTTTAGAATAATAATAGTGTTCTAGCGAGTCTCCATAACGCACGCGTTTGGCCAGCATTTCCGCTAAAAGTTCTGCATAGTCATCTCTACAAGGAAACGACTCTATAAGCTTTCTTTTCCATTCACTCCAGCTGTAAAGTACAGTATCTAGCCCCTGGTACCATGTTCTAGCTATGCCCGTCAATTTTGGAAGAGCAAAATGTATGACTTCGCGTTCATCCCACCCGTATATTTCGGCGCATTCTTCAACCTTTGTGAGCCAAGTGACTATAGTCTGGTCTTTGGATGTTGGATCAAATTCTGGCAGGACGTTTGTCAAAGAAAGCTTAGAGGTCGATGACCCTTTAACATTACTTAGTATATCTAAAAACTTATTTAAAATATTTCTATCATCACTAGGCATATCTTTAAGATTACTGTTCATGTTATTGGATCGCGGGCGACGAGATCGAGAACGTTGACGTCGTCGCTTCCTTATGTGCTTAAGATCGTTTTCGTTATCAGAACACCGACGCCGACGCCTCCTCGTTCCGCGTACTTCATCCTCAGAACTATATGACAATTCGCGTGAACTACTATGATCATACCGCGACCTCTTGTAGATTCGACGTCGTGGACGAGACCTTTGAGAACTCTGTCGCCCATAGTGAGAGGCTTCGTACCGACGACAGTCTTTATTACTTGGACTACTTAGTATCGTTAAATTTGCCGAGTTTTGATGTCGCGACTCCCTGTGACAATCACTTTGTCGCGACACCTCCCTACTTGGGCTTCGTGAGTTTAAGTTATAAGAGCGCTTGTGGACTTGCCTTTCCCGAAGACTCCCATCCACTCCCTCGCTCTGGCCTTGTTCCGAGCGTTTGTGGACTTGCCTCTCTCGTATGCTCCCTTCCACTCCCTCGCTCAGGCCACGCTCAGGAGTTTGCCTTCCGTCGCTTGAATCATCACGGTTATGGTTAGCCGGCTCTCCCTCCATTACAGCGCCTGATGTATTGTTATTCATGAATCTGAAACTTATACCATAACCTATGTATAATCCATAGAATGATGAAGGTAAGATGATATTGAAGCATATTAAGGTAAGGTGATATGAAGGAGGATAACATTAGGGTAAGGTAATGTCAAGGTAAGATAATAAGGTAAGGTACCTTAAGTAGGTAAGGTATTTTAAAGACAAGGTAGCATTAAGGTAAGTCAATATGAAGGTAAGTCAATATTATGATAGGGTAATATTATGGTAAGGTAATATTAAGGTAAGATAATATTAAGGTAAGGCAATATTAAGGCAAGGTAATATTAAGGTAAGCTAATGTTAAGGTAAGCTAATATTAAGGTAAGGTAATATTAAGGTAAGGTAATATTAAGGTAAGGCAATATGAAGGTAAGGTAATATTAAGGTAAGCTAATATTAGGGTAAGGTAATATTAATGTAAGGTAATATTAAGGTAAGGTAATATTAAGGTAAGGTAATATTAAGGTAAGCTAATATTAAGGTAAGGTAATATTAATGTAAGGTAATATTAAGGTAAGGTAATATTAAGGTAAGGTAATATTAAGGTAAGGTAATATTAAGGTAAGGTAATATTAATGTAAGGTAATATTAAGGTAAGGTAATATTAATGTAAGGTAATATTAAGGTAAGGTAATATTAAGGTAAGGTAATATTAAGGTAAGGTAATATTAAGGTAAGCTAATATTAAGGTAAGGTAATATTAAGGTAAGGTAATATTAAGGTAAGGTAATATTAATGTAAGGTAATATTAAGGTAAGGTAATATTAAGGTAAGGTAATATTAAGGTAAGCTAATATTAAGGTAAGGTAATATTAAGGTAAGGTAATATTAAGGTAGGGTAATATTAATGTAAGGTAATATTAAGGTAAGGTAATATTAATGTAAGGTAATATTAAGGTAAGGTAATATTAAGGTAAGGTAATATTAAGGTAAGCTAATATTAAGGTAAGGTAATATTAAGGTAAGCTAATATTAAGGTAAGCTAATATTAAGGTAAGGTAATATTAAGGTAAGCTAATATTAAGGTAAGGTAATATTAAGGTAAGGTAATATTAAGGTGACAATGAAATGATAGGAAAGTAAAGTTCCTAATATTACGGTTATGTTATAAGGTGAAATGTACGGTGTTATGCCGGCCATTTTTTTTTTTGGAGAGCTAAAAAGGAAGTCCAATACAGCATTTTGTACCTATTTATTTATTGTACGGCAGGTACATACGCCGTACTTACTTGAAATTATTTAGTGACTTTTGAAGAGTGTGGCTGTTAAGGCGCAGTTATTAGACTTTTAGTGATTTTTAATTGATCACGTCTAAACAACTAGTCCTATTTATTTGAAAAAATATATGTTACTCTAAACACTTTCCTTCGTCATTTGATACGTTTATAACTGAAATTATATTTTTATAGCATAGTGTCATTAATTTGTAAAGTTATGTCTAACACGCGTAAAAAGATTGAGAATCACGCAAAAGTCATAAAGCGTATTTATATGAAACAGTCATCACCATTTTAAAGATAATTTAATTATTTATATTTTATTATATTAATTGTGGTTTTATGTATAACGAATAATAATGCGTCTAATTTCAGACAGTGCTCCTTGTTGAGAGAGTCCTATTACTGGGTGGACGCGACGCGTTAAATGAGCTCAGCACAAAACACGCAAGCTAACCACTCAAGGTCGTTGGCAGTTAATAGCGCCTTAAGTAAGAATTGAAAGAATGAGAATGCATTTTATAAATTTGACCATTGTTCAGCTATGAGAAATAAACATGATATTATTTAATCAGAATTATTATAGATTTGTACTTTCTAGAGCGGAAATCTATGTGGTGCTGTGATGTTTACTAACGAGAGGGTAAGAAGAAAAATGTTGCGCGTAAACATTAAGATTAAACGATCATTGTGCACTCAGCGGCGCATTTCCATAGAATAGCCTAGTAATTTTAAAAGGAAAAGCACTTGCCAACAATTATGCTACCAGAAAGTACCCTGGCCATGCCTAACCTATGGCATTATCCAAAAAAAAAATAAAAAAAAACATGGGATTTATTGTTTTTGAAATATTGCAGCACAATCAAATTAAATGTCTTCATATGAAATCACAGAGTACATTATAATATATAGAAATAGAGACCAATCTTCGACCGAAAAGTGGGTAATCACTTACGACGCGTCCCTAGCGCCATCTGTTATCAACATTAATAATCATTATTCATCCTATCTATAACCATAGCTATATAGCTATACTAGCTATTCTACACCGTATGCGTACGTACGTATAGGTACTACCATAATTTCATTAAAGGATAATTATAGATTTATAAATGAAACATTTTATTCATCAAAACAAGTTTATTTGTGTCTTTTATAGCACTTATTTAATTTTTTGGGCTTTTATCTACAGACTGTCCTCATCATCATCAATCTGTCTTCTCCCAGCTAATATTTTATTAATATTTTTACAATAATTAAATATCATACAACGAACGACAATTCGAATCAAATAATCTACTAACTTCTCTTTGTGTATTTTACATTTTATAAATTGAAAATCAACAAATATAATTATTGCTGTTTTAATTATTTCTTTTAAATTACGTTTTTCAATATTCTCTTTCATAATTTCATTTATTGTCTTGCATATTTGAACTTAATTGAACTAATTATTTGCTGGGAGTGCAAAGCCATCGTCGACCTGCATATTCCCTATATTTAATATATTCTATTTCATTTTGTAATGTTAGATCATTTGTGCAATCAGCGCAAGATGTAAAAATTTGGGATTTCGTTTTTTTAAAGAAATATCCGCTCATATATTGTATTGGAGCAATAATACGGGGATCCCTTTCTTTACCTCTACTGGGGTAAAATTAAAATCGAATATCTTTGCAAAATCGAATGAGGAGCAGGCCGACGTTGCTTTCGCATTTTCGTTAATCATGAGAGACTGCAATGCATTACAAAAGTCTCCTTCGCAGTTAGCCCGGGTGTGGACGCTGCTTAAATTATTTATTAACAGTGTGACAAAAGCTGACTCAAATTGATCACAGGTGGGATTAGTATTGCGACACCCTTGGCTTCTCACTGCGCCAAAGAACTTTTTCAAGGGGTCCTGATTAAGGTGCCGCAACCATACTGACTACACGTTAAAATCATCTTCTAACTTTTTTAACAAAGTTTGTATGTCATTCAGTGTCCACACCCAATTGTTTACAGAATGAGCAGTTTCTTTTTTACCTGCTGAAGTTATAAATTTCATGGAATTAAATATTTTTATGCCCTCCACCCACGTTTTATTGTACACAGAGTGCGGTGTTGCTGGGCGAAGAAGGGGTTTAGCGTTTTTATTTTTCATATGGTTTCCATTGACTGAGTCAAATATTTTGTCCATGAAAAGCAGCAGGTCTGCAGTTTCCTTGCACTCTGTAGAAAGGATGTTCTTACCGAAAACATACAGAAAAAAAGATTAAGGTGAAAGCTCCAGGATAGCCCGCAAAATTCAAATTTTCTTACGGCCGTAGCAAGTACGTATTTACAGAACTGTAATCATTAAAATTATCAATACAACTCTCAGTTAGAATTGATGCCAAATATATATATATAAATGCCTTTGACGAAACGGTTGGCGTAGTGGTTGAGCGTTCGGCTGCTGCGCTACGTGTCGCGGGTTCGATCCCCGCACGGAACAAATATTTGTATGGCCTACAGATAGTTGTTCCGGGTCTGGGTGTCTTGTGTATGTGAGTGTACATGTTTGTGAACGCACCCACGATACAGGAGTAATTCCTAGTGTGGGGCAACGTTTTCTAAAAAACAATAAAAACAACAATAAATGTCATGATTTCATGAAATACTACTGACTACATTTTGACATCAATTCTAACTGAAAGAGTTGTATTGATGATTTTAATGATTATAATTCTATAAATACAAACTTGCTACGGCCGCGAATCAAATTTTGACCAAGATACAACCTGATACTGCCCTGCAAATTACAAAAAACGTAAGAAAATTTGAATTTCGCGGGCTACCCTGGCACCTTAAATAACAGTACTCAATAAAATAATTCCAGCAAACTTATTAATCAGGATGGGTTTTCTTGTATTTTACATTTTATGTGATTATCAAGCCCAGTATAAAACAAAAAACAAATTTTGTGGTAATAATAACTCTCAGTAGTATATAGTGCAATACAGCAAAGTTAATTTTTAATTGCTCACAATCAATATAGAAATGATAATTATCCTTTTCACTCACTTAAACATAACCGTGGGCAATGGCATTCAGGAATGTAATATTAATGGAAAACTGTTAAATTATTTGATTTAAATGTTAATAACTTAACTAAATCCTAGAATTATATCTAAAGTACATCATCTTTTATATGCATATAAAAAATCTGAATAACGTTTGTGAAAATGGTCATATCATTTTATTACATTAAATATAATAATAAAATACATTTTTCAGTGCCAAAAATAGTCAAAGTTATTTTACTCTATTCAATCATCTAAGGTGATTGAGTATAGTAGGAAAATACGACTGATTGTTACCAAAGTTCCACTTTTCTAATCCAAACCTAAGAATTTTAGATAATATAAATAAAATACAGGCATAATATGCTTGTGGCTAAGTAATAACCACAGAACAGAAAAAAACAGTAGAAAACGCATAGCGCTTCATTAGTATCGGAACCAGCGTACAGCGTATACATACAGTTTAATTGTATTTCGTAACATTATGAAATCCTTGCTGTGACTGGTAATTTATTATTGAAAGAAAGTAGGAAATATGTCAGTCGTCGCTTATTTGAAAATAAACCAGTTATATGAGCAAAGAGTCGTTTATTGTCTAATCTTTTTAAATATTTATTACCTTTTCCGTTTAATTAATGAGCACACAAAATAGTTTAATGAGCAAGTTACGCTACCCGCCGCTAGATGTCACTATACATATACATTCAATTCAAAGCTGTATTGGTAAAGATAAGATTGATATTTCCGTAACGAGGTCATTATCACTGTAGTAGAGTAGCTGACTTTGATATGTGCATTGTATGAATCTTCGCGAATAATATGTTTGAGATTAAAAAAAAGTAGACCTTAACTTGTAAAACAAAAAGTCAACTTTTACTTGTGTTGTTTAATAAAATAATGTTTTTCAAATTTTAATCGAAATTAAATAAATTAAGACTAACACGTCCATTTGACAAATTTTTGGTTTTGCTATCGTGTTTACATTCTAAAAAAGCACAACAGAGCATTTTTTTTTTTTCAAGTTTTCGTCACCGTGACGGGTGTAAGAAGACTGATGCGCGTGGCGTGTGCGCGGAGCAGACATATGCGGAACTCCGCAAAACTTGGGGTATGCGGCCCCGCCTACTTGCGACTTCTACTGTTTTTTCTGTTCTGTGTTAATGTGCAATTTTCGAGGGTATCTAAGAATGCAGGACTAGATACCATTTTTTTTTGCTGTTTTTAAGTTGGCTGCCTGTTTTCTTACTTTATCTTTTATTTTGCTTATTTTTATTCTTGCAGCAATAAGTTTTTGATACAATAATTCTTTTTCCACATTTGTAAGGAATACTTTTTTAATTATCTTGACTACTCTCTTTGTTCCTGTAAAATAGAGACATAACATGTTAATTATTTCACATATAATTGGTAACATTATTTAATAGTAAATTCAGAAAAAAGTCAAGAGACTTACTATCAAGAATCAAACAAAGATGTTTATGCAAAACAAAATATAGGTACTTATTTATTTATGTAGTAGAAGGAAAACTAACAGCTATACTTTTTTTTTTTTTTGGGCGGGTGGGAAATCATCTGATGACGTCCTACAGCCAGTGCCTCTCCTGCGGTGGTAGCGGCCGGGGCCGTGAGGGCCACTCCGTTGGGCTTCCCTCACGCGTCCCGCCTCCGACTGCTTCCCATTTCCTCTCGCTCCGTACCATGGCCTGAAACAGGGCCGGGCTCGAAAGGTCGCCGCCACCTATCGCATCCACAAGGACACAGTGGTGCTCCGCCCAAGCGGGGTAGACCTCCACCGTATGCTCCACCGTGTCCTCTGGGTGATCCGCGCAGTGGTAACACCCGGGCGTTTCCTCCAGCCTGATCTGATGCAGAAACCTCCCGAAACAACCGTGTCTGGTGAGGACCTGCGTCAGGCGGAAAGTGAGGACGCCGTAACGCCTCTCCAGCCACTCCTCAAAGAGGGGCACTACCGCCGCGATGGTGGCGTGCCCAGCGCTGGGTTGCGACAGTCGCTGTCTCCATGAAAGTTTATTATATATAGATTATTGATGTTTTCTATACCAATAGTGGTGGGGTCTATGTATTTCCTTGCGCTAATGCAGGTTTCTTAAAATATAAAAAATGTTTATTCAGAAATAAAAATGACTTACCAATATTATCTTTTTGTATTATTTCCTTTCCAACATTCATTGATGTATGAGGCAAACATTCAATATTTTAAGTGGGATCTGCAAGAAAAATACATCATGATTAATTTCATATTAAAATTTTTAATGAACGCTTTTTTAAAAATTTTAGCAAATTTAAGAGTAAAACTAACAGCTTCTATGGGATATAAATTGGATAGCCTGCAAAATATTTAGTTACAGATAAACTTACCAAGATTTTGTTCATTAGTTTTCTCGGGAATTGAAGCAAGTGGCATAATAATATTAGGCTCATGCACTGGAGTGTCTGGATCTGAAATATGAGGTAATATCATTTTAACATTCAAGCTTCCAATATTTTTATATACAATCCTATAATATATAGGCTCTTAAAAGAGGCATCATACTATGAGGTACTTAAGGAGTACGGGGCCCATCGTGGCCGGTGCCTGCATGCCTAAGGGTAGCGGATAAATTCTCAACATGAGTTACCGCATCCCTGGGCACTCAGGCAGGGAGGGAAAAGGGGTGACTTTTAGTCAGTTAGAGTCTAAAACGCCCTCCCGCTCCACCCAGAGCGGGAGAAGCCATTGGATGATTTCCCAGCCCCCCACAAAAAAAAGGTGCTTAAGGAGTGGAGAGGTATACCACGGCTATCAGGACAATCCCGGAAGTATGGTCAAGATCCCTACCAGCATTAAAAGAATATTATTATTATAATGTTTTCTAAGCCCATAGTGGTTAGGTCTAGTTTAGGTTTCTTAAAATCTCATACTGTACAATCTATCAGCAAAATCTAAATAATGTTTAAATCAGAAATAAAAAAGACTTACCAATATTATCTTTTTGTAATAGGTCCGTTCCAACATTAATAAAATTGATGTATGCGGTAAGCATATGTGGCAGCTGGGGTCAAAAACCGCGCGCCACCGCCGCGTGCGCACAGGTGCACAAGTAGCTACCTCCATGTTTATCAACGCGCGAAAATATACCAAAACTACCCGCTCATCTGGAACGAGATCAGTATATGTTATTTTGGTCTGCTACCCTATAACACCTAATAAACGAAATGTATAGAAATACCAGCTCATAAAATTATAAGCCATTCGACCCGAATACTCTTTTACTTAATTACCTACCTCCTGACAACTGGTAAACATTCATCATCATAATGATAAATGTCATTTTAAAATTTTATATGAATGCTATTTACAAATTTTAGCAAATTTAAGAGTATAAATAAGTACCTGATGATGTGGATGGCATCTCCAGAATTTGTTGTAATGGCTTTCTATTAACAGATGTCAATCTGTTCTGGGACAATGGTGCTGAAAGAAAGAACACTTATCAAAAAAACCTAAATCCAAACAGAAATAGGTACAGCACAGTGGAGTATATTGCTTTATATAGATGAAAATTATACAAACTTGGCATATTTAACGTTGGTATGGCAATGTTGCTGATTCTGTTGTCATGACATAGATATTTATCTTCAAAGTGTGAGCAACACACACGGCGGTACTTAAATATGTGCTCATTTTCCAAGGCCAAGATATCACCACCAATCGAATAAAGCAATGTGTTGAAGCGTTCTCTATCTTTTTCAGGGTTCGGGAACCCATGAAGCACCCAACGCGTACCTAAAACAAATAATGAAGTCTTTCAAATTGGAAAATAAATAAGTCAAGTTTACAAACACTAATTTTGGTTTTACTGTCAAGATCTCAATCATTCATAAACAATAGCACTATAATTATTATTATACTCGTTGAAAAATAATTAGACTAACAGCTCAGCTACGATGTTGGTGAACTTGGGGCCAATGATAAAGTATCAGTATGACTTGACCAAAGATGACAATCTGACAATTTGTAATAATAGGATTAACTATAAGTTAACTAACATATTACTGTACTAGCTTCTGCCAGCGGCTTTGCCCGCATTGTAAAAAGTAGCCGTTGTTTAATCCAGGTTATAGTCTATCTGTCTGTTAAATTTCATTCAAATCTCTTCAGCCGTTTTTGCGTGATTGAAACACAAACACACAAAAACGGCTGAAGGGATTTGAATGAAAATTTTAGTAGGATATTAGGATTCAGAAAGGTTGACTGGTAGTTAATACATGGGCTTTGTGCAATAATAAGCAGTTTGTACTTTCAACAAGCAAGTAAAATAACTCTGACATACCTCCACACTCCTTGCACCCTGGAACACAGCAGTACTTGTCCGCAGGCATATTGCAATGTGCAATAAAACAGATGCACTAAAAGAGTCCTATCTCAAACAAAAACCTGCACCAAAGTCCTGTCTCAGTTTTGGTATAAAAACACAAAATTCTTTCTGATCACAATTATGGATTAGCTGGAAGAACTTTAGCTCAACTCAACGACAAATGCACAACGAAAAACAGAAAGATCACAAAAATATCGCATGAAACCGGCGCAAGCGTCAGGCATTAGCAGGCAGATTTATTTAATTAATTTTTAATGTTGTGACCATGCCACTGGTTAGGTTACAAGACCTTTAAGCCAAGTCTTAATTTGAACACTGTCACTATTTTCTTTATTATAATGCCGATGTAACACATTCTAATGTTTTTGCAGTATTTGGCAGCAAATGTATCGAGTTAACCATCTCGGCAAGTTTCACTGAGGTAGTCAATACTACAAAAAAATTCTCAGCTTCATTTTACCGAGATCGCGCCTGTTTCAATGATTCCACATATTGTCCAGTTGCGTAGACACTTGAGACACAAAACTACACCAATTTTACTTCACAATATCCACTAGGAATCATTTTGCGAATAATTAAAACAGCCACAGAACTGCACTCGAAAAAAACCGCCAAAAACTTTCGACATGACAGTATTGTATTATTTTTTGGCAGACAGACACTGACATTTGGGGTTACCAGTTGAGTTTATAATTTATAAATAGACCACAATGTTCGTTTTATGTAGTGCCATCTGTTGGACTGTAGAGCAAAATGAGCGCAGCGCTGCCATCTAGTAACTGAAGTTAGAAAATATCCATGGTATAATCCGACCAAATAAAAAATACATCTTTCAACTTGTCCGCTTATGGACTACTATATACTTCGTGATTTAGTATCATTATAACCACTGACTTCCCCGGTTTTTTGTACTAAGATTGAACCGCCCAAACGGTCAAATTTTTAAAAATTGAGAATCAATTATGGATTTAAAAGAAAAGAAAACAAGCGAGTAAAAACTTGTGGGCAGCGATAAACGGGTAGTTTGTAGACAAAAATAATGGAAACAAAAACCCGCTTATCCCACTTCTGAGATGAAAGGAAACTCCAAATTGATTCTCAAGCATTTATTTTTGTTGAAAATAGAGTATAATTACAACACTAACAAAATCATTAGTTGCCTATCTTCATTACTTTTTATTAAAAGTGTACATACCTTAATTTGTCACAAACAGCACTTATATCCACAATTACGGATTTATATACTCGTGTAACTGACTTATTTTTCGTCTATTCGATTCGGCTTCCGCAGCAAAATTGACTCGACCCGCTTGCCCGTTGAGCCCGCGTTTAAAAACCCCCTCCAGTGCTTGATGGGAGGGCGCAACGGGGTGGCGATCAAGTCAGTGTTGCCAGGATGAAAACAAAAATAAATATAATAACTAATTAGATAATACATTTAAGTATTTTATTAACCGTGAGTAGTAAACTATACAGACTTCTAAAATTAAATAGCGCTTTTACAAATAAATATTTAACTTACTATGACAATTCCTAAATGATTCCTAACACTCCCTTGCGTCACGCGGTCCGGTAAAAAGTAACAGCTTGGCTACGACCCGCGCTCCTTCTAGCCAAAACCAGGGTTGTCAATCTGTCGATGAACAAAATTTACAATCCAAAAGCCATTTTTTGTCCTATTCATCAATCAGCCTTCAGCGTCCACAAGCACACCTTCTAACTCACCTGGCTTTTCTCATTCACCTTCTTCCAGCTACCCTGTGAACCGGTCATCGTCAATGGCCCGGCCCGTAACCGTACGCATTTCAAATGCGTTTGGAGAAGGAGTCTCGCTTCTGTTCCTATTTTTTTTTCTTTGCTTCCAACAATGGAAGTATGTTTTTATAGACTCCCCCATGGATGTGTGGGTTAAGGGTTTTTATGAACGTTTCCCGTGACGGCATGAGTTTCTTCGGACTCTGTAATGAAATAAATTCAGCTAAGGATATAAGGGAGAGTTTGTCAGTACATAATGAACCACGGTAGCCTTATTTTAACGGTTATTGAACCGATCTTTTTTTTTTCCTTATTCGGTAGATAGGTTTTTGTGAGTTCCTCTCTCGTGTTATTAGAAGAATATTAATTACAGACACAGTCCTTACTGAAATAATAAGAATAACTTGGTTAATTTCCTCTCTTTTTATCAGCTAAGCCAGTTAAGTCGACTCTTTAAATTAGTGGTTTTTCTTTTCCTTTAATTTTGACTTCGCACGGTTTGTGCATTTATCCAGTGTCAAGTTAAGAAAGTATTTAGTTTTAGATACAGAATACTGTCACTTCTTTGCTATTAGAATGCAGATGTAACACATTCTAATGTTTATTGCAGTAATAGGCAACAAATGTGTCGAGTCAGCCTTCTCGGCAAACTTCGCTGAGTTAATCAATACTACGACAAAATTCTGAGCTTTGTTTTATCGAGATCGCGCCTGTTTCAATGATTCCACATATTGTCCAGTTGCGTAAACACTTGAGAAACAAAACTACACCAATTTAACATCACAATATCCACTAGGAATCAATTTGCGAATAATTAAAACAGCCACTTGCACTCGAGAAAATCCCGCCAAAAACTCTAGTGACTGGTTGCTCATCACGTTCACGATACAATATACAGGGGCCCAACTATGACCTCAATTCCACGAAAATATTCAGATATTTTTTCATAACTATATTATTCGGGGTATGCATTTTTGGATCATCGACTAAATCTTTACCCGTTTGCTTGCTAAAAATGCGCTAGCTTTTGACGTGTTTTTTTTTTATTTAACAATTTTTGGGATATTTTGTTAAAATAATAAAAACAGAATATTTTTCACCTTGGTAGTGATCAATATGTGACTAATAATCTGCTTTTAGTATTCTAGACTGTATCTGACACGTCTTTTTAGATAACCCTACTGGAAAAATCAGATAATTTGAGGGATCAATAATGGTTTCGTTACCCAAAAAAATTTGGTAATTTTTCAATTTACGTTGGTTCTTTAGAATACAATTACTAAAGTTAATACAGTGGTTGTATGGTCTTAAAAACTATCCAAAACAAAATTGCAGCTCTAACTAATAACCGGCCAAGTGCGTGTCGGACTTCGCACATTTAGGGTTCCGTACCAAATATATTTTTGACCATTTACATGGCTTTGGGTTAACAACATGCTTAGACTGTGAAAATTTGAAGATTGTAGCTCCAACCGTTTGGCTATAAAACCTGTGTGACAGATGACGGACGGACAGACGGAGACGTGGGTGACAGCACCGTTTGGAGCCTTTGGGTACGGAACCCTAAAAATGGATAGTAAACAACCGTAAAAATTGGCCTCAAATTGAAATGGTGGCAAAGACAACTTCTTTGCCACCATCCATACGCACATCGGATTTGGCCATTCTATATTACTTTCAGAAGTTGAGACAAAGCAATGGACGTGTACCTATTACGAAATGTACCTACACTTCGATATTGAACCCTCAATTTCCCATCGAGATATTACACTCTCATTTCCTTAAGGCGGAGATTTCCAAAATCGGTCAAAAAGCTGTTTTTTAAGATGTGTATCTCTCAAACCGTAAAAAATTTTGACAATAAAAAACAAAATTTTATTTTCAAGTCATAGTTGCACACAGTGATGGAACTCAATACATAATTTAATAGCGTCAATAGAAACATCAGTAAACCATTTTTGTTAGCAGGATCGTAATCGATATTAATTTCAATCGATATTTTAATTGATATTAATTTCAATTCGACTCAAAACTATTATTAAATTGAAGTTGGTTCTGCTAATTTTTACCACTTCCTTGTCTGCTTAGCTCCCGAAACTGTCAAGTTTCATAATTACAAACTTAGCAAAATCCCCTTTGAACACACCCTTTCAAAAAACATGGAATCTTAAACCAAGGTCCTTACAAACGAAACTGCGGAAATTCCTTGCTCCCATGTAAAAAGTTAAGTGAATATGTAAATGTAAGATCATTTGCGCGATCCCTCCATATTTGATTAGGGCACTTACTAATCTTCAAGGGGACACTTTCCTCTTCTTTATTTAAGGCCGAGACATGACCTGAAGCCCGGTCACTCTTGGACTGGATGGAAAAGAAAAAGATGCGCAAATGCTCGCAATTTATTTAAAATATGATTCTATTTACTAATATATATTATTTACACATTTGAAATTTTATGGTATATGTTTTTATAAATAGAATTGTTAATGAACGGATAAACTGCTTTTAAAGATAGTTAAGAGGTATGTTAGAAGATTTTTTTGATGCATTAATATAAACTAATTTGGGTTCTTGAATAAACAGACCATAATATAAAATGTAAACAATACTTGTATTAAAGTTGAATAAACAAATGATGTTATCAACGAATTGGCGGTAATAGTGTCTGTTCCCGTGTTAGGTTGATTTCTGATAAAACTGCTGTATCAATTTACACGAAATTTTGCATGTTACACTATGAATAGTCAAGTAATCTAATAACAGCATTCTTTTTGAGAGTGGTGAATAAAATTTTCATTATAATTATACTCGGATTTCGTTATACGAAAACAAAACAAAGTACCGGTTTTTCTCGTCGCATTTCTTGCCAAATAAGTATAAATTATGATGGTTTTTCGTTATGATAGATGTAATAACTATCTAGTACTATGTAATAACTACATATGATTGAATACATACCCACATAACGTTGATTACACACAAAAATAATCACAAAAACAACACTTGAACAAAATCGGTTGACCTTGAAAAAGTACTATTACGTGTTAATTCATTCGATTCCGATTCTTAATGACATTATAACGATGTTATAACAACGTATGAAAACACTAGAGATGCCGCGAATAGTTTTTATAACGAATAGTCGAATACGGATTAATCGCCATTCCCCATGACGAATAGTCGAGTAACTCGCCGTTATTATTCGACATAAAAAAGGAATATAAAAAATATTTTATTTGTTAAAGGCCTAACTAACTTACTTCAACATGACATGACTAGGTAATTTTGGGCTATTTTTTATATTAATGATAATAATTTAATACTAAGTGTGATTTTTTTTTAAAGAAAAATTAAAGTTAGATTATTTTTAACCCTGACGTAAAAAGAGGGGTGTCATAAGTTTGACGTGTATATCTGTGGCATCGTTGCTTCTATACGAATCGACCGATTGTGATGCGGTTTTTTTAAATCCATAGTTTTCGTTATTATTAAAAGTTGATCAACTATTGGTCGAATTTCGAATAATACTAGCTATTATTCGGTATTCGACGAATAACAAAAAAAAAATGTCGAGTAATGCTCTACTAAACACTTCCCAGTAATAAATAAACACAAAACTCTTTATATCACATAATATTAAAAAAAAACTTTCGACCGCCATTGACAAGTGAAAAAATCAACTAAAAACTTTTTTTTAATACTTCGAAACCGAATTTCTGTATGAAACTTTCTGTCGAACCATAAAATATCACGCCCCAAGTGCGTGAACCTCGCCTTAGGAAAAATACCTTGCATTAAAGTAATAATACCTAGAGGTTGAAACCGCGCGAGTCGGCTGTAACAGATTGATAACGGCGGTGCCTAACGCCAGTAAGAAATAATGTTGACAGATTGTAGCATCGGCGACTGTGCAACAAGGCATTCTCATATACTAGAACGTTTTTTTTTTCATTGAAAAGCATAAAAGAATTTTCAGACTTCCTGCACTAGCTAAGCCCGTCCTGCTTACAAGATTTTCCTATGGAGTTACAAATTATAAATATGCGCAGAATAACTTAAGGAGATACAATATTTATGTAACTATTATAACTAAGATTGCAGGAATTACAGTTACCTACAATGAATTCAATGAAATTACAATTAATTAATAAATGGATAGGTGGTTTATCGTGTAGCTGTCTATTAAGGCGCTCTGCTCAGTCAAAATGGGCTTCACAAAACTGTTTTTTTTAGCAAAATGTAAACATTTTAGAGCAGTAAAAAAATATGATAATCTTGACTATATTTATGGATGGACCATTGGGTTCAAAACACGTTTTCGGTAAATTTTCTCGATAGAAAAAAATCATAATATAACCATTGAAATAGAAATTCTATCAATTTTATACAGATCTTGATGAAATTTATTACAATGATGTAATGTATAATAATAAAGAGAACTGTTGTTTTTATTTATAGATTGAAATAAAATGTTTGTAAGGATGAATTTATTTAATGATAAATAACTCGAATGATTTAACAACAACATATAAATGAATATCTTTATGCCTTCCAGACGGGCGAAGCCGCTGGCAGAAACTAGTCTTTGATATACAAAAAAGGTAGTCAGAAGCCAGAAGATCTAACACCAGTCTTGCCAAGGAGTATCGTGTAAGCCAGTTCCTAGGTTGTGAAGGTCAGATAGGCAGTCGCTCCATGTAATATAACAGTATTCACTTGCATCCAGTCAAACTGAAAGCTGACGCTAACATACTTGGGAAGAGGATAGGCAATTTAACTCATTGTTTGCTGCACCTAACGACGTCATCACGTCAGTGCCGCCTGTCGCTGAAAACCAGCGTTGGGGCTTTGTCTCGCATAGAGTCTCAGCGTTATGCTGAGCGAGGGCCGTTTTGCGTGAATGTAGCGCACGTTTTTCCCCAGCGGTTTCTTTTTTAGGGTTCCGTACCCAAAGGATCCAAACGAAGCCCTATTGCTGTCACTTATGTTTCCGTCTGTCTGTCCGTCGTCTGTCACAAAATTTTGTTCCGAAGAATGTTTAGCTTCCCATTGACGTATGAACTTGAAATCTATATTCAATATTTTTTAGCTGTTTAACTGACGGACTCATTAGATTTTTAGTAAAACACCCCATTTGGTAACCTAATATTGATAACTTTTATTATTACGTATATTTTACTAGCAAATACCAATATATTGATAAATCAGATTTTTTCTTTGATAATTCCCTCATTTAGTACGGAATCCTAAATGTGCGTGTGTGTGTGTGTGTGTGTGTGTGTCTGTGTGTGTGTGTGTGTGTGTGCGTGTGCGTGTGCTTAGCCGGTTTTTTTTTTTGTGTTTGGTCTTTTTTCTCTTCATGTTTATCACAAATAAACGTATTTTCTTTATTTCTAGGCTGATTCAACATCATCATTGTCCACAGCTTTCTCGTGACAATCCCCACACTCTTGTGCCGGTCTCATCCATGTTTTACCCGCGACGGTAACAATGTCGTCTCCTATCTCGCACTAAGCAAATGGTAAAATTATATCTTGATGACGTCATTGGGCAGTGTTGTTTGTACACAACCGATTTTTCTTGTATAAAACATACCATAGATACTACTAAGTGCATGTGGATAGTGTTGCTTGGTAATAAAACTTTTTATGCAGTTTATTTGGTTTTCAGCTTAAAAAAAGTTGAGATAAAATGAGTTTTTTACCGGGATATTTTCGAGTGAAGTTGAGTGGCTGTTTTAATTATTTGCAAATTGGTTCCAAGTGGATATTGTGATGTAAAATTGTTAAAGTTTTGTGTCTCCCGTGTCTGCGCTTCTGGAACAATATTATGAAGACATTAAAACAGGTGCGATCTCGGTAAAATAAAGCTGAAAATTTTCTTGTAGTGCTGACTACATTTGCTGCCAAATACAGCACATTATAATGTGTTACATCTGCATTCTAATAGTAAAAAATAACAGTATTCTGTACCAAAAAACGAAATACTTTGTATATTTTTGTTAAATATCAATATTTTCACTTCATTGTTGGAGCAGTGGTGGCCCAGTGGTAACAGCCGCTACTTACAAGTTGTTGGTCGTGAGTTCAAACCCAGGCAGGCGCTTTACTTTGTGTAAGTTATTTCATCACCACTGCTCTCAAAACGGTGAAGGAAAACATCGTGAGGAAACCGGCATGTCCTAGAACCAAAAATTCGAAGACATGTGCCATCCACCAATCCGCATTGGCCCCGCGTGGTGGATTACGGTCCACACCCTCTCACTGAGAGGAGGTCTGTGCCCCAGCAGTGGGGACATTAAAAGGCTGATGATGATGATGATGATTGTTGGGAGAAAAATTATGAGAATCATGAAAACCTGGCAAGCACTTGATTTTCTTGTGAGAAATATATATTTTTGTATAAAATAAAAGTGTAAATTACTAATAAAGTATTTTTCAAGCCTTTAAAACTTATGTTAATTTGATTTCCAAAATATGACTAAGGTTGAAAACCTATGCAAAATTATGAAAATAAAATTAACATACTACTTAACTACTCTTAACATTAAAACCTTCTGTATATCTGCTAGCTAGGAGATTGGTGCAATAACCCTTCAAGATCATTCATCTTAGAGTTCGGTTCAAGAGAGAGCGTTTTCTGCTTATTTTGATCTGTGTAGCTCCTTTGCAAAATACCAGCTACAATAACAATTTTAAAGTCATTTACTTTGGATCTCTTTGATTTTACTCTGGCGTGAGAATTTAATTTGCTATTTCGTTTTTCAGTTTGAGAATTTTCATTTGTTTTGATTGTTTGAAAGCGTTTTGATCAAAACTGACGCTATTTTTACAAGCTTTTTAACCGACTTCGGAAAAGGAGGAGGTTATCAATTCGGATGTTTGTAAATTTTTTTTTTTTTTTTAATGTATTTTCGGGCATAACTCCGTCATACATTGACGGATTTGCAAAATTCTTCTTTTTTCGAAAGGGGTTTATTCCGAAATGGTCCCATATAAATTTCAAAAAGATCTGATGATGGGTTCCGGAGACAGACAATCGGAACTCTTCAAAAATTGACAGCAAATCAACCGCGACTGCTGCTATCGTATGTCTATGAATTGTTAACACAGTTTAATGGGGAACCTCAACTAAAAAGTGAAAAATAAAAACCTTTTTTACAAAAAAATAGAACCGACTTCCAAAAAAAGTGCAAAATAACTTTAATTTCGGAAGTCGGTGTCAAAAAACGAAGACACAAAACAGGAACACCGACTTCCGAAATTAAAGTTATTTTGCACTTTTTTTGGAAGTTAGTTCTATTTTTTTGTAAAAAAGTTTTTTAATATTACTAGTGGTCACCCGGTGATCGAAATTGGACCATTAAGGTTTTATTGTTGTTTTCTTAACTATCTTGGAGCCAGCTTCTAGTCCAACCGGAAAAACCATAAACTTTTTTTTTTGCCCCGAAGGGAAGGCTAAAGTCTTTTGACCGTATTGCCTAGTCTTACGTAGTGTATTTTTACTTTTTTTTCCATTAGAATGCAGATGTAACACATTCTCATGTTTTTTGCAGTATTTGGCAACAAATGTATCGAGTCAGCCTTCTCGGCAAACTTCGTTGAGGTAGTCAAAACTACAATAAAATTCTCAGCTCCATTTTACTGAGATCGCGCCTGTTTCAAGGATTCCACATATTGTCAATTTGTATTGACACTTGAGACACAAAACTACACCAATTTTATATCACAATATCCACTAGGAATCAATAAACGAGTAATTAAAACTGCCACTGAACTTCACTCGACAAAATCCCGCCAAAAACTCCAGACCATAAATGAATGACATGACATGATTACAAACCATAAACAAAAGAGTATATCGACGACGAACTACCAATATCTTATATCTCAAAAATTGCAACTTTACGGGAGAGGAACAATCGCCGTATTTTTTTAAATATTTCAGTTTTATACAGGGTGTAACGGAAAGGTGTGGTCATAGGATCTGCATCTGCCCATCGATATGAACAACTTTATTCAAGAAAAACTGAGGAAATTCTAAAAAAATGTTTTTAGTCCCCATACAAATATTGATCAGCTGATGATAAATTTGTATGGAAAGTCCAATTTTTTTTTGGGAATTTTCTATTTTTTCTTAGAGAAAGTTGTTCATTTCCATGGGCAGAACAGGCTCCTAGAATATGACCACACCTTTCCATTACACTCTGTATATTTAAAAAATAATCTGATTATTTAAATATAAACATGGTGTGAAATAAGGTTTTACTCTAAAACGACTACAACACGACGAGTACCTGACCAGTTACGAGTTACAAAAAGATAGGGTTAGGGGGAGGGGGGGGGTGGGTTGGGAGTAGGGATAGGGGGGGGGGGTTAGGGGTAGGGGGGGGTTTGAGTTTAATTAAATTATTGAAATTTTATGGGATGTTATGAGGTATTAATAACAGTAAAATAATATGAAAATTTTAGATTTATTTAATACCAGTTACCTGAGTCTTGTTTCTTATGTAAGTACTAATAAGAAGAAACATTGTATCAATATATGTCATTTTCTTCAATCAATCGCTCATGCCAGACAGGTTGACTACTGTTGACTACGCTCAAGGGTCATCACGTTTTTAAAATAGATAGGTTTTCGCAGCAATTTTTTTTAGAAAATTTCAACACAATAACATAGTGGTTATTTTTATGTTTTTCTCTGATTACTCGTATTTTCTTTGCGGGACTCAAGACAGGTAAATCATTTCTTCTTCTATTTTTGGTGGTCGCCACTGTTGATTCTACATTTCGAGTACATTACTACATTATTATTTATTTATTTTTACATTATTTTTACATTTTGAGTTGCAGTGTTTGGGAATAGTGTGGCGGCTTTTCCTTTTATGAAAATTAATTTGGGCGTTTTCTAACCGGATGTAGCTAAATACCAGTATTTTACAAGGAAGTATTACACACCTGAACTTCATAACCCAGTCACAAATATTGAAATTTTAGCCCACTTCCCGACTGACTACCAATTTCACAAACAAACTTAACTAGTCCAGAGATTCGTTTAGATAATAATTATGAGGTCACACTGTACTTTCAGTTAGCCTCAGATGTGCACCATGTGTTTGACATTCGATATTGACTACTTATTTCTCGCGTATCTCCAATTCTCTATACACAGTAGATACCTACTAACTGCTGGAGTAACTATATGGCGTCGTGTATTCTATCCTTAAAGGATAATGTTTCCAACGTTATTCCGTGTTTCCTTAGTAACCAAACACTATTTTTCGACGTCTACATATTACTCGAAAGTTAATTTTAGTAGATGTAGGTAGAAACATTATCCTTCTTCATACATATTATAACTGTGAAAGTTTGGTTGAATGAATGGGTATATTAGCGCACTAGCTCCTCCACGGACTTCGGCTTGCAGTACAGCTCCGGAAGAATCATCATGCCATCTGCTAATAATAATAGGAAAGAAAGGAAGTAAGATTTAGTCTCGAAAACTGGGTGGCCACCCATCCACGGACCAACCTCGGCACGCGTTACTTAACCTCGAAGATCAACTTTGCGGCTGTTAATACTTAGCCACGAGCTCCTCCAGAAGATTTTAATATTGAAATATAACGCGCTCAATGACGTCATCAAGATATAATTTTACCACAATCTTCACATATTTTCCGGTTGTTTTTCAAAACAGACGCTCGTAAAGCTATTGTGAGTGTTTATGTTTTGTGTTGTGTAATGTATTGAAAATAGATTATTTCGGGAAACGTGGGTGGAGTATGAGTGAGGCATAAATAAAACTTTGCGAATCGTGGAGATTTATTTATGTGTCCGCTGTCGTATACATGGGCGTTCGCAGACTCACAGACTGGAGTAAACGGAGAGCTAGGTATTGTTACAATCATAGCGTTTTGAAAATAGATTGGTTTCAGAACTACAAGGTGGAGACGACAAAGTTACATCAATAAATGAAAAAATTGGCAATCCTCATCATTATGAACAACTTTTACTACGGGAACAACACTGAAATCGGGAAAAAAGAAACAGAATTATGGCGACCTTGATAATTTTATGTTTGCGTAAGAATTTGATAATTTTATGTTTGCGTAAGAATGACCTAAATCGATATCCAGGATTAGCTCCAGATTGGGCACGCCACAATTGCGGTGGTGTGGCCCCTCCTTGAGGAGTGGCTGGAGAGGCGCCACGGCGTCCTCACCTTCCGCCATTACTTTTTCGGGAGGTTCCTGTAACGGACAAGGCGGGAGGCAACACCCAGGTGTCACCACTGTGCGGATCGCCCAGAGGACACGGTGGTGCATACGGTGGAGTTCTGCCCCGCTTGGGTGGAGCACCGCCGTGTCCCTCGTGGAGGCGATTGGCGGCAGAGACCTCTCGCGCCCGGCCCTGGTCCAGGCCATGGTACGGAGCGAGAGGGAATGGGAAGCAGTTACCTCCTTCTGCGAAGCAGTAATGCTCGCGAAGGAGGAGGCGGAACGCGTGATAGACTCAACAGAGACGCCGTCACGGGTCGTGTGTACGCATATGATATGATATCCGGTATAAAATATTGCTTTTCAAGTATTAGTTTTTTTATTTATTTATTTTATTTATTTATTTATTTAACAATTAATGTACACACACATACAAAAAAAAAACAGACCAGAAGAAGGAAACAGAGAAATATGTACAAAGGTTATGCTTATTTCTATAGAAATCTCTTACAGCAAACCTGCGAAAGGAGAGATGGAAAAAAAAGAGAAGTAGACACCGTGTGTAACAGTGCTAGGACACATACAATGTAAAGATATAAAACTAACTAAATAATATAATATATATATATAGGTATATATATAGATAGGTACTAATACATATAAACTAAATAATAATACATACTTATATGCAACTATCATGAAATGGAAAGATAGTGTTCCTTTACTCTCCTTTTAAAAACTGCAAGAGTTTGGCAGTCCCTAATGTCTTTGGCAGTCCCTAATGATTTATTTGGTTCAGTCAATCCAAAGTTGGTCTGCTAGATATCGCTCTAAGCGATAAGAAAGCCATCGTTACCATAGAAATATTGTATCAATCTTAGACTATGGTAACAATATTGTCTATGAGCTGTGCAACAATTCTGGTATTCAATAAATACATTATCTACCTTTCAAAGCTTTATCAATCACACCGTTCGATTGATGTGTATCGAGCAACAACCGGCTATTAAACTTTATTATGCACACGTGCGTTATCTCGCAAATTTTCCTACACGTTTGGTCTATAACGTGCTTTGAATTCCACGGGTAGCTTTAGTACTTGAGATCCAAATATAAAATGCATTAACAGTAGTAAATAATGATCTGACAGAAAAGGAATGCTAGGAATGGTACTAATTGATTGTTACGTTTTTATACCTTAGGTTGAAAATAGCTCGTAATAAATGCAATAATATGGAGAAGATATTCCAATCTTGATGAAGATGTTTGATTATAATGAAGATAGAGCAAATAAAAAAACAATGGTATCAATGATTTGGATAGTATGTTTTCAATATTTGGTTGGTGGTAATAGATTTATTACAAAAGGGTCACGCCGGGTTTCCAGATAAAATCTGTACTAGCGTCTTAGTTGACACTGGTGCCTTTATTATGTGGGTAGTGGTTGAAAAGGCAATGGCATGCCAAAAGTAGTAAGGCTTTGATTTGGTAAAGAAAAAGTCTAAGTTGCAAGCCCCGTCAAGGCCTCATACACCTCCACCACGTTATGGCTATAAAGCATAGACATAAGCATAAACCAGCCTTTTAACTTTTGGTGAGCCATAGGTCTCCTCTGTGAGAGGAAATTGGCTTTAATACACCACGCGGGCTCAGTGCGCGGGTTGGTGGATGTCACGTCTTCGAATTTTTGGTTCTAGGACATGCCGGTTTCCTCACGATGTATTCCTTCACCATGCATCTTGGTCAATAATTGTGACAATATGGCCATTTTATCCAATTATTTTATAGCTCCTTTTGCTACAGCTCCAGAGTGCAATCATGCTTTTTTTCAAGGCTAAAAGTGGCTTATGAGATTGGCTTTAGCAGCGTAGCTACAGGTAAAGAATCTTCGTTATAGTATCAGAACTTCCAGAGTTGGTGGGTTTGTAACACATACATTTTGATGAAACTGGGCAAACTTTGTCATTACTGCCGAGGGGGAATACACACCCGAGCCGAAGGGAAGGTCATGTTGGAGTCGAGAACCCAAGCCACTACTACTCGTAAATAATAAACAAAACTTCATAAACAAGTTTAGTAACGTTTAGTGTTACGTGAGAAGCCAAATAAAATAGTTTCACTTGCCTGCACTAGTGCGAAATACACTACATTGCAATCCTAAAAGCGGTAGGGCTAGGAGTGGGTTTTCGAGTAAGTGTGTTGAAATCAAACAAACTATTTTAACTCTTTATAATATTAATAAATAAGATTACAATAGAAGTATACTCTTAGAAAATGTTAGTGCAGCCCGAACATAAAGGATCTAAAGTATCTTCATAGTATATCGAAATTAATTTGTCTATACATAGAAGAGTCGCTATGTCGAGAGGTACGAAATTCCTTTACAAGTTTCGGGCTGTTATTAAACTTATCTTGTTTCTTATTACTTTTTCTAAGGCCGTTGGCAATGTTATGTAGCCATGTTACGTTGTTTTTAGTGAATTTGGTCATGTAATCAACGATATTTTGCCAAAATTCAGTATAGAAGATGAAATTGCTAACAATGGGTCGTTTAATGAGAGTGGGTTCTATTGAAATAGGCTTTAAGTCATTATTTAGAGGCTGACTTGTTAGCTCAGAATATAAGAAAATTTTAATATAACATTCTTTATGAGTTTTATGCCAGCAGTATAAAAAGGCACGAAGTTTATTTTTTAGAAACTTAATACACAATATTATGTTTATTTAGAATTAGCGACCCACCCAAGCTTTGCACGGGTACAAATTATACACTTTAACCTTCCTCATGAGCCAGTCTGTCTATTGGTGAAAACCGCATGAAAAACCGTTCAGTAGTTTTTGAGTTTATCGCGAACAGACAGATAGATGAGGCGGGGGACTTTGTTAAATATGTAGTGATAGTGAAAATTATCGTTGACAGGTCAAGCCTAACAGAAAAGATGCCTTAAGGCGCGGTATTACCTCAATAGTAAAAAAAATTGGTTTCTTGGATAGTCGAGTATGACGTAATGTAATGAAAATATCCTTTGCAAAAAATACAGTGGACAGAGAAGGGCTTAAAGAAATTTTTAACAGAATAGAATAGTAAAAACAGTTTGATATTCCCAACAAAAAAATTGGAAATTACTCCACAAAAATAAACTTTGGCGTCGAACATCTCTGTATTTTCAGCGATTACAACATTATTTTTACAAAGAAATTGAATAGAATTAGTATTTTATTAAAACTTTGACCGGACAATTATTTAATTGATTGTGTATATTCTGGATAATATAATGAAAATCCATAAAAGAAATACCTATTCGCATCGTCAACACAACTATCTCAACCTTATTTGAAGCTATCTCAAATCGTAGTCAGTCTGCGCCTTAAGTTAAGAACCTACCACCTACCTCCTAACATAAAACTAGAGAACCCATAATTATTTTCTAAGAGCACTACTTATTTTTCGTGAAAATAAAGAGAAAATTCACAAAAAATAACAAACATAATCTGAAAAGCTCTCAGAGCATAAAGAATCACTGCCCACACTATAGAAGTCAAGAACGATCATACGCTCCATATTTTAGTACCACAGTGTAACGCTAGATGTCCTCATTCAAACACAAAAGTTGTGACTCAGTGAGTCTGAAACTCTGAACCGACGAAGAAGCTTCCAACTATTTGAGTTATGAGTAAGATTTCAGTATTTCATGATGAGCTATTTTGCGGTTTAGCGATTCAGAAAGGAACTTTTCATGAAATGTATTACTTTTATTGTTTAGTTAAGTTCGTATTTTTCCTTTGCTTATGTGTAGAACTCATTTTTATTGAGTTCTAAAGATTGATAGAACATTAATCTTTCTGAATTTATTTTTTATTGAATTTTGCAATACTATAAATTCATGAAGAATTACCTGGAGCTTATTCTGTATCTATGATTAATATGACCACATTCTTTTTTCGAAATAAACTGCAAACTTATCAGTTTATCACAATAGGATAGCTATAAAATACATTATTTATTATTTATTTTCTTTCTTTCTAAGGTTATCTATATTATGTTAGAAACTAGTTATATCAATTTACTTTGACACTTCGCGTGACCCAAGGGTTCTCTTTTTCCTCGACCATACAACGTGGCAATGCCGCCAGTCTTTAGGGCACACTTCCAGCAGACAGCGATGCGGAGGAATTTTTTGACGCCAGATTGTAAGTTTTATTTAGTTAGGAGTTTTTGTTTAAATTACAGTTAGTAAGTATTTACATGAATATATTATAAATCAAAGAGAAAGATCGAAAGATCAGACGTAGAGAAGTTTAATTAATTGATCAGACAGTGTCTAAATCTAGTTTTCTACTAAACTAGTGATTTTCAAGAATCAATGTTAATGTTTAGTGTTCTCGTAAAATCTCGAGGAAAATTCATAAGGATTTATTCTTCATTGGAAGTTTGGAGTAGTCGACTCATGTTATATTAGTCATGGATGCAGGAAAACTAAAATGTATTTATCAGTCGGGTTTTTGAAAATTTTCAATTTTGTATTTTTGGAATCGTTACCTCGAGTTCTTTATTTTGATACCCCACATGACTACGTCACAAAATATACGACTAAACTTACCTAATGGATTGCCGTATAGCTTATTTCACTTCGGCGGTCAACACCAATCGAATGATATCTCATTTGTTAAAATTCATCCGGCTGTTTAGAAAACAGGATGTGCCAAAGAAATAGACATACTAAAAAGAAAAAATATAACTAAAACAAACCGTACTTACTCGTTTCCCATCTTATGCCTAGATGTACGAATTCCATAGATTACGTAAATGTCGGAAACCACTTTTTAGATTTTATTTCAAGGTTAACGAAATAACAGATAGCGGTTTGCACCAGATGTTATTCTACAAAATAACTTGATTTATCTATAAAAATATAGTTTATGCAAATAATCTTAGTATGGTATATCATCGGGCCTGCAATCGGTTTGATTAACATGAAGCGTATTTTTGGCAGAAACCTGAATCTCTGAATCTGTTTTGATGACCTCTGTAGATATATTTATTACATAAGAAATATTTAATATCGATAGCGTGAATGTCTTTTGGCATTCAATCTTGTCGAGAATTTGATTAGGTACATACGAGACTTACAATACAATACCTGATTGTTAGGGTTCCGAAAATCCGAATGAAAATGCGGAATCTTTATAGGATCACTCGTGTGTCTGTCGGTCCGTCTCACAGAGTACATTATAATATATAGAAAGTCCGTCTGTCCGTCTGTCACAGCCAATTTGCTCCGAATCTGCTGGACTAATAGAGTTGAAATATGGTACACACATAATCACACAATCTGTGAACCAAACACGGACGTGTACCCTAAATAAATTAATTTGGAATATGGGGGTCACTTTTGAGATGAAAATAGTAAAATTAAAAATCAAAGTTTTTCAAACTGTGTCGTGCGACATATCAAATGAAAGGGCACATTGTGAGGGTCTCGAATATATTTTTTTTTCAGAATTTTAAAACATATAATTTTGAAGTTATTTAAGAAAATAGATGAAAAAATACCATTATCTCCGAAACCAATGGGCCTAAAGTTTTGAAAGAAAAAAGAACCGACTTCCAAAAAAAAAATACACTAAAAATTTAAAAATAACTTTAATTTCGGAAGTCGGTGTTTGTATTTTTACTTCTTCGTTATTTGACACTTCCGAAATTAAAGTTATTTTTAAATTTTTAGTGTATTTTTTTTTGGAAGTCGGTTCTTTTTTTTTTAAAAAGTTTTTTATTTTTCACTTTTTAGTTGTTATACCCCAGAACTAAAAACCCCAATATAATGGAACGTGGAATTTAAACATTTGGAGAACAACAAAACCTCATCGAGGTACACGTATTTTCCGTTTTTGTTCTGTTTCTCAAAAAGCGCTGAAGCAATTTCGATAAAATTTATTATATGGGACCACCTCGGGAGTATATTCTTTCAGATGAAAAAAGAATTTTGAAAATTGGTTCACAACTGATGGAGAAATCGGGTAACATACATACAAAAAAAAAAAAAAAAAAACACAGACGAATTGAGAACCTCCTCTTTTTGGAAGTCGGTTAAAAATACAGAAAATAGTTCTTTGCTTATAGATTACAGGAAAACCTATAAGGTGGAGGCAGTTTAAACAAACCTGAAAAAAGTATGATTTGTTCGGAACCCATTGCGCACGAGTCAGACTCGCTCTTGGCCGGGTTTTTAATGAAAAATCACGTTGTATAGATACCTATGCATGTCCACCAGAGAACTATGCCCTGATATGTAGCTACGTCACATCTGCTTACATTTAGACGCAGATAGAAATAATACAGTTGGATCACGTACCCTTATAGTAAGGCTGATAAATTACTTAGATTACCGTTAAAATGATGCCCACATATTTTCATCTTTCTCTCTTTACTAAGCACTTCTACCAACATGTTTTGGTAAAAATCTGGTTCTGTGTACCCTTTTTTAAGGTGAGGAATCCTCATGGATATTTTCCGTCCGGGGAGAACGGAGCCCCCACAGTTCCTATCACTACCATGAATCGGGGGCCCGGGATACAATTAAATTCACGCGCACTCCTGACTGGAGGATACGTTTAACCTCTTTGCTAGTACCTAAGCTTGATGATTGCTCTATATTTTAGCTTTATGAGAAGTGGCCTTTAGGGCTAGCGATACAGGTACGCGTGTACTTGTTGCCATTATTAAAGATCGAGCAAAAAAGCCAATAAAACACGTTTCTAGTAGGGGAGCCCCCTTTCAATTACTAATTCATTTTTATTTTTATTATTTGTTGTTGTAACGGCGACAGAAATACACATTCTGTAAAAAAATTCAACTGCATACCTATTACAGCAGTGATGGCCGCGACTTACAATTGTAGGTCGTGAGTTCAAACCCAGGCAGGCGCTTTACTTTGTGTAAATTATTTCATCACCACTGCTCTCAAAACGGTGAAGGAAAACATCGTGAGGAAACCGGCATGTCTTAGAACTTCCATCATCCACCAACCCGCATTGGGCCCGCGTGGTGGATCACCGCCCACACCCTCCCACAGAAAGGAGGCCTGTGCCCCAGCAGTGGGGACATTAAAAGGCTGATGATGATGATGATAACTATTACGGATCATGAGATACAGTCCGCTGACAGACTTAGTAATAAGATCCCGTTGGTTATCGTTCGGGTACGGAATCCTAAAAATGTAAAAGAATACAAACAGCCCTCGCCTTTTTCAGTATCAAGTCTAGCCAACGTTTTCAGGATTTTTATAAATCTTGACAGTTGATTTACTGTACGACTTCATGAAAATATTTTTTTTATGTTTTTAATTAAAGGGAACTTGCGCCGTGTCGTATTAGCCACATTGCAGAATGCTTTCCAGCCTCATGACCTTAAAAATAAGAGTGATTTAGGTCAATGAAATTTAACTACATACAATACAGATACATACACATCTAAACTTTAATAGGCATACATACGGTGAAGAACAAAAGCCCAGCCCAGAGTCATGTGAAGAGTCATCTAGCTGTTCGCTGATATAACGAAAAACTCGTGTGTTTCAACCCCAAACAGCTCAAACATATAACTCCCAATAGATTGTTATATTTTCGCCGTTTGAGAGTGATTTATTGTTTAAAATGCATCTACATAAATAACTAGCCACACAATTTGTCTTTGTAAAGAGAAAACTCGTAATTTGTTCCCATCATCATCTTCCTGCCCTTATCCCATGTCACTTGGGGTCGGCGCAACACGTTTTTTTTCCATTCTGTCCTGGCAGCTGTCACGTTATAACTAACTCCCTTTTCTTTCATATCACTCCTCACACAATCCATCCATCTTTTCTTTGGCCTCCCTCTCCCACTCCATCTACAAGTATCTACAAATATATTCATTTTTCTTTTAGATGTGTTTCATCCCTCCTCTTTACATGACCATACCAAGATCAGCGGCTCCCTTTCAACTTTTCTGTCACTGGAGCCACTTTTAAATTACCTCTAATGATCTGCAGTGCAATATTTCACACATCTGTTAAAGACACTCAATATCAATTGTAAAATTGACTTGTTTTCACCGGTAAGAACTCGAGATACAGGAGTTTGCTTCCAAAACTGACTACAAACGATTTAAAACATCCTGTCAGGAACATTCTCACGATATATCAGAGTACTTGATTCATATATTCCTTTAAACAATAAAATACCCGTTTCTTTGTTTGTTTATACCATAAATTCTACATCAGGAGGCACTCGGTACTGAATCATACTAAGTCGTATCTGATTTACGGGTTCGTTTCAGTACTTACAGTGGTACGTATATTTATTGCCTGCATCATGAAAATAGCTCTTGCAAAGCTCTTGCAGATAAGTGCGTGCATTTGCTGAGTCAACGTGTCATGCTCGATGCAGTTTGGCGCATAATTGAACTCTCTTTGTGAATGCGATTGGTTTGTAGGTAGAGCTGTGACGTCATTTTGCTCTAGAATCTAGATGTCTGCAGAATCTGTACTGTTGGAGAAGGTAAGTCCTTTATAAAAAGCTTTTAATACAAATGAAAACTTTTGTTTAGGTAAGGAAGTTATAATAATAATAAAATAAGCCTTTTATTCAGACTGCTATCGTCAGTTTTAGCACCAACACGCAGTTATTTTAAATAGTGCCTCGAAGTCTCCGTCTGTTTGCTTTTTGTTAGCCAAGGCCTTCTCCAATTGTTTCCACAAGCTGCTGTTACCAGCTGCCCTCGTCCATGTACCACCTGTAATCGCTCTGATCTCGTCCACCCATCTTCTGGAGGGTCTACAATGTTTTCTTTCATGTCACCTGTGTGTCCTCTGACTGTATGACCAGCCCACCTCCATTTAGGTTTTTTAAATGTGATTGCGACACCTATGGAACTAGTGGTTCTGTAGTTTATCTATAGCAGTCTATAATTGTCCCGTTTTTTTTTTTTATGTTTGATAGGCTCGCGTTTGACCACTATCTCACCTGATGGTAAGCGATGATGTGGTCGAAGATGGAGCACGCTTGCCTAGAAGTAACCTATTCACTCTTGACTTAAAGACTCCCAGGTTGTATCTTACAGGAAACACAGACTCCGGTAGAGAATTCCACTTTATTCCGTTGTTACGTTATCTTCGACTGCTATCAAACCCCATTTTTTTTTAAACGTTGCCCCACATTAGGAATTACTCCTGTATCGTGGGTGCGTTTACAAACATGTAAACTACATACACAAGACACCCAGACCCGGAACAGCTATCTGTAGGCCATACAAATATTTGTTCCGTGCGGGAACCCAACCCGCAACACGCAGCGCGGTAGCCAATTGCTCAACCAGTGCGCCAACCGTCCCGTCCTTTGCTGTTTATATTAGTCTTGTAGTTGTAAATAGACTGCCTGTGGAGCAACAGAACTGGTAAAAAACTTTTTAACAAAAAAATTAACCGACGAAAAAGAACTAAAAAGTTAAAAATAAATAAACCTTTTAAGTCTTGAGTATTGAGCTCATTTACCTACATAAAATATCAAATTTTATATAAACTAATTTTGCGTCGGCGCCAAACAACAATCTGATTATTAAATATCTAAATTTTATAAGTGAAGAAGGCTGTAAGTAGGTAATTAAACTCAAGACTTAAAAGGTTTATTTATTTTTAGCTTTTTAGTTTTTTTGTTAAAAAGTTTTTTATTTTATGATTTTGTGTGGCTCGCATCATCTTTTAACACTGTGAGACTAATTTCTAATCCTTCATCATCCCTCTTGCCACTGAGCTGATGATGTAACCATCCTTCCATGAAGTTTCCAGGATATTGACCAGTTGAGGTTACCTCCAATATTGTAAAGACGTCTTTTCTTCAAAGCATATTAAGTGGTATTTGTCACTAAAACCAGTTTTTATATCTAACTTCTATTGTTTAGGAAAGGTATGGATCCCATCATCAGCTCAGTTTCATGATGTGATGTTTCCTAAATGCAAATACCTGATTAAGTTATGGAAAGTAAACAGAAACAAAATTTGTGCCCAATTTTCGAGGTTTTCTCTCAATTTTATCAGGATTCCATGATCAGATCCTAATGTCCTTGACATGGGACCACCCTTGAGTTATACGAGTCCCCTATCTATGAAAAAAGAATCATCAAAATCGGTTCATAAACAACGGAGTGAGGGCCGAACATACGTACAGAAACGCTAAACGTGCCCACAATTTTCGAGGTTTACTCTCAATTTTATCAGGATTCCATTATCAGATCCTGATTTTCTTGACATGGGACCACCCTTGAGGTATACCCTATCTAACAGAAAAATCATCAAGATCGGTTCATAAATGACGGAGTGAGGGCTGGGCATACACAAAAAAAAAAAATATATATATATACGGTCGAATTGAGAACCTCCTCCTTTTTTTTCTTCGGTTAAAAAAGAAAGACGTACAGACCTAGATTTAGGTATACTGAATGTAATGAAACCAAAATTGTCTCATTTCGTAAAGGTTTAGGGTGAAAACGTTATCGTCCGAAAAAATATTTCAAAAAAGAACCTCCAATACCTCCAAGATTTGCAACTCTCTCTCGCCGCATATCGGCGCTTCACAATCCTCTTAAGTTTTGGCAATTCTTCGGGTGTCAGTGAAGAGAATATTAGCTAAATACCCGACTACTATCAACACACGTGCAATAACACCTATTTAAACAAATAAAAGAGAAAATACACGTGCTAACTCCAGAGGGATAAAAAACCTCGGCAGTATGTAGAAAGATTGGATTGGAAAATCCTTCATATTCTTTGACAGATTTTATTTGATTCTGCAGAATTCACTAGCAATGGAAACTTACTTTATAAATTCTGACAGCTTGTCTTCACTTTGTGATTCCGTTATATAAGTCTGAAGAATATGTTTTTTACTTAAAAGAGGAAAGTCGAAATGTCAACGTCGTTAGAAAGTTTTACCCATCAGAAATAATAAATACAAAGCTGTCTCATTTTTTATGGTTGTAAGTAAGTTATAATGTCACTGATTGCTACAGACTACCTACATTTCATGCCCGGTAACTGTACTGTATTATTGTAACATTTCAGAGCAGTATTATGTCGAAGGTATGTTCCGTCGAAATAGAGATCCGCTGAACAAGTACATATTGAAGAAGGTTTCTGTCGAAACAGTGTTTTTCGAAGGTGTGTGTTGTCAAAGTATGTTCTGTCGGATTAATGCTAGTCGAATATATGTTCTGTCGAAGCAATGAATAGACGAACTATTGTTTTTCGAAATTGGGACCGTGTCGAATTGTCGAAATTCAGTATTACTACCGTAGGCTTACCTAAAGTTAAAATAATATCATTTTGAACAGTTTACTAACGTTTGAACTTTAAAATAAATTAACGATTATTTAAGACTTCTGTCCACAGACAACTGTATAATTTACAACATGTAGAGAAACAACAATGAAATATATCACACTAGCGACCCGCCCCAGCTTCGCTCAGGTACAAATTATACAAATAAACCTTCCTCATAAATCACTCTGTCTATCGGTGAAAACCGCATCAAAATCAGTTCAGTAGTTTTTGAGTTAATCGCGTACAAACGCGGCGGAGGACTTTGTTTCATAATAATTATGTAGGGATTACAATAATTTAACAAAAGACGAAACAAAAACTATACACTTAGTTCGGTGAGGGGAACTGTCCACTGCTCACCGTGCAGCATGCAAGTGGTGGTGCAGTAGTGGAGAGTCTCACCTGTCTGCGAACACGCTTAGTATACTGTTATTGCTGGACCTAACACGACTTAGCAGCGACGCTCATTACTTCCTAATAAAGTGAAATTCATTAGTGTGCGCTTCGAAAATATTCGAAGCACTGCAGAATTTTGGTAGCCTCAGCTGCACCCTAAACGTGTTGTCGTAATGAGCACGCGTATTATTTTTAGCAACAATATTAGCTATCTGTTTTCACACGAATATATTATATACTAGCGGCACGCCCCAGCTTTGCTCGGGTACTAATTATTCATATAAACCTTCCTCTTCAATCACTCTATTCTCTTCAACATACTATACATAGGGATATAGGGACAGAGAAAGCGACTTTGTTTTATACTATATAGTGATTTTTTTTTTTTTTTGGCTTTGCACGGTTTGTGCATTTAGCCTGTGTCAAGTTAAGAAAGTTCTGTGTACGAGTATTTAGTTAAAGATACAGAATACTGTCACACTTTTTTGTCATTAGAATGCAGATGTATCCCATTCTAATATTTTTGCAGTATTTGGAAGCAAATGAGTCGAGTCAGTCTTCCCGGCAAGCTTCGCTGAGGTAGTCAATACTACAACAAAATTCTCAGCTTCATTTTACCGAGACCGCCTTGTTTCAATGATTCCACATATTGTCCAGTTGTGTTGACACTTGAACACAAAACTACACCAATTTTACATAACAATATGCACTAGGAATCAATTTGCGAATCATTAAAACAGCCACTGAACTTCACACGAAAAAATCCCGCCAAAAAACCGAATATATTTTTGAGTCCTCTTTATGATTGTTACGTCTCCATTCTTACTGTGGGAGGAAACATTACTAAATAATTAACAATATTCTAACTACATAGTTGGTATAGGTAATATTATTTATAATAATATATTGCATGTATATTCTCAGCACGTAACGAGGAGGATAGTCTCCGGAATAGTTGTTCAAGCGCAAGATAAGAATAGAAGGTCAATCCCATAAAAAATTGTGTTAGCTTGTAGCTTATATTGCTTTTAGCTTGTATTTAATCGACTAAAGCTTATATCACTCAATTGACAGCTCGTTTAATTCGTTCATGAGTCATGATGTTCAGTGTTATCCACTTGGAGGGACAACAGACTAACGACCGGACCTTCTTGTTTTTTTTTATCGTCAGGAGTGGGAAATTCTCACGTCTTCGTGGATGCGATAGGCGGCAGCGACCTCTCGCACCCGGCCCTGGTTCAGGCCATGGTACGGAGGGAGAGGGAATGGGAAGCAGTCTCCTCCTTCTGCGAAGCAGTAATACTCGCGGAGGAGGAGGCGGAACGGGTGAGGGAAGCTACAAAATAAAAAGGAGTGGGAAATCCTCATGGACACCCAGGCTGCAGCCGGCAGTGTCAGAGTCGGCTAAAACCACACTCGTGCCACGCTAAATTGTCCTCTGACTTCGTCAGAGACCTTGTTCAAGAGATTTTAATTGGATTATATATCTAATTTATTGCTATGTTTTGGCATAGAATGATCTTAACTTTGAAAAACTATTGGTGTTATGTTGATTCTATAAATATTTTTAGTCTGCTTAATTCAGTGTCTTTCTGTGCTTAACGGGCCCTTCTTGTTCGAGACGCCGAACAGTAAACACGTCTACAATTTCAGTGTCTAGATTAAGGTCTACTACCAGCCAAGTGGCGCCCTCATTAAATAGAAAATCGTAGCATAGCCTAGAAAATAAATATTAAAGAATCCAACGTCACGTTTGTTACAAATAAGATAAAGTATTTTTACGTTGTTAAAACAGGTCTCAGAATGTTTCGTATCCAAAGTAGTAGGCAAAAGTGTCAGAAACGGCCGTTTTTGGTACTTTGGATACGAAACATTCTGAGTCCTCTTTTAACAACGTAAAAGTACTTTATCCTCTTTGTAACAAACGTGACGTTGGATTCTTTAATATTTATTTTCTCTGCTATGCTACGATTTTTTATTCAATGAGGGCGCCACTTGGCCGGTAGTACGGCCTTAATCCAACTTGATTTTAAATCAGCAAGTAAGCACAGGATAACAGGACCTATTTTTTAGTGATTTCATTTGACCGTCTTTTTTCTTTCAAATATTGTAGAAAATGTTTGTGTTCTAATAATGTGTTCGGTTTTCTATTGCGAACTCCTTATTCCTGAACTGTAGCTTGCAAATAGTGTTGCCCAAAATCGGTCTTGGTCTTGCAGTCTTGGTCTTGTTCTTGCATTTTCGCAAGACCAAGACCAAGACCAAGACCGCCTTATTGTAGCAAGACCAAGACCAAGACTGGACCCTGCAAGACTTGAGCAAGACAAGACTTAAGCCTGCAAGACTCTTGCGTCTTGCAGTTAAGACAAACTGAGATTTGGGCGTTATTAAGTAGGTATTTGGTTTCAATCCCGATTTTGAGAGACGTTCTCCAGTATCAAAACCGTAGGTATCGTCATAACACTAAACTAAGGGCTGCAGTTGTATCTGCAGTTGGCAACGTGCCGCTCGTCTGAAAGAACCCTAAAAGGTATTGTATTGATTAGGTAGGTAAGTACTTATTATATTTCAACTATTTATTAACTATGTAGCGTGTTATTACTCACAAATTTGTTCCCATCATCCCATGTGATAAAATGTACCTAGAATAACTTTCTAGCAAAGTTCATACCTTGTAGGTATCTACCTACCTATAATAATATATTATGCTTGTTTATGTCTAATGTGCCGATTTAACGTTAGTACTCGTAGGTTGGTATGTGCTTAAAATTATAGCCAACAAAATTATATAAACATTATGTAGGTACCTATATTTCAAAGTTTATATTATTCTTCTATTCAGCAAAATTTAAAACTAACAGCGAGTCGAGACGACAAATTGCCTAAAAAATATACCTACGCACACTGTAATGAAATCTGCTAATCTCAACACACACGCACTTCCTTATTTTGGCCGCATAGGTAGGCTTTGCCTGTAGTCTTTTTTTATTGGTTGATTAACATTGTACATTGGTGAATGCTCCAGGATAGCCCGCGAAATTCAAATTTTCTTATTTTTTTTGCAATTTGCAGGCCAGTGCTCGATTGTTTGTTGATTAAAATATTATTCGCGCTGTAAGACGTATGTAGTTACAGAATCATAATCATCAAAATCATCAATACAATCCTCCAAGTTCAAAGGTCGAGGAATGAGTTTGACCTTGAAAAAGTTTTTTTTTTAAATAATTCCTCGACCTTTATGAACTTGGAGGGTTGTATTGATGATTTTGATGATTATAATTCTATAACTACATACGTCTTACAGCGCGAATCATAATCTAAACTAACGTGTTCAATAAATAGCAATAGGCTAATAGGTATTTGCAAGACTTGCAAGACTTGCGAGACTCTTGCTGCAAGACCAAGACCAAGACCAAGACTGAGAGCGCAATACCAAGACCAAGACCAAGACCAGGTGTATTGACGCAAGACCAAGACCAAGACTGGCCTAAGTCTCGTCTTGGTCTTGCATTTGAGCAACACTACTTGCAAATGTGATAGTTTTTATTATCTGGCCACTTTATAATTGTAGTGTATGTGAATAGTACAAAATAACACTCTGTCATATCAAAGTCCCAATGTCCAGACACGGCAGAGCGAGCGAGGAATCCCTTCCTGACACACTAGTTGAGTAGCCGCGGGCCAGAGAACACGTGTGGTGCAGTGGACAGGGTACAGAGCCGATACAACGAGTAACGTGTTATAAACTAACAGAACAATAATGTTTTAAAAACTGACGAGGCATTGAAGTGTGCATACAGCGGAGGATGACGGAAAACTAAACATGTACCTAAAGAAAATTAGACAACTAAGGGTACGCCATCAACTGTGTATGGTAAAATTAGACAACTATGGGTACGTCATTGACTGTGTATGATAAAATTAGACAATTATGGTTACGTCATCAACTGTGTATGATAAAATTAGACAACTATGGGTACGTCATCAACTGTGTATGGTAAAATTAGACAATTATGGTTACGTCATCAACTGTGTATGATAAAATTAGACAACTATGGGTACGTCATCAACTGTGTATGGTAAAATTAGACAATTATGGGTACGTCATCAACTGTGTATGATAAAATAAGACAACTATGGGTACGTCATCAACTGTGTATGGTAAAATTAGACAATTATGGGTACGTCATCAACTGTGTATGTTATAATTAGACAACTATGGGTACATCATCAACTGTGTATGATAAAATTAGACAACTATGGGTACGTCATTGACTGTGTATGATAAAATTAGACAATTATGGGTACGTCATCAACTGTGTATGATAAAATTAGACAACTATGGGTACGTCATCGACTGCGTATGATAAAATTAGACAACTATGGGTACGTCATCAACTGTGTATGGTAAAATTAGACAACTATGGGTACGCCATCAACTGTGTATGGTAAAATTAGACAACTATGGGTACGTCATTGACTGTGTATGATAAAATTAGACAATTATGGTTACGTCATCAACTGTGTATGATAAAATTAGACAACTATGGGTACGTCATCAACTGTGTATGGTAAAATTAGACAATTATGGTTACGTCATCAACTGTGTATGATAAAATTAGACAACTATGGGTACGTCATCAACTGTGTATGGTAAAATTAGACAATTATGGGTACGTCATCAACTGTGTATGATAAAATAAGACAACTATGGGTACGTCATCAACTGTGTATGGTAAAATTAGACAATTATGGGTACGTCATCAACTGTGTATGTTAAAATTAGACAACTATGGGTACGTCATCAACTGTGTATGCTAAAATTAGACAACTATGGGTACGTCATCAACTGTGTATGATAAAATTAGACAACTATGGGTACGTCATCGACTGCGTATGATAAAATTAGACAACTATGGGTACGTCATCAACTGTGTATGGTAAAATTAGACAACTATGGGTACGTCATCAACTGTGTATGGTAAAATTAGACAACTATGGGTACGTCATCAACTGTGTATGATAAAATTAGACAACTATGGGTACGTCATCAACTGTGTATGGTAAAATTAGACAATTATGGGTACGTCATCAACTGTGTATGGTAAAATTAGACAACTGTGGGTACGTCATCAACTGTGTATGATAAAATTAGACAACTATGGGTACGTCATCAACTGTGTATGATAAAATTAGACAACTGTGGGTACGTCATCAACTGTGTATGATAAAATTAGACAACTATGGGTACGTCATCAACTGTGTATGGTAAAATTAGACAACTATAGGTACGTCATCAACTGTGTATGGTAAAATTAGACAACTATAGGTACGTCATCAACTGTGTATGATAAAATTAGACGACTATGGGTACGTCATCGACTGTGTATGGTAAAATTAGACAACTATGGGTACGTCATCGACTGTATGGTAAAATTAGACAACTATGGGTACGTCATCAACTGTGTATGGTAAAATTAGACAACTATGGGTACGTCATCGACCGTGTATGGTAAAATTAGACAACTATGGGTACGTCATCAACTGTGTATGGTAAAATTAGACAACTATGGGTACGTCATCAGCTGTGTATGGTAAAATTAGACAACTATGGGTACGTCATCGACTGTGTATGGTAAAATTAGACAACTATGGGTACGTCATCGACTGTGTATGATAAAATTAGACAACTATGGGTACGTCATCAACTGTGTATGATAAAATTAGACAACTATGGGTACGTCATCAACTGTGTATGATAAAATTAGACAACTATGGGTACGTCATCAACTGTGTATGATAAAATTAGACAACTATGGGTACGTCATCAACTGTGTATGGTAAAATTAGACAACTATGGGTACGTTATCAACTGTGTATGGTATAATTAGACAACTGTGGGTACGTCATCAACTGTGTATGATAAAATTAGACAACTATGGGTACGTCATCAACTGTGTATGGTAAAATTAGACAACTGTGGGTACGTCATCAACTGTGTATGATAAAATTAGACAACTATGGGTACGTCATCAACTGTGTATGGTAAAATTAGACAACTATGGGTACGTCATTGACTGTGTATGATAAAATTAGACAATTATGGGTACGTCATCAACTGTGTATGATAAAATTAGACAACTATGGGTACGTCATCGACTGCGTATGATAAAATTAGACAACTATGGGTACGTCATCAACTGTGTATGGTAAAATTAGACAACTATGATAAATGATAAATGATAAATGATGTTTATTCAGTAAATAGGTTACAAGGAACACTTTTACACGTCAATGTTTTTTGTCAGTTTAAGCTAGATGAGGCCGGTGTTTCCTAGCTGACTACCCTGAGAAGAAACACCGAAACAAACTCAGAGGTCAAAGTCTCTTTTAGTGTTCAAATCCATACAATGTGGACCTGGTTATATCATATGAGAACCATGTACGTTTATGTCTGGGATGAGCTTTATGAAGAAAGCAACACACGAATTCGAGTGGACCTGTCCAGACAGTGCAAGCATTTGTCAGTCATCGCGAAGCTCAACTCAGAACTCTGAGGTGCTCAACGAACCGACGAACAATACCAAAGTAAGGACATTTGAGTAGGCCGCAAAAAATACTCAAACTGCCAGAAAATCATAAAATCTACATGAATATAACGACATACATAGTTCTCGCATTCACATTATTCTATATGAGGACCATGCAGCTTAGTGTCTGTAGTGGTCTTTTGAAGAAAGAACCAAACATATTTGAGTGGACCTGTCCAGTCAGTGCAAGCATTTGTCAATAGTCGAATAGCTCAACTTAAAAACCACTAAGGAGCTCAATGACATGACGAACAATACCAAAGAAAAGACATTTGGGTAGGCCGCAAAAGTACTCAAACTGTCAGACAACGTTGAAAATTACTGTAAAAAGGAGGAGAAAATAATAATAATAACCCACATAGTCCTCACATTTACAATAATTAAGTAATCAAAAAAATAAAATAAAAATATAATACTTTACAAAGTAAATATTTGTGTCAAACAAAATAGTAATCATAATATGTCAATCAAAAAAATAAAAATAAATATAATACTTAACAAAGTATTCAAGTCAAAAAAAAAAAAAAATAATAATAATAATAATAAAATGTCAATAAAAAAATAAAATAAAAAATATAATACAATACTCTAAAAGTATTCATGTCAAAACGAATATTAAAAAAAAAAAAAATATATATATAAAAAATTTTTCATCAGTAAGTAGTACATATGAAAACGCCATATGTATGGGTACGCCATCAACTGTGTATGGTAAAATTAGACAACTATGGGTACGTCATTGACTGTGTATGGTAAAATTAGACAACTATGGGTACGTCATCAACTGTGTATGGTAAAATTAGACAACTGTGGGTACGTCATCAACTGTGTATGATAAAATTAGACAACTATGGGTACGTCATCAACTGTGTATGATAAAATTAGACAACTGTGGGTACGTCATCAACTGTGTATGATAAAATTAGACAATTATGGGTACGTCATCAACTGTGTATGATAAAATTAGACAACTATGGGTACGTCATCGACTGCGTATGATAAAATTAGACAACTATGGGTACGTCATCAACTGTGTATGGTAAAATTAGACAACTATGGGTACGTCATCAACTGTGTATGATAAAATTAGACAACTATGGGTACGTCATCAACTGTGTATGGTAAAATTAGACAACTATGGGTACGTCATCAACTGTGTATGGTAAAATTAGACAACTGTGGGTACGTCATCAACTGTGTATGATAAAATTAGACAACTATGGGTACGTCATCAACTGTGTATGATAAAATTAGACAACTGTGGGTACGTCATCAACTGTGTATGATAAAATTAGACAACTATGGGTACGTCATCAACTGTGTATGGTAAAATTAGACAACTATAGGTACGTCATCAACTGTGTATGGTAAAATTAGACAACTATGGGTACGTCATCGACCGTGTATGGTAAAATTAGACAACTATGGGTACGTCATCAACTGTGTATGGTAAAATTAGACAACTATGGGTACGTCATCAGCTGTGTATGGTAAAATTAGACAACTATGGGTACGTCATCGACTGTGTATGGTAAAATTAGACAACTATGGGTACGTCATCGACTGTGTATGATAAAATTAGACAACTATGGGTACGTCATCAACTGTGTATGATAAAATTAGACAACTATGGGTACGTCATCAACTGTGTATGATAAAATTAGACAACTATGGGTACGTCATCAACTGTGTATGATAAAATTAGACAACTATGGGTACGTCATCAACTGTGTATGATAAAATTAGACAACTGTGGGTACGTCATCAACTGTGTATGATAAAATTAGACAACTATGGGTACGTCATCAACTGTGTATGGTAAAATTAGACAACTATAGGTACGTCATCAACTGTGTATGGTAAAATTAGACAACTATGGGTACGTCATCGACCGTGTATGGTAAAATTAGACAACTATGGGTACGTCATCAACTGTGTATGGTAAAATTAGACAACTATGGGTACGTCATCAGCTGTGTATGGTAAAATTAGACAACTATGGGTACGTCATCGACTGTGTATGGTAAAATTAGACAACTATGGGTACGTCATCGACTGTGTATGATAAAATTAGACAACTATGGGTACGTCATCAACTGTGTATGATAAAATTAAACAACTATGGGTACGTCATCAACTGTGTATGATAAAATTAGACAACTATGGGTACGTCATCAACTGTGTATGATAAAATTAGACAACTATGGGTACGTCATCAACTGTGTATGGTAAAATTAGACAACTATGGGTACGTTATCAACTGTGTATGGTAAAATTAGACAACTGTGGGTACGTCATCAACTGTGTATGATAAAATTAGACAACTATGGGTACGTCATCAACTGTGTATGGTAAAATTAGACAACTGTGGGTACGTCATCAACTGTGTATGATAAAATTAGACAACTATGGGTACGTCATCAACTGTGTATGGTAAAATTAGACAACTATGGGTACGTCATTGACTGTGTATGATAAAATTAGACAATTATGGGTACGTCATCAACTGTGTATGATAAAATTAGACAACTATGGGTACGTCATCGACTGCGTATGATAAAATTAAACAACTATGGGTACGTCATCAACTGTGTATGGTAAAATTAGACAACTATGGGTACGCCATCAACTGTGTATGGTAAAATTAGACAACTATGGGTACGTCATTGACTGTGTATGATAAAATTAGACAATTATGGTTACGTCATCAACTGTGTATGATAAAATTAGACAACTATGGGTACGTCATCAACTGTGTATGGTAAAATTAGACAATTATGGTTACGTCATCAACTGTGTATGATAAAATTAGACAACTATGGGTACGTCATCAACTGTGTATGGTAAAATTAGACAATTATGGGTAGGTCATCAACTGTGTATGATAAAATAAGACAACTATGGGTACGTCATCAACTGTGTATGGTAAAATTAGACAATTATGGGTACGTCATCAACTGTGTATGTTAAAATTAGACAACTATGGGTACGTCATCAACTGTGTATGCTAAAATTAGACAACTATGGGTACGTCATCAACTGTGTATGATAAAATTAGACAACTATGGGTACGTCATCGACTGCGTATGATAAAATTAGACAACTATGGGTACGTCATCAACTGTGTATGGTAAAATTAGACAACTATGGGTACGTCATCAACTGTGTATGGTAAAATTAGACAACTATGGGTACGTCATCAACTGTGTATGATAAAATTAGACAACTATGGGTACGTCATCAACTGTGTATGGTAAAATTAGACAACTATGGGTACGTCATCAACTGTGTATGGTAAAATTAGACAACTGTGGGTACGTCATCAACTGTGTATGATAAAATTAGACAACTATGGGTACGTCATCAACTGTGTATGGTAAAATTAGACAACTGTGGGTACGTCATCAACTGTGTATGATAAAATTAGACAACTATGGGTACGTCATCAACTGTGTATGGTAAAATTAGACAACTATAGGTACGTCATCAACTGTGTATGGTAAAATTAGACAACTATAGGTACGTCATCAACTGTGTATGATAAAATTAGACGACTATGGGTACGTCATCGACTGTGTATGGTAAAATTAGACAACTATGGGTACGTCATCGACTGTATGGTAAAATTAGACAACTATGGGTACGTCATCAACTGTGTATGGTAAAATTAGACAACTGTGGGTACGTCATCGACCATGTATGGTAAAATTAGACAACTATGGGTACGTCATCAACTGTGTATGGTAAAATTAGACAACTATGGGTACGTCATCAGCTGTGTATGGTAAAATTAGACAACTATGGGTACGTCATCGACTGTGTATGGTAAAATTAGACAACTATGGGTACGTCATCGACTGTGTATGATAAAATTAGACAACTATGGGTACGTCATCAACTGTGTATGATAAAATTAGACAACTATGGGTACGTCATCAACTGTGTATGATAAAATTAGACAACTATGGGTACGTCATCAACTGTGTATGATAAAATTAGACAACTATGGGTACGTCATCAACTGTGTATGGTAAAATTAGACAACTATGGGTACGTTATCAACTGTGTATGGTAAAATTAGACAACTGTGGGTACGTCATCAACTGTGTATGATAAAATTAGACAACTATGGGTACGTCATCAACTGTGTATGGTAAAATTAGACAACTGTGGGTACGTCATCAACTGTGTATGATAAAATTAGACAACTATGGGTACGTCATCAACTGTGTATGGTAAAATTAGACAACTATAGGTACGTCATCAACTGTGTATGGTAAAATTAGACAACTATAGGTACGTCATCAACTGTGTATGATAAAATTAGACAACTATGGGTACGTCATCGACTGTGTATGGTAAAATTAGACAATTATGGGTACGTCATCGACTGTGTATGGTAAAATTGGACAACTATGGGTACGTCATCAACTGTGTATGGTAAAATTAGACAACTATGGGTACGTCATCAGCTGTGTATGGTAAAATTAGACAACTATGGGTACGTCATCGACTGTGTATGGTAAAATTAGACAACTATGGGTACGTCATCGACTGTGTATGGTAAAATTAGACAACTATGGGTACGTCATCAACTGTGTAGACAACTATGGGTACGTCATCAACTGTGTATGGTAAAATTAGACAACTATGGGTACGTCATCAACTGTGTATGGTAAAATTAGACAACTGTGGGTACGTCATCAACTGTGTATGATAAAATTAGACAACTATGGGTACGTCATCAACTGTGTATGGTAAAATTAGACAACTATAGGTACGTCATCAACTGTGTATGGTAAAATTAGACAACTATAGGTACGTCATCAACTGTGTATGATAAAATTAGACAACTATGGGTACGTCATCGACTGTGTATGGTAAAATTAGACAACTATGGGTACGTCATCGACTGTGTATGGTAAAATTAGACAACTATGGGTACGTCATCAACTGTGTATGGTAAAATTAGACAACTATGGGTACGTCATCGACCGTGTATGGTAAAATTAGACAACTATGGGTACGTCATCAACTGTGTATGGTAAAATTAGACAACTATGGGTACGTCATCAGCTGTGTATGGTAAAATTAGACAACTATGGGTACGTCATCGACTGTGTATGGTAAAATTAGACAACTATGGGTACGTCATCGACTGTGTATGGTAAAATTAGACAACTATGGGTACGTCATCGACTGTGTATGGTAAAATTAGACAACTATAGGTACGTCATCAACTGTGTATGATAAAATTAGACAACTATGGGTACGTCATCAACTGGGTATGACAAAATCAACCTTATAATGTTGGGAACATTGCTGCTGGGACTCAGGCCTCTTCTCTAGAAGAGGAAGTGGGCCGTAATCCACCACCCGGGCCCTGTGCGGGTTGTTAAGGGACTGGCGGTACCATTCTCGCATGTATCTTATTTTAATCTGAATAGCCTGTATTCTAGCACTCCAGGGCAACGACTCCTCTCTTCCCGTCGCGAGTCGACGGATATAGATAGGTGTGTTTTGGCCAATGCCTGCCCGGGGGTGGAGGATAAATTCGAAAGAGTTACCTCGCCCCCGGGCGCGTAGGGCAGGGAGGAACAGTTGTGGGTTTTAGTCAGTAAGAGTCTGACACGCCCTTCCGCTCCACCCCAGAGCGGAAAGAGTCATAAGATGATTTCCAACCCCCCAAAAAAAAAAAAAAAAAATGGGTACGTCATCGACTGTGTATGGTAAAATTAGACAACTATGGGTACGTCATCGACTGTGTATGGTAAAATTAGACAACTATGGGTACGTCATTGACTGTGTATGATAAAATTAGACAATTATGGTTACGTCATCAACTGTGTATGATAAAATTAGACAACTATGGGTACGTCATCAACTGTGTATGGTAAAATTAGACAATTATGGTTACGTCATCAACTGTGTATGATAAAATTAGACAACTATGGGTACGTCATCAACTGTGTATGGTAAAATTAGACAATTATGGGTACGTCATCAACTGTGTATGATAAAATAAGACAACTATGGGTACGTCATCAACTGTGTATGGTAAAATTAGACAATTATGGGTACGTCATCAACTGTGTATGTTATAATTAGACAACTATGGGTACATCATCAACTGTGTATGATAAAATTAGACAACTATGGGTACGTCATTGACTGTGTATGATAAAATTAGACAATTATGGGTACGTCATCAACTGTGTATGATAAAATTAGACAACTATGGGTACGTCATCGACTGCGTATGATAAAATTAGACAACTATGGGTACGTCATCAACTGTGTATGGTAAAATTAGACAACTATGGGTACGCCATCAACTGTGTATGGTAAAATTAGACAACTATGGGTACGTCATTGACTGTGTATGATAAAATTAGACAATTATGGTTACGTCATCAACTGTGTATGATAAAATTAGACAACTATGGGTACGTCATCAACTGTGTATGGTAAAATTAGACAATTATGGTTACGTCATCAACTGTGTATGATAAAATTAGACAACTATGGGTACGTCATCAACTGTGTATGGTAAAATTAGACAATTATGGGTACGTCATCAACTGTGTATGATAAAATAAGACAACTATGGGTACGTCATCAACTGTGTATGGTAAAATTAGACAATTATGGGTACGTCATCAACTGTGTATGTTAAAATTAGACAACTATGGGTACGTCATCAACTGTGTATGCTAAAATTAGACAACTATGGGTACGTCATCAACTGTGTATGATAAAATTAGACAACTATGGGTACGTCATCGACTGCGTATGATAAAATTAGACAACTATGGGTACGTCATCAACTGTGTATGGTAAAATTAGACAACTATGGGTACGTCATCAACTGTGTATGGTAAAATTAGACAACTATGGGTACGTCATCAACTGTGTATGATAAAATTAGACAACTATGGGTACGTCATCAACTGTGTATGGTAAAATTAGACAACTATGGGTACGTCATCAACTGTGTATGGTAAAATTAGACAACTGTGGGTACGTCATCAACTGTGTATGATAAAATTAGACAACTATGGGTACGTCATCAACTGTGTATGATAAAATTAGACAACTGTGGGTACGTCATCAACTGTGTATGATAAAATTAGACAACTATGGGTACGTCATCAACTGTGTATGGTAAAATTAGACAACTATAGGTACGTCATCAACTGTGTATGGTAAAATTAGACAACTATAGGTACGTCATCAACTGTGTATGATAAAATTAGACGACTATGGGTACGTCATCGACTGTGTATGGTAAAATTAGACAACTATGGGTACGTCATCGACTGTATGGTAAAATTAGACAACTATGGGTACGTCATCAACTGTGTATGGTAAAATTAGACAACTATGGGTACGTCATCGACCGTGTATGGTAAAATTAGACAACTATGGGTACGTCATCAACTGTGTATGGTAAAATTAGACAACTATGGGTACGTCATCAGCTGTGTATGGTAAAATTAGACAACTATGGGTACGTCATCGACTGTGTATGGTAAAATTAGACAACTATGGGTACGTCATCGACTGTGTATGATAAAATTAGACAACTATGGGTACGTCATCAACTGTGTATGATAAAATTAGACAACTATGGGTACGTCATCAACTGTGTATGATAAAATTAGACAACTATGGGTACGTCATCAACTGTGTATGATAAAATTAGACAACTATGGGTACGTCATCAACTGTGTATGGTAAAATTAGACAACTATGGGTACGTTATCAACTGTGTATGGTAAAATTAGACAACTGTGGGTACGTCATCAACTGTGTATGATAAAATTAGACAACTATGGGTACGTCATCAACTGTGTATGGTAAAATTAGACAACTGTGGGTACGTCATCAACTGTGTATGATAAAATTAGACAACTATGGGTACGTCATCAACTGTGTATGGTAAAATTAGACAACTATGGGTACGTCATTGACTGTGTATGATAAAATTAGACAATTATGGGTACGTCATCAACTGTGTATGATAAAATTAGACAACTATGGGTACGTCATCGACTGCGTATGATAAAATTAGACAACTATGGGTACGTCATCAACTGTGTATGGTAAAATTAGACAACTATGGGTACGCCATCAACTGTGTATGGTAAAATTAGACAACTATGGGTACGTCATCGACTGTGTATGGTAAAATTAGACAACTATGGGTACGTCATCGACTGTGTATGGTAAAATTGGACAACTATGGGTACGTCATCAACTGTGTATGGTAAAATTAGACAACTATGGGTACGTCATCAGCTGTGTATGGTAAAATTAGACAACTATGGGTACGTCATCGACTGTGTATGGTAAAATTAGACAACTATGGGTACGTCATCGACTGTGTATGGTAAAATTAGACAACTATGGGTACGTCATCGACTGTGTAGACAACTATGGGTACGTCATCAACTGTGTATGGTAAAATTAGACAACTATGGGTACGTCATCAACTGTGTATGGTAAAATTAGACAACTGTGGGTACGTCATCAACTGTGTATGATAAAATTAGACAACTATGGGTACGTCATCAACTGTGTATGGTAAAATTAGACAACTATAGGTACGTCATCAACTGTGTATGGTAAAATTAGACAACTATAGGTACGTCATCAACTGTGTATGATAAAATTAGACAACTATGGGTACGTCATCGACTGTGTATGGTAAAATTAGACAACTATGGGTACGTCATCGACTGTGTATGGTAAAATTAGACAACTATGGGTACGTCATCAACTGTGTATGGTAAAATTAGACAACTATGGGTACGTCATCGACCGTGTATGGTAAAATTAGACAACTATGGGTACGTCATCAACTGTGTATGGTAAAATTAGACAACTATGGGTACGTCATCAGCTGTGTATGGTAAAATTAGACAACTATGGGTACGTCATCGACTGTGTATGGTAAAATTAGACAACTATGGGTACGTCATCGACTGTGTATGGTAAAATTAGACAACTATGGGTACGTCATCGACTGTGTATGGTAAAATTAGACAACTATAGGTACGTCATCAACTGTGTATGATAAAATTAGACAACTATGGGTACGTCATCAACTGGGTATGACAAAATCAACCTTATAATGTTGGGAACATTGCTGCTGGGACTCAGGCCTCTTCTCTAGAAGAGGAAGTGGGCCGTAATCCACCACCCGGGCCCTGTGCGGGTTGTTAAGGGACTGGCGGTACCATTCTCGCATGTATCTTATTTTAATCTGAATAGCCTGTATTCTAGCACTCCAGGGCAACGACTCCTCTCTTCCCGTCGCGAGTCGACGGATATAGATAGGTGTGTTTTGGCCAATGCCTGCCCGGGGGTGGAGGATAAATTCGAAAGAGTTACCTCGCCCCCGGGCGCGTAGGGCAGGGAGGAACAGTTGTGGGTTTTAGTCAGTAAGAGTCTGACACGCCCTTCCGCTCCACCCCAGAGCGGAAAGAGTCATAAGATGATTTCCAACCCCCCAAAAAAAAAAAAAAAAAATGGGTACGTCATCGACTGTGTATGGTAAAATTAGACAACTATGGGTACGTCATCGACTGTGTATGGTAAAATTAGACAACTATGGGTACGTCATCGACTGTGTATGGTAAAATTAGACAACTATGGGTACGTCATCGACTGTGTATGGTAAAATTAGACAACTATGGGTACGTCATCGACTGTGTATGGTAAAATTAGACAACTATAGGTACTTCATCAACTGTGTATGATAAAATTAGACAACTATGGGTACGTCATCAACTGGGTATGACAAAATCAACCTTATAATGTTGGGAACATTGCTGCTGGGACTCAGGCCTCTTCTCTAGAAGAGGAAGTGGGCCGTAATCCACCACCCGGGCACTGTGCGGGTTGTTAAGGGACTGGCGGTACCATTCTCGCATGTATCTTATTTTAATCTGAATAGCCTGTATTCTAGCACTCGAGGGCAACGACTCCTCTCTTCTCACACTTCAAAATATCTTCGAAAAGAAAAGAGGGTAACCAATTAATTATTGAAGTTGCCCCTACATGTTAAGAAGCTCAAATTGTTTTTTATAAGAGTACGAAATTTATTTATTGATTAAAACTTCATGCAACACAAATGTACAAAGGCGGACTTAATGCCTTAGGCATTCTCTACCAGTCAACCAAGGAAATTCAAATCAGTGAACCTTCTGAACTTTATAACTCTATGGTTTCATCTGAGCAAGCCGAGGCGCCATGCATGCACGTGTAGAAAATCATACCAAAGACCAGTCTGTTTGAGCCCTTACAGCGTAAAATTACTAGATGTTTTGTGAGTCACAGATTGAGATACAGCTTTGATTTAGATGCATCAGTGTGAGAATCGCTGGCGTGGAAAAATTTAGATCTAGATTAATTCTTAACCTAAGACATAATGCTGAACGGGTTATTGTGCAAATAATGGTAAAAGAACGCAAGAAAATACATAATTATGTTTATTTGCGCACTAGATGACGCATAAAAAATAAATACAATATAAAACAAAATGGCGAAAAATAAGCGCAAACAAACTAAACTAAATTAAAATTGTGCTGTCTCTTTGCCATAAATATTGGTATGAACATAGGAAACCGAACTAAAATGCTTGACGAAATAGTGGCCATGCACAAAAAAGTTGGTAGTGAGTTTGACCAGGTCAGGTCGGAGCTACTAACTTAATTAAGTATCGTAAATCCTGGAAGGGGACTTCACGATTTACGCATTTAATAATGACCCCAAGTGCCTGAAATACCCAAGAGTTAATACACTCTTTTGATGTTGTAACCTCTTTTCATTTAATACCAGTGCAAAACCTGGCAACTTTTTGTTGAAATATTTGCAAGATGCCATTAAGTTTTCTTTTTTATTTTGTTTTTCTTTTGGACTTTATGGTTTTTGTGTATTTTTTTCATCACATGTGGATAGTATTTTTAGCTGTTCATGGATAAAACCTTTTTCTAAAGGCAGTGTTTTCAGTAAGTAAGCGGAAGGTTTGTGACGGGATTTTTTCGAGTGAAGTTCAGTGACTATTATTATTCGCAAACAGCTACACTTTTTCCATTATTGATTCCTAGTGGATATTGTGATGAAAAATAAAAATTGGTGGAGTTTTCAAGTGTCTCAAGTGTCTAAGCAACTGGACCATATTTGAAAGCATTGAAATAGCCGCGATCTCGGTAAAATGAAGTTGAGAATTTTATTGTAGCATTGACGACTTCAGCGAAGCTTACCGAAAGGTTGACTAGACACATTGGCTGCCAACTACTCCAAAAACATTAGAATGAATGAAAGCATCTACATTCTAATGGAAAACAAAGTGATTGTAATCTGTATGTGAAAAAAAAATTCTTTCTTAAGGTGGCTTCGCCTGGGTAGCCCGCGAAATTCAAATTTTCTTAAGTTTTTTGCAATTTGCAGGTCAGTGTCAGGTTGTATCTTGGTGAAAATTAGATTTGCGGCCGTAACAAGTATGTATTTATAGAATTATAATAATTAAAACCATCAATACAACTCTTTCTGTTAGAATTGATACCAAATGTAAGTATTTCATGAAATCATGACATTTGGCATCAATTCTAACTGAGAGAGTTGTATTGACGATTTTAATGATTACAGTTCTGTAAATACGTACTTGTTTGGGCCGCAAATCATATTTTGACCAACATACAACCTGATACTGACCTGCAAATAGCAAAAAACGTAAGAAAGTTTGAATTTCGTGGGCTACCCTGGCGCTTTCACCTTAACTTGATACTGGCTAAATGTACAAACCGTGCGAGGCCAAAAGTAATAAGCTTAAAGTATATACGAAGTTACACCCGTAGTGACCCGAAGTAACTTGGTTCCACTTTCTACCATAATTTCACATTTGCATCGTGAAGGTGCACAACTGTTTCGTGCATTTTGTTTGTTTGACAAACAATTGCGACGATGTTGTCAAACACACTGTTTGTTTCAGCTTTCCAGGTAACGTTGAAAATTAGACAAACATTGTACATACAATGTTTATTTTCCGTGTATTGTATAAATAAAACCAATACCCCGTTTCCCGTGTATTTATACAATACACGGAAAACAAACTAGGTACAACGATGGCATTCTGACGACACAAAAAAAAAATCAGGCACTCTGTAATACTTTTAGTGACGTTAGCATTTTTCAAATGTATTTTTGATAAAATTTACTGCTATATTTGAAGAAACAGATTCAATACTACAATATTGGATGGCAAACATTAATAACTGAAACAAATTTATCGAATGGAGAACATATATTATTAGTTATTTATTTCAAACTAGGCTGAGAGCCAGCTCTTTTTGAACGAGTTCAGAAGTTCTCTTCATAAAGATAGTCCCCCAAAACGTATAAGTATAATATTCTGTAATTATAATATTTTATTTTATTCATAATGTGTTAAACAATTTGTATTTTGATTTTTTATAATTTGTAATGTGTATGATTAGTGTAATTTGCATTTTGTCGTTCTGGTTAAATTAATAAATTGTAATCCGCTATAGGCACCTTCAAACAATGCTGCTGATTTAAATAGTAAATAGACATTAAAACATGTACAAACGATGTGATCCTTATTTACCCCATCCCTGTTTATCAAGATCTGCCATCTCAGAAAGTTGTTTAAAAGTCAACAACAACAAAAAAAACCTTTTTACCATCACATTGTTTTTAACAAGAAGACAAACAATAGTCCCGGAAAAAAGCACTTCGAGTTTGAAAGTACTTCCATTTTCTTGTACAAGGCAAACTTCCCACGCTGTACACCCCATGGGCGTTAAGTGTTATGGTGTCCCTTAGTAAAGGGCTTGGGTCCTATTATTATCGCCCACTCATTTTAATATTAGGACTATTATACTACATTCCGGGTTCACGTAATGGCTTCGATATTAAGATCGTAGACTTGATGTCGCTCGTGTTGTGATTTTAAGACAGTTATTTCATTATCATCATCATCATTCATCACCACTGCTGGTCCTAGGGCTTTTTTGAAACGTGTCGTAATCCTCATGGATGTCCTCCGCCCCGCGGTCTGTCAGACTCTTACTGACTAAAATCACACGGTGTTCTTCTGTGCTTGCGTATTTCGTCACGTTCCGGGTCAAGTCCTCGCATAAGTTTATGCGGAGTCTTCTTATTAATTATCATATCATCCTCTGGACATAGACCTCTCCTAAGTGTTACAAGGACCGTTTCTGTGCGTCTCGCATCTCACCAGGTCATCGGTCTATTTAATTTTCTTGTGGGAATAGTTAAATCAAGAAAACACTTGTAATTTCAAATTTTTCTAGAGCGTTTCATGTTCAAAAGAAGACGATCTATGATTATGAAGGGCGTTACGGAATAATCTCATCATGAAGATACTTGAAAAAATTAATCGAGATAATTTGAATTCATCGCCATCAACTCAATTATCGACTCATATCGTGTATTTTAAGTGACCATTCGAATTAAAAGGAATGAGTTGCAATGGAATTTAAAATTTGTTTTCTGTATGTAATGTTTGACGTATGTCAAATTTAGAATGACAAGAAATAATCTCGAATTTAAAATTTAAATATAGAAAAGGTGATCTGCGATAGTGATTGTCTGAAAGTCCAAAATGTGTGAGATTGAAATGCAATACCGAAATGTTACGTGGTCAAGGCCAATCATTTTAAGCTTATCGCAATCGTAATGCCCAATAGGATGCTACGTCTATAGCTTCCTTTTTGTATCATTGCGCACGTCATGTCCTTACTTAATAGTGGAGATGCATTTTTTATGTTACCTAGCCTTTACCAGTGGTATCGCCCGCGTGGAATTAGTCCTTGCTTGCTTTGTACTTGCTTACTAATGATGTGTTACTAACATAGGTTTAAGCTTTATTTACTTACACTTTCTGTTATTAATATGAATATTTAGGTTAAGGTATTTATCTCTCGCGCCCGGCCCTGGTTCAGGCCATGGTACGGAGCGCGAGGGAATGGGAGGCAGTCTCCGCCTTCTGCGAAGCAGTAATGCTCGCGAAGGCGGAGGCGGGACGCGTGAGGGAAGCTCAACGGAGCGGCCCTCACGGCCCTGGCCGCTGGCGACCACCGCAGGAGAGGTACTGGGCGTAGGACGTCTCAAGACGATCTCCGGCCACCGTAGACCCGGGCCTGCGGACGGCGAGCAGTGGGTAGCTCGCCGTCCGATCGGCACCAGACCCGTGAGTGGACGGCGCGTAGTGTTCCACGCGCGTCTCATAGAGATGAGTGTCAGCCACCACTGACGGGGCCCATCGTGGCCGGTGCCTGCATGCCTAGGGGTAGCAGATAAATTCTGAAAATGAGTTAACGCACCCCTGGGCACTCAGGCAGGGAAGGAACAGGGGTGGGTTTTAGTCAGTAAGAGTCTGACACGCCCTCCCGCTCCACCCAGAGCGGGAGAAGTCATTGGATGATTCCCTCCCCCCAAAAAAAAAGGTATTTATCTATGGGTCTATGCAACCCGAAATAAATGAATTATTATTATTATTATAATTTATGGCCATTTTGTTATTCTGATGAGAAAGCTATATTACTGTAAAATTTCATTAAAATCCGTTCAGTAGTTTTTGGCTGAACGAGTAAAAACTTCCCTCCTCACAAACTTTCATATACAGAGTGGTGATGACAATACGACATTAAATTAAACCTCGCATACCTCAAGACGTTCTCAGTCTACATACAAAAAATCATTTGAATATATCCAGTAGTTTAGTCACAGGAAATTATTTTTCATTTTTAACATTTGCTACATGATGTATCTGATAATAGGGAAACACTGTCAGGTTAACGACCCACATATCGGTATAAACATCAAAACATTAAAGTCACGTTGCCAACTCGCTACTTAAACACTTTCGCCAAATTAGTATTTTCATCTGATTTAGTGAAAATTATACCTTAACTCTGAGTAATAAGAGTCATAAAGCGTGTCATCAGAGTTGGATAAGAAAGTAACGAATGCGGAAATTGCAATGCACTCATAATGTTAATAGAAAATTTAGTGTGTGCGAAAGAGATAAATCTAGTTTCGTTTGTTAGTTCGCTTTCTTGAAGAAATTTGCTACAACAAATTTATGTTAGTGTGTCGCCGCGGTCCTGTGACGAGTCACGCGTCCTCAGGTACAGTGCCGCTAACTTTCGTTCGCGCCGCCTCGCCCGCCTTTTATGTCTAGGTACTTCCCCGCCGCTCGTGTTTTTTGTAAATTCATTTACGACGGTATTAGTGCGAAATTGGACGCTTTATTTTGGTGACAGGACACGTCACGTTTTAATAGGTATTTAGTTAAACAGTGAGTGAATTGTGCGAAATTAGACGCTTAGTTTTTATTGTTTTCGTGTTTTTTTTTAACGCAACCCAACGTGTAGTTCAGGTGTTGACCATACAACTATTCTTAAATTTTAAAACGCGACAAACGGAAGCCGTATAAATACAAGAAATTGCATGCATTGTTACCTAGAGACTAAAAACTTCTGTCGCTGGATTGAAAATAAACATTTCGAGAATCCGGATTTCTTGTACAATGTGATGTGGACTGATGAAAGTACATTTACAAGGAACGGTTTATGGAACAGACAGAATATTCGTTACTGGAGCCGCGTGCATCCGCGTCTAGGACGGGAGACTTCGCACCAGTACAGATTTGGTGCCAATGTTTGGGCTGGCATTCATAGCTGTGATTCTATGCTAAATAATCTGTGATTTAGTGTAATTTTACTGAGCATTAATCCATAATTAAAAGCCAAAAAATCAAGTCGCTACAGGACCGCGCGTTGTTGCCGCTCTTACGACAGGTTAGTGAACTCATATTTATAAGTGGTGTTCTATTTCGTTTCTAGTTTTATGCCGTTTAGTTTGTTTGAAATTTTTATTTTTTTATTTTCGATGTTAGGATATTTTTGATAGCTTAAACTTATTCTTATAAACTAGTATTGTCCGTGTTTTCATTTATTGTCGTATTGTCTTCTCCACGCTGTATTTATATTATTAAAAGGATGAAATGGTAATTCAAATGCTCTATTAAGCAGTTATGTTAATTTAATTTATTTTATTCATGAGTAAATTACCTATTCATACATTCGTTTAATTAATATTTACAAACATAAATGATTAAATCGTAATAATATGTCTGTATAACATAATACAAATTATGATTAATATCGAATCAGTTCTCCAACAACAATATTAAATAAGTTAATCATTCTTTAGTTAGTTATATTACCTCTTTGGTTACAATAAAGGCAAGCAAATATTTGCAAAGTCAGATAATAAACATAATGGAGCACTCTATTACTCTCAGAATGAATAAAAGCTTGGTTTAACATTACAGAGTACAAAGCGGTCTCGGTTAAACAATTTCTTATACTAGAAGACTTTTTTTTGTTTTCTGTAACTTCTTTAACTCGTGGTTCTTTGATTAAAGTTTCTGGCTGAAAAGATGTCGCAATGTTTAAAGAATAATGTAAGATATATTTATTTAAAAGTTGGCGACCCAGAGGTAACGGCTCCTTTGTGGGTTCGAAGACGTGTGACGTCCACCAACTCGCACTGGGACTACGTGGTGAATTACGGCCCTTGCTTGAGTCCCAGCAATGGATACATTATAAAGCTGATTATGTTATGTTTGAGGTGTAAGAAGTTACGAAAACTTTTTAGTAGAGATGCCGCGAATACTCGCTATTATTCGGTATTCTGCATTACTCGACATTTTTTTGTTATTCGTCGAATACCGAATAAAAGCTAGTATTATTCAACATTCGGCGAATAGTTTTCTAAAATAAACTTTTAATGAACAAAAAAACCATAGATTTAAAAATAATCAAACTTATATTAAAAAACAAAATACACTTACTTAAATTAATTAAGATTGAGACTGATTTCTTTAACTTCATTGTTTTCTTTTCTAATAACCTTAGAAAAAAATTAGATTACAGTAACACTTAAATGATTGGTAAGTTCTAGGCAAGCGTGATATTATTATTGTATGTGTTTTTCTTTTTTATATGGTTGTTGTAATAGTATGGAAGAAAAAGACATGTTGCGCCGACCCCAAATAAATTGGGATAAGGGCAGGAGAATGATGATGGTTGTTGTAATGTATTATTCATTTTATTAAATTTTTTGTCTTATTTATTAGCACAATTTATTGACATTGTTTTTTTTTTAAATGAATTTATTATTATTTTTTTTTAAATTAAATGACATTTAATTATATGCATTATTGTATATTCTAACTTAATTTAATTGAATTATTACTGTTTTTAAACTTCTTGCATTAATTAAATAGTATTTTCTTTTTGTATTTTTTTTTTAAATTATGTGGTCATGGATCTTTTATGGTCTGCAATAAAGTTTCATTATTATTATTTATTTGACAACAGAGATTTTTATATGTCGAATAATAATGGCGAGTATTCGACTATTCGCCATAGGGAATGGCGATTAATCGCTATTCGCTTATTCGCTATAAAAACTATTCGCGGCATCTCTACTTTTTAGCCTAAAAATCCAGGGGTTTTCAAAAATATTTAATGGTATATCTTTATGCTTAAAAAGAAAGTTTTGGTACACTATCAAAAACAAAAGAATCAATTTTAATAACACCAATAACATGTACGATTTTGTTCGTGTCGCTGGTATGATAGAAATGAAAGTTTTTTTAGCCTTAAATTTCGCCTGTTTTACGACATCGCGACGTTAATAGGTGGAAGTACGGTAATTTTATAAATTAGTCGGCCAGTCAGAAACTTGGAGCTAGTTGCCCGTTCCAAGGCTTAGGTAGTAGATTCCTACTAAGGAAAAAAACGTACAAGACGGTGTATGGAACATAACCTTTACTCCCTACGCAAAGAGGATACCAACGGACCCATAACCGTATTTCACAAAATGCAAAACTATTATTGCAGAATTATTGCGTAAAATGCTTTTAGTCCGGTTGTAATCCACTTGAACAAACCAGGTATGAAAATTTCACCGGAACTATTTCCTAATCTTTATTAGCTCTGCATTACGATGCATCCAATTTCTGAGATATTTTTAGAAAGCAGAACCATGTGCAAGCTATGGTAAAACTGGATCGGAAGAAGTGCAGGTATAAACAATTTGTGGATGGAAGTTATTTAGGAATAATAATTGTTAATTAAACCGTAAGACTTATTTATTATGTTTACGTTTCAGATTGGAGAATGTTTATCTTATGTATATTAGGAAGCGAAATTAATTTCTCCGACCGAAAATGGATTCTCAGCCGAAAACGAATAAGAAACTTCGGCTTTAGTTTTATTTTCGGCCGAAAAGAGAGGAAAAGTACAATATAACCTCGCTTTACATCTTCAAAACAAAATCGCGTTCTAAATCGGCTGAGTGGAACCACGAGCGGACCCGATTCACACTGAAGTTAGTCGAATGTCATTGATATTGCCAAGCTGACGAAGTAGGCCGAATGACGCACGACAATTCACGAACATCTGATTTTCAGCTTGGCCGGCCGAAAATGGCCGACAACGAATCTTTAGTCAATCACTAGGTGAAGGTTAATTTTTAGGGACTATCTTTGTATGGTGAGTCAGAAGTGAGATTTTAACTTACAATACATATCCGTGAAGCGTATAATACCGCCTGTCACTACCGGGCAAAAACTTTTCCATTCCACAAAGGAACCAAAATTGCGTTGACTAATTCGGACGGTAATAAGACCGGATTTCCTTGTGGTTTTGTTTCACAGAATGTCAGGTCTGAATCAATTAGTCTTAACAAGCTCAGGAACTAGCTAAAACTGGAACCCGCAGTCACATTGCTCTGAAGCATTTTCACTATATAAGACAGAAAAAATGAAAAAAGTTCATTTGTGTATCGCACAGGAAAAACACAAAATAAAATAACATATTAAATAGCTATAACAACTAACTAATAACACAAAATAACAATATAATAACAATATAGAGAAGACCTGTGCGAGACCAAAAAGACTCCTATCTCAGCTTATGCTGCGTTATAAAAAATTCGCTATGCTGGTATTCTGATTCTGTTACAGTACATTCAGACTCACTCACGAAAGCCCCTAGTGCACCTGGACTATAGAGGACCTGATAAACGCTACTGACGCTGCAAACGTGGCCAGCTTTTGGGCGAAAAGTATTTGGAAAGTTAGGAAACCATCGACTCTAAAGAAGAAGAAGACTTCTGTCTTCCCTACATAGTTTAAACTGAAGTGGCAGCTGAAAGTGCGATACGATTGATGCAAATATTGCCTTCACTTTTCCAGCGATGAACGATACGATACGAACACTCAATTCTGGAAACTAGGTTTATTTTGCATCATGACAGACTGGCTGGGGTTTTCATGTTATAAATGAAAGCAATATTATGAAAGTTGCAATATTATGAAATTGCAAATGGGGAATTTGATGTTTTTACAAATGACTTCAAAAAGAAGAGGAGATTCTCAATTCGACTGTATTTTATTTTTTATGTGTTATTTCAGAACTTTAAAAACCTTACTATTTAGTTTTAGTTACAAAAAATACAACCGACTTCGATAAAAAAGCATTAAAACTTGCATAATAACTTTAATTTCGGAAATCGGTGTCAAAAAACGAAGAAACAAAACCAGAAACACCGACTTCCAAAATTAAAGTTATTTTGCATTTTTTTCGTTTTCTTTTGGAAGTTGGTTCTATTTTTAACCGACGAAAAAAAAAGGAGGAGGTTCTCAATTCGACCGTATACATATATTTTTTGTAAAAAAGTTTTTTATATTTTGTGAAAAAAGTAAAAAAGATACGGGTCCAATAGATTTTGGTAATCTAACTGACGGAACAGATAGATTTTTTTATTCATCTACCCTATTCCAAACTAGTTGTTGTGCTTTGGTGAAATAAATAACACACCTCACACAACCCATCTACCTTTCAAGCTACAGAGGGAATTCAATAAATTGTTGCTTAGTTTCCAACACCACGTATATGAAAATCGAGAACTTTTCAGGAGAGTTAATAGACTGTTTAGCGGCAGGTCATTCGTTTTTTGAAAAAAGTGGGTTACGAGTAGTTGCTATGGCAATACAACTCAGTTACTCGCTGTTGCTATGGCAATACAACTGAGTTACGCGCTATTGCTATGACAATACAACTGAGTTAAGGCCCTACTCACAGTCCAGTGGCGCCCTTATTGAATAAAAAATCGTAGCATAGCACAGAAAATAAATATTAAAAAATCCTACTTCACGTTTGTTACAAAAACGGCCGTTTCTGACACTTTTGCCTACTACTTTGGATACGAAACATTTTGAGACCTGTTTTAACAACGTAAAAATTCTTTATCCTCTTCGTAACAAACGTGAAGTTGGATTTTTTAATATTTATTTTCTGTGCTATGCAATGATTTTTTATCCAATGAGGGCGCCACTGGACCGTGAGAAGGGCCTTAAGTGCATCTGCTATGACAATACAACAGAGTTACGCTCTGTTGCTATGGCAATACAACTGAGTTACGCCCTGTTTCTATGGCAATACAACTGAGTTACGCGGTTTTCTGTTGCTTTTTTGTTCAAGACTGATATACGTATGTTTTTGGTGATAAATTATTAGTCACCTTAGGTTCAATTTCTCGTGTATGATTTGTCAAACGCTGCGTTTTTCGATTCCCAATCGAATGATATACGTAACGTACTTTGACAAATCAAATTAGTTAAGAGGTGTTGAAACTATAAAAGAATAGAGAAAAACAAAAGCATCAAACATTCGATTTACGAGTATATATAACGGAGTCAATGTCAAAATTATTCAATTGTAACGGCAAGCTCTTTTAGAAATCTCTCAAGATAGACACTGACGTTTCTATTTTAAGTTTTCATGATGCCTGAATAATAAAGCTTTATTTTGAGTGAAGTCAAAGAACTACAACATCAAACAAAGTCGTGTCTTCAAAGTCTAAAAATATCAAATAAATACCAAAGCGAGTTTCTGTTTGCTAAAATGAAATGGAATCTGTGGACACAAAGTAGGTGGAGCGGAAATCGGAAGCGGTAAGCGAAGTCGCAATGAAAACTACTGACAGTACCGTTGAACACACAAAAAATAGGAATTATAGAATTGATGGCGATTTAAGTTTTTTGTTCAGGGATAGTTTGGCAAACACTAATTCTCTTACTTATCTGGTTACGAAAACTTCTTTCACTGATTGAAAGTCACACATCTTTTAGCCCGGACTTAATGAAATTCAGTAATGACGCCATTTTAACAAAATAGTGTGTGTATGCATTTTTAGGGTTCTGTATCCGAAGGGTCCAAACGGAGTCCTTTTGCTGTCACTCACGACCGTGTCCCCCTGTCCGTCGTTTGTCACACAGGTTTTTCAGCCAAACGGTTGGAGCTACAGTCTTCACTTGACCGATTTTTTTAAAATAAATTTTTCGCTTCTCCTTTTCTACTATGTGAGTACCCTTAGGAACGCATAACTGCCTCCAATCTGTTATGTACCAAACTTTACCTGGAAAAAACACGTCTATCTGTCCAAAGTTTTTACAGACATTTTTTCGACCAACTTTTCTGTTCCTACAATGTCCTGAATATGTATGGATTTCTGTTTGTTCACAAAACATGGGAATGTTATGTTAACCTAGAAAAGTCATGGACATGAGAGATATTTTTTCACTTGTTTTCATACAGTTTTTTACCTTACAGGATTGAGGAGGAAATCGGCTAGGAAAAAGGCCATTTAGGAAACCATTTTCTTGGCTTTTATTTTCGAGCTAGATAAAATGGACACAGGTAAGTTATTTATCTTTTATTTTTTCCTTTTTGTAGCTTTGTAGAAATACGAGTAACAGCATTTTGTTAAGTTCAGGTTGGGAAATCATCCCGTATGCCGACGGCGCGTAGTGTTCCACGGGCGCCTCTAAGTGAATATGTCAGCCACCACTGACGGGGCCCATCATAGCCGGTGCCTGCATGTCAAGGGGTAGCGGATAAATTCGTAACAGAGTTATCGCTCCCCTGGGCACTCAGGCAAGAAAGGAACAGGTGTGGGTTTTAGTCAGTAAGAGTCTGACACGCCCTCCCGCTCCACCCAGAGCGGGAGAAGTTTATAGGATGTCATTCCCACCCTCAAAAAAGAAAATATGTCGGAAAATCATCAAATAACTTCCACCCGCTCTTGAGCGGGAGGGGCGTTTCAGACTCTTACTGACTGAAACCCACCCGTGTTTCTTCAGGTGTCCATGCCAGGGCTGCGGTGACTCAAGACTTCCAAACACTCCCGCGACAGCAATAACAGCCTACGAATCTATTGGTAGGTGAACTAGGTACAAGATGTATACTTATGAAGAATACGACTCGCGGTTTAATTTCAGACATCAAGCACTTCCTTGATCTTGAGATAGCATAAGTGTCTCAAACAAATACATATCTAGATTTAAAATATTAATAGCTGATGTATTCATGCTGTTATTGCCCGAGACAGAACTATACATACTTTTTTCTTCTTCTTCTTCTGTCGAATCGATGGGCCTGTACCAGCTTTTTTTTTTTTTTGGGGTGTGGGAAATCATCCAATGACTTCACTTGCTCTGGGTGGAGCGGGAGGGTGTGTCAGACTCTTACTGACTAAAACCCACCCCTGTTCCTCCCTGCCCTAAATGCCCAGGGGAGAGGTAACTCTTTCGAATTTATCCTCAACTCCCGGGCAGGCATCATCTGACAACTCTTTGAGGCGCGCGTGGAAGACTACGCGCCGTCGACTCTCGGGCCTGGTGCTAATCGGACGGCGGGCTACCCATTACTTGCCGTCCGCAGGCCCGGGTGGACCTGTACCAGCTGGGGTCATCGACCGCGCAGCGCCACCGCGCGCGCACAGGCGTACAAGTAACAACTACCGTCATGTTTATCGACGCGTGAAATTATACCAAAACTACCCGCTCATCTGGGATGAGAGCAATATATATTATTTTGGTCAGCTAAAATAAATAAAATAAAAAAGCCTTTTATTTCTTGCTTATACATGTTACAATTTTCATAACAACGTGCATGCAATATTATTCACAAATTTATTCAAATTTATTCGTGCATTTAAAAAGAACGAAAACTATGATAATGCTTATATACTACAATTAATTATGTTTCCATTTCAAGCAGTAGTGTGATTGAAAATATCAGTGAAGTTCGTCACATAGCGTGGTATAGTTAAAAAAAAAATTGATTTAAAATAAAAATATTAATATAAAATGATTTAATTAATTAGATATAGTTATTTATTAGCAAGAACCCAATCAATGAAAGGTAAAGGCCTCCTCCAGAGATGACCAGTGCTCTCTATTCTCTGCCGCTCACGGCCATTGAATACCTGCTACTTTTATGATGTCGTCTGCCCAGCGTACGTTTTGTCTTCCTCTTTTTCTCTGTCCTAGTGGACCTGTCCATATTGTTGTCTTTTTAGTCCAGCGATTATCGTTAAGTCTTGCAACATGTCCAGCTCATCGCCATTTAAGCTTTTGTGAATAGCTGAGAGCGTCAATGGCTCTAGTTTTTTGTCTTATGTCGGTGTGGCGGATCTTTTGGATTTTCCTAATTTTCAAAATGCTTCTCTCCATACTCATTTGGCGGGATGTAATTTTATTTTTAGTTTTTCTGGTAAATTTCCAAGTTTGGCAGGCGTATGTTAATGAGGGGAGTAGGCAGGTGTTCATGACTTTAGTTTTCATCAGTATGGTCATATCGCTTTTGAGTATTTCTTTGAGACTCCAGAACTTTTTCCATGTGATGTTGATTCTTCTCTCTACTTCCAGTTCGTGATTTTGTTGGTTGAATGAAACTCGCTTTCCTAGATAAATATAGGCATCGACATAGGTTAAAGGTGAGTTTTTGAGATTTATAGGTCTTTAAGTATGGTTCGTCATGATATTAGCTTTTGTTAGGTTGATTTTTAAGCCTACTTTACGACTTTCTTCGTGTAGTGTTTATCATTACTTGCAGTTGATTTGTACTTTCTGATAGCAGGACTATGTCGTCGGCAAATCTCAAGTGATTCAAGTAACATCCATTTATATTTATGCCAAATTTTTCCCAGTTTAGTCTGCTAATGACGGCCTCCAGCACCGCTATGAAGATAGTTGACGAGATTGGGTCTCCCTGCCGCACACCTTTACTTATTTGTATTGGTGGCCCTGTAATTTCTAGCTTCACTCTGCTAGTACTGCTTTCGTAGATATTTTTTAGGACTTTAATGTAGTCTAGTGGCACTTCTTGAGAGAGTAGAGTTTCCCATATCGATGAGTGTAGCAGAGAGTCAAATACTTTTTGGTAGTCTATAAAGACCATGAGTGGTTTATTTTTCTATCAACATTTCTAGCGAGTGTATGTGATCCACTGTTGAAAAACCTCTTCTAAAGCCCGCCTGTTCAATAGGTTGGTACTTCTCTGTGCTTTCTCTAATTTTTTTCTCTATTATTGAGGAAAATAGTTTATATAGTGAAGGTAGTAAGCTTATCGGTCTGTAATTGCTTATGTCTTTTGGGTTTCCTTTTTTGTAGAGCAAAATGATTTCAGATTCTGACCATTGACGAGGAGTGTGCGAGCTGTTTAGTATCAAATTGAACAGAGTAGAGTAAGTGGTTTTGCTAGATACGCACATCCAGTCTTTATGACTTCATTTGGACAGCTACCCTTTGTCAAATAATAAACGAAATGTATATAAATACCAGCTCATAAAATTATAAGTAATTCGATCCGAATACTCTTTTAATTACTTACCTACCTCCTATATATAAATTGGAGTATCAGTAGCGTTCATCGGGTTTACTGCTTGATTTCGAATGGCATATGCCCGATGGCTAATTCCCCGAAGTCATCAAATCGAATGACTGAATTGCCGAAATTCCATAGCATCGATGTATCAAAATTTCGAATAGCCATTAGATAGAGCGTCCGTTTCGCCGAAAAGCCATTGCAACGATAGTCCTATCCACGATGATACATCGATGCTATGGAATTTCGGCAATTCGGACGTTCGATCTGCCCCCTTAGCCAAAATACATTTCTGTTAACGTTAACGTTTCGTGGAAAATGTATGGCAACGACATTTTGCACGAAGCGTTAGACAGAGAACTGTCACGTTACTCACGCCCAGTAATGTCGTTGCCATACATTTTGCACGAAGCGTTAGCGTTAACGTTAACAGAAATGTACTTATTTTGTCTAAAGGCTCTGATGACTTCGGGGAATAAGCCATCGATATGACATTCGAAATCAAGCAATAAACCCGCGTTCATCAGGTCAATCAAAAATAACAAAAACAAAAATTTATCAACATAATAAGTTAAGTTAAGTCTTGCTCTTAAATTGCAACCAAAAAATACAACCGGATTAAGAATCTACTCCTTTTTTTGAAGTCAGTTATAAATACAGGCTGTAACGGAAATTGGTGGTCTGAAGTAAAACTTCTTTACGCACGCTTGACTTGGGGAGTAAGCTGGTGAATGGGTGACGAGAGCGTTACTAGAATTGTGGTCGGGCGACGCAAACGGAAGTTGAGAGGGCGCACGCTTGACTTGGGGAGTAAGCTGGTGAATGCGTGACGAGAGCGTTACGAAAAGTGTGATCGGGCGAGGTGAACGGAAGAGATGGAGCTAAAGAAGTTTTACTTTAGTAGTGTGGTCTAAAGCACACTCGTTTTTTTTTAATATTTTAGACCTCCCATACTAATTTCGATAAACTGATGTACTTTGTACGGAACGTCCATTCTTGAGAAAACTGTAAATTTAATGTAATATCTTGGATTTTACAATCTATGAACTGTAATTTCCCTAGTTGCAGAATGTTGTTAAGAAAATACAACTTTACAGAGACTAATTCTCTTTGGACCCCAGATTGATTAATAAAGTAGTTGAATTTACATTATTTATCATAGAAACAACAATTTAACTTAAAAGCGATTTGAGGAACTTCCTAACAATTTGGGACAGTTAAATCAGTAAAATATTTGTTTAGGGTAAGCTAAGCTGGACATCTGACGCCTTCCGAGTATCATTAAGCATTGTCCAACTCTGAAGTAAAGTTACAAAGTTTATTATAAACTTAATGTAATATATGAATTTGGGAAGCTTCATCGTCAACCACATCATAGCTAACCACTTAGACTATGGAAGGATATAGAAACACCGTCATTGGACATTAAATGAAGCAGGATCGATAAAATGTGTGAGTGACCTCGACGAACATAACGATGACGTTTCGGCTGCTCATTTTGTCTGTGTGAGCTTATTTCGCGTGTACAGATACAAGCCGGCTTCTCATTTTGGTACTTCAGATTGCTGACTTTTTACACTCTGTCTATAACCTTTCATAGTCTAAGGCTAACCATTAAGCGAGAACGTCAAACATGAGCCTAAAATTATTTATAACGGCAAAAAAAAAACTTTAAAAATGCTATTTAGAGGTGACTGAAAAGACACTACACATGAAATATTGTTTAAAATATGGAAATACTCGTATGTTTACATACTTTTCTATAGTTCCCTTCTAAAACTAGTCCCATATAAGAAAAGGTGTCAGACTGATGAAGATTGATAATGATCTGTTGCCTACCAAAAGAGGGACAATAATTGGCGCGTAGCCAAAATCGGAACCAACCCTCCGGGGGTGGAGGATAAATTCGAAAGAGTTACCTCGCCCCCGGGCCCTCGAGGCAGGGAGGAACAGAGGTGGGTTTTAGTCAGTAAGGGTCTGACACGCCCTTCCGCTCCACCCCAAAAAAAAAAAAAAACCCTACTATCTTGGTTTTCAAAACAAGTTCACATTACAATTTTGCAAATGTTTATTAACCCCTGCTGTCAGTCAAGCGCCGTCAATTTTGGCTGCATATATAATAATGTTACGTCGACCGTATTACTCTGGAACTTTCGAGAATGTGGTCGAAGTTTCCAGAAGTTTCCACTAGGTTCGAGAACATTCCATTGTGGTACTGTATAGAAGTTCATAGATGTTTCTAGAAATATTGCACTATAGAATAGTTCGACAATGTTCTGGAAACTTCCATGACCGTATAAATAGGCCGGACGGTGGGCGAATGAGTCAGTCTGTTTTCGAATACGGATGCGAACGGATGCGATACAAGCGATTACGAAGAGAATAGTGATTATTAGTGTTTTTTTAAATAAGTTGTTGAGTTAATAAAGGATATTTGGTTAATTAATTGGTGTAAAATAATTTATCCCATACCCAGCTCGTAACAAATTGGTGTCAGAAGTGAGGGATAAATTATGCCAATTTTACCAAAGGACGACACGGAGGGTATTCGTACAAGGAGTCAACGGCAGCAAGACATGGATCAGAGGCGGTTTGGAGATTCCCGATACAGACGCCGGGTGGTGCTCAGCCTGCGACAGAGCCAGTCGCTGGCCCATGTGGAGTTTCTTCGGCACCAGCGGTGCCAGAGATATCTGCGCTAATGGTGCTGTTGCAGGAACAGGCTCGTCGTCAAGAGGAGCAGGCCCGCCGCCAAGAAGAACAGGCCCGCCGCCAAGAAGAACAGGCCCGTCGGATGGAAGAGAAGCTTCAACAAGATAAAGAGGAGCAGGCTCGCCGCCAAGAAGAGCAGATGCTCCTCATAAAAGACCTTCATTCAACACTTGGCAAGGAGCTACAGGTGATCAAGGAGCAGGTTCACCAGCATGAGAATCGTATCTCAGAAGCTGAAGTTCAGATTGCTGGGGTGAAGAAGGCTTTAGGTGAACTTAGGGCTGGAGACGGGGTTGCGCCTTCAGTGGTTGCTGCACCTTCGGCACGTGGATTTAAGGTCCATTCGACGGAACATCTTCATGGTCGGCCTACAAAATTCAATTTGAAGCCGTTATGAAGGCGAATGGGTGGACCAAAGAGCAAGCTATGACCGCGCTAACCTTAGGCCTCCGAGACCAGACCCTAACCATACTTGAGGCTCTTGGCAAGGATGTGACCTATGAGCAGCTGCTGGAAGCCTTAGAGTCCAGATATGGTGACGCACACTTGGAGCACGTATTTCGCGCTAAGTTAAGAGATCGTGTGCAACGTAGTGCCGAGAACCTACAGCAGTGGGCCTTGGAAGTTGAAAAGTTGGTTCGGAAGGCATACCAGTCTGCCCCTGCACTCATCAATGGCAATCTGGTACAGGCGTTCATCGACGGAATACGTGACTTGGAAGTTAGAGCCGCTGTAAGACTTGGGCATCATGAGACACTGAAGGATGCCTTGGCCCATGCCTTGGAAGTAGAGGCAGTGAGGCAAGACCATCGAACACACCGTATCAGGGAGGTTGTGGCATCACCTGTACGCGATCGTCCGCAAGGATATAGCCCTAGATGTTACACTTGTGGAGAAAGGGGTCATCTTCGGTTAAGCTGTCCAAAGCGAGGCATACTGAGAGAAGATCAATCCCAGCAAGGAAGGGCGGCTCGGCCAGTTCGGTGGAGGAGCGCGAGTGGCGCGACATGGCGCACGACCGTAGCGGAGGCCCCTGAAAGCATTAGTTCAAGTGATGTCGTCAAGGTCGGTGCGGCACCCGACAAGTGCATAAATCAGAAGCAAGTGAAGAGTAAAGTGAGTGCAGGTGCGAATGGTGTTGCCAGCGCCGTGGCCTCCAAGAAGGACAACTGTGTGATAGTGTGCGCGCGCGATGTGGACGATAGGTCCGACCCGGGAATGAGCGGAGTGAGGATGCTAAGAATGGATGTCAACAATGAATGGAAGGAAATCCTACAGCTTGCTCAGCAAAATGACCCGGACCTTAAACCGATCTTCGACTGGATTAAAGCTGGTGCTCCTAAACCCAAGTGGAGTGATGTTGCGGCGTTGAGTTCAATCACGATAAGTTATTGGGCACAATGGAATAGCTTGGTTATCCAGGATGAAGTCTTGTGCCGTAAATGGGAAAACGCTCGAGGAGACAACTGTCATCTACAAATTGTTGTCCCCAAAGCCAAAGTACCTGATGTTTTACGGCTCTACCATGATGGATGTTCGGGAGGACATATGGGGGTAAAAAGAACTCTACTGAAGATACGAGAGCGATTTTACTGGATTCACTGTCGAGAGGATGTTGAGGACTGGTGCCGCAAATGTACCAGTTGTGCGGCTGTGAAAGGACCCCAGACACGCAGCAGAGGTGCTTTACAATTATACAACGTGGGAGCCCCCTGGGACCGGATAGCACTAGACGTTGCAGGACCATTTCTGGAAAGTGAAAACGGAAACAAGTACTTCATGGTTGTCATGGATTACTTCACAAAGTGGCCAGAAGTCTTCACCATTCCCAACCAAGAAGCAACAACAGTCGCAGATAAATTGGTTCAGGAAGTCTTCTGTCGTTTTGGAGTACCCTTGGAAATTCACAGCGACCAAGGGAGGAATTTTGAATCACACTTTTTCCAGGAGACTTGTCGACTGATGGGTACTCACAAGACCGGAACCACTTCTTACCATCCGCAATCTGATGAAATGGTAGAACGTTTCAACCAAACGTTGGAGAGATATCTGGCAAAAGTTGTGGAAAGCAGGCAAAGGGATTGGGACAAGCATATACAGCCATTTCTTCTGTCCTACCGTAGTGCAGTTCACGAAAGTACGACTGTGACACCAGCCTTCGCGAACTTTGGAAGGGAATTACGGTTGCCCGCAGATTTAATCACTGGAACCCCCCCTGATGCCCCACGCAGTGTAACCGATTATGCGAATGACTTGCGTAACAAGTTGAATGATGTATATGAGCATATCAGACAATCCGGCCAACAAATGTCTGATAAGATGAAGACCCGATACGACCGGAAGGCAAACCATAGAGGTTTTGACGAGGGTTCACTGGTGTGGTTGCATTACCCAGTGCGCAGCAAAGGGAAGTCTCCCAAATTGCAAGCAAAATGGGATGGACCATACCGAATCGTGACCAGGATCAACGATGTCACCTACCGAATACAGAAGGGTCCACGAGGTGCGCCTAAGATTGTCCATGTAGACCGTTTGGCGCGATACTACGGGACTAATGATGCTCGGGACGAGCATGTCTAAGGAGGGGGCAGTGTTACGTCGACCGTATTACTCTGGAACGTTCGAGAATGTGGTCGAAGTTTCCAGAAGTTTCCACTAGGTTCGAGAACATTCCATTGTGGTACTGTATAGAAGTTCATAGATGTTTCTAGAAATATTCCACTATAGAATAGTTCGACAATGTTCTGGAAACTTCCATGACCGTATAAATAGAGAGAGTGACTCAGTCTGTTTTCGACTGCGAATGCGAACGGATGCGAATACAAGCGATTACGAAGAGAATAGTGATTATTAGTGTTTGTTTAAATAAGTTGTTGAGTTAATAAAGGATATTTGGTTAATTAATTGGTGTAAAATAATTTATCCCATACCCAGCTCGTAACAATAATCTATCATCAATGTGTTCTATGCACTATATGTTTATTAATTTGCAGGCTACCAAAAAAGGTTTAACTCATGATAAGGTTCAAACACCGTCCACATTCAATGAAAAAAATAAATCCAAAAGCCATTTTAAAACCCATGCTGATTAAAAAAAAATTGAATGGCGTCTTAGAAATACTTTGAAAGAAGTGGCCAGTGTCTGCGTTAATTTTAATAATGAGATTAAAAAAATCTAAACTCAATATTATAATGTACTTCTCCATAGTACAAAATGTTTTTATTTCATAGGGTTCCGAATAAATCATATTTTTTGTTTTTCAGGTATTTTTTTAAACTATACCTATACTTCTTATAGGTTTTCCTGTAATCTTTAAGTAAATAACTACCTCCTGTACTTATTTAAAAATTTTAGGCCCATTGGTTTCAGAGACAAGGAGGGAGGGAATGTTTGGTCAGACGGACAGACAGACAAAGACACGAGTGATCCTATAAGTGTTCCGGTTTTCATTCGTACTTTCGGAACCCTAAAAAAAGTACGATTGCAAAAATGGCTTCACTGACAGAAAGCTACAGTATCGCTGTCATATTTGACTTTTATAACGGAAAAATGAATAGTTCCTGTAGAAAACGCCACGTGGTAAAGCAAGTTTTCAATCTTTCAGCGTAGGTGCAAACGGTTGTCTTGGTTACAACGTTATAATATTGATCAAGCAGTAATTACTCTAGGTAGGTACCCAAAAGTTTGATCAACTTTTAACTAACCTTAATATCTCTATTTAATGTTGTGTTAGACATAGTTACAACACTTGTAACTCAATTTGATAATTACTGTTTTTATGTATAACGTAATGTCGTAAAATGATCCAGATGTGAGGGTTAGTAAAACTTTGTAGGTGGATTAGCTCTCACCAATCTAGCAATTAGATTAATGTGCCCACGCATGTGTAATAGTTAGGGGCAGAAATACACGTGCGTACATAAAAATCATTACATCGCCGTACCTACTCTTTCGTTTGCCAAAAATAAGAGCCCCAACATTGAACCCAATTTTTTGTCACGCAATTTTAGTATTAATTGAGCGAATTACAAAAGCTTTTTGCTAACCCATGTAGATATTGTATTAAAATTGATAAAGTACACGTACAAGGTGGCGCAAAATTAATCATTCAATTTTGTTTTTGAATAACTTTTTTACTAAATGAAAAAAAAATAATTTTGATTGATGGAAATCTTTATTTGGACTTTTATATTTTTTTCTGTTAAGGGCCTACCTCCGCATAAGTGGCGCCCTCATTGAATAAAAAATCGTATCTTAGCATAGAAAATAAAGATTAAAGAATCCTATGTTGCGTTTGTTACAAAAAGTATAAGGTATTTTTACGTTATTAAAACAGGACTCAAAATGTAAGTTAAATGTACCAAAAACGGCCGTTTTTGACACTTTTGCTTACTTCTTTGTATACGAAACATTTTGAGTCCTGTTTTAACAATAGGATAGAGTGATTAATTTTGCGCCACCAAGTACTTATACAGAATCTATTTGCCAGCACATCATCTTATGATTATAGATTTCAGCTGAAGGTATGATTGACTTTCATTTCCATTAACGACTACGCTATAGCTATGCTAAGCTACCTAAGATCTACGTTAGAGATCGTGTAGGGCCAGTAAATTTCGAGGCTGTGGCGAAGACATCAGTTGACGAAGACCTGGATTTGGCGTGAGATGTGCTTTGTTACCTTGCACCTTTTGCACCCTTAAAGCAGCACGGATTTGACATCGGACCTGAAGATTTAGAGTTTAACACTACTGGTCAGTTCCCGTGATTGCCACCACTTTGGCGATCCGTGAAGTGATCCGAGAGCTCCCAAGGTAAGTAAATGTGTGGACGCGTTCCTCTGCCCGCAGAAAAGATTGTCGATGGGGCTGAAAAGTTCTGAAGTGGCGACCGCGTAGGTACCTGAAGAGGCAGCGTTTGAAAACCTCCCACAAGACCGATGACCTGGTGGATGCAAGACGCACGGGTCCGGTTGTTGTGATGACACTTGGAGCAGGCCTATGTCCAGCAGTAGACGTCTTTCGGCTGAAATGATGTGATAATGATGTTCACCTGCCTGAGCTATATTTAGTTAGCTATTTATATAGCTAGCATTATTATGTAATTTTGTGGAGATAAATAAACATTTTTATTATTATATTATTATTTAGGCTATAGTTGAGTGTATATTGTATGTAGTATATTGTTTATAATTACTCCGCCCTTGACTGAACTTAACAACTTCCAAAAAAAAAGGACGTTTTAAGGTACGTAACATGTTGGAAATTAAGACAAGAACTAAAACTAATATTGTATCTAGAAGATATTTATTAACCCGTGGCGCGTCCAACTAGCAGACACAATAGATTTAAATTTTGTTTTGCCCACCATGTGTCCGCTAGATGCGCAAAGAGTTAAGGACCGAATTTGTGGTTCTATAGAACTTGAAAACTGCTTGAGATCATATTTTATATAACATATTCGTGTTTTATTTAGCAACTTAAGTAAATGAGGGGTTGATAAACAATTACGTAGGTTTCGCTATTTGTCTGGTAGCCGTACCTTAAAACACTAATAGAAAACACATTGGTGTTTTACATTGGTGTATATAATCATCATCATTCTCCTGCCCTTATCCCAATTTATTTGGGGTCGGCGCAACATGTCTTTTTTTTCCATACTCCTCTGTTAGTCGTCATCTCAGTAGTCACCCCCTTTTTACCCATATCCTCTTTCACACAGTCCAACCATCGTTTCTTTGGCCCTCCCCTACTTTTATAGCCATCCACATCCATACACAAGACTTTCCTCACAACGTTGGTGTATATAATCATGGACTAAAAAGTAGGTAAAAACTTTCTGTGATAGGTACCTACGGTACACCTCTTCCTAATCCGTCAAAGAATAGGTACCGATTCGTGACAGCCCCTCTATGATCACGCAATAGCTCCGGAAAGACTTAAGAGCCGGAAGAGTTTTCTTCTCTGCACATGCCATCCAAGATCAGCCACATACAGTGAGAAGCAAACTATGGGTAGAACACCACAAACCATCCCCTGACTTCTTGAAACCCCAGGAAAACCCACCGCCTTTAAGGGAACTGCAGTAGCCTATACAATATGGAAAATACTCAATCGATTGTGTACCCAAGTAGGCCACTGTAAATACAACTTGGCAAAATAGGGGCAATTAATGAGGCCAGCTTCTGGGCTCATAGTATTTAAAAAGTTAGAAAATCATAGATTTAAAAGAAAAAGACGGTAAATACAGGTGTGATGTTATGTTGCTTTCCGGCTTTTCTTGTCCTGAAGGCTGGTTACTCTTCATTCATTCTGGATCAACAAATTTACGGCAATATTACCTACCATATGACTGAACTGCCATAACCCATAGACACCCATATCTACTGGTTGTAGAGAATTATGCTACCAGTACCCAGTAAACCACAGACAACCCTCCCATTTAATTAGAAGTTCGTTTAGTCTATCCAAAAGTTGTCTAAGTACATCGCCATCTGCGATAAGACCGCACTTGTATGTACCCATACCTATTATAATAAAAAACCGGCCAAGTGGGTGTCGGGCCAAGCGCAAGGTAGGGTTCCGTAGACCGAACTTCACCTAAGCAATTTTTTTTCAAGGATTTTGTACTTTGTACGAAAGAAGGATGGCCAAATCGTACCCGACAACGAAACGATGGCCTCCCAATACGCCATATTTATGAAAAATACCCTTATTTTTTATGGTCATAGAAAACACAAGAAATATCTCAATAAGTAGCCACAAAAAAAAGTTATCCAATTTTTTTGTTTTTGTAGCTTTTTCTAAATTATTTAGAATAATAGTTTCAGAACGCACCTCTTGACGATTCATTTCGCGTTTGAAATGACTTGGTATTCAAAGACTGTAATTATTCACGTTTTTCTGAAAAGTTTTAACTGTTATTCTATTCAATTAGTTTAAAGGCATCAAATCAACGAATATGCTGATATTATGTATTGGATTCTTGTCATAAAAAATAATTATGTTGGTGTATAGTAAGTAGTTTTGTTCAAATGCGAACAACGGAACGTCATTTGTCATGGACAAGTTACTTAATCTGTCTGTGGTCATCGTTCATCGACCCGCGCCATTGTTTGACACCCCGGCAATGAAATTATATTCTCTTTGCCGGCAATCATTCGTATTCGCATCCTATTCGATTTACTTGTTGTGAATCGTGATAAGCACTTGTGCTATTTTGGATTTCCTTCTGTTGTTTCGACCTTGGCATTGTTTTACGGTCTGATAACTACCACTTGTGACGATTATTCTGTGCTTTTGATTTCTGGACACCGATTTTGTTTCTTGGATATTTGTGAGAGAAATCATGCACACGCCACAACTAGCCCTGCGATTGCTATGTGTTAATGTTATTGTAACATACGCATTGATACACTTCGCCGCCATCTCGTTTTTGATCTTGATACGAGAGTAATTTGTAAGATCTGCGAGAGGGATTCTTCAATAATAGTACGTATTTATACCTACTCATTTTAGTACATATACCAACATAAACCATCACACAATCATACATCATATAACAACTCTAATTTTTATTTTAGATCACTGAAGAAGACTACATATTATTTGTGATGCCTGTAAACAATTGGCAATGCAGCATGTCAACTCCGAATTAAGTAATGAACCTGGTGCCTCATCTTCCCGTGGCTACATGCATGTTTGCATAGTTTGTGGAAGTTCTCTGCGGAACCGTAAATGTGACCTTATTGTGAGAGAGAATCCATCTCAGTTGCTACAAGCAATACACATTGAACTTGAAAATAGAATTGCCCCACGGCAGGTAATTATGATCTTTTTTATTGTTATCCTATGTTATAGTGAATTCATCACTGCAATCTAATATTGTTTTGTAACAATGTTTTTATTTCCTTATGTTTAATAAATAATGAGCCCAAAGATTTATAATGAGACAATGCTGTATGGTTGTTTCAGGCAACTTCATCAGACCATTTTTGTCATCCCTGTTGGCTGAGACTCAAGAGAGTTTTAATGCATAATATGTAGCAAAATATTGAGCAGCAGGCAGAGCCGGAGCCAGAGCCTGAGCCAGAGCCAGAACCAGAGCTGAAGCTAGAGCCTCAACCCCAAGGGTCGGTGTTTGGAGACACCGACCAGCAAACTGACGATGTACCCAGGGTGATTAGTTTATCGCAGTATGGACGAGCGGCTAATACTGCAGCACATTGTGTTTTTCTGGTTGCCGAAACAGAGATTTGCATAGAATTTCTGACCCTCTAAGAGCAATAACTCTAAGCAAAAACAAATAAGTATTACTTGCCTATAAATGTTCGTATTTGTGAAGAACATACATTTAGTACTGATTGGGATATGTTGTTCAATTCAAAAAATTGTTTAAGAACATTTACGGCTGAACAAGTGGAATATGCGCTTTCCTTTATTAACGCTTTTAAGGACATTTCTGGATTTCTCAAGTATGGACAATATACTACGACAATATCAGAGCCACCAGCATTCCTCGATGGTGTAGTGATAAGAGAGGATGATGAATAAAAAGTATTTTTGTCAAGCCTATTTCTTTCATTTAAGTATTCTACCAATTAAACTTCATTTACTCCTGTTAACAACCATTACTCAATCTGTCAATATCTATGCAACTTGAGGATTGAAGACTGTAAGGCAGTAGGTATCTAGTGACTAACTTTTCAGCCAGAATTGAAGTGGTCAAACCACAAAAAAGGCTTGGAAGTCTTTCAAGAACCACTTCACGTGTGATGTTATACCAGCTTTGTTGTCTACACTATACGTTGTGCAAGTTAGAGCAATATACTCGTAGGTGTAGTTTTCATTGAATGATCGATGGACAACAAAGAGTTGGTGCGCTTTGCTACAAGTCCTATTTTTTGAGTAATTCTCTGAGAGAAATCGAAATAAATAGAAACGAGATCGCTAATTACCCTTCTCGCTTATCGCTAACTAGACTCATAAGCTACACCGCAGTCGGGTAGAAGGTAGTTGTAGATTCTAACCTCAAAAGTATTGTTGACGTTATTATTAAAAATCGTGGCTATTTAGAAATAATTTTCAAACGGGATAGTGTTTACGACATAAAAACAAACCAATCTAGCTATAGTTTATTTTGGGACATGAAAAATAAAAGTCGAGTCCAGCTCCTATAGAAATTTGGCCATTCTTCTTTAACAAGTAGAAACATTTTATAAGTTGAGCGATTATTACTCTAAAACTAACTGAGCTAAGTTAGCCGTGATAACTTTCCTTTTAATTTGGCTATATGTACTATTGCCCTGAAATTTTCACATATCCAAAAGCGACCATTTAGCTGGCAGGGGGGGGGGGGACACTAGACTCTAGCAAAAATTAGCAATTTGAAAGCTTAATTTTACGCAAACGGATCCCTGAATAAAAATGGATTTCACAAAAACACATCCCACTTGTACAGGAAGTACCCTAAAAATTGTTTTTTCATGATTTTATTTTTCCACTTTGTCGGCGTGATTATATCCATGCCAAATTATAACTTTTTAGTACCTACCTACTAAGACTCTGAGCTAAGCTGCGGACGGACGGACGGACGGACATGGCGAAAGTAGGTATAAGGGTTTCTTGTTGACTACGGAACCCTAAAAAGGTATTGTAAAAAAACTGAGTTCAATAGTATAATAAAGGGTTACTGGTAACTCGACGTATTCCCGGCAGAACGTGATAGTGTGACCTTGAAATCACACTATCACGTCGTGTCGGGAATACGTCGAGAGACCAATAACCCTGTAAATGCTATCTATCAAATAGATAGCATTTACAGGGTTATGCTGCTGATGTCAAAGCCCAGCACTGGCAACTACTGAGTCAAGTTATGAATCATTCAAGACAAAGAGGAAGGAAGGAAATAAACATTCACATTTACTAGAACACAATCAGTGAATCGCAAGGCCATTCTTTTGATAACACTTTTGAAATGACAATAATACGCCCTCATATTCTTATCTCAAACAATTCGCGTAAATTGTACGCGGAATATCCTCGTGGGTAAAAATAATTTTATTTCATTCATCGTTATAAAGAGCAGTGTCCGTTTTCCTGCATATTACTCGGAAACTCATGAGCGTTTGTTCAGGAATGTTTTGTCTGGATTACTTTTAGCATACTGTCGTCTGGATGCAAATATTTTTATGAGTAACTAACTTTGTAAGCAAATTTCCTTGTGTGAAAGTTGTCAAAATTATCCCTGTTGGATAATTTTGACAAGGAAATATCGGGAAAAATAAATCCCAAAATATCCTATCGCTTTTATGCTCGCAATGTGGCGTATTTCGCACTAGTGCAGAAAAGTGCGGAAGCCGGTCCTAGCCATTTATTATATTTATTGTATTATGCTAGTTGCCCGCCAACCAAGCCGCATAAAAAATATCTGTGAGCCATTTTTCACAATTATTATTTGTTACTCAATGATAATAATATGTTTGTATAGTAATAGTGTTGGTGGTGGGTAATTGTTTTACTCCAGATTACGGTTTAAACATCCAAACATCCATCCTGTGATCTAAACATTCACCAACAACAGTTGCGTTGAGGAGTGCTTGATTAACAAACATACGAACAAACAGACTTCCGCATTTATAAGTAGGATCTTCATCGTTCAATCTTGTTTATTTTAGAAAGAAAATTATAACAGGATGATGCTGTGTGATTTGATAATGACGAAAATCAATTAGTTGGTAGTGCAAATATTGGCTCCGTGCTAACAAGAATCAGTCCCCTTACCATGACGTCTTAAAATTATCATAATAAAAAAATAAGTGCGTGTCGGACTTCGCAAATTTTGGGGTGCCGCACCATATGAGGGAAATCAATATTTTGGTATTTGTTAGTATATAAATATTATATACGTAATAATAAACGTTAACACACAAAGGAGAATGACAAAAAGTGATACCAAAAAGTCTCATGCATCAAGATCAAACTTGTATAGTATTTTTTTTTCATATTTTTTACGACATTACGCGTCATGGATTTAGTTTTTGAACCGGGAATTTAATTTAAATTATAAAAGTATAAATATTGTTTCACATACAGTTTACATGCACATCCACTTACAATTTTATAAAATAACTCCGAAACCCGGGTTTTGTTTACAAAAAGATTTTTTGTAAGAGTTAATATGATAAGTTTAGACTATAAAAAAACAAAGTTTGAAATTGATGCAGCATGGTACGAGATTCCATAGATCCATGGGCATTGTCCTTTCAAGTTCATAGGTCAATGGGAAGTTAAACAATTCTTCAGAACAAAGTTTCGTGACAGACGACGAACAGACAGACAGACGGCCACGTGAGTGACAGCAATAGGGCTCCGTTTGGACCCGTCGGGTACGAAACCGAAAAAGATAGTATTCATATAATAATAATAATAATAATTTTTATTCAGACAACCATTGATCCATTTCATATACATTTAAATTTATATTGTATACTGACCCGGTTCATATACTGACTCAATGAAAATAAAGTAAAATTGTTTTTCTGTTGTTTTTTATATTGTACTCGTACTATACAGGTATTGATACATACAGGGTGTAACGGAAAGGTGTGGTCATATTTTAGGAACTGCATCTGCCCATAGATATGAACAACTTTCTTCAAGAAAACCTGAGGAAATTCAGATTTTTTTTTTTTACCTCCCATACAAATATTGATCAGCTGATGATAACTTTGTATGGAAAGTCCAATTTTTTATTTGGGAATATTCTATTTTTCTTAGAGAAAGTTGTTCATAGCCATGGGCAGGACCGGTTCCTAAAATATGACCACACCTTTCTGTTACACCCTGTATATAACTCAGAATTTTCTCCTTCATTATTATTTCAAATCCCACTTCACACGAACGCAAAAATAAAATCTGAAGCCCACACATTTTTGGATGTCACATCCGCTATAAGTATAATTGATTTTTAACCAACTTCCAAAAGGAGGAGGTTCTCAATTTATTTGTATGTTTGTTACGCGATTTCTTCGCCCCTTGTGAATAGATTTTTAGAACACTACGCGCCGTCGACTCACGGGCCTGGTGCTGATCGGACGCCGAGTTACCCACTACTCACCGTCCGCAGGCCCGGGTCTACGGTGGCCGGAGATTGTCTCGCGACGTCCTCCGCCCAGGGCATCTCCTGCGGCGGCTGCTGCTGAGGGCGTTAGGGCGAGACTGTTGTTGCAGTATCTCCCTCACCCGTTCCGCCTCCTCTTTCGCGAGCATTACTGCTTCGCAGAAGGAGGAGACTGTTTCCCATTCCCTCTCGCTCCGTACCATGGCCTGGACCAGGGCCGGGCGCGAGAAGGTGCTACCGCCGATCGCCTCCACGAGGACACGGCGGGGCTGCGCCCAAGCGGGGCAGATCTCCACCGTGTGCTCCACCGTGTCCTAACTGTCTAACTAACACGGTTCATGAGATACAGCCTGGTGACAGACGGACAGATAGACAGACGGACGGACAGCGTAGTCTCGGAACCCCAAAAAGACTGATAGTTAAATCTTTGAAGTCCAAGGGAACAAACAAACTTTACATATACAATACCTAATCGTCTCACAGTGCGTGCCTGAAGACGGGCGTCGTCACCGAGGCAGGCCTAAAAATCGCTGGCGTGGCGATCTGGACTCGTTCCTAAACGGTTGGCCGGAGAGCGCAAGACATAAAGAGAGCTGGAAATATATGGAGGCCTTTGCCCAGCAGTGGGACGGTGTGAACTGAGAAAAAATACTACTTTTGACCACTTGACGTTTTTTGCGTCCGGTGTCTGACAGGTTAATGATTTATTACGACTTTCGTTGCGGTCTTACTCATCAACAATGTTACGACAGACTTCGATTAGCATTTCATGACGAAGCTCCATCCCGTGCCACTGTTCACAACTGTTTTAATGAGTTTAAACGTGGTCGAAGCAAACTCATTGATGATTCGCGAGAAGGACGTGCGTCTACGGCGACTAATGAAGATAACGTGAGTGCTGTGAGGCTAATGATAGAAGCTGATAGAAGAGTGAGATATCAACAGATTGGGGCAGCTTTAGGCATCGGTATGAGTCAAGTACAAAAAGTCTTACATAAACATTTAGGTGTCAGAAAGCTTTGTACTAGATGGATATCTCATAATTTGATAGAAGATCAAAAATCGTGTCGTTTGAATTGGTGCCGCTCAATGCTTGAAAAGTATGACGGAGGTGACTCGAATGTTGTTTATGACATTGTCACAGGTGATGAAAGCTGGATATATTATTACGAACCCGAAACCAAAAGACAATCTGACAATGGATGTTTCCATTCAAACCTTTGCCGACTAAAGTAAAGGGCAAAAGTCAAGCAAAAGAGATTATTGCCTCATTATTTGGACGGAAGGGTCCTTTCGTTACAATTGTCCTAGAAGATAAAAGGAGTGTTATTGCAGATTGTTATGTCAGTCAGAAGCAGGATCCTCCTCTACCACGACAATGCTCCAGCTCAGTCCACCAGAAGGACTATCGAATATTTGTTTAACGTAGGTGTAGAGTTAGTGACTCATACTCCTTACAGTCCCAACCTGGCACCTTATGACTTTTATTTATTTAAAAAAATAAAAGATAAACTTAGAGGAATTCGTTTTATGAACCCTGAAGAGAGATTGAAAAAGGCGTGGAAGAGAACTCTAAAGAAGAGTGGGCCCACTGCTTCATTCAATGGTTCCATCGCATGCGACGGTGCTTAGAAAGACACGGAGACTACTTCGAAAAGTAGTAAAAATATTAACAGGTTTCTACATCATTCCGTTTTTTCATTTTCTAAAAACTTTTAGTTTAACCCCCGTAAGATGCTGTAATGGTGGCAGCTGAAATTAAGATTGAGCCGAGTTGTATTCTTGTGTGTAGTTCAAGCTGGGCACTACAGATAATGTAACATTCTCTCAGCGACAAGTATCGTTAGAAAGTCCAAAATGTAATAAAAATAATAATAATTCACTTATTTCGGGTTTCATATCCCCGAAAACAAATAATAAAGTTAATAATACTCCCGACTGAATTTCGATTACGGTGGCCAATATCTACGTGGATTACCCAAGAACGCAGGAGATATTATAGTGCATAAGCGTGTGCATAAACACAGGTGAACTCTGTTCCTTTAATTTCATACTCCGATGGGACGGCCATCCGACACAACCGGGGAGAGATCAGGCACAAGACCAACGTCTTCTCGTACTTTCTGAGATGTCACACATGTCACTTGATCAATCTCAAACATTTTGGCATTTCGACAGCAATCGCTATTGCTAACAGGATGTAGTGACGTAACTTGTGAGTTTGGTCACCAGCTAGGCCGGTAGTTGAATCAACTACACTCCGGATTTAAAAAATATTCAATCGCATCAAAATTACAGAAAAAATATTCCCAGGATCGTAAGCTGACCCGGGTCCCACCCTCACAACAGCCTCAGGGACATAAAAATATTGCTACACTTACTGTTCACTTCTACCCAGCTCTTCGGGGAATACAAACCCGACCGTGTGTCCAATTTCCTTCAGCAAACAATACACGGCCCAAAATAAAAACCTTCATCTTTTTCGCTCGACATACCTTTTTGAATACACGTGATTTTGTATTTTGAGAGATATCCATGCAAGGCGTCACTTTGCAAACGTCTTATACCTTGGGAATAGAGAGAAAATGGGGCATTTCTCACTATAATAAAATTAAACAAGGTACTAGCGACCCACGCCTGCTTCAAACGGTTTTTAGTAGTTTTTAAAACTTCGAGAGATTTTTTTTTAGGTGTGGGAAATATGGAGGTCGTTTGAAATACGATCCTTGTCATCGGACAGGCTGGTCGGTAAAATATACTTTTAAAGAGTGATGGCTAAAATTAGAATAGGTTTTAATTTTTTTTTCTTCGCCCTTTTTTGGGCAGGCTAAGGCCATAAACCATGCCGCCTCGTATTTAGTAGTGTATTTTTACTTTTATTTCCATTAGGATGCAGATGTAACACATTCTAATGTTTTTTGCGGTTTTTGGCAACAAGTGTGTCAAGTCAGCCTGCTCGGAAAACTTCGCTGAGGTAGTCAATACTACATTAAATTCTCAGCTCCGTTTTACCGAGATCGCGCCTGTTTCAATGATTCCATATATTTTCCAGTTGCGTAGACACTTGAGACACAAAACTACACCATTATTACATCACAATATCCACTAGGAATCAATACACGAATTAAAACAGCCACTGAACTGCACTCGAGAAAATCCCGCCAAAAACTCCGAATAGGTTTTAAAATATAAATAAGATGTTTTTTCTTTTGTTTTAATAGTTGTCTACTACGAGCCATCGTGAGAAAAGGATTAATTTTTAATCTACTTCATAAAAGTAGGATGTTCTATGTTCGACTGTATGTATTTGTTAGCATTCACAATAATCGACTGTTTAATTTTATTATGTTGCAACACTTATTTTTATGTGGCAACCTATAGATCAATTTTAAAAATAAAAGAGCGCGAGCCGGCTAGTTTTGGGCTTATTCATGCAGAGCTACAGACGACAAAGGAGGACTCGAGTCACATTTCAAAGTTATGATATATCCATAAATTGATTTAAAGAAGTATCTACAGGTGTTTTCTTTCAAGTCAGAAGTATGCTCAAGTGTATCCACGTGCCTGATGTTGGGTTTCCTGGACATAGGACATTTTGAGGTCAGAGATCCATGCATTACTTCTATCAGTGATTTTATGACAAACAGTTTAATGTTTAAACAGTGCCTGTTTGCAATTGCAAACAAGATCTAAACGTTTAAAACAGTAACGGTTCTGTGAATTTATTTGGAAATAGATAGTAGTAGATACCTACCTAAGGGTATCAATTTGTGGGCAGCTTGTTTATTTCTGTTAAGAAGTATTCAATCAAAAATTTTTAAGTGTATTTAGAAATACCTACAAGCGAACAAAAAAAAATGTATTTAACATTACCGTTCAATTTTATAGCATAGTTGCTGATTGAGACGGTTATATTATTTGAATATCGTGTACGTGTCTGTGCAGTGCTTTCTATTCTCTATATCACTGTGCATATTTAATAGGTACTATATTATTGTGTAGATTTTTTGTTGCTATATCTAAATCATTTTTACCTTATTTTGAACCACTTGAAATCGTTTAGCGTGCTGAAAATGGGCCATTCTAAGCGAAGGCGGCGTGACTGAAGTAGCGATAGTTTGTTTAAGGATGAGTTCTAATGATAGAGATGATCACCACCGTAGGTCAGGACAAAATAGTAAAAAGTGACCTGATAAAAAGCGTAGTAGTAGTCGTAGATATAGTAAGAGAAGTAGGAGACATGAGCGTTCTAAACATCGTGAACTAAGAACTTCTCGAAATAGGGCTGATCGTGAGTCTACGAAAACCTCACCTTTAATTTCCTCAACACGATTACGTGAAGTAACTGACCAGACTACTCCTGATTTGTACCATCTGCCATTAGGGCGCTATTAACTGTCAATGACCTAGAGTGGTTGGCTTGCGTGTTCTGCGCTGGGCTCGCGTAGCGCGTCGTGCGTCCGCCCAATGATAGGACTCGCCCATCGAGGAGCGCTGTCCGAATTTTGACGCATTATTAATTTATTACACATAGAACAACAGGTATTAAACTGAAGCACTTACGATTAAATTATAAATAATTAAATGATCTTTAAAATGGTGAAAGATTCATAGAAATACGCTTTATAGTTTTGACGTGATTCTCAATTTTTTATCCGCGTTAGACGTAACTTTATAAATTAATTACACTATGTTATAAAATATAATTTCAAATATTCTCAGATCAAATTACGACAGAAATTGTCTAGAGTAACATATATTTTTTCAAAGAAATAAGACGAAGAAGAAGTTAGTCGTTTAGACGTGATGTTCAATTAAAAACCATTAAAAGTCTTAAAGCTGCGCCTTAACTACGAACAATTGCATCGGTAACTCTGCACTGCTGGCAGCTTCCAACTTTTGGGCCCAAACATCTTTCCTGTTGTATTTAGTGTGGTACCTGAATTTGACCCGAGCGATAATAGTCAAACCATAGAAAATTGGATCAACAAGATTAGTGAATGTGCACAGATTTACTCGTGGAGTGATCGTCAAATATGTCACTATGCACTTCCGAAATTAAGTGGTTTGGCCAGGAAATGGTACCAGGGTTTACCCTCAGTGATTTTTAATTGGAACGAGTGGATTCAAAAATTAAAACACGCTTTTCCTTCTAACAAAAATTATGGAGATCTGCTGTCGTTAATGTTAAAGATTAGATGCAAGTTTGGTCAGTCCTTAGAACATTATACTATTATGACAAAATGTCTCATACAGGGTACTAATGATAAATGCGTCAAAATGGGAGCTGGAGCTGGAGAATCCTGAATTACTTGTGTACAGTGTCCCAACATGACAATTCCAACTTTCGTAACCAAAATAATACGCCAGCGAATAATCCCAAAAAGATATCCAATGAACAAACAAAATCCAACACAAAAAAAAATCAATATAAGACATAGGTCAGTTTAAAATGTAATATGTGAAAGAAACGCTAATAATAGTGACAATTCAATTAAAACTAATGATAGCGATTATGTCAAGAAATGATTAATAAATAAGGGAACTTTATTCTCTATAATATATTAATAAGTGAAGCAAAAACTTTGTACTTCTTTTTACTAAAATTACGCGGACGGAGAAGTATGAAATTTGGCACAGTTAAAAAAAATCATTACACACACTACCATACGTTTGACACATATTTGTAAATACTCTTTTGTTTATGGTTCAGTCATGTCATGTCATGTTTATGGTCTCTCTTAATAGAACTTTAGTAACGTTCAAACTAGAAATTTTAAATTAATTTCGATCACCGGACACCACTAGTTATATATTATACTGGAGTTAGGTAAACCTAATGTAGCGAAAATTAAAAGTTCGCTAACAGATAAACTAGTAGCATACGATTCATGTAGCATAATTATCATACAGTAAGAGTGACCCCCAAATAATTAGAGAATGGTATAATTTGCGAAAAATTCAATCAAAACTACTCTGTTAGCAAAACCCCTAATTTATAGATAGATAAATAAGTAAATAAAAAAGAGTTGTTAAGTAACAATTATTACAAAACAATATTCTCTAGTGCTCAGCACTAAATGCATTAAAAAGTAGCTACTGCACCTGTTTTGGCATTATTTGACCCTGCAGCCGAGTTTGAAATTCACACGTACGCCAGTTAAATTGATATTTAAGAGCAATCGTACAGCAACAAGAAGATAATGTTGTTAGTAGTTCCAAAATCAGAGAGATGACAAATCGTTCGTATGTATCGATGTTTATTTAAAATATTAAAACTAATATTTAATCTAAACCCAAAAAAAAAAATAATGAACCGTTCGATACGCTTTATACTGAAACCCGTTTTATTATTATAGGTGAAAAGGAAATTTTATATATAATTTAGAGATCGTTTATTTATACTTTCACAAAAGAACAATGCCACCTTTTCATACATTTAAAAACCTACTATTGAAAGTTTATGTATAGTTAAAAGGTATGGTAGAAAGACTTTCTGTAAGATTAGAAAATAATGTCATATATTTCTAATTAATATATATTATAGAAAGACTAATAAAGAAATACTAACTGATTAAATGAAACGTAAAATAACGTATAAAACTCGGAAACCGAGTTGAATAAAGCCATGTAGCAGTGTGTTAGTGTGTAACATGAAACGTCGTAAAAAAGAATAATTGGGATGCGTTCAAAACATGGTAATACGAGTACGTTCACCCTTGACGTAGAATAAGCGTATAGAAAAATAAAAAAAAATATGGTTTTTCTGCGTTTCTTATAACGTTGTGATAAGCGTAATCAATGTACAATTAAATTAAGTGAATTTTAAGATATATTTCTTTTTTATAAATAGTCAGGTGAAATATGTGCATTCTTCTTTATTTACATCAAACCAGTTGAAAATGTTAAAAGTAGTACTAATGTTCAGGTTTTATGGAATATTTCTCGCTATTTGAAGTGCCATTTGATGGGATTTGTATCTAACTCAAATATATTTGAATAAAATGGTGAAAAAGAATATCTTCTAGTCGTACCTACTCCCTTATATTGTGATGAACTCAGATCGGATACAAACTCGCGGATTCAATATGGTCGACGAGTTCTGCAGAACGAGCGTTTTGATATGTCGCCAATAAGAAAAAGATATTCGTTTAGATCCTGGATATGGTTGTTAATTAATACCAAAATGTGTAGGACTGCATAGAATTTCTTAAATTATGGGCCACAATTGCTACCAAATACGAAAAGACTCCTATAACCAGGAAATAAGGTTGCAAACCATATAGATCAGTTTATGCCGTTGACAAGCAAGTTACACCCTTGGCTGGTTTTTAACCATAATGTGATGTCGAGTGATTCAGAATAGGGAGGTCAACAGAATTTTTATCATAGTAGAATAGAGAGAGAGAATAAATAAGAGAATAGAAAAGAGAGAAGGGAGATTTGCAGTGAATGTAAGAATTATGATTTGTTTATTATTTGGATGGTCCTAATACCTGATTATTATTTTATTAAAATGAAATGAAATAAACTTATACTTAAAAGTTACTTTGTTTACTAAGAGAATTCTATATTGTTGATGATTATTTAATGCGATAATGAGTTGTATCTTACGTAGTTACACATAATATTATTGGATGTTTATTTGAGAATGAAACCAAGTGACCTAACTTGTGGTAAATACATAAAGATATAGTGAATTGTAGCAAGTTAATAGGGAAAGTAATGATGATGATGATAAGCCTAAAGATTAGTGAAAATGAAAACGAGTTAAGAAGACTGATTATTATATATCACCAAATGTTTATTTAAGAATAAAGTGAAGGGCCCTAAGTTGTGACATATAGATAAATAGTGAAATATAGAAAGTAGATAGGGATAATAATGATAATAATGATGATGTGATGATAAGCTTAAAGATTAGTGAAAATAAAAAAGAGTTAAGAAGAGTGATTATAATTTATCACTCAAAGGTTTATTTGAGAATAAAGTGAAGTGCCCTAACTTGCGGCAAATACATTAATAGTGAAATATAGAAAGTAAACAAGGATGATAATGATAATACTGATGATGTGATGATAAGTTTAAAGATTAGTGAAAGTGAGAAAGAGTTAAGAAGATTGATTATTATATATCACCAAATGTTTATGAGAATAAAGTGAAGTGCCCTAACTTGTGGCAAATACATTAATTGGATGATAATGAATATGATAAATGATGTCAGAAATGATAAGTGAGTCGATGCAAGTGAGGTTGCTTGTATTCGATGTTTAGTGATAGAGTGAGTCGAAGCAAGTTAGATTGCTTGTATTCGATGATTAGTGATAAGAGTGAGGTGCTAAAAGTGAGTACTTGTAGTCAATATTATTTATAAAAGTGAGTCGCTACAGATGAGTACTTGAAGTCGATGTGATTAATAAGAGTGAGTCGCTACAAGTGAGAGTGCTTGTAGTCGATCTTTGTTATAAGAGTGAGTCGCTACAAGTGAGAGTGCTTTTAGTCGATGTTAGTTATAAGAGTGAGTCGCTACAAGTGAGAGTGCTTGTAGTCGATGTTAGTTATAAGAGCGAGTCGCTACAAGTGAGAGTGCTTGTAGTCGATGTTAGTTATAAGAGTGAGTCGCTACAAGTGAGAGTGCTTGTAGTCGATGTTAGTTATAAGAGTGAGTCACTACAAGTGAGAGTGCTTGTAGTCGATGTTAGTTATAAGAGTGAGTCGCTACAAGTGAGAGTGCTTGTAGTCGATGTATGAAATTGAGAGAGAATATTTTAATGTGTGTAATATTGTTTTACTCATTGTTAAACGCGAGGTCGCGTTTGTCGTCAGGATTAGCCGAATGTTAGCATTCACAATAATCGACTGTTTAATTTTATTATGTTGCAACACTTATTTTTATGTGGCAACCTATAGATCAATTTTAAAAATAAAAGAGCGCGAGCCGGCTAGTTTTGGGCTTATTCATGCAGAGCTACAGACGACAAAGGAGGACTCGAGTCACATTTCAAAGTTATGATATATCCATAAATTGATTTAAAGAAGTATCTACAGGTGTTTTCTTTCATATTTGTTAATGTGTACACACATTAAAAAATACATTTACCACATACACCTTTACCACATACACATTCACCGATTTCTCTGTCAGTTGTGGACCGATTTTTAAAATTCTTTTTTATGCGAAACAATTTCCGTTTAAATGTTTTGTATTCTCCTGAAGTTGTTCTATATAAATTTTATCGAAATTGATTAACTAACGGCTTTTTGAAAAAATCAGTAAAAACCAAAAATATGCACACACGGATGAAGTTTTGGTTTCCTCCAATTATATTGGGGTTATCAAATTCAAATTGGGGTTATCAATTCAGGCATAACTTTAATATTTAGTATTAGTTTTGAGGTGCGACAACTAAAAGGTGAAAAATAGTTTTTTTTTAAAATATAACCGACTTCCATAAAAGAAAATAGGTACACTAAAAATTTAAAAATATCTATTATTTCGGAAGTCGGTGTCAAAATAACGAGTAAACAAAATGCAAACACCTTTTTTAAGAGGTTATGGTAGGGTGGCTGATCAGATCTCAAAAATGATTTCACTGATACAAAGCTGCTCTACCGCGTAGTGTCATAGTGTACTCTTTTAACGGGTTTTAAATTTAAATTCTCCATAGATTTTTTTTTAAGTAAGAACCTGCTAATTCGTGTGAACTAATACGGTTACCTTTTTTATAAATTAAGCACATTTTTCCAGTACCTACGGGGTAGGCCTCGTGAGCAAAACCGCGGGCAAAAAGATACATAGTTGAGAATAAAGAGAAAATGAGTCAAGAATAAAATTATGCAAGGTATACGGCAACTTATAATGAGAAGGTCGGGATTGTGAACTTCGATCCTTATTGGCTTTATCGTCCGAACGCAATTCTTTATTCATTCATGCTCTTTGATCTGTCCTTTTTGTTAAAATGTTGTAAAGTGATAAAATAAAAGCTCTTTCATTTTGTTGTGTTCGCTTAGTATCTATGGAGATACTGGAGAAATTCATTGTTGTGTTAATTGAGGTTTTGGATAGTCTTATTGGGGACGCTTGTTACCTTGGTTGTTGCTTGCTTGTTGTCTTTATTATGTTAGTGTACATATTAATACACTAACATAATAAAGAGGAAATATTTGTACTGGACCATTTTAAACCATTTTTAACCGACTTTCGAAAAAGGAGGAGGTTCTATTTTCGACTGTATATATATGTACGCTTTTTTTTTTACAGAATTAACACTGGATGGATGAAATGGCGGCAGGTCACCGGGAGAAAGTTGGCTTGAAAATCAGCAGAACCAAAACTGAATACATGTTCTGCGATTTCGGCGGTCTCTCCAGTTCTGAAGCTATAGTGCTAGATGGCGCGCTTCTCCCAGTTTGCTCTGGTTTTCGGTATCTCGGTTCACTCGTGCAAAGCGATGGCGAAATAGATCGGACTGTTAAGCACAGAATTAACATTGGATGGATGAAATGGCGGCAGGTCACCGGGACTATCTGTGACTCCCACATCCCCCTTAAACTTAAGGGGAAGATTTATAAAACAATGGTCAGACCTGCTGTCTTGTATGGTTCAGAATGTTGGGACACAAAAGGGATGAATGAAAAGCAATTGCATGTAGCTGAGATGAAAATGCTAAGAGCGATGTGTGGTGTTACGCGTATGGATAGAATTAGGAATGAGTATATAAGAGGAAGTCTGAAAGTGGCACCGCTGACTGAAAAGTTGTGTGGAAATCGGTTGTCGTGGTATGGGCATGTGATGCGGAGGAATGAAGAAAATGTCGTGAGGAAAGTCTTGTGTATGGATGTGGATGGCTATAAGAGTAGGGGAAGGCCAAAGAAACGATGGTTGGACTGTGTGAAAGAGGATATGGGTAAAAAGGGGGTGACTACAGAGATGACGACTAATAGAGGAGTATGGAAGAAAAAGACATGTTGCGCCGACCCCAAATAAATTGGGATAAGGGCAGGAGAATGATGATGTGTGCCGATTTTTCCGTCAGTTATGGACCGATTTTCAAAATTCATTTTTTATTTGAAAGAATATACTCCCGAGGTGGTCCCATATAATTTTTATCGAAATTGAAAAAACGAAAAATACGTATAGCTCGATGTTGAATAATGATGTCGAATGTTTAAATTGCAGGTTACATGTTATTGGGGTTTTTAGTTCTGGGGTATAACAACTAAAAAGTGAAAAATAAAAAACTTTTATACATAAAAAAAAACAACCGACTTCCAAAAAAAAAATACACTAAAACTTAAAAAATAACTTTAATTTCGGAAGTCGGTGTCAAATAACGAAGAAGTAAAATACAAACACCGACTTACGAAATTAAAGTTATTTTTAAATTTTTAGTGTATTTTTTTTAGGGAAGTCAGTTGTTTCTCCAATATAAAGCTAAATTATCAGCGAGTAACATAGCCTACTTTTTAATAGGAAAAATAATAGGCCACGAGAGCGAAGTCGCGGCCAAAGTGCTAGTTTGTAATAAAATATCTTAGGGCCCTCAAGTTGGACCGATGACCTGCTGAAGGTCACGGGAATCTGCTGGATGCCAGAAGAACTGTCTGGTTGGTGTGGCGACACTTTGGTTAGACCTACATATGTTCAGCCAGGGCCTGCAGTCTCGACATTGATAGCGATCGCTACGTCCTAACGATTGGTCGCTACGTCGGAAAAATAACTGACTTTCTTGAAATATGTACAGAGACGGCGTAAATTTTAACTTGCAAGTGTTGTAAATAGTGCTTGCAAATTAAAATTTACGCCGTCTCTGTTGCCTATATATTGGTCGCTACGTCGGAAAAATAATTGATTTTCTGGAAATATGTACAGAGACCAGCAGATCAGTTGATCAGTTTTCATGAAAAATAGTGCTCGCAAGTTAAAAATTACGCCATCTCTGCAGATATTTCATGAAAATCAATTATTTTTCCGACGTAGCGATCAATCGTTAGGACGTAGCGAACGCTATCAATGTCGAGACTGCAGGGCCTGGATGTCTTACGGCTAAAATTATGATGATCTCTATCTCTCTTCGAATTATGGGAAAATGTTCAAAAACACCTTTAAAAAATATCGGGTGGTTAATTGTTGCAAATTGGTCATATCAAATTGTTTATTTTTGCAGAAAACACTGTTACAATGGTGATAATAAATGTACATGTTTCAAGTGATTCGGACGGAAGTAAGGCATGAAATATATAAAATTAGAGATGGGTAAAATATTTTAAGATCTTAATTTTAAAGTCACACTATGATATATATATTTCTTAGTAAAATTTACGTAATAATAAAAATTACCTCTAAATTTCAAATTCATAGGTCAACGGGGAGGGGAGGATTTGCCTAGAGACGTGGATAAATTTGAAAGAGAGTCACCGTGGCCCTTGGCACAGGCAACTGAAGGAACAAAGGTGGGTTTTAGTCAGCAAGAGTCTGACACGCGCTCCTGCTCTACCCAGAGCGGAAGAAGTCATTTGTTGATATCATACGCCTCAAAAAAAAAAAACATAGTAATAAAATTTTGTGACAGACGACGGACATACGAACACGTGAGTGACAGCAATAGGGCTCCGTTTGAATCCTTCGGGTACGGAACCCTAAAAGATAAAATGCATCAAAGTTCAGGAGTGGAGGCTTGTTACGTCACCTGTATAGGTAAAAAGTGGTACATTTTTACGTAGGTGTGACGGTACGTTACGCGAAATCTCAATGCACTGTATCGTCTTCATTTTTTGGGTTCCGTACCCAAAGGGTAACCCAACGGGACCCTATTACTAAGACTCCGCTGTCCGTCTGTCTGTCAGCGGGCTGTATCTCACGATTCGCTACACAAGTAAAATTTTCATCAAATGTGTATTTCTGTTGCCGCTTTATCAACAAATAATAAAAATAAAATGTTAATACTAATTATAAAATATTTTAATTAAATTTATTATTTGTTGTGTAATTTTATTTATTATTTGTTGTGTATTTTATCTTGTTATTTGTTGTGTAATTTAATCTATTATTTCATTTATAATTTATTAGGTATTGTTATAGCGGCTATAGAAATAAAAGCTGTGTGAAATTTTCAACTGTCTACCTATTATGGATCATGAGATACAGCCCAATTAAAAAACCCCTTTTTTAGTTTATGGTACGGAACTCTTCGTGTGCGACTCCGACTCACACCTGGCCGGATTTTTTGTTTACGTTACAAAAAAAAATACGTGTCCAATTAATTTTGATAATCTAACTGGTACTTTTTTTAATCATCTACCCTAGTCCAAGGAATCCTGAGCGAACTAAAACAGCTAAATTAATATAAACCCTATCCCGAGATAGAAACTTGAATCCTGAAAGCTAAGCAAATCCTTGTAACCTTGTTACAGTTAGTGTAATCTTTAGTTAGTTAAGATAACAGTATCAACTAGTGTATAACAAATAAGGAGTCTAAGTACAGAGACTTTGTTTAGAAATTAGTGAAGATCTTAGTGGGAGAGGTCGTACGGCGAAGTACTCGTATATACCACTATTATACAACACTAGCACTTAACCCGCAACTTCTGCCAAATGGATTTCGAAAATAAAGCATATAATAAATATAATTTATAGCCTATATATAGCACCCGCAAGTAATGTAGCTTTCTACTGGTGAAAGAATTTTCAAAATCGGTTCAGTATTTTCAGAGATTACTTCAAACTTACAAACTTTACCTCTTTTTAACCGACTTTCGAAAAAGGAGGAGGTTCTATGTTCGACTGTATGTATGTTTTTTTTTTTTTTTTTTATGTATGTCCGCGCATTTCTCCGTCAGATGTGGACCGATTTTCAAAATTCTTTTTTTATCTGAAAGAATATACTCTCGAGATGGTCCCATATAAATTTTATCGAAATTGCTTTAGCGCTTTTTGAGAAACTGAACAAAAACGAAAAATACGATATCTCGATGGCGTTTTGGTGTTCTCCAAATGTTTAAATTCCACGTTCCACGTTATTGGGGTTTTTCAACTAAAAAGCGAAAAATAAAAACTTTTTTACAAAAAAAAAACAACCGACTTCCAAAAGAGATACACTAAAAATTAAAAAATAACTTTAATTTCGGAAGTCGGTGTCAAATATCGAAGAAATAAAATACAAACACCGACGTTTTTTTTTTTATAAAAAAGTTTTTATTATTATTAGAGTAGATAATCAGCCTTATAATGTTCCCACAGCTGGGACTCAGGCTTCCTCTCTAGGAGAATGATGGAATGGGCCGTAATCCACCACGCAGCGCGGGTCCAGGGAATTTTTGGTTCTAGGACATGCCGTTTTGAGACCGTTATGAGAGCAGTGGTGATGAAATAAATTACACACTGTAAGCAGCTGCCTTGGTTTGCACCCAAGGGAGAAGGGGCTGCGATTCTCCATACAAATATATTCCCCTGTTTTCTTCCTGAATAATGCATCTAGAGCAATACTTTTTTTTTATAAAGTCAAGGTCTGCTGTAGACACGTCCCTGTCATTTCCTTTTTTTCAGCAACTAATAAGTAAAGAAATTGTGACCCTCCAAAAATCCCAAAAAATGGCTCATTTTTACCGCCGTGATAAGAGGACTACCAGACAAAGTCGAAGAGTTTTCAACATAAAACATTTAATAGGAAACTAGAAATACTCTTTCTTAAAAATTTTTGTGCCAAAAACAATTGAATTGAGCCGATTCGTTTTCGTGGAGAAAAAAGGGGAATACGAAACGTCGATTTCGTCAAACATTTTGTGATAAAATTGGACTGAGCTACAGCTGTCTCTATCGCACTTTACAGGGGCAGGCTTGAGGCAGCACGACGGCAATAGTTTCTTCAAATACCTATTTTTCAAATTCCTCACTGGCCCTGTTCTCTCTTAAGACGGGGCCGTTACCATTAGGCCACCACTGCTCCAGAATGAAGAAGGAGATGAAGTAAGGATCATAAATCCTTACTTCATAGGATCATACACTTGTATTTTCCAGTTACTGGGTTGTGGGTCGTCGATAAATTCGAAACAGAGTTACTGGGCACTTGAGCAAGGCAGGAACAGGGGTGGATTTTAGTCAGTGTAAGTCTGACACCGCTCCACCACAAATGATAAATGATTATATTTTTAACCGACTTCGAAAAAGGAGGAGGTTCTATGTTCGACGGTATGTATGTATATATATATATATGTTTATGTATGTCCGCCGATTTCACTGTGAATTGTGAACCGATTTTCAAAATTCTTTTTTTATGTGAAATAATATACTCCCGAGGTGGTATACATTTTTTGGAAATTGCTTCTGCACTTTTTGAAAAACTGAGCAAAAACGGAAAAATATGTACCTACACCTAGATGACGTTTTGGTTTGCTCCAATTACGAGTTTGTTTAAATTCCACGTTCCATGTTGTTGGGGTCTTGAGTTCTGGGGACAACTAAAAAGTGAAAAAAAAAAAACTTTTTGACAAAAAAAACAACCGACTTCCAAAAAAGAAAAACACTAAAAATTAAAAAATAACTTTAATTTCGGAAGTCGGTGTCAAATAACGAAGAAACAAGACTAGAAACACCGACTTCCGAAATTAAAGTTATTTTTTAATTTTTAGTGTATTTTCTTTTTTGGATTACGGTTGTTTTTTTTTTTGTAAAAAAGTTTTTTTTGTAAGTAGGTTTTAACAACACTTTTACTCGTTTTAGCTAGATGAGGCCGGTGTTTCTTAGCTGACTACCCTGAGAAGTAGCACCGAAACAAACCCAGAGGTCAAAGTCTCTTTTAAAGTGATCATCCATTCAAAATGTACTGGTCAAATCATATGAGATCCATGTACGTTTATATCTGAGACGTTTAGACCTGTGTCCAGACAGTGCAAGCATTTGTCAGTTATCATGAAGCTCAACTCAGAACTTTGAGGGGCTCAACGAACCGACGAACAATATCAAAGTAAGGACATTTGGGTTTTTTTTTTTTTTTTTTTTGGGGGGTGGGAAATCATCCAATGACTTCTTCCGCTCTGGGGTGGAGCGGAAGGGTGTGTCAGACTTTTACTGACTAAAACCCACCCCTGTTCCTCCCTGCCTCGAGTGCCCGGGGGCGAGGTAACTCTTTCGAATTTATCCTCCACCCCCGGGCAGGCACCGGCCTTGGCAGGCCCCTACGCTTGGCTGACAACTCTTTGAGGCGCGCGTGGAACACTACGCGCCGTCGACTCTCGGGCCTGGTGCTGATCGGGCGGCGAGTTACCCGCTACTCGCCGTCCGCAGGCCCGGGTCTACGGTGGCCGGAGATCGTCTCGCGGCCCCTGGCGTCTCCTGCGGCGGTCGCGGCTGGGGGCGCTAGGGCGACTCGGCCGTTGCTGAGCCTCCCTAACGTGTGCCGCCTCCCTCTTCGCGAGCATTACTGCTTCGCAGAAGGAGGAGACGGCCTCCCATTCCCTCTCGCTCCGTACCATGGCCTGAACCAGGGCACGGCGCGAGAGGTCGCTGTCGCCTATCGCATCCACGAGGACACGGCGGTGCTCTGCCCAAGCGGGGCAAACCTCCACCGTATGCTCCACCGTGTCCTCTGGGCGATCCTCGCAGTGGAAACACTCAGGGGTCACCTCCGCCCTGATCCGACACAGGTACCTCCCGAAACAGCCGTGTCCGGTGAGCACCTGCGTCAGGCGGAAGGTGAGGGCGCCGTGACGCCTCTCCAGCCACTCCTCAAAGAGGGGCACTACCGCCTCGATGGTGGCGTGCCCAGCGCTGGGTTGCGACAGTCGCTCTCTCCATGTCACCATGAGATCCTGCCGGAGCTCTGTCCGCCGAGCCGCGAGTTGTCGCGGCAGCGGAGTTTCGCCCCGGCGTTTAGCCTCCTCGCGCCACTCGTACAGGTGCGCGAGGATTTTTGCCTCCAGATCCCACGGTGACAGTCCGGCAAGGAGGCTCGCCGCCTCACGGGAGATCGTGCGGTATCCGCGGATGATACGGATCGCCATGACCCTCTGGGACGCGTTCATCAGGCGAGCTGATCGCTGCCTCAACGAACGCGCCCACACCGGTGCCCCGTAGAGGGCCATGGACCGCACGATCCCCGCGTAGAGCCTCCGGCAGGAGGCATTTGGCCCCCTCAGATTGGGTAGGAGCCGCTTCAAGGCGGCCCCGGCCCTGTCCAATCTGGGAGCCAAACGTCGAAAATGTTCGACAAAGTTCCACCGGCTGTCGAGGACGAGTCCCAGGTACTTCATCGTACCCTCGACGCCGATGCGAACCCCTCCTACCGTGATCTGGGAACCCGCAGGTGGCGCGTTCCGACGACCATGAAAACACATGGCCTCGGACTTGTGCAATGCCACCTCGAGTCCCAGTTGCCGGATCCTCTCTATGACTGTCGCAACCCCGCGTGTCATAAGTTCGGCCGCCGCCTCGTGCGACCTCCCCTGCGCTAAGACCAGCGTGTCGTCAGCGTAGCACACTACGCTGACGCCAGCGGGGAGGTCGGCGCGCAGCACCCAGTCGTATCCGATGTTCCACAAGGGCGGCCCCAGGACCGATCCCTGTGGAACACCGCACGACATCTCTCGCCGGTTCCATACTCCCTGATGACCGGGGTAGATGACGGCTCTGTCCGTCAGATACGCCTCGACTACGCGACGGAGGTAGGGCGGCACCCGGTGATACCGGAGTGCCTCCACTATACAACTCCAGGGCAGGGTGTTGAAGGCATTGGCGATGTCCAGAGACACCGCCAAGACGACCCTACCCCGGGCCACTGCATCCCCCGTCGTGAGGGCTCTTACGCGCATGACTGCGTCCACCGTGGAGCGCCCCCTGCGGAAGCCGTACTGGCTCTCCGCCAGGTCCGGCCCCACCCGCACCAGCTGCCCGACGAGGCGGTCTGCAATTACTCTTTCAAAGAGCTTGCCCACCTCGTCGAGCAGCACAATGGGCCGGTAAGCGGACGGAGAGTCCGCAGGGCGCCCCACCTTCTTGATCAGGACCAGCTTCCCCGTCTTCCACCGACGTGGAAACTGGCCCCTCTCTAAGCATGCGCTTAAAAGCCCTCTGAGTCGAGGCCCGAGAGCCTCTTGCAAGGCCAGGACCCAGGCTTTCCCATGAAAGCCATCGGGTCCTGGGGCGGTGTTTTTGGCATTCAGCCTACGCACCGCCGCTCTCAGCTCTACCTCGGTCACCTCGGGAGCATCGTCGTCGTCGTCGTCGTCCTGGTCCGCGTCAGATACCGCAGGAGACGGAGCCATAGGCGGAGGAGTATGTTCCCCTCGCGAGGGGAACAGAGCGCTCACCACGCCCTCCACGATCTGTGGCCGGAGACTCTGCGTCAGTGGGGGGGCCCATGGGCGGAGTTTCCCCCGCACCGCTAGATACGGGCGCCCCCATGGGTCTCTGTTCAGAGTCTCCAGCGACTCCTCGCGGGCCGATCTCTTGGCCCGCAAGATCTCCGTTCGGAGGGCGGTCCTCGCAGCTCTGTACCCCTCGTATAGCTCCGCCTCGACGGCTTCCGTTTCCGGCGTGCGGTTACGGAGCCGTCTGCGGTACCTGGTGTACCGGCGTCGCGCGGTAATACACCCTTGGCGTAAAGCCGTAAGCGCCGGCGACCACCAGTACACCTGTCGCCGAGCAGAAGGCTGGACCCGGGGCATTGCCACGTCACATATCTCGGACATGGCCTCCTGGAACCACTCTGCCTCGTCGTCTATGTCGGCAGGCCTGTTCGGTGATGTCACCCAGGCCTGCACGATCGAGGCCTCCAGGAGTAGCTCCCGGTCCATCTGCTTCAGCGACCAACGCGGACCGCTCGGGGTCTGTCGGACCGGCGGCACGCTGGAGGTCTGGGCGGAAACGTCAAACCGGATGTACCGATGATCGGAAGACGTCTCCACCTCCTCCAGAACGCGCCAGTCAAGTACGCGCGGTGACAGAGCGGGGCTGGCGAACGAGAGGTCCACCACCGATTCGCCCTGCCACCGCACGCACGTGGGGACAGAACCCCGGTTCAGGACGACCAGGCCTGTCTCCAGAGCCCAGTCCTCCACCATCCTGCCCCTTGCGTCCGTGAACCGGGAACCCCAAGCCAAGTTCTTGGCATTGAAGTCCCCGAGAACGAGCGCAGGGAGGGAACGGTATCCGACGACGACGTCTCTCAACTCCGCGAGGGAGTTGTGGAACTCGGCGAGAGTTCGGTTCGGGGAGAAGTACACCCCTACCACTACTATCTCCCCGAACCGTGCTGCCACGCAACCCCGACCCCTCTTGACCTCCTCGAGGGTCGGGGTACCGGCGGCGGCCGACGAAATGATGGTCACCGAGCCGTCCAGGTCCTCCACCCAGTCATCCCTGGGCGGGACATAGTACGGCTCGGGGACCACGGCGATGTTAATCGACCACTGCGCCATGCTCTGGAACAACAGGTCCTGAGCATCGGCGCAGTGGTTGATGTTCGCCTGGAGGAGGCGTAATGGGGCCGTTATTGGCATTCCATTACAGCCTCCTCCTCCCCAGCCCTCTGCGAGGGTCCAGCCACCGCGATGTTTGCGGTGGCGACGACGGCTGTGGGGGCAGCGTCGGCGGAAGCGGCGACGGCGGCGGTTGCGACGGTGGCGGTGGTGGTGGTGGTGGTGGAGGGCCTGCCCCTGGCCCTGGTCTTGGCGGGTGGGGCGCAGGTCCTGCTCCCAGCCCGGTGATCGGCCGGCTTGCCAGCTGCCGCACATGCTGCGCAGTGCGGCGCGGCCTCACAGGAGCCGGCCTTGTGACCGGGCCGACCACAGCGGAAGCAGCTGTTCCCTCTGTCCACCTCCGAGGTGCACCTCGCTGCCACGTGGTCGCCCACATGGCAGCGGAAGCACCTCAGAGGTCTGGGTTCCAGCAGCTTCACCTGCGCAGACACCCAGCCCACCAAGAGCCTTCGGCCCTTCCCAGTGATTTGGCTCGCCGCCGACACGGGGCAGCTCACCGTTACGGTGAGAAGCCCCGCGCGATCAGGACGGAGAGTGCCTACCCTCACCTGCTCGGCAGGGCACCCTCCAGTCCTGGCGACGGCGGCCTTCACCTCCGCCTCCGTCACAGAGTCGTCCAGGCCCATAATGCGCATGTCTGCGCTCTTGGTGGGCCTGGACACTCGAGCCTCGTCGACCAGCAACGCCCTGATCTTTTCAGCCAGGGCGTCAGCAGCTGGGCCGCTGGAGGCGCCGGGGACCTCCAGCATCCGGGCTCCGGTCTTGGTGACCTTCACCCGAACGCCGTCGGCACACCCCACCTCCTCGAGGCTCACCGCCGCCTTGGTTTTGGCGAGCACGCTGCGGTAGGTCACGCCCTTCTGGATCGCTTCCGGCTGCAGCGTAATTACCACAGCCGCGGACCTCGGGGCGCGGAGCCTGGCCGCAGCGGCCCGCTCCTTGCGCCGCTTCCGCCTCTCTCGGCGTTTGGCCGCCCTTTTGGCCTTTCCCGCCTTCTCTTTCTCCCCGGCCACTTGCCATTCGGCAGCCTCGGCCGGAGGAGGTTGGGAAGTCGGGGCAGGCTGTGACGGCCGTCTCTCCACCTGGGCTGGGGCCTTCGGGGCTTTCGCCGCCCGTGCAGCCGTCCCACCCGGTTTGGGCGGCGCCTTTGGCGCCTTCGGCGGGGCCGACCCCGCGGGTCTCAGCACAGACCCGCTGTCAGCCCGTCCCGCCGAACCCTGCTTGGGCGCAGCAGCCGCAGCGGCGGCAAATGAGCCCGGTGGCCGCTGGCCCAACGCCGGCTGACTCGCCGCCAGCGGGGGCCGCAGCACGATGCCCTCCAGCACGGAGAACCGCCTGTTGAAGCCAGCCAGCTCCTGCCGCACCAGTTCGAGAACCTGGTTCTCCGCGGCGGGCAGGGGCTGACTCGGCCCGTGCTGGAGCTCATCCCGCGCGTCCCTCCGGGGGCCAGCTCCTCGTCGGAGCTCGGCCAGGTCTGCCCGGAGCCTCTGGTTCTCCTTCACCAGGTGCTCCGTAGTGGCGGTCAGGCGGGCGACCTCCGTCCGCAATTTGGACGTCTCGTCCGCAGACGAAGGCCCGCCGAAGCTCGCCTCCGCCGCCGCCACAATGGTGGCCGTGGCCGCGGATGTGGCCCTGCTCCTAGAAGAGCCAAGCCTCTTGTGGACCACATCCTTGATCGCGTTGACCACGACCCCCGCAAGCCTGTCCGCTCGCTCCGACTTGGAGCTGACAGAGAACGCCGATATTCCGCTTGAGGACCCCGAGACCGATACCCGGGGACCCTCAGCGGTGGACCGGCGCTCCTCCTCCTTGGCGAGCCTCAGGGCTCGCCTGCCACCCTTGCTGCCTTTGGATGGCCTCCCCGCCCCCCTACCCCTCGTGCTGGTGGGAACCTTGGGAGGCGGCGCCATCACCTCAGCGTCAGAGGACGACTCACGGCCGTCCCCTGCCTTGGAGCGCTTCTGGTTCCGGAAGAACCGCGAGCCCTGACTCACGGCGCTTCCGGAAGCGCTCCCCTCCTCACGCTCCAGGCTCCTAAAGGAGCTCAGAGCGGCGAGTAGTGGTGCTGCGTCGGTCACCGACGCCGCACCACTCTCCGCCTCCTTGCCGACTTCGTTCTGGCTTACTTCGCCCGACCGCGGCTTGTCGGGCGTCTTAAAGCTAAATGAGATCATCTCCTCAAAGGTAGGAGATGATCTGGAGCCTCCTCGGCTCTTGTTGTCGGGATTGTTCCCGACAGACGGATCCAGGTCGTCGTTTAAGGGTATGTGATTAAGCCCGCCCCCCCCAGCATACGAATGGGGGCGTGTCTGGGAGTCATTTGCATTAATCTGTGTATTCATGTTTGGTTTTTCCTTTGGAGGGTGTGGTCCCTGTCTCCTCCTCTCAACCTCCCTATCCCTTCCTCGCATATCGTATGGTCCGCATTCACTCTCTCTCATTCACTCACTCACTCACACACACTACCCCCCCAGTTTCGGCGCCACTCTCACAGTCGCATCTGATGAACAGATGCGTACCAGAGAGTAGCGACGAAGTTCCCCCAGGTTCCATGCCGTTAGGAGGCTCGAACAGCTTGCTCAAGCCTCCCAACGGCGCAGCCCTCTTGTGAGGCGCTAGCATTTGGACATCCCTCCAATACGCATCCCATAGCCACGCCTCCAAGCTGGGATTGGGTGGAGGTCGCATCCACTGGCAGTCGACGATGATCGACTGACAATGGACGCGACCCCCGGTGTGTTCCTCTTAGTCGGGCCTCTCCCCTGGAGCCTTCCGGCCCAAGTTAGTCACTCATGCCGGAAGTCCCCAGGATCATGGAGACCCATAAGCCCCACCACGACGGCAACGTAGAAACACTCGGTGGGGAAGGACATTTGGGTAGGGCGCATGATTTTGCATTCCACAAAAAAAAAAGTTACTGGTTTGTCGAGACCAGATTATCAGTGGATTCATGTAAAATACTGGTATTCAAGCACCATTTATTCATGCAGGACCACAAAAAAAAAGAAGTTAAAGTACAGTTCACAAAAAAGCTGATATATTTTGATCACGAGTACAAAATAAAGGGTAATATTATTTGATTGCACTTATATACAGCATGAAACGAAAATCATATTATTTTCCTTGCTGTAAGCTCCCTTTTAGAAAGCAACCTACACAGTAGGTACCTACTTTTATCGCGGAAAAACATTACTGTGTCTGTAATTTGGTTTTAGTTAGAGTCGTCTTATCTTTTGAGGTCATGGATGGTCTTAAAGTGGATTTTACCACCTGAAATCGTTCTTTTTTGGTCTCAATACTTTTTCTTTTCTCGAAACGGAGCTAAATCTCTTTGGTCACCTTTTCCACACACTCTTAAGCTACCAAAAGAAGCGTGATTTACTTTTTAGTCAAAAAGCTTAGTATTTAGCCCTTTCAATAATACGGGCTTTTCCAAAAGATAACTATTTCAAGGCAATTCCCTGAGGGATAAAGCCAGTCCAATTTTTTTGTTAGACAAAAATAACATCTGGCATCTATTCCATTCGTCTTCTGCAGTATTCCTAAGAGGTCAAGGTCAATAAACTCTAGATAAAAGCACAGTTTCATGTTTAACTTTGAGAAAAATCTGAGTTGAAGCAACTGTAATATCTATATATATAAAAGAAAGTCGTGTTAGTTACACCACTTATAACTCAAGAACGGCAGAACAGATTTGGCTGAAAATTGGTAGGGAGGTAGCTTAGAGCCAGGAGACGGACATAGGATACTTTTTATCCCGTTCTACAGCGTTCCCGTGTGACTTGACATGAAACGTCAGTCACTATAAAACGTGGTATAACAAAAAAGAATCAGACTTGGTATAACAAAACGCAAATGACAGCTATATAATGACGTATGGATGACAATTTGATATTTGTGAAATCAATATTAAAACTATTTCTTTTAAATAAATAATTAACAAGTGGATTGAAGTGAAGTGAAGTTTAATTAATAATGCCGCGACCAAGACGATCGAATCTTTCCCGACAAAGCCGTAATGCAAGAAGAATACAAAATACTGCAAATGAAAGGACTGAAGAAGAACAAGAAATTGCACGTGAACAGCGCCGCGATAGTATGGCTCGACTTCGTGCTTCTCAATCACGAGAGCAAAGTGAAGCAGCCCGTGAAACAGCTCGGTTGGCAATGCAGAATCGTCGAGCGAACAACAGAAGTCAACAAATAGATAATTTGCGACGCAGAACAAGATATTTAGCTGATTTGAATCGAGCAGCGTTTCGATACGATTGCAGCAATGATTACAGCTTGCATCCTAGCGTTTGCATTGGGCAAATGGACGTTGTTTGCAAGTATTGTGGTGCATTAAAGTTTTCCGGAGAAACGCCTGGATTATGCTGCCTTAATGGTAAAGTGAAATTGCCAGTGTTGACTGCGCCACATGAGCCGTTGTATTCATTGCTTTCTGGCGAAACACAAGAATCACGCCACTTTCTTGCAAATACTCGAAAATACAATAGTTGTTTCCAAATGACGTCATTTGGGGCAGACATTATCGAAGAAGAAGGATTTAATCCGACATTTAAGGTATTTATTTTTGTACTTACATAGAATGTAGTTAAATAATAACTTACTTTATCTATTGGTATGTACTATATTTGCTAATACTGAACTCTACCCTCCCACAGAAAAAGTGTTTATAAACATGTTAATACTGTCTGGTTTTTATTTTGTAGATACAAGGACAAATTCACCATCGAATTGGAGCATTACTACCTTTCGAAGATACACAGAATAAATTTTTACAAATATATTTCATGGGCAACATGGAAGAACAACTTGATCGACACCTAGGGATCAATGCAGGAATGAAGCGAGCAATTCTTCAAGACTTGCAGTGTCTGCTTCATGAACATCATGCGTTGGTCAGGTTGTTTAAGAGTGCTTTAGAGCGCATGCCAAATGATGACTATAAAGTTGTCATCAAAGCAGATAAACGACCATCTGGAACACACGAACGCACATTTAATGCTCCAACAGTAGACGAAGTTGCCATCCTGATTGTTGGTGAACAATTGGAAAGACGCGATATTGTGCTTACACGTCGCGATACTGGGCAACTGCAACAAATATCTGAAACTCATCGATCATATGACGCATTGCAGTACCCACTGATGTTTTGGCAAGGAGAAGATGGATATTATTTTAATATTAAAATGATAAATCCATTGAATGGTAAAGTATCAGTATCTTAATAATGGTTAATGTCTGTATTATTTGCCTTTGAAATGGTTAATTATCAAATTTTTAATTTCAGGTGAAGAAACTACAAAGAAAGTTAGCTCAATGAATTATTATGCATATCGTTTGATGATTCGTCAAAATGCTGACAACTATTTGCTGCGGTTTCGTCGATTGTTTCAGCAGTATTGCGTTGACATGTATGTAAAAATAGAAACGGAACGTTTAACATTTATTAGATTGAACCAAGCCAAACTGCGTTCTGAGGAATACATCCATTTACGTGATGCAGTTAGTACTGAAGGAAATGCAGCTAATATTGGTCGATTAACTATTCTGCCGGCGACGTACATTGGTAGCCCACGTCATATGCATGAATATGCACAAGATGCAATGACATATGTTCGTCATTACGGCCGGCCAGATCTCTTTATTACTTTTACCTGTAATCCAAAATGGATAGAAATTACTCAATTGCTGCTTCCCGGACAAACATCAAATGATAGACACGACATCACAGCACGTATATTCAGGCAAAAAATTCGGTCCCTGATGAACTTTATTGTTAAACAACGCATCTTTGGAGATACTCGATGCTGGATGTATTCAATCGAATGGCAAAAGAGAGGCCTGCCGCACGCACACATTCTTATTTGGTTAGTGGAAAGAATTCAGCCTGACCAAATAGATGATATCATATGTGCCGAGATTCCTGATAATGAAGTCGATCCAGACCTACATGATGTTGTTACTACTAATATGATTCATGGACCGTGTGGTGCCATCAACCCCCAATCACCTTGCATGGTCGATGGAAGGTGCTCTAAACGATATCCACGGAAATTAACGGCGGAGACTGTCACTGGCAACGATGGGTATCCGCTGTATCGGCGTCGATCACCAGATGACAACGGTAGAACTGTCACAACGAAAGTGAAAAGAATGGATTTCGTTATCGACAACAGTTGGATTGTTCCATATTCGCCACTTATTTCTAAAACGTTCAAGACACATTGCAACGTTGAATACTGCAATTCAGTTAAGTCAATAAAATATATTTGCAAATATGTCACGAAAGGCAGTGATATGGCGGTTTTTGGATTGCAATCCTCGAATACCAACGATGAAATTTCACGCTATCAAGTTGGTCGTTATGTGAACTGTAATGAAGCGATTTGGCGTATATTCGCATTTCCCATTCACGAACGTCATCCTACTGTTATACATTTGGCGGTGCATCTGGAGAATGGTCAACGAGTATATTTCACGGCTTCGAATGCTACGCAACGTGCTGAAACACCTCCAGCAACTACATTGACCAGTTTTTTTGCAATCTGCCAAAGCGATCAGTTTGCACGAACTTTGCTTTACTCGGAGATGCCACGTTATTATACTTGGAATGCTTCTTCCAAGAATTTTCAAAGACGGAAGCAAGGTGATGCGGTTCCTGGGTATCCAGATGTGCGTTCTACTGATGCTCTTGGTCGTATGTATACAGTTCATCCAAAGAATAATGAATGTTTCTATTTGCGGTTGTTGCTGGTAAATGTGCGTGGGCCAACTTCATTTGAGACACTACGAACTGTTAATGGTGTAATATTCCCAACATATCGTGCTGCATGTGAAGAATTGAACTTATTAGAAAACGATACCCATTGGGATACGACAATCGCTGAAGCCATTATCTCTGCATCTCCAAGTCAGATACGCACATTATTCGCTATCATAATTTCGACATGTTTTCCATCAAACCCATGTAACCTGTGGCACAAATACAAGGATAGTATGTCAGAAGATATTTTACATCAAAGTCGTGTCAGTTCCAGAAATCACGATATTGAGATGAATGAGGAGATACATAATCGCGCTTTACTCTTGATCGAAGATATGTGTTACCTCATGTGCGGTAATTTATTAATCAGGTTAGGAATGCCAGCGCCAAATCGTGAAATGAATGACGCATTTAATCGAGAATTGGAACGGGAACGTGAATATAATCACCAGGAATTAGATTTAGTAGTCCAAAGGAATGTACCCCTGTTGAATTACCAACAAAAGGAAGTTTATGATACTTTAATGAAGGCAATCGCTGATGAAAATGGTGGTTTATATTTCCTAGATGCCCCTGGTGGAACTGGCAAGACATTCCTTATGTCATTAGTTTTAGCAACTGTTCGGTCGAGATCCAACATAGCTGTTGCAGTTGCTTCTTCTGGAATAGCAGCCACATTGTTAGAAGGATGCCGTACGGCTCATTCAGCATTCAAATTACCGTTAAATCTTCAAACTATTGAAGAACCAACGTGTAATATTGCAAAACACTCAGCAATGGCCAAAGTTTTAGCGGCAACGAAAATCATAATCTGGGACGAATGCACAATGGCGCATAAACGTGCATTAGAAGCACTTAACCGAACTTTAAAAGATTTACGCAATGACTCGAGATGTTTTGGAGGAGCAATGGTTTTACTGTCTGGCGATTTCCGCCAAATACTGCCAGTAATTCCAAGATCAACGGCTGCCGACGAAATAAACGCTTGCCTCAAATCGTCAAATCTATGGCGCTATGTGAAGAAACTGCAGCTGACAACAAACATGAGAGTTACATTGCTTAATGATACATCTGCTGAAGATTTCTCGGAGCAATTGCTGACTATCGGTAATGGTCAAGTACCTGTCGATGAATCAAGCGGATTAATATCATTTCCAAATAATTTCTGTAATTTTGTCTCATCAAAAGACGAACTTATCAACAATGTATTTCCAAATATTATTTCTAACTACAAAAATAATGAATGGTTGAGTGAGCGAGCAATTTTAGCGGCTAAGAATAAAGACGTAGATGACCTGAACTACATAATTCAAAATAAAATCATTGGAACAATGCATTCATTCAAATCTATTGACTGCGTCACAAATGAAGATGAAGCCACCAACTATCCAATTGAATTTTTAAACTCTTTGGACGTGCCTGGCTTACCACCGCACAATTTACGCCTAAAGGTTGGCTCCGTAGTAATCATGCTTCGAAACATAAACCAACCAAAACTGTGCAACGGTACGCGTTTGGTGATTAGTAAATTGATGAACAATGTAATTTACGCTACGATAATGATAGGAAAATTCAAAGGTGAGGAAGTTCTCATTCCGAGGATCCCGATGATCCCAACCGACATGCCGTTTGAATTTAAAAGACTTCAATTTCCGATACGTCTTGCATTTGCCATGACCATCAACAAATCACAAGGCCAATCCTTAAAAGTTTGTGGTTTAAATCTAGAACATTCATGTTTTTCCCATGGTCAATTATACGTGGCGTGTTCACGGGTGGGAAGACCATCTGCGTTGTTTGTTTTTGCGCCTGATAATAAAACAAAAAATGTCGTGTATCACAAGGTGCTTAAGTGAAGAGCAACCTATGTACTAAAATACGAAATAATAATGAATGATTTTTGTAGTTATTTAATTTTTTTTTGTATTTTTTCCAATAAAAAAAAAACACAATCTGCTTATTTATTGCCATTAAGGCGGAACAAAGTTCGCCGGGTCAGCTAGTTACTTGATAAAACTATCGAAACTGGGATTATTAAGTACAGTAGAGGAGTTTTTGACGGTAATTTTCCAGTGAGTTCAGTACCTAGCTGTTTTAATATTATTCCCAAACTGATTCGTAGGTATAGGATAATGTGATGTAAAACTTTTTTACAAAAAAAAACCACCGTCTTTCAAAAAAGAAAATACACTAAAAATTTAAAAATACCTTTAATTTCGGAAGTCGGTGTTTGTATTGACACCGACTTTCGAAATTAATGTTATTTTTTAATTTTTTGTTTATTTTCTTTTTTGGAAGTCGGTTGTTTTTTTTTTGTAAAAAAAAAATATTTTTCACTTTTTAGTTGTTATACCCCAGAACTAAAAACCCCAATAACATGGAACGTGGAATTTAAACATACTCGTAATTGGAGAAAACCAAAACGTCATCTATGTATTCGTATTTTTCGTTTTTGTTCAGTTTTTCAAAAAGAGCTAAAGCTATTTCAATAAACTTAATATAATAATAAGTAGAACATGTTCTTTCGGTTAAAAAAAAAAACTTGAAAAGCGGTCCACAACTGACAGAGAAACCGGTGGAAATACTTAAAAAAAAACATACAGTCGAACATAGAACGTCCTGCTTTTTTGAAGTCGGTTAAAAATTGGTGTAGTTTTGTGTCTTAAGTGTCTACGCACTGCCCGGGGGTGGAGGATAAATTCGAAAGAGTTACCTCGCCCCCGGGCGCGTAGGGCAGGGAGGAACAGGGGTGGGTTTTAGTCAGTAAGAGTCTGACACGCCCTTCCGCTCCACCCTAGAGCGGAAGAAGTCATAAGATGATGTACCACCCCCCAAAAAAAAAAAAAAGAAGTGTCTACGCAACTGGACTGTATGTGGAATCATTGAAACAAGCGCGATCTCAGTAAAATAAAGCTAAGAATTTTATTGTAGTCTTGACTACCTCAGCACATTTGTTGCCAAATACTGCAGAAACATTTGAATGTTTTACATCTGCATTCTAATGGTAATAAGTGGCAGTATTCTATAGGTAAATACTAAATATTAGTTTCCTACCTATGACATCAGCGTTTTGTATGGAGAATTTTAAAGAAGTTGCATTTTTCGTACTAACATTTTCTTAATTTATTTAACAACTATGAACACTTAAAACTTTTATGCAATAATGTTTAAAAACTAAGATAACGTATGCCACTTAGATTACGCAACAAAAATAAGTTTTGGCTAAGTTAAAACCAATAGTGGTTTCATTTCTGCTATCAAAAAAGAAGTCATTTTTAAGGTATTCTTGTTTGTATAATACTATAAGTAATCAGGTTTTTTTTACTATTGGCAGTTGTCTATGACGGTCATTATTCGATAGAATATCAAGCAATTGATGAATATTTTAATTCGTAGAAGTGACGAGGTTCTCTATTTGTGAGATAAAAAACGCCAATTTCGTAGGTGGGAACCCAATACTTTCTAAACTTGACACTAGCTACATGCACAAACCGTGCGAAGCCAAAATTGAAAAAAAAAGTACAGTAGTCTCAGTAATCCGGTAGTATTTAAAACTCAGGGGTTGAGGATAAATTCAAAACAGAGTTACTTCGCCCTTGGGCACTCAGGGCAGGGAAGGAACAGGGGTGGGTTTCAGTCAGTAAGAGTCTGATACTCCTGCTCAACCCAGAGCGGAAGATGTCATTGGATGATTTCCCAACACACAAGAAAAGGGGGTGCGATTATTGGAATGTTCAGATACTGGATTGTATTGAAAAAATCAAAATAATTAAAATAACACATTTTAGAATGCCCTAATTCAATTTCCATGTAGGAAGCGGTGGGGTTGGGCCTGGTAGAAGGGGCGACTTTGGAGGCATGCGAACAGAGTGTAAAGTCCCACAACCTCCATTGAAAAGGGAGGATCCTCCGACCAGATGGGTGTTGTGTCTGGTCCGGGCAACTGCCCGATGAATGATTTCGGACTGTTGTATATGTTCAAATAGCGCGGAGAACTTTGCTTGCGCGATGTAGGATTTTGTTATTTTAGTTCGTGTGCGGCGTCATAGATGTCGCTACACGACTAATGGAAATGTCTACTATAGGTCGGATTACTGATACTCTACTGGAGTAAAATCGTTTGTTGTTCCGTACGAGGTATCCTCTGAAAATAGATACTGATTCAACTTTAAAAAATCTTTCAGTTCTATAAAGAGAAGAGTAGTAGTACAGAGTAAGAGAGAAGAAAAAGAGTTCAAACCCAAAAATGGCGCTTTACTTTGTATAAATTATTTCATCATCACTGCTCTCAAAACGGTGAAGTAAAACTGTAGAGGATCCACCATCACCCCGGTGTTGAAAATGGCGCCATCACTCTGGACCATAGCAAAATATAGCTAGTATAGTTCGTTTTGTAATGTTTAAAGTATGCCTTATTATGTCCTAAGTATGTCTTATTATGTTTTAAATACGTCTCATTATGTTCAGTAATATCCTAAAAATAAAGGTAAAAGTATGTTCAATGTCAAAGTTTATGAGGTAACTTTTTGTATAGCGCAAGTAGTGTATGCCACAGCGCTAAAATTGACCAATTGTGTTAAAATCCGTAGTAAGGAATTTCGGCTAGTCAGCGATTGGTTGTTCATATTCATGCTTCTCATGATTGGCTACAGACAGTGGAAAGTTTTGGAAGTCCACCATGTTATTTTATGTACATATTGAAATACATATGTAAAGTTGCTTTGTTTTTATTGTAGTTTGTAGATTTGTGAGAATGTAAATTTAGAATCTAATAGTAAAATATAACGTAGATTCAGTTTGTCCTTGGAATACATACTTTGTAGTATGTATATATGTCAGTTTTGTTGTTAGTAAGACCAGTAAATATGTAAAAGTAAATATGCAGGTGTTCATTAAATAAGAGATAAGTGAAACCTCTCTGATTGGTTGTCGTCAGAATGTCGGAATGCCTGTGATTGGTCGAAAGTTAATGTTCAAGTTAATTTGTAGAATTAACAAATTGTATTGGCTGTCCGGGTCTGCATTTGCTGCACTACGTGCCCCATAGAATTTGGGTAATATATATAGGCACCCCTGGCAGTCAAAATTAGTCTCTCAGCGTCAGTGACTCAAGTGAGCTCGAAAGCCCTCTGGCTTCGCTCCTATCGCCTAGTACCATACCTTGTACGGCGGTCTAAATGTCTTGTACCACTCCTTGTACAGACTGTAAAGTGTCTAGTTCCGTACCTTGAACTGACTGTTGTTACTGTCCACTATTGGGGCAGTAATTCTAATTGTTTTCAACGTAATTCTGTGTATATACCTGTGCTTCATGTGACTTTTTACCATTTTACCTTTTATTTTTATGTACCAAATATACCATTTTTATTCAATCTGTGTATCAAACTTATTGACCCACTTGCTCAACTCATCACACGTGCGTGTCGCAAGACTACAATACGCCAGTCACACACAAATCCTTCAACCCTCGCGCCTATCGCGAAAAGCATCGTATACAATTTGGTCCTTCGTTCGCCGGATTGTGTGTTGTGACTGGGTATTATGAGTGAGCACAGTGCGGTCACGACAAGAAGCAAGACAAGAAAGATGGCCAGTACAAGACACCTAGAGTCGGACTCGGGCGTGCCCAGTGAGAGGGCACCCGCTTCACCGTCAATGGCACCAACGACGTCGTCATTCCCCACGCCGGCAATACCTCTGGTGGGTGGTCGTGGGTGGTTGCTGGTCCGCAGACATCAGCAGCAAGGGGGGGAGTAAATTGGGGGCACGAGCCCGAGGACGCGGAGCGCAAGCCGAGGGACAACCGTTTCGACCAGTTGGCCGACGCTATTGCAAGCATAGCTCGGCCACGCCCGGTGCCAAGGCAGGCTTACGAGCTGCCCATGTTTGGTGGCAACCCGGCAGACTGGCTCGCCTACAAAAATATGTTTTGGGAGACGACGGCCCAATATAATTTCAAGTCGTACGAGAACCTAGCTCGGCTGCGAACGTCGTTGCAAGGCGACGCAAGGCGGGCAGTGGAAGACCTGCTGCGCACATGTTTGAATCCAGCCGACATAATGAGGGCGCTCGACGAGGAGTTCGGCCATCCGAACCTATTATTGGAATGTGCCATCAGGAAAGTGCGTGCATTACCGAAGATCACCGAAAGTGGACGTGAGTTGCGTACGTTCTCCACCACGGTACGTAATTGTGTGTCGTTATTGAGGAATACAAACGCGAATGGATATCTCAACAACCCACAGCTGGTAAGTGAATTGCTTTCAAAACTTACACCTATACAACGTGCTCAGTACGGGGATTTCGCAATGGGGGTGGCATCGTCGCAAGGCATCGACGTCAGGGTGTCGCCTAGCTTAGAGCTACTATCAGAATTCCTAGTGCACCTAGCCAGGGCTACTTCATTTTATGTACAACTAGACTTGCCTAGCCCTGGCCCAGCTGTTAATATAAAATCCAGATCTGCTGTGCCTAATAAAAATAATAATCAAAATTATAATAAACAAAAGTTGTTCGTACAAGCTGAAGCTGACACTGGAAAAACAGCTGATACTGAAAAACAAACAGCTGATGTTAAAAATGAGAATAAATGTTCCTCATGTCAGAAAACGCACACATTACTGCATTGCGAGAGATTCGCTAGATTAAATAGTGAAGAGAGGTGGAGACACGTCAAAAGTACGCGGGTATGTTTTAAATGTCTCGTTAAAGATCACCCACGTATCCACTGTCGAGGTAAAAGGTGTGAAAAATGCAACGCGGCACACCATGTAATGTTACATCAGGAGAAGAAGCACGAATCGGTAACCAACATGCGAAGTAATGTAGGTAGTGCTCTCTTGAAAGTTATACCAGTGACGGTAAAAGTTGGCAACAACATTAAGAAATGTTACGCCCTATTGGACGACGGGGCCACTGTGTCTTTGGTGGACAAGAGTCTAATTGGAAATGTTAAAGGTGTCCAAAAACCAATTAGAATCCAAAGCGCACGTGGCATCGAATTGTATGATTCCAGTTCGAAAGTTATTAAACTGTCAGTACGCGGAGCTACAAACAAAACTTTTCAAATTATGTGTCGCACGTTACAGGACCTGGACCTGCCGGCGCAGTCGGTGCCTGCTGGCATCATGGAGGAGCATCGCCACCTCCGTGACTTGGGCTGCAAAGAGATGTTGGGAGCCAAGCCGCTGCTGTTGATCGGGCAGGACAACTGGGAGCTACTTGCCAGTGAGGGGACACGCCGGGGAAAGTCTGGTAAGCCGGTTGCCTCTCTCACGAAGTTAGGGTGGGTGGTTCATGACCCTCTAAGGAGGGTGTGCACCGCCAACAATGTTCAATATGTCAATTGTATGTCCAGCTGATTACCCATGTTGCCTGATAGGGTCGAGCAACAGTTTAACCTGGAGCCAATAGGGTTGGCTCCGGGTAAACATCGGGTTAGTGGGCAAACTGCTGCCATCTTGGGGTCGACACCTAGGGGGTCGACAGATGGCAAGCCATGTAAAGTCATGCGAGCCGCTGCCATCTTCGGATCGACACAGAGTGAGTCGACAGATGGCAAGCCAGGTGAAGTATGTAGAGTAGAGTGCAAGCTGCGCCGTGATGGTGACTGTGCAGCTGCAATATGTAAGCAGATAGACGGGTCACTCGAGGGGTGTACCTCCAAGGTAGGCAAAGTAGGCCATCCAGGATGGTGCCCGTCTCACCATGCTGCCGTACCTATTAATGGTACGTATATTAAATATATGTGTGTATGTCGACGTTTGGTGGGTGGTAACATGGCGGCCAGGTCAGTGTGGCGCCTCACTCGTAGGGAGGAGGTAAGGCCGCGTAGGTCGCCAAAGATACTGGCGCGCTGTGCTGTTGCTCCACCCAACAGTATATCCAACGCAGGGGTAATGAGTTGGATGTACAAATGTAATAGGTTTGTGTCTCACCATTTGGGTGATACGTACTCGCGGAGTGGGAGAGGGGACTGGCGCTGGGTTTCTTCGGCGGAGAACCCAGCTGACGTGGCAACCAAGTTGTCATGGCCGATAGGTAGTAATGCGTGGCTATCGGGTCCCGCCTTTCTTTGTTGTCCACAGGAGCGGCGGCAGGCATGTTCCGACTTGGGGTCAGGAGGTGCCGACGCTGAGCGGGTACAAGGTACCCACAGACTGGCATTATGTGGAGAGCCAGTAGTCGACCGCGACAGAAAGTCGACAGTGAGACACAAGCAGCGCTTGCTAGCGAGAGTGCTAGCCCGGTTCGGCAGACGACGCAAGCGGCGTCGGGACGCCACACACTCCGCAGAGGACCGTTACGCAGTCGAGGTAGCAGCACTTGCAGAGGGCAAGCAGCTGCCGCACAGAGTGAAACCGGTAATGTCAACATGTCAAGTGTGCCGGCCGGCTCGAGATAAGCCGGCGGCGCTAAATTATGTGAGGCCTGCCGGCCGCAAGGCCGCAGGTGACGCGACGCGCTTTCGTGCGTTGCAGGGGTCGACTGTTTCGGCCCAATGGAGGTCACCATCGGGAGGCGCCGGGAGAAGAGGTGGGGGGCGCTGTTCACGTGCCTCACCACACGCGCTGTCCACGTTGAGTTGGCGGCCTCGCTGAGCGCCGACTCCGCCATCCTCGCCCTGCGGCGCCTAGTGGCGCGCCGGGGCCGGCCCGCCCACATGTACTCCGACAAAGGTACCAACTTTGTCGGGGCCAACTCCGAGCTTCGTGCTGCGCTGCGGGACCTGGACCACACCCGGGTCCAAGAAGAAGCCGTCGGCCGGGGTATTGCCTGGCACTTCAACCCTCCCGCGGCCCCACACATGGGTGGCTGCTGGGAGCGTCTAGTGCGTTCAATAAAGAACGCCCTCAAGGCGACGCTGCGAGAGCGCGCCCCACGTGAGGAGGTCCTTTACACCCTCCTCACCGAGGCCGAGCTGATCGTTAACAGCCGGCCTTTATGTTATGTCTCTGACGACGTGAGCCATCCCGTCGTTTTGACACCCAATCATCTCCTGCTGGGCTCAGCCGCGGGAGATGCTCCGTACGTGCGCCCTGATCCGGGCGACATCGACTCGCGACGCATGTGGCGTCGTGTCAACGCGTTGGCTGACCTCTTCTGGCGTCGGTGGCTGCGTGAGTTTCTTCCGGCTCTGCAGCGGCGACAGAAGTGGTTGAGGGACGTGCCCAACGTCAAGGTCGGCGACGTCGTGCTGGTGACAGACGAGAATAGGCCACGTAACCAGTGGGTAAAAGGAATAGTCAAAGATGTAAGTCCCGGGATGGACTCTATAGTTAGAGTAGTCGACGTGGAAACGACTTCGGGGGTCTTACGTAGACCTGCGGTCAGGGTGATTGTGCTTCCTACCGACGGTAGCGTGATCGGTTGAAGCCTTTCACGGGGGGTGGTATGTAGAGGATCCACCATCACCCCGGTGTTGAAAATGGCGCCATCACTCTGGACCATAGCAAAATATAGCTAGTATAGTTCGTTTTGTAATGTTTAAAGTATGCCTTATTATGTCCTAAGTATGTCTTATTATGTTTTAAATACGTCTCATTATGTTCAGTAATATCCTAAAAATAAAGGTAAAAGTATGTTCAATGTCAAAGTTTATGAGGTAACTTTTTTGTATAGCGCAAGTAGTGTATGCCACAGCGCTAAAATTGACCAATTGTGTTAAAATCCGTAGTAAGGAATTTCGGCTAGTCAGCGATTGGTTGTTCATATTCATGCTTCTCATGATTGGCTACAGACAGTGGAAAGTTTTGGAAGTCCACCATGTTATTTTATGTACATATTGAAATACATATGTAAAGTTGCTTTGTTTTTATTGTAGTTTGTAGATTTGTGAGAATGTAAATTTAGAATCTAATAGTAAAATATAACGTAGATTCAGTTTGTCCTTGGAATACATACTTTGTAGTATGTATATATGTCAGTTTTGTTGTTAGTAAGACCAGTAAATATGTAAAAGTAAATATGCAGGTGTTCATTACATAAGAGATAAGTGAAACCTCAGTGATTGGTTGTCGTCAGAATGTCGGAATGCCTGTGATTGGTCGAAAGTTAATGTTCAAGTTAATTTGTAGAATTAACAAATTGTATTGGCTGTCCGGGTCTGCATTTGCTGCACTACGTGCCCCATAGAATTTGGGTAATATATATAGGCACCCCTGGCAGTCAAAATTAGGGATCCGCCAGTTGCCACTGTGAGCAGCCGTGTCCGCATGCTGCTCCTCCGTTCGGCCCGCTCACATCCACCGGTTCTCCCTGTGTGCTGTCGTGGGTGCTGGTCTCGGCCGGTGCTTGCGGGGGTGCGCAGGGGAAGCCGCCCCGTTGCCACTCGGTGGGGTAACCCACCGTAGCGGTCGCGGAGGCAACTTAGTGTTTTAAACCGTCCGTTTCGACATCTTAACATGCCGCCGAAGGGGAAGTCCGGTCCCCGTCGCTCTCAGGAGCACGGTACCGGGCCGTCTCCCTCACCGCCGGACCGTCCGGTGACGGGCCGGACGCCGCCGCCCCCTGCAAGAGGGGGTGCGTCGCCCGGCGCACCACCGGCCGCACAATCCGCCGCTCCATCTTCCACCGCAAGAACGGCCGCCACCGGCCCGCCGACGTCATCAGCGACTGCGCGCGTTTCGCCGGCGCCGTCGTCGAGCCGGCAGCCGGCCGTCCCGGTCCGTCCTCCGGCCTTTCGTCCCGTGCCTACGCAGGCGCCGCTGCCTGCCGCGTTGGCGAGTCGGCCGCGCGCCCCGGGCGTGACACGGCCCCCCGCCGTCGCGTCGGGGGCGCGCGCCGCCGCGCCGACCGCGCGCGCTGCGCTGCCGCCTGCTAGGCCCGCCCGCACGGAGCCCCGAGCAGCCATATCCTGTCCTAACATAGGGCCGCGGGACCCGCGCCTCGCCGCGCGGACCGCGGGCCCTACCGCGCCAGTGCAGCGTGGCTCGGCCCCCGTGCCGAGCGCGACTGCGCCCATGTCGCGCCCACGCACCGCTACGCCCCTGGCTATGGAGGTAGCGTCGCCACTCCCCTCGCCGGCGCCATCACCGCCGCCGACACGAGCTCCGCTGACACCGCACGTCACCGCGGTGAGTAGCGGCGCCCTATCACCGTCGCCACCAAGGGCCTCCGCCCAGGATTCCCCGGTGGTATCGGCGTGTTTTTCCCCTCGCGAGAGCGAGTGGTCAGACATGTCGGCATCGTCGGGTGAGTCTGACGTGGAGGAGACTCATTCCCGGTTCCCACTGCCGCTTCCGCTGGGGCTTGAGCGCGTGCCCCCGCCCGCAGCTCGCCCGCAGCGGAGGCCTAGGAGCCCGGAAGAAGAAGAGGATGCGGAGGAGGCGAAACGGCGCCAGCTGCAGCGTACACCGCGCAGGCGCAGCGGGGCTGAAGCGTCATCTTTCGCCTCCGCCGCCGCAGGCGTCACGGGCGGCACAACCCGCCCCCCACCCCAGCAACATCAGCAGTCCCACCCTACGGCTGCCACCGCCCAGAGCGGAAGCGCCAAGGGTGCGCAGAAGAAGGCACGCTACCCGCCGCTGGTAGTTGAGAGGCTGCCGGACTGGCAGACCCACTTCAGGGTCTTGCGCGATTTGCTGGGTCGCCCTCCGAGTGCCCGCCCTTATCAGGGCGGCATTCGGTTCCTTCCCGGCGACGAGAAGGAATTTAGGGTGATCCAGCGCTATCTGTGCGACCTGGAGAGGGATGCCGGTCTGGTATGGTTTTCATACTCCCTGCCGGCGGAGCGTGCCTTTAAGGTGGCCATACGCGGCCTGCCGGTCGACACCGAGCCGGCCGCAATAGAGGAAGACCTGCGCGGGCTTGGTTTCGAGCCCGAGTACGTGCGGGCCATCAAGGCTCGCGACGGGCGTCCGGGCTGCATTTATTATGCAGTCCTGAAGCCCCAGCCGGACGTCCGTCGTATCTACGACACCACGCAGCTGCTGCTGATGGAAGGCGTAAGGGTGGAGGGATGGCGAGGCAAGAGGGGGCCCGCCCAGTGCCACCGCTGCCAGCGCTTCCGGCACTCAAGCCACCAGTGCCACCGCCCGCTCGCCTGTGTGCGATGCGGAGGTGGGCACGTCGCCCGAGAGTGTCCCCGGCCCCGCGAGGAGCCGGCAACGTGCGCCAACTGTGGCGGACCACACCCCGCGTCGCACCGCGAGTGCCCCGTCTTCCGGCGGGAGACCGCCAACAGGCGAGCGGGCACGGTGGCGCTAACAAGTACAACATTCCGCCCGGCCGCAACAGCGGCCCGGGCCACGAATGCAGAGGACCATGAGGCCTGTGGCGCCTCCTTGATGGCGGCCGCAAACGGGCCGAGTGGAGCAGCTGCCCCCCTGCCTGGACGCAGGCGGAAGAGGAGAAGACGTGGGAGGAAGCCCCTTCCCCCCACCGACGCAGTACAACAGCAACCCCGACCTCAACATACCGCACAGGGTGCGAATCTGCGAGGGGCGGCCTCCGTAACAGAGGTCGTCCCTACGGTAAAGGTTCGCACCATGTGCCCCCGCAGCAATCTACTTCAACGGACGCCAGAGGGCGCCACCGCTGTTGTTAATACAACCGCAGCCATGCGTCCACACCACGCGCCACTAGGCGCCACTGTGGCCGCCATCACGCAACCGGAGCTCCATAAGCGGGCCACTGGCCTCCTGCTGGACTTGATTAAGGCCATCAGGAGGGGCCAGGACCCGCTTATCACCGTGCTGGAGGGCATGGTGGCCATCCTGGCCCTCTATCAGGGCGGGACCGCCGCCAGCAGCCAGCCAGCAGCACCTGACGCCGAGTAAGTCGTTTTCACCTACACGCGACTTGCTCAAACAGAAACACTACACAAGCAGTACATGCACTGTGCGCGACGTGTTCTAAGTTAATATAGGCACGTCGCGTATCGAAAGCCAGACACACATGACTCCACACACATTGTGTACTCACGCGCTGTATGTACCTACATACAGCGCTTACATGGGCGGCGTTACACATACAATGCCGCCCACACATACATCTACGGCCCCGCGGTCCGGACGGCAACCGGCTAGATCTGGAAACCGGGCGGACGGGGGCCACTCACTAAATACTGTAGGCTCACTGTAAGCCGGCGGCTGTGAGCTGGTCGTCATCCGCTGGGCCTCCCACAGGGAACTGTGGGTCTCACCCGGCGGTGACAGACCGCCTAGCTGCCGTGAAAACATGTTCCGAGCCTGCAGTATCACACATGGGCGAATGCTGTGAGAGCATCGGCAGGTGTAGTTCTCCCACCTGTCTAGTAGGCTCTTATGGCAGTCGCCCAAGGCATCCACACCCATGTTAGGTACCCCCTCGAAGCACCCGTTTTTGCGGGTGGCACTAGACACCGCGTTCTAGAGGGCCAAGCCCTGATAACGCCCACCACACCCCCCCTGCGGGGGGGTGTAGTGAACGTCAGCAACGTCAAAATTAGTCTCTCAGCGTCAGTGACTCAAGTGAGCTCGAAAGCCCTCTGGCTTCGCTCCTATCGCCTAGTACCATACCTTGTACGGCGGTCTAAATGTCTTGTACCACTCCTTGTACAGACTGTAAAGTGTCTAGTTCCGCACCTTGAACTGACTGTTGTTACTGTCCACTATTGGGGCAGTAATTCTAATTGTTTCCACCGTAATTCTGTGTTTTTACCTGTGCTTCATGTGACTTTTAGCATTTTACCTTTTTTTATGTACCAAATATACCATTTTATATTCAATCTGTGTATCAAATTTATTGACCCACTTGCTCAACTCATCACACGTGCGTGTCGCAAGACTACAATACGCCAGTCACACACAAATCCTTCAACCCTCGCGCCTATCGCGAAAAGCATCGTCAACAAAAACATCGTGAGGAAACCGGCATGTCTTAGAACCACAAATTCGAGGACAAGTGACATCCACCAAGCCGCATTGGGCCCGCTTGGTGGATTACGGCCCACACCCTCTCACAGAGAGGACGCCTATGCCCCAGCAGTGAGGTCATAAAAAGCTGATGATGATATCTCTGGTAACTACCCCATTGTGGCCTTACAACAAGTAAACCTCTGCCTACCCCTTCAAGGATTATAGGCCTGAGGTACGTTATGAAATATTATGTACGCAAATTTAATGTAGGTATTAGAACTCAAGGTAGTGTCAAAATCTTCGATTTTAGCACTTTTCATGTAATAAGCTTTTCTTACCATTTTATTACTTTACCCCTTATCTTTACTGGGACACATAAAAATATGCGTGTCTATGCAAAACTTAGGATAAGACTTATGGCTTGACCCAACAATTTAGCGCTTCCCTAGATTTTATTTGCTATAAAAAGCTTTATTGGATCTTGTTTGTTGTCAACTTATAAAATGTTACCATGTTATGGGATTTAGAAGTGATATTCTATCAGCGACTCCCAAAAGTCCAAAATGTTTAGGATTTTCCAATCCCATACTTTTTGAACGTTTTGACAATCGTTCGTTAATCTGTGATAGATTGAAACGCCCTTTGTCTAGACTCTAGACCTTTTTTTTTTTGGAGGGTGGTAAATCATCCAATGACCGATTTTCCGCTCTGGGTGGAGCTTTTCAGACTATTACTGACTAAAACCTACCCTTGTTTCTTCAGATGCCTTTGCCAAGGGCCGCAGTAACTCTCTTTCGAATTTATCCGCGACCCCAGGCCTCTATACCTAAGCTTCTGGACTGAAGTGCCTTAGGTCTCCTACCAGTAAGTAAGTAATAATAATAATAATGAAATATAATATATTAAAAAATATAATGTACCTACATTATTGTTTGCGAAGGCAATGTTTTTCAATACAATACAAGATTTATTTGTTAGACTTTTTACGACCTTCGATTCTAGCTTATTATTTACGAGTTTATTACACTACCATTATATTCACGCCTCAGAAATAGGACCAAAATATCGTAAATTTTAGTGCCCCAGGCACAAAGGTCAAATGGTTGGGTCTCTTTTCTATTTATTTTTTATTTAACGACTGGGTACTAAATTACGAGCAAAACAATGAAAACGTAGCCGACAAGTCTGAATCAATCAATTATTTTGAAAACAAATTGCATTAGAAATATCAACCGAAAGGATCAAAGGAATCGGATTGGTATTCAATGTGGACATAATAGGGTTGGTTGAAAAACATTTTGTATCGAAAACTTGAAAGGGCAAATAAATATAATATGTAAAACTTTTTTGATTAATTTTATTTGCTTCAGCATTTTTCAAGTCCAGGTGCGTTAACGCTGATAAATCTATTTCGTCATCATTATTATTTTAGTAAAAAAACCTCAATTTCTGGACCTGTCAGCTTCGCCTCTTCGACTTGTCCTGCACTTTCTGATACCAACTTATTTGTTCTATGTTTTTTTTTTTGAATAAAAAATAAAACTCATCGAATACAGCACCTTTATTCTTCTCTTGAAGTTGGTTAAACTTGTATTGCAATTTGTGATGAAGTAGGTACCTGTACTTGATAGAATAATTCGATTCAACTCAAGTATTGACTTTGGCGTAGTGTGAGTGTTTTTAGTTGAATTTTAAGTGACCATTCGTATTAAAAAGTCCCTAAAAAGTAAGTCTCAATGTAAAATATGTTTTCTATGACATAGAGTTTGTTGTTCTAAAATTTGAAAATCGTCTCTAATTCAAAATTTAAATATATACCTAGTAGTAGATGGATAGCAAGATAGGCAACTTAGGAAAATGAAGATTTTCAGAAAATTATTTAATCCAATTTCTCACGTGACAAACTCATACAGAGCGGTTAGGGGAAAAGAAAATGGAAAAATGATTCTACTTTCCACCTGAACGATTAATAAATCAAACCGTTTGATTTACAATCGGCATACTTCGGGAAACTCCGTAAATTCCTATCATCTGTCGACTTCGCTAAGAGTTTTATAGGGAAAAGTCAAATGTAGTTTACTGTGATTATGTAAAGTAGGTAGATATGTTATAATTTATTGGATTTCTTTACTTAAGTGCTTTTCTGTAGCTGTGAAAACTTGAGAATTTTGACAAAAAAGTTTATGGCCATTTTGCGTGGATGTGACGTTTTATCGGCTTTTTCTTTTTTGGTTTTCTTAGCGTCTTGTTTACTGCAAATAAACGTATTTTCTTTATTTCTATGGCTTGCAGTTCATTTAAAAAATCAGAAGGACAAATGCAACAGCCTCACATCCATTCTTTCTGACTGATTAAAGCCCCGTTTCGGGAACGAAAATTACGCAATAGCTGCTGTAATTAGTGGAAAGAGTTTTATTAGCCAATCGCATTACTTGACTTGCCATAAAATTGTGAAGCGTAATATTTTTTTTTAAGTGACCAGGGGTTATCTTTTTACTATTCACTCCTCGTAAACATGTACTAGCTTCTGCTAGAGCGTTATAAACTTTCAACTCCTTTTTCACACCCTTAAGGGTTGAATTTCGAAAAACCCTTTCTTAGTGGATACCTACTCTCCACATAGAACACACCCTCCAAATTCCATGTCTGTAAGACCAGCTGTTTAGGCTGTGCGTTGATATAATTATCAGTCAGTCAGTCAGTCAGGACTTTGAATTTTATATATGGAGATAATTTGTACGTTAAGGAAAAATACCTAATTTAATTATATCAACATCGATAAACAAACTTCTATTAGCACACAATACACGTCAACAGTCATCTGTCATTAGGACGTTAACCTCAAACCTCCAAAACAGTTTCTTTAACAAAATAGTGCGACCATGAATAGAGCTCTGATGAATGTGGCTCATCAACTTGATGTCGCTCTCGGCATATACCTACTTTGCCTACTTATAATCAACAAAGAATCGGTCAAGTGTGAGTAGAATCGACGACTGAAGAGGTCTTCTCAAAAGTTATATATTTATAGGACTGAGGGACCAGTATCCATTCATACTAATCCATACTATAAATGCAAAAGTTATGCTGTCTATCTGTTTGTTTGTTACCTGTTCACGACTTAAAGGCTTATCGGATCTGTATGACACTTGGCAGAAGGTAGACTGTGTAAACAAAAAAAAATACTGTTATCTATATCACCTTAATATCACATTACGTCACATCACGTCACACCACGTATTCTATAGAAAAAATACAGGTTCTTAGAACGACACCTACTCAGTAATTATTCTTTTTAAGTTAATGCCTATGGTTACTAATCTCGTCCTGAAACCTTTCCTAAAAGCCATCAAAACTTAAATTATTTACTTTTGGTAATTATTAGACAGCGTTTAAAAATGAGGCCTTCCAGCTTAAGTTAAACTTAGAATAACAAGTTTTTTAGTAGTATCTGATCCTTAAACTCTCTAACAACCATCAAGTGATATTGCTCGGGGTTCCCAAAACTTAAATTATTTTTAGTAGGAACTAGGCAACATCGAAAATTGTGACTCGTAAAGTTTTCCTGAAAAAATTTGTTAAAGACTTTTTAAAGTTGAACGCATTAATAGACAAACGGCCACATAATGACTTAAAATCTAAAGACTTTTTAGGGTTCCGTACCCGAAGAGTCCAAACGGAGCCCTATTGCTGTCACTCACGTGTCCGTCTGTCCATTTGTCTGTCTGTTCGTCTGTCTGTCCGTCGTCTGCCACAAAATTTTGTTTCGATAAATTTTTTAACCTCCCATTAATAATAATAATAAAAAAAATATTTCACACTTCAACCGACTGCCCGCTGCTCTGCTGGGATTTCTTTTTTTTTTAATTTTTAATTTTTTTTTCGTTGATATATGAACTTGAAATTTGGTGATAATATTTTTTATAACGTATTTTTTACTAACAAATACCAATATAATAAATCAGAATTTTTCATTGATAATTCTCATTTGGTACGGAACCCTAAATGTGCGAAATCCGACACGCACTTAGCCAGTTTTTTGTATTAATTTGCGGAACTCCATTAAACTATACGTTGGTAAAGCTGTGTACCTTGACATACGGTTGTCTACTAATGTGATTATTGACCCGTGGTTTAACGTGCCCTTAAGCGGTAGTTTTTGTCCTTCAGAACTACCGGTATTTTTAACAAGATAACACTTACGGAACGTAATTATAAACTTGCTCCTGATGACTACGAAACTTAACATAACATAGGAGTTAGATATCTTAAAAAATCTTTTTTACAAAAAAATAGAACCGACTTCTAAAAAGAGTGCAAAATAACTTTAATTTCTGAAGTCGGTGTTCCTGGTTTTGTGTCTTCGTTTTTTGACACCGACTTCCGAAATTAAAGTTATTTTGCACTTTTTTTGGAAGTCGGTTCTATTTTTTTGTAATTTATTTTTTTATTTTTCACTTTTTAATTGTGGTTTACCATTAAACTGTGTTACCAATTCATAGACATGACAGCAACAATCGCGGTTGATTTGCTGTCAATTTTTGAAGAGTTCCGTTGTCTGTCTCCGAAACCCATCATCAGATTTATATGAAATTTAAATGGGACCATTTCGGAACAAACCCCTTTCAAACAAAAAATAATTTTGCAAATCCGTCAACAATGACGGAGCTATGCCCGAACATACTCGTACATAAAAAAAAAATACAAACATCCGAATTGATAACCTCCTTCTTTTTTGAAGTCGGTTAAAATATCTATGATTGGCAAAATGTAGTTCCCTGATTACTCGAAGACGCCTGAACCGATTTGGAAATTTATTTGTTGTTTGGAAAGGTATACTTTCCAGATGGTCCCATTTGAATTTCGTGAATATTTGATGAAGAACTTCGGAGATAGACATTGGACCTCTTCGATAAATGATAGCAAACTTTTTGGAATTACTGCAATTGGATGTCTGTATTGTTTACACCACTTCATAACATAACATCACGCTGGTACGCTCTACAAGGGTACACAGATTTGTATAGTTCACCCTGGTAGTACACCATAATTTCGTTATCATAATTCGGGAATAACTTTACTATTTAGATTTAGTTAAGGGGTACTGTACAAGAATTGAAAAATAAAAACTTTTTTCAAAAAAAGTACAGTCGACTTCCAAAAAAAACTGGCCCTGTGCATGTCGGATTTCGCACATAAGGGTACCGTACCAAATATTGGTATTTGTTAGTAAAGTATACGTAATAATAAACAATATCACCCAAGTTCAAGTTCAAAAACTCTTTGTAACAAAATTTTGTGACAGACGACGGACGGACAGACAGACAGACGGACACGTAAGTGATAACAATAAGGTTCCGTTTGGCCCCTCGAGTACGTAACCCAAAAAATACTCAAAATTGCAAAATAACTTTAATTTCGGAAGTCAGTGTCAAATAACGAAGAAACAAAACTAAAAACACCGACTTCCGAAATTAAAGTTATTTTGCAATTTTTAGTTTTTTTTTTTGGAAGCCCGTTACATTTTTTGTAATTGTAAGTAAGATCATCCTTTTTGTGATGATGGCTTGTTGCTGAGGATGATCAAATACCGCAGCAGATAACCTTATTGACCCTAACAAGTGATAAGTTGAGCAGGTAGCCAGTTTATTCTAAGGTCTCCCATTAAAGCCTTGAATTCGCCACATTACCCTCAATTTCGGTAGCGCATGTACTTTTAATACGATCCTTATAAGATTAATTGATCCAATTCCGAAAGTTAATGGAGAACCCGGAGGGCGTGTCAGACTCTCACTGACTAAAACACAACCTTGTTCCTTCAGTTGCCTGTGCATTCCAGCAGGTGTGTTCACTAACTCAGTTGACTTCAATTTGATAGACACTTTGCAGTACATTGCTTTTTTTTTTTTGCGTGGTGGGAAATGATCCAATGACTTCTCCCGCTCTGGGTGGAGCGGGAGGGCGTGTCAGACTCTTACTGTCTAAAACCCACCCCTGTTCCTTCCCTGCCTGAGTGCCCAGAGGTGCTGTAACTCATTTTCAGAATTTATCCCCTACACCGGTCACGATGTGCCCCATCAGTGGTGGTTGACACTCATCTCTTTGAGGTGCGCGTGGAACACTACACGGCGTCGACTCACGGGCCTGGTGCTGATCGGACGGCGAGCTACCCACTACTCGCCGTCCGCAGGCCCGGGTCTACGGTGGCCGGAGATCGTCTCGCGACATCCTACACCCAGTACCTCTCCTGCGGTGGTAGCGGCCGGGGCCGTGAGGGTCACTCCGTTGAGCTTCCCTCACGCGTCCCGCGTCCGCCTACGCGAGCATTACTGCTTCGCAGAAGGCGGAGACTGCCTCCCATTCCCTCTCGCTCCGTACCATGGCCTGAACAAGGGCTGGGCGCGAGAGGTCACCGCCACGTATCGCATCCACGAGGACTCGGTGGTGGTCCGCCCAAGCGGGGCAGACCTCCACCGTATGCTCCACCGTGTGCTCTGGGCGATCATGCAGTACATTGCTGCTTTGACGTATAGGAAAACAAAAAATGTACTACGTAGTGCCTGTTATAAACGATGACCATCAAACAAAGCAGCAATATACTGCAAAGTGCCTATCAAATTGATGTCAAATGAGTTAGCGAATACACCTGCAGGGATTTTTTTTTTGGTGGTGGGAAATCATCCTATGACTCGCTCGCACGCTCTGGGTGGAGCGGGAGGGCGTGTCAGACTCTTACTGACTAAAACCCACCCCTGTTCCTTCCCTGCCCTGAGTGCCCAGAGGCGCGGTAACTCTGTTTCGAATTTATTCATGACTCCTGGGCAGGCATCGGCCATGACGGGCCCCGTCATGTATTGCTGACAACTCTTTGAGGCGCGCGTGGAATACTACGCGCCGTCGACTCTCGGGCCTGGTGCTGATTGCTCGCCGTCCGCAGGCCCGGGTAAAGCGCCTGCCTGAGTTTGAACTCACGACCTACAGCTTGTAAGTCACGGCCAATACTACTGGGCTATTACTGCTCTTCGTCGTCAAAGTTCATCAACCCTGAATCCTAATCAAGCTTTGTTCTTCCCCGGATGTTTGACAAAGAATTTGGCACAAAGCAAACGTTTTAACTTGGTAAGTGAAAATCTACAAGTGTTTAGCAAATAAGTGTTATCACCGCCTCATATGTTAATTTGATAGGAGCCTACGTAAACGCCTGATAAGATAATGGTGTCAGTTGCACTGTCAGATCTATATTGAGGTGTCATGGCGAATTCCATACGTCATACATGTTTAGTGTTAAAAGCTTCTGGTATTGGCTGGTAACAACTTTGGAATAGAACTTGGCCCTTAAGTCCGGAAGAGGTAATGGTCAAACGCGAGCCTATCTATATATGTATGTATATAAAAAAAACGGCCAAGTGCGTGTCGGATTTCGCACATTAAGGGTTCCGTACCAAATAATGGTATTTGTTAGTAAATTATACGTAATCATAAACATTATCACCAAATTTCAAGTTCATAGGTCAATGGGAAGTTAAGAAATTCTTCGTAACAAAATTTTGTGACATACGATGGATGGACAAACAGATGGACACGTGAGTGACAACAATAGGGCTCCGTTTGGACCCTTCGGGTACGAAACCCTAGAAATAAATCACTATTTCCTTGGTCAAAAATTTAAAAAACCCTCAATGCTTGAAAGAAAAGCGAACATTTTAATAAAAATCACAAAAGAGCTGATGACCTCGCAAGGTTGGACCCATTTTGATAAAACATGTCTAAGAACCACTGCTAGAAAACCTACTTTCTAATAAAAAAAACCATTGAAATAGGTTTACCCGTTTAAAAGCTACGGTGCCACAGACAGACACACACACATAGCGGTCAAACTTATAACATCCCTTTTTGCGTCGGCGGGTTAGTAAAAAAAATCTGTTTCATAAAACTTAATGAAAATTTCGAACAGAAAACCATATTTAAAGCAGGTTGATATTTTGTTCATCTTGGGTAAACGTATGTATCTACATAAAATTGGCATATGTATGGTTTTAAAGAATACATATTTACCACCTTAGAAATTATCATTGGCACCAAAGAATTGAAAAGCCGATTGTAAATTGTCTCTTTGAGAATAGGGATGACGAAGTAAAAAAATACTGTAATAGACTGTCAGGTGTCAATTTAATTTTGTGGTGAGAAAAATAAATAAATAAAAATAGTTTTCTAATACATATTCAATAGAAACAACTTAAAAGATATATATACAAACTAACAATAATACCTAACATGTACAAATGCGTATGAAAAAACAACTCACTGGGCATCAAAAAATTCATCCACATCGCTGTCAATGGAAAAAGTGCCCAGAACGCTAGCAGCATTGCCACGTTGAATAGCAATGCTGATTCGTTGGCCAAAGAAAAGCCCAGCCCTCTAGTCACGTGAAGAGTCGACTAACAGCTTGCTGATATGCCGGAAAACTCGATGAGCACTCGGACCCCATGGCCCTAGTGTTTCAAGCCGTTTGGGGACGGCTCAAACATGTAACTCCCAATAAGGTTAATATATTTGCGCCGTTTGAGGTTTTCTGCACCTGCAGCAGCCGCCCCAGCACAGCCTGCCGTGCTAAGAAGATGGGATGGCGCAAGGGTGTCGACACATGTTGCATCCCACACCAAAGGCCTACCCAACTTCCAAGGCATTATGGTCATTCCGTCTGGCCTCTTCCCATTGTCACGTGCCAAGCCATTGGGTTCTAAAACAGCTGGCACCCCGGCGGTGACAAGAGCCCGACGGATGATGTCATTAATGCTGGCGTGCCGTGCTATCCGACCAGCACTCCTACCGCAGGATAGGCCATGGTGTCCGAGGCGGTCCACTGCTTCACCGCATTGACAACGATGTGGAGCTCCACTCGGAGCACCATGACGCAAACATGCAGTATACTGATATGATACATTAACAGCAATGAATTACAATCCTGGGCTCCCGAAGATCTTCCCTTCATAGCTGCGGAAAGAAAATTCAAGGGGGAGCGAAGCATCATCGTCAAAATATAACTAAGAAAAAAGATTTAACGTCACTTCAGGTGTTTTAATTTAGTCCATAAGTTACATTATCAAAAAAAATTGGCTACGTATTTTTTGCTTTATCAAGTTATAGAAAAATTACAAAGATATAACGCATCAAAGTTCAGGATTGTGGGCTGATGTTAATCCACTTTTCAGTAAAAAGTCATACAAGTGACGTCATCCGAAAGTTCTACCCACTGTATCGTCTTCATTTTTAACCGACTTGGGAGGTTCTATGTTCGACTGAATGTATTATTTTTTTTTTTGTATTTCCATCGATTTCTCCGTCAGTTGTGGACCGATTTTCAAAATTCTTTTTTACCCGAAAGAATATACGAGTACTCCCGAGGTGGTCTCATATAAATTATATCGAAATTGCTTCAGCGCTTTTTTAAAGACTGAACAAAAACGAAAAAAATACGTATGCCTCGATGATGTTTTGGTTTTCTCCAATTACGAGTATGTTTAAATTCCATGTTACATTTTATTGGGGTTTTTAGTTCTGGGGTATAACAACTAAAAAGTGAAAAATAAAAAACTTTTTTACAAAAAAAACAACCGACTCCAAAAAAAGAAATTACAATAAAAATTAAAAAATAAATTTAATTTCGCAAGTCGGTGTCAAAAAACGAAGAAATAAAATGCAAACACTATACTATATTAAAGGTATTTTCTTTTTTGGAAGACGGTTGTTTTTTTTTGTAAAAAAGTTTTTTATTTGTTAAAGTCACAAAAGAAAAAATACGTGTGTAATACTTTTTGGTAGTCTAACTGACGAACTAATTCGATTTTTTTAGTTTTCAACCCTGTTTTGTAAAATTGAAGGTTAAAACCAAATGGCGTACAGATCGAAAACTGCCGAATATACATATGTAGTTACTCGTACATACACTAAACACGTCGACCCAGGAGGTGAGTAGGCTTCTACTATATAGCTAGATAACAGGTACTGTGGGGATCGAATCTGTCTATCTACCTGTTGAGGCGTATATTGCTTTATTTGTTGAGTGTTTTGGATTAAAAATCAGGGAGCACGATTATATTTTGATACGTTTTAATTCGATTACAGTTCACGTCATTCTCTGACTTGTCTCAAACAATCTTTTCTTTTAACTTTTTAAACCTAGTACATTCAAATTATCCTTTAAAAGTATAACAAATCGAACCCAAAGAGTACCGATGCTACAGTACTATTAAACTTTAAAAATTTTATTCAATTTTTTATCAAAATTACTTTTACCTCATCATATTCATTTTCATCATCATCAACTTTTACCTACATTCTTATAAAATTCATTCACTCCAATCGGCCTGACAGCTGTCCTAAATCTATCCGACGATTTTATTTATTTTAAAACTCGAATAAGTGTTTCTTTATTCATAACTAGCACTTCGTCTGCGTGGATTTCAAAAATTTGTAGCCTTTTCTTTTTTTTTTGGGACAAGCCTGCCACACTATTCCCAAACCACTGTAACTTTTGTAAGCCAGAATCAACAGTGGCGACCACCAGAAAAAACGCCGAGGCAATGAGGCTCGACGAGTCCCAGAGAAACGATTAAACTGTCTTGGGTCCCGCAACGAAATTAATCAGAAAAGACAGCGGAGAAACACAAATCCACTATAATAATTGCCAAATTTATAGCCTATGCCACTCACATATAACGTGACTTTCTATTGGTAAAAGAATTTTCAAAATCGGTTCAGTAGTTCCACAGATTACTTCCTACAAACAAACTTACAATTTTTTTATAATATTAGTGTAGACTGCCCCAGCTTCGCACGGGTACAAATTACACCTAAAACTTTCTCATAAATCACTCTGTCTATTTGTGAAAACCGCATGAAAATTCGTTCAGTAGTTTTTGAGTTTATCGCGAACATAGATACAGACAGACGCAGCGAGGAACTTTGGCCGCATTTCTACCTACAAGCAAATTGCATGCAAGCTAAATTAAATTGTGGGGTACGACCGACCGCTGATCGCATTATACCTCGGTAGCCCGCAATGTATTGCGACTTGCATGCAATTTGCTTATAGGTGGAAACGCGGCATTTGTTTTAAATGTAGTGATGTGATTGTGATGTTCCATGAGTTCTAAACTCTCTGCAGATGTCCTGATGAAAGAGTCTATAATGTACCTATTGAACGCAAAAAAACATGTATGTTTTTTTTTTTGCGTAACTCTATATTATCTTTTTTTAGTATAGAGTAATCCAAAAGCAGAAAAGCCTTTTAGTAAGTAAGGTACCATTGTGCCTTACTTACCAAAGGCTTAGGCAAGAGCGGTTAGCATATTTAGGCATATTTATCTTTATTACCTTCTAAGTAATAAAAAAATCCTTTCATCTTTATGTATGGACATCCATCTTGTTAGGTTTTTATCCCCCTATCCTCACATATTATTAAACTTATAAGTTTCTCCAACTTTACGACTTTGTGTTAGGTACTAAAACTTAACTCATTTTCTGAATGCAGTTTACGCGTGCCATATCAACTGAATGAACAGTAAAATTGTGAAATTGTGTAAAATTGCAATGTTTTATAAAATGGCGCCGATAAAAACCAAAATGAAAAGCTGTTGTTTGAACATAAAGTAGGTATTGTCGCAAATTAAAGGTTTTTTTATCTTTGTTAGACTCCCACTTGACCACCATCTCATCTGATGGTAAACGAGGGTGTGATTGACGTTGCAGCACGCTAGCCTAGAAGTAACCTATTCACTCTTGACTCAGGCCCTCGTCTGTCAAACCTCAACATTTGTCAAGCCCCGTTGACAGTCGGCCATCGTGTAACTACAGACTATGTCATGTTTGGGGTGTGTAAACCTTGCTACAGGGCTAAAGACCTTGAGTTATAGTAATAATAGAGGTTTAAAACGCGTGAATCGGGTTTTTGGCAATTTTGTTGGCAAGGCAAACAGCATTTTCACACTGGCACACTGGTGTGCCCCTAGACACTTAAATGTTAAAGACACCCAGGTTGTAACTATCAGGAAACACAGACTTCGGCAGAGAATTCCACTCCTTAGCTGTAAGCATCTGCCGGAGACGCCCTGGGCGTCGGGAGTCACAAGCCGATTCCCAGCCACAGTAAGCGTGAGCTTGCGGACGGCAAGTGATGGGTAGCTTGCCGTCCGATATGGACCAGGCCAGGGTCGACGGCACGTTATGTTCCACGCGCGCTTCAAAGTGATGTCAGCAGTACGCATAGAGCAACACGGGCCACCGGCGAACCGAAGGGGAGTAGCCATAGAGTTATTTCCTGATACAGATTTGTCTGTCATTTTTTGCAGAAATCTGCGCCACGCACACTTTCTCAGACTCCCACACAAAGACCTGTCTGTCTGTCAGTCTGTCACTATGAAACTCACTCATAACAATTAAAACAAAATACTAAGAATTTCGCATACATACAGATACATTCTGTGTCATAACAGTGTAATGAAGTGATGCAACTACATTGACAATGTGCATACAGCCGTGGCTGTAACAAGTGTCGATACGTATTATCGATAAATTCGAAAACTTTCTTCTGGGAATCCAGATAGGTCTTTTATTACAAAAATTCTTTCGTTATGTCCCTTCAACTTGGATCTTTAGGAAAACTGCAATTAATAAATAAAAAATATTTTATTCGAAGTTCACACCTAGTCATTTTAATATCTATACATATAATAAATCTGTAGAAAAGTCATTTTTGTACATTGAAGAAATTGAAACAAAAAATAGCCAGCGTGTGAAAAGATAAGTAACAGAACCCATTTCCATCATTTTTGAAATTTTTGTCTGTTTGTCTGTTTGTCTGTTTGTTTGTGCGCACATCACGTAAAATCTACGAATTCAATGCTGACAATGTTTATATACAAAAATTATACGCAACTTGAGGATTAACTTAGTTTTTGTTTCATCGAAATCGGTTCACTCTATCAAAAGATATGATTAATTTAGTGAGTTCAAGAAGTAAAATATTACGTTACGCAATTAAGTATAGTACTTGCAACGACATCTTAAGACTAAAAATAGAACTAATGTTGATAGTTGAAATCTAAATCCGATAGATGGCGTTGTGCAAATGACGTCATTTTCTGAATCGCGGTGTTAAGATTTTCCGCGCGAGGATGACGTCCACCGTGTTTACTAGGCAAATTGGGTTTCGTTAGGTGTCTTAAAAGTTCTTGCGTGTGTCGTAAAAGTTCTTTGGTTGCTTGGTTTATCGATTTTCTAAATTGGTCGAAAAAAAAGTATTTGCTTATCTTATTGGTTTCGTTTGGTCAACTTTGGTCATTGGTTTGAAGTACGAAGTAAAGATTGTATTTGATTTACTTCGTAGTTTGAATCCAATAGTGCCAATCGTTATACAGTAAGTTAGTGTTGCCAATTCGTTGAGTCACGACCACGAACAGACGATACGTTGTCACACTAGACTGTTCGACGCACCGATCTTTTAAGTTTGTAGGCTATTCAGTCATAAGTGTTGTTAGTTTTGTTTATTGCTTTAATTTTCCTTGAAAATGCCTCAAAGAAAAAAAACTAACCTTTCGCTGCGTAGCCGAAATGCGAAAAGGATGAGACTTTGTAGGTCTCAGGAATCGGAAGAAGATCGTGAAGCACGGTTATCTGCTAACCGAGAGCACATCGCTCTTTCACGTGAATCGGAAACGTTCACCGAAAGGGAGTCACGTTTAAGTTCACAAAGAACACGGACCGCGACTTTGCGGTCTCAAGAGAGTATCCAGGAACGCGAAGACCGGCTGTCTGCTGATCGGGAGCGCCACTCTCTCTCACGTGAGTCAGAGACATTCACAGAAAGGGAGTCGCGCTTAAGTTCGCAAAGAACTCGGACCGCGACTTTGCGTTCTCAAGAGAATATCCAGGAACGCGAAGTTCGGCTGTCTGCTGATCGGGAGCGCCAGTCTCTCTCACGCGAGTCAGAGACTTTCACAGAAAGGGAGTCGCGCTTAAGTTCGCAAAGAACTCGGACCGCGACTTTGCATTCTCAAGAGAATATCCAGGAACGCGAAGTTCGGCTGTCTGCTGATCGGGAGCGCCAGTCTCTCTCACGCGAGTCAGAGACTTTCACAGAAAGGGAGTCGCGCTTAAGTTCGCAAAGAACTCGGACCGCGACTTTGCGTTCTCAAGAGAGTATCGAGGAACGCCAAGCACGTCTGTCATCTGACCGAGAGCGACACGCTCTCTCGCGCGAGTCTGAATCTCTCTCCCAAAGAGAAGAACGATTACAAATAGCTAGACATAACTATGTAGGTGTACAAAGAAACAATGAAAGTTATCTTGCATCTGAAAGGGAAAGAATAGATGAACTAAGACGAGCAGAAACAGCAGAACAACGTCAATCTCGCCTAGAAATAGAACGAGCTCGATACCATATGAATAGAGAAACAAATAGCGGAGCTGATGAGTCCATGGAAAATGACGATGCAAATATTTTATTACCTTGGGACAATAGGGAAAAATCAGGGTTCACATATTCGTCTAGAATTAATTATGCTGGCTTTACTTTCGTGGGTGACATGAGAGAAATTTGTAATTTTTGTCATGCTTTGAAATGGAGGAAAGAGACAGATGGAATGTGCTGCTCAAATGGAAAAATTGTTCTTCCAAATTTCCAAGATCCACCACACTTACTTAAAAGTCTCCTGAATGGCGATCATCCCCAGTCGAACCGTTTTTTGGATAATATTCGTTTATATAACAGTGCTTTCCAAATGACTTCCTTTGGGGCAAAACAAATAACGGAAGGACCGTTCATGCCAACCTTCAAAGTACAAGGTCAAGTTTATCACCTTATTGGATCTTTGCTGCCAGAAAATGAACCCAAATTTCTCCAAATTTATTTTGTATCCGATTACACGCAACAGCTCAATGTTAGAAATCACAATTTTCCCCAGCTCAATGCTGAGCTTTTGGGTCAACTTCAAGAATTGCTGCATCACGTTAACCAGTACGTTCGTGAATTCAAAGCTGCATTGGAGTCAATTCCACAAGGCAGCAATGATTTCAAAATTGTTATAAGTGCCGATAGACGTCCTGTGGGTGAACACCGTGGAAGACACAATGCACCCATCGCAGATGAAGTTGCAGTTGTTTTAGTCGACCAGGAGTGTGAGAGACGTGATATCGTGTTGCGTACACGCGACGATCGCCTTTAACGCATTTTGGAAACCCACCGAGCTTACGACGCCCTGCAATATCCACTAATTTATTGTCATGGTGAAGATGGGTACAATTTTGGGCTGTACCAAGTGAACCCTACTACGAGAGTCACTAATTATCAAAAAAAAATATCTGCTCAACAATACTATTCCTACCTTTTACAAATAAGGCAAAACAGTTTCGTATATTTGCAACGATTTCGTGGTTTGTTCAGCCAATTTATTGTGGACATGTACGCAAAAATAGAAACTGAACGTTTAGTGTATATTCGCACTAACCAGCGACGGTTACGCGCTGAAGAATACGTGCACTTGTGGGACGCCATGCAATCAGATAATAACGTCGAAAACTTGGGTCGATTGGTTATTTTGCCATCCAGTTTCACAGGCGGTCCGCGGTATATGCACGAACGAACGCAAGATGCTTTTTGTTACGTCCGTAAATACGGCCGGCCGGACCTTTTTATAACATTTACAACAAATCCAAAGTGGACGGAGATTTGCCAGGCACTTCTCACAGGACAGGCGTCATACGACAGACATGACATTATTGCTAGGATTTTTCATTTAAAACTCAAAGTCTTGATTAATCTACTTACAAAGGAGAAAGTTTTCGGTTCAACTCTTTGTTTTATGTATAGCGTCGAGTGGCAAAAGCGTGGTTTACCTCACGCGCACATTCTTCTGTGGCTGGAAGAAAAAATTCGTCCCGATGCTATAGACAGTGTCATAAGTGCAGAATTTCCGGACTATAATGCAGATCCGATTTTGCATGACATAGTAAAAACACATATGGTTCACGGGCCATGTGGCCTCTTAAACAGGGAATCACCGTGCATGAAAGATGGTCAATGCTCAAAAAAATACCCCAGAGCACTGAAAGAACTAACTATGGCTGGGGAAAATGGGTATCCGCAATACCGGCGAAGATCACCGTCACAAGGTGGTTTCACAGCTACTGTCAGATTCCGTGGACAAGAAATAATTCTAAATAATAGTTGGGTGGTACCGTATTCTCCAGTTTTGTCAAACGCTTTTCAAGCACACATTAATGTTGAAATTTGTAATAGCGTCGAATCTATAAAATATATATGTAAATATGTTAATAAAGGTAGTGATCAAGCCATGATAGCACTAAGAAATAACAACCAATTTGATGAAGTGACAAGGTATCAATCTGGCCGATACATAAGCTCTTCGGAGGCAGTTTGGCGCATTTTGAGTTTCCCTATTCATGAAAGGTATCCGCCAGTCATCCATCTTGACGTGCACCTGGAAGGCGGGCAGCGAGTTTACTTTCAGCCAGAAAATGTGGCAGAAAGAATGAACAACCCAAGACAAACCACCTTGCTCGCATTCTTTCGCCTTTGCGAAAGAGACAATTTCGCTAAGTCTCTGTTGTACAATGAAGTGCCACATTATTATACTTATAACAAGCAGCAAGGTGTTTTTAATCGCAGGAGACGTGGAACTGCTGTAGAAGGCGAGTCCGGCATTTTTAAAGAACACGTGATTGGAAGAGTATACACGGTGCACCCAAATAATGCAGAGTGTTATTATTTACGCCTTCTTCTTCACACAGTGCGAGGACCTACTTCTTTTGCTGAGCTCCGCAAAGTGGACGATATAGAATATCCCACATTTCAAGCTGCTTGCCGCGCACGGCATTTATTAGATGGCGATCAGCATTGGGATGATGCTTTAGCCGAAGCATGCGTCAGTGATAGTCCACATCGTTTGCGCCATTTATTTGCCATTTTGTTGACATTTTGTGGCCTATCGGACGCTGGGCAGTTGTGGCAAAAATATAAAGACGCGTTTGCCGAAGATTTTTTGAGACAGCAAAATATAAATAGTGAAACTTCTGACCAAGTACGTGAAAGCTGCCATAATAGGGCTTTGCTGGCTATACAAGATATAGTTACAAGTATAGGAGGGAACCCCCTCAGTCAATACGGCTTGCCGACACCGACAGTTGGTGGGGAACGAATTAATAGGGAGTATACATCTGAAATAAATTACAACCCCGAAGAGTTAGCAGAAATATTGCGAAATGGCTGTTCAAATTTGACGACAGAACAACGTCAAATCTTTGATAGAGTATGCTGTAGTGTAGAACATTCATTAGGAGAAATGCTGTTTTTAGATGCACCTGGTGGAACAGGTAAAACTTTCCTCACTAAAGTTATCTTGGCTCAAATAAGGAGCCAAAACAAAATTGCCCTTGCCGTCGCTTCCTCAGGAATAGCTGCCACTTTATTACCAGGAGGAAAAACTGCACATACAACATTTAAAATACCAATCGACTTGGACCGCACAGAAAACCCTGTTTGCAACGTGTCTCGCAATAGTGATAAAGCAAGGGTTTTACGCGATTGCGCCCTTATCGTTTGGGACGAGTGTACGATGGCAAATCGTAAAGCTGTGGAAGCTGTAGATAGAACGTTGCGAGATATAAGACAAAATGACCGACCGATGGGAGGCTTAACGGTGCTATTCTGTGGAGACTTCAGGCAGACACTCCCTATAATACCCAGAGGAACGAGGGCCGATGAAATAGGTGCCTGTTTAAAGAGCTCTATTTTATGGCGTAGTGTCATATTAACTAATTTGAGCTTTAATATGCGAGCATATTTGGGAGGTGACGCAAACGCGCAGGTTTTCTCAAATTTACTACTTCAAATTGGTAACGGCACATACCCGACTCAAGAAGGAGGTAAAGTAACTTTAGTCGAAAGCCTGTGTTCTTCTGTTGCCTCACAGCAGGAACTCATTTCCTCTGTATACGGAGATCCATCAGAGATCTCGAACCATGACGCTGCTTGGCTATGCCAACGAGCTATTTTGGCACCTCGCAACGACCAAGCAGCAGCAATAAATTCTCAAATATTGGTACATGTTTCTGGAGAAAGTAGGGAATATTTATCTATTAACACGGTTTTAGAAGAAGGAGATGCCACCCACTATCCAGTAGAGTTTTTAGACTCTCTAAATACACCAGGTCTTCCAGCACACAAAATTTATTTAAAAGTCGGAGTATCAATCATTCTACTCAGAAATTTAAGCCCACCAAAACTATGCAATGGAACTCGGTTGAGAGTAACAAATCTCCAACGAAATGTCATCGAAGCCGAAATCTTAACAGGTTGCGGCTCCGGTGATGTTGTTTTCATTCCCAGGATACCCATTATCCCCAATAATTTTCCGTTTACTTTCAAACGTGTGCAATTTCCTGTAAGCCTCTGTTACGCTATGACTATTAATAAAGCCCAAGGCCAGACGTTATCCGTTGCGGGTGTAGACCTTACTTTTGATTGTTTTTCACACGGCCAACTCTATGTTTCTCTATCACGTGTTAGCAACCCAAACAACCTTTTTGTATATGCTCCGGGTAATTCCACCGCTAACATAGTATATAGAGAAGCATTAACGTAATCAACTATACCAAAGTCAGGACTCTTATCTAAATCATCAAAAAGGTGATATACTCTTATCTAAACGACGTTGTTTTGTTCTCGACAACCACGCGAACGAAGTCGCGGGCACAGCTAGTAACATATAAATACGAAAGTATTGTATTTTATTAATTTCAACGCAATTTTATTAAAATTTAAAATACTTTTACTATAAAGAGGTTTGTGAGGTTATAGGGGTTAATCTCTGGATCAACCGATTTTGAAAATTCTTTCACCAGTAGAAAGCTACGTTATTCTTGAGTGCAATATTCTATAAATATTTTCAAATTCCACACGGACGAAGTCGCGGGCAAAGTGCTAGTAATCAATAAATCAGAAACCATAATCTCCAAAAATAGTTAGTACCTATTTGCGCGAGATCAGACATGGCTATATGGACTCTTTGCCTTTGCCATTTTTAGGATTCCATACCTGAAGGGTCCAAACGGAGCCCTATTTCTGTCACTCACATGTCCGTCTGTCTGTTTGTCCGTCGTCTGTCACACAGGTTTAGCACCCAAACGGTTGGAGCTACAGTCTTAAAATTTTCACAGTATAAGTATCTTGTTGACTCAAAGCCATACAAATAATCAAAAATACATTTGGTACGGAACCCTACATGTTTTTTTTTTTTTTTTTTGAGTGGCGTCTTGCAGGTCAGCCTATGAAGCTGTCGTCTGCTTAACCGGACTTGCCTGTGATGGCTCTAATTTATTAAAGCCTACAGATGTGCGAAGTCCGACACGTACCTATATAGCAAGTTTTTATCGATACCTAACTATCCACAAACCGGTAACAACACTATCGTTCGGTGACGGCGACAACTCAGATGCAGACTCGGATCAGTCGGTCGACCGATCCGCATATTGTATGAGGGCGAGCGGCATGTGTTGATAAACAAATCCGAAACAACACGATCGTAATTATTGTATATTTTATTTTAGGTGAAAATGACTAATTAGTAAAAATGTGGTTAAAAATTACTTACACATGAAAGGTAACTTTAATGTAATGAAAGGTAATGTAATGATAAGGTAATGAAAGGTATCTTTTTGTAAATTTGACGTGGCAGATCTCTTTATGCTGCAAAAAACTAAACAAATCGGCATTTTTGTAGGATATCAATTGAGCCGCGCTACTAGATTTAGTCTAGTCAACAGTCCGGCTGCAACTAGTTTTCTTGTATGCATAGGACCACTTGAACTTGTAATTTGACAGAGGGAAACGCCTGCATATGGCTACTCCCCTCCGGTTCCCTGGTGGCCCGTGTTGCTATATGGCAGTAAGTGACGGGACCTGCTAGGGCCGATGCCTGTCAGGGTTTTTTTTTTTTTTTTTGTTTTTTTTTTTTTTTTTGGGGGGTGGGAAATCATCCTATGACTTCTTCCGCTCTAGGGTGGAGCGGAAGGGTGTGTCAGACTCTTACTGACTAAAACCCACCCCTGTTCCTCCCTGCCTCGAGTGCCCGGGGGCGAGGTAACTCTTTCGAATTTATCCTCCACCCCCGGGCAGTGCCTGTCAGGGTTGCGGGAGTATTTGGAAGAGTCACGGCGGTCCTTGCACAGGCAACTGGAGCAAGACGGGTGAACTTTAGTCAGTAACAGCCTGATACGCCCTCTCCTGCATGAGAAGTTATTTGATGACTTCCGACTCCAACAAAAAAACAAGCTGTAGGTACCTACGCATAATGAACTTGTTCCCAAAACATTCTTTTACTGAATATAATTCTGAGAAGCCTTAACAATAAAGTTGTCACGTTCTGTTAACTTCCAGTACATTTGGCTGGTTTCCTGAGCCGTTAGGCAATAAGTTGTGGAGACATTTTGGGAAACAACGCGTTAAGATTATGCTAAGTGACATGGTAAAGTAAATATTTTATGCAATCTATTTAATTATGTAGTAGGTACATAATTTTTATATTGTTTTTTTTTTGCTTTAGTTTTTTCTTATAATTGTGATCTAGAGGGGGGGATCTTATACAGGGTGTAACGGAAAGGTGTGGTCATATTTTAAGAACCGGTTCTGCCCATGAATATGAACTACTATAACTAAGAAAAAGCCGAAAATTCCCAAAAAAAAAATTGGAGTTTCCATACTAAGTTATCATCAATTATTTGTATGGGAGGTAAAATTTTTTTTGAGAATTTCCTCAGGTTTTCTTGAAGAGAGTTGTTCATATCGATGGGTAGATGCGGTTCTTAAAATATGACCACACCTTTACGTTACACCCTGTATATTGTGAGACTTATAAAACAAAGTCGGGCTAGTTACATCACTTATAACTCAAGAACGGCTGGACCTATTTTAATGATATTTTTGATTCGTTAAATTTGTCTCCGCTAACATAACATAACATATAACTATTAAAACATCGGAAATATTCATGATAAAAAAATAAGAAGAAAATTAATTTTCATAAACATTTTGTATGTTACCTACTGCTTTTTTTATTAATTCTGAGGCGGTACGAAGTTCACCGGGTCAGCTAGTATGATATAAAGAGTAGTATTCTATGAAGATCTCTAGAATCCCAGATTCAGAGTCGCAGATTCGGAGTCCCAGATTTCAAGTCCCAGGTCCAGGCTCCCAGATTTGAAAACCCGAATATGGAGGGGGAAGATTTGGAGCCCTACGCTTCGAGCACGAACCAACATCGTCCTCCATCGCGGCCATCCTGCCGCAGTGCCTCGTGCAGTCACTACTAGGCCATTTACCACAACGACGGCCTCCACGCCGGGTACTTATTTACCCGCGTGGCTTCTGCTAGCCGTCTCCGAGCCGGCGCGACCACCTGCCGGCCGATTCTTCCTGGCTCCTGTCGACCCTACGAGCCGGCGCTACCACCAGCCGGCCTACATCTCGGGGGCGTACGTAACGTGGCATCCGTCACCAGGATGAGCCAGGATAGTACCGTGCCATCTCCCAGGGAGTGCTGAATACTGTGACTACAAACTTACCCACGCCCTTTCTATAGAAAATATATATTTTTTATGTTGACCGAGGTACGTGTTATCATTTTTACTTCCCACGTAACCTCTTTACGTCACATGTCCTAAATATTGTATTATATAATGTGTATTATTCCGAATGTTCATTTGTGATAAAAATGTTAGTCCTAAAACATTTATATTACCAAGCAATTATCCGGTGACATATGTAGATAATAATAATTAATAAATCACGTTGGGCAGTTGGATAAAAGGCTTGATCCAGAAAGCAGTACCATCCTAGGTACTGCTGCACCGGTGGACTACTACTTATTCCTTTTTTAAATGTATTTTTAGATGTGAATATTAAAAAAATGTAAATTGTATGTACATAATATAATGTAATGATTGGAATAATAAATTATAATAGTAAAATTCAAAAAATAAAATATTCGGTTCAATAACACATTGTACAATGCATACTCGTATTACCCACATACATACCACTGGCGAAGTGTAACAAACAACACAGACTGTTTTGAGATTAATGGCGCTTTCAGCGCTTGTCATTACAACTTGAGTGGCACGCACATGTGCTACTTGCATCGGTCATAAAATTTCATGCGTCGCTTCATTCATAATGTTCATAGTTTGTACCCTCAAATTAGGAAAGTCTAAATTATATTTAACTTATTCTATTCGTGGTTGCAATTCATGTAGTAAATCATTTTAATTATACTTTGTTAGAATTTCATATGTGGGCATCCAAGCAGAAAGGATCCAGTTCTTGAAGATTCGGTATCTAGAATAGTCAAAGGATAAGGATTAAAAATATTCAAAAACTAGCATATTTATTTTTGTCAGACATATGAAGTTGACTCTGAAAAAGCTTGATTTGAGAAAAAGCATTTTTCTCAAATAAAGTTTCTGTTTTCAATTAACTTTTCTCATAAAATTTCTGGTACTTAGAAACATCATATAAAGTCATTTGCGATTTGAACTTGTAGATAATAGAGTATTAATTAATCATCATCTCAGCATCATCATCAGCCTTTTAATGTCCCTACTGTTGGGGCATAGGCCTGCTCTCCGTGAGAAGGTGTGGGCCGTAATCCACCTCGCGGGCCCAGTAGCTGGTAGATTGATTAATAATCAGTTAAAATCGCGAAATGCAATTTATCACCCATATTTACAAAGCTGCGTATATCTCGGCAACATAATGCCCCGTTTTGCTTGGACGCCCACATATTAGGTACAATTATTCAAACTTGTTATGGGCAAATGTGGATTGCAAAGTGACATTCTATCGGCAATACGGATTGGCAAAAATCATTAAATGAATGATATATTGCCGTGCTACTGAAATATTTGTATAAAAATGCACATAATCAGCATTTTAATGTTACCACTGCCGGGACACAGGCCTCCTTTCTATGAGAGGATGTGAGCTATAATCCATCATCATCAGCCTTTTAATGTCCCCACTGCTGGAGCACAGGCCGCCTCTCTGAGAAAGGATGTGAGCTGTAATCTACCATCATCAGCATTTTAATGTCCCCACTGCTGGGACACAGGCCGCCTCTCTGAGAGAGAATGTGAGCTGTAATCTACCATCATCAGCATTTTAATGTCCCCACTGCTGGGGCACAGGCCGCCTCTCTGAGAGAGGATGTGAGCTGTAATCTACCATCATCAGCATTTTAATGTCCCCACTGCTGGGACACAGGCCGCCTCTCTGAGAGAGAATGTGAGCTGTAATCTACCATCATCAGCATTTTAATGTCCCCACTGCTGGGGCACAGGCGGCCTCTCTGAGAGAGGATGTGAGCTGTAATCTACCATCATCAGCATTTTAATGTCCCCACTGCTGGGGCACAGGCCGCCTCTCTGAGATAGGATGTGAGTTGTAATCTACCATCATTAGCATTTTAATGTCCCCACTGCTGGGCACAGGCCTCCTCTTTGTGAGAGGATGTGAGCTGTAATCCATCATCATCAGCCTTTTAATGTCCCCACTGCTGGGGCACAGGCCTCCTCTCTGTAAGAGGATGTGGGCTGTAATCTACCACACGGGCCCTATGCGAATCCGTGAATATCACATTGTCTTGAAAGTTTTGGGTCTTTGACATGCCGGTTTCCTCACAATGTTTTCCTTCACAGCAGTGGTGATGAATAAAAAATAATTAATTTTAAAAACTGCTCGTACTTCCTAATTATTAATGTATTTTCTCGGAGGGACACTGATTTATAAGATACAGGCATTTACCTACTTTAGAAATCAGAGTTTACTTTTTTTGAAGTTCAAACCTTGTTTTAAAAAAAAAAAATCACTAGAAACTATTTTTTGTATGACTTTGATGAATAAATGAATATTATAATATTATTATTACTATAATGCTGCTTTCAGAAGAAATATACTGATATTTCTTCTGTTCAATCCGCAATATTTGGACTTCACTTTGTCTGATTCCTTATCGTCGTGTTAATGCCCTGTCTCTTACGGATAATTTACTAATACGATAGAAGTTATTTTTCCAAACTTCTTCCTATTTTCAAATAACTGAGTCGTTCCCATAGGTGCAATTAATTGGATTTATCGAGTCGCTGAAGTTTTTCAGACTAATTTAGAACTTTCACGTACCTATGCTGGCATCCTGGACTTTAAGATTTATTAGGTCTCTAAGTACTTCTTTATACGATAGGTGATCTCTATGTCGTGGCATTGTGGTCGTGTTTTAGTTTCTTGGGGAAAATATCTAGCAGTCTAGTCAGCATTTTTAGGGTTCCGTTCCCGAAAGGTGAACTGGACCCTATTACTAAGCATCCGCTGTCCGGCCATCCGTCCGTCCGTCTGTCTGTCAGCGGGCTGTATCTCATGATCCGTAACGGGTAGACAGTTAAAATTTTCACAGAATGTGCCTGTTGCCGCTTCAACAACAAATAATAAAAATAAAAATTTCCCCTACTAGAAACGTGATTTTTTTACTTATTTTGCTCGATCTAAATAATGACAACAAGTAGACGCGTATAATCTTGTACGATGGTACGGAACCCTTCATGCACGAGTCCGACTCGCACTTGACCGGTTTTTAAATTGATATTGCGATAGAAGAAATAATGTTCTACAAACTTTATCACGTTTCTCACCGTACCTACAAAATGTGTAAATGGCTTGTAAGTCCTAGACGCGTTCCGTGATGGCTTTTTTTTTGTGGTGAGGGAAATCATCCTATGACTTCTCTCGCTCTGAGTGGAGCGAAAGGGCGTGTCAGACTCTTACTGACTAAAATCCACCCCTGTTCCTCCCTGCCCCGAATGCCCAGGGGCGAGGTAACTCTTTCGAATTTATCCTCAACCCCTAGGCAGGCATCGGCCATGACGGGCCCCGTCATGTATGTTGACAACTCTTTGAGGCGCGCGTGGAACACTACGCGCCGTCGACTCTCGGGCTTGGTACTGATCGGACGGCGAGCTACTTATTACTCGCCGTCCGCAGGCCCGGGTGTTCCGTGATGGCTGGCACGAGATGGCGCGGGAACATAATACTTGGAAAGACTTTGGGGAGGGCTTTCCCCAGCAGTGGGACAGAATAGGCAAATAAAAAAATACTTCTTTTTAGGGTTCCGTACAGGAAGGGTCCAAACGGAGCCCTATTGTTGTTATTCACTTGTCCGTCTGTCCGTTAGTTCGTATGTTTGTCTGTCCATCGTCTGTCAGTCAGGTTTTACAGCCAAACGGTTGAAGCTACAGTCTTTAAATTTTCACAGTATCTGGTTGACCCAAAGTTTTTCACAATCACCTCTGATCGCGGTCCTTTGCTGGACATAAGCCTCTCGCAAGCTGTTACACTTATCTTACGTTTTCCTCGTTTCGTCACCTTTTTAAAGTCCTGTGGAATGCCCTTCGCTAGCTGGACCGACCACCTAGCAGAGGGAATCACACCCTACGCTCTTTTTCTTCTTTTTCTCAAGTTTCTTTTTGTTTCAACACTACCTACCTATCCAGAAAAGTTTGTAGCATTCCAGTTTGTCCAGTGATCGGATAGCTCCCAGACAATGTACCGTCTATTTAGGGGCCAGTCACCGCCTGTTAAGTATTTTCGTTCACTACTTAGCAAGGTACACTGAATTTCTAATTATCAACCCACGTAAGTATCAATGAACATTACGTCATTGTCTACGTCATAATCTACCCGAAAGCTTTTAGCGTATGAAAGGACCCTAAACCCACGCGGTAATACGCATACTCCATCTAAGCTGCACGGACACGCTAAATTAAATTCGCCATTCCGGAAAACCCACGCACTTTTTCTATATGTATTTCTACTAGAGTCAAGAGCAAACCCATCTCAAATTAAAAAAAAAAAAATTATAAGTAGAAAAAATCGGTCAAGAGCATATCGGAGTTCGTACATTTAGACTTCCGTACCAAATGTATTTTTGACTATTTGTATGGCTTTGGGTCAACAAGATGCTTATATTGTGAAAATTTGATGACTGTAGCTCCAACCGTTTGGCTGCAAAACCTGTGTGACAGATGACGGACTGATAGACAGATGGACAGACGGAAAGACGGACAGATGGACTAATGGACAGACGGACACGTGAGTGAAAAATGGTAAATATAGGCTATTTACCATTTTTCAAACACGTATGTCACAGGCGTTGGACAGAGGGAATTCCGGTGTGGTATTTTAAGAGCTTGTGCTGGCCATGTGCTGATAGTGATCACCGGGTTGGTTTTAGTGAGGTAAGAATCCCTCACTCCGTGGTCTTTTTTCCCAAAAGTCCAGTCCGCCTTTTGAAGGTTTCCCCACGAAAACAGATAAAATATATTTAAGAGGCCGTACACGAAATTTCACTTATTTACGTGATTTTACAGTTAAAATAATGCATTTCTATAAGTTTTGATGCACAACATGAAAGATCAGTTCAATTATGATCTAATGAATGAGCTAGATTCGAAGCTTGCGTTGCGTATTAGAAGTCGAGATTTGGACTGTTTTAAAAGATTTTTATTGCCAATTTTTTGTAATTTTTACATTTTTTTCTCAAAAAATAGATTGATGATGAACTGGAGTTTATATTTTGCTATTATAATTTTATGAACAAGAGTTCTAAACAGCCAAAATCAAAAGCAATTATTTGCCAATTTTCTCTAAAATTTTACTGAGTTAAATATTATTTTAATCAAAATTTTTATACAGAAGTGGTAAAAAGTGATTCATACATTATATAGACGACTTTTGCAACAATACATTTTAATTTTTTCGACCTGCTATTTTAGACGAGGACCAATACTTAACTCCGCCAATTTTGGGACAGAAATAAAGGACGTGTCACAAAGTCAAGTGATGCGGTTGCTTATAGATAATTCATTCAATCATTCACAACTGCAGCTAACGCTCATTTGACAGTCTCACACAAATTTTACGATAATATTTTGTTGTTCTAGAAACTGGGTCTACATACGTACGTGTCTAAATACAAATTGACCAATTTTTCCTCTCGTGCAATAGGTTATACGCGTGCCATTTTTTATTAGCTAAATAAATACTTAGGTGTTAGCCGCAAAGGTTGATTATTGCAATACCTTTCTTTGCACGCACTGGCGTTATAAACTACAACTGCTGTCCAAAATTCAAGTTTTTAATATAGGCGGTTTAGGCTGTAGTCACGTAAAAAGCTTTATAACTTCGTCACTGATAACAATATTTAAAAAAAAAACTATAATTATGTATTTATTTTTATATAGATAACTTTAATTTCGGAAGTCGGTGTTTGTATTTTATTTCTTCTTTATTTGACACCAACTGCCGAAAATAAAGTTATTTTTTAATTTATAGTGTATTTTCTTTTTTGGAAGTCGGTTGATTTTATTTTTTTACTTTTTATTTTTAAATTTTTTGTTGTTACCCCAGAACTACGACGGTGACGGGCGGGCGTTTTTTGGGGGACTGTCTTTATGTAGAACTTTGACGTTCAAAAAGTGCTGGTTCTCAGCCTAGTTTGAATAAATGACTTTTGATTTTGATTTTGACTAAAAACCTAAATAACCTGGAACGTGGAATTTAAACATATTCCTAATTGGAGGAAACCAAAACGTAATGTATACATATTTTTCGTTTTAGTTTAGTTTTTAAAAAAGCGCTGAAGCAATTTCGATAAAATTTATATGGGACCACCTGGGTAGCCCCCAAACAGTCAAGCCCTTTCAAACAAAAAAAGAATCCAAATCGGTCCAGCCATCTTCGAGTAATCGGGGAACATACTTAAAATAAATAAAAATAAAGGTTCCGACGAATTGATAACCTCCTCCTTTTTAAAGTCGCTTATAAATAACAACGTACCTTGTCATTTTATAAAATTATATACATCAGCGACCAAGTTACAAAGTGAATACATAGATAACACGACGTAGGTCTACGCCTGACGTCAAAGTCTAGAACGTCCATTCAGCCATGGAAAAAGCCGTTGTTGCGAGAGAGGCCGATAATTATATTTGTTTATTATTGTAATCTCGTTTGTTGTTCGATTAATTTTGGTTCTGATTCCACTATTAGTATTCTATTTTTGTTTACCTATCGATAATCTAGTAAGACAGTAAATATTTTTGCATATTCCTTAATAACGTCTACGTCACCAGCCTGCGAGATCTTACTGATCTTAGTAGTAGTCAGCTTCGCCGCGGTCGCGGGAGTGCTTGACAGTCACTGCGCGGCCCTGGCACAGGCAACTGAAGGAACAGGGGTGGGTTTTGGTCAGAAAGAGTCTAACACGCCCTCACGCTCCACTCAGAGCGGGAGAAATTATTTGAAGATTTCGAACCGCGAAAAAAAGAAAAGAGTGTGTGTACTTATAATAATAATAATATCTTTAATTCGGGTGGCATAGACCCATAGAAACTTTCTTCTAGTAAGTACATATTTACTTAAATTTACTTTATATTTTTATTTGCCATAACTGGCCACACCCACACAAGACTTGACCCACTGGTTTTGAAAGGGACGGTCAAAACGTGCCGCTATTGCGCTCGCGAATGCTGTTGTTGCTACCCAGTATACGGACTAGCAGGAAGCTGCTTTTTTGTGCATTATGGCCTGGAAACCATCAGCGCACGCTTCAGCAAACATCCCAGACGCGCTGCACCTCCACCGCAGACCCAACAACATCCTGAACGCATTATTGTGAATGAGTGCGCAGGGCTCAGTAGGCTCGCTGCGTATATCTCACCCACAGGCCGCTTAAGGGTCTTCTCGCGGTCCAGTGGCGCCCTCATTGAATAAAAAATCGTAGCCGTAGGACCGCGAGAAGGGCCTTAAGTAGAAGGACTGGCAATAAGCTTTGAATAGCGTCACTTTCACTTCTCTCGTGCATCGTGCGAACCTGTGTGCGAGCATATTAGCTCTTACCTCCAAAGCCCTGCGCTCCCGCTCAATATCCTCATAGTCCCTGAGGTCACCTGTCACCACACGCATATACGCACGTAAGAAGTTATACTACTTTGGCGCAACAAGATAAAAAAACCAAACTGTCACAAAGTTTACAAAAGGAAAACAATCATTCTTCATGAATCACAGACTATAGCTAACTTCAGGGTGTCGATTTTTTGTGATGGTGTGCGGACGCATCGTAAAAATTTACTCTCATCATTTATTCCTAACGCACCAAAAGAAGTTTAGCTTCAAAAATTGTTAGCTTTCGTTCTAATCCCAATATACAGTCAGACCGATGAATACACCAGTTTACACGATGTTTGCACCCTAGCTGAAAACGGTATATTTTTATTTTGGAAATAGCTAAGTCATCATCATTCTCCTGCCCTTACCCCAATTTATTTGGGGTCGGCGCAACATGTCTTTTTCTTCCATACTCCTCTATTAATCGTCATCTCTGTAGTCACCCCCTTTTTACCCATATCCTCTTTCACACAGTCCAACCATCGTTTCTTTGGCCTTCCCCTACTCTTATAGCCATCCACATCCATACACAAGACTTTTCTCACGACATTTTCTTCATTCCTCCGCATCACATGGGCATACCACGACAACCGATTTCCACACAACTTTTCAGTCAGAGGTGCCACTTTCAGACTTCCTCTTATATACTCATTCCTAATTCTATTGCAAATAGCTAAGTATCTGGAAAAATAATAAAATCTGGCACGTCGTTTAAGAAATACTTAAAAAATGTTTTTTGTAATAAATAAAAAACAAAAAAGCGGATTGTCCTCATCTTTTTATAAATTTTTGGATCGCTTTGTCACACGGTCTGAACAATAATATAATCTCGCAATATATTTTCATTCCAAAATTCTGGATTTTGATTATCAAAAGTCATTAAATATTAGTGAAAATAGTAAACCCTGCTATGAAAATTTAGAAAAGAAAGAAAGAAAAATATTTATTTTGCACAGATTATTAAACGCACATTTAATTTTCGAAAGCCTAGTATCCAAGCAAAAATAAAATAAAACTAAACTAATTAACTAATTCCTAGTGATATCGTTTCTGGTATGGTTTGCTGGTGGTGGTTTTGGTTGGTGTCTGGTGGTGGTGGTTGTTGGTGTCTGGTGGTGGTGGTGGTGGTTTCTGGTTGGTTTCTGGAATTTGAACTGTACATAAGGGTATCAATGGCAATCAAAGTTTTATTTGAACTACATAACAAACTTCTAATTTACATTTTAATTTAATTCACAACCAACGATTTCCTATTTTAATCGAATAAGTGAACATTAAACTAAAAAAAAAAGGCAACATATATTCCATCACGTCAAAATGAGACGTGATCTGAGGGCACGGCAGTGCCCCTGCCAAGACAAGCCAAGCGAAGCGCAAGGGCACTACCTACCTTTTCTCGAAGCGCTTCGTCGTTTTTTTGTACCCTCATAACTTAGGTTTGGATTATACCAGATAAGTAAAATTTTAGGGATATGATGTCAACAGTGGAATTTTTAGTAAATCACCCCATAAAAAGAAAAAGAAACTGATCAAAATAAAATTAATTGTCATAGGCAACAACAATAAAAAACTTTTTTACAAAAAAAACAACCGACTTGCAATAAAAAAAATACACTAAAAATTTAAAAATAACTTTAATTTCGGAAGTCGGTGTTTGTATTGTATTTCTACGATATTTGACACCGACTTCCGAAATTAAAGTTATTTCTAAATTTTTAGTTTTTTTTTTTGGAAGTCGGTTGTTTCTTTTGTAAAAAAGTTTTTTTTATTTTTTGCTTTTAGTCGTTATACCCCAGAACTAAAAACCCCAATAACATGGAACGTGGAATTTAAACACTTGGAGAACACAAAAACGTCATCAAGACACAATTAAAAACCTATTGTGCGTCTCCTTAAGGAGACGCGAGGGGTCTGACGGATTAACGGCTCTTAGCTATGCCTCGGATGGACAGACAGACAGACCGAAACTATAAGGGTTCCTTGTCCTTGTTAGGACTGTGGAACCCTAAAAAGTGATGTCAACTAGTGATAAAATCGGTCTAGCTGAAAACTGAGAATCGTCTGCACGCCATCACATCGCTCACGAAACTTCGAAAACATTATAAAGGTCATCACATCACATAATGTTTTCGCACGTATTTGTCTGCCAGATAAAATCTTTTCCAAAAGATTTATATTCCTCACTTTCCGCTTGACTATCTCATAGCTACTAAGATACATTGTTGGAGAGATTAATGAATTTGTGAGTTCAAACGACTCACTTTTTGTTCGATGGTTCTGGAAATTAGACGGATTTTGATCACATATGTATGTTATCTAAATCTACGCTACCGTTTGTTCGATAGTTGATAAAACGCGATAGCCCTTTTTAAAACCTCAGAAAAATCCTGTATGAGCCTGCCGTAAGAAAGGCTGAAGGTAAACTTGAGAAAACCAGAAAAAAATGCTTCTTTTTCACCATTGATAGACTGGCGCTTAACACATCACACACACACACATAGGACATCTATTTCACCCGATGCTAAGCGATGATGTGGTCGAGGATGGAGCATGCTTGCCTAGAAGTAACCTATTCAAGACTTCAAGACTTCTAGCCACAAAGCTATGAGGAAACACTGACTCCGGAAGGGAATTCTGTGATCCCAAAACGTTTTGAGCGTATGAGCGGGATACTTCTTCCATAATTACAGTACCTTTATTTTTACAGGATACCTACGTACATCTTCCAGCACATTATAGCTCTTTACATTCATAAATACGTTTAAAACAACTTAAAAGACCGACCAAGTGCGTGTTGGACTCCGCACATTTAGGGTTCCGTACCAAATTTATTTTTGACTATTTGTATGGCTTTGAGTAAACAAAATGCTTATACTGTGAAAATTTGAAGATTATTTTTTTTATTTTTTTTTTGGGGTGGGAAATCATCCTATGACTTCTCCTGCTCTGGGTGGAGCGGGAGGGCGTGTCAGACTCTTACTGACTAAAACCCACCCCTGTTCCTTCCTGCCTCGAGTGCCCAGGGGCGAGGTAACTCTGTTTCGAATTTATCCTCAACCCCCGGGCAGAACCGTTTGCCTGTAAAACCTGTGTGACAGACTGACGGACAAACGCACAGACGGACAGATGGACAGACGGACACGTGAGTGACAGCAATAGGGTTAATTAGTTTGGACCCTTCATACAGATCCTTAAGAACTATGACTAAACTACTTCGGAGAAACATTGAGAGAATAGTGAAGCTTAACCTTTATCTTTTTAAGCCACCTTAAAATATAAATAAAGATTAAGATGAAAATAACTTTATAGACCTTTTGACAGAGACAAGTTACATAAGTACTAAAAAGTTTATAGCACTTCTGTAACAGTAAGGTTATGGGCAATAAAAGCAACAAATTACAGATTTTTTATCAAAACCGAAATACTTGGGTCTTTAATCATGATTATTATGAAGACATAAATGAAAATATTCATTGAATTTCTGTTATTGAGACATATATCATGTGTTTTATTATCATTTGGAAAGTTACGATGTGTTAGTGAATGTTGCTGTTATAAATTGATTTTTATGTTGATACGAATGTGCGTTTGATAGAAAAATGAAATGCGGGTCAGCGGTTTGACGGTTTGCGTGTGGGTCAATATTTATAAGGAAATTGATTTGGCGGTGCACGCATCCTTTGAGATTTTTAAATAGATATTTTCTAACTGTGTAGACCTGTATGTGTTGGCTCACATGTCATTGTATGTGTCGCCAGATAATTGTAAAAACCATAGGATTGTTATTATAAATCTTGCGAGGGTGTTAACTCTTGCTATATTATGAATAGATATGTAATTTCAAGCTCGGAGCTCGTGGCTAAAGTAACAAAAGGCGCACGGGTCGATCCATCAGGTTCGTCCATGGATGGGTGACCATTTTTACATACTGAGGCTCCTCCGTGCCTCGGAAACACGTTAAGCCGTTGATAAATTCGAAACAGTTACCTCGCCCTTGGGCACTCAAGCAGGGAAGGAACAGGGGTGGATTTTAGTCAGTAAGAGTCTGACACGCCCGCCCGCTCCACCCAGAGCTGGAGAAGCCAATGGATGATTCGCCCCCCCCCCCCCCAAAAAAAAAAGCCGATCGTGGATCTTTGACAGTCTTTACGGGTCGTCAGAAGCCCGAATGTCTGACACTGGGTTGTGGAAGTCAGATAGTCAGTCGCTCTATGTAAAATACTGGTATTCAGCTGTGTCAGGTTAGACTGGAAGCCAACCCTAAGATAGTTGGGAATTTTCGTCTTAGTATTTTTTTTTTTTTCAGTTTATGCACCTGCCATGTTATCTCTCCACCACCCTTGGTTGACTGGTAGAGAATGCCTAAGGCATTAAGTCCGCCTTTGTACATTTGTGTTGCATGTAGTTTTAATAAATAAATAAATAAGGCTAGGCAGATTGATTTTGAGGTAATTTCAAATACAATAAATCTCGTTCAAATTCTGTGATTTGCATTGCATCCGAGTTTACAATTTTACGTGATTAATACATATGCATTACTTTACCAAAAAACTTATTATGGGAGATGGTAGTTTTCAACCGACATAATAATTATTATGTAGGTAGTATAGCGATGATAAATAGATATAATGAGAGAATAATTGTGTACTACTCTATGGAAATAACTTAATAGATAGACAAACTGATAATAATACAAATGCGTATGAAAGCAACTCATTGGGCATCAAAACATTCATCCACATCGCTTTCAATGGAAAAAGTGTCCAGAACGCTAGCAGCATTGCCAAGTTGAATAGCAATGCTGATTCGTTGGCCAAAGAAAAGCCCAGCCCTCTGGTCATGTGAAGAGTTTCATCAATGGACCACAAGACGTACGGCGAAGTGCCACCGGTCCATGGTGGACATCCCATCCATACGCACAAAGCGTTTTGAGAAAACTTTCATTGTGCGTACAGCTAGGGAGTGGAATTCCCTACCGGTTGTTTGTTTGTTTCCTGATAGTTACAACCTGGGAGTCTTCAAGTCAAGAGTGAATAGGTTACTTCTAGGTAAGCGTGCTCCATCTTCGACCACATCTTCGCTTACCATCGTGTGAGATAGTGGTCAAACGCGTGACTATCAAAAATAAAAAAGAGTCGCCTAACAGCTCGGTGATATGCTGAAAAACTCAATAAGCACTCGGACCCCTAGTTTTTCAATTCCAAGCGTCTCAAACATGTAGCGCCCAATAAGATTGTTATATGTGCGCCGTTTGAGGTTTTCTGCACGGCGGGCTGTGCTGGGGTGGCTACCCCCGCACAGCCCGCCGTGCTAAGAAGATGGGATGGCGCAAGGGTGTCGACTGTCGACACATGTTGCATCCCACACCAAAGGTCTACCCAACTTCCAAGGCATTATGGTTATTCCGTCTGGCCTCTTCCCATCGTCCCGTGCCAAGCCATTGGGTTCTAAAACAGTTGGCACTCCAGTGGTGACACGAGCCCGACGGATGATGTCATTAATGTTGGCGTGCCGTGCTATCCGACCAGCGCTCCTACCGCAGGATAGGCCATGGTGTCCGAGGCGGTCGACCGTTTCACCGCATTGACAACGATGAGAAGCACCTAGACGCAACATAGTACCAATGTTGGGTGATGGACTACCATCACCCAACATTGGTACTATGGCACTAGCCCGTAGCCAAAGGACCAATAATAATTGTGTGTCTAAGTTTTATCCATTGCAAATTTTCACTGAAGACATGAAATTAATTTTCTTTGTGTAGAAATTAAAACAAGACGTGTTTTTGTTAGAGAAAATATCAACAGGTGGCCTTAATATTAATAATCTTATATATTAATTAATCTGGGCAATGAGAGCTTAATCTTTCTTAGGCATAAACTTAACCGTGCTAATATTATTTATCCTACATGGGTACGGGTCTATGTAGCTATTTAGCTAGTTACGAGGCTTAAATATAATTATATTGTTAGGTTAGGTACCTAACAAGACATAATTACAAACACTTATCAGTTATGACATGGCTGTCAATAAATATTAAGATTAATAGCTAAACCTCGAGGAGGTCGTAGCTAAAGTAATAACAGCCGAACGGGTCGATCCATCAGGTTAAGCTACGCTTGCCGGGGTTGGTCCATGGATGGGTGACCATCTTTACATATCAAGACTCCTCCGTGCTTCGAAAAGCACGTTAAGCCGTTGGTCCCGGCTGTCAATCCTTGATCTTTGGGAGTCGTTACGGGTCGTCAAAGCCCGAAACTCTGACATCCAGTCTTACCAAAGGGTATCGTATTTCCCAGTAACTGGGTTGTGGAGGTCAGATAGGCAGTCGCTCCATGTAAAAATACTGGTATTCAGCTGCATCCGGTTAGACTGGAAGCCGACCCCAAGATAGTTGGGAAAAGGCTAGGCAGATTGAATAGCTAAACCTACGAGTATATTTACTTATATACGAGTAACATAACATACATAACATTATCACCCCTAAAACGTTCCTACTGCTGGGTCTCAGTCCTCTCTAGGAGAGGGAATGGGCCGTAATCGACCACGCGGGTTGTCGGATGTCAAATGTCTTCGATTTTTGATGTGTAACAAGATGTGATGTCCTCTCGCTTTCATGTGGGAGTGATTTCGTGACATGGGGCGGAAGTATGTAACAGGAAACCGGAATGTATAGTAGAAAGATTACCTGTAAGTTTAGAAAAAAATGTCAAATAGTCATTTTTACGATTTAAAAGGCCGTACACGAAATTTTGCCGATTTCGCTGATTTACGTGATTTTACAGACGTGATTTTACATTTCAAATAATGTGTTTCTAAATGTTTTAATTCCCAACATGAAAGATCATTTCAATTATGATCTAATGTATGAGCAAGTTTTTTACATTTTATTATAATTACGATTAATCGACCACAAAGCGACGACTGTTTTATGATTTTTTTCTGTAAGGGGTTTAGAATATCACATAATTACGAATTGTATTGACGTCTAAACGTTATGAAAAAATTAAAATGTATTGTTGCAAAAGTTGTCTACATAATGTATAAATCACTTTTTACCATTTAAAAAAAAAACTTGAGTAAAAAATATTTAACTTAGTCAAATTTTAGAGAAAATGGGCAAAGAATTGCTTTAAATTTTGGCTATTTAGAACTCTCGTTCTTAAAATTAAAACAGAAAAAAATAAACTTCAGTTCACCATCAATCCATTTCTTGAGAAAAAAAAAGTAAAAATTACGAAAACGTGCCAATAAAAAATATTTTAAAACAACCCAAATCTCGACTTATAATACGCAACGCAAACGTCGAATCTAGCTCATTCATTAGATCATAATTGAAATGATCTTTCACATTGTGCATTAAAACTTATAGAAATGCATTATTTTAACTGTAACATGACATCTGTAAAATCACGTAAATCAGTGAAATCAGTCAAAATTTCGTGTACGGCCTCTTATACGCTACGAAGACCAAAACATATTTTTTACTTTTTAGGTTTACGATTTACATCATATTGTACATCTAACAAGGTAGCTATGCGCAAAAATTATTGAAAAAGAAAACTATTTTTTATTGCGCGTAATGTAACGCGAATCCAGGCAAGTGGACTTAAGCCCCGCCTCTTCGCTCTAAGCCGCGTAGGTACTTGTTGGATACGTTTAATATTCATTGCGTTTTTTTTTACTGTAAATGCGTATTTTCGCATATTAAAAGAAGAAAATTGCAAATTCAGGTAATAACACTAAAGAAAAAAAAGAAGAGAACAAAAAAAAGAAAAGAGATGAAAAGAAAGAGAAAGAAAAAAAAGAAGAGAAGAGAAGAGTAGTAAAGTTTAGTAATAACACTTTTTGAAGTTATACTTCTTTTGGCGCGTTAGGGAAAAATGATTGAGAGTAAATTTATACGATGCGCGCGCACACCGTCACAAAAAACCTGAAGTTAGCTAGAACCGACACCCATTTTTTTTTTTTTGAAGTTAGCCGTGGTCTGTGGTTCATGAAGAATGATTGTTTTCCTTTTGTAAACTTTGTGGTTTTCTTTCTTGTTACGCCAAAGAAGTATAACTTCTTACGTGCGTATATAAGTACACACACACTTTTTATTTTTTATTTTTTGTGGGGTGGGAAATCATCCAATGACATCTCCCGCTCTAGGGTGGAGCGGGAGGGCGTGTCAGACTCTTACTGACTAAAATTCACCCCTGTTCCTTTCTTGTCCTGAGTGCCCAGGGGCGCGGTAACTTTGTTTCGAATTTATTCACAACCCCTGGGCCTTGGATTTCATTTTAGGAAAAAAAGTAAAAAAAAAATTGCAACTTTGAACATCAATTTCTCCAGAACCAGTGGATTACTAGGTATGGTCTAGTGAAAAAAAAATATCCAAATAATGAGTAGAACATGTGGCTTTCGGCTTCGGAAACTGTCTTTTTACACCCGAAATAAGTAATACATCTAGAACTAATAATTAACGCTCGACATTTAGTCCCATCCCCCAAAAAAAAAAAAAAAAACCATGCCTACTATATGCATAAACTTGGGCATTCACAAATAAAGCAAAACAGAAGATCAAAAGCACCCAAACAGCCACGGAAAGGAGTATGCTGAAGATAAGAAAAATACACAAAGTGAAAAATGAAATCATCAGGAGAAAAACGAAAATCACAGACGCTCTCGAACATGCACTAACACTAAAATGGAAATGGGCAGGACACATTTCACGCTACACAGATAAAAGATGGACCATAGAGACCACCCGATGGAAAGGCCCAGGAGGGAAAGAAATGTTGGTAGACCAAAGAGAAGGTGGGCTGATGATATTATACAGGTAAGTAACAGGAAACAATTGGTTAGACCTAGGCAAGGACAGGGACGTGTGGAAGAAGCTGGAGGAGGCCTTTACCCAAAAAGGGGTCCATATTCCAAACAAAGAAGATTAACATAAGTACTAACATATTCTAAGGAAAGTATACTAACAAACTACTACCAACATTTGGAATGTAAATTGGCAATATGGAATTAAAGGGTTTTATTATATATATTATTATTAATCTGTATTATACAAAGACTAATAAAGAAATACTTACTGATTAAATAAAACTTAAAATAATGTATAAAACTTAGAAACAGAGTTGAACAAAGTCAAGTAGCAGTGTGTAAAATGAAACGTCGTAAAAAGTGTAGTTGAGATGCGTTCAAAACATGGTACGTTTACCTTTGACGTAGAATAATCATTTAGAAAAATTAAAAAAAATATTTTTCCTGCGTTGTTTTTAACATTGTGTTATGCGTAATTAACATACAATCGAATTAGGTGAATTTTAAGATTTATTTTATTTATATACATAGTCAGGTAAAAAATTAGCATTCTTCTTTGATGCGTTTTATCTTTGTGAATTTTTATTTGTTTGTTAGAGCAAAAAATACGCATCTATCCAATTTTTTTCAAAATCAACTGACGTATTAAATTGAATTATTATTTTTGTACCCAGAAGTCATCCCTATTGTTGCTACAAATAAGTGGATGTATTTACTGATACTAAACAAGTCAATCGCACAGGTTCCTATCCTACAATGTCCATAGTAGCTATTAAGCTTCGTTTACACAAGACTAGAAATGTCCAACGCTGTCGACATCGCCCGCAATATGGACGCCACGGGACTCATTTTGAGGGGATCTTTTCGTCTACATTCATGTCAAGCGTGGAATGGCCATTTACAGGGATGTCACGCGATATTGCATCACGAGTCGAAGGACATATATTCAAACATAGGACTAGGTTTCAAAAGACATGTTGCGCCGACCCCAAATAAATTGGGATAAGGGCAGGAGAATGATGATGAGGACTAGGTTTCATTCATAATAGGTTTTAAAATTAATTGGCAAAACTCGACAGACTTGGTGCCGATAACCATCATATTTCTGAAATTTCTTTTAAAGTAATTCCCACCACGTGAATGGACTCAGTTGTCATAACAAAACTCCACTTATCTATTACATATTTATCTACAATGTACCTGTCATCATCGTCATGGTCATCAGCATTTTATTGACCCCACTTGCTGGGGGACAGGCCTTCTCTCTGTGGGAGGGTGTGGGCCGTAATCCACCACGTGGTACCAGTGCAGGTTGGTGGATGTCGCTTGTCTTCGAATTTTTAGTTCTAAGACATGCCGGTTTCCTCACGATGTAAACTTGTAAGTCTTTACGATGGCATGCAGCCTTGTTTAATAAAACTCACTGCTTATGCTTAGTTTAAATATTGAATAGCAGATTCTAAATTCAAATATCTATCCCCACAGAAAATTTTGAAATAAAAAAAAAGAACCTGTTAATCAGCGTTGACCTTTTTTTTTTGTTTTCTGGAGAATCCTTCAAAAGGCGCCTGGACTTTTGGGGAACAAAGACCAGGGAGTGTGGGATTTTTACCTCACTAAACCACACCGTTGATCATCATCGGCACATGGAATGCGTTCCGTTACCTTCTAAAAGACCACTCTGGAACCCTTTCGTGTGCTACCGTCTTTCCTCAAATCATTCAGACAGTCTTCAGTCTGAACGCCCGCGACCCCGGAGTTCCACCTACCTCAAATAGTGCATGCGGGATTTCGGCGTCTTAGGCGGCGAGGCGGAATCAGTGTTTACCTACTAATCACCAACCAGCACAGTGCGAATTCCGACACGCTCCTAGCCGATTTTTTTTTATAAATAATGCCCATGGAATGTATGTTTAAATTGCAATCAATCCAAAGTTTTCTAATTAATTTGTTACCAGGAAATGGCACTGGCTCGCCCCTAGCACAAGGGAATTAATTTCGTCATCGTTAAACCGGGTGTGAAACGTTATCAACACTTTTCAACATGTCATGCCCTTCGGAGAATGTTGGACATGACAGCAATTGTTTTTGTTTTGGTGACTTCGATGCCCCTCTTTCCACACGATCGGGCTGCCCTGATGAGCCTGCATTGTATGTCCTTTTTAACACGCTTTTTTTAATCTTAGAAGTTTAATTTAACTCGCTTCCTGCTTTCCGATTGAGCTGACATTTTACATACATGTTTAGTTTGGATGACAATGCATGGTAACTTAACCACTGGTTAGCTAAGTGAAGTTATTCTAAATCTGACGGACTCCCAAAGATCGTTCAATAGCGGACCAGTTATTTTTTATGCATTCCCATGATATGCGTATCAAATGAAAGGTTTTGCTGAAAAGAAATCGAAAAATAAAATAACTTCACTCTAAACGTTTTTTAGTTTTTTCAAACTATAATATTATTTATTATCACTGTACAAGGTGTAAGGTAAACGCTCCCGAAAACGGAGACAGGTGATAATGCAAGTGATTCTCGAAACGATACCACCAAAAAATCTGAAAAAAAAAGAAAACTTTATATTTTTTTTTTGCATTTTGCGTACACTATGCTGTAAGAACAGTTAAATGAAACAATTTTTGCAGTTGAAGATACTTTTGGAACGAAGTTCCTTATCGCGCGTTGTGAAAGGGGGCTAGACGGAAAAAATTCTTACGAAAAGTTGTCACGACACTAATGAGGCTGTCCATCCAAAAAGATTGTGTTGGAAAAACAATCTAATAAAAACTTCTTGTATTTTTGGTGGGTAGGTACAAAGTTTGCAAGCAGATCAAGCATTATTGTTATAGTTGTTGTTATTGCTAAAGAGTTGAGTTGAGTTGAGCTGAACTGAGCTGAGCTGAGCTGATCTGAGCTGAGCTGAGCTGAGCTGAGCTGAGCTGAGCTGAGCTGAGCTGAGCTGAGCTGAGCTGAGATGAGCTGAGCTGAGCTTAGCTGATCTGAGCTGAGCTGAGCTGAGCTGAGCTGAGCTGCGATGAGATGAGATGAGATGATGAAGTATAACTTCTTACGTGCGTATTGCTAAGGTGGTCCCAGGTGAAAACGGGACAAGCGGTGTGGGTGAAGGCAGACCCCACCAGTATTGCGTGGCACAGGCCAACCTCCAAAAGTGCAAACTCGCTACAGCCGAATTTATTTTCTTTACAACTTTATCATGTAATGTAATATTCTTTAAAATATCAGCTGACGCCTGCGTATTCCTCGACTTCAAAGTGCGCGCGTTTTCGCCGACAGCCATGTCCACGCGACGCCGAAATAAAGCGAAAGATCGTTGGTATCTGTTAGCATTTAGGTTGTATATAATCTACGTTCTAGCTTCGGAAGCGTTACCCTTACACCCTGTATTATTTAATGGAAATAACTTAATAGATAACAACAACACAATACACAACACACAATACAATATATAATACCTAATATTATGTACAAATGCGTATGATGCCAACTCATTGGGCATCAAAAAATTCATCCACATCGCAGTCAATGGAAAAAGTGCCTAGAACGCTGGCAGCATTGGCATGTTGAATAGCAATGCTGATTCGTTGGCCAAAGAAAAGCCCAGCCCTCTGGTCACGTGAAGAGTCGACTAACAGCTTGCTGATATGCCGATAAAGTCGATGAGCACTCGGACCCCATAGCCATACTGTTTCAACCCCAAACGGCTCAAACATGTAACTCCCAGTGTTCCACGCGCGTAATATACTCGTATATATAATTATTATATAATTATTATCTATTTATATTGAATTGTTAAGATTAATTAATGAATTTACTAAATGAATTTTTTGAAACAAACTTATTTTCTATAAGTCACAGACTGATATTACTCAACTGTCACTTGTGAATCATACTTGTTTGTTAACGGGTATAAAAGAGCGGAACCTTAGTGGAGCGGCTCATGGGCGATTGCTGTGAGAGCATCGGCAGGTGTAGTTCCATCGCCTGCCTCGTAGGCTCTTATAGCAGTCACCCAAGGCATCCACACCACGTAGGTCCCCCCATGAAGCACCCGTTTCAACGGGTGGCAGCAGAAACTGCGTTTAGAGGGCCAAGCCCTGGTAACGCCCACCACACCCCCCCTTCGGGGGGGGGGGTGTAGTGAACGTCAGCGAAGGAGCGGCTCAGTTGCTGTTCGGCTTTCAAGGCGTTAACATCTAAGGTATGATATTATTCTGACTATTGTTGATTTATTAATGTTGTTTTTTTTTATGTTTGATAGGCTCGCGTTTGACCACTATCTCACCTGATGTTAAGCGATGATGCGGTCGAAGATGGAGCACGCTTGCCTAGAAGTAACCTATTCACTCTTGACTTAAAGACTCCCAGGTTGTATCTTACAGGAAACACAGACTCCGGTAGAGAATTCCACTCTCTAGCTGTACGTGCAATGAATGTTTTCTCAAAACGCTTTGTGCGTATGGATGGGATGTCCACCATGAACCGGTGGCACTTCGCCGTACGTCTTGTGGTCCTTAGATGAAACGGGCTTGGCGGAATCAAATCATGCAATTCCGTCGCACACTCCCCAAAATGTAATCGATAGAAAACCGACAGGCTAGCAACTCGGCGTCTATGTTCAAGACTTTGGAGTTTTGACTCAACGAGTCTATCATTGCCGATGATCCTCTTGGCTCGTTTCTCAATCGACTCAAGGGCATCAAGCTGGTATCTTGCAGATCCGTCCCAAAGATGAGAGCAGTACTCCATACACGATCGGACCTGCGCTTGATAGAGTTGGAGCAGCTGTTCCGGCGTGAAGTATCGTCTCACCTTTGCGAGGACCCCCAACTTTTTGGCAGCCACTTGAGCCTTAGCCTCTATGAAGGGACCAAAATTGAGGGTAGATGTTAAAGTAACACCAAGAAGATCAAGTCGGTCGGTTATCGGCACGGTTACACCTCGGAAAGATGGAGCCGGGTGAAATTGGCTCTTTTTAGCAGAAAAAAGACACGCCTGGGTCTTAGCAGCATTGAACTTAACCAGATTGGCATCGCCCCATTCTGAGACAGCCTGCAAGGACAAGTTCAAGCGCCCAACCATAGCCTCTCGGAGAGACCGGACCTGAGACCCACTAACTCGTGCGTCCGGCACGTATCTCTCGGCAACAGTGCTGTCGTCTGCATACCCAAAGGTACCGGCCCGGGTTTTAGCAGATCGTTAATATGCAGCAAAAACAATGTTGCCGAGAGCACCGACCCCTGAGGAACACCGGCATTAATAGCCAGCAGTCCGGACGAGCAGCCATCTATGACTACTCGGATAGACCGATCCCTCAGGAAATCAGCTATCCAATCACACAATCCAGCGGGCAGACCGAAGGAAGGAAGCTTGCCAATTAAGCTGTCGTGCCAGACCCGGTCGAAGGCCTTCGAGATATCAAGGGAGACCGCAAGGGCTTATCCTTGTTTGTCGATGGCCTCACTCCAGATGTGAATGGCATACGCTAGAAGATCTCCTGTTGACCGATTTCGGCGGAAGCCGTATTGTCGGTCACTTAGGATATCGTTAGCTTCTAGGTATGCTAGGAGCTTACCATTCAGTATACGTTCCATACTCTTACAGAGAACGGAAGTTACCGAGATGGGCCTGTAATTTGCTGGGTCAGCTCGACTACCCTTCTTGGGTACGGGTTGCACGTTAGCTTGCTTCCAAGCCATCGGCACTTTTCCAGTCTCAAACGAAAGGCGATATAGGCGTGTCAAGATCGGAGACAACTCAGGCGCACAAGTCCTCAGTACAATTGCCGGTATCCCGTCGGGACCACTAGCCTTGTTCACGTCCAGGTTACGCAGTACCCTCCGGACATCCTTCTGATGAATGCGAATGTCTGACATAATCGACTCGCATCCACCAAGAGTGCCAGGGGGCCTCGCGCCACCAGGATCTAGACGCGAAGATTCCGCAAACATAGAGGCAAACAAGGTTGCTTCCTCCTCAGCGGAGTGGGCCAGCGACCCGTCGGGTTCCAGCAGTGGAGGTAGTGAGGGGCGGCAGAAGTTCGATTCAACCGACTTAGCCAGGGACCAAAACGCCTTACTACCAGCTGGGTAAGAAGCAAGTTTGTTCCCAATTCGGCCAATGTGGTCAAACCGAGCCTTCCGAAACACCTTCTTGCAGAACTTGGCAGCCCTGTTGAAGGCTCTCTTCTTCTGACTCACGTCACTCGCTTTACGCGTCCGAGCATCGACCCATGCTAGGTAGGCCGCGTGTTTAAGCGCATCAGCGCGATTGCACTCGGCACCAAACCATGGTCGAGCCCCGCCAGACATTGTTACGTCAGAGAATGGAATGTAGTACTCCATTCCCCGCCGCAACACATCCGTCACGGCGTCCGCGCACGACGAAACATCAATCGAAGAAAAGCAAGTGGGCCCCCAAGGATAACATGCGAAGAAAGATCGCATGCCATCCCAATCTGCTGACCTGTATCGCCAAACCCGCCTGGTGCCTCTAGGGCTAGGATCGGGCGGGGAGTAGACGGATACAGATGTCACCAGACAGTGGTCGGAAGTACCTAATGGTGAAGAAATCGACACTGAGTAACGGTCTGGATCTGTTGTCAGCAGAAGGTCCAAGCAATTGGCTGTGTGCGAATCAACATCCGGCACCCTCGTTGCCCCCTGGACCAGCTGGGTAAGATTTAACGCCAGCGCTAGCTTATACGTCTCTTGTCCAGCATGGTCTGTGTACTGGTATGGGAAGAGCCACTCCTGATGGTGGGCGTTGAAGTCCCCTAGTAACACTAATTGGGCAGAAGGGTACCGTTGCTGAGCCACATCCGCCGCTTTACTCAGATGTTGTGTGAGCCCAGTTGTCTCCAGATCACCGCTGTGCGAACGGTAGACACAGGCGTAGACAATTTTATCTAGGCCTGTGTCCACTAGGACCCAAAGAGTAGAGAACCTGGAGTCCTCAAGGTTACGGAGACGCCGATAGCAGATGTCGTCCCGGGCGTACATGCATATACCAGCGCGTGGCTTAAAATTGTGCTCCAGGGTAAACCCTGGGTAAGATAGGTACGCCACGTCAGACGGACATCCGATCTGCGTCTCCGAAAGGAATAAGAGAGCTGGTTTCTCAGTCTCTAGGTGGTGGTGGACTGCGGCGAGATTTGAGTGCAGACCTCGAATGTTAGAAAGGTGCACTTTGTGTGAGAGGGAGTGCTGCCGCTGTACAGCTTTTTTCTTTTTAGTTCCTTTTTTCATGAATAAAAGAGTGAAGGAAGGAGAGGAGAAGGAAGTGAAATGAGGTTCCATGCTGGCTACCTTCAGGCACGCACTGACAGGACGGTATCATTGGGGGACTAGTCTGGAGACTGCGGGGACGCCCGAGCCCCCCCGGGAATGTCCATTGGGCCCTCTCGTCTGGTCGCCAACCAGCACGATGGTGCATTCCGGGATTTTTCGTCAGTTGGCGGGGCAGCCTTTCGTGTGTGGCTAGTACACTACTTGGGCCCCCAACTAACTGCGGTCGGCCAGCGGCGCACCGTGCCTCGGATCCCGCTTATTAGATCCCGATACATTCACATCAGCGCGAGCCCGGTTGGTCTGCCTGCAATGGAACAACTATTTCGACCCAACTTCTCTGGATTGGCTACACTGAGCATCGTACCGGAACACGGCCAGGCCGCTTGGCGGTACGTCTTTGCCCAGTGGGTGGTCGCAAGCCATCGGTCGAATCCTACCACCAGTTTGTCACCTGATTAGCACCACCCGGGGACCACGTGTAGGGACTCAATGGGTATACTCCTACGGACGCGGGTGACTCGGCCCCCACAAATGTTGATGTATATTTATATCATATTTATTTTATGAGCCATGTAATGTAAAGTTATGTATATTGTTACTTAACGTTGTGTTATATACACTACTACGATAGATGTTGTTATATACCACAAGATATTTATCGTTGTAAATATGGCTTAGGTGATACATCCTTTAATAAGATTTATTGCGATAAACGATTATTTATGATGTGTCGATATAATAATAAAAGAGAGCTACCGTGGAGTTTCTTGCCGTTCTTCTCAACGAAGACCTAGTTTTGCGAACAGGCAATTAGATTTCGATTGATGACAAGCCTATTGGAAATAAATACATATTCTTGTCTTTGTGCTTTTCTTAATAAATCCCTTCCTTAAAACACCACATTCACAGTAAGTAAATAAGTAAATAAATAGGTAAATAAATAGGTAAATAAATAGGTAAATAAATAGGTAAATAAATGGGTAAATAAATGGGTAAATAAATGGATGGATAGATAGATTTTCAAAAGATTATCAATGGACTTTCAATGGACTTTCAATGGACTTTCAATGGACTTTCAATGGACTTTCAATGGACTTTCAATGGACTTTCAATGGACTTTCAATGGAATTTCAATGGAATTTCAATGGACTTTCAATGGACTTTCAATGGACTTTCAATAGACTTTCAATAGACTTTCAATAGACTTTCAATAGACTTTCAATAGACTTTCAATAGACTTTCAATAGACTTTCAATAGACTTTCAATAGACTTTCAATAGACTTTCAATAGACTTTCAATAGACTTTCAATAGACTTTCAATAGACTTTCAATAGACTTTCAATAGACTTTCAATATACTTTCAATAGACGATCAATAAACGATCAATAGACGATCAATAGACTTTCAATAGACTTTCAATAGACTTTCAATAGACTTTCAATAGACTTTCAATAGACTTTCAATAGACTTTCAATAGACTTTCAATAGACTTTCAATAGACTTTCAATAGACTTTCAATAGACTTTCAATAGACTTTCAATAGACTTTCAATAGACTTTCAATAGACTCAATAGACTTTCAATAGACTTTCAATAGACTTTCAATAGACTTTCAATAGACTTTCAATAGACGATCAATAGATAAATAAATGAGTAACGAATATTACATACATCTGGTTACATAACTACACATACTTATTCAGAAAAATTATAACACGCGCCTCAAAGAGTTGCCAGCAAAAACGACGGGGCCCGTCGTCGCCGATGCCTGCCCGGGGGTTGAAGATAAATTCGAAAGAGTTACCTCGCCCCTGGGCACTCAGGGCAGGGAGGAACACGGGTGGGTTTTAGTCAGTAAGAGTCTGACACACCCTTGCGCTCCACCCTAGAGCGGAAGAAGTCATTGGATGATTTCCCACCCCCCATAATAAAAAAAAAACATGTAACTCCCAATAAGGTTGTTATATTTGCGCCGTTTGAGATTTTCTGCAGCCCGCCGTGCTAAGAAGATGGGATGACGCAAGGGTGTCGACCCATGTTGCATCCCACACTAAAGGCCTACCCATTTATTATCAGTTATCTATAATTATTATATTACCTGATGGTAATCTATGATGTAGTCGACGATGGAGCACGCTTGCCTATAAGTAACCTTTCACTCCTGTCTTAAAGAAGCCCAATTCCTGTTCTTAATATATTGTGTTTCTTTATATTGAGTTTTAAGCCTTACTCAAGTTTTGCAAAATGCGACCTGGTGAGGGTCGTGGGTAGCCGATGGATGCCAGTCGCACAGTACGGGTCGTTGTGGCGACACTTGGGGAAGGCCTACGTCCAGCAGTGGACGTATTTCAGCTGAAATGATGATGAAGATGATGATGATCAAGAATGTGAACTGATTAAAATACAGCATCGGAAGTGCCTTTCATTTTATCCCTGTCATGTATGACAGTTGTCCTAGTTCAGGGGTCGAGACCACATTGATGATGTAATGATTATTGAAGTCTTAGTAATAAAAATGATTATTGTTATCGGGTAAGTGTATCATTTCTCAGCTCTTTGGCTGATTTCGACTACATTTACAGGCTAAGGGCTGATTTTTCAATAGTCAGATAACTTTTAACTGAGGAATAAAAATGGCATTTTGACAGTTTTTGTATAGAAATTATGTCAAACCGCAATTTTTATTCCTCAGTTAAAAGTTATCTGACTATTGAAAAATCAGCCCTAAGTCAAGTAAATGTAGTGTGTGGTGTGTAAAATTTCAATATTCGTGAGTTGTGTGATGTGGTCCTACTACGATATCTTCTATCTGCATAAATTGCCTGACAATTCTACACTTATTTAAAATCGCAGCCTTTTGCAGAGTTATTATTATTATTTGTGATGACTTTTGCCAAAAGTTTTGTTGATGCCGACTTCCGAAACTAGTTAAGACAATCAATGTTTTATTGTACCACTAGTAATATCCTATGAAACTGGTTGGCATCCTTTAAGTTGCAATAATTTTGGATATGATTAATGACAGACCAACAAAGTTTATATTAAATTAATTAAGTGGTTTTATTATTAAGCAGTGGTGACCTAGGACATGCCGGTTTCCCCACGATGTTTTCCTTCACCTTTTAGAGAGCAGTGGTACTGCTGAGGAGCTCGTGGCTAAAGTAATAACAGCCGCACGGGTCGATCCATCAGGTTGGTCCATGGATGGGTTACCATCTTTACACCGAGACTCCTCCGTGTCTTGGAAGCACGTTAACCGTTGGTCCCGGCTGTCAATCGTGAATCTTTGACAGTCGTTACGGGTCGTCAGAAGCCCGAAACTCTGACAACCAGTCTTACCAAGGGGTATGGTATTACCCAGTAACTGGGTTGAGGACGTCAGATAGGCAGTCGCTCCATGTAAGATACTGGTATTCAGCTGCATCCGGTTAGACTGGAAGTCGACCCCAACATAGTTGCGAAAAAAGCTAGGCAGATTGATTGTTTTGAGAGCAGTGGTGATAGAATTAATTACCCAAATTAGAGCACCTGCCTGGGTTTGACGGCACGGTTGGCGCAGTGGTTAAGCATTCGGCTGCTGCGCTGCGTGTCGCGGGTTCGATCCCCGCACGGAACAAATATTTGTATGACCTACAGATAGTTGTTCCGGGTCTGGGTGTCTTGTGTATGTGAATTTAAATGTTTGTAAACGCACCCACGATACAGGAGTAATTCCTAGTGTGGGGCAACGTTATTTAAAAAAAAAAAGAAAGAAAAAGAACCCACGACCAACAACTTGTAAGTCCTGGCCTTTACCACTGGACCACCACATAGAATCAAAAATTCGGAGACATGTGACATCCGTACCTGCACTAGGCACTAGAGAGCCTCCACCCTCTCCTAGAGAGGAGTTCCGAGTCCCAGTAGTGAGACCACTATAAGGTTGATTATGTTATGTTAGTGGTACGTGGCGAGCAGTGGTGGCCCAGTGGTAACGGCCGCGACTTACAAGTTGTAGCTCGTGAGTTCAAACCCAGGCAGGTGTTTCACTTTGTGTAAAATATTTCAACACCACCGCTCTCAAAACGGTGAAGGAAAACATCGTGAGGAAACCGGCATGTCCTAGAATCAAAAAACGAAGACATGTGACACCCAACAACCAGCATTGGGCCCGCGTGGTGGGTTACGGCCCACACCCTCTCACGGAGAGAAGGCCTGTACCGCAGCAGTGGGGACATAAAAGGCTGATGATAATGTTAGTGGTAGCCCAATTTACGGTTAAGCTTAGCATAATCAGCATTATAATGTTCCCACAACTGGGACACAGGCCGCATCTCTATCAATAAAAAAATAAATATAGGAAAGTCTTTTTCCTACATCCCCAGACTCAGGGTAGCTAACTCAAACTATTTATTTAAAATTAACCATTTACAGGTACTTTTGAATTGTCAAGAAGTCGGTTTAGTCAGAAAGATGAAGCTAATTGCACATTCCAACTCGTAGATCTCTATGGAGAAGAACATGCAAGAAACTCCATGGACACTCTTTTCAAACCTGGTTACATATTTCTTGTTGCTTCTTTTATGTGAGAATAATTTTTAATAAAAAAATAAACAATTAAAAAAACCAGTGGCAGTTAAGATATGACCAGACCACGAACATGACGTACGGTGGATGTCACATGTCTTCGAATTTTTGGTTCTAGAACATGCCGGTTTCCTCACTATGTTTTCTTTCACCGTTTTAAGAGCAGTGGTGATGAAATAATTTACACAAAGTAAAGCGCCTGCCTGTGTTTGAACACATTTTTTTTATGTGGAGCGGGAGGGCGTATCAGACTCTTACAGACAAAACTCACCCCTGTTCCTTCCCTGCCCTGAATGCCCAGGGGCGAGGTAACTGTTTCGAATTTATTCTCAACCCCTGGGCAGGTATCGGCCATGACGGGCCCCGTCATGGTTTGCTGACAACTCTTTGAGGTGCGCGTGGAACACTACGCGCCGTCGACTCTCGGGCCTGGTGCTGATCGGATGGCGAGTTACCCACTACTCGCCGTCCGCAGGCCTGGGTTGGTTTGAACTCTTGACCTACAACTTGTAAGTAGAGGCCGTTACCACTGGGCCACCACTGCTCTCCAAACTAATATTAATTAATTATACAATACTATAGCTTTTGAAAAGTTATAGTATTGCTTAATTAATAAAAAAAAAAGTAATTATCCCATTTAACATTAGAAATGTGAAAGTTTGTGAGGATGTATGGTTGTTACTCTTCCACGAAAAAACTACTGAAGGGATTTGGATGAAACTGTACAATAGCTTATACATCAAAATAACCTATAGGCTATAAATTACAAGTACAAACACCACGCAGATGAAGCCGCTGGCAGAAGCTAGTAATCAAAACTCCAAAAACAACAGGTACCTATTTGTTAATGGGAACCTAATATTAAGGACTCTAAGCTCATCCAGCGGATAAACAAGATATTAAAGATTATAATTAAGTATTATAATTAAGTTCTGTATCTCCAGTAACTAACTCAAGTTCTAAACCCCAAAATAATCGGAATTCAGCAACAAGTTCTAAAAGCTTTTTTTTTTGGGGTGGTAAATCATCCAATGACATCTCCCGCTCTGGGTGGAGCGGGAGGGCGTTTCAGACTTTTACTGACTAAAACCCACCCCTGTTCCTTCCCAGGCTGAGTGCCCAGGGGAGCGGTAACTCTGTTACGAATTTATCCGCTACCCCTAGGCATATCAGTTCTAACAGCTCAGACTCATAAGTGTTAGTAGGTAACTATAGTAGGCGCCAGGTAAAAATCATATTAATCATACCTATCATTGATAGATTTAGGTACTACCAAACACACTTTCACACATCTGTCGCCAGCACCAGGATGTAAATAAAAGTTCTCAATAATAAAATTATAAATTATAACACAAGTGCTACCTACCACTTACCGATAATTCAGGAAGTTGTCAATTTGTTAGTAATTACACAGTATGTACTAAGAACGTGGAGAGTTGTTTGTTTAACTATCTGTTTCTGTATAATCAAGTTGTAACCTTATTTATAAGTCATCATCATCATCTCAGTCGAAGGACGTCCACTGCTGAACATAGACCTCTCCCAAGTGTCGCGTCCTGTGCGTTTTGCATCCATCGGCTACCCGCAACTCTCGCCAGGTCATCGACCCACCTTGCCTGGTAGGCCTTTCAACGCTGCGTCTTCCAGTACGCGGTCGCCACTCCAGCCTCATCCACAATTTGGTCTGCGAGCAATGCGCTCTGCCCACTGCCACTTCAGTTTGGCGATTCTTTGGGTTAAAATATAAAAAGGTTGGCCGTCACGGGATGCCTGGCAGATGCGAAATATCTATTTTAATATTAGAATTCAAAATTGTTGTTAGTTGTTGTTGGTTGTTGTTGGTTTTTGATGTCAGTTGTTATTGTTGTTGTTGTAGTTGTGTGTTATGTTACTTTTTATCGCATAGATGTTTCTAGGGAGAAGGGAGTCGAAAGCGGCGGCGTAGTGCCATAGTGGCACGACGGCGTCATGCCGTCACGGCATTCGAGTCGATTTTACTGCCAAGCCGCGCCAATAGATGTTTCACATCAAAATTTAAAAGTATTATTATTTTGTACCTAGCCTATATTGACCGACCCGGTGCTGGGCACCGGCCTCCCCAAGTCTTTACAGGAATTAATTTTTCGCGTTACCTTGTAGCAGCCCACAGCAGGAGCAGGTTACTATCACCATTTAAATCATGGATCTTTATTTATAAAAAAAGAATATTAAATCAAAATTGTCTATGAAGAATTTGAATTTAGAATCCGCAAATCAGTATATGGTTTGCGAGTTTTAATGCAGTATGGTTACTAGCCGGGATAAAAAAACCCAGAAGGTAAAGTTTTAAATAGGTAAAATTCGGGTAAACCATCCATATACATTATAATATATATGGATTTATATATATTATATATGGATTCTGGAAATAACTATACGTCACAAATGAAACGTAGGTAAGTCGGCGATTGGCAGTTGAAATTCATTCTCAATTGTGAGAATGAATTTCAACAGCAACTATTCGTCACAATTTTCGTCCCATTAACTGGGCCTAAAACTGATATCTTGTAAAAAGTGCTTGCCTAAAATTCGCTGTTAGTCACCTGAGGCCAAAAAAAAGGCTGCCACCAAGTGACATCTCCTACTGGATTAACACCACAACACTAATGTATGCCAACTAGAGGTCCCAGACCCAACTAATACGAACAGAATTATTAAACACCTGAAGTAAAGCCACGCCAAGCCTATGTGATGTGGTTTCCTTAAGCGCAAAGGTGGAAAAGGCTCATTTAACTTGCCAAATTCCTCACCGACACCGACCTTCTTGTGTCACTCCGTTTGTAAAGTAATTAAAACTATTTTCAAGGATTTTGGTAAGGTTTGCTCGGCTTTTTTAATCTATAATCCTGGGGGTCATTAAGATAGAGAGTGAATAGGTCGCTTCTAGGCAAGCGAGCTCCGTCGTCGACCACATTGTCGCCAACCATCAGTTGAGATAGTTGACAAGCGCAAGCCAATAAATGTAATATAATTATGTATATATATTGGTTATCCAGAATGCCCATCGCAAGATGAGATTGTGGAAAATGCTGGTCGTGACTGGATTGCCATCGCTTTAGATAGAGAAAAGTGGAATTCTTTGGAGGAGGCTTTTACCCGAAGGGGGTCCACATTAAGAATGATCTCTGATGTTTAATGTTATAACTACTACGATTAAATTTATGTTAAATTATCAAAATATTTTTAATAATTTTAATTAATTTTTCTGCGATGATATTAATTTTTAATGTTAATCATCTTTATTTTTTATTATTTAAACAATTTTTTCATTTCTATTTTTAATCAATTATCTGAATTATTAAATCAATGTAAACAATGTAATTTATTTTTATTCTAATTAATGTGAATAGTGTAAACAAAAATTATTATTGTAATTGTTTAAATAATTTTACTACTATTGTTATTATTATGTGTGGAATAAATAAAGCTATTATTATTATTATTATTTCGTATATTTATTTTTACACATATTATTTACATTTTTAAATATTTTAAAAGAAAACATATAAAAACATTTAAAAATATAAAAAAAAAAAAAATAGTAGTCCACCGGTATCGGGAGCAGGGTCCAAGTTACCGGTGGTTAGGGCTCCAGAGACAGGAACCTCCTCACAATGCGAGCCGTATCAAGGAGTACTGCCTTCTGAATCAGGCCCTTGATCCAACCGCGCAACGACAGCTTCGACAGGTGGTCGTCGAGGCTTTTGGCCATCAGGCCATTGGCGGTAACGACTATCGGCACAATGACAGCCAAGTCCACATTCCACATATCGACAACCTCGTGTGCCAAGTTAAGATATTTAATTTGTTTCTCTTTCTCAGCTTTCACGAGGTTCTCGTCATGTGGGATGGTGACATCGATTATCATTGTGCGGCGCGCTAATCGGTCTATCACCACTATATCCGGCTTATTGGCAACAATAGTCCTGTCAGTGATGATAGACCGATCCCAGTACAACGTGACATGGTCAATTTCGAGAACTGGGTCGGGCACATATTTATAATACGGTACCTCAGAATCCACAAGTTTGTATTTTAAAGCAAGTTGCTGGTGGATAATCCTGGCCACTTGGTTATGTCTGTGCAAATACTCGCCGTTAGCCAGACGAGAACATCCAGAGATAATATGTCTGATGGACTCACCCGGACGGTGGCATGCCCGACACACGTCAACCGTCCCATCCTTCATAATATGCCTCCGGTAGTTGTTCGTCAAGATAACTTCGTCCATAATCGCACAGACAAAACCTTCAGTTTCCCCGAAGAGGTCACCAAACCGTAGCCAGGCCACGGACGCCAGGCTATCTACATCAGGCCCATGAAGAGCCTGATAATAGCGCCCGTGAAGCTCCTTGCCTTTCCATACCTCTTTGCGGTCATCAGTAGTAAGTACTACAAGTTTGCGCCAGTTCTCTTTAGCCATGGACAACGGGGTGAGGCCCTTGTCCACTGCGACCACCTCTCGGTGCATCCCCACGTCGGATTCTAAAAAGTATTCTCTGAGGCTGCACACCTCGCGGTTGTGGAGAGTCTTAGCATTTAAAAAGCCTCGACCTCCACACTTCCGCGGGATGTACAGTCTCATCACCGACGAACGTGGGTGATGCATCCGGTTTGCGGTTAGCAGCGTACGGACCCTCCTGTCCAGGGCGTCGAGCTCAGTCTGAGTCCATTTGAGTATGCCGAAAGAGTACATCAAAACCGGCATGACCCAACCGTTGAAGGCGCGCACCTTATTTCCGCCCGACAAAAGGCTACTCAATACCTTTTTAAGGCGGCTAAAGAAGCGCTCCTTCAGCGATTGCTTCATGTCAGTAACGTTAATGCATAACGCTTCCGACATACCCAAATATTTGTATGTATCGGTTGAGGAGAGAGATCTGAGGTGTATGGAATCCGAGAGTTGAATCCCTTCAGATTCCATAATCCCCCCTCGCTTTACATGCATGACTGCACATTTGTCCACACCAAATTCCATCCTGATAGCGCTACTGAAAGTTTCAGTTACCTTCAGTAACTCCATCAGTTGCAAGTTGTTGGGGGCAAAGAGTTTCAGATCATCCATGTAAAGAAGGTGAGATATGGCCTGACCACCTCTTCTCAACCGATAGCCCAGGCCTGAATCCTCCAGCAACGTGCTTAGAGGATTCAGGGCTAAGCAGAACCAAAGTGGACTCAAACTGTCGCCCTGAAATATTCCCCGTTTAATCCATATAGGCTCATCATTCCCCTGGATTGGTCGACATCCTGGATAGCGAAGGACCGTATTCCATTGCCCCATACATGACCCAAGAAAGGTGCGTAGAGTTGCATCTATTTTGTACAACTCCAACACCCTCATGAGCCATGTATGTGGAACAGAGTCGTAGGCCTTCTTATAATCTATCCAGCATGTCGACAAATCCTTGTGGGATCGACGAACCTGTTGGCTTATGGCCATGTCTATGAGGAGTAGCTCCTTAGTACCGCGGGACCCGTTCCTACATCCATTCTGAGAGGCAGACATAATTGTATTGCTCTCAATGTGTACATTAATTTTCGCTCTCAGGATGGATGTAAGAAGTTTATAGACCGTCGATAAACATGTAATCGGTCTATAATTCTTGGGTTCCGTGGGACTACCTGTCTTATGGAGCAGGTGGGTAACACCAGTTGTTAGAAACTGAGGCAGCGACCCAGACTCTAAGGATGCCTGGAATTGAGATGCCAGAAGCGCGTGTGAGCTACTATACCATTTAAGCCAGAAGTTATGCAGTCCGTCCGGTCCCGGAGATTTCCAGTTTGGTAACGGACGAACTGCTTTGGCTACATCGAATGGAGTGATGGTTACTTTTTCCATGTCTGGTATAGCTTCACACACGCGTTCGACATCACGCATCCAGCCACCCTCAGTGTGACAGACGGGCACCGACCAGATGTTGCACCAGAATGCATTCGTGGCGGCAGCATCGGGGCGGAGCACGTCAGTCACATTTTGTTCAGGTCGCTCCCAAGCTCTATATACCCACCTCTCATCGCTCTGGAACATGCGGTTCTGCGAGTACCGGTCGACCCGACGATTATACCGCCGAATACGATTGGCCCATGCACAAACCTTCTGCTTCAGGAAGTCAATGCGTTCCGTGACACGGGACATGTATTCTCGAGGACTGATTCCAGTCCCCGAAAATGCCCGCCTCACGAAGCGCATCACACGTGGTCTTGTATTGCCCTCCCTGAAGCAGTATAGTTTGCCAATGAGTGCTCTGGCCCCATCAATACGCCTCTCGATCCTACACTGCCAGGCCGGTACGGTAGGCTTTGGTCGAGTAGCTTCGTCACAACTTGGTAACTTTACATTTGCTAAACGACATGCCGCAACAGCCCCACAATACAGGATCGAGTGCGTATCAACGAGGTCCACGCTGCTCTCAAAAACATTCTTAAGCAGCGAGTCTAGAGCACACACTAGCGCCCTATTTTTTTTGTGCATAGGTAACCGTGATAAACGGGGTCTAAGTTGAGTCGGACTCGATCTATACTCGCGAAGCGCATCTTCCAGTGCGCTCCTCAGTCGATCGTTGCACTGGCTACTTACTGTGACAACCCTATCATCTGTCTCCTCATCAACATGATTGGACCGCGGCAGGTTTATATGAGAAGCCGGTGGGATTTCTTCGAAAACCGGCGGTGCCGCAGTCTGTGTCGTAGTCGAGAAGATAAGGTTGCTCAGTACCTCTGAGCGCAGCCGATCAAGTGCGGCGTCGTCCAACCTGTGGTTGCGTTGGATGACCCGCACCTGATCCGACAATCGTTGAGCTGAGACGTTGACCGTTGGTTCCAGGTCCTGAAAAAGAGACAGCATCCTACCACGATACGCAGTGAGGTTAGTTCCCCCCTCTGTAGACCCGTAATATGCGCGCATGACGTTCTCGTCCATGGATTGAGTCCATTTCATGCGCTGCACACAACCACCGGCAGCGGGGACCCGGCTCGGGGCCGGTTGGCCCCTAAGTCCCAGGCTGTTCGGTGGCCGGCCTCTCCCCTGCCGACGTACAGGTGTTGGCGACGTCGGCGGGGAGAAATACTCGTCGCTCGAGCTCGACGCGGCTGCAGCCGCCGGTAACACTGGTGATCCGAGGTCCGGCGGCGGCGAGGCGGAGCTGAGCGGCAAGTCCGGGGGTGGATGGCGTGCGCGATGGGCAGCTGCTCTTGTTATCATTATTATATTTTCATTCTTATTGGTTTATTGTTGTATCATCATTTATTTCAGTGTGACGTATTATGTCATCTGTCCAATCTTGATTCATTTTTCTGTTTTGCTTAATTTTCCTTATTTATTCTGGTTATCTATAGTTTTTATTGTTTGTTTGTGTATATAGTTTCTTCTGTTGAATTTGTATTTATTTATTATAACGGACAAAAACTGTTAGAAAAATATTAAAATTCGTGAATGAAAATAAACTTCTTGAGGTTGAGAGTTGCCAGCTTTTTTATTATTATTCCGTTTATTCATTTTTTAAACATATTAATTACATTTTTAAATATTTAAATATAAAGGATAAAAAAAAAACATTTAAAAATATAAAAAATAGTATCCCACCGGTATCGGGAATAGGGTCCAAGCTACCGGCGGTCAGGGCTCCAGAGAGAGGAACCGCCTGACAATGCGAGCCGTGTCCAGAAGTACTGCTTTCTGAATCAAGCCCTTGATCCAGCCGCCTAACGAGAGCCTCCTGAGGTGTTGGTCGAGGCTCGTGGCTATTAAGCCATTGGCTGACACGACTATCGGTACAATGATCGCTGAGTCCACATCCCACATGTCGACAACCTCGCGAGCCAAGTCAATATACTTGATTTGTTTATCTTTCTCGGCTTTCACGAGGTTCTCGTCATGTGGGACGGTAATATCAACAATCATTGCACGCCTCTCGATTCGGTCCACCACCACTATATCAGGCTTATTGGCTACAATAGTCCTGTCAGTGATGATGGACCGATCCCAGTACAATGAGATATGACCATTATCGAGAACTGGGTCGGGCGCATATCTGTAGTACGGCACTTCCGATTCCACAAGAGAGTACTTCAGAGCAAGTTGCTGATGGATAATCCTGGCTACAAGGTTGTGCCTGTGCAAGTACTCACCGTTAGCTAGACGAGAACAACCAGAGATTATGTGGCGGATTGATTCTCCCGGACGATGACATGCCCGACATATGTCAACCGTGCCGTCCTTCACAATAAATCTCCGGTAGTTATTCGTCATGATAACTTCGTCCATAATTGCACAGACAAAACCTTCGGTTTCCCCAAAGAGGTCACCGACACGCAACCAGGTTACGGACGCTAGTTGGTCTACATCGGACCCATGTAGGGCCCGGAAAAAGCGTCCGTGAAGTTCCTTACTCTGCCATACTTCCCTGCGACCGTTAGTGTCAAGCACTAGAGGTTTGCGCCAGTTCTCGTTAGCCAAGGAGAGTGGGGTAAGGCCCTTGTCCACCGCCACTACATCTCGATGCATACCCACGTCAGCAGCTAGGAAATATTCCCTCAGACTGCATACCTCGCGGTTGTGTAGGGTCTTAGCATTTAAAAAGCCTCGGCCTCCACACTTCCGCGGAATATACAGTCTCATCACTGACGAACGTGGGTGATGCATTCGGTATGCAGTTAGTAGTGTACGGACCCGCCTATCCAGGGTGTCAAGTTCTGTTTGAGTCCATTTGAGTACGCCGAAAGAGTACATCAATACTGGCATGACCCAACCGTTGAAGGCGCGCACCTTGTTTCCGCCCGATAGAAGGCTATTAAATACCTTCTTCAGGCGGCCAAAGAAGCGCTCCCTCAACGATTGCTTCATGTCAGCAACATTGATACCTAACGCTTCCGACATACCCAAATACTTATAGGTTTCGGTTGGAGAGAGGGATCTCAGGTTAAAAGTATTAGTTATTATTATTATTATTATATATATTGGGTTCCCACCTATGAAATTGGCGTTTTTTTCTCTCACAAATATGAGAACCTCGTCACTTCTATGAATTAAAATATATCAATTGCTTGATATTATATCGAATAATGACAATTGTCATAGACAACTGCCAATAGTAAAAAAAACCTTATGACTTATAGTTCTATAAACAAAAAAAAAAATCTTAATTTTTAAGATATTTTACTACTCTTTTTGTTAGCAGAAATGACCACTATATTTGTTTTAACTTAACCAAAACTTATTTTTATTTCTTAATCTAAGTGGCATACGTTATCTTAGTTTTTGAACATTATTGCATAAAAGTTTTAAACTATTAGTGTTTATAGTTGTTAAATAAATTAAGAAAATGTTAGTATGAAAAATGCAACTTCTTTAAAATTCTTCATACAAAACGCTGATTTCATTGGTGGGGACCTAATATTATATAGATTACCTATATATACTTAGATTATATATTTAAATAATCTAATCGATTATAGAAATAACAAAGTTCATGTCAACGTTATTTACACAAAACTCTTGGAGATAACTCGAAACATTTTCTAAAAAGAGTTTAGCAAAAATTTCTCAGAAAACTCAACGAAAGAAATCGTTTCCGAAAGCTTATAAATGTAGTGTGAAAACTATAATGAAACGGTTAAAACAGTAGGTACAATGAAACAAACTAACAAAGTAACAATAACAAGCAATATTTTACGAGCAAAACAAAGTTCAACAAACAGAGATCAAGAACACAGAATTAAAAGTATATACAGGTGGAATGCCATGAATTCTATTAGAATAAATGAATGAAAATAAACAACGTCTTAAAACCGCCCCTGTTTAATTAAATCCCGCAGAGAATTCCCACTTTTGAGATGCTTTGTGAATTGTGTGCAAGCGAAAATAAACTCAAAAGGAAAATCATTGCGGTAGGCAAAGGAAATGCAATCTTATTTATGAAAGAATGTTGACATTCAAAGAGAGCACTTAACCTGGTTCCGCCGCGGGACTGTAGGAGGAATCGAAATTCGAAATGAATCGACCGTTGAGTCTGATTTTAAAACGGTCATTCAATTTGTGTAATCTCCCTTAATTGACTGACACGCAACGGTTGCAAAAAATATGGGATAGCGTTTGATAGAGTGACGATCCGGGAGCGTTCCTCGTTCATTTCACTTGTCGACTAACTGCGGTTGCGAGCGAACGCGCCCGACGCCCTCGCAGATTCCCGCGCTCGGAAACTTTAAAAGATATTCTCATAAAAAGTAAAATAAAAATGTTTCAAAACGACGTGACTTAAAATTGCCAAAGAGTTTATGACTGTTAATTTTTTTTTGGACTAATTTTTATTTTGTATACTTTTAAATAAATTGTGAAGTTTAAAAATTGTTTGTTTATTTGTGAGTTTGAACTAACAATGGTTATTTAAAGAGTGAATTCAACAGTTTCAAAGTCAAGGCGGCAAAGTGTAAGTAATTATAATTAAGTATTTAATGTACTAGGAACGTTGCAAAACTTTATGATACATTTTATATTACTTGAATTCCTTGAGTTATATGTCTGCTGTTTTAATAAACGGTAATTTAAAAATGCACTTAAGAAGGAAAATAAAATATATTTTTTTATGTAATGTTAAAACAATTACCATGTTTTAAAGTTTTTACTTATTTTTGCAAGATTTTAAAACTTTGTTTTTAAAACGGTTACGGCACAAAAAATCCAGTGTGTTTGTAAATCAGCTTTAAAATATAACCACAAAATTATTTACATTGTTTGAATGAAATAAACATTAAAAAAGCTTTCATTTAAAAATAAACACGTCGTATTGAGCGCATATATAAGATCACTTTGATATTTACGGGTTATTAAGTGTGTTACTGTCTTGTATTTATGTTTATTACATTTAATTCTTATTTATCCTCTTTCTGATTCTTAGTTATGAGTCTCTCGAAGTTTAAGGACAGAGTTTCTCTAAGTAGGTGATAACTTAATTTTCTCTTTGACACATTCTTGTTTCAGTTCGGAAAACTTTCGACGTAATTGTAGTTATTAGGATTGTTAGTTATGACGACGACTCTTTGTTACTGTATTGGGTTTTATAAATTTAATATTAGGCGAACATACATTTTTATATGAATTTGTTATTGGAAAAAAAAATTAAAATGACCAGTGTGAGACTTCGAAAAATAAAATAAAAATAAGTCTAGAAAGGAACAAGGACATCCACGCTATACTTTTCATTTTCTGCTACAATTTTTGTCACTTAGTCTATACTTTTAACAAATGTATTAAGGCGCGGTATTACCTCAATAGTCAAAAAAAATGGCTCCTTGGATAGTCGAGTATGACGTAATACAATGAAAATATCCTTTGCAAAAAATACAGTGGACAGAGAACGGTTTAATGAAAAAAATTAACAGAATAGAATAATAAATAATAGTTTGATATTCCAAATAAAGAAATTGGAAATTGCTCCAAAAGATAAACTTTGGCGTCGAACATTTCTGTATTTTCAGCGATAACAATTTTTTTTTTAAGAATTGAATAGAAGTAGCATTTTATTAAAACTTTGACCGGACAATTATTTAATTTATTGTGTATATTCTGGATAATCTAAAAATACCCGTAAAATAAATGCCTATTTGCATCGTCAACACAACTATTATGTTCAATTCTCAACCTTATTTGAAGCTATCTCAAATCAAAGTCAGTCCGCGCCTTAATATTGACATTATTGTCGGTTAATTTCATAATTTAGTGTAAGGCTTCACGTACTCTTTTTCTTACACACTATAGGCTACATTTCTTTTTCACTTCTCCTTTTGCAGGTCTGCTGCGAGTTTCTTTACAGATAAGCAGTTCCTTTAAACTCGTATTTATAATGTTCTCTAGTACTGTCTTATTGTTCGAATAAGTTTCTGCCTACTTGATTAGTCCAAATATTTTTTTCAATCCCATAGTTCCTTGTTAGTAATTAAATGATTGAGTACATTATTTATAAGATTTAGCTGCGCCCCGCAGGTTCACCCGCGTGGGATGAAAAGTAGCCTAATCGCATTCCGCGATCTCTTCCAGGCAACCTAGAATGGATAGTAAGTCAGTAATATTACTGTCCATTGCCTTTTTTTTTAGGGGTGGGAAATCATCCCTCGGGCCTTTAGTGTGGGATGCAACATGGGTCGACACCCTTGCGTCTTCCCATCTTCTTAGCACGGCGGGCTGCAGAAAATCTCAAACGGCGCAAATATAACAACCTTATTGGGAGTTACATGTTTTTTTTTTATTATGGGGGGTGGGAAATCATCCAATGACTTCTTCCGCTCTGGGTGGAGCGGGAGGGCGTGTCAGACTCTTACTGACTAAAACCCACCCCTGTTCCTTCCCTGCCTGAGTGCCCAGGGGAGCGGTAACTCTGCTACGAATTTATCTGCTACCCCTAGGCATACTGACCATTGCCTGGATTGCTTGATCTTTAGTCTTTCAAACGGTGTATATTTAGGGGCATGAAGTGCTTGAAATTCAGTGTAATTTATAACAAGTTCTTATTAGGCGATATTTTTGAGTTATAATTAAACTGGCTTGGTCGCAGAGTTAGTACTTCCTTCGTTGTAAACTTTCAACCCCTTTTTCACCCCCTTAAAGGTTGAATTTCTAAAAACCCTTTCTTAGTGGGTACCTACTCTTCACAAAGAATACACCCTCCAAATTTCATGTTTCTAGAACTAGTGGTTTAGGCTGTGCGTTGATATATCAGTCAGTCAGGACTTTGAATTTTATATATACTGAATTGAGGCAATTAAAATAAAAAAAAATCGGATTTTTTTTTTGTTGTTTAATTCAAATCTTTCTTAAAACACTTTCTCTAATTTTGTAATATTCTGTGCTAATACATAAAATAATTTAGATGTAGAAAAAGATGATGATTTAATTTTCTTTGGCCAGGTTCTTCATTAAAACTATTTCAGTGCAGCAAAATCTCGCTAGCAAATGGATTAAATTATTGAACAGTGAGCCTGCTTTTCATCATCATGAAACCGTCCCTTAAATCCTCTGAAAATGATATAGCTGGCAATTTAAAACCTTTATATAATAGATTAAGAATATAATTTAACGCCTTTATATAATAGAATAACAATACAAATTCACTTAAGATCCGTGTTTTCGTACCAGATTTCAAGAGGTAAGTAAACAGGGAATTGAAGTGTTTATCTTTCTATTTATATTTTTCTTAGTTTAGTCTGTCTGCATTTTATTTCTGGAAACAAAAAATAACGTACTTACTCACTGTTTCATTTATTATGATACTGAAAGCTATGGAAGATAAATGAATCGTGATCGATGTATCGTTTGAAGTGCATTTTTTAAATTCAGTTGCACTAAAATATTGAATGTGGTGGGTACTTTTATACGTAACAGCCGCTTCGGGCAATTGCTTTTTATTAAAATCGATTGCCTGTGTTAATTTGATTCAATTATTTATCAAGAAAAATGAATGACAAGTACGGACGAATCAATGATTTTAAACATTCGATTTTTTTTTTGAGAACAGTAATAATTGGATTGCCAAATTAAAAAAAAATGTGTTTATTAAACGGATACCTAAATTTTATTTTGTTTAAACTATTGTAAAAAAAAAACTTTCACATCACTTAGGCGATAGGTAGATCCGCAATTCTAAGTGTAATAAAACAAACCTAGTTTTCTCGATTGCATAAAATAAATTAAAAACAGAAATTCCCAAATGAATGATGGATTTTTATTCGTTACTTTGACAATAGTTAATTGTGTGACTTTGCTAATTAGGACCCTTGGGGATTCGAGGATAATTTTGTTGACATAAATGCTGTTTCATGAGTATACTACACGTCATTACTCTGTTTAAACATTGTTATGAAAAAAATGTGCTCGTGGCTACAAAATACAGCCACTCGGATAACATTATATCTTTAAGATTAAGGTCGTGCTACCGGCCAAGTGGCGCCCTCGTTGAATAAAAAATCGTAGCGTAGCCTAGAAAATAAATATTAAAGAATCCAACGACACGTTTTTTACAAAGAGGATAAAGTATTTTTCATAGTAGTAGGCAAAAGTACCAAAAACGGCCGTTTCTGACACTTTTGCCTACTACTTTGGATACGAAACATTCTGAGACCTGTTTTAACAACGTAAAAATACTTTATCCTCTTTGTAACAAACGTGAGGTTGGATTCTTTAATATTTATTTTCTATGCTATGCTACGATTTTTTATTCAATGAGGGCGTCACTTGACCGGTAGTAGACCTTTAAGCAACGCTAACCGAGGTTGGTACGTCGATGAGTGACGTCAGAAAGCATGCTAAGCCTTGTTGATCCTGACTGTGATTGTTAGATCCTCGGTTGTCTTTACGGATACTCGAAACTCTGAAAGCTGGTCTCAAGGGGTGCTTATCATAGGTAACTGGCTTGTGTAGATGAGGTAGGCAGTCCCTACATGTAAAATATTGCTATTCAGCTAAACTGGCAACTAACTCACCATAGTTAGGGAAAAGGCTGGCATAATCAGCCTTACGATATTCTCACTGCTGGGACTCGAAGCATCCTCTCTTGGAGAGGGAATAGGCCGTAACCCACCACGCAGGTTCACTCAGGATGGTGTAGGTCACTTGTCTTCGAATTTTTGGTTCTAGAACATTACACCGTTTTGAGAGCAGTGGTGATGAAATAAATTACTCACAGTAAAACGCCTTCTTGGGTTTGAATCTACGATGTGCAACTCGTAGTCGGGGCCGTAAAAAATTGTATAAAAAATTCTTCATAGCGTTAATAGCTCACTTGGCTAAGAGAAAAAATAACCGAGATTTTTTTCTAATAGAGTCGCAGAATGTTGGCTTTAAATGGAGCAATCAGTGTTATTAAAAACAAATTAAGAAAGAAAGAAAGAAATCATTTATTTGCTGATAATGTAGGTATACATATAAGTTGGAAGGTTTCTGAATTGTTTCGAAATTGTGGCTTCAGAGGGCTATGTAACGTAAAGTTATTTTTATTTTTTATAAGTTATTTTATTTAGTATTGGCACTCCACAATCTTTGAACAACCGATTATATTTAATTGTGACTTGTGACTTCAGAGAATGATAAACGATGCTATTTTGTAATTTATGTAATAAATGGATAATGTTGGTTGTAATGATTATGGGTTATTTTTAGTTTTTTATTTATGTTTTATGTCACGCGACTCGATTGATGTGCGTAAATTCATGAGTTTTTTTCATTCATGAATATCTTTCGTACAAAACTGAAGTTTAGAACTGTGTGTAACTTAAACATAAATAGACTGATGACTAGGTGAGAGTTGCGGGTAGCCGATAGATGCAGGACGGAACGTGGCGACACTTAGGGGAGGCCAATGTCCAGCAGTGGACTTCTTTCGACTGAAATAAAGTTTATGATGATGAAACATAAATAGACCAATCTTTCTTTTGATCTGGATGATAAAGAAATGGGTGCTGGAACAGTGACCACTGACAAACCCTGACTGAAGCAATTCTGCTTTCTTCACGACACATGCTATATACTAGCAATCTAACCCAGATTCGCACGGGTGCAAATTATATACAACTATCTGCGCCCCGCGGTTTCACCCGCGTAAACCGGGATAAAAAGCAGTCTATTATTAGATATTAGATAGTTAATCCAGGGTATAAGCTATCTATATACCAAATTTCATCCAAATCTGTCAAGCCGTTTGAGCGTGAAGAAGTAACAAACATACAAACACACACATACTCAAAAACTTTCGCCTTTATAATATTAGTGTGACTAGCTGCGCACCGCGCTTTCACCCGCGTTGACCGGGATAGAAGTATTTTAAGTGTTAATCCAGGGTATTAGCTATTTACATACCAAATTTCATCCAAACCGGTCTAGCCGTTTGAGCGTGAAGAAGTAACAAACTATCGCCTTTATAATTTCAGTGTGATACTTATAAATGTGGTTTATCGCTGTTTATATAAATGGAAAATCCATTGCGTGGTTCAGGAGTTCGCGGACAAACAGACAGACTTTTTTTTTGTGGGGTGGGAAGTCATCCAATGACTTTCTCCCGCTCTGGATGGAGCTGGAGGGCGTGACTAAAACCCACCCCTGTTCCATCCCTGTCTGAGTCCAGGGGTGCGGTAACTCATTATCAGAATTTATCCGCTTCCCCTAGGCATGCAGGCACCGGCCACGATGGGCCCCGTCAGTGGTGGCTGACACTAATCTCTTGTTCGGCGCGCGTGGAACACTACGCGCCGTCGACTCACGGGCCTGGTGCTCATCGGATGGCGAGCTACCCACTGCTCGCCGTCCGCAGGCCTGACAGACGTGGAAAGTAAATTTATATTATACATATTACATATTATGTAAAGATTATTTAGCTGACTCGTAGGAGTTTTTAGGCAGGTACCTTGGCAAAGTTGATTGCTCCGTATGAACTATTTAAGTACTAGTGTGTAGTAACACAAAGAGACATTATTAATTAGTATGTAGGTACTTATTCTGTATAATTTATTAATTATTGTGTGAATGATCAAGACGGATGATAATGTGTATCGATTGTTTTTTGTTATTGGTTACGTGGCGAGTATCACGTTCAACCAGACTATTTTTAGTTTAAATTTTATTGTCGGATTAATTATGTTATTGTCTCGACCATATAAAAAAACTGGCCAAGAGTGAGCCGGACTCGAATCTTATTTTTTCAGGTTTGAACTACATATAGGTATATCTTATAGCTGTTGCTGTAATCTATAAGTAGAGAACTACATTTTATATTTTTTTCAAAATTTTGGGCCTAGTAGGTTCGGAGATAAGGGGGAGGAATGGTCGTTTTTCATCTTTTTTCTCAAATAACTTAAAAACTATACGTTTTGGAAATATGAAAAAAATATATTTGAAATCCTTATAATAAGCCCTTTCATTTGATATGTAGCACACTACAGTTTAACTTTTTTTTTTAACTTTCTGATTTGCACCCCCAAAGTGACCCACTATTCCAAATTCATTTATTTACGTTACTCGTTCGTGTTTGGGTCACAGATATTCATGAGTGTACCAAATTCCAACTCAATGGCTCAAGTAGATTCGTAGTAAATTGGCTGTGACAGACAGACAGACGCACGAGTGATCCAATAAGGTTTTCGTTTTTACATTCAGATGTTCGGAACCCTAAGTAGGAACCTATGTATCTAAATATGTATAGCGTCAGAACACTTCTGTGATCAACTGCTTTTATTTAATTATACCACTGCTATATAGTAGTTTTTTATTCTAAGAAAGTGACTATCTTCATTGCACTTTTGCTATCGCCATCCAAACAAATCAGCTAAGTAGTAAGTAATAATGGTCATTGCAAAAACCCATTATAATTATAACTAACATTAGAAACTCCATTCTCCATACTAAACAAAAACGCACGGTGATAATGTTTATTATTACGTATGCTTTACTAACAGATACCAATATTTGGTACAGAACCCTTAATGTGCAAAATCCGACATGCACAGGGCCAGTTTTTCACTGTGCAAAATATATTTAATATTTTGGCGTTACATTTTAAGATGCTGTTATTGGCAAAAAAAAACATATATTCTAAAAAAAATTAGTTTGAGGGTGCGGAATTTTTTTTCTGAAAACTAGTTTCCGAAAAATTAAAAAAAAAACTTAGATGACAAAAAAAAGATTTCACTTATTCATACTTTGTAATTAATTATCGCTCATCTCTTTGTTTTTTAAGCAGTCCGACAGTGACCGCTCTTTAGGTCATGTCACGGCCTTAAGTGTCGCTTGGAGTCTTTAGAAACAGGTTTTAGTCCAGTCCTGTTCCCCAAACGAGCCCTTGCATAAGAAACTCAAACCACTTAGTTAATAACTTCATGTAAATATGAAAAAAAGGAAGTAATTAACAATATTTACAACAACAACAACAATCTCGCTTTGGGACCATTATGTTGATAATGTTGCGGTCTCACTACATTAGGTAATCTGGTCAGGGTGAGGTGGCTGTGAAATTTTCCTTATTCTTCATAATTATTGTTATACCTTGTTCACTTTGAGACTGTTTTGTTTTGAAGAACCACCTTCGTTTGTGATAATGGGACCGGTTCAAAACTAGATGTTTGCGAAATTAAGACATTTTTTTACAAAAAATAAAACCGACTTTCAAAGTCGGTGTTTATATTTTATTTCTTCGTTATTTGATATCAATTTCCGAAATTAAAGTTATTTTTAGATTATAAGTGTTATTTTCTTTTTTGGGAGTCGGTTGTATTATTTGTAAAAAAAAAAAAAAATTTTTAGTTGTTATAACTAAAACTAAATATCAAAGTTTCGCTCGAATTGATAACCCCAATAACATGGACTTTGATCATACTCGAAATTGGAGGATACCAAACCGTCATCTATGTATACATATTTTTTGGTTTTTGTTATTTATTTCAAAAAGCTCTATAGCAATTTCGATAAAATTTATATGGTGGCCCCTGGAGTAAACTCATTCGGATAAAAAAAAGTATTTTGAAAATCGGTCCACAACTGACAGAGAAATAGGTAGACATACCTAAAAAAAAAAACCTAAATACAGTCGAACATAGAACCTCCTCGTTTTTGTGCAGTCAGTTAAAAAGGATAATGAGAGGATTAGTCATTGTATTCTATGTCTAAAAAAAATAGCTTTTTCCATAAATTTGCGAGTTTCCCGCGAGCAATGCCACGTACAAAGTCGAAAATTATCTCATAGAATGTATTATTGAGACAAAAATTAATGGATTTCGATCTTAGCTAATCAATCAATCAACAGATAAATAGATTTAGATGATCTTGGAAATACGGTTAGAGCGTGGCCGGAATTAGGATATTGTGAAGTACATTTTATGCCAGAAGTACGTTACTGTGTTAAAACAGTGGTGGTCCAGTGGTAACGACCACAACTTACAAGTTGTAGGTCGTGAGTTCAAACCCAGGTAGGCGCTTTACTTTATATAAATTATTTTATCAACACTGCTCTCAAAACCGTGAACGAAAACATCGTAAGGAAACCGGCATGTCCTAGAACCAAAAATTCGAAGACATGTGACATCCACCAATCCGCATTGGGCCCGAAACCCACACCCCACACCCTCTCACAGAGAGGAGGCCTGTGCTCCAGCAGTAGGGACACTAAAAGGCTGATGATGATGATGATGACGTTCCTGTGAGATAATTTTCGACTTTGACGTGGGCAAAGCCGCTAGCAGGACCTAGTCCTTCATAAATTTACGTGCCCATAAGATTGTTTAGTTTGAAGATCCGCCTTCGTTTGTGATAATGGGTTCAAAACTAGATGTTTGCGAAATTAAGAAGAATAATTATGGAGCTTTGACGGTCAAACTCTAGATGAAAACAGTAGAGGTTAAGTCAAGTAGGTGGACCAATAATAATTTTAAATTAATTTTTATTAATAATTAAAATAATAATTTATTTTAATTTTTTATTATTTTAATTTTTTTTTGATAATATTTAAAAATAATAATTTTCAAATATTTGTATGGCCTAAAGATAGTTGTTCCAGGTCTGCGTGTCTTGTGTATGTCAGTTTACATGTTTGTGAACGCACCTACGATACATGAATATGCCTAGTGTGAGGTAAGTAACTTTTTTTTTTAAAACACAAAGACATAAAACACAAAATACAAATTTATAGCATTTTCCTACTCATCAAAGTAGATAGATAGGTAGAATATACTTTATTGTACTTACACCAAAGTAATTGCATTGTACATAGACACCTACACTGGGTTGTATATTAACTTGTTGAAAATGAATCTTATCTGGGTAATGAATTTATCTGTTGATGAAACCAGCGCCAACTGGTTACATCGAACTCTATGGGATGTAGTCATATTATAAATAGGTACTGATTTTGCCCATAGAAATGAATTACTTTATTCAAGAAAGTAATAGAAATTTCGATAAAAAAAATTCTACGGTATATATATATAAATATGTACGGTCAGTCCAATATTTTTTTTGAAAATCGAATTTTTCCTTTTTTGTTTGTTTATTTTATTTTTTTTATTTATTAAACTTAATGCACAAGTAAAATTACTGTACAATGGCGGACTTAATGCCTTAGGCATTTTCTACCAGTCGACCTTAGGGTGGTGCAGAGACGGAACGTGGCAGGTGCAACTTAAGGGAAAGAATAAACGGAAAATAGAAATACAATAATAAATATATACTTAAATACATACATACAACAAAATTAAAAATGTAATTGAGAAAAACGAAAACAACAAATCAGCGTTGTGACGATTTTTCGAACTCCTTGCGAAAGTGTTCACGCACCTTCAACTTAAAAGAGAACCGACTGGTTGCCGTCCTGATGTTCGGAGGGAGCGCATTCCATAGGGAGACCGCCTGGACACGGAAGGAAGAATGGACAAACCCAGAGCGGTGAGAGGGACATCGCAGAAGACGATTAGTGGTTGATCGAAGATTTTTAGCGTGAGTCGAGCACAGAAACTGAAAATGCGAAGTCAGATAAGAAGGAGAAGTGGGTTTATCGAGTAGAGAAAACAAAGTAGTCAAGACCCTTAGCGCTCTACGCTGACGAATGGGTAACCATTTTAAAATTAACCGATGCGCGGATACATGGTCATACTTACGCAGATTGAAGACAAATCGAATGCAGCTATTTAGAAGGCGGTCTAGTTTATTGAGAAGGTCTGCATTCAGGTCATAGTAGCACACATCGCCATAGTCGATTATGGGAAAGATTAGGGACTGTACAAGCATTGCCTTTATGTGAGCTGGAAGAAGGTTTTTCAGGCGATAGAGCGACCGCAGCGTTCCAATAACTTTTCGACTGACACTTGTGACCTGCTTCCGCCAGTCAAGGCAAGTGTCAACATGCAAACCAAGATCCTTAACCTCGGAGCCAAACGGAATTACTGTGTTGTCAAAGATTACGGGACGTACATTTAGGCAATCCAGCTTTCTCAGACTATGGGAGCTCCCAACTATGATTGCCTGACACTTTGTAGGGTTAACCGCCACCCCGAATCGATCTGACCAGTTTTTAATGACTCGTAAATCCCGGTTTAGCTCCTCGATCGCATCCGATAAATTGTCAACACCTGCCTGACAGTACAGCTGTAAATCATCGGCGTAGAGATGATACGCACACTGAAGCTCGGTAGTAATAAAATTTATAAAAATTGAGAATAGAAGAGGAGATAAAATACCGCCTTGGGGGACGCCAGCTACAAGATCACACCACCCTGAAGAAGAGTCTCCAGTATGAACTGACTGCTTACGCCCCCGAAGATAAGAGGAAAACCATTCCAGTACCTCTTGAGAGACCATGAGATAAGAAAGGATGGACAAAAGGACTTCATGACTGACGGTATTAAAAGCGTTAGAGAAGTCGATTAACACTAAAACAGTAACTTTAGTGTCTTCCATTCCCCGCCTGATATCGTCAGTCACTTTAAGGAGAGCTGTCACGGTACTGTGCCCGGGCCTGAAACCGGATTGATACGGGCTAATGAGGGAGTTGTGATAAATGAAGTATGAGAATTGCTTGTGAACACAGGCCTCGAGCACTTTGGACAGGAAGGGAAGAATGGAAATCGGACGAAAGTGACTAGATAGAGTGGGACTGGGAATCTTAGCCAGGGGCCGTACATGGGCTTTACGCCACAAGGAAGGGAAAGCACCAGAAAATAGGGAAAAGTTAATGATATGGGAGATTGCAGGAAGGAGTTGATCCAGAGCCGACACGATCATATAACGAGTGATGTTATCGCAACCCACGGCTTTGGATTTAATGGATAGGATAATCTTTTTGATCTCTCCCGGGTCAACTGGAGTGAATACAAAGGGGGCAATATTGGGACGCGTCAGACCAGCTAGATAGTCGATAGTTTTAGACTTGGTTTGACTGTCCAGTAAAGGGACAGTGGAGAAATAGTGATTCAGATCGTCCAGACCAATTGTGTTAGGAAGGTCTGAATGACGCGATTTGCCGATACCCAGCGTTCCAAGGAATTTCCAGATATCGGCAGAAGAAGAAGAAGTGATGTTATTTAGAATATGGCGGCGTTTAGCGTTGCGTATCATCTGGTTACACCGATTCCTAGAAATCCTGAAGAAGGTCCAATGGTCCTCAGAGCGGTCCTTTTTAAATTTCCGAAATGCGCTGTCCCTCCGTCGCATTGCCATCCGTATTTCCCCATTCATCCAGGGTGCAGGTGGACGCTTCAACTTTACTTTCCTGACTGGAGCATGCGTGTCATAAAGCATGGTCACAACTTTGTTGAAGACACAAACTTTATCATCAAGTGTAGCAGCTTCCTGCAGGGGTGTCCAGTCAATATTAGATGCATCTTTTAGAAGTTGCTCACTATCCATACGTGCAAAGGCACGCCTATACTGGAACAAGGGTTTGGATTTAGGAGGTTTGAGGACATAGGACAAGTAAACAAGGTCGTGATGGGAAAAGCCAGGGGCATCAAGTTGACCATGAAAGGAAACTAGGGAAGGATTAGAGGTGAGCATCAGGTCAAGCCAAGTATCATCTATGTCTTTGTTATGATGAGTGGGTTGGAGAGGCAGTACATGCATACTGGCTGACTCAACAAGATGCAGGAGTTTACGGGACCGATTGGAGTCGTGGGCAAGGAGGTTGGTGTTAAAATCACCCATGATGATGTGATGTGCATACTCTGAACCCAAAGATTCAAGCAACGATTCGAATTCGGTGAAATAATCAAGAGTAGGGGGACAATAGACGACACCTAGAACCGCTTTAGCTCCTTTGACACAAACCTCAAGAAAAAGGAACTCGACGGAATCGTTAGTAGAAGATGTAGTAAGAATTTTAAAAGGGAAATCATTTCGAAGATATATAGCCACACCACCTCCCTCCCTACCGATCCGATCATTCCGAAGAAGAACGAAACCAGGGAGAGAGTAGGTGGTAGATAGAAGTTCAGGTTTGAGCCAAGTCTCGGAAATCAGGACGGCGTGAACATTATTATTGGAAAACGTTTCACACAGTTCACTATGATGACAAGGAATACTTTGGGCATTAATGTGACAAACGTTAAACAGCCGGCCGGGATTTGAATCGAACCTTTGGCGCAATAGATCGCCAAGAGTATCTGTCAGAGAGCTAAAACTAGCATCGCAAGAAGAGGCAGTTGACTTATTAGCAGAATAAAAAGATTCGTTATCAGATAACATAAGAAAATATATATAAATAGATACTAAAAATTACACACACAGGCTGGTACGGAGTTTGCATCTCTGCACCACCCGCCAGCTAACATCATTATCATTCATACAAGAAGAACTAGGAGATACCAAAGAAAATAAAAATAACATTGAACACAGCACTCAGATATGGCGATAAAACAGTTAACACTATGTCGCAATCGTGAACGAAAACAAAAGAAAGGAAAGACAAAACAAAAAAGAAAAAATACAGAGTTTACAAGAATAATGGTATTCGGAACGCACCTTACAAAACAATCCCGAACTTGAACGTATCCGATTATTTGTAACAAACGATAGATGAACTAATATGAACATACCCTCTATTTTTAATTTTACGATTGAGAAAACAGAAAATAAACTTATTGAGGGTAAACATAAAGTAACATAGAAGTAGTTATGTCAACGAAAATACAGATGTCAAATGGGCACTACGTAACACATTAGACAACAAACAAACTATACAAGAAGTTAAGAAATAATAGGAAAAGTGATCGAATAGAAGTTAAACATAGTGAAAATTATTGTTACGGTAAGTAAAACCTTACTGTCTATTGTGTAGACAAAGTTAATCGGTACAAACAAAGAAGAAAATAAAAATAAAATAATAACACAACTAACTCGTCTTGTTACGCAGGTTCTCACCTCCTTGGGCCCTCGGATACTTCGCCAGCAGTGGACTCAGTTCATCGAATGCAGTAATTTTGTGTCTACTCCCGTCGGGGGCCTTAACCACAATGACACCGTCCTGAGTCCAACAAGACCGCATACCGAAGTGAAGACGCGCCTTCCCGAAGATGGTCTGCCGGGTCCTTGTCAAGAACTCCTTGACTGAGATAGAGGAACCCTTTAAGCCTTTCTTGACTCTCCATACAGCAGATTTATCATTATAAGTTGAGAATCTCACCAGGATGGGTCTATGATGATCTTTATTGACCACACCGAGTCTGTGACAGGCCTTTATGGAAGAAGCAGTCAGTGGTTTGGTGGCCAGCGTCTTATTGATGACATCCAGTATAATTGCACTGCTTACTTCGCCGTCAACCTCTGCAATGCCTTGGAAGATCAGTGCCTTCCGCCGATGTCTGGTCTCCAACCCGTCGATCTGCCTAGCACACTCGCCAATTTGTCTCCGGAGCAGACTAAGCATGCTAAAAATTAGCTCCCTGAAGGTCCGGAACTCTTCAGCAACCCTTGCCACAGTGTCCTTGGCAGGTCCTGCGCTCAGGATTTGAGCTTCAAGTTCTCCCATCTTTCGGACAAAGCAGTCTTCAAGGCTTTTCTGTGCCGACACAATCTCGTCCAGTTGCGACATAGTGATTCTCTAGTGCCCCAGTGATATTTGAAATAGTGATGGTGCAGATGATGAGCTGGCAGGTGGTGTTAAATTTACAGGAGTCACATAAATGTGCTACAAACGTGAGTACCCGTTAACTGGAGGCTATACACTGATAACTTATAGTAATTAGGAAATTTTAATGTGTATTTCCAATTAAATATAACATTAATTTCGGAGAAACGTCTAACTTGACTTCACACCTACCCGCCTCAATCATCTTTTGTTGCAATATTTTTTCGAAAAAGTTACCTTGAAGAAAGTTGTTTAGTTCTTTGAGCAGAAGCGGTATCCAACATATGCTCACCCATTTCAATTACTCCCTGTACAGGTTCAGAAATGTACATTCTCATAAGCACACAGGGTGAAAGGGAAACTCGACCTATTGCTTGAGAGGTCATTAGCAACAAATTAAGTCCAGTTAACTAGGGGCAAAACTGGATTGTTATCGAGCTATGTCGATGAACGTTTCTTTGATTTTTTTAGAAATTTGACTTGTTACTAAAAACAATTAATTATGAAAAATCTACTGCACTCTTACCAGTCACCCTATATAAACATTTAATTGACGCTTTTCTAAAAGGATAATTAGGTGATAATTAAAAAAAAATATTTATAAATTGAATTCAAACCCGAAAAGTCAAGAGTGTAGAGTAGAGAACAATTCCCTATGTACGCATGTTAGCTGCAAGCTCGGTAACAATCCAGTTTTGACCCCTAGTTAAGGCGAGGCAATTCGAGCGCCGTAGGTATTTAACGCATACCTCTGCCCCCGCACGGAGTAGCGATACGTAAAAAATTACGATGCGCGGAGACTCGCGCGCGAAGCGCACTGCTCATGAGTTCACGAATTCGAGTGGGTACTAAGTTACGTCACAATATAGAGCAATGCAGTAGATCAACTTGAATGAATTAGTATAATTATGTTTATTTTGTTTTATTTTTCTAGTTCCTAAGTATTTTTTTTATGTTTATCTAAAAGTTAGGACCGTGTTGTATAAACTTTAACTTAATAATTTAATAAACTTAATAATTAAAAATAAGCAGGTATACTTATTTATTTTTGTGAATAAGGTGGATTTAAATCTGACTGACACGAAGATCATGAATACGGATACGATTCAAAACTACGCGCCGCGTGCCTTTTGACTTTCCATAAGGGTGCAAAATATTCATGCTACAGTGTAAAAAATCTAATTAGCGAGAATTTTCTAATTCTTTGTCATGGGTGTCATTTTTATAGTTTTCGAGGGTGGTAAAGCCAATAGTGAGGTCAAAATGTAAACCCGAGATGGCGGTAGAAATATCGTGATGGGATTTTATCGCGTACTGGATTTTGAACTCTCGGTGTTGAGCCGAGCATTGAGAATTCAACTCAACAACAACAGAGTTAATTCCAGCGCGTCGAAAAAACACACCGTTGGATTTTCAACTCTCCGCGCTAAGCAGAGCGTTGAAAATCTAGTGCGCTAAAAAAATACCGTCGCGATACGTTTACGTCTCTGCGAAAGTCGGCTTATAGCTTTTGCGCGCGTGGCGTCTTTATTTCCATTGCCATAGGGTTTAAATTCAACTGTTTTACACATATTTGCGGTTTGTAAATCTATTCCGCGTAGGTACATAACTAGTAAGTAAAGTAAAAATATAATATAGGTAAATAATAATATTGTCAAAGCATCCTTACTTTTTTACCCAAAGGTTCCGCTCGGGACTAAAGGACCGGTGCGAGCGCATGAACAGGGGAAAACACTGGATTTTGGAATTAGTGGTATAGATATTTTGATATTTCGCATTATGTCGGCCGTTTTATATCCCATTTTTTACGACCTTTACTATGGAATTATTTTTATTTTTCAAAGCCTAATATAACTGAAATGAAATAAGAATTAGATTATAATTTAGACTTATCTTTGCGATTTAATTGGATGCAGTAAAGTGTAAGTAATCGTGTATCGCACAGCCGAAATATCTAGATCGAAGTGTGAAATATGCAATATATTTTTTTCAAAATTTAAATCCGTGTTATCTACGAATGAAACACAATACAAAACGACGTTTATTCGGATAACCTCGCCTAATTTGTTATAACTCTGCAAAACTGACTTACAAAGGAAAAAACTTTTTTACTAAAGTTATTTTGCATTTTTTAGTGTTTTTAATGGAAGTCGATTGTATTTTTTGTAAAAAAGTTTTATTTTACACTTTTTAGTTGTTGTACCCCATAACTAAAACTAAATAGTAAAGTTATGCCCGAATTTATTGAAAGCCTCAAAATTATGGAATTTGAACATAATTTATGAAATTAGGGTATCAGGGTGAACTGTACAAATCTGTGTACCCCTTCAGAGACTATCAGCGTGATGTTATGTTATGAAGTAGTGTAAACAATAAACAGACATGCCATTGCAGCAATTTCGGAAGGTTCACTATAATTTATTGAAGAGTTACATTGTGTATCTCCGAAGTTCTTCATCAAATCTTCACTAAATTTAAATGGGACCACACGAGGCACCAGCTTTCAAATAAAAAAAGAATCATCAAAATCGGTTCACCTAGAAAAAAGTTCTGAGGTAAGACACATAATGATAAAAAAAACATACAGTCAAATTGAGAACCTCCCCTTTTTTGAAGTCTGTTTAAAATAGAAAATACTAAATTCAATTTCTCAATCAATCAGCAAGGTGCTAACAGCCACTTACCTACAAGCTTCTGTGGGTGTGAAAAACAATGAACAAGATAAGGCTGATGGTTCCACTCGATAACACACAAACACCGAAAGTGCAGCCATTGATTTATCAAATTCGTGGAAAAAACAATTGAGTTTAACAGCTTAGATTACTGCGTAAGTGCGTTGGTACATTGTAAAGCAAGATAAACGGGTTAGTGAAACCTGTTCGGTAATAAAACCGTTGGTATATGAATCCTAAAGAGTAGGTAACAAATTGATGCCATTATCTCCGTCAGGCATATCAGATGTCAGAGACAATACTTTCTGATGACCGCAAGGCCTTCATAAACATAATAAGAGAGAAAATGAAAGTATTTGTTAGACTTCTAAACAGACACAAGGATTTATTTTTAAATTTTAAGATCGCCACTCATCCAACCCAAAAGATTCTGCTCAAACACAAATCACGAATTGCATTTCCTTCATTACAATCCTGAAAAAAGAAGGAAATACTATTCTTTAGATGAGTGGACATAAAAATATAGGTTTATATAAAAATGGGTGTCGCCACCACTCTTTGAGTTACAGAGGTAGTGTCAATCAGACTGATAAAAGAACACCGACATTTAACACTGACAGTCGTATAGCTGATGATAATGATACAGATAAAACAAATGAGTCCACACTTCTCAAGAGCATACCGACATCAAAACCCAATAACGATCACCTTAACAACCCAATCTTAAAAGAAGCCAATCTCGATAATAAACAAGACGATTTCGCACGACCACGTATAAAGAAATCACAAATTGCATTAGCATAAACCTGCGTGTATCTCGGTATAATTAATTTTGGTAACAATTTATATGCAATGCCATCCGTAATACCGAAGGAATGTGATTCAAACAGAGGTGAAACACGTCGCCGATGTTCAGTTTGATATTTTTGTATTTAATCTTGCTTCCTTTTTACCCGATTGCATGGAAAGGCTTATGTTATACTTAATATTATGTATTATTTTTTATTAATTACCTCTTATATTCCAAACCGCTGGACACATTGACGTAATTAAGATATCGTTAGTTGCGTCTTGACAGCCCGTGTTTTTCGAAAGGTGACGTAAAAATACAAGCATGACGGTTGTGAGATGCCATTATTTGAAGTGTTTTTTTTTTTTGTTTTGTGACGTGGATTCCAAAACACAAAATTTCTCAATATCCGAACACAAATTTAGGGTACTGTCTCCAGCATCACTACCTATCCCTTCCGGCAATACAGGTGTGATTTTAACGTCAAAGCTAATTCCCGCTACCCGTTCAGGCATAAATTAATAAGCCAAGTGGCTGCAAGTGACATTTGAAAACATAATCAAAGAATGTCGTTGAAGGTCACTCTTGAATCTGGAAGGCTTATTAACCGCTCCACCGATCATAAGAAATTGACATAATCACTTAGCTTGGCTTGCACTCTAGCCGATAATATCTTATCAGATTTTTTTTTGTGATAAACTGGGATATACTTGAGGATATTAATGAAATTGTGAAGATGGCAGTGACGGATCGTTTTAAGTGCAATGGACAGGAAAGAGTCATGGATGCTTACCCTTTGCGAAATTCTTACAGGGGCAACTAGATGGGGACGGCAGATAAACGGTGCGGGGTGAACGTAGAGGAACCGAGCAAACTTTCTGAATGAAAAACAATATTAGTTTAGAAGAAATCAACAGAGTAGACGGAGTATACACTACACATGTGTATAATAGATGAATACTATAATAACTTGAGGCGTAGACTCAGGTAGACACAATGGTGGTACTCCTAATGTGTGGAACAACAAGATTTAGTCTTATTCTAGATAAATTTGCATCACCCTTTAATGGTATTTTGACCAACCGGCCTGTCTGCTGACAAGGTTCGTATTTTCAAGCAACGTCCTTAGATGTACTAGCTAAATAATGTGTACCATATTTATCTCAAGTCGATACAATTTCTTTTCTGTATATAACACGACTTAGAAACAAACTGATACTGTAATTCTGGCCAATCCATATTCGTTCGTAGCAACATGTAATTTGATTCAAGAAGTGGTTATCTCATCATATTATCTTTTATATCTCACATGACTCAAAATTGTTTTAGATTTGTTTAAATTGATCGTAAAGCTGTTTCTACGAGAACGAAGAACGAGGAAGTTCTCTCAATGGGTCGTAATTGACGCTTGAGACAGATTGGTTGTAAATCATTGAAAAGTATCGCGCTGTCGTGTGGTGTTATAAATGTAGTTTTCTTTGTAACAAGCTTTTGTTTAACTAGCAATTTTCGTATTTACGAGTACGTGGTCTGCTTTAAAATTTGTAAACCATATTTCAATCACTTGTTGGTACTCGTATCTGATAGAGTTGAAATTTGGCATAATTATGATACCATCGAGCTGATCTGATGATGGCGCTGGGATATAGGGACTGGTACTCCCTGATGGAAAATGGTAGGACGGATATTTAGGCTGGTATTTTTTGATATCGTGAGTACTTTTTAATACACAATAATGACGAGGTCTAAAGTTTGTTTTAAAAAAATGTTGTATAGTTTGTGGAGGCTCCCAATAACAAGAATAAATAAGTGTCTTTATATTTGGGTCTTTTTTTTTTGTTGAAATATAAGAAGTTTGAGCATTGGATCGTATTGAATTTAACTTTAATGCTTATTACGTGTACGCCTGAAAAAAGGTGGATCTGTAAAATCGAATTAAAAAGTGGCTCTGGTAAATTAGCATACATATAGAAAACGTTGCTTTTGAGCGCTTCGGAATCCTTTTAGTAGTACCTATATATGTATTTAGTGCTGTATTGCCTTAACCCAGTTATGCCCTGTATTCTAAAACAATGTTCATTGTTTAGTCGTGAATCTTGATTTACTAGATTGGTTACAAATCTCTCAGATTCATCAGAATTCTGAGCTTCTTTCGAAAATTTGGGCCTTAATTTGCAACTGAATGATTGTCTTGTTTCAAATTTCTCTTATCTTTGAACATTTTGTACTGCAGTAAAATGATAAAGACTTTATACCATTAATTGGCTGAGACTCAAATTCAAAACTTTCGTACTAAGTAAGTCAGAACAAGCTGTTGACTTTTCACTTCTTAATCATAAATATCACAACTTATTTCGCTTGTTTCTAAGAATATTTCAAAAACTTACGTCTTCAAGTGTAAATTAAGTAATAATTCAAGTTTTGCGACGTGATAAGAAATTAAATGACCATATCTTTTTGTCACAAGGTTTGAATTTATTTTTTATTAACTCCTATCTTTGTGTAAAAGGGTCAAGCTCTTAAAATAGTCCTTCTGGATTTATAACAAAACAAGACGTGTGCAGGAAGTTGATTTTTGTTATGATTACGTGATCTCATGTTTGGCAACATGTGGTGAAAATGTATCTACTGAAAATGAAGGAACTTTTGGAGAGCCGAAATGATTGCACAGACGTTTCATATTTTTGATATACAATTTTTGGGGTTCCGTACTCGAAGGATATAGACGCAGCCCTGTTGCTGTCATTCACGTGTCCACCTGTCCGTCCGTCTGTCTGTCCGTCGTCTGACACACAATTTTGTTCCGAAGAATTTTTTAACTTTTCATTGACATATGAACTTGAAATTTGGTGAGAATGTTTCCTATTACGTATATTTTACTAACAAGTACCAATATTGGTACGAAACCTTAACTGTTCGAAATCCGACACACACTTGACCGGTTTTTTTTGTGTGGCTCAATCTTGACCACCATCTTACCTGATGGTAAGCGATGATGTGGTTGACGTTGTAGCACGCTTGCCTTGACTTGAAGGTTGTAGCTATCAGGAAACACACTCCGGCAGGGAATTCCACTCTTTAGCTGTTCGCACAAATGAAAGTCAGTCGTGTGCCGTAGATAGTGCAGTGTAGATAAAGTAGATGTAGATAATAGTAAAAAAAATCCGGTCAAGTGCGTGTCTGACTTGGCACATTTACGGTTCCGTACCAAACGAAGGAATTATCAAAGCAAAATCTGATTTATCAATATATTGGTTTTTTGTTAAAATATACGTAATAATAAACATTATCACCAAATTTCAAGTTCATAGCTCAATGGGAAGTTAAAAAAAATCTTCGGAACGAAATTTTGTGACAGACGACGGACAAACAGACGAACAGACGGACAGACAGACAGACGGACACGTGAGTGACAACAATAGGGCTCCGTTTGGACCCTTCGAGTACGGAACCCTAAAAACAATCTTAGATTATGAAGATTGATCTAAAGATGCTTGTGGTGCCTTAAGTATTGGAGCAACCTACAAATAGGTAATAATTATTCGTAGGCAGCAACATACTTACCAACACAAGTAAAGACTATAGTCTACTTTTTAACTCTCGTAATATTAATTTAATTAGTTTATCTCACAATAATTAATTATTTGATATTAGTTTCGACTGAAATAACTCACAATATACAAGGTTACTTAAATTAATTAGTTAGTTTGATTCAAACTTTAGTGGTTTTCGAGATATTTAGGTAATAATCGCGAAGTTTTGATCAATCATCCATATTTGTTAAGTTATATTGGTGTTGCTATGCGCGGAAAAACAAACAGCGAAGCGGTAGGCACAGTGGTGTCTCAGCGAGGCCTAGGGGACACCCCTTTACAGTCTGCTCAGGGCTGTGCCCCAATAGGCGTCGCCCAGAAGGGTTTCCGGAGTGGTCTTTTAAGAGATAACGGGGCGTCCTCAATGTGTGATGGTGATCACCGGGGTGTTGGTGAGGTAGAAATCTCACACTCCATTTTTTTTCTTTTTTTTTGGGTTTGAGAAATCATCCAATGGCATCTCCCACTCTGAGTGCCCAGAAGAGCGGTAACTGTGTTACGAATTTATCTGCTACCCCTGGTCATGCAGGCACGGCCATGATGGGCCCCGTCGGTGGTGGCTGACGAACATCTCTTTGAGGCGCGCGTGGAACACTACGCGCCGTCGACTCACGGGCCTAGTGCTGATCGGACGGCGAGCTACCCACTGCTCGCCGTCCGCAGGCCCATGTCAACGGTGGTCGGCGATCGTCGATCGACGTCCTACGCCCAGGGCGTCTCCTGCGGTGGCTGCGGTTGGGGGCATGAGGGCCACTTCGTTGAGCTTCCCTCATCCGTTTCGCCTCCTCCTTTGCGAGCATTACTGCTTCGCAGAAGGAGGAGACTGGTTCCCATTCCCTCTCGCCCCGTACCATGGCCTGAACCAGGGCCGGGCGCGCGAGGTCGCCGCCACCTATCGCATACACGAGGACACGGCGGTGCTCCGCCCAAGCGGGGCAGACCTCCTCCGTATGCTCCACCGTGATCTCTGGGAATCTCACACTCCCTGGTCTTTTCTTTAAAAAAAAAAAAAAAACCGGGCATCGGAGATGGTCTGATGACGCTCTCTTCCAGCCTCCCTAAAAAGAGTCTAGGGCCGACGGATTCGAGGACGTCTGTTGGCCCATCAATCAGCACCCGAGATGGCGGCGCGTAGTGTTCCACGCACGCCTCTCTTAGACGTGAAGGGAAGTTCCACTCACTCCTCACCGCGGGACGAGGGCCGCAGACAGCGGGCCGGCACTAGTCCGGGGCAGTGGAAGTCTCATCCGCAGCCCACGGGTCAAGTATATTTTTTTTTAAAAACATTGCCCCACACTAGGAATTACTTCTGTATCGTGGGTGCGTTCACAAACATGTATACTCACATACACAAGACACCCAGGCCCGGCACAACTATCTGTAGGTCATACAAATATTTGTTCCGTGCGGGAATCGAACCCACGACACGCAGCGCAGCAGCCGAACGCTCAACCACTGCGCCAACCGTGTCGTCGAATGAGAATATATGAGTGAACACTGGGGTGGTTTTTAGTCAGTAAGAGTTGACAGACCCCTTGACCCGCCCCAGGCGAAAGACATCCATGAGGATTTTCCACTATTAAGAAAATCATCATCATCATCAGCCTTTTAATGTCTCTACTGCTACGGCACAGGCTTCCTCTCTGTGAGAGGGTGTGGGCCGTAATCCACCACCAGGGCCCAATGGGGGTTGCAACTAGCAAGCTGATGATAACTTTGTACGGAGAGTCCAATTTAGTTTTTGGTTATGATTCTGATTTTCTTTCAAACCTTTCTGCTCTCAAAACGGTGAAGGAAAACATCGTGAGGAAACGCCTGTTCTAGAACCAAAATTCGAAGACATGTGACATCCACCAACCCGCATTAAGCCCGCGTGGTGGATTATGACCCACTCACAGAGAGGAGGCCTGTGCCTCAGCAATCATGGGGACATTAAAAAAAAGGCTGATGATGATGATGATGATGACTGTTTATTGTTTTATATTTAACTAACTGAAACGGCAAACGTCGTACCGCTTCAGAATCAATTAAAAAGCCGAAGAAGACGCCCTGGGCGTCGGGAGTCGCAAGCCGATTCCCGGCCACCGTAGGCTCGGGCTTGCAGACGGTGAGTAATGGGTAGCTCGCCGTCCGATAAGGACCAGGGGGCTTAGACAAAGTAACAATTTAAAAACGATAACGAAGTTAGAAAAGACTAAAATGTATGAGATTGACATAAACCGCGCTAAGTCACGTGGTCAGTCGACTGTCGACAATCGCAAGTTGGTAGACAATTTTATACCTAATTCACGTAACGAAACTATAAAGAAACGAATTGCTATCGTGTTTATCCCATACAAATGCGTAGACAAGCAGCGCTTTCAGAGTTCGCCTTCGCCTCGATCGTGATCGCCAAAAAAGATAACGAAGGAACGCTAACGCTAGGAAATGTTTATCGATATCTCAGAGACGATGACGAATTTAGATATCGTTTCGCTACGAAGCGATGTTACTTTGTCTACAGGGCCAGGCCCGAGTCGACGGCGCGTAGTGTTCCACGCACGCCTCAAAGAGATGTCAGCAGCAACTGACGGGGTCCGCTAGGGCCACGCTCCAGTGATTTTTCTTCATTTTTTGTAGTGTATTTTGCCGATGATTTAATAGCTATTCTGCTATTCAGGACGGATACAAATCCAACAAATCAAAGAGTTCTTGAGTTATAAATGATGTAATTAATCCGAATTTGTTTTGTATTGATTTATTCTGTGATCTATTTTATTTTTATTTATTTTAAAGTTATGCTAAATTAATAATGCTTTCTCTCTTGTTTTACTAATTTGATTTTTAATTTTTGAATTCATCATTTATGTTCTTATTTATTGTAATTTTACTAATTTTATTTTTAATGATTATTGTATTCTGTTATTTTTTAATGAAAATACTATGCACGTTCATTGACATAAACACTAGAATGAGACCTAAAAAAAAAGTCATTATGTCCATGTTTGCGTTGTTAAATTAATCCTACAAACATTTTAGATGCTGTTGTTAATTTGGATGGATGTTTGTTACTCAATCACGCCAGAACGGCTTAACGGATCTTGATGAAATTTGGCACAGAGATAGATTATGGTCTGGAATAGAACATCACTAAATAGTATAAAACAAAGTCACTTTCTCTGTCCCTATATCCCTATGTATGCTTAAATCTTTAAAACTACGCAACGGATTTTGATGCGGTTTTTTTTTAATAGATAGAGTGATTGAAGAGGAAGGTTTATATGTATAATTTGTACCCGAGCGAAGCTGGGGCGGGTTGTTAGTAGGCTATAAATTTGTAGTGAGAAATGTACTAAATCTACGAGAGCGAAGTCGCTGGCAGAAGCTAATATCCTTATAAATACAAAAACCTGATAATACTTTGCTCGATTCGAGAATCCACACATAGGTCACGTTTGCCACCACAAGCCCAACGATTAAGGGCCAATTTCACCATTCGCTAAACTAAGTTTTACTGTACTAAGCTTAGAGTATAAAATAAAAACCATAAACAAGATTACAGTGAGTAAACCTTAAAAGAAGAAGAAAAAAGACTTTTTTTTTAAACTTTAAAAGGAGAACAATTACGTCATACATAATTTTTGCTTTACTTTAATCGTTTACGCAGCGCACGCAACTGAAGCTCTCAAAAGGATTTTTTCCGTTTTTGCCACATTTTCTATTGATGCTTCGCTCCTGTTGGTCGCAGTGTGATGTTATATAGCTCGATAAATATTATATTCCTCGATAAATGGACTATTCAACACAAAAATAATTTATCAATTGGATCCAGTAGTTCCTGAGATTAGCAAGTAAACAAACTCTTCAGCTTTATGACAGCGGCTAAACGCGTTTCAGCGAGCTTGAACGTCGAAAACTGGGCGTTTAGAATTGGTGAAATCGACCCTTTGATTTAATTTTCTACAAATACAACAACAAATCTCAGTTTAAGACTCTTCTGCCAAGCGATTGTTATCCAGGAGTTCATTGTTTTTGTTTCCTTAGTTATCTGATCATGTGAACTCGTTCCAATAAGATTAGCTAGTACTTGTTCTTGGCACTATATTCAGTATTATTTTGGTCAGAATTTCCACATTGTTCCGGGATTTGGATGATGCAGTCGAGGATCTGATGAAGAGTATAAATCTTAGAATTGAAAATTTTCTTATTCAATAAGCTGCCTGCGGCCCTGGTGAAGGCGACTGTATATCTGTATGTCCCGTGTGTCTTGTGTCTGTGAGTTTAAATGTTTATGAACACACGTACCCACGATTCAGGAGTAGTGTCAAGCAACATTTTTTTTTTAATAATACCTTTGACTGCATGTGAGTCAAACGTGACTCGACCCAGATAAAAAGGCAGAACATTGAAATGTCTTGTCTAGTAATAATGTAGAATATTAATAGCTACAACCTGTCTAACTGAAAGTCTTTAAGTCAAGAGTGAATGAATAGGTTACTTCCAGGCAAGCGTGCTGCATCATCGACCACATCATCGCTTACCATCAGGTGAGATAGTGGTCAAACGCGTGCCTATCAACAATAAAAAAAAAAAAACTAAATATAAATATATATATTCAGTTTCTACTGACTACGTAAAGCTCTATTTTTAACCTTGTTTTAGTCTTTAACCTTTGTAATATATGTTTACGCACAAGTAATTCGGTTGTCATTTTTCTAAGTTCGTTTATTTCTATAGGTTTTTGATAAAGGTCACGCGTAAGTGTTGATACATCATTAAAATTATTAGAATTTAAGAAGTTATTAACCTTAGATGTAAGCAAAGATGAGTCTTATTAAATGTTACTAGCGTTAAAAATAATAAGGTAAAACTTATTTTTTTGACTAAGTTATTAATTTACGAATCAACCAAATTAAAAAAGAAACGTTTTTAGAAATATGTTTATGTGTAAAAATACCAACAAATATCGGATAATTTGGAATGGCTTACTGTAAAAATAAATAATAAATGATTTTATTTTTGTAAGTAGGTTTCAACAACACTTTTACACGTCAACATTTGTTTTTTAGCTAGATGAGGCCGGTGTTTCCTAGATGACTACCCTGAGAAGAAACACCGAAACAAACTCAGAGGTCAAAGTCTCTTTTAAAGTGTTCAAATCCATATAGGTTTCCTGAAGACTGAAGAGTCGACTATGATATATGTATAACAGGGATAAGAGTAAACCTTTATTGATGGTCGAGTCATTTTTACAAAAAAAATTTGGCCGTGACGAGACGCCCGTCAGAGATGTGAAACATCTATTTTGATTTTGGAATTCAAAATTGTTGTTAGTTGTTGTTGTTGGTTGTTGTAGTTGTGTGTTGTGTTATTTTTATTCGCATAGATGTTTCTAGGGAAAAGAGAGTCGAGAGCGGCGGCGTAGTGCGCATCGTGCCACGACAACGTCACGGCCGTTATCCGTCACGGCATTCAAGTCGATTTTACTACCAAGCCGTACCAATAGATGTTTTACATCAAAAAATGTATAATAACAAGGCCATAGCGTGCCATCAAAGAATCTTGAGTAAATGGTTTCATGGACAAAAAAACCGCAATTGAACTGGAGTCATCTGAAAACCGTTTATTTGCGTGTCTGAATTATTTTGTAGCGTGCACGCACTGGCACGCGTGCCGTTTGTTAGCCATCCCTTATGATATAATACTGTGGCGATTGTATACACAGCCTATAGTCGGCGTGTGAGCACTGGCCTTCAGCTGACAGTTGATAATGCTGAAGAGTGGTTCGAATATTCATATTAGAATAAAGGAATTGGTTATTGCTATTGTTTCTAAGGAGTTCTAGCTTGCCCGTCGAAGTGGGTGCTTGCTTGTCTTATTTGTATTAATGATAAAAGTACAGTTCGCTATCCCACAGCGTTTTCCCTTCGCACAGTCAACAATTTAAATCACAGTTCACTTGCTCACACCCCACTCTCGCAGCCAGCGAGTGAGACAGCTCCCCAGCATCCTACAGCAGCACCCCTGGAGCCCTGCAGGCTCTACAATATCTACCTACTCGTCATTAGTTTATGTCAATAGTGAAATACGTAAGGTTCATATTTCTGAAGTTATGAGTATACGACCCGTCACTCGTTTGTCCAAAGTCATAACTGTAGGACTGAAGCGGCTTTTAAAGTTACTTGTACCTACATAAAAAAGTCATAAATAAAATGCTTTTTCACACTTTTACTTCACACTGACAAACAAAGTTTTTACTACTGTAAAGCTTAAGAGGCTTAACTTTTCAAAACTAGGGCTACAAAATCTTTACTGCTTCAAAATAAATCCCATTAAAAGTACCTGAAAATAACTATCTGAGGTACATTTTAGGTGAACACATTCTATGATAGATCTGTAGGTACTGTCCTGGCAAAGATAAATTAAAGTGCCAAGTACTATAACAGACATTCGATTCAGGTTTTCAGAACTTCACGAGAAATATGAGTACCTTCCGTTTTCAATTCAGTGAAATATGTTCTTTCAAAAAGAATGCGGTGCTGTAGTGCAACGCAGCAGCGACCTCTCGCGCCGTGCCCTGGTTCAGGCCATGGTACGGAGCGAGAGGGAATGGGAGGCCGTCTCCTCCTTCTGCGAAGCAGTAATGCTCGCGAAGAGGGAGGCGGCATACGCTAGGGAGACTCGAACACAGCTGAGTCGCCCTAGCGCTCCCAGCCGCAACCGCCGCCTGAGACGCCAGGGGGTTCGGACGCCGCGAGACGATCTCCGGCCACCGTAGACCCGGGCCTGCGGACGGCGAGTAGTGGGTAACTCGCCGTCCGATCAGCACCAGGCCCGAGAGTCGACGGCGCGTAGTGTACCACGCGCGCCTCAAAGAGTTGTCAGCCAAGGGAAAAAAAAAAAAAAAAAAAAAAAAAAACGCTTGTGTCAGAAGTAAATGCATTGTAACGCTATGCGTCGCGTAGTATTGTGGTGTGTGGTACTGTAGACTTTTGCGTTAAGGCGCAGTTATACGACTTCTAATGGTTTTTAATTGAACATCACGTCTAAACGACTAGTCTAAATTCTTTGAAAAAAATATATGTTACTTTAGACAATGTGCGTCGTTATTTGATCTGAGAATATTTGAAATTATATTTTTATAACTTAGTGTAATTAATTTGTAAAGTTATGTCTAACTCGGATAAAAAATTGAGAATCACGCAAAAACTATAATGCGTTATTTTTATGAAACTTTCACCATTTTAAAGACCATTTCATTATTTATAATTTAGTCTCAGTTTTTTAGGTAAATACCTGTTGTTTTATGTGTAATAAAATAATAATGCGTTTAATTTCGGACAGCGCTCCTTGATGGGCGAGTCCTATTACTGGGTGGATGTACGACGCGTTACGTGAGCTCAGCATAGAACACGCAAAGTAACCACTCAAGGTCATTGGCAGTTGATAGCGCCTTAACAACCCTTGGTTTTAGATATTGGTGCCCATTCTGTTGTGCACAAACTATACTTAATTTAGGATATTGCTCAATTTTTCTCTCTAATAAAACTAGAAAGAGACGGACATAAATTAGAGCTGTAAAATTTAGTTGAATTAATATTTCCATACAAATTAAGGGTACACGTAAAACATGTCGACTAAAAACACGGTGAAGCGCAAGGCGTAAACTAGCTTGACATCTCTAACTTAGTTCTTATAATATATATTCTTATATATATTATAAGAATTATATATGTATATATATATATCTCTATAGCCGTCCTTTTCTCGTACTGGCTTTTAGTAAAAGTTAGCGATTCTCTAATTTTAATTTAGTCATTGAACAAGAGAAACGGCACCATTATCGATTAAATTAAACGCAAGTCAAGAGATGAGATTGAATGTTGATAATTAATTCAACGAAAACTCTCAGCGGCTGATGAGCGTTTGACAATTTGTCACATTATTTTTGCGATAATTTTCGTCCTTGGGCCTTTTCTCTTTGCCTTAACGCGTGAAGCCCCTCATTAGCAGTCACAATTAAAAACCTATTGTTGCGTTACCTTATGGTAACGTGAGGGGCCTGACGCGTGGCGTATATAGCCGCTAAGTGGTGCCCTCATTGAAAAAAAAATCGTAGCAAAGCATAGAAAATAAAGATTAAATAATCCTATGTTGCGTTTGTTACAAAGAGGATAAGGTATTTTTACGTTGTTAAAACAGGACTCAAAATGTTTCGTATCCAAAGTAGTGAGAAAAAGTGTGAAAAACTATTTTTTGCTTACTACTTTACGCAACATAGGATTCTTTTTATCTTTATTTTCTACTACCTGCGCCCCGCGGTTTTACCCGCCTAGACCGGAATAAAAGGGAGCCTATATGTTAATCCAGGCTATAAGCTATCTACATACTAAATTTCATCCAAAGCGGTCCAGCCGTTTGAGCGTGAAGGAGTAACAAACATACACACTCACAAACTTTCACATTTATAATATTAGTAGGATACTAAGAAACGATTTTTTATTCAATGAGGGCGCCACTTATGCGGAGGTAGACCCTGTTTTTTTTTTATGTTTAAGTTATTTTTGTTTTATCCTGTTCTTCGGTATATACTATAGCCCAACTGCCAATTTTATTTTTAGAAATCATCAGATCAGATGTCTTCTCCCGCTCTGGGTGGAGAGGAAGGCATGTCAGACTCTTACTAACTAAAACCCACCCCTGTTCGTTCAGTTGCTCTTTGCGGCCTAGATCCCCCCTAGTTGAACTACCCACAGTCGTATTTCTAATTCAAGTTTCTTTCATAGTCCTGTGGTATTAAAAAAGGCATTTACAATAACACATCATGTGAGCATCGACGAAATTTTAATCTCCCAGAATAGCACACCACACGATTATTTTACAGGCTTCATAAATAACAATACATAGCGAATACACAAAATTTTATTTATGTATGTCATTCAATTGTGATACTAGTCGTCCATCACTTTCCGCAAAGATAACGTTTGGCACCCGTATCGAATCGACAATTTATGTGCCTACTGAAAATTCGATTGATATCTCCAAAAGGTCACCATTCTGTCATTCTGTGAGTGTTGTAAGATACAACCTATATGTACACACATAAATAACATAAAATAAAATAAATAAACCTTGTATTTCTTGCCAAATACAGATTCACACAACAAGTAATTTCATGTAAAATTTTTAAGAAAAAGCAATAAAAGCATGCAATAACAGATTTTATTTGAAATTATGACATTACCCCTTTCACTAATTTATATAACATATTAATTAGTAAAAGCATTATAACACTTTCACAAATTATCTAATTATAAGTATTATAAGTTTGTATTATAAGATGACTTGAGTTTTTAAAGGTTTTCCCGTGTTTCATTGATAAAACTTGTTAAATTTGTATTAAAAAAAATACTATGTAACTCTCTTCTTGAAAGGTTTTTAAATTAATTTATTTTTAAATATTTGAGTCATCATTTCAGCTGAAAGACTTCCACTGCTGGACATAGGCTGCCCCCAAGTATCGCTACAATGACTCTCACTTCCATCGGATTCCCGCGACTGTCACCAGGTCATCGGACCACCTAGTGGGAGACTTCAACGCAACACTGTGTCTTCCGGTACACGGTCGCCAGTCTCGGAAATCTCGAGAAAAAGCCTCTTTGTAATTATTTGAGTACAAATATGAAATATTAGATTTTTCCCTTGATTTCACTCCTGTGGCCTATCCCACAGGAATGGAGCATTTTCCGAAACGAAAACTAGCCAGTGGCAGAAAGCGACAATAAATCTTTATATTACTTCAATTATTTTCATAATTAGATCAATAATCCAGAAATTAGCATTTTTAATGTTTATGTTCGACCGTATGAATTTTTTTTTATCTATGTCCACCGATTTCTCCGTCAGTTGTGGACCGATTTTCAAAATTCTTTTTTTATCTGAAATAATATACTCCCGAGGTGGTCCCATAAATTTTTTATCGAAATTGCTTCAGCGCATTTTAAAAAACTGAACAGAAACGAAAAATACGTATACGAGTACCTCGATGACGTTTTGGTTTTCTCCAATCACAAGTACGTTTAAATTCCACGTTCCATTTTATTGAGGTTTTTAGTTCTGGGGTACAACTAAAAAGTGAAAAATAAAAAAAAATTACAAAAAAAAAACAACCGACTTCCAAATTTCCTTCTTTTTTGGAAGTCGGTTGTTTTTTTTTTTGGAAAAAAGTTTTTTGAGCATAATTAGAAGTACAGACAAACAATTTTAACTCTCCTTATCATTACTTTAGAAACGAAATCGTGCGTCTATTTTTCTTAGTTCATAAGTGAGGGCGACAAGCGACAAATTCCTTTTAACATTCATGTTTGATAGTGCGTACGGCTTTGGAGCAGTCCCGTGCAGCTGCAAAATTGTTACATTTTATTCGTAAATAAATAACAACACCATTCCAGTCAAGTACAATACAAACCTAACCCACCGGAGAATAACCCGTCACTTCTCGCTAGTTTCGCGACGAGAACACACGATGCCATCAGACAACGCACGAACGCCATCATTTTGTTCCGACAACGCATTCCCGTTGCGCGAACCATTGACCGTGTTAATTCGTTCACCCCCTTCTGTTCGGTTATTGTTTACTTTTCATTCGTTCATCCTGTAGTGTGTCAACTGGGCTGTTCGTATTGATTTCGTTCGATTGTACCTATTACAATTTTATTTTTGTTACAGCTAATTGTGGAAATGTTATTTTTAGAGCTTTTAATTAGGTCTTTGTTATTGAATTAAGTACTCGTATTTTTTTATTGGAATCGGTCGTTGGAAGTCCTACCACAAGGTGGACCTATAATAATCTGGTGAAGGCTGTGGCAATTCGCTGGATGCGAGTCGCACAGAACCGGGCGTTGTGGTGACGCTTGGGAGCAACCCACGTCCAGCAGTGGATGTCTTTCAGCTAGAATCGACACTTTCAGTTTGTACAGTCGAATCTTAAATTTTAACGCATATCTGATCTACTGTTTTTTTATAAAGAACGAATTTCAGCTGAGCTTCGAATAAACCACCTCCCAAAAAAATAAGACTAGATTTAGCTCCAGAAGAGATTATTCCAGTTTAAAAATGTAGGTACAAGCACCGGAGCCAAAATATCCTTCGTGGAAATCAGACCTTTTCACAAAACTTTTTCCTCCCAACTTTTCACTAAACTTTTCATCAAGTAACATTTTATCGAAACTTCGTCAAAGGACATCACCCCCAAAACTTACAATGACCTTCCTTATCGATAATCTTCAGGAGTTCAGGGATTATCATAAAATACGCTTGCTGAAGAAAAGCTCGAACGTCAAATATTGATCACGTCCATGTTATTGGCAACATCTGTGTCGTCATTGCGCTACTGGTTAATGACACCCTGTGACATATGTTTTGGGCTTGGGACTTTGACAGTTGGGATTTTAAATGAGGGAATTTTAGATAGGGTCAATTTTATACGTACCTGTCTGCGGTATACTTTTTGCTTTTTGCGGTGGTTTTTGTGACACTCTGCGTCATAAGTTTTGAGTCATTGATAGTTAGGATTTTAAATGACGGAAAATTTAAACTTCGAAGTTAAGCGTGAATTTAGACTTTATTTTTTGTAGACATGTGTGGAATAGTTGTTGTGTTTACGATGGTTTTAGGATAAATGTCACATTTTATTGTCATTTTCTTACTGGTTACTGACACTCTCTAGCTGCAATAAGTTTTGGGAGTTTAAATAGGGATAGGATAATAGGGATTTTAAATGACATACAATTTAAACTTGGAAGTTCAGGGTGAATTTTATTTGTAGACCTATGAGCGGCTACATTGCCATTGTCCTACTGGTCAATGACGCCCTGTGACATGACATAAGTTTTGGGTCGTTGACAGTTTCATTTTAAATTAGGGATGAGTGAAATGTTGATTTTATACGTGACTTTCGATATTTGTGTTTTTGGACTTCTTTGAATTACACATGCAGAAAAAATATTGTTGCAGTCAAAATTTTGCGCAAAATTATGGTGATAAATTGTCAATCACGCGTTTAATGCGGTGATCGGTTGAATGAATTATCAACAGCTAATCTTATCACATGACTTGCATATAATTTGCGATGCGAAGGTAATTTATTTCTAGAAAAGAGTGTGATGTAATTTTTTGAGTTTTTGACAGTTGGGATGTTAAGTTTCTATTTCTACCTAGTATAAAACATAGTCGCTTTCCGCGTCTGTTTGTTTCTGTGCTAAATCATCATAAACCACACAACGGTTTCTGATGCAGTTTTTCAGTAATATAAAGAGTGTTAAACAGGGAAGGTTTTTGTATATAATTTGCATCCGTGCGAAGTCGGGGCGGGTCGCCAGTTTTTTTTTTTTTTTTTAGGTATAAAAGAAAAGAGAGGACTACGGGTGCGTTTTTCTCTTGTTTATTTTTGCTTTATTGGACATACATAGAATTGAGATTAAGGCGCGATTAACTGCCAATGACCTTCAGTGGTTAGCTTGCGTGTTATGTGCTGAGCTCACGTAATGCGTCGTACGTCCATCCCGGAGGACATCGCCCATCACGGAGCGCTGTCCGAAATTAGACGCATTATTAATATATTATACTATGAACAACAGGAATTACACTAAAACAATACAATACAAACGTATAATATAAATAATTAAATGATCTTTAAAATAGTGAAGGTTTGCGTGATTCTCAATTTTTTATCCGCGTTGGACATTAATTTACAAATGAATTACACTATGTTATACGAAAATTGTCTAGAGTAACATATATAAATAAGACAAAGAAATAAGACTAGTCGTTTAGACATGATGTTAAATTAAAAACCATTAGAAGTCGTATAACTGCGCCTTAACGCCACGTGTAGTGTTCGTGGAAAAATGGTAAAAGGGAAAAGTTTGTTTAATGAAGAAGTATCATGTTTTTGGAAAAGAGTAGGTGTCGAAAATAAGGTTCATAGAATTAAATATCCAAATAAATGTCTACTCCCAGAAAAAACAAGTCTTTTTTTGTTTAAAAAAAAAGTATGTTTGTGACTCGCACAGGAAAAACACAAAATATTAACAAGCCATAACAACTAATAACAAAAAATAACAACATAGTAACAATGTAGGGCCAAAAAGGCTCCTATCTCTTGCAAATTAAAATTAAGATAAGAACAAGAGGTCATCATCAATCTCTTGTTCTTATCCCAATTTATGTGTTTGATTATTTTTAAATATCACTCCCTTTCTAAATTTAAAAGCACTGAGATAGTCATCGTGTTTTTCAAAAAGTCAAGGATGATTGACATTGATTGATTGATTGTTTTTGATTGGATTGATTGGTTGTTTGTTGTTGTTTTTTTTGGTTGATGTTTCGGATGATTGTCACTATCGATAAGGGTTAAGACCTAAGTTAGCAAAATCATATTGTTGTGTATGTCGTTAATTTGTGGCAAATAAATACTTTTTCTTTCTTCTTTCTATTTCCCACCCCCCAAAAAAGAAAAGAAAAAAACCACACATAGAATCAAAATCAAATGTTTATTGCTACACATACATTTCCAGATGTCAAGTGAATGAGCAGTTCACTATGTTTCATGAATTCAGGCGTGCAAAATTATCATTAAAATTATACCATGTCATAAATTCCAATCAAAACCTTATACGATTTCATAGATTACAATTAATATCATATACAATGTCATAAATTCCATTAATACTTTATAGAATGTCACAAATTCAGATTAGAATAAAGCGATATAAAATAATGTCAGAAATGCAAATTAATACGTTATAAATGTCATAAATTCAAAATAAAACCATAAGCAATGTCATAAAATTATACAATAGTCTCAAAAAACATTACTTTCCTTCTGTGGCAGTCAGATAAAAAAAAAACAAATTCACATGGGGAAAAATCCGCCATGTAGTTTCTGGTCCTTCGTTCCATAAAACCGTACACAAGCCTCAATACCATAGTGGCTCCAGCTCATAACTGTGCATAAGTAATGTCTGACCCATCGTATGAGAGGACCGCAATGACCTCATTCGCTTTGCTGACTTTTACAGCAACTGGATTATAGGCCGATAGTGTTGTGTTTTTGTTTCATTCATTTGTTATGTGGCTTTGTTTACTTTCTTTGTTTTGTTTTTGTAGTTGAGTAGCTTAATATTATTTTTAATAGGTATAAGGATTTGGTATGGTGTTTGGTTTGGATGTTCATTTGCTTCATGCTCAAAGTTTAAAATAAGTAAATAGATTTGTTATGCTTTTAGGGCAGGAGGATGGTTTTTTTTTTTTGGGGAGCGGGGGGGGTAGTTTGGAAATCATCCAATGACTTCTCCCGCTCTGGGTGGACTCTTACTGACTAAAACCCATCCCTGTTCCTTCCCTGCATGAGTGCCCAGAGGTGCGGTAACTCATTTTCAGAATTTATCCGCTACCCCTAGGCATGCAGGCACCGGTCACGATAGGCCCAGTCGGTGGTGGCTGACACTAATATCTTTGAGGCGCGCGTGGAACACTACGTGCCGTCGACTCACGTGCCTGGTGCTGATCGGACGGCGAGCTACCCACTGCTCGCCGTCTGCAGGCCCGGGTCTACGGTGGCCGGAGATCGTCTCGCGACGTCCTACGCCCAGAACCTCACCTGCGATGGTAGCGGCCGGGGCCATGAGGGCCACTCCGTTGAGCTTCCCTCACGCGTCCTGCCTCCGTCTTCGCGAGCATTACTGCTTCGCAGAAGGCAGAGACTGCCTCCCATTCCCTCTCGCTCCGTACCATGACCTGAACCAGGACCGGGCGCCACCTATCTCATCCACGAGGACACGGCGGTGCTCCGCCCAAGCGGGGCAGACCTCCACCGTATGCTCCACCGTGTCCTCTGGGCAATAGAGCAGGAGGATGGTGATGTAAGTTATTATGCATGGATAGCTTAGAAGTAACATAGAGCGTGTCCATTTTTTATGAATTTTAATATGACATTGCAAATACAACAACAACAAACTACTAACAATTATAATAACAACAACAACAATAATAACAATAAATTAAAATCACAATAATATCATATATTATTATTCATCACTAACCTATCGCTGATCAAAATAAACCGTGAAAACGGTTAATTTCGATTAGAGATGAGACAAATTTAATCAGTGCCATACATAACGTTCGACTTACCACTCTCTGTCTCTATATTTTTCACAAGGATTATCCAAAACATTTCCTACAAAATACTCAAAACAGTACAACGAATATACTAAACCGTTTCACGGAGTCTTCACGATAACCGCTTTCAAATTGCTTTCAAACGTTATACAGAATTGTTCCCGCAGGAAATTCAGCAAGAGAAATGAATTCCTGTTATACCATGTTATTATTTTCTGAATCGTTAACATAAAAAAGATTTCCTGTTTGTAATAACTTTGTTTAAAAACACTAAAGACGGTTTCATTATTTACATCTGGCATTTTGGTAAACATTTAAAGAGAAAAGAGTTAATTTTCAGCAACGGTTTTTGGCTAAGAATAGGTTGTAACCTCTTTTCATAGCGTCTCAATAAACTAAGGTTATGTTCATCCAATAGCTGTGTCTACCGGTAATGGATGTGTGTACGTTACCTAACAAATACTCGTAGTTACATATTTAGGTACTTATTAATTAAAAAACTGGCCAAGTGCGAGGCGGACTCGCACACGAGTCAACAAAAAACCCAGTTTTTTTGGGCTGTATCTAATGATCCGTAGTAGGTTGTAATTTTCACACTGCGTGTATTTCTATAGCGCTTTAATTACAAATAATAAAAATAAATTAAAAAGAATTAAATTATAAAAAAAATTAAACTTATTTATAAATTTTTAATTTTTAAACACATTCTGTGAAAATTTCAACTGTGTAGCTATTACGGATCGTGAGATACAGCCCGCTGACAGACAGACGTTACGACAGAGTTACCCTTTTGATACGGAACCCTAAAAAGCAACCATATAAAATTAATTTAAACACTGATTAGCAAGTTCTTATTTCGACATTTTCTACTCGGAAGAAGGGGTAGATGTGAGTGGTATAAAGTGCCGACTGATGATTTAAAGGAAATTTTGTTCTATATATAGTTAAAGATATGTATGTTATCTTGACTTTAGAATCCGCTAATCAGTGTTTAAACTAAGCATATGGTTAGTGAGTATTATCAAGAGGATTAGGGAGGCTGGACTCGGAGATAAGTAGTATATCATTCTGGTTGAACTAAAAATTTTGAATAGATACTTTAATGTACCCAATAATATGACTACCTCTAAAGAATTATCGAAAATACTGAAAAGCTTTATGTATGACTAGTTTCTGCCAGTGGGTTTGCCCGCGTGGAATGACGAAGTTTCATACAAAATCCCCTTTTTTCACCCCCGTAAAGGTCGAATTTCCAAAAAAACCTTCTTAATGCTCCCCTACGTTATAAGAGGAACCCGTGAGAAAATGTTCACGTTCCTAGTCCTAGTAGTTTCGGCTATGCGTTGATATATCAATCAGTAAGTCAGTCAGTTTCTCCTTTTATTTACATAGATTTGAATTATTAAAAAAAAGTTGGAACACTGACAAACCTGATGATCTGAAACTAAAGATTATTAAACATAAAATGATTTATGTACAGCATGAAAACTAATTTCCATTATCTACAGGATGTAATGGAATTGCGTGGTCATATTTTAAATACTGCTTCTGCCCGTAGAAATAAACAAATTTCTTCAAGAAAGTCTTAATCGATTCCGAGAAAAAAAATTGAACCTCCCACACTAATTTTGACTAGCTGATGATAACATTGTACGAAAAGTCCAATTTTTTTTGGAAATTTATTAAGACATCCTTGAAGAAAGTTATTCATTTACTATGACTTCTTTGAAGAAACTTGTTCATTTACTATGACTTTCTTGAAGAAAATTGTTCATTTACTATGACTTCCTTGAAGAGAATTGTTAATTTACTATGACTTCCTTAAAGAAAGTTGTGCATATACTATGACTTCCTTAAGGAAAGTTGTTTATTTACTATGACTTCTTTGAAGAAAGTTATTCATTTACTATGACTTCTTTGAAGAAACTTGTTCATTTACTATGACTTCCTTGAAGAGAGTTATTCATTTACTGTGACTTCTTTGAAGAAAGTTATTCATTTACTATGACTTCTTTGAAGAAAGTTGTTCATTTACTATGACTTCCTTAAAGAAAGTTGTGCATATACTATGACTTCCATAAGGAAAGTTGCTTATTTACTATGACTTCTTTGAAGAAAGTTATTCATTTACTATGACTTCTTTGATGAAATTTGTTCATTTACTATGACTTCTTTGAAGAAACTGGTTCATTTACTATGACTTTCCTGAAGAAAATCTTTCATTTACTATGACTTCCTTGAAGAGAGTTGTTCATTTACTATGACTTCCTTGAAGAGAGTTATTCATTTACTGTGACTTCTTTGAAGAAAGTTATTCATTTACTATGACTTTTTTGAAGAAAGTTGTTCATTTACTATGACTTCTTTGAAGAAAGTTGTTCATTTACTATGACTTCCCTGAAGAAAATTGTTCATTTACTGTGACTTCCATGAAGAGAGTTGTTCATTTACTATGACTTCCTTGAAGAGAGTTATTCATTTACAATGACTCCTTGAAGAGAGTTGTGCATTTACTATGACTTCCTTAAAGAAAGTTGTTTATTTACTCTGACTTTCTTGAAGAAAGTTGTTAATTTCCATGAGCAGAAACAGTTCCTTAAATATTACCCACCCATTTGCGTTACACCGTGTGTACATAACTAGACGAAGTAATATTATGTAGATAGGTGTCTTAATCCTCTAAACTTGGGAGTGAAGCATATGGGTTAATTAGTTGAAACGTGCATGATTAATTAATCGGCAATTTATCAAATATATGTTAATGTTTACTACTGCTGTTGTTGATTTAATAGTGCTGAAGATGGGCATGAAATTCCGTGTACTGAAAGAATTATACAGATACTAATAACTTTCAATTCCCGGGTCCAGCAAAAAAGTGCTGTTGGGTTTTTCTTTTAAGAATTAGCTGCTGCAGCTCGGAGTTTGGGAATTGGCAGTGTGACTTTCGGAAACCATGTACAGCCAATGGTCCTGCGCTTGATGTCTACCCGGTCTCATCGGATTACCGTCCCATCGGACTATGAGGGTATAACAACAGAGAGTGCTTTTGTGTTCGCGCACATGCTAGTGCATATACGAGTAATAAAACCTGCTTACTTGATTAATCTCCGAAGAGATTGGCAACCTTGATCGAAATTCGATCGGGAAGATTATTAAGACGTCTATGGAGTTTTTATATTTATTTTATTTGACCCTGTATAAGGTACCTTTTAGAGCAATCTTTAGATTTCTTAACCAGAGGGAAGCTCATTAATCTCATCCATTCATTAACTAAACTAAGATGGCATCTCTCTTCCGAGAACTTGAACACGTATAAAATAAGTGTAAAATTGACTCAATTAAATTCCGAGAAAAACGTTCTTCCATTTTTCTCAATTAACAAAATTCACGGTTTGCACTAATGAGGGCAATAAGACGAGATTTTGAAAACATTTTTCGGTTTTAATGATTACCTATAGAATAAATGGGGAAGAAGAAGATACCATCTCAGAGATATAATGTGTGATAAAAGGGTAATGTGTTTATCAGCCTATGTATGTACGTATGTTTGTTCCTTTGTAGCGCTTTAGAGACCAAACGCGTGGGCCGATTTTGATGATTCATACGTCAATTATTGATTCGTCTTAATCTTGCGAGTGCTACTAAAGACATGACAGCAATCAAAATACATTAAGGCGACAACTAGACGCCAATTTGTGAAAACGAAAAAAATGAAAGTGTACGAACTATATTAAGTTGGGTATCAAAATAAAGGGTTCGAGGAGGCGATTCTAAAATTATAACTCACAAAAATATAGAAAACAAAAAAATTAAATTTTCAAAAAACCCGACTGTAAAAAACGACTAAAATGTTCCAAACAAGTCACCGACTCCTTGAAAAGTGACTTGTTTTCAACATTTTATACCCGAAAGAAGGATAAATGTGGGTAGTAAAGTACTGAATAATCATTTGAAAGAGGTTTGGTCTCATCGACAGCTGAATTTAATGGATGAAACATACGCTATCTTAAATTTAGAACCTGCTAATCAGTATTAAGGCCCTTGTCCCACCGCCAACGATGAGCGAGAAGCGAGTAGAGCTAGAAACTAAAAAACTGGCCAAGTTCGAGTCGGACTGGCACACGAAGGGTTCCGTAAAGGGTTGTAACAAACGCAACATAGGATTCTTTTCTACGCTTTGCTACGATTTTTTATTCAATGAGGGCGCCACTTGGCGGATATATACGCCTTAAGCGAGTCTGCGAGTGCGACGGGCACCACTCGCTTGGGGCGGCTAGTCCTCTCGGCGTGAGTTTTAACCGAGAAGCGAGCATCGCTGAGCAAGTATATGAGCGAGAATAATATTTTATAGCTCTTGTCGCTCAGCTACAAACTCGTGGAGCGAGTCCTCGCCGGATGTGTGAATAGTCAGCGACCAACTATTAATATATGCATCTCTTTTGTTGTCTATTGTACGTTTCTTGAGCGTCAAAACAGCCGATTGTTAGTCGCTTCCTCGCCAGCGGTGAGACAATTGCCAAGCATACTTTACTAAACATATGGTTAGAGATTGAAGAAAAAAAAAGTAGAGTGAATAGGTTACTTCTAGGCAAGCGTGCCCCATCTTCGACCTCATCATCGCTTACCATCAGGTGAGATAGTGGTCAAACGAGAGCCAATCAATGATAAAAAACTACTTAGGTAGGTAGTCATGTGACGGATTTCTTGACGGTTTTGTCGTATTGCCATCGAACTGTGAGAATGAGGGATGACAGAAACACCTGTGTATGTGTACACATTTTGATGATACAGAGTTACTCTTGCAACGTGTGACTTAATAATAAATAATTTAGATTGATGTTATTTGCTTATTTTGTCACTCATGTACACTCAAAATATCACTCTCTCACACACACACACATACACACACCTTGTTGTGTATGTCGTTAATTTGTGGCAAATAAATTCTTTTTCTTTCTTTTTCTTTCTTTCTTTCACCATCATACACACACACATACAATTATATGTACTTTTTTTTCTTTCCTTTTGTTATATTTATATAACTATTTGGACGTTTAAAATGCAAGGGGGATTATGCCTAAATGGCTCCTCGATATGCATTGTAAGCCAAATGTAATTTGTAAATAAATAAAAAAAAAAAAACATTTTTAAAACTTTCGTAAAGTTTAACATAATTTTTATTTTTTAATTAGTTTATTTATTTATCACAAAAAAAAACAGTTTCAAATAAACAACAACCATAAAAGTAGTAAAAATAATAACAATAATAATCTGCAGATTTTCCTCCACGAGCAGGAAAACTGCTACCACACTACATTTTCCGATAAAAGACAGTCTTCAGGGAAATAAAGTAAATCAAAACCACTAAACGCAGGATATTGAAGCTCTTAGCAGTTCCGGCTTTGTTATAAAAATGGCGTACCGGAATTCATTCTTCCACTTTTCCTGATTTATTTTTCACGTAGTAACTATTTATAGTTCTGTTGAATATACATTTTATAGTCAAGCTTGAGATAATCCTACTAATATTACAAATGCGAATGTTTGGATGGATGGATGGATTTTTGTCACTAAATCATTGATGGCACGGTTGGCACAGAGGTTGAGGGATCGGTTGCCGCGCTGCATGTCGCGGGTTCGATTCCCGTACGGAACAAAAATTTGTATGGCGTACAGATATTTGATCCGGGTCTGGGTGTCTTATGCATGAGAGTGATGTGATGATGATGATGTGGGAGTAAATCGTAGTGTGGGGCAACGTTTTTAAAAAAAAATCCCGCACGGAACAAAGATTTGTATGGCGTACAGATATTTGATCCGGGTCTGGGTATCTTATGCATGAGAGTGATGTGATGATCATGATGTGGGAGTAAATCGTAGTGTGGGGCAACGTTTTAAAAAAAAAATCCCGCACGGAACAAAGATTTGTATGGCGTACAGATATTTGATCCGGGTTTGGGTGTCTTATGCATGAGAGTGATGTGATGATGATGATGTGGGAGTAAATCGTAATGTGCAACGTTTTAAAAAAAAATGCCAGAACAATAGAACGGTGCTGGATGATATTTAGTACTGAGATAGATTACAGTCTCTCTTTTTTTTTTTGGTGGGTGGGAAATCATCCAATGACTCCTCCCGCTCTGGGTGGAGCGGAAGGGCGTGTCAGACTCTTACTCGCTAAAACCCACCCCAACAGTCTGAGTCTGGAAAAGCACATAGGCTATAGCCTATTCATAATGAGGGAAGTAATAATTCCATTCGTCCGAAGCCGCTAGCAGAAGCTAGTATACAGGGTGTAACGGATGGGTCGCGGAAACATTCGAAAGAGAGTTATCGCGACCCTTATGACACAGGTGGCTTAGTAGGTGACTCGGCTGCTGAGTCTCGCCCGATCCGGCCGAGACAGGAATTTCATTATTATTCATATGATAATTCATATGATGGTTTTTCATTCTGCCTGTACAAAATTTGCTTTAAAAAATTATAGTCCAAAACACCACTCAAAAATATTAATAATAATGAAATTCCTGTCTCGGCCGGATCGGGCGAGACTCAGCGGCCGAGTCGCCTACTAAGCCGCATAGGCAACTGAAAGAACAAGGGTGTGTTTTAGTCAGTAAAACTCTGTCACGCCCTCCCGCTCCACCCAGGAAAGATCATCATCTTCCTGCCCTTTTCCCACGTTACTTGGGGTCGGCGCAACACGTTTTTTTTCTTCCATTATGTCCTGTCAGCCGTCACGCTATCACTTACTTCTTTCATATCACTTCTCACACAATACGTCCATCTTTTCTTTGGCCTCCCTTTCCCTCTCCATCCATCCACATTTATATTCATAACTCTTTTAGTTACATGTGTTTCATCCCTTCTCTTCACATGACCATACCAAGATACGCGGTTCCCTTTTTACTTTTCTGTCACTAGCGCCTCTTTTAAACTACCTCTAATGTAGGTACTCATTTCTCACTTATATCCATTCTTGTTACTCCACACATCCATCTCGACATTCTCATCTCCACCACATGCAATCTTTCCTTTGCATGTGGCCATATTTTAAGAACTGCATCTGCCCATCGATATGAACAACTTTATTCAAGAAAACTTGAGGGAGAAAGTTGTTAATTTCCATTGGCAGAACCGGTTCTTAAAATATGATCACACCTTTCCACCCAGTATATTATTTGAAATTGCATTTATTTCTAAAAGCCCATGAAAAACTAACGCAGGTTCCAAAATGAGTAATTTTGAACACAAGGAACGAAAGTCGCATTTTGAAATTACCCATTCTTAAATTCCCATAAATAATAGTCCCTTTAGCAATTAATCCTTAAATAACGTCGGATAATCAAAGGAAAAGACCCAATTACGATTCATAATAGCAATCTTGCTCGTGTTAATGCTAAATAAACAAAGTTCTCTTTGAATCTCCGCCAACGCCGGATATCCGTGGCAATTGTTTATACCACGTCAGATGGCTGCATCAACAAATTTATACCATGTCAGATAGCTGGGTCAACATACTTATGACATATTGGAGCAACAGATGTTGAATATGACGTCACACAGGAAAGCGGTGTCGAAATTATACCAAGGACCGTAATAAAAATTTATTTGAAATCTCATTTCCTTCATGAAACCATGAATCAACTAATTGGATTTTTAATAATGCTCGATTTTATGCTTTCATTAATATCGCGGAGCTTATAAGTTACAAATTTAGCAATGCGTGTAAAATTACTGAGTACTGAAATTATATTCAAGAGCTTTCAAATGAATAGCTAAGTATATAACATATATTATTTTATGTTATGAATTTTGTATCAAGACATATTTGAGTTTATGTGAGGATCGGGGAGACGATAAAGTGCTTGTTATTAATTATTTTCAAGAAATTGTAAGGGCGCTTATACTTAAAGGTTCCCGTCTATGTACGTCATTGCGACGTGTTTTCATAAAAAAATACAGTCGCAACATTTCACATTGCTGCATCATTACCGTATTAAGGAGTCTGCCCAGTACACCGTATCATACCATGACCGAGCTAGGAATATATCAAGCACGGAAAGAAACACGACACGTACACTAACGTATTAATAGCTTGTGATATCCGTGCATAGCGGTCATAACCCGTATGGTCACCGTTTCACCACCTGCGCCCACCAGTAGGATGCATACATATTTTCACGGTGCTGATACACTACGTGCTTGGTACGCAACGGTGTTAGCCGGTGACGGAACTGTCTAGCAGTCTTCTCATACTTTTCAATACAAAGAATATTTTTTGCTCGACACGTTCCTAGCATAGTCATGGTATGGTCGTGGTATGAGACGGTGTAGTAGGCAAACTCTTTTAAAGCGTCACAATAGTTAACGGAAGCCGTAAATCGAGACATCTGCGAGCACAAGGTGTCTTGATTCACGCAACGATCATCATATGATAGTAAACCTTGTTAGTAATTCCAAGTGCGTTAAAAAATATAAATCACTAGATGATTTATTTGTTTACATACAACATGTAGGATGTTCACTTATCATTAAGCCCTTACACACCTATTGTGCCTAACGAGGCGTACAAATATGTGTTATACACGCTGATACATAAGCACACATACATACATTAGCTGTACATATTATAAAAAACTCCCCCGCCGCGTCTGGTCGCAAAACTCAAAAACTACTAAACGGATTTTCATGCAATTTTCACAAATAGACAGAGTGATTCATGAGAAAGGTTTAAGTGTATAATTTGTACCCGCACGAAGCTGGGGTTGGTCGTTAGTATCAATTAAATGTCAAAGAATAAACGACCATACAATCTAATGAACGCTTCCACATTTACACCATTGTTTTTGTTATGGGTTTGGAAGTCATCCTATGACTTCTCCCGCTCTGGGTGGAGCGGGAGGGCGTGTCAGACTTTTACTGACTAAAACCCACCCCTGATCCTTCCTTGCCTGAGTGCCCAGGGGCGCGGTAACTCTGTTACGAATTTAACAATGTGTCATCGAATCACCTTAGAATTTTAAAGAGTGAGAAAAAATTCACCGGGACCACCTTTTCCTTCAACAGTTCAAAACAATAAGTTATTAACAGCGCGGTTTGTTTTCCCGCCTCAAGCAGATTTTAATTTTATCTAACGATAGAAGGGTCATCCCGCTCGTGTCGCGTTTAAAAATAACTTTAAACGTGCTACTAGGATATGAGCTGTTGTGCTGAGCAACACACTAATCTATTTTCTTTTAGCCATGTTTTCTAGTTATTCCCATCGTTAATCCCGTGATTTTGTTCTAGAAAATTTTATTTCACACCTTTATTTGTGACCTGGTAGCCGCGGGATTCTGCTGTCGCACCCAGCACAGGATTGGTCAACCTGAGACCCTTTTTTTTAGAAGTTAATTCCACCTTGATGTGATAGTAGATGAGACGAAAAACTTGACTGGCAACAGCATATCGATATTACCAAAACGCGTAAAAGGAAGTAGGCCGGAAATTCGGGATAATATCAGTAGCCGTCTGAGCCCCACTCAACACGACACAAGTTTTTTTATGAGGATGGGAATTCATCAGTGATATTGCCCGTTCTGGGTTGAGTGGGAGGGAGCGTCAGACTCTTACTGACTAAAACCTACTCGTGTTCCTTGGGCGTAGGACGTCGCGAGACGATCTCCGGCCACCGTAGACCAGTGGGTAGCTCGCCGTTCGATCAGCACTAGGCCCGTGAGTCGACGGCGCGTAGTGTTACACGCGTGCCTCAAAGAGATGTTTGTCAGCCACCACTGACGGGGCCCATCGTGGCCGGTGCTTGCATGCTTAGGGGTAGCGGATAAATTCTTAACAAAGTTACCGCTCTCCTGGGCTGTCAGGCAGGGAAGGAACAGGGGTGGGTTTTAGTCATTAAGAGTCTGACACGCCCTCCCGCTCCACCCAGAGCGGGAGAAGTCATTGGATGCTTTCTCAACCCACGAAAAAAAAACCGTCTTCCTTCAGTTGCCTGTGCGTTCCAGGGGCCTCGGTAACTTTTTCAGCCGACCATAGAATATATCGTCTACTTGCACCATAGTAATAAGCACCATAGATGAAGCACCATAAATATTAAGTAGATTTATTTGATTATTTTACTTATTGGATATTTACGCATATATATACTTATCCGCATGTCCACAATAATGCGCGCCTTTTTTTGTGTTAAGGCTTATTTTATTTTCTGTTAGTTAGTTTTGTACCGTGTTCCGTGAAGTCTGTGGCATCACAGCGGGCCCTAACAAGAATACCAGTGCTGCGTTATTTATTGCACAAAATAAATATCGCAGTGTAATGCTGAGATAGGAGCCTTTTTGGCTTCGCACAGTTTTTTTTAAATATTTTTAGTTAATACATAAGTTTGTGTGAGTCACAAATAAATATTGTTTCTTTCTTTTTTCTTCTTTCTTTCAAACACTCCCTGGCAGACTTGGGAGACTAGTGTCCTCGTTTTTCGGCTGAAATGATGATAAACCTACTAAATCACAAATTTATATTTAATAAGCTACAAGAAATCTCTTTGTTACTAACTGAAATAAAAAATCTCAGAATACCAAATTCTAAGCTATTTTTGGCCTTCCCAATTTAGCTGGCTGTCTGCAAAAATCCTTTGAGTCCATCTCGAAGTGACAACGATCAACTTTGTGAGGGATCCCAAAAATTAGGGTCTTTGTAGATTACAAATTGGGAATGCAAATTCAATGTTGACAAATGAAGATCAATCGACGAGAGTTTCGGTGAAAGTCAAATTATTTTAGAAAATGCCTTCGAGAGAAATCAACTTGTCACTTCGTTTTGGAATAAGGATGTTAAGAAAGGTGCCTGAATTAGTAAATTAAACTAGTGAAAATAAGGTAATCAATTCTTTAAGTACTTACTATAGTCCCCACTTTACAAAAGGCATAAAAGAAATAACCTTCCAAATAAATCGAATTTCTCACATAACATACAACACAACAAAACCACGGTCAACATTCCGATCGCTTTCCTCTTCAGGAATCACAAAGAAACCTCACGAAAAGGGTTCACACAGTCTCATTATACTTACAAATCGAGAAATCCTTCAAAGCAACATTATTACAATTTTATATCTACACAATACTGATTTACCTTATCTAACATCTTTCACCCCAGCAATAAATTCTCGATTATTTAGTTTTATAATTTCACTAGTTTCAGCCAGCGACTCCGCCCTCGTGAAAATCGAAAATCATCCCAAGGGGACATCCTTTTGGGATAAAAAGTTGTCACGGTGTGGGGACAGGTGGAGGAGAAGTTGGGTGAAGATAAACTGGTTACACAGATGTTTGAGACGTATTGGAACGAAGTTCCTTATCGCGCGTTGTGAAAGGGGGCTAGACGGAAAAAATTCTTACGAAAAGTTGTCACGACACTAATGAGGCTGTCCATCCAAAAAGATTGTGTTGGAAAAACAATCTAATAAAAACTTCTTGTATTTTTGGTGGGTAGGTACAAAGTTTGCAAGCAGATCAAGCATTATCTAACCAATTTCGTGTGTTAAATCTAGCGGAGCTTGGAACAAAGCTGAGCTGAGCTGAGCTGAGCTGAGCTGAGCTGAGCTGAGCTAAGCTGAGCTGAGCTGAGCTGAGCTGAGCTTAGAAAGAAAGAAAGAAAATGAGTTTATTTGGCACACACAGATACACACAATGTGGGTATAAATAGAAAATAATAATAAAAACAACTTAATTTTCAAAACAATTACATTGTGTGCCCCGCGGCTGCGCCAAATAGGTCCAGTTCAGCAAAATGCCAGACAACTAGTAGTTGCCTGACGCTGGTTTTCAACTGAACCTTACGTTGACGTGCACGGATGTGAATCTTAGCTGATGTGAGCTGAGCTGAGCTGAGCCGAGCTGAGCTGCGATGAGATGAGATGATGAAGTATAACTTCTTACGTGCGTGCGTGTGTGCGTATTTAATAATAAAAAAAATATTATAAATTAAAAAAAAAAAAATTATATTACAATTCCTTCACTAATTAATCGAAAGGAACTTCGTTCCATCCGGGTGTCCCTTGACACCTCTCAAGTTTTTTTTATAATATTTACAGTAGGAACGACTAAAGCCTTCGAGGATCCAAAGGTATAATTATAAAACAGGTGACGATGATGAAACTGAACTGGACTGAATTATAAAACTGCACTTCACTTTTCCGACTCGGCGACGTTCGGGAAGTTGCGTGATATATTCTCGTCTCACATACCACAGTGTCTCAAGACGAAAGTCTATGACTAGAGCGTGTTGCCAGTGATGACTTATGGAACCGAAACGTGGTCGCTCACAATGGGCCTCATTAGAAGGTTTACAGTCACCCAAAGGGCAATGGAGAGGGCAATATTCGGAGTTTCCTTGCGTGATAGAATCAGAAATAATGATATCCGCAAGAGAACTAAGGTTACCGACATAGCCCGAAGAATCGCCAAACTGAAGTGGCAGTGGGCAGGGCACATTGCTCGCAGAACAGATGGTCGATGGGGCTGAAAAGTTCTGGAATGGCGACCGCGTACCGGAAGATGCAGCGTTGGAAGGCCTCCCATAAGGTGGACCGATGACCTGGTTAAGGTCGCGGGTAGCCGATGGATGCGAGACGCACAGGACCGATCATTGTGGCGACACTTGGGGGAGGCCTATGTTCAGCAGTGGACGTCTTTCGGCTGAAATGATGATGATGATGATGATGACTTCACTTTTATAGGAACTCTTATAAACTGGTAACTGTAAATAGCTGAAGAGTGTTGGAAAATAACAATAATATAGAGTAGCTTCCAGTGCGGCAGCTGAATCCGCAGTGATTTAAAATGAAAAACAAGAGGCTAGACAGTAAAGGCAAAGGAATAATCAAATATTGAAATTGCAAACTAGGTAAGTAAAAACGTAATTTAGAATGCAAGTCCGAAAACAAACAACCGTCTTGTTACAAAGTAAATCCTACATGCTATTCCAGAACATAACATAACAGTAACAAATTTCCATCCATCCATCCAGTCTTTCGTATTTTTAAGTACATTATCATTAACATATAATTTAACACTGCATTGTGCATTGTAATATTGCTATGGGTATCTGAAAATAAACGATTATTATTATTATTATAGTAGAATCCTGCTCGAAGGACCAATAAATGTACTAGATTTCAGCGGGCCGTCGAGTCTTTGTGACGACCGCCATCGAAATCATAATGAAACGTTTTCCGTGTAAAACAAAGGTCAGGCTTCCCTCCGACCATGTAAAACCTTTATAATTGTACTTTTCCACTCCGCCATATATCTTGCCGCTAGTCTTTAAGCCCCCATACCGAAACGTCAAGGATACATCCTTGATTGAAGGACGGAGCGAAGGACACGGCTTAGATTTTCCCGCGAAATCAAACCGATTGCGGACCAAGGACCATCTAATGGTATTTCTTCACTTACAGGGAATACTGTGTGGGGTTATTCAGTTTCGGTTATTATTTTTTGGTTATCAGACAAGGCTTAAGAAATTGTTATCATTTTAGTTAAGATCGATTAGTTATTACTAGCAAATATCAACGCTACTCCTTGCAAAGTGTGTATTCATATAATTGCAATAGTTTACAGATTCATCTGTTCTGTTTTTATCTGTTGATTACAAGAAAAGTCGAGTAACAGCACACTTTGTTTCTCTTAAGTCACAAAGTAAATAAACAATGTCTTTTTATAGCTTTATTTAATGTATGCCACTTTATTTCTGTCTTTGCAGCTTCTCAACCTTTTAAAATGTTCATCTTTAAACTACCTACTAAACTTCTTTAAAAATAGAACCGACTTCCAAAAAAAAACAAATGTGGAAAATGACTTTAATTTCGGATGTCGGTGTCTCTGGTTTTGTTTCTTCGTTTTAAGACACCGACTTCCGATTTTTTTTTTTAAAGTCGTTTCTATTTTTACCCGACTGTCCTAGAAGTAAGGTAATATTTTTTGTAAAAAGTTTTTATTTTTCACTTTTTAGTAGTGGTTCCCCATTCAATTGTATAAACAATACATAGACAAACGATCGCAGTAATTGCGAGTCATTTACTGTTGGAGAGTTCCACGGTCTATCTCCGAAGTTCTTCATCAGATCCTAATATATTACATACTTAAACCTTCATTGAAAAATGTTAAACGAATAACGAAAACTCCATCCAAATCGGATCAGTAGTTTTCGAGAAAACCGCGGATAAACATACATACATATATACCTACATACATACATAGGGGTCGAATTAAGAACCTTCTTTCTTTAAGTCGGTTAATAAATCACCGTGACTTTCATACATAAGCCCTGTTTGCCATTGCTTACATCGCTGTTTAAACCTGTCAGGTTAGAAAAGCTTTCAGAATTCTGGAAAAGAAATGTGATGTAGGTAGGTTTCTTGATAACATAAAGGGCTGATTTTTAAAAAAACAGATATCTTTTAACTGTAGAATAAATATGGCGGATCCATACAAATTTCGGGAGGGTATTACTCAACTGTTTGACATTGTTCATCCAAAGTTAAACATGATATCGTTTTGTCTTTTTACTAATTTTATCTGTGTGGAAACAGAATAGTAAAATAAAAAGCCATTAAAAAGCTATAAGCTCACAAAGATTCGTTTTTCTTGCTAATTTTAACGCAATTTTGAGCGTTAATAAGTAATAAAAGAAGTGCAAAATCTCCAAAAAAAAGTCGTCAACGACATACCTCAGTTATAGAAGAGTTCAATAAACTTTATTTGTAATTGATATATGCAGTGTGAGTGTGTGCATGTATTGTCTTTGGTTGTTGGCGGACTCTGACATTAGGCAATGAACAGAAGACTTACATTGATTGAATACGAGGCTTTTAGCATTCATGTATGTTTACGTTATTTAATCCATTTTTCTGTAATGTGCGTTAAATCTGTGCAGAATAAATTATTTTTCTTTTCTTTGTTCAGTGTTTTTTCCATGAAACTCAAATTTCCAAAGGATTTTTTGTAATTTTTTGGGCGGTCGATTTAGTTAGGATCAGTGCAGTGGTGTTTGACTAGCGTCTAACTGCTCATCACTGATATTTTCTCTGTCAGACATGATGCCAGGTGAGACAGCGTGCGTTTTGGCTAAGCCCACCAGTGCGTTCGAGAACACGACTAGTTCAACCTTAAGAACCTGCTTTACCAGTGTTTTAACTAATCAGGTAGTTATCCTACTATATACTTCTTCTTACTACCTGCCTAGCCTTTTTCCAACTATCTTGGGGTCGGCTTCCAGTCTAACCGGATACTTCTTCTTACTAATATTATAAATTTGAAAGTTTAGATGACTATTTGTTACTCAATCACGCCAGAACGGCTGAAAGAATCTAAATGAACGGCACAGAGATAGATTATAGTCTGGAATATAATCTATCTCAGAAATAAAGTAATAACAGCCGCACGAGTCGATCCATCAGATTAAGCTACGCTTGCCAGGGTTGGTCAATGGATGGGTGTCAATTGTAGATCTTTGACAGTCGTTACGGGTCGTCAGAAGCCCGAAAGTCTGACAACCAGTCTTACCATGGGGTATCGTATTACCCAGTAACTGGGTTGTGAAGTTCAGATAGGCAGTCGCTCCATGTAAAATACTGGTATTCAGTGGCATCCGGTTAGACTGGAAACCTACCCCAAGATATTTAGGAAAAGGCTAGGCAGATGAATAGCACATAGGCACGCGTGCGAAGCCGCGGCTCCTGACTAACATTTTATCAATATTGACTTGATAGAAAAGTCAGCCAGTAGTTGCATGGTATCGCATATTTTAATATTCAGGTTAAAAAGGTATTAGTTTGTGATACTTTAACATACTTTTATGGCACAATAACACTAGATACTAGTGATAACAAAGTGAATAATAGTTGATATGACCTGTTTACAGTGAGTGTGAGTAAACAAACATCTAATTATACTAGCGATGCGCCCCGGCTTCACACGGAAGCAAAATGTTTCGAAAGAAACAGCGCTATCTAGCATCAGTCTACAGTAATAGGGATGATTCCCAGGGTAAATAAATATTAATAGGCGAGACGAATAAAAAATCTAATTAGTTCGTCAGTTAGATTACCAAAAAATATTGTACACGTATCCTTTGTCACATAAACAAAAAATAAAGACGATACAGTGGGTTGAAATTTGGGATGACGTCATACTTAGGTAAAAATTGTACCAGTTTTTACTTAATGGCGCACATGTGTGGCGCTAGTTTTCCGCTAGTTTGCCTTGCCAAAAAAATTGCCAAAAACCCGATTCACGCGCTTACAACCGCTATTATCACTATTAGCTAAGGTCTTTAGACCTGTGACAAGGTTCATACACCCGGAACCTGACAAAGTCTGTAGTTACACGATGGCCGCCTGTCAACGGGGACTGATAGATACCGAAACGTGACGCGTCCGGGGCCTGAGAGGTATAGTGTCGTAACAATTTATTTATTTATTAGCAAATAAAAAAAGAAATCATAGTCACCAGAAAGCCAATTACAAATCCTCACTTATAGAACTATAATAATTTTGTGGCGTGAGCACAAAAACAAAAACACACCGCTTTAAAGAAAGAAGCAAAATTGGTTTGCAATTATATGACGAAAATAATAAAATAAAAATAAAAACAAAAGCAAGTAATATAACCTACCGCTACTTAAAAAAATTGAGGCTTAAGCACCTTCTGGCCAAATTCACACTAATTTTGAATGGATCTAAAGCATATTCCTTGCTAATGATATGTCATTGAAACTACTACTTGCGCGCACAATATAACTGTTCTGCCTATAATTCGAAGATGTATGAGGAACACGAAAGGGTGGATTAAAGCGAAATGTTTTACTTGGCACATAGCACAAGAACAAGCCTCCACTCCTGAACTTTGATGCGTTGTATCTTTGTATTTTTTCATTAATTTGATAAAGCAAAAAATACATGTCTAATATTTTTTGATAATCTAACTTACGGACTAAATAGTATTATTATTTTTCCCTATTCTATTTAGTCCGTAAGTTAGATTAAAAAAAAATTGTACACGTATTTTTTGTTTTACCAAACCAATAAAAAATGACAAAGATAAAACGCATCAAAGTTCAGGAGTCAGAGCTTGTTACGTCACTAAACGGTACAAAGTGTATCGAGGTATGACGTCACGGGAAATTTCAACGCACTGTATCATCCTAACTTTTGGTTTCCGTGACATAAAAATACGTGTCTAATACTTTTTTATAATCTAACTGGCGGACTAATTAAATTTTTATAGGGAACAGTACTTTTTAGTGGATGAAATGTAACCTATGAAAGGAAACCCTTTTTAACCGACGAAAAAAAAAGAGGAGGTTCTCAATTCGACCGTATATATGTTTTCTGTATCCTCGACAATGTATATGCAAAATTTCATAATGACCGGTTCAGTGGTTTAGGTGTAAAAAGTTAACAAACAAACTTTTTTTTGGCATCACACTAATATTATAAAGGCGAAAGTTTGTGAGTGTGTATGTTTGTTACTTCTTCACGCTCAAACGGCTGGACCGATTTGGATGAAATTTGGTATGTAGATAGCTTATACCCTGGATTAACATATAGTTTTACCTTGTTTGTCTTTTTATCCCGGTCTACGCGGGTAAAACCGCGGGGCGCAGCTAGTTTACATTATTAGTTAGGACTAGGATAGCCAGAATAGATAAATTGAAAAGGGCATGGGCTTTTTCCTGTGTTTGTTTGTATACCATGTGCTGCAGTAGGATAAGGTAGCTAATCTGGTTTATTAAAGTTTTTTGGAGGGTCCCAGTCATCTAATGACTTCTCCGCTCTGGGTGGAGCGGGAGGGACTGTTACTGATTTAAACCCACCCTTGTTACTTCAGTTGCTTGTGCCAGCGCCGCGATAACTCTCTTTCAAATTTATCGGCGACCAGCTAATCTGGTTGAGCCCGTAGGTTCGGTCAAAATCCATAGATCGTACGACTTTGATTTGCTAAGTTAATGTTTCACACAAATGTTTTCGTAAGCGAATAGAATTTATAATTGTATCGGCTAATGCGAGCAGACTTTTTTATAAATAAAAAACTTTTGACGCATACGAATTAGGTATATATTTATATTAAATTCAACTATAGGTACTAAGCAAAGCAAAGTCAAAGCATGAATGAATCTATGAATGAAGTGCCTTATAGATACTCGTAGGTACCTATCAAAACCGTTTAAAAGTCACCACTGTAGCAAAACCTTCAGCTGTAGTAAAGTTGTTTCAAATAACTTCCTTAAGGGTAGCGGATATTCTTAGCATGAGTTACCGCACCCCTGGGCACTCAGGCAGGAAAAGAACAGGGGTGGGTTTTAGTCAGTAAGAGTCTCGAGCGGGAGATGTCATTGGATGATTTCCCACTCCACAAAAAAATAAAAAAGGTAATTAGATAAGTTTTTTTCCTCCCATGTAAATTCATAACTTCAATACAGGTTTTCATGTTCCTCTAAATGATAATTTAACCAAAATTTATTTATCTAAATGACACAATAATATTCTTAAAACAATTTTAACTAACTGAACACATAAAAAAAAAAAATTAAAACTTTTAACTTACTAAGACTAATCTAAAATATGGCATCGAAAAATTCCCCCGCATCGCTGTCGACTGGTAATGTGCCCAAAAGACTAGCGGCATTGCCACGTTGTAGCAATGCTAATCCTCTGTCGGTAAAGGAGGAGGAAATGTCAATAACTAATTTATTTCAAGTATCTACTATAAAACATACTACAAAAAAAAAACAAGAGCCTACTTTCCAAGTCTTATCTTAACTGAAAACCCCAAAACATTATTACGCTACATAAAAAGATTTCAATTCGCCGGACGAAACATCCAGAAACTTGGGGTCAAGATCCCTCTACGGCAGAATATACTTCCCGGCGATCCCTCGTGGAAATGAGACCTATTGCGAGGCCACTTGATTATAATAATGAGACTAGCGTATTAGGCTAGATCCTTACAGGAATAATTGTGAATGCCTTTTAGTCTGGTGTATTCATTTTGAGTATAATGTTTTTACAAGACTGCGCGACGTAATCCCTTACGTAATTAAGGGAGGGGCGTAATTGGGTAATTTATAAAAATAAAGTAAAAAACAGTGGGTAATTTGTTTATCAGCTATGTATGTATGTTTTTGCCTTTCTGGCGCTTTAGAGATCAAACGCCCACGCGTTTGAATGACCGCGTTTGATGATAATCATGCGAGTGCTACAGACTTAAGACATGACAGTAATCAAAATACATTATGGCGACAACCAAACGCCATAATGTGAAAAAGAAAAAAAATAAAGTCTACGATCTATATTAAGTAGGGTATCGGAATAAAAGGTTCGAGGAGGCGATTCCAAAAATATAACTCACTAAAATGTAGAAAATAAAATATTTTCAAAAAACCTGACTGTAAAAAACAATTAAAATGTTCCAAACAAGTCACTTTTGTCTAAATTTGTTTTGGAGTTGACTATGACCTGCTTGCAGTAAGCTTTTCAAAATTTTGTGAAAGAGGACGTACAGACGGACAGACGAACAGATGGACAGACTGAGATACGGACACGTTTGTGACAGCAATAGGGCTCTGTTTGGACCCTTCGGGTAAGGAACCCTAAAAATTATATCTCTATAGAATATTAAGGCAACGGGCCAAAACTAGATCTACTAACACTTCCTCTTTTTTTTTTGGGGTATGAAATCATCAAGTAACTTGCGCGGAAGGGCGTGTCAGACTCTTACTGGCTAAAACCCGTGATCCTTCAGTTGCCTGTGTGTGGCCTACGGTAACACTTTCAAATACTCCCGCAACCCTAGTAGAACACTTCTGCCTAACTCTTTTGGGAAATACAGTCTTTAAGTTATAAATATGAAAATATCTCCATCTCCAGCCAAATAAGTCTTCAGTTAAAATTAATTACAGGGCACTTTGAATAAGTCTAGACATTTCTAAGGCACCCTTTTATCTGCCTGCCAACATACCTAATAACTATTATTGCCACTTATTAATAATTCCTTGAAAGAACTTAATCCTTCAAATAAAAATGTTACTTAATCAAAATACAATAAGTAAAATGGGTTCTTGAATGTTTTTACGCCAATTTTAAATATTGCTCATAACAAGAAACAGCCTTAAGGGCTTTCAATAATATTTACTAGTCCATTGGTGGTAATATTTGGGGTTCCGAACGTCCGATTGAATAAACGGAACCCTTATAGGAATATCGTGTGTTGAAAATTGTTACCTATTTAAAAGTTATAATAGAGTATAAGTTGAGTTTCCTCCCAGCAAACCTTAATAGTATAAAAATAATATAGTACGATAAGATTTATTTATTAAACTGAATCACTGCTGAATATCTACCTATTCTCGCTGTATTTTAACGCGTCAGGCCCCTCGCGTCGACATAACAATAGGTTTTTAATTGTGTCTGCTAATGAGGGACTTGACGCATTAAATGATCATACAACACAGCAATTCCATACATCTATTACTGAAAATTTTATGTAATTTTTTCATATTTTTTTACGACACGGAACTATTTGGACCATTGCGGTCTAATAGAATTACTGAATTTTTAAAAACATATTTTTCAAATAAATAAATTAAGTATGCAAAATAATAAGGAAAACTGAAGGTTCTATAATTCACAACATCAATTTCTATCATACAATTTGCCCCGTTATGTTTGTTTATATCATTGTAACTTCAATGAAACCACAAACACACAATCAACATAATTTTCGTAGACAAAACCTACAATTATTCCGTCAAATACTCGTAAAACCTCAACTGTTGTGTTAATTAAAAGGAAAACAATGGCTTCATTGATGTATGTTACCGCGAGGATAGTAAGTATATGAGAGAAATAAGCATCAGCTGATAATACACAAGCCAAGTTTCACCTAAATTGTGAATAATTTGATTGCCTGTCGGAGAACTCATTCCCAGTGTGTGGAGAATGTGTTTAGATTTTCTTTTGTTTTGTTTGGAATTCAAATACCTATTTAGTCGAGTATGTTTATGATTAAGGTATTGCTGGCAGCTTCACCTACTTGGAATTTATTAGTCCCCCATTATAAATTATAGCCTATATGCTGTTCCAGACTTTAATCCATCTCGGCAGAAAGCCGTTTGGGTTAACCATCGGGGTGAGATTTAGTCAGCTAGACTCTGCGTTACCGAGTGCTACTATCCAGGGTGTGCTGGGCGTTTAGAATCGCAGTACGATATAATAACGCCACTCAAAGAGGCTCCTTTCATGCACCCCAATAGGTGTGGATAGCTCCTGGGCCCAAAGTATTTGAAATTTAGGCAAACATCGATTTTAGCTCGCCGTCCGACCAGCACCATCCCCGAGAGTCGACGGTGCGTAGTTTTCGCGCGCGCCTCAAAGAGATGTCAGTCACCACTGACGGGGCCCGTCATGGCCGATGCCTGCATGCCAAGAGGTCGCGGATAAATTTGTAACAGAGTTACCGCGCGCCTGGGCACTCAGGCAAGGAAGGAACAGGGGTGGGTTTTAGTCAGTAAAAGTCTGACACGCCCTCCCGCTCCACCCAGACCGGAAGAAGACATAGGATGATTTCCCACACCCAAAAAAAAAAAAGAGAACCATGGATTTGAAAGAAAAAGAAGATCTATCTCTGTGCAAAATTACATCGAGATTTGTTCAGCCGTTTTGGCGTGATTGAGTAACAAACATCCATCGAAATTTTCGTATTTATAGGTCACCAAGAAAAATCAAAGAAGTTCATCGACTACTGAGAAGTTTTCTAACTATATTGGGATCCGCTTCCAGTATAACTGGACGCAGCTAAATACCAATACTTACGTGAAGCGACTTCCAATCTGTCCTCCATAACTTTTACTTGGTAACACGATAACTTTTCATTGGTGAGACAGACTGCCAGACTTCTGCTCGCGCTGCTTCGGGTCGCGGATAAAGTCACCGCGGCTCTGGCACACAGGCAACTGTAGGAATACGGGTGGAGTTTAGTCAGTCCTCCCGCTCAGTCCAGAGCGGAAGAAGTTATCTGATGATTTACCATCTTATTAAAAAAAAGCTAGGTGATGCGGTGTAAGAATGTGTGACTGGGTCCACCATAGCTGTGCGAGGATGTGTAGCGACGCTGCGAAACAGTATACAGCTGAGTGGTGCGAGGATGCGTAGCAGGCTCTGATTTGTGTACTCGTATGTCTCTCACACACATTCATCGCCCGCATACCTTACAAAAATTTTTCGTTTTTTTGTACGTAAAATTGCCTTGCTCTGCTAAATCATTTCCATTGTAGCTGCGCCAAGCTTGCCTAGGCAAATGAAGTGTTAACATAGGTGGATTTTTTCCTGGCGCACTGGTGAGGTAGCGATATATCGCTCCACACCTCGCACTTGTTTTGTGGAAAGGCACCCTTTTTTTTTTTTTTTTTTTTTGTGGTATGCTTCTAGAATATTTACTATAATGTTGTGTAACCGAGGTGTCTCCTCCGATTGTTCCCGTGACCGTGGCAGTGGATAAGTAACATAAGGTTCGAACTGCATTTTTTCCAACATCAAAAAAAAAATACAACAGACCGCTTCTTCGAAAGCTACATGTAAAATATATAATGCCACATCCTCGGATTATTCTTACACAAGTCTTTAGTAGTAGTGTTGAATAAGTTTTTTTTTTTTTTTTTTTTTGGGGGGTGGGAAATCATCCAATGACTCTTTCCGCTCTGGGGTGGAGCGGAAGGGCGTGTCAGACTCTTACTGACTAAAACCCACCCCTGTTCCTCCCTGCCCTACGCGCCCGGGGGCGAGGTAACTCTTTCGAATTTATCCTCCACCCCCGGGCAGGCACTGGCCGTGGCAGGCCCCTTCCTTTGCTGACAACTCTTTGAGGCGCGCGTGGAACACTACGCGCCGTCGACTCTCGGGCCTGGTGCTGATCGGACGGCGAGTTACCCGCTACTCGCCGTCCGCAGGCCCGGGTAGTGTTGAATAAGTAAACCTTACTAAGTACGGATCGATTTTTTCCAATTTCGAGTTAAAAAAGCTTAACAGACCGCTTCTTCTAATTCTACATCTAAAATATATTATTATAATACCACATCCTTGGATAATCCATACACAAGCCTTTATTAGTAGTGTTGAATAAGTAAACCTTACTAAGTACGAATCGACCATCAATCACGAAAGCCGGTTAATAATAAATTTCAAAGGCATGGCGCTGAGAACTGAGGGTATTAGAAACACCTGTCCCGTACTGTATTATGGTTTAGGCGTTTAGGAAAGCTTACGTTTACCACTCCAGCGTTTAATCCTATACGACTTTAATATAGAGCAAATGTTATACTGGATATATAGCTCGTATGTCTAACAATTAAATGATGTGTGTGCCGATAGTCGTTTCAGCCAATGGGTTAATTGCCATGAGCTTCGACCAACACCTTACCAGGCCCTCGTTAGTCAGCTGGATCAAGAACTTGATTCAGAAAGCGGTACTGGACACGGCTCGTATTGTTAGGAGGTTATTTTCTCTGGAGCCCTGACTACCGGTTGCTTAGACTCTGTTCCCAATACCGGTGGGATACTGTTTTTAACATTTAGAATTTTTTTTTTAATGATTAATTGTATTTATGTTAATTGGAGGAGCTCATGGCTAAAGTAATAACAGCCGCATGGGTCGATCCATCAGGTTAAGCTACGCTTGCCGGGGTTCGTCCGTGGGTGGGTGACCATCCTTACATACCGAGTCAATCGTGGATCTTTGACAGTCGTTACGGGTCGTCAGAAGGCCGAAAGTCTGATAACCAGTCTTACTAAGGTATATCGTATTACTCTGTAACTGGGATGTGGAGGTCAGATAGGCAGTCCATGTAAAATACTGGTATTCAGCTGCATCCGGTTAGACTGGAAGCCGACCCCAAGATAGCTGAGAAAAGGGCAGATTGAAATGTATTTTTTAATGTTTTTATTTAGGATATATAAATGAATAAACGAAATGATGTGATAAAACCGTTCATCTTATTCGAAAAGGCTTATATATAACAGGCCAGGCTATAATTCAGACGTCTTTAAAAATACTGTTGGAAGCAGCATGTTATGTATCTCTAGCGGTCCACACTGCATTAGACCGCATAACTTGGAGACGAGTCGTAGTTCAGTGAAGGAACAACAAAGAAAAAGAGCCTTGAACACTATTTTTCTGATATTGTTTACTGAAAGACGCATATGACGAATAAAAATGTTACTTGGAAAAAAAATCATGTGACTTGCAAAAAATAGCGTGCTACCAAAATAAATAAAAATGCGGCGTACGGAAGTTCTACAAAAAGTTGCTGACAGTCTCTTGTCGGTCGGTTGTTAGTTACCGATGAAAGATGATCCTAAAACTAGCTGTTTGAACTTCGTATTACAAACTAGCCGGATTCCGTCATCCCGGTTAATTTCCTTCGACCTAATCTTCAATATTAACAGGTCGTTAATTGGCTGTATCATCTTGCACATCAGTATGAGAAAAGTAAACAAGATGATTGGGAAAAACACACGTCACCTTTAGGGTTCCATAGCAGAACCCGTAGGTTTTTTGCACTATATCGGTGAAAGATAGGAATGTAGATATATTATATGCACCGGGAATAATGGTGTAGTGGAATCACAAAAAAATAATTAGAGGTGGCTCTCCCCAGATCCCCATGATATATGTAATCATCATAATTTCAGCCGGAAAGCTGCTGGACATGGGCCTCTTACAGGTCTCGCTGCAGCAATAGCTCCTATGCGTCTTGCATCCATAATATGTGTACCTAAACGGGAAATAAAAAAAACTATAATAATTATGCACATAAGCATGGGTATCATTGGATGTAGTTATTCTGCCCGCGCCTTTTCCCTACTATCTTAGGGTCGGCTTCCAGTCTAACCGAATGCAGCTGAATACCAATATTTTACATGGAGCGACAGCCTATCTGACCTTCACAACCCAGTAACTGGGTAATACGATACCCCTTGGTAAGACTGTGGTTGCCTGACTTTTGGGTTTCTGACGACCCGTAACGACTGTCAAAGACCCACGATTAACAGCCGGGACCAACGGCTTAACGTGCTTTTCGAGATACGGAGGAGTCTCGGTATGTAAAAATGGACACCCATCCGTGGACTAACCCCGACAAGCGTAGCTTAAGCTGATGGATCGACCCGTGCGACTGTTATTACTTTAGCCACGAGCTCCTTCACACACAACATCGTATTTTAATCCCGAATACGGAATCCCTCACTATGTGTGGCCTACACGCTCTTGGCCAGTTATTTTTTTGTGTCTGTCTGGCACTACATGCAATATTTTTCGCGTAGATACGCGATTTTGTAATCGAGACTTCTCGATCTTTTAACCGACTTCAAAAAAGAAGCAGGTTCTATGTTCGACTGTATGTATGTTTTTTGCATATTCACCGATTTTTAACCGACTTCCAAAAAGTGGAGGTTCTCAATTTGTCTGTATGTTTTTTTTTTTTTTTTTGTATGTATGTTACCCGATTTCTACGTCAGTTGTGAACCAATTTTCAAAATTCTTTTTTCATCTGAAAGAATATACTCCCGAGGTATATTTTATTATATATGGGACCCATATACATTTTATCGAAATTGCTTCAGCGCTTTTTGAGAAACTGAACAAAAACGGAAAATACGTGTACCTCGATGACGTTTTGGTGTTCTCCAAATGTTTAAATTCCACGTTCCATTATATTGGGGTTTTTAGTTCTGGGGTATAACAACTAAAAAGTGAAAAATAAAAAACTTTTTTACAAAAAAAACAACCGACTTCCAAAGAAAAAAATACACTAAAAATTTATAAATAACTTTAATTTCGGAAGTCGGTGTCAAATAACGAAGAAGTAAAAATACAAACACCGACTTCCGAAATTAAAGTTATTTATAAATTTTTAGTGTATTTTTTTTTTTGGAAGTCGGTTGTTTTTTTTGTAAAAAAGTTTTTTTTCTGTCAATTGAGGACCGATTTTCAAAATTATTTTTATTCGAAAGAGTACATAAACCTACGAGGTATTTATATGGGACCACCCATGTACATATTATTGAAGTAAATTCAGTGCTTTTTGAAAAAATCAACAAAAACAAAAAATACATACAATACAGGTTTTTTTTTTTTGGGGGGTGGGAAATCATCCTATGACTTCTTCCGCTCTAGGGTGGAGCGGAAGGACCGACAAAGGTTTGACTTCCAAACACAAGTAAATTGTCCCACTCAGATTGATTGAGTGTAGTAAAATATGTCTCAGTGAGAGATAGATTGCTAGATCACACAGTTTCAGGTACGGTAGGTAACAAAAGTCTTGTATATTATATTCTGTATCAGAAGTTTTGTGCTGTATTCAGTTTTGCTCTAGCCGCATAAACATTTCCTTTTTTATTATTAACTGGTTCGCGTTCGTTCTCTATCTCACTCTCGTGATTGTAAGCGATGATATAGTCGACGATGGGGCGCGCTTACCAAGAAGTAACCTAGTCACTGTTAATTTAAAGGCCCAGGCAACCAGTAAACAAAAACTCCAACAGAATATGGGCACAGTAAGCTTTTTACGATTTCCAAATTTTTCATCTAAAAATAATTAACAATAAAAAAAAACTGGCCAAGTACGTGTCGGTCTTCTGATATTTAGGGATCCGTACCACATGAGGGAATTTTAAAATCTGATTTATTTGTTAGTAAAATATACGTAACAATATTATCACCAAATTTCAAGTTTCAACTGGAGGGTAAACAGGAAGTAAAAAAAAAATTCAGAACAAAATTTTGTGACAGACGACGGACAGACAGACAGGCGGACACAGTCGTGAGTGACAGCAATAGGGCTCCGTGTGGATCCTTCGGGTACGGAACCCTAAAAATAAATTTATTTTATTTACATAAGAAAGGCTGTTTCTAGGTGAGACCTGTGTTAGAGGAGTCAGTGTCTTCACCCGTTTTTAGAACTAATAAAATAATAGATTTATGTTCATTCAGTCTTCATACTTTATGGTTCATGTTTGTTACGAGCTTTTAACTTCTCATAAATTGTCACTGGCCAGTTGCTTTGAGTGACGTGAATGCAGTCAGGAAATAAAAGTGTTGTACTAAAAGTTAATAGTGCAGCAAACATTGTTTACGTCATTCTATTTTAAAATAAGAATCTTTATCTTCTGCCATCTTTTAAACTTGTAGAATTCTATTTTCAAATGTCGGATTAAGTCTATTTTGCTCATGACTATTTTCACATCTTATATTCTTTTATGGAATACTGTAATAGAAATTAAAATACGTTGCATTATTAAAAACTAGCTGACCCACCCTTCATGAAAAACAAAATCCATTTAAAAAAGCAACTCCCGAATTTTTAAATTTTCTGGACAACTTTACCCAATTTTCTGTCTCTAGAACCAAAGAGTACAATTTTTTTTTTAATTTAAACCGATTAGTAGACGCTCAACCTTCGGAAATATGGGAACACCTACCCTGTCATCGGACTGCATTTTACAACACATCTCGTGACCTTTTCCAGGTACCAATCCTACGTCACATCAGCACTCAGCGAAGAGCATACCTACTCTTACACTCTTAGAGGGGAATGGGGGGTCCATTCCCTCTTTTACAAGTCCCCTTAGTATAATACGTACATTTGGGGACTTGCACACGTCGACCGGTGGCACTTGATGGTTATGCGCCATTTATCAAAAGTGATTCCGCTTTTAATGCCAGCTGACACTATGGAGAAAATGGCTCGCAGTAGGAATGTTGATAGTTTTGGGATAGCTCCCAGCTTCTGATATTTGGATGAGGCTTTTCCGCTATGAGTACTTACTTGCATACGTGGTACTTATTGTCATATATTTTAAACCACAACGCAAAGCTCTGTGTGTGAGTCCAGTAGGGTGCTGATGTAGTTTGAAAATCCTTCATCGAATTTACGTGATTCTTAAATAATAAAAATAGTATTTGACTTGTGGCCAGATTTACTTGATCTTTTAGAGTTCTTAAAGACATCGATACCCTTGAAAGAAAACACAAAAGTATCGCCAGACAGACAATAATATAAAAGAAGTTAGTGTTGTTAACTTCTTGAAGCTCAATGAAAACAAATAAAATGGTTTGAACAAAGCGATTACAATTATTTGATATCGCCTTGTATTTCAATAATTAAAACAACTACGGACGAAATAGTTTACGGAATAGCAAAAAGTATTTTTTAAGGCAATTCTGGAAATGTAATATAGTTTTATAAAGCTTTTTCATGAATTAATGAAAGAAATGGGAACCCATTATAAAGTGTGACCAACCGTCACGCTATCACGCACTCCCAGACTGGAATGGAAGAAAAAAACTGGCTAAGTGCGTGTCGGATTTCACACATTACAGGTTCCGTACCAAAAATTGGTATATCTTAGTAAAGTATACGTAATAATAAATATTATCCACATTTCAAGTTCATAGGTCAAAGGGAATTTAAAAAATTCGTCGTAAAAAAAAATGTGACAGACGACGGATGGACAGACAGACGGACACGTGAGTGACAACAATAGGGCTCCGTTTTTTACACGTATTTTCTTCTATTCCAATAACATGGGACAAGAACAGGAATGAAGGAAATGAATTTATAAATTGTAATAATCTTTAATAATAATCAGTTCTAAATTAACGTGACGATAAATTAATATTGAATGCATTGTAAAAGTTAATGAATAATAGAGCATTAAGTACATTGTTACATTCTGCATGTCAATTGTCTGACTATGTACTAGGAACTTAATTAGGTACTAACTTAAAGACCAACACTGTTCTAATACTTATTGCAATAAATGATTATGATTATTATTATGGGAAGATGGTGATGATTGAACCTTTAAAATTAAACTTATAACATTTTTCTATTTTGGTTGTTTCAGGTTGAGCAGATAGAGTGGTTGCCATGAGCACTTAGTAACCCTGATCTATGAAGCCATATTCTGCAAAAAATCGTAAGTAGAGGAGATAGGTCCTATTTGTCACAAAATTTCCAGAATGTTTTGGTCCTCTCTTTCTAAGAGAAACGATTCAGTAACACTACTATCTTTAGGATTGTTTGCTATAGTAGCAGTCTATATGATTTTATGTGTGTACGGTATCCAGCACAAAATAACACGATTTTTTCAATGGTCATTTTGTTTGTTACATCCACCTAAATAATTTACGGTATGCATTAACTAAATAAACATTGACTTCCGTGTTTCTTTGAAGACTGCAAAACAACATACATGTTGTCGTGAAAATGCTATCATAATCATAATAAGAAATTAAAGTACGCTACTCATAAAGTCGCAAGTAGTTAGTTCAGTATGAAATTCAGAGACATCGTTCGTTCAGTTATTGCCTGAGTGTGTACGAGGATTCTGTTTGATGACATAATACTTTTTAGACGTTATTATTTATTTCACGGTAAAAATAAATTGACAAGCACAAACACATGGAAAGTGAAGTCACATGTGATTGCCTGATTGGTCATAATTTTTCGAGGAAACGGCGTCTAGGAAGTGTTGCTGAAAATAGGCTAATTTTTTATACAGTTACGCACAAGAGTTTACGTTACATTACGCGAGATGTAAATATTAGAAATGGAGCGTCAAGAAAATGTCACGAAAACGTTTTAATAAAAGTTTCGTTGAAAATTCATACATTTATCGTTTAGCTTATACCACAGAGCAAGTGATAATACGCCGCATGAGCAAAATTAATAATCAGCTTTTGTAATGTAATGTTCCCACTGCTGGGACTCAGGCTCTCGAGTCTTTTGGGGAGGGAATGGGCCGTAATCTAACACGTGGACTCGGTTCTGGTTGGTCGTTGGGCGGACGGTGGAGATGCCGCGGTTATTCGTTCTTGCGCAAGTTTCATCTGTCAAAGGCATGGTTAAACTTGTCACGGGCTGTCAATTCCTATGGGTTATTGGCGACACTGACTGACACGCTTGGTTTGTTGGAAAGTGTTGACAGTGCCAACTCTGTCAGAAGCCGCCGAGGCTTCTTAGTGTACTGTGGTTTATACGCTTCCTGCTAGCTGGCCTCGGCAGTTGGTGGCGCGCAGGGGGCTTTTCTACAATCGAATATATTGTATTTAGTCGGAAATATTTGAGGAGCTACAATTTTCTCTTTTTATACGCTTATACGCTGATTACAAAAGTTAGTTTATTACAGAATTACAGCATTTCTGCCTCCCAAGTATTTGATTGGATCTAGACCGAAAAGATCGGAGAAATGTTCTTTTAACTTTCTGATTTATTTATTATTTGGGAATTGGAAAACTAGGATTGTGTTTGATAGAAAACCTTGAAAGTTTGCGTCCTAGTGGACTTGCCGAAATAAATTGTATTATATTATCTTCTAAGTCACAAGAAATGGCTAAATAGTGCGTAAGTAATTTACAGGGTGAAAAAAGAGACACCACATAGACGTCAAATACACTAAACAAACTTTGCAAAAAAAAAATTGCTAAACGACTTTTATTTTTAGGTATGAAAAAAAAAACAATTTTTTATTGCACGCAATGTAACGCGAAGTGGCAAAACGACTTTTATTTTTAGGTATAAAAAAAAATTGCTCGCAATGTAACGCGAAGTTACAAGTGGAGTTAAGTCCCGCCCATTCGCTCTAAGCCGCGTAGGTACTTGTCGGATAGGTTCGATATTGATTGGGTTGTTGTAACTTCAAATGCGTAATTTCGAAAATTCCAAAAAAAAATCAAAAATTCAAGGAAAAAATTTGGAAATAGTTTAGTCATAACACTTGTAAGTAATTCATTTTGGTAAAAAAGTAAAAAATAATAAAAAAAACTGAAACTGTCTTTTAACACCCGATATACTTCCTGGTCCTTAGTACGTGGTGTCCACTTCAGAACTCGTTGGCTTCACCTGCCATCGGTTCTTTGACAGACATGGTCGGTAATGACAAACGGTTTTGGTAAATAACGGTACGGTTGGCGCAGTGGTTGAGCGATCAGCTGCTGTACTGCGTGTCACGGGTTCGATTCCCGCACGAAACAAACATTTGTATGGTCTACACTTCTACAGATAGTTGTTTCGGGTCTGGGTATTTGTGTATGTGAGTTTAAATGTAAAAAAGAACAATTACACATAACATACTACCAGGGCAAAACCGACTTTTATACTAGCTTCTACCAGGGGCTTCGCCCGGGTGAAAATCGAAAATCAACCCAGAGGAACATGCTTTTGGGATAATAAGTATACATGTATGCTATTCCAGACTTAAATCTATCGCTGTGCCAAATTTCATCCAAATCCGTCCAGCCGGTCTGGTGTGATTGAGTTTAAACATCCATTCATCCATCCAAACTTTCGCATTTTTTTTTTGTGACTGTTCCATTAAGGCGCAGTTATACGACTTTTAATGGTTTTTTTAACTGAACATCACGTCTAAACCACTAGTCTAATTTCTTTGAAAAAAATATGTGTTGCTGTAATCAATTTTCGTCGTAATTTGATCTGAGAATATTTGATATTATATTTTTATAACATAGTGTAATTAATTTGTAAAGTTATGTCTAACGCGGATAAAAAATTGAGAATCCCGCAAAAACAATAAAGTGTATGAAACCTTCATCATTTTAAAGATCATTTAATTATTTATAATTAAGTCTCCGTGTTTTAGTTTAATACCTGTTGTATTATGTGTTATTAATAATTCGTCTAATTTCGGACAGCGCTCCTTGATGGGGGTGTCCTATAATACTGGTAAGACGTACGACGCGTTACGTGAGCTCAGCGCAAAACACGCAAGCTAACCACTCAAAGTCATTGGCAGTTAACAGCGCCTTAATACCCTAGGCTGATAAAATGTATGTAACTGTTCCATTAATACCCTAGGCTGATAAAATTTCGTTTTCCTAAATAATATGATTCAATTGGTGCAGAAATTCACAAAGTAAACTTCTGTATTTATATAAAATTTAAAGTCCTGACAGACTGATATAACGCACAGCCCAAACCACTGGACCTGGAGACATGAAATTTGGAGGGTTTGATCTTTGTGAATAATATGAATGAATTCCTTCTTTTTAATAAGTACATAATATCTGTATTATTATATATTATATATTAATAGTAGGTATCCACTAAAAAAGGGATTTTCGAAATCATCAAAAATCATAATGTTGTAGGAACAGGGGTGGATTTTAGTCAGTAACAGTCTGACACGCCCTCCCGCTCCACCTAGAGCGGGAGAAGTCATTGGATGATTTCCCGACCCACAAAAAAAGGGGGTGAATAAGGGGTTGAAAGTTTATAACGGGTGAAGTATTAATTCCACGCGGGCGAAGCCGCTGGTAGAAGAAAGAAAGAAAGAAAGAAATAATTTATTTGCTGATAATGTAGGTATACATATAAGTTGGAAGGTTTCTGAATTGTCCCGATACATTTTGCCTTACGGCATGCAAAATATTACAATTGAATTTTATTAGTTACAATCATTACAATTATTATTAAAAATAGTCAAAATTTGATTGGTAGGTACAGATCAGCCTAAAAAAATGGATGAATAAAATATAAATCTCGCGCACTCATATCATCATCATAAAATGAAGAATATACAATGTCGTAATGTGTATTGTCAATCAGCTTAATGTCAAATATTCCGATCACAATTATATAAGAAGCTAGCTTTTGTAATATTTGTCTCTAGTTAGAAATAGGTAAGTCAATAATGTGTTAACGAGTTATTTTAGTGGGTAATTTTAGACGCTCATACATTTCAGTGACTTACTTAACGGTTAAACGGGTAACATTTTGCCATAAATTAGTGTACAAAAGCATTATGTGAGAATTCTCATAGACCACTTAGTACTAAGTCGAGCAATTTATTTTGCTTGTTTTATCAAAAGGAATAAATAGCAAGAAAGCTTAACGTTTGTGATAGGATTTTTCCTTAATTTTGCCAAGGTGAAATATACAGTTTTGTAATGAGTTAATAACAAAGAAAGAGAGATGTTGAGGTAAATTACTTACACAGAAAATAATCAAGTACATAACATAGAAAAAAAAGTCAAAGCATATACAGGGCGTAACGGAAAGGTGTGGTCATATTTTAAGAGCCGGTTCTGCCCATGGAAGTGAACAACTTTCTCTTAGAAAAAATAAAAAAATCCATAAAAGAAAATTGGACTTTCCATATAAAGTTATCATCAGTTGATCAATATTCGTATGGGAGTTAAAAAAAAAATATTTACAATTTCCTCAGATTTTCTTGAAGAAAGTTGTTCATATCGATGGGCAGATGCAGTTCTTAAAATATGACCACACCTTTCCGTTACCCCCTGTATTAAAAAAATAACTCAAGAAACTTTAGGGAGTGCTTTGGAACATCGAACTAAATAACTTTTATTATGGGACCAACTTTGAAATCGCGAAAAAAAATCAGCTGTTCCGTACATTTTGACGAGGTCCCATAGTAAAAGTTATTCAGTTCGATGGTCCAAAACACTCTATATATGGCCAAAGCGTTTGGCCAAAGTATTAACCCTTATCCTTACCAATATCATTCAACCTAATCCCCAAAAAAAAAAAACAAAAAAAAACACTTTTAACAGCAAAATAACAAAGTTGTAGTCTAACCTAACCTTAGGGTTCTACCTATTTTCAGGCAACATAAACACGGTTACTACCTTATCCACCAAGTTATATATATCAGTAACTATAACTACTTAAAATTCAGTTCAGCCCTTACTCCGTACTAAAACAAAACAGAATTTTTCAACGCCAGCCATACAAACGGTTGTCTTTTATTTTTGCAGATAAACAAAAAACGGGGCTATGAATAACGCGTACTCCAAATGTTGAGTACCCCTGACGATGACAGAAACTTTCTCATATTACAGACATAAATCCTTGGTGATAACGTATGGAAGCAGCAAATAGGACCAATTCTGGCTGGTTTTGTGTTTTATAGATGCTCTGAGAAACACTGATTACCATCATCATCATCATCAGCCTTTTAACGTCCCCACTGCTAGGGCTCAGGCCTCCTCTCTGTGAAAGGGAGTGGGCCATAATCCACCACACGGACCCAATGCGGGTTGGTGGATGTCACATGTCTTTGAATTTTTGTTTCTAGGACATGCCGGTTTCCTCACGATGTTTTCCTTCACCGTTTTGAGAGCAGTGGTGATGAAATAGTTTATGCCTGGGATGGACTCACGACCTATAATTTGTAAGTCGTGGCCATTACCACTGGGCCACCACTGCTCAACACTGATTAGTGGGTTCTTAATTAGTTTTTTTTTGGAGAAATTAAAAAGAAAACAACTAAGAATTACCAAACAAGTCACTTTTAAAACAATGTGATATTTTAGTTCAATTATTGATTTTATGCCACCAACTGGATCAGACTGCTTGAAAAGTGACTTGTTTGGAACTTTTTAGTGGTTTTTACAGTCGAGTTTTTTGAAAATATATCTTTTGTACATTTTAGTGAGTTGTTTTTGGAATCGCCTCCTCGAACCCTTTATTTTTCTTTTTTTTTTCACAATATGGTTGTCGCCATATTGTATTTTGATTATTGTCATTTCTTTAGTAGCACTTGCAAGATGACGAATCAATTGACGTAAAAATTATTTCATTAAAAATTATTCATACGAGTAGGTCAATGGGAAGTTAAAAAATTCTTCGGAACTAAATTATGAAACAGACGACGTACAGACAGATAGACGGACAGACGGACAGTCTGACAGAGGGACAGACGGACAGACGGACACGTGAGTGATAACGCTTGAACCCTTCGGGCACGAAACCCTAAAAATGTAACGATAAGTAGATTAGATTAGATCGCACTAGAAAATGCTGAAATGTAGAAGATTGCTATTTTCTTTTCTCTTACTCCTGTACCTTAACAGCACAGGTAACCGGTACCTACAAGTATGCACGAACCTTCCTCATTAGAAGCTGCCTGTAATAATCCACAGTAACCGAATGTTTTCATTTAATTTCCGTCATATTTTCATATGAGATTCCCTCCAGTGTGCGCCAAAATTTAAACGAGCCGAATAAATTGTAAAAAAACCTATGTTCCTGACATGAACGGGGCGGTTATCATGAATGGGGTATTATTGCAAGTTGTAAAAGGGATTTATTGCCACCTGGGAGCTATGATATTAGTACCCTCAGTGGCAGGTGCTGTTAGGGTGAAATTTGGGAAAAATTGCTGGTAAAAAATTGCATTAAAAATCTGTTATGTGGGATTCTAAGAGCTAAACTAAACTATGGAGAACTGTTGTCACAATTGGATTCAGTTTTTATATCTCTAAATTGCCCTTTTTGTAAAAATATATTTTCAAAATATGTTTTTTTGACGCGAGACCAAGTTGGTTTCTTTGTTGTTAGCAGGCACCAGAACTCCAGATGATAATTTGTTTATATTAATCTAGACTAACTTAGATCATTAGAGGAGCTCGTGGCTAAAGTAATAACAGCCGCACGGGTCGATCCATCAGGTTAAGCTACGCTTGCCGGGGTTGGTCCATGGTGGGTTTTTAATTGATGATCTAGGTTAGTCATCATATGCCTAGCCTTTTCCCAACTCTCTTGGGGTCGGCTTCCAGTCTAACCGGATGCAGCTGAATACCAGTATTTTACATGGAGCGACTGCCTACTTGACCTCCACAATCCAGTTACTAGGTAATACGATACCCCTTGGTAAGATTGCTTGTCAGACTTTCGGGCTTCTGACGACCCGTAACGACTGTCAAAGATCCACGATTGACAGCCGGGACCAACGGCTTAACGTGCTTTTTGAGGCACGTAGGAGGCTCGGTATGTAAAGAAGCGTAGCTTACCTGATGGATCGAACCGTGCGGCTTTAATTACTTTAGCCACGAGCTCCTTCCAAACAAATGCAGGTTATAAAGGGATAAGCCACGCCAGCAAAGCAACGACAAGATCTAGTCGTTGACCAATTTATGTATCAAATGAACAAAATTATGAACCATTACTGAAAACTACAGACCACCCAGCATTGAAAATGTCGGTTTTCCTGAAAAATACCAGACCACGCATAATATTATTGTACGTAAATCGTTTATGACGTATGTATAACTTTAAACATCAACATACAACGCGTTGGAAACCTAAAACAACGTTTAAAACAAAAGGGTAGGTTTCGGCACTTTGTCAGATATCTCGACGTGATTTAAATTGGAATCTGTTAAGGACATTTTTCATCTAATTTGTATAAACGAGTTTAAATAATAACCACTAAACATGGTCGGAGTATTTGGCAAAGTTGTTAGAGAAAATAGCATGATAGATAAATATTATTGTACATAGGTACTTTTTAGTGTTCCGTACCAGAAAGGTAAACAACGGGACCCTATTACTCAGCCTCCGCTGTCCGTCCGTCCGTCTGTATGTCATCATCATCATCATCATTAGCCTTTTAATGTCCTCACTGCTGGGGCACAGGTCTCCTTTCTGTGAGAGGGTGTGGGCCGTAATCCACCACGCGGGCCCAATGCGGGTTGGTGGATGTCACATATCTTCGAATTTTTGTTTCTAGGACATGCCGGTTTCCTCATGATGTTGCCCTTCACCGGTTTGAGAGCAGTAGTGATGTAATAATTTACACAAAGTAAAACGCCTGCCTGGGTTTGAACTCACGACCTACAACTTGTCAAGTCACGGCCGTTACCACTGGGCCACCACTGCTCTACCCACCACCCCACCACCACCTTCAACTTAGTTGATCATAATAAGAAGAATGTGTGTGTTAGGAGTTGTGTGGTCTGTCATGTGTGAAACATGATAAAGTCTAGAATGATGGTGAGTACTGAAATGGGGACTGATAGAGAAGTATGAAAGGAAAAGACAGGGCTGCCAGGTTGAACCTATATAAAAGACAGGGCTGCCAGGTTGAACCTATATAAAAGACAGGGCTGCCAGGTTGAACCTATATAAAAGACAGGGCTGCCAGGTTGAACCTATATAAAAGACAGGCTGCCAGGTTGAACCTATATAAATTGGGATAAGGCAAAAGAATCATGATCACTGGTGTTATGAGTACTAAGGTTTATGACATAAGCGTAACGAGTGAGTATCGAACTCCTCTGGCGCGCCAATCTACACATTGATCGTTTGGATACAATCACGTAAACTAGCACTTCACCCGCAACTATGTCCGCGCGGATCCAATTTTTCTCTTCACAAGAACCTTCCTGAGACTTCTACGAATAGTTAAAAAAAAAGTTCATCCATATTTTATTGGTCCACCCATTCGCAAGTTTTTCGCTTAACATTACATTAAAAGCCATTTATGTAAGACTAGCTGTGCTCGCGGTTTCACCCGCGGTTATACTACTGTGTCGTAGCGTTATTATATATAAAGTCTATAACCTTCCTCAATAAATAGGCTATACAGTGCAAAATGGTACATCGCTCTCCACTTCACATCCTTCATAATCCAAGGCCTTGCACATCATGAATGTGTGCGTGGTACTTGATTAACACTATGATATCTCCTGAGATATTCGTTGAAATCAAATGATGTCAAGGGCAATTTTGTTCAAAATTAAATACTTATGATGAATAACGTATTTATTTGGATAAGGATTATTGTCATGTTTATAAAAACACCTTCGCAAATAATGCATTATTTTAGAACGAATTTGATTACCATAAAAAAGATTATAGTGAGTTAACCTTAAAAGATGGACATATGCTGTTGGCGACTTTTTTTTAGAACTTTTAAAGGGGAACTATTACTTCATACAAATTTTTTGCGTAACTTTAACCGTTTACATAGCGCACGCAACGGAAGCTCTCAAAAGGCATATTTTTCCCCCGTTTTTACCACATTTTTCATTGATGCTCCGCTTCTATTGCACACAGCGTGATATAATATTCTCGATAAATGGACTATTCAACACAAAAATAATTTTTAATAGTTCCTAAGATTAGCGCGTTCAAACAAACAAACATACTCTTCAGCTTTATAATATTAGTATAAATAATAATTTAGACATAAAATGAATTTACACGTGCGTAAATTAGTAGATACCTATAACTTTTATTAAAATGTGCTCATTTGAAAATTAATTTAATTAGTCTGGGTAAAATTGTATCTCAAACATAAATTACGTGTAGTACCTACCTAAATACTAGAATTTTTGTGGACTTTATTTTTCGGTCTTATAATTACTGTAAACTGACTATTTTAGTTTAGTTTTAGGTACAATAGAATTTTCTAGACTTTCCAAATAGATATGAATATTAGATTAGCCAGCAGTTTTACCTGCGTGAAATTAGTACTTCTTCCGTTATAAATTATGTGCTATTCCAGAATGTTATCTATCTCTGTGCCAAATTTTATCTAGATCCCTTCAGCCGTTTTGGCGTGATTGAGTAACATAGATTCATCCGTCCAAACTTTCGCATATAATATATAGTAGGAGACGAACTTAACTAAGTTTATTTTAGGGATAAATAACTTGTAAGAATGTGACAAACCCTACGTCATAGCCTAAGACCGCGTTTCCATCTGCAAACAAATTGCATGCAAGTTGAATTACATTGCGGGGTACGAACGAACAATTGACCACATTTTCACCTTGATAACCCGCAATGTAAAAGTTGCTTTACATTGCGGGTTATCAAGGTATAATTGAATCGCATGCAATTTGCTTGTTTTTGGAAATGCGGCTTAAGTTTGGCAGGTTTTAAGGCTAAGGCGGAGTATGGGAAATACCTAGTTGTCAGCTCATCTTTATATGGGAGGTCCAATATTTTTTTCGGAATTGTCTATGGACTTTCTTGAAGGAAGTTCTTCATTTCTATGGGCAGAAACAATATTAAAAATATGACCAGCCATTTCCGTTACACGTTGGATGGTGAGATTTTGAAATAAATTTGAAGAAATTTAAATAAAAAAAGGTTTGAAAAAAAAAGTTTTAAAATTCAGAGGTATCGTTCGAAGATAGACAAGCTAGCGTTGTTGAAGTCAAATGGGTACCTTTTTATATAAAAAAAAACTGACCAAGTGCTTGTCGAATTTCGCACATTAAGGGTTCCGTACCAAATATTGGTATTTGTTAGTTAGTTAGTAAATTTCACAATATATAATAATAAGGGTTCCGTTTGGACCCTTCGGGTACGGAACCCTAAACAAACCGAAACCATTCCCCAAAAAAAAAGACTACAAATATTTCTTGTATCGTGGGTGCCTTTACAAACGTTTACGTGGGTGTGTCCCAATACCTGGAACAATTATCTGTAGGTCAAACAAACATTTGTTCCGTGCGGAAATCAAACCCTCGATACTCAGCGCCAGCACTCAAAAAAAACCTTCAAATCGCCATAGCATCTATTATTTGTTTAGCTACCTACTAATATGAGGGAAAATGGTTGTTGTACTTTCAATATTGAAAATAAACCTGCCTGTATGAGAGCTCAAAATAATCCTCCTCTTTGTTTCTCGAACCAATCGACGCCGAAACACGTCAACTTCATAATATGAAGTAGGGTCAGACAAACAAGCGTCCCACTCGTAACACAGCTGTTTACTGAGCCTTCGTATCACACACTTGGACCGCTCTCCATTTTTAGGGTTCCGAACATCTGAATGTAAAAACGGAACCCGTATAGGATCACTCGTGCGTCTGTCTGTCCGTCCGTCTGTCACAGCCAATTTACTCTGAATCTACTGGACCAATTGTGTTGAAATTTGGTACACACATGAATATCTGTGACCCAAACACGGACGTGTAATGTAAATACATGAATTTGTAATATGGGAGTCACTTTGGGGGTGAAAAGACTTATTGTAAGGATTCTAAATATATTTTTTTCATTTTTCCAAAACGTATAGATTTTAAGTTATTTGAGAAAATAGATAAAATATTTTGGTCAGAAAAATAAATACTTATTATTGCTATACTTATTATTTTAAAAGTATGCTTGAATAAGAAGAAAATTGATACTTTTTATCATTTATATTCAAACCTAAAGGTGCTAAAGTTGTCAAACGAATACCTTTTCAAAATTTATAAAAAGGTGAATCTTTCATAATGTCTTTTGAAAACCAAGCACATTATACCTATCGGCGATTTTTAAATCGTCCCTATTTTATACATAAAAGGTACTTTCTTATTGAGATTGTAGAATAAACCATGCATGAGTCATATCACGATAATGTTAAAATCATTTTATTTTAAGACCCATAAAAATGAGTTTTGTCGTTTAATTCCCCTCAAAAAAACAGTTGTTTAATTAAACTAGACTGAACGCCACCACTTTTTGAACGTCAAAGTTCTACATAAATACAGTACCCAAAAAGTCCCTTGTCACCACTTCTAGTGTTTTAGCTGAAAAGAAGAATTGGCGTAACAAACTCCATAGGAACACGTCTGTTTGTTTAGTTTGAAAAACTTGAATTTGTGCAATAGTCTTCATTCTCCTGCCCTTATCCCAATTTATTTGGGGTCGGTGCAACATGTCTTTTTCTTCTATACTCCTCTATTAGTCGTCATCTCTGTAGTCACCCCCCTTTTTACCCATATCCTCTTTCACAGAGTCCAACCATCGTTTCTTTGGCCTTCCCCTACTCTTATAGCCATCCACATCCATACATAAGACTTTCCTCACGACATTTTCTTCATTCCTCCGCATCACATGCCCATACCACTACAACCGATTTCCACACAACTTTTCAGTCAGCGGTGCCACTTTCAGACTGCCTCTTATATACTCATTCCTAATTCTATCCATGCGCGTAACACCAATATTTCGAATTTGTACAATAGTATGCAAAATAATTAACATTACACATATATATAACATAACACAGAGAAACAATATATTGTTCCAAAATTTTATCATATTATAATTATTTGCTCCTGTATTATGCCATCAAAACAGACAAACTTAAGTATAAAATTATGAAACCTAATTAAATAAGCCTCCAAGCGTAAATGGTTTACTCGTGCAACGGCAGAATCTAACGATAGGACTGAGATTCGAAGCCACAAGTGATAAACTATTATGGCCATCATAGGAAAATCAATAAACAGTTAATCGTTATATCAATACTAAACCATAGCCAGAAGACGACCAGTCACCACAAGTAGCACCTGTTCACGAGCATAACGCGAATATCAACCCTAACTGATTGCCTTACTCATAGAATCGGTGTAGCAAAAATTAATTAATTAATTAATAATTAAATAATAATAATATATAATAATAATAATATATAATAATAATATATTTAATAATAATATAACATTAATAATTATTAATTAGTGATTTATTTGAGGTTCACGCGAGAATGGCATAAAATTTACAATTCTAGAAAATAAACTAAAAAAATAACAGTTCACCTTTGGAAATAAATAAATGTATTTGTAATATTTTAATTGTCGACTTTTAAACGCTCCAATGAATTACAATAATTTAAACTTCTCTTGTCAGAAGAACTTGGTCCCAACATTATCAACGAGGTTTTGAACTTTTTAAAATTGAAGATTCAAAGTTATGCTTGCATTTCCGTTTACCCCGGAAAAACCAAAATAGATCACACCTACATACAGATTATAAAATACACAGAACCTTCAATAAAATTCGTGTTCGGGCATCGGCTCGGAGACTTTCGGAGCGGATCCCGAAAATCCGACAACATAATTCGTCGGGCTGAAAACATTCGAGATTCAAAGTGGTGACGTGCGCGCCGACTTCAATTACGATTTACGAATACTTCACGATAAAGTGTTTCGATTTCACGGCCAGTGTAATGATAAGACCTTGATACATGAACACGTTTTCCTACCAGATTGTTATGGAGATTTTTGGAGCAACGTTCTTTTGGCTTAAGTACTTAGGTTCCTTTTTATAGCTCAGAATAACTGAAAAATGGTCTCGGTGTTTGTGCCTAGACGCTTATGGTAGGCCTTTGTTTTAACTTCGGATTTTGAGTATTGTGTTTCTTATTCAATTCAAAACATTTATTTCAGACAATAATAGTCCATAAATTGTAATAAAAACAAACACAATCAAAATCAAATCACAATTAAGTCAAAAGAAAATCAAATTAAGATAAATCAAAAATAAATTAAAATTAAATCAAAAATAAATTTAAATTAAATCAAAAATTAATTAAAATTAAATAAAAATAAATTAAAGTTAAATCAAATTAAAAACAAATCAAGTCAAATTAAAACCACAATAAAATTATTTAACTAATACCCTTACCAACCGCCAGACCCCGAAAACACAGGTGCGTGTGCATCCAGTGCCCAACGATTGGACTGTCAACTTTGTCCCCTAATACCCTCAGGATGACGTTGGTACTGACCTCACCCTACTCATTACAGAGGCGGTTCTCTTGCGCATAATAGCAAAAAAGTCATCTATTTGCGTATACGCAAACATTTCAGATGCAAAGGTCTGTGGCAAAGGTATTAAGGTCAGTGACTGTTTCGAAGTATTGGGTAAAATAACCAAATTTTTTCTGGGGCAAATAAACCGTCAACTCGGTCAATTACAAGGCAACAACTATCTTTCAATTACTATAATTCAAAACAAAATACAGTCTGTTTACACTACACTTAATAAGCATTCGAATCCACAATCTTGAACTTAATAACAGAATACAAACTCGACTCTAAGGAATAACAGCATTAAAAGAGACGAGTTCCGTTTTTAAATGTAAATCGAAACCCAGAATCACCCCGAATGGGCGATAACTTTGCTCGTGAGCTTTTGAGACGCAAATGTGAACGCGACCTTATAAAATGTTTGTTTTATTTGCACTTGTTATCATCGACCGAAAGAATGTGCGTAACACCGTCTGAACACCATTTGTAATCTTTTTATTATTTCTGGCTGGATATAAAATGAGACTACTTAGGAACGAAGAAAACTAAAAACTTAAAAAAAAGAACTATAACGCAAAAAATAAATAAACCTTTAAGTCTTGAGTATTGAGTCTATGTACATTAACTATCAAATATTATTTAAACTAATTTTGCGTCGGCACCAAACAACAAACTAATTAATTATCTAAACATATGTACGTAGAAATGGAGGTTATTAACTAATAAGTCATTTTATTATTTGGCGCCGACTCAAAATTAGTTTAAATTTGATAGTTAATTTAAATAGGCTCAAGATTTAAAAGGTTTATTTATTTTATGCATTTAGTTTTTTTTCGTCGGTTTAATTTTTTTGCTAAAAAGTTTTTTATTTTTTTACTTTTTATGGCTCGCATCATCTTCACAGAATAACTTTTAATTGCATAAGAATGGTATTGTTTCCATCATCAGCTCAGCTTCATAATGTCATGATTCCTAAACGCAAATACCTGGTAAATTTATGAAAAGTAAACACGTGCTCACAATTTTCGAGGGTTTCTCTCAATTTTGTCAGGATTCTATCATCGGATCCTGACTTCCTTGACATGGGGACCACTCTTGAGGTATACCCTATCTAACAAAAAAGAATCATCATAATCGGTTCATAAATAACGGAGTGAGGGCTGAACAAACATAAAGTATATATATATATAAACGGTCGGATTGAGAACCTCCACCTTTACTTTTCGTCGGTTAAGAATGTCGTCATCATTTTAGCAGAAAGACGTGCAATGCGGGACATAGGCTTACCATGTGTGCCAGGATCGAGGGAGCGTTTAAAAGAGTCAACACGGTCCTGGAACGCAAGGGCAAACTGAAGGAACACGTTAGGGTTTTAGTCAGTTAGAGTCTGACACGCCCTCCCGCTCCATCCAGAGCGGCAGAAGTCAGATGATGATTTCCCACCCACGAAGTAAATAAGAAAGGCTTACCTCGGAAAGCACGTTAAGCCGTTGGTCCCGGCTGTCAATTGTGGATCAGTGATAGTCTTTACGGGTCGTCAAAAGCCCGAAAGTCTGACAACCAATCTTACCAAGGGGTATCGTATTACCCAGTAACTGGGTTGTGGAGGTCAGATAGGCAGTCGCTCCATGTAAAATACTGGTATTCAGCTGCATCCGGTTAGATCGGAGATGGTTGGAAAAAGGCTAGGCCAAAGAGAAACAAAAAAGGCTTACCACGTGACGAGGTCACCTTATCGACCGGTCTTGTGCCTCTGACATCCAGAGAACTCTGTTGGCTGTCACCAGCTCATCGGTCTACGTGGTATGAGTCTTTCCAACGCTGCATGTTCTGGTATGTAGCCAGAACAGGTCCATAACTTTCGGCCACATTAGCAATCCGTTTTTCTGTGGGTCTCTTATTTCTGATTAAATCATGCAAGGAAACTACAAGTGAAGCTCTCCAAGTATTGCCCTTGCAATTGTAAGTCAATTTGTAGTTTTTTCTTTAAAAACTTTAGTTTCTTTTGATTATTCGTATTGTTGTGTCCGTATTAGATCACCCCAATTTCCTAACACTTTGACAAACTTGTCTGTCCAAATAAATTGGGTCCTTTATCCTGATTATTGGGTCATATTTTTATCGTAAAAGCCCCTTTTTGGAATATTTTTTTAAATGAATGCTTTTTCCTTCCTGTGGGAAATCGAATTAGGGGGTCCAATATAAGAGTATAGATCTAATTTAATTTGGTGACCCCATTTTCGCTTCAAGAAATTACTTATTTTTAGAGACTTCATTTGTTTTATTTTGTCTACATCAAAGCGGTCAGACGTTTGAAGAATGGGATTTGGAGAATGGACTAGTATGTCTTATATCTATCAACTAAACACAAATAGACACATTCATTATTGTTGGAATGTAGATGACTGACGCCCAGTTTCTTGATCAAAAGTTATCGCAAATTGTCAACCGCGTGTAAGTTAACCGCTTTATTTGCTTGAATGGATTGTCGACTACCAATCCAACCAATTTGTCAAATCAACTTTGTGATAATTTTTGTTCCAGAAACTGGACCTAAGAATCGCAAGTCCCAGTTTTGATTATCATAAGCATCACTAGTTTGAAATCATCATCATCATTTCAGCCGAAAGACGTCCACTGCTGGACATAGGCCTCCTCCAAGTGTCGCCACAACGACTAGTCCTGTGCGTCTCGCATTCATCGGCTACCCGCAACCTTCACCAGGTCATCGGTCCACCTTGTGGGAGGCTTTCCAACGCTACGTCTTCCAGTCTTGGTCACCACTCCAGAACTTTTCGGCCCCATCAACCATCTGTTCTGCGAGCAATGTGCACGTCCTCTGCCTCTTCAGTTTATCGATTCTTCGGGTTATGTTGGTAACCTTGGTTATCCTGATTCGATCATGAGTTTGAAATAGAATCAGTAATAATATTATTACAGGTTTTATTTCAAACAAGCGTCACCTAACTGTCGTTAAGATAACACTGGTCAACAAAAAACTTACTTTAATTTTTAACGTGTAAATTTTAACTGTAATGTTAAGGTTCTCTATCATATGAGTTACCGCACCCCTGGGCACTCAGGCAGGGAAGCGAACAGGGGTGGGTTTTAGTCAGTAAGAGTCTGACACGCTCTCCCGCTCCACCCTAGAGCGGGAGAAGTCATTGGATGATTTCCCACCCCCAAAAAAAACAAAGGTTCTCTATCATAGAATTGATTTTAAAATTGTTCAGGTTTTGAAGTGGAGTTTTGAGGTGGAAACTGAGAAGCTTTCAGGTGGGTCCAGTACCTATACTATTACTGTAAATGATCGGTTTTTTGGCAACAGGCACGTTATGATACTAAAGTTTTAGATTTATAAAGACCAAAGCAAACTTCATATTACTTTTTTTAACTGATACTATAAAGTTATTTTTTTTGTGTCTAAAGTCAACGTCATCATCTTCAGCCTTTTCTTTTTTTTCCTCCAAAAACGTAATACAACTAGAATCATTTTAACACTTTTTCGACGTTATTTAAGAATCAATTAACTCAGTAAACAGAAAACACAGTGAAAAACGAAATACCCTGAATAAACAATGTAAAGGGACAATTATGTTAGTGGTAGTAGCTATGACAAAAAAATTAGATCTGCTCAAAACAAAATTAATATGGTTTTGTAATGAGGTTAGATTAGTATTTCAAAATTAGTACGCTATTCCACGGTACAAATTTTGTTGACCGTTCGAATTAATCTGCTATGATTCTGACGACTTAACCGAAACTTTTTCCACACCTTCAAAATTAGAATTAACTTCTACATAACATTATGGTCCATCATCATCATTCACACTGTCAAAGTTTCCTCGCAAAATAAAACTTTTTTACTCCACGATAAATAATTCCCATTTCCCCTCAGAGAAGCGTACCTTAGTAATTTCCGTTTAATTTCGTGTTTAAACGTTAAATCGGTAATGTGCTGGTATTGTCTGCTAAGTAGGTAGAAGATATTATGAACGTCTTCTAACCTTCTTTGTATGTGATGTTTCATCTTCGAAATTGTGGAACAAAGGTGATCATGAAGATGAAAGACAAGTGCTAGAACGGTGCTGACTAATTTGAACAATAAATTTGAATAAAGATATGTAAAAGCATATTGCTGAGCGTGAGGACTTGGGCTCAATTAGAATAGTATGAAAAAATAGAAAACATTTATTCGACTCAGATACAACACAACAGCAAGAAACACGAGGTAGCAGAAAAAAGTAGCACACAAAGATACACTGTAATAAAAATTGCGCTGAGCGTGTCCATAGTAGCGAAAGGGTTACCCTAGCATTTGCTGGGCGTCGGTCGGACACCCAGCGCTGGCTGATTCTTGGGTCTAGATTTTTTAGATTTTTTCAGTAGCAGGTCGTAGGATGAATTTGTCCCCGGTTAATGACAATAGGTTCCCACCTGCTACATGGGACATATACACGATTACGAAATGTGGATAAATATACTATAAGAACTCCTAGGTTTAACTCTTCAGGGAATACGGGGGTGCTGTTATGTCATGTTAAATATGCAGGGTGTAACTGACGGAAATGGGTGGTCAAATATAAAATACTTTTTCTGAAAACTAACAACTTTCTTCAAATGCACGGTACATTCCCAAAAACATAATTGGACTTACCATACAAAGTTATCGTCAGCTGATCAAAATTAGCATGGGACAACAATTTTTTGGAGTGAAAACTTCTTTAGGAGTGTTGGGCATGTTTGAGATGAGAAAAAACTATTGAACTCGCGCGCCATCCATACGAGTGCTACGACGCGTAGCATCGTAGCACTCGTAGCGGATCGCGTAGTGGATTGAAGTTAAAACTTCTTTAGGCGCGTTGGGCATTTTTGAAATGGGAAAAAGCAATTGAACTCGCCACTGACACCGACACCGCTATTTGGATTGAAGTGAAAACTTCTTTAGGCGCGTTGAGCATTTTTGTTCAAGTTTTCACTTCTGTGGGCACCTTTTTTTATTTCGGTATTGGTTCATTTCAAAGGGCAGAAGCAGGATTTAAAAATGACCTTGCATTTCCGTTACGTTTCCTGTATATCCAAATTAATTCAGAGTATCAGAGATCGCAAAATAAAACCCAAATAAACATTTAGGCACTCCAAAAAAATTTCACACAAAAACACGTTTCTATAATTAAAAATAAAAATAGTGTATCTGGTTCACAACACCACTAGAAGTGAAATAGTGATGCCAACAAATAAATTATGACCGTCTGTTTCCCAAGTGACGTCACAAGGCAAATAGGCGCCGGCGCAGATCGGAACGTCGAGTGCTTTCATGTGATTGGATAGCCAAAAACGACGGCCATTTTTATTCGTCAGACTATTATAGACAGATCGAACGTGTTAATGGTAATAGGATCGAAATAGGAACTTTGGAATGGATGTAATGGAATGAACTTCAACTGGTATTGTTTTTTAACCGACTTCAAAAAAAAGGAGGAGGTTCTCAATTCGACTGTATTTTTTTTTTATTTTTTTTTTTGGATGTTACATCATAACTCTTTACTGGGTGAACCGATTTTGATGATTTTTTTATTTGAAAGATAGTGCTTCACATGTGGTCCCATTTTAATTTGGTGAAGATCTGATAAAGAACTTCGGAGATAAACAATGGAACTCTTCAGTAAATAATAGCAAACCTTCCAGAATTGCTGCAATCGCATGTCTGTATATTGTTTTCACCACTTCACAACATAACATCACGCTGATATGCTCTAAAGGGGTATACAGATTAATACAGTTCACGCTGATACACCCTAATTTCACAAACTATGTTCAACTTCCCTATTTTTTGGGGCTATAAATTCGGGCATAACTTTACTATTAATTTAGTTTTAGAATGGGGTACAACAACTAAAAAGTGAAAAATAAAAAAACTTTTTACAAATAAAAAATACAACCGACTTCAATAAATAATACTAAAAAATGCAAAATAACTTTAATTTCGGCAGTCGGTGTCAAATAACTAAGAAACCAAACTAGAAACACCGACTTCCGAAATTAAAGTTATTTTGCATTTTTTAGTATTATTTATTGAAGTCGATTGTATTTTTTTTTAAAGTTTTTTTATTTCTGTGGAGGTGGGTTGGAGTTCGGATTGAGATATGTTGTACCTACGAATTTAGATATGTGCACGTGCTTCTATGCACGACCCCGTACACGTGTCAGGATAAAAAGATTTACATAATTAGATTCACGATAGATGACGACTAATAGAGGAGTATGGAAGAAAAAGACATGTTGCGCCGACCCCAAATAAATTGGGATAAGGGCAGGAGAATGATGATTCACGATAGATTTTTTTTTTTGTAATTGACCCAATATTTCAAGTTTACACCATCTCTGCTTACGGTCCAAGCAGAGATGGTGTAAACTTGAAATATTGGGTCAATTACAAAAAAAAAATCTTAAAAGATAATACTGCCGTCAAAATTGCATTTTGAGTTACGCACAAAAAAGCAGCGTTGAATCACCCTAATATTTTATAGGTGAAAGTTTGTGAGTGTGTGTGTTTGTTACTTCTTCACGCTCAAACCGCTGGACTGATTTGAATGAAAATTGGTATATAAATAGCTTACACCCTAAATTAACACATAGGCTACTTTTGGGTGAAACCGCGGTGTGCAGCTAGTTACAAATAAATCAAAGGAAGTTAACGGTGATTGTATTTATTTATTTCGGAATCTACTGATAGTAGAAAATACTGCTTAGACAGATTGATTGAGATTATTTTAGCATCAAAAAAACGAAAACCCGCCAAATATCAGATAACGTATTTAGCTTAAGGACGGCAGTATAGCAATCATCATCAGTCTAAAGCAGTTCATTGTTGGACATAGGCATTTTTAATCGCACGCCATTTCTTGGCGACTCTGGTCCAACTGCAACAGCCAGCCTGTGAAGATCGTCGCTTCACCTTCCTACGTTTGCGGATTCGCAGTCTCCACTTGAACACACGTCTTGACTTCCTTTACTTAAGATCCTATGTCCCCCAGCTGCGGCAGAGGGCGTCCACGTGCCATAGCAAGCTGGCTTGAGCTTCTCGCTTCACCTCGCACCACATTATACCGATGCTCTTAGCTTCTGCCAACACGGTCCGTGGCAAGGTTTGACGGGGGCGGCCACGTTTCTTATTCCCTTTGAGGATTCCAATCCATAACCTGTTCAGGAATATAAAACAAGTGAATACACGTTTACCCCATTGTAGAGGAAGCGCCATCACCCCAGTGTTAAGAAAGCGCCATCACTCTGGGCCATAGCAAACTATAGTTAGCTTAGTTTGTTTTGTCATGTTTAATTATGTTTTATTATCTTTAGTAATGTCCTAAAAATAAGGGTAAAGTCATGTTTAATGTTAAATGTTTACTGAGGTAACTTTTCTCTACAGCGCAAGTAGTGTATGTCACAGCGTTAAAGCTGTCCAATTGAAATAAAGCCCGTAGTTGGGAATTCTGGCTAGTCAGCGATTGGCTGCTCAATTTCATGCTTCTCATGGATTGGCTACAGACAGTGGAAAGTTTTTGAGGTCCACCATGTAAAATTATGTACATATCGTAATACATATGTGAAGTTGGTTTGTTTTTATTGTAGATTACAGATTAATAAAAATGTAAAATTAGAATCTAAATGTCGAATATAACGTAGATTCAGTTTGTCCATGTGATACCTACTTTTTAGTATGTATATATGTTAGTTTTGTTGTTGTAAAAACAAGTAAATGTCTAAGTAAATATGCAGGTGTTCATTACCTAAGCGATTAGTGAAACCATTCTGATTGGGTAACGATAGAAATTTGTAATGCCTGTGATTGGTCGACTGTTAGAAAGTCGAAATGTCCAAGTTAATTTGTAAAATAAGTAAATTGTATTGGCTGTCCGGGTTTGCATTTGCCGCACTACGTGCCCCATAGAGTTTGGGAAATATATATAGGCACCCCTGGCAGTCAAAGTTAGTTACTCAGCGTCAGTGACTCAGTGAGCTCTAAAGTCCTCTGGCTTCGCTCTATTGTCTTGTACCCTTGTACAGACTGTGTCTTGTCTTGTACAGACTGTTCTTGTTGTTCACTATTGGGCCAGTAATTCTGCTTATTTAACTGTTTTAATTCTGTGTGCATCTACTGACTTTTAAATCTGTGCCTTTTGTGACTTTTACCATTTACATTTTAATAATATACAACTTTTATGAAGAACTGTGTCATCAATTATTAACCCACTTGCTCGTCCTCATCTCACGAACGTGTCACAAGACTCCAATACTGCCGACCGACACACAAATCCTCAACCCTCGCGCCTATCGCGAAAAGCATCGTCAACACCCATCGTAAATATACTTTTTGTAAAAATGCGGAACTTCAACGGAAATAACTTTTAACACTGCTATAAAGTTTTCAGTGTCAAAAAATTCTTATATCCCAGTACATAATTATATTTCTCACCGCTTGACAGATGTAAACCAGAAATACTTCCAGACTACACTCTGTCATATTTATTTGATCTCGTTTATTTATGATTTTAATTTGTCTGGAATTATTTCATATGATGATGTATTCATGGATGTTTAAACTACGTGTTTACTACATGTCCGGTGTCACATCAAAGAATCAGATTTGATACTTGACATAACCACAGATAATAAAATGCTGACATTACATAACTTTTTGAAGTTCATTCGCAAAAAGTGACCTTTGGTAAGTACGCAAATAATTTTAACACACGCGTGTTATGAAATATTACTTTTTTTCGTAATAACTTTAATTATAATATCAAGTGCGAGTACTATTTAAATATGGACGACCTTTATCAAGTAATCGCTTTGAGTTATATTTTATTGTGCAGTTTATATTTCTTAAGTGTGTTCGAAATATAGGGTGGCCAGTTTTTCTTGGTCTTTCATGGCAGCTGCTTTACCCGCTGCTTGCAAAAATGACACGTGATTATGTATTTTAAAATTGTGTTTTAAAACAAACCTTCATTTTAGTATCAGAATCTGGTGAAAATCATTAATTTTTTTTTTAAACTAGAAAAAAAAAATTAATTATATTCACCAATAATGAATTAATTCTAAAATAAAAAATAAGTAAAAAAAAAGATTAAAATAAAAAATTGTTACTACGTAGTTACGGTTGTGGAGGTCTGAAAAGCAGTCGCTCAAATAATCATCAATACTGTATAGACTGTACTGTTTACCGTAGTCGTACAATACTGGTACTCAACTGCATCCGGTAAGACTGGAAGTCGACCCAATCATAGTTGAGAAAAGGCTGGGCTAAATAATTTGTATGTTTGTTTAAAGGAGGTAATCTCCGGTATGCCTGATCCGATTACAAAAAATCTTTAATTAATAGGAGACTGCATTATGGCTGAGTGCCATAGGTTTACTTTTTAGGTTTCCGTACCAAAGGGTAACCATCGGAACCCTATTACTAAGCCTCTACTGTCTGTCCGTTCATCTGTCCGTACGTTCGTCCGTCCGTCTGTCTATCAGCGAGCTGTATCACATGCACCGTAATAGGTAGACAATTGAGTGTGTATTTCTATTGCCTAAAAAAATTAAATTCAAACCCTTCGTATAAGTCAAACACGCACTTGAACGATTTTTTTGAATCCTAATTGAAGGAGCCTTTGGAATAGGCTAGGGATATAGACCGCCACACCCATTTTTGTTATTTATTTATGTACACACAAAAACACTTAAAAGAGAAAAGAACTAGTACAGATAGAAGAGCCAAAATCCTGCTTATTTTAGAAAAAATAATTAATTTAATAAAAAGAATATACCGCGTACCAAGATTCACTGGTTGCCCTATAACTCGGTCGGAGTTCTGTAGTACTTTGACATTGGCATTTGTATTTATTTCATAAGTTTAAGGGCAATGTCAGTACCGTGGTCAGTACCGTGTAATTTATTCTCCATTAATCTACTTTTTGCTTGAAGTATTTTTGATTCAAAATTTTTGGACTACGCACACGTAATCAGTAATTTAAATATTTGCATTTCAAAACTATGTTATTAACGCGTTATAATGGTATAATTGGAAAAAAATCGTAGTTTTACGGTAAACTAACATTTTCTTGCGTAAGTTCGAGCCAACAACTGTTGTAGGCAGTTACAGTCGATCAAACGTATAAGATCTACTAACACTATCGATAAGGGTTAAGACTTAAGTTAGCAAAATCATATTGTTGTGTATGTCGTTAATTTGTGGCAAATAAATACTTTTTCTTTCTTTCTTCTTCTAAACGTCTGTGGTAATACCTTCATTTATAGCTGACCCAACTTATTATGGAGTTTCAATAGTAAAGAGCTCAACTTATGCTTATTCTGGTTTATTATCAATGAAGGAAAATATCGTGAGGACACCGGCATGTCCTAGAACCAAAAATTCGAAGACATGTGACATCCACCAAGCCGCATTGGGCCCGCGTGGTGGATTACCGCCTACACCCTCTCACAGAGAGGAGGCCTGTGCCCAAGCAGCGGGGACATTAAAAGGCTGATGATGATGATGATGATGATGATTATCAATGATATGCCTCCTACTATAGGTGCGGTATGGAAAACTCCATACTACTAATAGGATGCCCCTAGGTACCATAGTTTAAATGTGTCTACGTCTACCTATTAACTCTTTACTACACAATTTTATTGGGGTAGGATCGTTTTTAGGGTTCCGTACCCGAAGAGTAACCAACGGGACCCTATTACTAAGCCTCCGCTGTCCGTCGGTCTGTCCGTCCGTCTGTCTGTCAGCGGGCTGTATCATGATCCGTAATACTACCTATTACGAATCATGAGATACAGGCCGCTGACACTGACTGTTGAAATTTTCACAGAATGGGTATTTCTGTTGCCGCTATAATAACAAATAATAAAAATACGTTAAAAACTAAAGAGGGCTCCCCTACTAGCAATGTGTTTTTTTGGCTTTTTTTGCTCGATCTTCATAGTGGCAACAACCAGACGCGTATAATCTGGTAAGATGGTACGGAATCCTTCATGTGCTAGTCCGACTCGCACCTGGCCGGTTTTTTTCTTACATTGCGTTTGAAAGTTGAAATATAAACAAAAATAAAAAAAGAAAATAAAAATAGTTAAGTTACTCTGTAAGAAAATGTGGAAGACGGAAAGGTAGGAGAAAAACCGTTTATTCTAACAATGTAAATAAAAACGACCAGCCTTTGAAGGGTACTTACTACAAAAAGCAACAAAAAAAACTTTTTTACAAAAAAATAGAACCGACTTCCAAAAAAAGTGCAAAATAACTTTAATTTCGGAAGTCGGTGTGGCTGGTGTTGCTGTCAATTTTTGAAGAGTTCCGTTGTCTGTCTCCGAAACACATCCTCAGATTAATATGAAATTTAAATGGGACTATTTCGTAATAAACCCCTTTCGAACAAAAAAAGAATTTTGCAAATCCGTCAATATGACGGAGTTATGCCTAAAAAAATTGTTATGTTACTCATATGTTATACATAAAAAAAAACAAACATCCGAATTGATAACCTCCTTCTTTTCGTCGTTAAAAATAAAGAGATCTCGTTCCCAATTTTTGAAATCTCAAACAAATTAATTCCTAATATTGATAATCGTCGTTATCGCACGAAATGAACGATTCCATGTAATCTCGTCGGCCCAGTAATGAAATTACAATATTAATAAGACGCGTCTCATGAAAATTGCTCGCGGATTACCAACATAAATTACTTTTTCTCCGAATAAAATGGTACGACATTTCTTTGATAATTTGATTTAAAGTAGACACGTTGGTTTTTATGCATCTACCTATTTATTAGATTCTGTGTATTTGCGGAAGTAGGTATCTAAGGACCAAGAAATGTTTCAAATAAAAGTATTGCTTTGTTTATTTTGTATCAAGAATAAACAAAGAATAAAAACCCGCGGCGTCTGTCTGTTCGCGGTAAACTCAAAAACTACTGAACGGATTTTCATGTGGTTTTCTTTTCTTTTTTTTATTGTTGATAGGCACGCGTTTGACCACTATCTCACCTGATGGTAAGCGATGATGTGGTCGAAAATGGAGCACGCTTGCCTAGAAGTAACCTATTCACTCTTGACTTAAAAAGACTCCCAGGTTGTAGCTATCAGGAAACACAGACTCCGGTAGGGAATTCCACTCCCTAGCTGTACGCACAATCGGCAGCGACCTCTCGCGCCGTGCCCTGGTTCAGGCCATGGTACGGAGTGAGAGGGAATGGGGGGCCGTCTCCAACTTCTGCGAAGCAGTAATGCTCGCGAAGAGGGAGGCGGCACACGTTAGGGAGATTCAACAGAGACCGAATCGCCCTAGCGCCCCCAGCAGCAGCCGTCGCAGGAGACGCCGGGGGCTGCGAGACGATCTCCGGCCACCGTAGACCCGGGCCTGCGGACGGCGAGTAGCGGGTAACTCGCCGTCCGATCAGCACCAGGCCCGAGAGTCGACGGCGCGTAGTGTTCCACGCGCGCCTCAAAGAGTTGTCAGCAAAGGACGGGGCCTGCCACGGCCAGTGCCTGCCCGGGGGTGGAGGATAAATTCGAAAGAGTTACCTCGCCCCCGGGCGCGTAGGGCAGGGAGGAACAGGGGTGGGTTTTAGTCAGTAAGAGTCTGACACGCCCTTCCGCTCCACCCCAGAGCGGAAAGAGTCATTAGATGATTTCCCACCCCCCAAAAAAAAAAAAAAAAAAAGCTGTACGCACAATGAATGTTTTCTCAAAACGCTTTGTGCGTATGGATGGGATGTCCACCATGAACCCACTTCGCCGTACGTCTTGTGGTTCGTTGATGAAACGGGCTTGGCGGAATCAAATTATGCAATCCCGTCGCACACTCCCCAAAATGTAACCGATACAAAACTGACAGGCTAGCAACTCGGCGTCTATGTTCAAGACTTTGGAGTTTCGACTCAACGAGCCTATCATTGCCGATGATCCTCTTGGCTCGTTTCTCAATTGACTCAAGGGCATCAAGCTGGTATCTGGCAGATCCGTCCCAAAGATGAGATCAGTACTCTAAACACGATCGAACTTGTGCTTGATAGAGTTGGAGCAGCTGTACCGGCGTGAAGTACCGTCTCACCTTTGCGAGGATCCCCAACTTTTTGGCTTTTTGCCTCTATGAAGGGACCAAAATTGATGGTAGATGAAGAAAGAGTAACAAAATGATTCATGACAAAGGTTTTAGTGTATAATTTCTACCCGTACGGATCTGGGGCGGGTCGCTAGTGAATAACTAATTTCGAATACGAAATAACGTGCCTAAAATATAAAGTTTATTTGAACTTAAAATTGCAAGTCAATCCGAAGTTATCACAGCTCATAGTGACCCAATTATCAAAACGGTAACTTCATGGGAATAGACCTGTCGAGGTATTGTTCGAAAGAGTCACAGCGGCGCTGGAACGCTTAGGGCAACTGAAGGGACACGGGTGGGCTTTAGTCAGTAAGAGTGACGCGCCCTCCCACTCCACCCAGAGCAGGAGAAGTAATCTGACGATTTCAGTGAACGAAAAAGTCACTGCGGCTCTGGCACAGGCAACTGAAGGAACAAGGGTGGATTTTAGTCAGTAAGAGTCTAGACATCACCTCCCACTCCACCCAGAGCAGGAGAAGTAATCTGACGATTTCAGTGATCGAAATAGTCACCGCGGCCCTGGCACAGGCAAATGAAGAAACAAGGGTGGGTTTTAGACAGTAAGACTCTGGACATGCCCTCCCACTCCACCCAGAGCGGGAGAAGTCATCTGACGATTTCAGTGATCGAAAAAGTTACCGCGGCCCTGGCACAGGCAACTGAAGGAACAAGGGTGGATTTTAGTCAGTAAGAGTCTGGACATCACCTCCCACTCCACCCAGAGCAGGAGAAGTAATCTGATGATTTCAGTGATCGAAATAGTCACCGCGGCCCTGGAACAGGCAAATGAAGAAACAAGGGTGGGTTTTAGTCAGTAAGAGTCTGGACATGTCCTCCCACTCCACCCAGAGCGGGAGAAGTCATCTGACGATTTCAGTGATCGAAATAGTCACCGCGGCCCTGGCACAGGCAAATGAAGAAACAAGGTGTGTTTTAGTCAGTAAGAGTCTGTCCTCCCACTCCACCCAGAGCGGGAGAAGTCATCTGACGATTTCAATGATCGAAATAGTCACCGCGGCCCTGGCACAGGCAAATGAAGAAACAGGGGTGGGTTTCAGTCAGTAAGAGTCTGGACATGCCCTCCCGGTCCACCCAGAGCAGGAGAAGTCATCTGACGATTTCACTGCCATAGAATAAAAATAAAAATCTCGGAATAGATCTAATATATTTGGTACGGCTTCGTGACTAACCTTATGCAGCTGTATACCAGAACAAAGAGTTTTAATTTAATTTTAACGAGGTTTTGAAACTTATTTTTCGTTGCTACACGGTTCAGTGTGTGCTAACGCAATAATATTTAACCTTGATCTTGCCTCGTACTTGACTTACAGCAAGAGGTCACTCCAACGAAATATTATAAACTAAAAACAGAGCTAAAACATTATGAAGTGTGCGATACATATTTTTTTTTATTATCTCGCAGCATCTGTTTATTTCTTTTAAGATTTTTTTTATTGTTAATAAAATAAACTCGGTATTGACTGTTTGGCGGACCAATCGGGTCACGTTAGTTTAAAAATAAACAGACGGACAGCACAAAAGTATTCATCATACATTCTTCTCTGAATACTATTTATATTACATAAAACGCAGTAGGTCCGACACCGACATCTATTTTTGTAATATAAGTGTTTTAGATAGTTTGACTGCCCTACATTTATCATTCTTAAAATAAATACACGGATATGTTTTGATAGGTTTAATGGATTTTAATGCTGTTTATTATTTTATGTTTTTGCTCTAAAGCTGTATGTCTATGCACTTTACACCGGTGCGTGGGTTAAAATTTGTACTTATAAAATTCAAAGTTCTGACTGACTGATATATCAACACATATCCTAAATCGCTGTGTAACAAGGCAGTGTTAAAGCCTTGTTTATTTTATGATCTCTATTCCAAATTACATTCTTTGCTACCTTTTTAAATTCAAATAATAATTTCGTTCATAATCATAATCATAATCATTTATTTATTTGCACAAACATGAGTAACATGAGTAATTCTGCTGCCGAGCTAGACTAAGCTCCTATCCATCATTGTCCTTCTATTCAATAAATGACAGTTACCAGTTTATAAGAGTTACTAAAACAGTGAAGTACAGCTTTTATAACCAGGCAGTTCCTAGCAATAATACAATTTATACCTTTACCTAGTCACAATGTATGGTGTACGTACGATTAATAAGTGGTCCATATAATCAAGCCTACTGTGTATAATAAAATATACGTCTGAACTTTTCGTGTTTATCTTCATCTAACTCTCATCTACGGTCCTCCTACTCTACGTCCTACCTCTGCGTGTCACTCCTACGACCTCCTCTACGTGTCACACCACCACTCCGGCCCGCTACGTGACAGCTGGTCCTAGAGACATGAAATTTGGAGGGTGTGTTCTTTGTGAAGAGTAGGTATCCACTAAGAAAGAGTTTCTCGAAATTCAACCCTTAGGGGGTGAAAAGGGGGTTGAAAGTTTATAACGGGGGAAGTACTAATTCCACGCGGGCGAAGCCGCTGGCAGGAGCTAGTATGCAATTTAATGCCTGTAGCTTGTTTAAAAGCTATATCCTTTTATCAACGCATTGAATATTGTTTTCTACAAACTTTTGAAAACGTCTACTCTACCGCTTTTAGGCGATTAACACACTGCCACGCACCACGCAGCGTAGCGCGTCAATACGTACTCTAACTGATTGTAAGTATCTCCGATTGTATAGAAAACACTGCCGCAAGTACGCGCGTAGGTGCGTTGACACGCAACATGCAGCGTGATGCGTGGCAGTGTGATAACTGCCTTAGACTTGTTTTTTTTCACACTAGTGCTGAAAAGTGCGGTGGCCAGGCTCCGCCACAATTTATTCTACTTATTGTATCAGGCTGGTCGCCCGCCACCCTCCACTGGCAGCAAACTCGCCGGGCAACTCTCACCAAGCCTCATGAAAAAAAAACCGCGAGCCATTTCTGACAATTGTGACAAAACTAGCTGCGCCCCGCGGTTTTACCCACCTAGACCGCCTAGACCGGAATAAAAGATAGCCTATATGTTAATCCAGGCTATAAGCTATCTACATACGAATTTCATCGAAATCGGTTCTGCCGTTTGAGCGTGAAGAAGTAACAAACATACACACTCACAAACTTTCACATTTATAATATTAGTAGGATAGGATAGGATTTTCCCACATGTATCAAAATGATAGATAAATAAATTGAAACAACAATAGCGACTACTAATCTATACCTTACATGACATAATATGCAGAATTATATCCGTACGTTGCAAGTTAATTTAAAAACCTTCTTTTTAAATTAACTTGCAACGTACGGATTTAATTTAGTTTGAGAGGATGAAATACATTTAATTAAAAAAAATATGAATATACAGGGTGATGGAATAGAAAGACTTCGACCTTGGAGATCCCACAGGATAAGGGCTCGTGAAGCGGCTCGAGGCTGAAGTTTCTGTTCGATATCTAAATGGTAAGCCGTGCAAGTTTGTTTTTAACCGACAATTGCGTTTCGGACTTCGCACAATTAGGGTTCCGTACCAAATGTATTTTTGACTATTTGTATGGCTTTGGGTCAACAAGATGCTTATACTGTGAAAATTTGAAGTCTGTAGCTGTAGCAACGACGAACAGACAGACGGACACGTGAGTGACAGCAATAGGGTTCCATTTGGACCCTTTGGGTAGGGAACCATAAAAGTGGGTCCTCAGACGTTCCTCGTTAACCAACTATTTTGAGCCAGCAGAAAAGCTCCCTGCGGGCCATCAACTGCTGTGGCACAACTTAGTCAGATGGGAGTACTTCTATTGAATTACTCCCATCTCACTAAGTGCTCAGTGTAAGTGTGTGGTAGTGTGTGAAGTGTAAGTGTGAGTGAAAGTGTGTGTGATGGTGTATGTGTTAGTGTGTGTTGGAGGCTCATTAGACACAATGCGATTGTGAAGCTACGTCGCAAAATAATGCCTCACTTCTTGGCATGCCCTCTTTGCAACAACACTTTTTTTTTTTTGCTTTTCGAAAAACCTTTATAAGGCTAAATACTAACGCTGTCGACGTGGCTACGGTTTGGCCAAAATATATCTAATTCTTAACCGACTTCAAAAAGGAGGACATTCTCAATTCGTCTGTATTTTTTTTGTGTGTTTGTTACGTGATAACTCTGCCGGTTATGAAAAGATTTTGATGATTCTTTTTTGTTTGGTAGGTCATACTTTAGAGGTGGCCGCAAACAAATTTTATCAAAATTGATTCAGCACTTTTGAAAAAATCAGCATAAACAAACAATAATTATGTATTCCTACACAGATGATGAAATTTAGGTGTTTATTTTCAAATTCCTTGTTATTGGGGTTATCCATTCGGGCATTATTATTTATAATATTTAGTTCTGGGGTACAACTAAAAAGTGGAAAATGAAAAACTTTTTTTACAAAAAATACAACCGACTTCTAAAAAAGGTTATTTTGTAGTCATCGCTAATACAAAGAAGAATAATGCGTACAACAAATACACGAATCAAAAGCCTCCTTCTCTTCAGCAAAAATAATAAAAGAAACAACATTTGATGACGCATTACCACCCAAGGTTTCCTTAGGTACACCTCTACTTTAGCACTAAGAAAAAGGCAAATTGGTAATAGACAAAGGCAAAAAAAAGTACACAGTAGAACTTTCTAGCCAGTACGAAATTACTAATCATTGTTTACATGGCCAAGATTTTCTCCATTAACTAGTCTTGTGCGTTCAAGGGTTTAAGGATGCTTGACCCCAAATTAATATTAAGCCGCATTGTGGAGCGTTAAGTGGCGAATAAGGAAAATTGTTGCCGGGGTAGCCAGTTAAGGGAAAGGGAAATTTCAGACTGGCAATGTTTTATCTGCTGATGTGTTTAGGGATGTCAATGTTTTCTGGGTTTTTTTAGGTGGGATTTTATCGAGTGAAGTTCAGTGGCCATTTTAATTATTTGCAAATTGATTCCTAGTAGACATGGTGATGTCAAATTGGTGTAGTTTTTTTGTCGCAAGTGTCTACAAAACTGGGCAATATGTGGAATCATTGCAACAGGCGCGATCTCGGTAAAAATGAAGTTGAGAGCTTATTGTATTTACTACCTCAGCGAAGCTTGCCGAGAAGGCTTGATCGAAACATTTGCTGTCAAATAGTGCAAAAAGTGGAGCAGTGGTGGCCCAGTGGTATTGGCCGCGACTTAGAAGTTGTAGGTCGTGAATTCAAACCCAGGCAGGCGCTTTACTTTGTGTAAATTATTTCATCACCACTGCTCTCAAAACGGTAAAGGAAAACATCGTGAGGACACCGGCATGTCCTAGAACCAAAAATTCGAAGACATGTGACATCCACCAATCCGCATTGGGCCCGCGTGGTGGATTACTGCCCACACCCTCTCACAGAGAGGAGGCCTGTGCCCCAGCAGTGGGGACATTAAAAAGGCTGATGTTAGTCTGTCCGTCTGTCTGCCCGTCGTCTGTCACATAATTTTGTTTCAAAGTATTTTTTAACTTCCCATTGACCTATGAACTTGACATTTGATGATAATGTATATTATTACGTATATTTTACTAATTAATACCTATAGGCATATTGATAAATCAGATAATTCCTTCATTTGGTACGGACACCTAAATGTGAGAAGTCTGGCCGGTTTTTATTAAAGTCCAAATAATATTAGGTCCATACAAGAGTCTAAGCCCGTGCCATGGAAGCCAGAACAAGGTTTACCGCGAAACAAGAATAAGCGCTTGTACACATTGCCGCCACCGCGCCGACAACGCACCGCCGCCGCCGCCGCACTTCTGCGCTGTGTATACGAGACGCGTCCGCGCCGCCACCGCGCCATCGCCGCTTGATTTCTCAATACCAATATATGGTTGTTAGTAATAGATTGCTACCTACGAAGATCACACGTGTCGCATTGATATATTTTTTAACCGACTTCAAAAGGAGGAGGTTCAATTCGTCTGTATGTTTTTTTTTTTCTTTTTTTTTTTTGTATGTATGTTACGCGATTTCTCCGTCAGTTGTGAACCAATTTTCAAAATTCTTTTTTTATCTGAAAGAATATACTGCCGAGGTGGTCCCATATAAATTTTATCGAAATTGCTTCAGCGCTTTTTGAGAAACTGAACAAAAACGGAAAATACGTGTACTTCGATGACGTTTTGGTTTTCTCCAAATATTTAAATTCCACGTTCCATTATATTGGGGTTTTTAGTTCTGGGGTATAACAACTAAAAAGTGAAAAATAAAAAACTTTTTTACAAAAGAAACAACCGACTTCCAAAAAAAAAAATACACTAAAAATTCATAAATAACTTTAGTTTCGGAAGTCGGTGTCAAATAACGAAGAAGTAAAATACAAACACCGACTTCCGAAATTAAAGTTATTTATGAATTTTTAGTGTATTTTTTTTTTGAAAAACTGGGTTTTTCGATAAACGTTCATTTTGCTATTTTCTATACATGTGTATAGAAAATGGCGGGAGCAATATGGTGAATTTCAAAAACTTTACGAAGATCTATGAAAAGACGAGGTCAAGTTTAGCGTTTATCTTAGGATGAATTACAAGATGTTCAACGGCGGCGCGGACGCGTCTCGTATACACAGTGCAGGGGTGCGGCGGCGGTGCGGTGTCGGCGCGGCGGCGGCACCGTCTACACGAGCCCTAAGGTAAAGCGGAATTTAACATCGGTTAAATTTCCTATGTGACCCATATATTAGTCTATAAATAGAAGTTTATCAAAATCTTCATCTTACGTAAGTTATATTAAATCGGTAGGGATATAAGTTATTCAAAGTCGAGTAAAGTTATAAGTTTTGATTTAGGTTTGTTTTATTAGGAGCTAGCTTCAGCCAGCGGCTTTGCCCGCATGGAATTAGTACTTCCCTAAATTGTAAATCTATAAATAATCTATCTCTGTGCCAATTTTCATCCAGGTCCGTTCAGCCATTCTGGCGTGATTGATTACCAAACATCCGTACATCCGTAGTTTCGCATTTATTCAATAGTCAGATGTAAGATAGTAATATTTATGACACAACTGTTTGTGTTAAAGAAAGCAGTAGAGTGATATTTTAGTGGGGGCCCATAGGTTGTAGCAACGACTTATGAGTTTTATTTAGTGGGCTCGAAACCAGCCGGGCGGGTAAGACTCTTACTGACTAAAACCCACCCCCGTTCCTTCAGTTGCCTGTGGCAAGGCAAGGTGACTCCTTCAATCACTCCCACGTCTTTATTTTTTTTTTTTGGGTGGTAGATCCTCCAATGACTTCTCCCGCTCTGGGTGGAGCGGGAGGGCGTGTCAGACTTTTACTGACTAAAATCCACCCCTGTTCCTTCAAATTCAAATTGTTTATTTGCAAGAAAATACATAGTTTACAAGGGAAGATCTTACAGCCTTAAAGTCATTGTATTCTGCCTGCAAGCAAGCGTGCAAATTATTTTTTATTTATGTAAATGTCATAATTATTATTAGATTTTGTTTGTACTACACTATTATTACATTATTATCACATTTTTATCATATATTATTCATCATCAGCCTTTTTTAATGTCCCCACTGCTGGGGCACAGGCCTCCTCTCTGTGAGAGGGTGTGGGCAGTAATCCACCACGCGGGCCTAGGGCATGCCGGCACATATTATTATTACATGCAAATGTCATTAGTTGATTTACAAATTCATTAATTAATACTCTAAACAAATATTTTATGTTCTAAAAATTCTTTATTGGTGTAGAAACACTTTTTTTGTAACCACTTTGACAATTTTGTTTTAAAAACATTACCCTGCAACAATTTAAATTCGTTTAGTAGAGTATTATAAATTAATATACACACATACACACAACACATTGTTAGAGGTTGTAAACTTCAGTTGCTTGTGACAGGGCCGCGGTCTCTCTTTCGAATTTATCCGCGACCCAGACAGGCATCGGTCCTAGCGGACCCAGTCAATTGTTGCTGACATCTGTTTGAGGCGCGTAGAACGATTATTGGACGGCGAGCTACCCATTACTCGCCGTCCGCAAGCCTGCGCCTACGGTGGCCGGGAATCGGCTTGCGACTCCCAACGCCTAGGGCGTCTCCTGCGGCGGCTGCTAGGGCCGTCTTCGTTGCGTCTCCCTCACGCGTTCTGAGTCCTCCTTCGCAAGCATTACTGCTTCACAGTAGGAGATGATAGCTTCCCATTCCCTCTCGCCCCATACCATGGCCTGAACTAGGGCTGGACGCAAGACGTCGCTACCGCCGATTGCCTCCACGACGACACGGTGGTGCTCTGCCCAAGCGAGGCAGACCTCCACCATATGCTCCACCATGACTCCTGCGACCCTGGCAGGAAAGAACAGGCCCATTTCCCAGCATTGGGAACATTAAAAGGCTGATCATTCGTAGTAGGAAAGTGTCTAATATTTTTGTTTGATTTTACTTTTGCCACTTGGCATTTCAAGCACTAAATAATCAAAAAAACTGGTAAAATTACGTGCAGCCCTGTTACCAATATTTGGGGTTATAAAGATTAATTGAAAAGATCTCATATTCGTGTGAGCAAAGGGTTAAATAAATGTTCCTACTGGTCAATATAAATATGATCCTATAAGGTACTCCCGTTGACCTACAATCATTTTTGTCAAGAAGCATGTCCTGTAACACAAGTTAAGGGAAAAATCTGAAACCGTTAATTTTTAATTACAATGTCAAAAAAATTGTTCGGGTGTAAGTTCTAAAGTGAGGCAACCGTATCATGTGGGGTTATAAAAGGGCAAGGCAAAAAAAAAAACAAAAAAAAAGATGTATGAAAGGGCTTCATATTATATTAAACTAATTTTACAACGTATAATTTTTAACTTAGCATGAAGAATTAAATAAAACAAATTCGGGCAAAAATATTCATGACTCAATTCCCGAACTACGAGTATTTATATACCTAAAAGTATTTAATTACCCCTCGGTGCGCGAGACCGACTCGTACTTGACCGGTTTACTTTAATAAGTAACGAATAACAATAATTTTACTCCTAAACGTTCGCGTCGTACCTACTCAATATTCAAAAGGTACTTTAATAGCTCTTGCAAATCGAAATAACGCGATCTCTGTATTAAAAAATAACTGAGCAAAGCCTTTTTCGACGAAATCTCCATTTTATTCACGCTTTCATTTACTAATTACTCCTTAATTACACTGAATGAAAACGTGCTTTTATTCGCAAAGATATTGCATTTAAGCATCTTGTGACTACACGTCTTGTCTTTTCTATATAAATTTGAATACATTTTGATTTTTTTCAAGGGGTCCTTGGCGTCTTTTCCATACTCTTTGCCATAAAAGGTAGCAACAATGTGCTAATTATAAAAGAATTTGCAACTTTCAGTCAATTGTGAGCAAAAGTTGAAGTTTATTATACGTAAAAAGGTCGGGCCGTTGTATATTTTGACCAAAGTTTCACGTAATTGATAAAGATTAGACTTTTATTAATGGTTCTGTCAAATTAATGGTATGAATGACTTTAGTCAGTGACCCGTCTAAGTAGTTTTGGTGATTATTTTTTATTTGTATAGATTTTTTTGTGTTTATTTTTGGTATTCGTCCACCCACTCGGTTTTATAAATAGGTGGTATGTTTAAGACTAAATATAGGTAGCAAAAGACTACTAAGCTCTACTATTCAGGGCAATGTAATGTGTGTCACATAATATGACACATGTGAACGAAAAGTGATTTATCTGGGCTTTGAAGTTTGCCCATAAGGTACTTGTGCAAAATGTTGGTAATGTAGATCATTAGAACCTCTTTAGAGGTTAAGGAACTTAATGGCATATTATACACCAATTCGAATTTATTTCAAACTAGCTGACCCGACAGATGTTGTCCTGTCTTAGCTATGAACTGTCAAACGCGCGAAGTTTAAATAGTCGTAGTTTTCTGAAATTTTATAATTATCTGCGCAACTTTCTTAATCATTTATTTCATATTTAAGAACCTTGTCCTGACAATAACATACACAATAAAAAAATAATTAACGAAATCGGTCAAACCGTTCACGCGTGATGTCGTGACCAAGGAAATAGGGATTCGTTTTTATATAATTATCTAGATAACAAGAAAGGAATGGACATGTGGTACACAGTCGACGACGGGCGTATTTTATACGAAAGTAAAAAAAAAGATTATTAATAATTATATTTAATTTTTTTCTATACAAAAGCTGTCAAACCATTAATATTCTTGTTAATAGACTATTGAAAAATCTGTCCTCGTAACAATAAATTCATATTTGCGCAAATAAGCGTCGCATTTACTCCGGACTTGTAATAGTAGGTACCATCAAGCTAGACTACACATTAGTTAAATGTTTGTTCTAAATATTAAAAAATTCAGTTCCAAATGGCAATAATAAAAGAGAAAGAAAGAACCAAAGAGTAATAATTTAATTCAAGCAAAACAAAGCGTTTCCAACCGTCTCAAATATAGCTAAGTTAAACAGAAGCAATTTTCAAACTTAAAGCCTATATTAAACGAACCTTGATAGGTAACAGGGCTTAAAGCCATTTGACTATCGGAGCCTAAGCAACTTGGCACATTTGTATTCAAACTTAGTTATTGAATTGGAATCATCTGAATTGCCGTTATGGAGGTAGATTCAGATTATTGAGATTTGGGTTATAACACTGACGGATCCGATGAAAATTATTGATGTTTGAGATAAATAAATGAACATGTCGTGAATGTGAATGGTTATGGGGGCTCAGGAAGCGCGAAGAAACGATGGATGGATTGTGAGAATAATGATATACCTAAAATATAAATGACCAGCCCTGGGGTAGAGTGTGAGGAGCCGTCGCTCTAAGCGCCAGATGGCAAGAGGTGCCCGAAAACCAAATGCGAAAAACAATTGCCAGCACCAAATAAAATTTTGATGGCGCCCTTTGAAAGGCGCTTCTTAATTTAATTTAAATTCAATAGTGTTGTTATTTACAATAAAAATAGGTGTTTGAAGATTAGGGAATTATTTATTATCCCTACGCAGTACATTAATGCATTAAGGTGGAAGCGCCAGGGTCAAATGTCATAATTTCATGAAAGTCTTACATTCTTGGGCATCAATTCTAACTGAGAGAGTTGTATTGATGATTTTAATGATTATAATTCTATAAATACATACTTGCTACGTTCGCGAATCAAATTTTTACCAAGATACAACCTGACACTGACCTGCAAATTGCAAAAAACGTAAGAAACTTTGAATTTCGCGGGCTAGGGAGGAGCTTTCACCTTAAGGCATTAAGTTCGCCTTTTTACAGTAATTTTTACTTGTGCATAAAGGTTAATAAATAAATAAATTAATTAGTTCACAGTCACTTTCCGCATCTGTCTGTTACCCCGCTAACTCCTCCTAAACCAAGGAACGGATTTTAATGCGGTTTTAACTAATAGAAAGAGCGATAAACGAGGAAGGTTTTGTGTGTTATTTGTATCCGTACGGAGTCGGGGCGGGTAGCTAGTTAAACATAAATTAATAAAATAATTAGAATTTACGTGAAGTGAAAGCGTCGACTCAGGGGCAAAGAGATGTCAGCCACCACTAGCCCATCATGGCCGATGCATGCCAAGGGATAGCGATAGATTCTTAACAGAGTTACCGCTCCCCTGGGCACTCAGGCAAGGAAGGAACAGGGGTGAGTTTTAGTCAGTAAGAGTCATAGGATGATTTCCCACCCCAAAAAAAAATGGAGCACCGAAGGACAATCTCGCTCTACCCTGATCAAGGGCTAAGGCTGGCGCTGTAGATGACGTCCATAAAACATGACTGTATGGATTAAGAAACCATGCAGTGCCGAAACGAAAAAACTAAAAAGAAGGCCTCAATTAATGTCAAAAACTTGTCAAAATGTTGGGAAATTAGACGTGTTATTGATAGATTGCGACTGCGCAGCGAACGCAAATGTTTCTATTCAATGAGGGCGCCACTTGGCCGGTAGTAGGGCCTTAAAAATACGAGTACTAGAATTACCCCTCTGATACTCGTTTAAGGCTCGAGGATAATAACGATACATTTTGAGCATAGCATTGGATAGTCCAGGCATTATTTTGCAGTGACATAATAATCCAAACTCTGAGAATACATACTTTATTTTGTATTGCTTTCGGAAAAACCTACAAAATTAATATTATCAAAATACACGGCTTTCACGTATTTTCCCTGAATCAAAATCGTGAACCGTCAAATTACTCTTCCGCTAACAGACAGGCAATAATTCAGTCAGTATGCCGTCGAAATACTCCGTACCACAAACGTACATATAGTTGACTGGCCACATGTAGAATGGAAAAAAGAGACAGAAAAATAGAACACACAGTTTGAAAATGGAATGAAAGCAACCGATACTGGCCGCTTAGTTTTAAAACTTTTACTGTACTGTATTTGTTTTTCATAAAGCATTGTCAGTGTTGAACGATTTATACACTACTAGCGACCCAAACCGGCTTTGGACGGGTGCAAATTATATACACAAACCTTCCTCGTGTATCGTTCTTTCCATTAGTTAAAACCGTATCAAAGTCTGCGTGGTTTAAGGCTCAATAACACCATCCGATTTCAAGAGAGCCAATTTAGGAAATCGGAAGATGTAATAGCAGTTAGGAACAGTTAGAGTCCGATTTAGTGAGATTGGAAGGTCCCAATTTGACTTCCTAAATTGTGTACGATTTAGGATAGTGTAATCGCGTCACTATGATTTAGAGGGTATTAGTATTTTTATGTGTGTTTAAATTATAATTTAATTTCCCAAAGTCCCTTTACGAGAAAAAAAATCTGAGTCCGCTCTTTTTTTTTTATCCGCTCCTGGTAGAATCTTAGCGACTTTTGATATTTTATCTAGCGGCTCGAATTTGTTGGAGTTGGCAACACTGCCGATTTAGGAGTCCAATTTAGTGTAGTGTGATTGCTAGCTTCCAACTTCCTAGACAAATTGTTCCTAAATTGGCTCCCTTGAAATCGGATGGTGTAATTATTGAGCCTTTAGAAAAAATGTGCGAAAAACAGACAGAGGCAGACAACGTCTTTGTTTTATACTATTTAGAGAAGAGATTCTCCACCGCTTTATTTCATGGGAAGATTCGTCGTGTGTGATTCCTTACTACAGGTAATTTAGTACGTCGAAGCTTTTGGTAGCTTAAAGCGGCTTGAAATGGCTTAAAAGCTCTACAAAAATGTGTGTAAAGGTAAGGGTTTTAGATGGAATTAATAAAATTAAACCATGTACCTGTATATAAAGCAAAATAACTATAGGTACAGCAAAATTAGACGTAGGCAAGCTTCATTTAACTTTGAATCGTGATACATTTCTCTGAAAAATCTGATGTTCAAAATGCCGTATTTTTTTTTAATGTTGATAGGCACGCGTTTGACCACTATCTCACCTGATGGTAAGCGATGATGTGGTCGAAGATGGAGCACGCTTGCCCAGAAGTAACCTATGTAGTATGTGTGAGATTCCATACCATTATATTCCATATTATGAGATTTTCATAAAAAGCGAACTGAAGAGATGAAAACCAGATTATGTAGAAAATGAAATGAATCGGAAAGATGTAACAAAATAGAAGTCATAAAAACTGCTATTTATGTCCTTACAACACTTTCTTTGCAAAAGAAATAAGCATCAAGCCACAACTGTATTCTTCAATTTAAATCTAAGCAAATTGCACATGTATATACATTAGGTTTAAGTGCTTAGCCTCCTAAAGCTTAGCTCACTTTAAGGGAGCATCTGTGAGGGGATCACTTTTTACTCACATTTAACTGAAGAAAGCTTTCAGTGCATCTCTTATAGACCCAGACTTTACTTATTTTCTTATTAAAAAAATATGTGGGATTGCTTAGCGTTACGGTTTTTAGGGTTCCATACCAAAAGGTTCAAACGGAGCCCTATTGCTGTCACTCACGTGTCCGTCTCACAAAATATTGTTCCGACAAATTTTTCAACTTCCCATTGACATAAGAACGTGAAATTTGGTGATAATATTTGCTATAACGTATATTTTACTAAAAAATACTCAAATATTGATTTACGGTACTATTTTTGGTACGGAAACCTAAATGTGCCAAGTCCAACACGCACTTAGACGTTTTTTTTTTCAGTATGGTAATTCATCAGATGACTTCGTCCACTCTGGGTGGAACGTGAAGACGTGTCAGACACTAACTAAAACCCACCCGTTTTCCTTCAGCTTCTCTTTCCATTCCAGGCCTACGGGCAAAATGTTTTTTTTTTTTGTGTGTTTTCGAAATTCATCCAATGACTTCTCCCGCTCTGGGTGGAACGGGTCCTCCCGTTTCAGACTTTTACTGACTAAAACCTACCAATTTTCCTTCCTTGCCTAAGTGCCGATGGTGCGATAACTCTGTTATGAATTTATCCGCAACCCTTTGGCATGCATGCATCGGCCATGACGGCCCCGTCATCAGTCTCTTTGAGGCGCGCGTGGAACACTACGCGCCGTTTGTAGCTTAGGTTGACGGTCCATCTTGTTGATCAGATAATAATGTCATATCTCTCATGTCTGACGGCTCGAAGATATTTGATTATTACTGTTGCGGCTTTGAGTATTTTAATTTTACGGTTAGACGTGGACAAAAATTTTCTTTTTACACGTGTTTTTTAGTTTAATTCTTTTTACGGTAGCAAAAAGGAAAATGTGGTTTAGTTTTTCTACGTAGTAGGATAAGATTGAGTTACCTTCTGTTAATTTTTATTTGAATAAGTGGCAGAAAAATGTTTTTTTCTTTTTAGGGTTCCACACCCAAAGGGTAACCAACGGGACCCTATTACCAAGATGCCGCTGTCCGTCTGTCTGTCAGCGAGCTGTATCTTATGATTTGTAACGTTTGGTGAATTTCAACTGTCTATCTATTACTATTAATATTATTTTATTAGTATTGACAGGCCTGTTGGTCTAGTGGTTAGTGACCCTGACTGCTATGCCGGAGGTCGTGGGTTCGATTCCCACCCAGGACAAATGTTTGTGTAATGAGCACGATCATTTGTTCTGTGTCTGGGTGTAATTTATCTATAATATTTATGTATTTAGAAATATATAAGTATGTTTATCAGTTGTCTAGTACCCATAACACAAGCTCTGCTTAGCTTGGGACTAGATGGCGTTGTGTGATAGTTGTGGAATATTATTATTATTATTATACCTATTACGGATTATGAGATACAGCCCAAAATAAACCCAAAAAACGTGTTTTTTTTGGGTTTATCATCAGTTTATGGTACAGATCCCTTCAAGCCGACCGCAAGATAGTTGGGAAAAGGCGCGGGCAGATTGATTGGTACGGAACCCTTCGTATGCGAGTCCGACTCCACTTGGCCGGTTTTTTAATAAATTTATAATATTAATATTTTTACAAAATAAATCCATTAGCGGTTTTACAATTTGATTCTTTCGTACAGATATCATAACAACCGAAACAAATCGATCAACAAACACACACACCCGAAACGACCACCAGAACGGTTCCAAAGCACTAACAAACAACAAACGATTCTTTAAAGCACCATCCATACTATCATCTGAATCATTAGACACAAAAATAACTGATCCCTTAAGGGCCTTCTCGCGGTCCAGTGGCGCTCTCATTGAATAAAAAATCGTAGCATAGCACAGAAAATAAATATTAATAAATCCAACTTCACGTTTGTTACAAAGAGGATGAAGAATTTTTCGTTGTTAAAACAGGTCTCAAAATGTTTCGTATGAAGTTGGATTTTTAATACTTATTTTCTGTGATAAGCTACGATTTTTTATTCAATGAGGGCGCCACTGGACCGCGAGAGGGGCCTTAAGGCGCTATTAACTGCCAATGACCTTGAATGGTTTGCTTGTGTGTTCTGTGCTGAGCTCACGTAACGCGTCGTACGTCCACCCAGTAATAGGACTCGCCCATCAAGGAGCGCTTCTATTCGTTTAGATGTGATGTTCAATTAAAATCCGTTAAAATTCGCATAACTGCGCCTTAGAAGCCAATATCATATCGTAAATGCATACTTCCTACCTTCCAACAATCGTTTTAACATACTTGGAACACTAAACTTATAAATAAATTTTTCAAATAAAATTGCAGCACGGATCTGGATAAAATTTGGCATAGAGATAGATTATAATTTTGGAATAGCACTAAAGCTATATACTTTATAGCGGGGATAGTACTAAATCCGCTGGCAGAATTTGTATTACAATAAAATAAAATGAAGACGCACTCAAGAGTAATAGTGACTTCCAATTACTTACGAATCGGTATTGGTTTTTAAAATTGAAAAGTAATTAAGCTGGTCGGAAGACGTTTTCGTAATGAAGGTATGCTTCAGTTTATTTCATTGATTTTATTTGCCGATTCGGGCAATGAGAAACAGGTAAGGCAGTATTTTATTTTTCGATTAAGTTTAAAAAAAAAACTTTTAGGTACAGTCACGAGGTAAAATATGTACACAAGCAAACTTTACTTGACAGCTCGAGTTAGGTTCGGAGCTTGCAAGTAAAGTTTGCTATGTGTAGGTACATAGTTTTGCTCGAGACTGACGTAATCTTTGGCTAGTGGAATAATGAAGGCTGAAAGTAACTAGTAAAAAAACAAGGGTAACTAGGAAGGGAAATCGTCTTTGAATGGTTACCCCTTTTTTAAGGGATTTTAATGCAGTTTAAATATTAAGTTTCCTGATAGCTACAACCTGGGAGTCATTAAGTCAAAAGTGAATATGTTACTTCTAGGCAACCGTGCTCCATCGTCGACGACATCAGGCTAGAATGTTTAAACGCGAGCCTACAATGATAAAAAAGAAAAAAAATAATTGAGTACTCAGCTAATGTCGCTGACTGTACATAGCAAGTAAAACAATAATTTAAACGTTGTCAAAATTAACGAACATAATATAATTACTGACTAAAAAAAGAGACTTTTCTCTCCACATCAGGTGAGATAATGTTAAAACACGCGCCTTCAATGTTAAAAAAAACAGCCATGTGCGTGTCAGACTTCACACATTTAGGGTTTCGTACTAATTTTTGACAATTTGTATGACTTCGGGTCAACCGTAAAACCTGTGTGACAGACGACGGACAGACAGACAGACACGTGAGTGACATCAATAGGGCTATGTTTGGATTGGACCCTTCGGGTATGGAACCCTTTAAAGCGGACAAGAAACTTTTCTCTCCACATCAGGTGAGATAATGTTCAAACACGAGCCTTAAATGACAAGAAATAAAAAAATGGATTACTCAACTAATGTCGCTGACTGTACATAGCAAGTAAAACAATAAAATGTCAAAATTACCGAACATTAAGCGAACAAGAGACTTTTCTCTTCAAATGCAACTTTTCTGAAAATACCAAAGGCAAAATCACTCTCGCCAGTACCTAAGTCTTACAAATCTAAATAAAGCTTGCATTATGCAGAACTTGAATTCCTTCACTATAATCCGAGAGCTCGTTTCACTGACATGCATCGCCCCGCGGCGCCGCCTGCGGTTTCGCAATTAATACCCGCAGAGCTCAACGTCATATGACGTCATATATGTTTAAACGGTTATTGCCTTGGGTGTTAATATGGGGATATGCAATAGATGATTGTTAATACCGTACAATTTGGGGTTATTTTGAATAGACAACTAGCACTAAACTATCTAAAACAAAAGATATGATGGTGGCATGCTGGACATTTCGTAAGCATAAAACGTTTTGGAAACACATTCATTCCGCGTACAGCTAAGGAGTGGAATTTCCTGCCAGAGTCTGTGTTGCCTGATAGAGAGCTACAACATGGAGGTCTTTGAGTCAAGAGTGAATAGGTTGCTTTTAGGAAAGCGTACTCCAATGTCGACACCCAACGTCGACCGCTTACTGAGATGCTGGTCAAGAGCAAACCCACGGAATAGAAAAAACAAATGAAAGTGTGCACTGTCATTTGTTTTTTCTATTCCGCAGATACATGGCGCGTGTCACAATTATGCGGAAAAAAATGTAAAATAATAGCAACATAAAAATAAAATAGTACAATAAAATAGTAATAAGTCTTAGTTTTGCATGAACAACAAATAAGCTTTTCGTCAAAATTTAATTTATTGTTTATACAAAATTAAGACTTAATACAACTGACGAATGTTGTTATTATTTTACATATTTTTACGCATAATAGTGACACACACCGGATAGCTGCGAGAGCACTTCCACTTGTTTTTTTCTATTTCGTGAGCGAGCCTATCAAAGGTAAAAAGAATGTCCTTAGAGCTTCATATGCAAGGGCCTAAGCAGGAAAGAACTATCATCACGTCTATTTTATTCAGTTCAACGGTGGAAGGGTCCAATGCTCTTTGCATTGGACCCTTCCACCGTTCCCTTCCCATGTCTCCAAATTGATTTCTGATCTCTGTTTTAATGTTCCATAAACTCCTCGAATGTAATTATTATAAATATTCTCGTCATTTCAGAGGAGATTTCTCATTGATTTGCCATCAATTAAACTGGACGACACGGTTGGCGCAGTGGTTGAGCGTTCGGCTGCTGCGCTGCGTGTCGCGGGTTCGATCCCCGCACGGAACAAATATTTGTATGACCTACAGATAGTTGTTCCGGGTCTGGGTGTCTTGTGTATGTGAGTATACATGTTTGTGAACGCACCCACGATACAGGAGTAATTCCTAGTGTGGGGCAACGTTTTTTTAAAAAAAAAAAAAAAAAAAAAACTATGGATAAACACTATCTTAAAAACTTCTAGATTCCTGATTTCACAAAAATTTCCAATACTTCCAACGGTTTTAGATCATTAATCGCGTTCGCGTGTTAATTTATGTTTGTATGTAGGTGTATCGTTAAGTCCCCATTGTCCTTGTGAACCAATAAGAGTTTCATGGCGTCTTAATGAACGGATTAACGTCTGCTTTATAGTTCCATCACAGTATGGCACAGAAGGTTGGGTCTATCGATCAATTAACTCAGCCTATCGCAGCCCTTTGTTAAAACATAGGCCTCTCCTAAACTGTCCCGTAACACCTGGACCTTAGTTTTACGCATTCAGCTAACTTTAAAGATTGTCGATCCACGTGGCTCTAGGGACCCCTTGCTTCCACAGGCGCTGACAGGCATTGTACGGCGGGGAAGGTAAAAATCCCAAAATCCGTGGTCTTTTCCCCAAGAGTTCAGATGTCTTTTGAATGATTCCCCGATAAAAAGGCATCCCATGCTACGCTAGCCAAAATGTTGTCTCCACTGGAGTGGACCCAACCCATAAAACGAGCGAAAACGTGTGCACACATAGACACGCTTCACGTACAGTGAGCGCAAGCGCACACGCGACCATTATTTGTTTGAAACCTCCGTACTACGCGTCTATGTGTACGCGCGCGTGTTTTCTTCATTGTATGATTGTCGAGACGCCTCCTGTTGGTTGCAGCTGTCATTCGTAGATCTTTGTCTGTCGAAGCCCGATAGTCAGATAACCAGCGTGACACAAATGGACCAAAGAGTGTCACTGGTCTTTGGAAGATAGATAGGCTTCGCTCTATGAAAAAAACTGCATCCGGTTGGACTGGAAGCCAACCCCGACATCATTGGGAGAAGGCAATGTATGGAATTGGCCTTCTAAACTATTCTATCTTTCCGTGTTAGGTTTAATAATCCGACCAGTAAACTAGTCAACTAGAGACTAATAAATAATTGTAGTTTATCGCCAAGAGACGTTATATTCGTTAATGGTTTTCTTAAATTAATATTTACATGCAACCTTTTATTGTTCAGCTGTTTCATGATCGTATCTTGGGTGGGAGAGGTTTGAGTTCAGCACTTAGTGGATATTTATGGGCTGATGTGCATGAGATAGCTAATTAATGTTTTAAGTAATGCTAAAAGAATGAGAAAACTATAGTCTTTCGAGATTGCCTTGTAATGCCAAGTACCGAGATTAAGAAGTCTAATGTTTTTTTTAAAACGCGTTTATTCTACACCTTCTTAGGTACCTACCTATTATTATTATCAGTTTTTATAATATTACTTTTAAGTTATTTATTAATTTAGTTGTGTATAACAATAATTTAATTGTATTAAGTTTAACAAATATAAATGAAAAGTGTAGAATGTCAATGTACATTCTCAAGTGCAATTTGCCCATACTATTTTAAGTAACACAAATGTGTATTTAATTTTGCAAATCCACAGGCAGAGTCTCAACAAACTACTTGTGCTTTTAATAATAGGTAATATTCTTGGAAACAAGTAAAAACTTTTGATTATGAAATAATTGTCAATTAGCAAAATTAAATAATTATCAAACCACAAAGTTATAGCGAAACGAAGAACTGTATTTAATTTCGATCCTCTATTAAAAGTTTCATAGTTTGAAACTTCTGAATTGTAATTCTATTTAAGACAATATCTCTCCTCTTAAACAAAGATGAGAAAATAATTTACTATTCTCGTTAATATTAAAATTAACTTTTTGTGTGAGAATTCAGCTGAAATTCTGTTAGTCGGACCAAATTAGTATCGAGAGTGTTATAAAAGAATATTGAATTGTAGTCAAAAATATTGTTGTTATTGAAGAAAAACTGTAGCAATGAAAATATATAATATCACAAAGAACCACTAGTTTCAAAGCTCGAGTATTTTTTGTATAACTCTATTATGTCAGATTCGTAAGTAGAGCAAACATTTCTGTGCGTAGTAAATAAAATACATTACGTCCCTATTACTGTTAAAATTGTAATCTTACGATCATTCTCATTCCCTGTTCATTGCTCTAAAAATAAGAAAAAACCAGCCAAGTGAGTATCAGACTTCGCAAATTTAGGGTTCCGTGCTAGATGAATTTTTGACTGTTTTTATGGCTTTCGGTCAACTAGATGCTTATACTGTAAAAATTTGAAGACTGTACTCCAACCGTTTGGCTGTAAAACCTGTGTGACAGACGACGGACAGACTGATAGACAGACAGACACGTGAGTGACAGCAATAGGGCTCCGTTTGGATCCTTCGGGTACGGAACCCTAGGAAAATCTTATTTAGAATACTATACTGTGCCTATATTTTTAGCCAAGTTTGATTAACCCCTTTTGTTTTGAGTGTGTGAAATCATCAGGCGACTCTTCCCGCTCTGGGTGGAGCGGGAGGGCGTGTCAGACTCTTACTGACTAAAACCCACCCATGTCTTCTTTCGGACACTCCCGCGAACCAAGTGTCAAAAATCTTGTGCAGAATACTATGCTGCGTATTTTTAGCCAGTGTCATTAACCTCTGAATATTTTGTCTCTCAACACTCGTATTTACATTCGAACCGTCTGCATATTTAGAATAACATACAAATTTGTTGGTCTGTCCCTTTGGTGCAAAAATCTAGACGCAAAAATAGGATCCAGTTGTCTTGGTCGTTAAAATTTGCATTTGTTTTAGTGTTCAACATTAAGCTTGAGAAAGAGTTACTTTGTTTAAGTGTAATGGGTACCTAGGTTAAAAAGAAACACATTTGTAGTAAAAGCTTGTCGAAAAAATTCAACGCTGCTTTTTAGGGTTCCGTCTATCCGTCTGTCTGTCCATCTGTCCGTCTGTCTGTCGGTCCGTCGTCTGTCACACAGGTTTTACAGCCGAGCGGTTGGAGCTACAGTCTTCAAGTGTTTACTATATAAGCATCTTGTAGATCCAAAGCCATACAAGTAGTCAAAAATATAATTATATTTGGTACGGAACCCTAAATTTGTAAAGTCCGACGCGCGCTTGGTCGGTTTTTTCTTTTGTAAGTTGACCTCAGTTTTAATATCAAAGCTTTGCATTGGTTCTCGGTATTGCGAATGCAACACACAAAATTATGTCGATTATTTAAACTTTTTCTTCTTTCTGTCTAAAAGTTAGCCACAGTAATTGTAGCGTCAGTAGTGTTCATTAGGTCCTTCATAGTGCACTGCAGGTGTGTGGGCACTTGGGGCATTCCAGCATGTTGGCCATCTGCATGGAGTCACAGATAAACCGAAAGTAGAGTTCCCGCGGCCCTTGGCACTCAGGAAACTGAAGTAACAGGGGTGGGTTTTAGTCAGTAAAAGTCTGAAATGCCCTCCCGCTCTGCCTGGAGCGGGAGAAGTCATTGGATGACTTCCCACCCCACCAAAAAAAACAAAAAGTGTGTCGGTCATGTTCTGAACAGGGGCAAAGCTTTCACATTAAGTACCTGACGGGTCTATAAAACCCCAATTTACAAAGTTGTATTTGAATTGGGGGACTGTTAGTAGTTAATAACAACTCATTGAAACACTAATTCATTAAAAGCAATTAAAGCAATTAAAGCAATTAATTTTGGGATGCAGCCTTGAAAATGGACCGGTATCTTCTGCACAAATCGTTGTCACGTCGCCATAAGAAGAATTATCACCAAACTTTGCAGCACTTTCAAATCCAGATATTATTAAGAAAATGCTTAATCCAAATACTTTTACACATTTTTCTGAGGCTCTTTTATATAGAAAGCTTGTTAACAAAGAACTTCTTAAAATAAATATGTTTAATAAACGTTGTGACGCACAACAATTACTAACAAGAATAAATAAACAGAGATTACGGTACTAAGTCTCCATCACAGTTAATCTTCCAAATTGCGTCAAACTTTTCTTCAGATAGGTACGTAATTCTACTGAAGAAACAGACGAAATTAAACTACGTCTGGAAATTATAACGTTAATTCTGATTACGCATTTAATTCTCAGCGCAGTGGTGGAGTGGTAACCGCCGACACTTACAAGTGATACCTAGGTTGTGAGTTCAAACCCAGGCAGGCGCTTTACTTTGTGTAAATTATTTCATCACCACTGCTCTCAAAACGGTGAATGAAAACATCGTGAGGAAACCGGCATGTCCTAGAATCAAAAATTCGAAGACATGTGACATCCACCAACCCGCATTGGGCCTGCGTGGTGGATTACGGCCCACACCCTCTCACAGAGTGGAGGCCTCTGCCCCAGCAGTAAGGCTGATGATGATTTAATTATTCTTAGTTTGGTACAGAAGCAGAATGTCATAGTGTCTTGTCTCGACTTTATTCTCTTGCCCTTATTGATATATTTTTTTTTAAATCAGTCGTTGTCCCACACTAGGAATTACTACTGTATCGTGGGTGCATTCACAAACATGTAAACTCACATACACAAGACACCCAGACCCGGAACAACTATCTGTAGGCCATAAAAATATTTGTTCCGTGCGGGAATCGAACACACTACACGCAGCGCTGCAGCCGAACGCTCAACCACTGCGCCAACCGTGGCCGTGGTGTCTGCACATCGTGTCTTCTTTTTCTATACTTTTCTATCAGGGGTTATCTCAGTAATAAGGCGGGAGTATTTGAAAGAGTTACCGTGGGCCTAGCACAGGTGGGTTTTAGTCAGTAATAGTCGGGCACCCAGAGCGGGAGAAATTATCAAGTAATGAAACGTTAAAAAATCCTTTATGATCATTGAATCTGTTACCAAGTATTTATAGTATATCACAAACATCTTTTAGAAAGTTCAACTACACCTAAACATAATCGTATACCTACTAACAAAATCACTAGAACCTCTTTCCAATTCCCCACATGCCTCCATAGACCGTTAACCCGCTTATCAGAAAGGGGAACAACCTTATTCAAGTGCTTTGTTTACTCTCTGCTGAACCGTGGCATTGATTCTGAGTGCTAATTAACCCTGATTTCCGAACGAAAGGACGTGGCTAGACATTAAGACCATTATTCTATTAGCTGAACAATAATGACACTGATACGGACTTTAGTTTAGACCTATCGATCGCATATAGTACTGCTGAGTACGAGATCCTGAGTTCGATTCCCGGGTTGGGTAAAGTGTTATTAGGTTTTTGCGTCTAGAATTGCTAAAGGCCGGAGTGTAATTGTGCCCGATTGCCTTGTCAACTACAAGGTAAGGATGACCCATAATTAAACGGAACTTCAACATAACTAACAGTTTGTGGATTTAGTACACTTCTACCTATCCCTTTGACACCTTTATACGAAATACAGTCATGATGTTATGTTATTAACAACACTGTTCTCCACTGCTTCACATTAGAATTCTGACACACTTTTTGGTCCTTCGAGCCGGATTCTTAAAGGACCAACTATGTTTATTTCTCAATAGTTACCCAAACAACCCAGAAGGGTATTGAAGCTATTGTTGCGTATAAAAGGGAGAATATACTTTACCTTCCTTGCATAACACGACGTCCTCACAATAGACTTTATCTTGTTTATATTTACATGTTTGCCACCGAAAATTTTGGAGATCCTTGAAGATTGTAACCATTTTACCCTTCAACATAATTCCTCTTTTCCAAGAAATTCAAGGTCGTCTTTACCGCATCTGAAGAAGCTCATATTTCACAAAAGACGACGCAATATTTCATACAAGGCCCGTACCTTAAGTAAATGGCCGACATAACATGAGTAAAGCTTGGGCCCAGGCTTAGGAAGGCAGGCCAAGTTAATTAGGTGGAATGACTTAGGAACTGAAAGCTCTCTGGGAAAGGAAGGGATTAGAGAAAGCTCTGTTTTTCCGGACGATATAAAATGTCTATTAAACATGTGTGAAGGGGGTCGTCTATGGGTTTTGTGGTCCGGATATGTCCTAATTGGGGTCGTTCCGATGGTAGTTTTATCGCTTTTGCTTCGAAAGTTCTTTTGGTCCTTTTATTCATAAATATCTAGTTACTATTTGAATGGCGTTAATCGATACGTGCCTTTTTAACCCTCGTCTTTGCATATTACACATAAACAGTACTTAAGAAAATTTGTAAGCTGTACCTATGAGTGTACTCGTAGATACCAGGATTTTTGACTCAGATTTATAAGAAAATATGACGAGAGCTTTTACAACTAATAAAACACAGCTTAGAATAGATAAATTTTATATCCCCACATTTTGATAATTCATAAAATTTTGTATATTAACTGTTAATCTTAATGTTAAGTACAGCTGTAAAGTCATCAAACATGCTTATCACACCAAATAAAACGCGAAAAACAAATATACCTCAGACATATTATTTTACGTTTAGCATTTTATGGTCTCATAAAATTATAAATAAATTTCGAGATAAAAAGCTTCATGCATCGCATCGTTTCTCACATTTTTTTGTCGACAGAGTTTCGCTGGTTTTTATTGTACGATTTCCCTGGCGACATTTGACAGGCGAATACCGTGTAACAGGGGAATAACGATACAACAAAAAGAATGGCATTATATTCTTAAACAACGAATACTTTATTGACACCTTTCTGAATTTCTTTTGACATTATTTTTGTTCCCTTGCGACTTGTTTCTTTTCTCGATAACATCAACAATGGTTGAATTAATTGAATTAAAATGATGAAGTATTCATTACACTGGATAACAAAACGGCTTTCAATGTAGTGGCAATAAAATTGACATAATTTATGATGATAATTTTGTAAAGTATATTGTCACAATGTTTAACGGTCCATGGCTGACGAACAAACAGCTTACTTCCCGTAATAAACCTAAATATTAACAAGTTTTTTTGTTCTGATTAATTTTGAAAGCAAATTATTTCCTTCAGTTGATTTACAGTCTACAAGTATTAACAACACGTAATAGTACCCACTAATTAGTGTGAAAACTGCATTGAAGTTATAAATAGCTCATGTCATAAATTATCTTAAGGACTGAAGCGTTAACTAAGTCCCAGGGGTGTAACAAATCGTAAGATTATTCCAAGCGTTGGAAGTTTACGAAGTTTGCACCGTCGTAAGGCGCAGTTATTTGCCAACGGCCTTGAGTGGTTAGCTTGCGTGTTCTGTACTGAGCTTACACAACACATCGTACGTCCACCCAGTAATAGGACGCGCCCATAAATGAGCGCAGACACATTATTAATTTATTATACATAAAACAAAGTACTATTAAAACAAGTATATTTAGAGAGAAATAATTAAATTATCTTTAAAATGGTGAAGGTTTCTTAAAAATACGCTTGTTAGTTTTTGCTTGATTCTTAATTTCGATATCAAACTTTACAAATTAATTACACTATGTGGAAAAAATATTCACATACATATAAAATTACGAAGAAAATGATCTAAAGTAAAAACATATATTTTTTTCAAACAAAAAAGACTAGTTGTTTAGACGTGATGTTCAAAATTATTAGAAATCGTGTACCTATCTGCGCTTTAATAGTCAGCTAATATGTATATGTATATTACTAGCGACCCCCTTGGCTCCGCACGGGTACAAATTATACGTGCAAACCTTCCTCTTGAATCACTCTATCTATTGCTGAAAACTGCATTAAAATCCGTTGAGTAGTTTAAAACATCTAAGCGAACAGACAGCGGAAGCGACTTCATTTTATACTATGTAAAGATAAAGAAGATGTGGCTATCTTCGGGGTGTGACGGAAATACTTTCGGCTTTTTTTAAGGAAGCTATAGTCAATTCCCAAAAAAATAAGACTTATCGTACAAAGTTACCGTCAGCTGACCAAAATTAGTATGGGAGGTAAAAATAGACTTATCGTACAAAGTTACCGTCAGCTGATCAAAAGTAGTATGGGAGGTAAAAATAGACTTATCGTACAAAGTTACCGTCAGCTGACCAAAATTAGTATGGGAGGTAAAAATAGACTAATCGTACAAAGTTACCGTCAGCTGATCAAAACTAGTATCGGAGGTAAAAATAGACTTATCGTACAAAGTTACCGTCAGCTGATCAAAATTAGTATCGGAGGTAAAAATAGACTTATCGTACAAAGTTACCGTCAGATGACCAAAATTAGTAGGTATGGGAGGTAAAAATAGACTTATCGTACAAAGTTACCGTCAGCTGACCAAAATTAGTATGGGAGGTAAAAATAGACTTATCGTACAAAGTTACCGTCAGCTGATCAAAATTAGTATGGGAGGTCAAAACATTTTTCGGAATTTTCTATTATTTTCTTGAAGAAAGTTTCTATGGACGGTGTTTAAATTATGACCACGCTTTTCCGTTACACCTTGTTTAGCTAAGTATGTGAGTAATTTGGAAATTGTGAAAGATAAGCTTATCCTATATATTCTCATATAAGTCACTGCCTCCACTCAACTCAACCCCGACTCAATTACATTGTCAGTAATAGCTTATGTTGTTAATTATTGACATTCATTGAGGGATTTTTCCGTTCTCATGGCGACTGAGCCAAGTGGAGTGGAGAAAGTCTTCTAAAGAAGAAGAAATACAATATATAATATGTATAAAGTTGTAAGTGTGGATAAGCAAAATGTTCGCAGTTGTAAAAATGGAAATACAATATCGTGTGCTGTCTCCTTCATAGCTTGAGACTTGTCTATTGATGCTACGCTGCGGTTTGTTTTAGCTAGTCTACGTGACACCACGTTTGGGGACGTCATGGCTGGGAAAGGGTATTCAGATGATCAGATCGGGTGGTCCAATATAAATTTACAATGATTCGTGTTTTGTTTTCTTTTCACCCCAACAGCTGAGGCAAAGCAGTGGGTTTATCCATATTAACTAACTAATTAGCCTTATTTATCCCACTGCTGGGCATAGGCCTCCCTCTACCTTTCCATACAACTCTGTTCTTTGCTAGTACGGGTCAGTCACTTCGGTAGAAGTCGAGCTCGTCCCATCATGCTGCATTTACAATTTTTGATGTGTAACATCTTTCCTCTCGCTTTCCTGCAATCTGTGGGAGTGATTTCGTGAAATGGGATGGAAGTGTGTAGGAGGAAGCCGGGGAAGCACGCGCTATTTGATTTCACCAATGAGTGCGCGCGGTGGTAGAGTTGTCCGTCAGATGGTAGAGCGCGCGCACGATAATTCTGCGCGCGGTCAAAATCGGAACTAAACGTTTTAATTTTAATTTTCAGGATAGAATGTTAATGTTGCTTATTACCAAGGTGAGATGTCAAATGTTACACATCATATGCGACTACTGTAAGGCTTGCTCGTTTTTGGCCACTATCTCACCTGACGGTAAGCGATGATGTGGTCGACGACGGAGCACGCTTGCCTAGACGTAACCTACTCACTCTTGTCTTAAAGACCCCAAGGTTGTAACTATCAGGAAATACAGACTTCTACTCCTTAGCTGTACGCACAATGAATAATTATGTTCCCAAAATATTTTGACAGAGATGAGCCACCAAGATCAACACAAAGACTTCACCATCCTACATACGGATCCCTTTCAACTCCATCAAGTTGTAACCGCTTCGTTAAAAGTTAGATTCTTTTTCAGACGTTAACGTATTGGTGCATTACTCAGTGCTGCATTAATTTATTGTCCATCCAACTAGTGTGGATACTGGTGCCTAAAAATCTAGATCAACTAGTGAATTAAAATACTAAACTTTTAATTTATGAGCGTATTTTTTTTTATTGGTAGAATAAAATTTCATGATTTGTTTGCATTATGTTTATCATGGGGTTGATTCATAACTTTTAACAAGAAATCGCAAAAATAACAAGATTAAGACACAGATTATTTCGTTGTTATTTTCATGGCTTAAATAAATGATGATAACAAATCTTGCTACAATAATTATTTGCTAATTCTGTAATAATATATTGCTATATTGCAACAAGGAGGTTTTCTTGTCGTGTGAAAGTTATCATTATATTTTAAAAACCATAAACCTTATTTAATATTCGCTTATGGCACAATCCAGTGTTATATTCAAACAAGAGTTACTGCGGAAAAGTGTTTCGTATTATGATTTATCAAAAAAGCAACCTTTCCAATTTTCATTAAAATCGGTTAAGTAATTTAACCTTGACAGAGAGACAGACAGACACACTCGTTATTAATATTGCTCTACTCCCAACAAACGATTAATCTCCTCAAAATTTAAAATAAAATATACTAACGGGACAGTAAAATAGTGTATAACATTGTAAACGAAGCATTAATATCTTTACGAGCGGTCGTAGAACGATAAATATTAAAAATGGCGACTAAAATAAAGTTTGTTCTAATTTCGTATCCCGGTTAGTGCGGAGTGAGTTATTGATCTCTATCCGAATAATCATCAGTATTGTGATTTTATGAGTAAGCTTGATGATTATGTTATGAGTCACTCTGTTGGGTGAGTTCTGAGAGTGAGTTTGGGGTTGGACCAGTGTCCGACTGAAGGTTGGGTTTCGATTTCAGCCAGTTTCGGTCAAAAGTGATGGTTTCGTCTGGAGTTAAGCTTCGGCCAAAAAATGGCCGAACATTCGGCTAGACCAGAGAAACCAGCGTCTTTGGGCTGAAGATTGTGACTAAAAAAACTTTTTTACAACAAAAACAACCGACTTCCAAAAAAAAAAATACACTAAAAATTTAAAAATAACTTTAATTTCGGAAGTCGATGTTTGTATTTTATTTCTTCGATATTTGACACCGACTTCCGAAATTAAAGTTATTTTTAAATTTTTAGTGTATTTTTTTTTGGAAGTCGGTTGTTTTTTTTGTAAAAAAATTTTTATTTTTCGCTTTTTAGTTGTTATACCCCAGAACTAAAAACCCCAATAACATGGAACGTGGAATTTAAACATTTGGAGAACACAAAAACGTCATCAAGATATGCGTATTTTTCGTTTTTGTTCAGTTTCTCAAAAAGCGCTAAAGCAATTTGGATAAAATTTATATGGGACCACCTCGGGAGTATATTCTTTCGGATAAAAGAAGAATTTTGAAAATCGGTCCACAACTGAGGGAGAAATGCGCGGACATACATGAAAAAAAAAAAACAAACATACATACAGTCGAACATAGAACCTCCTCCTTTTTCGAAAGTCGGTTAAAAAGTGACTATCTTGTTCATCTATGTATGTAATAATTTGTGTGGAATCATCATTTTATTAACCTATTTAGTATTTTATGCAAGTTAGGCCTGCTTTTTCAATGGTCTGATAACTTTTTCAAGTTAACATTTCTATTTTTTGTCAATTTTTAGAGTTCCGTACCCGAGGGGTCCAAACGGAGCCCTATTGCTGTCACTCACGTTTCCGTCTCTCTGTCTGTCTGTCTGTTCGTCGTCTGTCACAAAACTACCCATTGACTTATGAACTTGAAATTTGGTAATAATGTTTATTCGAACGTATATATTTTACTAACAAATACCAACATAGAATACGATATACGACACAGTTGACGCAGTGGAGGATCGTTCGGCTGCTGCGCTGCGTGTCGCGGGTTCGATCCCCGCACGGAACAAATATTTGTATGGCCTACAGATAGTTGTTCCGGGTCTGGGTATCTTGTGTATGTGAGTTTAAATGTTTGTAAACGCACCCACGATACAGGAGTAAATCCTAGTGTTTTTTTTTTTTTAAATATATAATATATTGATAAATCTGATTTTTTCTTTGATAATTCCCTAATTTGGTACGGAACCCTAAATTTTCGAAGTCCGACCGGTTAGCTTAGCCGGTTTTTCATATATGTACATTGAATAACCTTTAATAGAACGAAATTCAACTTTGCAAACCCACTTACCCTTCACATGAACTATAAAGTTCAAAGAAAAGGTTGCATTGAGATGCGCTTAGCAACATGAGGATACCGGTATAAAAATAATATTATGCTGAATATTCAAGACCAAAGGGCATCCTAATAATACCGACTGTACAAAAAGGCTAAGTTCAAGCTGCTGCGATATAATTAGGAAGGTAGGTGAAGTTCAACGACATAGTGAGTCACAAATATTCACGTACATACCAAATTTCAACTCAGTCGGTCCAGTAGATTTGGAACAAATTGGCTGTGACAGACGGACAGACAGACATACACACGAGTGATTCTCTATGGGTTCCATTTTTTCATTCGGACTTTTGGAACTCTAAACTCTAGACCAGAAAACACCTTTAAGCAATTTCTGGAAGCTCTCAAAGAAAATGAAAGTTTTTGTCAAGAATTACAATACGTGGGTACCTACTTGCTTAAACTAAAAGGGTACCAAACTGTACTATCTACAAACGGGTGAATAGAAACAAAACTTTAATAAGGATTTTCACTTAGATACCTTAATATTGGTTCCTAGCAAATCATCGATCTATTTTTAATTACAGTTCATGAATTAATTGGTGTAATTAAATGCTTAAAACAATTTTTAAACATCGTGAAAAATCCCTAAAATTTTGTGTCTATTCACCCCTGCGTTCCTATTCACCCCATTTGACGGTACCTGACTAATTTTTATTTTGTTCGCTTATTATTTTTAACATAAATTGATATTGTGATATTATTTAAAAGAAAAATTATGCAAATAATCTGTATCAAAAATCATTCACGGCCATCATCTGACTAAAATGCTTAATAATATTTTGGAAAAAATGAGTAAATTTTTCGTCGAAAAATAAAATAATAAGTATTTTTGACAGCTCGTTACAAAACTAGTTCATTTATCAATCGACAATTGTGTTTAGAAATAATGGGCTGAAGAAAAATAACCCAATGAATGTGTTTATTGTTAGAAAATAGTGCCAACATATTTTAAAAGGGTCATTCATGAAAACATGACAGAGAGCCGTGTTGACATCAGGCTGCCAGACTGCCAGAATGGCGCCAAAAAGGAATATATTTTTTGAATTATGAACATATCTTACGTCAAAATAGAGAATGATTCAAACATTTTGCAAACAAGCATAGATAATATCGTCAATAAGTTCAAGAACGAAAGACAAATTTTATTGTAGATATTAAATATCTGCTTGCCTTTGTTCAAACTATCTTGGGATCGGCTTTTTATTTAAGCGGCAGCTAATTAGATACCAGTATTATACATGGAGCTACTCATATAGAAGGCAGTGGTGGTCCAGTGTTAACAGCTCAAGCGTTTTACTTTGTGTTATCATCACTGCTCTCAAAACAGTGAAAGAAAACATTGTGAGGAAACCGACATGTCCTAGAACCAAAAATTCGAAAACGTGACATCCATCAAACCGCACTGGGCCCGAATGGTGGATTAAGGCCCATTCACTCTCATAGAGAGGAGGCCTATGTCTCAGCAGTGTGTATGTTTTATTTTATTTTATTTATTTCATTTCATTTTATTTTATTATATTTTATTAAACTTAAAAAACACTATCTTTACAGGATGACCCCAATACAATACTGGAACACCCAACCAGTAAATAAAAAACTTTTTTACAAAAAAATAGAACCGACTTCCAAAAAAAGTGCAAAATAACTTTAATTTCGGAAGTCGGTGTTCCTGTTTTGTGTCTTTGTTTTTTGACACCGACTTCCGAAATTAAAGTTATTTTGCACTTTTTTTGGAAGTCGGTTCTATTTTTTTGTAGAAAAGTTTTTTATTTTTCACTTTTTAGTTGTGGCTCCCCATTAAACTGTGTTAACAATTCATAGACATACGATAACAGCAATCGCGGTTGATTTGCTGTCAATTTTTGAAGAGTTCCGTTGTCTGTCTCCGAAACCCATCATCAGATCTTTTTGAAATTTAAATGGGACCATTTCGGAATAAACCCCTTTCGAAAAAAAAAAGAATTTTGCAAATCCGTCAATATATGACGGAGTTATGCCCGAACATACATAAAAAAAAAAAAAAAAAAAAAAAAAAAAAAAAAAATACAAACATCCGAATTGATAACCTCCTCCTTTTTCGAAGTCGGTTAAAAAAAACAACTTACGGCAAATACTTAAAAATCAAAACTTTAAAAATACAAAACAACTTTAAAACCATCTGAATCTGCAAAAATACTTATATAATTATATATAATAAATATCTAAAATATAAAATCAGACTTAACACAGGATATTTAATATTTAAATATAGTAAACATGTTAAAATATTGATTATGTTATTATGACTGCCGAGCTGACTTCCAATCCCTAAATAACGGAAAACACTATAGTTCACGATACCCATTGGTAAGACTGGGTGTAAGACTTTTGAGATTCTGATAACCCCTACGGCTGTGAATGGTTGTAGAATTTAAAAAATATAATGAACTAAATTATCTAGAAAAAAGCTGGCGGATGCAATGGCCAAAACGCTTGAGAGGTATATAAAGGTGGCAAACGCGTTCGCCTGGACGCGCCAGTAGCTCAACATAATATCAACCTCATAAAAAATTGTATTTCTTCGTAACCAACTGTAAATAACATCATAACAATCAAATTCAAGGCACGTGGCACGTTGATACATCTTACAAAATCCCTGGCGAGTCCAATTTTCAATACATGACGGTAATATTTCACACTCCCCGTATAAGGGTAAACTTCCACCAGAATGTGCTAGGCGATGAGCGAGGAAAAAAACACCAACAATATAACTTCATTTTCTGAGCGTAGCTTGGCGGAAAAGGACTAGCAAAGCTTGTTACAAACGAAAAAACCGGCAAAAGTTCTATGTCAATGGGAATTTAAAAATTTCATCAAACAAAATTTTGTGACAGACGATGCACAGATAGACAGACGGACATGTGAGTGTCAACAATAGTCGTTTAGGGACAGAGCCTTAAAAAGCGAGAGATGTGTGTCAAAGTCACGAGCGAGGAATGTGTGCGAGCACATATAAAAAAAATATAGGCAACAATCACATATCTCCGCTGAAAAATTAACCCCGGCGGCGCTCATGTGTGCCGCTAGTTTTCCGCTAGTTTGCCTTGCCAAAAAAATTCACGCGTTTTAAACCGCTATTATCACTATTAGCCAAGGTCTTTAGACCTGTGACAAGGTTCATACACCCGGAACCTGACAAAGTCTGCAGTTACAAGATGGCCGCCTGTCAACGGAAACTGACAGATGCTGAAACGTGATGCGTCCCGGGATTGAGAGGTAACACGTGTGTCTTTCAGGACGTTGACCTTTAAAATAATAATCTAAAAGAAATAATTGTCCTTGATATAATGTCACATATTTAAGGCGATAAAATGTTTTATTAGATATTTTTCCAAGTCCTTACTTTTATTTTTCTTTCAACTTGTGTGTAGAGCTATTAGTGAATGGAAATGAATACCAACTTCTTTGAAGTAATAAGTTTCATGTTTTCCTTTTAAGATAAAATTCTTGCTCAATAATTGGTCAGGACGCCCGTATTCTCTGGATGGTTAGGCAGAGCAAGCTACATTACAGGCGAGGTTTTCGCCCTAACCATTGATATTTTCTACTAATTTTTTAATTTTTATTTACAGGTTGATGTATTCCTGTCGCCGATAGGTATGTACACTTTATGAATCTACATAATATAACATTATTTATGTGTATTTTTTAAAGATGTTTCTTATTTTCAATTTTGTTTTCGCACGTTTTTTGCATTTAGCCAGTGTCAAATTAAGAAAGTATTTAGTTTTAATACAGAATACTGTCACTTTTTTCCCTTTAGAATGCAGATGAGAAATATTCTAATGTTTTTGCAGTATTTGGCAGCAAATGAGTCGAGCCAGCCTTTTCAGCCAGCTTCGTTGAGGTAGTCAATACTACGAAAAAAATCTCAGCTTTATTTTACCGAGATTGCGCCTGTTTTAATGATTCCACATAATGTCCAGTTGAGTAGACATTTGAGACACAAAACTGCACCAATTTAACGTCACAATATCCACAGGAATCAATTTGCGAATAAATTAAAACAGCCACTGGACTTCACTCGAAAAAATCCCGCCAAAACCTCCTTTAAACATGTTAAGTTTCTGCCCGGGGGTGGAGGATATATTAATATGAGAACAAGAAATAGTCACTCGGGGCTAAATCCGAAGTATAGGGCGGATGAGGCAGCAATTCGTAGCCCAATTCATGGATTCTTGCCACCCTTGCATTGTCCTGGTAAAAATGAAGTTTATTTTTTTACTTTTTTTAATTTTCTTCTCAAATCACGCGGTAGTCTGCTATCAATGGCTGTCAAACACAAACTAAATTACGCAGCTTGTTCAAATTTTGACAGGAGTCAACTGACAGTTGCCTGTTGACTGGAGTAGAGTTGCCCTTTCAGTTAAGAGGCGGGCAAATCGAAAAGTCACGGACTTATTGACCCGCCTTAGTACTAAGCATACGGTTAGCAAGATTTATAAATAATAAAGCTGTAACTGCAGTGTGCTTAACAGGCGTAAAACAAGGTACTTAAATCGCGCAGATAAGCGCAAAGAATTTTCCGCACCTTTGACCAAAGCATTGGTAATTCTCATATTGCTCGTGACACAAGTATACTAACTTTATATTAAGTACTAGCTGACCTAGAAAACGTTGTTCTGAGATAAAAAATGGAGGGTGGGATGAGTAGGAGGAACATACTTAATGACCTATTCTCATACCTACCAAATATACAAAAAAAGAAGCAATAAAATCGGTCGAGCCCTTTCGGAGGAGTGCAACCACAAACACTGTGACACGAGATTTTTTTTTATAAGAAGATTTAACTCAATTTTTTCTGCATTTAGGTTATGTATTTAACAATTTTTATAATTTACATATGTACGTATGAAATAAATTACTAAGTACAAATAAAACCAAACCACCTAAATATATATATGCCTAGGGGTGGCGGATAAATTCTGAAAATGAGTTACCCCACCCCTGGGCACTCAGGCAGGGAGGGAACAGGGGTGGTTTTTAGTCAGTAAGAGTCTGACACGCCCTCCCGCTCCACCCAGAGCGGGAGAAGTCATTGGATGATTTCCCACCCCACAAAAAAAAAACCTAACTATATCTTAAAATATGGCGTCAAAAAATTCCTCCGCATCGCTGTTGACTGAAAGTATGCATGTGCCTAAAAAACTGGCGGCATTGCTACGTTGTATGGAAATGCTTAAGGCGCCATTATACGACTTTTAATGGTAGAATAATAAATTTAGTCTCAGTGTTTTAGTTTAATACCTGTTGTTTTATGTGTAATAAATTAATAATGCGTCTAATTTCGGACAGCGCTCCTTGATGGGCGAATCCTATTACTGGGTGGACATACGATGCGTTACGTGAGCTCAGCGCAGAACACGCAAGCTAACCAGTCAAGGTCATTGGCAGCTAATAGAGCCTTAACCTCTGGGTCTTTGGGTCACGCGAAGTGTCAACTATGCGTTCGTATAAATCTTTAACTCTGGGTAGATATTGAATCCTCTGGGGAAATCAGTACCAAAGTAATTAACTTTTCAAATATTGAACTATGAATTTCTAGAAAACTGTCACCTTAATATTTTATGAACCAATCCTGATTTATAGGGTTCCGAAAGTCAGAATGAAAAAACGCAACCCATAAAGGATAACGCGTGTGTCTGTCCGTCTGGCACAGCCTATTTGCTCCGAATCTACTGGACGGATTGAGTTAAAAGGTACACACGTGAATATTTCTAACCTAAATACGGACGCGTAACGTAAATACATGAACTTGGAATATATGGGTAACTTTCGGGGTACAAATTAGAAAATTCAAAAATTAAGTTTTTACCGTGCGACACATCAAATGGAAGGATGTGGGTCTCAAATGTATTTTTTCATGTTTTTAAAATAAATAGTTTTCAAATTATTGAAGAAAATAGATTATCTCCGAAATTACTGAGCTTAAAATTTTGAAATAAATAAGTCTGAATATTTTCGAAAAAAAACCTTAAATAATTTGAAAGAACATCGACAGTCTGACATCGTAAAAGCACAGCTGTGCTGATACCTAATATTTTTAACATATAAAAGGAGTGTCGTTGAGAAATTGAATTTTTACAGAACTTAATGGTTGCACGCCTCAAGGGTCGTTTCATACGTGAATTTCGAATCGTAGACTATTAAATAAAATATTACTGGCACACGACACGTGATACTAACGATCAAGCGAATTGAAAAAGTCATAATGGATATAATGCTGTTATTACAAAAATGGGCTTCATGTCGTTTGACAGACTGGCTACATTTATTTTAGAATCACACCTTATATTTCAATTTTGGTGTCGACCACCTGCGTATAGATATTATTTTCATGTTTCTGTTATGATTGCAGTAATTTGTTCCAATATTGTTCTAACATTTCCAATCAATAATTATTAATCTCGTAATATTCTCGATATCATCATCATTTCAACCGAGAAACGTCCACTGCTGGACATAGGCCTCCCCCAAGTGTCGTCTCATTGACTGGTCCTGTGCGTTTTGCATCCTTCGGATTCCGTCGACCTTCACCAGGTCATCAGTCTACCTTGTCTACTGCAGAATCTATTAGCTTCGTCGACCATCTGTTCAGAGTGCAATATGTACATATAATGCCCTGCTCACTGCTACTTCAGTTTGGTGATTCTTCGGTATACGTCGGCAACCTTGGTTCTCTTGCAAAAATCTTAATTCCTGATTTGATCACGCAAGGAAACTCCGAGCACATCCCTCTCCGTTTCCCTTTGGGTGACTTTAAGCCTTCAGGGGGCCTAGTGTGCCCCTGGGCATTCAGGGCAGGGAAGGAACAGGAGTGGTTTTAAGTCAGTAAGAGTCTGACACGCCCTCTCGCTCCACCCTAGAGCGGGAGATGTCATTGGATGATTTACCAACACACAAAAAAAAAAAAAAAACAGGGCCTAATGTGAGTTTTTTAACTCACTCGAACGCGTCTGCGTAAAAGTTCGCTTATGTCAAATTGTATAGAATAAAAGAGGCTACCCGTTATTGTCACCAGGCAGCGCTTATACAGTTTTAGTACAAATTGACGTTTACTTTAACGCGACCGAGCAGGTACATTAAACAACTCACACTAGGGGTACAGTAAACCGAGTGTGAGTGTTCGAGTTCGATACAAAACTGACACTAGGCTCTCAGGTTAGGCCGATTAAAAGTGACCACGTTTCAGTTTTTAGTCTAGTCCTGTGTTTTAATTACAGTTTATTCTGAACTGGAATAATAATTAATAAAGCTTTTTATTTCCTTACTCTTTACAGTAAATATAAATGACATGTAATTGTATATAGTGCATCTAGGGCAAGGCTCCTCTCTGGATATAGGCCTCCTCCAACTGTTTCCATTCCTTTCTGTTTCTCGCTCTCAACAACCAGTCTCCGCCGGCTGTATTTTTGATTTCATCGACCCAACGGTCTTTGGGTCTGGAATATCATGACTCAAATTATCATTGATAGGCTTGAAAATACTCGTAGACAGATAACTCAGCACCCGGCCCAATCTCGATAGATTGAAAAGAATAAAGCACTGAATACCTCTCTATCCTCAATATTAGGAGGTGTAACAAATCAGCAGGGAATCGAGCGAACAAGAACTAGGATCACTGACCCAAAGATGTGAAAAAAGGCCCAAGCATTCTCAAAGTAATCAGAATCTCAACGACTCTTGTTAATCAAAGTCCGAGGAAGTACAACAGCACTTTCTCGCAATTTATTTTTTTCCCTCGAAAAAGTATTTACTCACTTTGTTTCTATGTTGAATAGAGTAAAATTCCCGGCTGATGATAGTAAGTTATATTGGTGATTTGATTACATTCCGCCGCCACCCGTGCCATCGGTAAATTAGTTTGTAAACATTTAATTAATGCTGAAGTAATATAAAGGGTTGTGCCATTTTGTTGCCAAGCCGTATTGTACCCACTACGAGCATGACTTCCAAAAGTTAAATGAAAAAAAAAACCGACTAAGTGCGTGTCGGATTTTGCACATTTAGGGTTCCGTACCAAATATATTTTGACTATTTGTACGGCTTTGGGTCAACAAGATGCTTATACTACGAAAATGTTATATCCTTCAACAATTTACCACCGCGTTTGGATATCGACCTATTTAGCACCAGCGCACATGGCATTAAAAAGATCCTGAGTAATGAATACTTTGGAAACGGTGATAATTGATTAACTAGGTACATTAATTGCACAAAGCTTTTGTTATTAATTTTCTGTCTTTGTTTTTGTTAGGAACTGTACTTAACTTATTTAATTAATTTTTTTTTTTTTCGTTATTATTTCTCTGTATTCTAGTTATTTAAAAGTTCAACGCTAATAGTATCTATTTAGGTGTATATATGTGGAAGCTTGTAAATAGCAATTTTCTTTGTCTATGTATATTATTTAATTTATGTAATTAGTCTGTAAGCTTTCTGAAAAATAAATAAATAAAATGTGAAGACTGTAACTGTTCTAACCGTTTGTTGTTAAACCTGTGTGATAGACGACAGACAGACAGACGGACAGACGGACACATGAGTGACAGCATTAGGGCTCCGTTTGGACCCTTCGGGTACGGAACCGTAATAAAAACGGTTATGTATCTAAAAATCAGTATTTATAACAAATAGTACAAAAAATAAATCTCGTTGTCTATCAGCCTCTGTGAAATCTACGTGTAGTTACCAATATCAATCGTAGTTCATTAAGGGTCTACTACCCGCCAAGTGGCGCCCTCATTGAATAAAAAATCGTAGCATAGCCTAGAAAATAAATATTAAACAATCCAACGTCACGTTTGTAACAAATATGATAAAGTATTTTTAAGTTGTTAAAACAGGTCTCAGAATGTTTCGTATCCAAAGTAGTAGGCAAAAGTACCAAAAACGGCCGTTTAAAAATACTTTATCCTCTTTGTAACAAACGTGACGTTGGATTCTTTAATTTTCATTTTATAGGCTATGCAACGATTTTTTTCAATAAGGGCGCCACTTGGCCGGTAGTAGGGCCCTTAAAGAAAATCTTTATGAATTATTAGGTATAGATTTTTCTTTTAAGATAAGATTCTATGCTTAATTTTGAGTCTACAATTATAAAAATACCGTAGTCATTAGACCATTTTATTGAGATAATGCCTGGATAAATTCTATCGTAAGTTACTATCAAGCACGGTCCATGATCGGCATCGCCAAGACAAATCTGCGAGGCTGAAGTGTCACTCGGACTGGGCGGGTCACACTCACACGATGCATGAGAGCAGAAGGCCCAAGATCATCACACAGCGGGTGCCTGAAAACGGGCTACGTCACCGAGGCAGGACCTGCAGTCTCGACATAGATAGCGATCGCTATGTCCTAACGATCGGTCGCTAAAAAAATAATGTTGCAAGGAGGCAAACTGTTATGTCCTTTTATATTTTGATAAGTTAATTTAATTGTTACAAGCGGTAAATATATTCATTAAAAATAAATAAATTATAAGTTTTCATGTAAAATAGTGCTTGCAAGTTAGAATTTACGCCGTCTCTGTACTTATTTCAAGAAAATCAATTATTTTTTTCAGGCTAAGATCTAAAATTTTTCCTCACAAATAAGGGACCGATCGCTAAATCACCAGCCGTTAAAATATTTACCGGCTGGTAATTTAGCGATCGGTAGCTAAGGTAGCGATCGCTATCAAAGTCGAGACTGCAAGCCCAGGCCTTTAAAACGCTGGCGTGACGATCTGGACTCGTTCCTAACCGGTGGGCCAGAGAAGACATTAAGAGAATTATTGGAAAGATATGGGAGAGTTACAGCTGTGGGGCAGCGTGGACTGATTAAAAAAAAAGTTACAATCTTAATCTTCCATTTTAAAGTTCTCTCATAACCCTTTTTCAAGGAAGTGTAATTTATCATGTTTTTCGGCGATTCGATCCACCCATTTATTACTTTCGCGTGTCCAATATAACCCTAATTAGTCGAAACACCACTTAATTTAGTATCGAATGGCCATAAATCTGAATAAATGACATCAAGTAGTAATTTGATCCCAGTTTCGTTGATTGCATAACTTTGAATTTGCGGTTTAGTGTTTAGCAGTAAATATAATTTGATAATAATTAAGTACGAGTAAATATTTCATTTAATTTTGAAGTGTTATTTTATGGAGGAAGTTATTAGAGTTTAGAAAGCTATTAGTACCAAGTTAGTAGAAACCACCCCATTGGGCCCGCGTGGTGGATTACATCCCACACCCTCTCATAGAGAGAAGGCCTGTGTCCCAACAGTGGGAACAATAAAAAGGCTGATGATGATGAGGCTATATCTTTTACAATCATCTTTATTTTATAAGAAAAACATTTTTACAAAAATTAAAAAATATCTTTAATTTTGGAAGTCGGTGGACTTCGGAAATTAAAGTTATTTTTTAATTTTTAGTGTAGGTATTTTCTTTTTTATTTTCACTTTTTAGTTGTTATACCCAGAACTAAAAACCCCAATAAAAGGAACGTGGAATTTAAAGACAGTCGTAATTGGAGAAAACCAAAACGTCATCTATTATACGTATTTTTCGTTTTAGTTCAGTTTTTCAAAAAGCGCTGAATCTATTTCGATAAAATTTATATGGGACCACCTCGGGAGTAAATTTTTTTGGATAAAACAAGAATTTTGAAAATCGGTCCACAACTGACAGAGAAATGGGTGGATATACATAAAAAACAATACATAGAGTCGAACATAGAACCTCCTCCTTTTTCGAAGTCGGTTAAAAATTTATTGGTCCCGCATCGTAGTGATCAATATTATATCCCCAATTACCTTATTAAAGATCATGGAATAGAAGCTTATTGCTATTCGCTTGAAACTATTATTAACTGTGGTTTACGGAGAATATTATTTTCAGCTTTTATGAAATATTAATTTTCTTTTCCAGCAAAAGTCTATAACATGTGCATATTTTATAGTTCTTTGGAATGGCATCAATTGAAAGTTGATAATTCGATAGATTATCAGGTGATTTCTCATCGATATTGATTAAAGTGTGTGTAGGTAGTAATTGTTGCACGCGGCGTGCGTGCAACTAATCAAAGAGATGTCAGCATTGATTGGCGGGGTCCACATAGGCCCATGCTTGTCAGGGTCGCGGGACAGTTTAAAAGTGTCACCGTCATGGCCCCTGACACAGGCAACTGAAGGAACATGGGTGGCTTTTAGTCAGTAAGAGTCTGATACGCTCCGCCCAGAGCGGGAGATTTGATGCTTTCCCACCTAAAACAAAAAATACATATAGTAATTGTTTACTCATAAAAATTATAATGAATAGAGTATATTAAGTAACAAAGCACAAGTCCGATCCTGCATGGAGTATTGCAGCCACCTCTGGGATGGTTCAGCTAAATACCAACGTGCTGCGCTTGACTCAGTGAAACGCAGAGCTAAGACTCTAAGAGGCTCATTGGTGACGTAAAACTGGTGGATGCCAACCTTCACAGCTTGGCTCATCGCGGCAAGGTTGCCTGATTGTCGGTGTTCTACAGAATGTACTTCGGAGAGTGTGCCCAAGAACTCCACGACCTCATTCCACCGGCCTCCTTCTACCAACGGACATCTAGACGCACTGCAAGTTACCATCCCTACCTTGTTGCTATTCCACGAATTCGCACTAAGCGTTTCCGAACGTCTTTCATAATGCGCACAGCAAAGGAGTGGAACTCTCTACCTGCGTCTGTATTTCCGAATGCATACAACCCTAATCTCTTCAAAGTTACGAGTGAACAGGCTTCATCTGGGTAAGCTCGCTCCATCGTCGACTTTGTCTGTGTCACCTCTGATCTAAACTAGAGTCAAGACCAAACCCATCTAAAATAAAAATAAATAAATAAAAAAACAGACTAACACCTTCAATGGTGAAAAATCGGGATCAAATTCACGAATCCCTCGTCATTCCGATTCCTTAGCCGTTGCAGATAAATAATGTCGAACAGTGAACTGCGATAAGCCGACACGATTCATTGATTGATTAAGGGTAATTATGATTGATAATACCCATCTTAGAATAACCTTGTTTACCCTTATATGACAGGCACAAACTGTCACAGTAATTCTATAAATAAAACAAAGCCTGCTGTTGTTAAGTTATAAGTAGTTACACCATTTATAACTTAACAACAGCAGGACCGATTTTTATGATCTTCAATTTGTTAAATAAGATTTGTAAATAGCAGAATAACTACTAAAACACTGAAAAAGAAATAAAGTTATAAACCCAATATTACATGAGCTAGATAACATCTTAATTGAACCCTTGAGATTAATTGACTTAGAAATGAAAAAGTCTACAGAAAAAAATACAAAAATAAAAACATCGTTGCTCAGTAATATAAAAAGAAACATTAATGCTATTTAGAACCTACTTAAGTTAGGTTTTACTATGTGCAATATAAAAGTCTACACAAAAGATTTATAGTCTTAAAAGAATTTACTTTTGTTTCAAGTATAAAGTTAGTTTTTTCTCTGTCATTATTATTTTTAAAGTAAAACTATATTAAAAGATGGTAAAACCCCGTTTGAAAATAATACACACTAATAATATACAGGCAATAATTTGTGCGTGCGTTTTTTTATGTTTGTTACTTCTACTACGTGCAATAGTCTATACAAAAGGCTTATAGTCTAAAATGAATTTACTTTTGTTTCAAGTATCAAGTTAGTTTTTGCTATATCATTTTTATTTTTAAAGTAAAACTATATTAAAAGATGGTAAAACCCCGTTTGAGAATAATACACACTAATATTATAAAGGCCAAAGTTTTTGAGTGCGTGTGTTTTATGTTTGTTACTTCTTCACTTATCACGGTCTACGCGGGTGAAACCGCGGGGCGTGACTAGGCTAGGGTGTAAAAAGGCACATTACATAGCCATCAGCTACGCATACTGTACGTCTAATAAAGTAACTTTGCGCAAAAATTATTGCTGGGAAACGAATTACATTTTTAGGTATGAAAAAAAACCTATTTTTTATGGCGCGCAATGGAACACAAGCCCAGGCAAGTGGAGTTAAGCCCCGCCCCTTCGCTCTAAGCCACGTTGGTACTTGTCGGATAAATTTCATATTCATTGCGTTTTTATAACTGCAAATGCGTGATTCCGAAATTTTGTAAAAATATATCGAAAATTCAGGTAATGTTTGTTTGGAAGAAAGTTTAGTAATAACACTTGAAATTCATTTTCCTAAAAAAAAAAATTGCGACTTTGACCTTCAATATCTCCAGAACCAGTGGATTCCCAAGTATGGTCTGTGGCAAAAAATGATCCAAATAATGGGTAGAATATGTGGCTTTCGAATTCGGAAACTGTCTTTTTACACCCGATATATCAAATACAAACTTCTGTCAGCTGCTTCACCCGCGTGGAATTAGTACATTATAAATTATAGCCTTTAAGTTATTCTGATGTATAGTTATATCAAAATCCGTTCTGTAGTTTTAGCGTGAAAGAGTAACAAACATCCAATACGTCCATCCAAACTTTCACATTTATAACATTAGTAGGATTATAAATTTTATCAGAGGAAGCTTGTAATTGGCCATCTTCTACATACCGTTACAAGATATTGAAATGTATTAACTGTAAGCTTTCCTAAAATTAATACAATAAAAATCACAAGTTTTTTTTTTGAAGTTATACTTCTTTTGGCGCGTTAGGGAAAAATGATGAGAGTACATTTTTGCGATGCGCGCGCACACCGTCACAAAAAACCTACAGCCTGAAGTTACCTAGAGCCGACACCTTTTTTTTTTTTGGGGTTGGTGGGAAATCATTCAATGACTTCTCCCGCTCTGGGTGGAGCGGGAGGGCGTGTCAGACTCTTACTGACTAAAACACACCCCTGTTCCTTCCCTGCCCTTAGTGCCCAGGGGTGCGGTAACTCATTTTCAGAATTTATCCGCTACCCCTAGACATGCAGGCACCGGCCACGATGGGCCCCGTCAGTGGTGGCTGACACTTATCTCTTTGAGGCACGCGTGGAACACTACGCGCCGTCGACTCACGGACCTGGTGCTGATCGGACGGCGAGCTACCCACTACTCGCCGTCCGCAGGCCCGGGTAGCGATTAGCTACTGTGCTGCGTGTCGAATAAATATTTGTATGGCTTACAGATTATTCCAGGTCTGGATGTCTTGTTTATGTTTATATTTTTAGTTAGACGAAAGGACACTGTTTCAATTTTCTCATTTTATCAAAATGTAACGATTTTGAAAATGATAAAAGTACTAAAAAAACATATTAACGACACTATACTAATGTTAGTTACATTAGAGTCCCACATTAAACCAAAAACCAATTTTTCCGATCGTCGATACACCACAAAAATTCTAATTAAAATTTTATGCTGGCAACATTCGACCACCATCACTTTGACTGCTCTATTACCCGTAATTGGTTCTGATGATACGACCAAGCCAAGTGCCGGGGCTACATTGTGATTTGATTGGGCATAAAGCCAGTTCACACCTACGGGTCATAAAAGGTAAGGAAAAAATACGCGCAATAAACCGAGGCTTATGTTACGAGCGGAGGCGTTAATGGATTAAGTAATTTATGGCTAATTTTGATACTTTGTGATGGGTGATGTGACGTCTTTCGGGAATTACTTTGGGATAGTGAAATGTTTTGAGAGAGTTGCAAAAGTAGGATAACCGTGAGTTGCTGCTACAATGCTACTTACCTACTGATTTCCAGTGATTACAAGATCCAGTGATAGTCAGGGGGGGGGGGGGATAGTTAGGGGTAGTGTTTCCAGTGATTTAGTCTTGGAAAAACTTAGTGATATGGTACAGAATCAAGAAATAAGGAACTAACTATGAGTGTGTTCTAGGTATCGGAAATGAAACATAAATTTCCAAAAGGCATCCCATTTTGAACTTTTATTGTAAAAAGTTACTATCCAATGGCCACGTTCGGGTTATGACTATTACAGTCAAGCATAAAATAAACTTCAAATTGACCCAACTTTATCTAACGACTTCAAATCTACACGATCAATATAGCCACGCAATTTCACATCCCAGCTACAAACGATGGCCTGTCACCCGCTATCGCCCATAACTTGCTCCCTTTATTGAAAGCTTTTACGATACGTCGGCGGGTTACTGTGTCATTACGTCAAAGAAATTGATCAGTCCCAAAGTCCTGACTTAACACGACGATTATAAGAAGGTCAAAATATGAAAATATTTTTTATTGAAGTGAAAACTTCTTTATTCGCGTTGGGCATTTTTGAGGTGTGAAAAACCATTGAACTCGCCACCGTCACCGACACCGATACCGCTACGTGAAAACTTCTTTAGTCACGTTGGGCATTTTTGTTCAAGTTTTCACTTCTGTCGGCACTCCCGGAGTGCCACTCTTTTTTATTTGTTCTGTTCTGAATGAAAAGTATCAAAACAGTTGATCCGTCTACACGATGCCTAAAATTCGTTAACAATACGTCATATTGGAAAATAGATTGCGTTTTGTTTTTCTTGTATTAATTTTTGTTTTGAATGGGACAAATACAACCAATTGGAAACAAGTGAACATCGTTATTACTCGTGGTAGTTAATGCTATTTTTTATTGTATCTTTATGTAGATCAAAATACACACTATGGGCATTGTTTTAAAAAAAAACCGGTCAAGTGCGTGTCGCAAGCTCGTTTTGGTCGTGCCAAATGTATTTTTGACTATTTGTACGGCTTTGTGTCAACAAGATGCTTATACTGTTAAAATTTGAAGACTGTAGCTCCAAACGTTTGGCTGTAAAACCTGTGTGACAGACAACGGACAGACAGACAAGACAGACAGATGGACAGACGGACACGTGAGTGACAGCAATAGGGCTCCGTTTGGACCTTTCGGGTACGGAACCCTAAAAATAACCATGTGATTAGTTAAAACACTGATTGGTAGTTTCTTATATTATTCAATATTTTCTACTTGAAAGAAGGATAGATGTGTGTGGTAAAGTACTGACTGATTATATTTGAAGAAGGTTTGTCCTATAGACAGCTGAATTTTGATAGATAAGACTTAATTATCTTGAATTTAGAATCAGTACTTAAACTAAGCTTAGTTCTGCCCGGGGGTGGAGGATAAATTCGAAAGAGTTACCTCGCCCCCGGGCACTCGAGGCAGGGAGGAACAGGGGTGGGTTTTAGTCAGTAAAAGTCTGACACGCCCTCAGGAGAAGTCATTGGATGATTTCCCACCCCTACAAAAAAAAAAGGTGTAGAGCAGACAAGTCGGCTTTGCATCGATTCGTTTTCTGTCACTAACTTTGGTAGCACAACTTCTTATTGACTTTATACAATACAACACAATATTTTAATTTTAATGGGAAGCTCTAGATTCTTAAAAAAATTATGTAAAATTGATATTAACAAAATAACATTTTTTTTTAAAATATTTATTTAGTGTAGATATACATGATTTTGAATAACAAATCTTTAAACACCGTCATTTTCCTTCCCAACTCTAAAATTTGAGGAAAAACGAACTTCACGAAAAGCATTAAAAGTATCGAATATCCGACACAGAAACTTGTCGAAAGCTCCAGTTTTCAGTGGTAAGTTTGTTTCAACAAAGTGCTACTTCAATAAAAGTAACTAGCAGTTTTAAAGTATTAACTAGGTTAGTAAGGAGATATGAATTAATGTGCTTTGTTTAAAATGAGAAATCTGCGACAAGCCTATTTTCTTAATTACTTTGGCGATTTATTGCTAGTCGTCAGAAGAATTATATACGCCTAATTAATTTCTGCCTATAATAATTTTACAACTATTCGTTAGTCCACCATTTTGAAACTGGAGAGTGAAGTTATAGATAAATCTTATTCAAAATTTAAAACTCGTTTCTGCTTTCCACATCGAAAATACGATATCTAACATTTTGTCGATAGTTATGTGAACAAAAACCGGTAAAGTGCGAGTTGGACTAACACACGAAGGGTTTGAATATGTATTAAGTATTTGTTTTCATAGAGAACACACTTGAAAATTTCAACTGTCTGCCTATTACGGGTCATGAGTAACACCCCTCACCCCACTGTCCGTCCTTCCCTCTGGCTGTTAGGCCTAGCCAGGCGGAAGGACGGACAGTGGAACTTAGTAATAGGGTTCCATAGGTTACCATTCGGTTACGGAACCCTAAAAATTTACAGAACAGCCGTTTTTTTGCATACCTAAAGGTGGTTTTATACCGCCATGGTGTGGATGGGATGGGCGAGAATTGAAATATCTGTTAAAACAATATTGAACTTTATGCTCTAAAAATAAAGTATTTATTTGTTTTGTAAAACGGATATACAAATCTCGCACTAGCCATCGAGGACCCGCACGGTCTCTCTCCGTCAAGCGCTGACTCGCGATGTCTCGCGATGAGTCGCACCGGCACGCGCTGGCACGGGCAGGCTCGCTCTGACCATCGCCGGATATCGCTGCATACTATGCTCTCCAGCGCCCAGTGCTCTGTCTCAACAAAACGTAGTAGGGCGCGAGCCCTGGCTGGCCGAGCGGTGCGTGATAGCGCGAGCTGTCGCGAGGCAGCGCTTGCCATCGCGAGACGACGTGGTACAGCGATGGACATCTTTTGATGTAAAAGAGTAAGCCTGATTTCAATTCTCGCCCATCCCATCCACGCCCCGCCGGTGTAAAACCACCTTAATTCTTGTCTTTGATTGATCCCTATCTACCTACATATCTGGACCAAATCAAGCAGTATATACAGCTATTTAACGTTCATGCTGACCTTGGCATTGGAACGAAATGTTCCTAGTAATTAAAGATAATCACCTAGGAAGCCATTCATTTCACATAGACTGGCTGTAGATTGATTTTTCCGTATTGTTTAGACTACTGTCCTTGACCGTGGGTTTCGTCAATTGAATCTGCCTCCATAATATATTTTCCTACCTACTTTGACAGCCAACATAAAAATTTCCGTTAATATATTCTTTGGGAAACTAAAAACCGGCCAAGTGCGAGTCGGAAACGCGCATGAAGGGTTCCGTACCATCGTACAAGATTATACGCGTGTACGTGTTGCCATTATTACGTCTTACCAAGGGGTTTTTTTTTTTGGGAGAGGTTGGAAATCATCCAATGACTTCTCTCGGGCCCAGGGGTGCGGTAACTCAGGGAAAGTTGTTTGTTATCATGAGTACAATCACGTGTTTAAGTGTCGGACACTAATTACCAGTCACCCTATATATCATTAGTCGCGGGAGTATTTGAAAGAGTCACCGAGTCCCTGCGCCTTATTCGCTAACTCAGTTGACATCAATTTGATAGGCACTTTGTCGTACATTGCTGCTTTGACGGAAAACCATAGTGCCTATTATAATCGATGTCCACCGAGCAATGTACTGCATTATGCCTTGTAACGGAACGTTACATGGCTATTCATGATTTTAATTATTTTTAAATGAATGTTACGAATGTTGTTCTTTGTGTGTGTACGCCTCGGAACGCGGGGGTGCGGAGTGCGGGGGGAGTGTTCGCATACCATATATGTGAGTAGCGCGCCCGCGCACCGGGGTTCAGTCGCCTCTAGGCTGATGTGAGAGCACACGTTCTGCATCCTCGAATTACGACCTCTCGAGCGCACTAGCCGAGGCTTCCGTAATCCTTTTTTTAAAATAACTAGTAGGAAATTATCCGTAATATTTTTGAAAATATTCAACTCTCGGTGGAGTGCCTTCAAAGTGCCATTTATCCCCAGATAATCCCGAATTAGGGAACTACGGCGAGTTTCCGTCGGATCAAACGTTGGTGTCCGCCGAGCAAGTCGGACAGCCATGCCGTATCTTCCGGACCTCCAATTCTCCCAGTCACCGTGCGCATCACGAATATCGGCCATCTACCATCTCCGGCCTGGGTGACTTCTGCGGGAATTCTCAGGGAAGTGCCTATCACTGCAGGGGTGACAACAAACGGGCCAATGAACCCACGACTTATAAATTTGTGATCCTCCTGTTGAGCTATATTAAACTTTTATATTGTGCACACTCGTTTTATTCCATATTCTTGGTAGGATAAAACGGGTGGAGGTTACAGCCTATCAATTTGATGTCAACTGAGTTAGGGAATACACCTGCTGGAACGCAAAAAATAACTGAAGGACCCCCGTGTTCCTTGGTTCCGTGGTCTGGTCGTTGAGTCATTTATAACCAATATTACTTAGGTATTAGTGAACGTTGGATAGTTGGTCGACAGTCGTTACGGGTCATCAGAAGCCAGAAAGTCTGACAACCAGTCTTACCAAGGGGTATCGTATTACCCAGTAACTGGGTTGTGGAGATCAGATAGGCAGTCGCTCCATCCGGTTAGATTGGAAGCCGACCCCAAGATAGTCGGGCAAAGGCTAGGCAGATGATGATTAGTGAGCGTTGGTTTTGTTTCGTGGGCTGTTGATGAAAATCAGTGTGAGATTACTTTAACTAGTGTTGTCATCTGACATTATACTGAGCTGAGGCCCTTTTGGCATTAAAATTATATCAATAGTTTTATGCTTTTAGTTCGTTTATTCATTTCATTTACATAGAAAATGCGTTTCTTATAAAAAAAAAAAAAAACTTAAAAATCCAAGCTACTGGCGGCCTCGGCTCCAAAGAGAGGGATCTCCTTACTATACGAGTACCGCTTTGAGAGTCTCTTGAGGTATTGGTCGATGCTTCCCTAATAGCATTTATTGCTGTCATTTGTTTGGCCCAACAATAAATGCTATCATTTTATTGTTGACCCAACAATAAATGCTACTAGGGTTGTGGCTATTAAGTCATTGGCTGACAAGACTATCGGTATAATGATCGTCACTGAGTCCACATGTCACACACAGACAACAACACAACCAACACACACACACACAACACAACACACACAAAACGACAACCTCGCGTGCCAAGCCCAGATTCTTGATTTGCCAATCTTTTGACGGTTATGTCAAATAGACAACAATCATTGCACGTTTCTCGACTCTGCCCTACACCACCACTATATCAGGTTTATTGGCTACGCAATAGTCCTGTCAATGTTGAAGAACCGATCCCAGTACAACGCGATATTGCCATTTTAGAGAACTGGGTCGGCTACATACCTGTAACACGGTAGGTACTTCTAATTCCAAGAGAATGTTTTTGAACAAGTTGCTGATGAATAATTCTGGCTGCAAGGTTGTGCCTATGCAATTACTCTCCATTAGCTAGAAGGGATCTACCAGAGATTATTTGGCGGATTGACTCTCCCGAACGATGACATGCCCGACAGATGTCAACTGTGCTCTCCTTCGCAATAATTCTGCGGTAATTATTCGTCGTGCAAGTGAGACATAAATGTAGTATGTTTACAACGCCAGAAGCGTGTACCAAATTTGAAGAAAAATTGTGAAAGAAACTGAAGAGCAAAGCTTGAGTTTTAAGTGTCACGATAAATGACAATAGGTACATCAGTCGTTGTGTATCTCACCCGTAGTGTAGCTCAACTTTAAATTTTTGCTTCTGCAAGCGTGTTCGCCCGCGTTTATATAGTTCTTCCACCACTAAAAACCCCTATGTCTATGTAATTGTAGCCTGTGTCCGTGTGTCTATCTCTGTGCCAAATTTTATCCAGATCCGTTCAGCCGTTTTGGTTTGATTGAGTAACAAACATCCATTCATTCATCCAAACTTTCACATTTATGATATAATTAATAAGTTTTTTTTTTTTGGGGGGGGTTGGGAAATCATCCAATGACTTCTCCCGCTCCGGGTGGAGCGGGAGGGCGTGTCAGACTCTTAGTGACTAAAAACCCACCCCTGTTTCTTCCCTGCCAGAGTGCCCAGGGGTGCGGTAACTCATTTTCAGAATTTATCCGCTGGGGTGGAGGATAAATTCGAAAGAGTTACCTCGCCCCCGGGCGCGTAGGGCAGGGAGGAACAGGGGTGGGTTTTAGTCAGTAAGAGTCTGACACGCCCTTCCGCTCCACCCCAGAGCGGAAAGAGTCATAAGATGATTTCCCAGCCCCCAAAAAAAAAAAAAAAAAAACCCCTAGGCATGCAGGCACCGGCCACGATGGGTCCCGTCAGTGGTGGCTGAAAGCATCTCTTTGAGGCGCGCGTGGAACACTACGCGCCGTTGACTCACGGGCCTGGTGCTGATCGGACGGCGAGCTACCCACTGCTCGCCGTCCGCGGGCCCGGGTCTACGGTGGCCGAGGCTACGGGTGGTGGATCGTCTCGCGACGTCCTACGCCCAGTACGCCTAGTGATATGCGGTGATAGCGGCCGGGGCCGTGAGGGCCACTCCGTTGAGCTTTCCTCACGCGTCTTGCCTCCGCTTTCGCGAGCATTACTGCTTCGCAGAAGGCGGAGATTATTAATAGGATAAGAATTATTAGATATTAATCCCATAACTTTAAGTGTCTACATAGTTTTCAAACTTCTATATCCATATATTTGATATGAATGTTTAGTTGCATTAGTTATTTATTTTATATATACTACTAAATTAACTAGCACAGTTATAGTGGTTTGATAAAGTGAATGAAATCAGAAACGACTGTTTAACGAAAAGTCAAGTTAATTACCGTTCAACAGAGCTGTCTGTTCACTAATTAATTATTTATATTGTACCATTTGCGGGCTGCGGTCATTTGTATAAGCGGTTTTGAGGTTGAAGAATTATAAAATTTGATTATTTATTAAAAATTAACGTTAATAATAACAAGGAGTTTGATCAAGCCCTTGATACAGAAAGCAGTAATTCTGGAAATAGCGCGTATTGTTAGGATATTCATCTTTCAATAGCCCTGACTGACCAGTGGTATCTTAGACCACGTTCTCGATGCACGTGGGCAATTTTTTTAATATAATTTTAATATACGTTGCATTTTAATAGTTAATAATGTAAATTATATGTAAATACAAAAAGTAAATAACAGAAATCTGAAGTAAATGCAAATATCTAAATAAAGAAAGTAATAAAAAATGAGAAAAAATTAAGTAGAATGAAAAAAATAAAAATTAATGAGAATGATATTGTTGTGTTTGTCGTTAATCTGTGGCAAATAAATATTTTTCTTTCTTTTTTAATAAGCAGTTTAATTAAAACAGATTTATTTAAATTAGATTACCTCATTCGCAGTTTCAAATGTGCATCATTCAATAGTTTTCGAATGTTAAAAATTAATAAATTAGCTCACAAATCGCCAACGAACACACAGAACAAAATAATAAGAGAGATAATGCACAGTTTTGTTTTTATTAAAGAAAATGAGGATTTCAATTAGTATTTAATTTTAGAAAAAAAATGTATATAGAGTGGCTGGTCATTAGTGACATGAGTACAATCACGTGTTTAAGTATCGGTCACTAATTACCAGTCATCCTATATAATGTGCCTACCTATCCCCAAAAATTAAACGTTTGGCCATTACTAACCCGAATGTGTTACATAAACAATGGTGCCGATTCTCTTGTTCAATAACTAAACTAAAATTATAGAATCGCTATCTTTTACTTAAGGGCAGTGCGAGAAAAGAACGGCTATAGCTATGAACTAACTTAGAGATGTCAAACTAATTTACGCCTTGCGGTTTACCGTGTTTTTAGTCGACATGTTTTTACGTGTACCAATAATTTGTATGGAAATATTAGTTTAATTAAATTTGACAGCTCTAATTTACGTCCGTCTCTTTCTTGTTTTATTAGAGAGAAAAATATAACAATAGCCTACATTAAGTTTAGCTTGTGCACAACAGAATCGGTACCAATGTCTTTCTTTTTCCATGACCAGTTACTCAAACTACTATAAGAAAATTTCGAGTCGGAAGTCGGCAAGAATGGATTTCATGATCTGAACTTAGAAATCGATCATTGAGTCGGATTGTTTTATGTTCTATTCTTCAAGTAGTTGCTCTTGGCATTAAATGAAGCAATTTATCTATCGTCTATTTAATTCCCTTGTCTCCTTAAGAAATATATGGCTTGTTCAATGAAAATTCTCCAAATTCGTGGCCGAGTTAAAGAGGAACCAATTTCAAGTGGAAACAATTTGGCTTTTAGCGAACGAAATAACATTCCCAGGTTCATTTTGTTGATTGGTAAAATTATTTGTCGTTTTGGACGTTCAATTATTTTGTGTCAATCTTGCTTAACAGAAATTTATCTGAAACGAACTTTCTGTGAATCAAATAGTCATTTTTGAAAAACCAGAACCATGGTAGAGTCACTCTTGTGTCTGTCTGTCCGTCTGTCAAAGCCATTTCGCGGTGCAACATATCGAATGAAAGAGCTTACTGAAAGGGTTTTGAATGTATTTTTTTCATAATTTTAAAACAAATAGTTTTAAAGTTATTTAATGAAATAGATGAAAATTTACCAGTCTCCGAAACAACTGAGTCTAAATTGTGAAAATAATACAGAAAATAATTTTCTAGTTATATATACCTATAAAAAGTCTTATGTTTTTAAAAACAAACTAAACAAATGGAATCAAAGAAAAAACTTGATTAGTTCGGAACCCTTTACGCGCGAGTCCAACTCGCACTTGGCCGGTTTTTTCGTAACTTCATACTCAAGGCCTTTGCTACAGAAACCTTAAATTTTGCCGGGATAAAAGTCTATGATACTCACCAATAGTTTTATCAGTAAAATAATGTTTGTAATCGGATCAAAGGTAGTTCCAGACATCTTATACAAACACACTAACTATTTTACCTTTAATAAAACATTGTTTTGATTGACCACAATCTACTACTACTAAGAAATTAATATTAAGTCTAATCACCCAATAGACATAAAAATATTACAGTAGCTATGTATACGATTTGTACTTACGCTCTAACCATTCTGTAACAATCACACATTTTAACGTTTCAATGTCATGTTGTATCAGTGGTGGCCCGGTGGTAACGGCTCCAACTAACGAGTTGTAGGTCGTGGGTTCAAGCCCAGACAGGTGGTTTACCTGGTGTCCTGTCATATGACAAAAAACTAATCATAAATTTTCATTTTAAAAATAACGTTAGCTAAATTTATACTTGATAAAGTTATCACTTTACAAACTATTCTTTCTGTAAATAACTCATTTGACAAATAGGTATTGAAATACAACATTGCATTGTATCAAAATCATCATTTGACAAACTAACCTTTATTTAATCATGTTAATTGGTCAAACAACGCAAAGCCTAGATAACGTTTGACAAAATGCATTGCTTGGTAATTACTTACATAATTTACCAAAACAAACTTTAGATACAGAAATCATTCCTACATAGAAAGAATACGAGACTAAACTTGCATATCAAATTAACCAGAAAGTTACCATTGCGACGTACGTTGTCTAAGAGCGAGCGAAGCGAGCTCGGGAACTAAGGGCACCCCGACACGGACAGGTTAGGTTCCTTTAAACACTGCAGACAGAAATAGAAGTCCCGCGCAGCGGGGCTCCGTCTACCTACCTTACTTACGACTGTAAATATAACCGTCATTTTGTAAAATCGCAAATTTGACAAACGAAGTATTTGGTCAAATGATTATTTTTGGAATTATATTTATTTTTAACATTTAAAATATTTGCCAAGTACAACATTTGCGAAATCTGTATTTTGTCAAATTACTTATAACGAATTACTTTTGCGCAATGAGATGTTTGTCAATGATTTATTCTATTATTTTTAAAATGATCATTTGTCATTCGTTTTTTGTCAAACATTATTGAACAGCTTACTACGTGTAATAATTCCATCACTACTGCTCTCAAAACGGTGATGGAAAACATTGTTAGGAAACCGGTATGTCTTAGAACCAAAAATTCGAAGACCTGTGACATTCACCAACATGCACTGGCCCGCGTGGTGGTTCTGTGCCAAAATAAATAAGTTTTCTTTCTTTCTTTTTCATTCCCTCTCCTAGAGAAGAGGTCTGAGTCCCAGCAGTGGGAACATTATAAGGTTGATTACATTATGTTATATAAATTATTTCACACCAGGATCTGAGAGAAAGCTACTGTCATTTCAGAAGAACTTAGGCCTCGATTTACCTCTCATATACCTTATATCCTGGCGTTACCACGATATTGTATTTCTAAATCCGAGAGCACGATCTTTCGTGGCTCAATTTTCAATTTTCTGCTTCAGCTTCAGACTTTCAGACTTTGACAGTTAGGCGATAGGTTTTTAAGCAGACTCAAATATGTTTCTCAATATCATCCATATACATAATATGCTTAACTAAACATAGAAGTTTGTTTTATCTATACTAATATTATAAGGCAGAAGAGTTTGTTTGTTTGAACGCGCTAATCTCAGGAACTACTAAATCGAATTGAAAAATTCATTTTGTGTTGATTAGTCCATTTATCGAGGAAGGCTATAGGCTATGTAACATCACGCTGTGAGCGCTGGGAGCGGTGCATCAATGAAAAATGTGATAAAAACGGGGGAAAAAATATTCCTTTTGAGAGCTTCCGTTAAGTTAACTCTTAACCAGTATGTGTTGGGATACTTACGAACGTTTTTAGGACTAACGTAGCTACGTTAGTCCTAAAAACGTTCGTAAGTATCCCAACACATACGCCTTCATTCATAACCAGCAAGTCAATATAAAACAATACTTCTACTGGATCACCTTCGGTCTGAGGTCAGGAACTATCGCCAATCGCTCAATAAAACGTTTATTGTTAAATAATTGTCTCGAGCTTCACTCTCGGAATCACACAGGACTGTTATCCAGGATTTGTTTCAATTTAAAGACTTAGCTTAATAGACCATGATATTATTCTCGAGAATGATATTATATATTATTCTTAATGTTTCCTTCACATTGTAAGTATAAGGTGGGCTCCAATTATATTACAGAATATCAACAAACCTACTTTCATAACATTTCACAATCCACCTGAAGTTTATAACCCAGTTTGTTTAACTGTGCAGTAACTGTAACAGTAAACTCAGCACGTGTTACTATTATAAAATTATTCACACTTACAAGTCAAAAGTTCCACGGATTCCGGAGGCTGGTATAAAAGGCACATAAATCTCCGAGTTTAGCCGAACGATTCCGATGTTTACATGGGGGCTCACTGACAGAGGGGCGTTACTGCTATTGCTTAATAAATGTTTTATTTGGAGCTTTATGGTTTTAGCCTTAGACTATGAAACGGAATGTCATTGGACATTAAATGACGCAGGATCGTTAAAATGTGTGAGTGACCTTGACGAACGTAACGATGAGATATCGGCTTCTTATTTATGTCTATGTGAGCTTATTCCGCGTGTACAGATACAAGCCGGCTTCTCATTCTGGTACTTCAGATTGCTGGATTTTGACACTCCGTCTATAACCTTTCATAAGTCTTAGGTTTTAGCAATAAAAATATATAAGTTTTTTAGAAGCCATATTAAATATCATCAGGAGCATATAGTGACATTGTATCAGCGATAACGATCGTTAACAGTTTAAAATGTTTAAGATTGACGTAGCATTGTTAGAAAACCATTTTGTATTTTTTGCCCTTCGGTTAATTTTTCGTTGAAAATAGCCTTTACTTGGAAATGTTTTAAGGAGAACCTAAAATAAATATACTGACGAATTTATTGAGAACCTTCTTATTTTTGAAGATTTCGCTAAATAATGACGAGTGATAGATCAGCATTTCTATCATGCCAATCATGTCATCTCAAATACGATTGATGTATTTTATCCATTATTAGAATATGACCGTGTCACATTTGATAAACAATACAATTCTCTATAAAAACTTAAACTTTATAATAACTACCACACTTTTCGCAAATCGCTTCCACTTCCATTATACGTTAAACACACAAGTTAAACATTCGTTAACTTTTTGATGTCAGTCACACATCAAAAAGTTAACGAGTACCACATTCAAATACAGAATAAATAATAATAAACACTGCGTACAAATAAAATGGTGGCTTTGCTTCGAATTCTTCCTTAACGGGCCCGGTGGCACGGCACTAATTTAATTTTATATAGCATTTACGAAACATCAAAGTTGGCTTTGACAAAATATTACAATAATGTAAATGAAACTGGTGTTTGTATTAATATTAGTATTAAAGTATCGGTTTTGCTGAGAAAATCACATTAAAACCTTCTGCGTGTCTAATTTATTATAATTATCTGATAAGCCCTCAATTTATCAAACCACCTTTAATATTTAAGATTATTATTTAATTTTTTTTTAACATGAAGTTAGAATACATGTATTAAGGGTCAATTTCACCAATTAATAATGTGATAAGTAATTATAGTATAATTTGGACATTGCCAGCTCTTGACCGTAGTTTAAATGTGTTGATTTCGTTTAGTTTCATTGGTGAAATTGGCCCTTAGGCTCATAGATAGAGTTGAACACTCTATATTTATCGACGATAAAAAATCAAATCACGTAAATCGTAAAAACCTTATCAACTGTTTTCCATTGAAATTCTATGTTTCAATAAAAATATAATCTCTGAAATGCCCTCCATTTTCTTCTAAAATGTTTTAATACATTTAATATATTTTTTGCTAGTACATTTAGCACTTAGAAAATAGAATAAGCTCAAAATTTTTATTAAATCGAAAGGTGTAGAAATATGTTTAATGGATTTTCGATGTAATTTCAGAATTATATTGACAGACTAAATAAACATAATGTTACGTTGGTGCTGTAACTATAGTTTTTTTTTTTGCAAACTTTTAATTTAATTTAATTTTTAGCCGACGAAAAAAAAGCAGTAGGTCCTCAAGTCGACCGTGTATCTCAGACTATGAAAGGACTTTATGCGTCTATAAGACGCAACGTCATTGGACATTAAAATGAAGCAGGATCGTTAAAATGTGTGAGTGACCTCGACGAACATAACGATGACGTTTCGGCTTCTCATTTTGTCTGTGTGAGCTTATTTAGCGTGTACAGATACAAGCCGGCTTCTCATTCTTGTACTTCAGATTGCTGGCTTTTGACAATCTGTCTATAACCTTTCATAGTCTAAGTCGTATATATATATATATATTAGTTAATTACTTAAATATTTTTATTCAATATGTAAGCGCTCAAAAACATAATACCACTAATCGTAAACAATTAGTTTATGAAAAATCCCGCAAAATTATACTCTTTATTTGAAAATAAAGAGTATAATTTTGCGGGATTAAGCCTCGGATACGAGTAAATTGTAGAGATCAAATTTGGATGAAATTTATTGTAATTGAAATGATCTCGTCATCAGCCTTCTGACTAATGACCCCCACCGGTGGGGGACAGGCCACCACGGACCCAAAGCGGGTTGGACCCAAAGGTGGATGTCACATGTCTTTGATTTTTTGGTTCTAGGACATGCCGGTTTCCTCACGACGTTTTCCTTCACCGTTTTGAGAGCAGTGGTGATGAAATAATTTACAAAAAGTAAAGCGCTTCAAAGCATTTGAACTCGCGACCGCGCGTTAATCCAGCTTATAAGCTATCTAAATACTAAATTCATCTAAATCGGTTCAGCCGTTTGAGCGTGACGAAGTATTAAACATACAAACACACACACTCACAAACTTTCGCCTTTATAATTTTAGTGTAGGATATATTATTATTAGGATTTATCTACAGCAAATGGTTCACAGTCAAACCAAAGTATAATGGCCACGTAGCAACCATAGTTCATTCCTAATGCGATAGAGAGTGACTTGCTATCGCCATTCGCACTCTTGCGGTTTTATCCTCCATATTTCTTATTCAACTTTGCTTCCGTTGGGCGAGAACTCTCACGTCTAGAAAATTATAGCTCCAACTCAGATCCGCTTTATCTTGGCCTCTATTAAGTGCATCAGGCTTGGCCTCTAAGGGCCGATTTCACCATTCGCTCTATAAACTAAGTTTTACTGAAGTAAGCTTAGCGTAAAAAATAAAAACCATGAAAAAGATTATAGTGAGTTAACCTTACAAGGCATACATATGCTGTCGCAGACTTTTTTTAGAACTTTAAAAGGAGAACAATTCCGTCATACATAATTTTTGTTTTTTTTTTCCGGTTTTGCCACATTTTCATTGATGCTTCGCTGCTGTTGGTCGCAGCGTGATGTTATATAGCCTATAGCCTTCCTCGATAAATGGACTATTCAACACAAAAATATAATTTTTCAATACAATCCAGTAGTTCCTGAGATTAGCGCGCTCATCCAGACAAACTCTTCAGATTTATGACAGCGCCTAAACGCGTTTAAGCGAGCTTAAACGTCGAAAACTACGCGTTTTGAATTGGTGAAATCGGCCCTAAGAAGTGCATTACGCTTCGAGAAATTGTAATAATATAATTTATAATAACATTTTTTTATTACTAAGACTTCAATAAACATTACATCAATGTGGTCTCGACCCCTGAACTAGGACAACCTGTATGACAGGGGTCGAGGTAAATCAGCGGCGGATCCATGGATCTGAGTGCGGAAGCTTCGACAGTGATTACTGCATTAAAGTGGCTCACAAACTTATGGTAAATGATTCTATATTATGTTTAGTCCATTTCTGTGCTAATAAAAATGACTTTAATTTAGGATTGTAAAAACCTTAGAGCCTTCTTCCTCATTAACTACCTAATAATACTGAGCAGCTTCTAGCTGTGTCAAGATAGGTAGCAATAATACAGATATTTGTATTATTATATTTACAAAACCGTATCTCAGTCATTAACATTACACTCATAAACTGCCACATATCACACTCACACCTAACTATAGACACACCCTCTCACACTCACTCATTCACTTAACATAACAAATAAAGAGAGGATCAGAGCACTTTTACAAAGCCTTATTCTTGAGTACATAATATCCAATTTTTATTGTGAAATGCTAGATTTAAGAAACCTTATCTGAAGTAACTCGAGAGGGTTGGCGCTGTAAGCCGAAATACAGGTTCCTCCTTGTTCGGCTCCAGATGCTAAAACTTTTGTGTACATAATTACTGTTCATTGCACTTATTTGTAATTTATAATAAGTACTTTTTTGTGTAAGAAATAAATTATTATTATTATTATTATTATATCAGACATTATAACTAATTTATAGCGGGGGAAATACTAATTCAACGCGGGCGAAGCCGATGGCATAAGCTAGTTTAAAAATATTTCAGAGTTTCTGGGCTTTGGATCGAAGTTGTCATTTAACCTTGAGGTCGCTCAAAGATTTTCTTCTTTCACAATAATAACTTTGTTAATCTTTGACGTAATAGCCGGTGATATGATAAGAAAGAGAAAGAAACAGCAAAATTAGGGAGAAAATTTACAAATTCTACTTGTATAGGGTGTTAAAAAATTAGCTCTCGAAACTTAAAGGAGTACTTTGGACTACCGAACTGAATAACTTTTACTGTAGGACCAACTTTGAAATCGCGAAATAAAAATCAGCTGGAACATTTATGTTCGCAAAACTCGTCAAAATGTACGGAATAGCAGATTTTTTTTTTTTCGCGATTTCAAAGTTGGTCCCATATAGTAAAAACGCGTCGTAGCACTCGTTGCGAATCGCGTAGTGGTGTCGGTAAAAGTGTCACGAGTTCAATTGTTTTTTCCTATCTCAAAAATGCCCAACGCGCAAAGAAGTTATGGAGGTATGCGGAACAGGGTGTAAAGTCCCACAACCTCCATTGAAAAGGGAGGATCCTCCGACCAGACGGGTGTTGTGTCTCTGGTCTGGGCAACTGCTCGATAGTTGATATCGAGCTGTTGTATATGTTCAAATCACGCGGAGAACTCTGCTTGCTCGATGTAGGAATTTTGCTATTCTAGTTCGTATGTAGCGTCATAGATGTCGCTACATCACTCCCCTTCAGAGATCAGAGATCGATTGTTCTCTTCTCAATGAGTCGTTCATACGTGATGCTTACCGGGCCAGTGGAAGGCTGGTTCCAGTGAGTCGGAACCGGAAGAGGCGCATAGTTCACGGTGAGTCGGAACTGTCTGCGGTGATGATATCCCAGTGAGTCGGGATGATGTTGCAGGCTCCAGTGAGTCGGAGTATTGCTACGGGCTCCAGTAAGTCGGAGCAGTGCGTCGTTTCGTTGTCGGCGTTATCGTTGTCGGCGTTATCGTTGTCGGCGTTATCGCTGCCGGCGTTATCGTTGTACTGGCTGGCTGCACGACTCGCTGCTGAAGAGCTTGGAGGAAGTGATGATGATGACGTTACACTGGAGTAGCTGCACGAAGGCTGCACTGACGAGGTGATGACGTCATGACGAAGGCTGCGCTCAAGTTCATAGTCGAGGGTCACCATTATGGAGGTATGCGGAACAGAGTGTAAAGTCCAACAACCTCCATTGAAAAGGGAGGATCTTCCGACCAGACGTCTGACTCCAGATCAGAAGGTTGCGTGTTCAAATCACGTCGGGGTCACCATTATGGAGGTATGCGGAACAGGGTGTAAAGTCCCACAACCTTCATTGAAAAGGGAGGATCCTCCGACCAGACGGGAGTTGTGTCTGGTTCGGGCAACTGCCCGATAGTTGATTTCGGGCTGTTGTATATTGTTCAAAACGCGCGGAGAACTCTGCTTGCGCGATGTAGGAATTTTGCCGTTCTAGTTCGTATGTAGCGGCATAGATGTCGCTACAAAGTTTTTACTTCTAAAAAAATTATTTCTTTCTTTTCTAAATAGTCAATAATTATGCTAATTTTTAATGGCGGAAGTGCTAATACCAGGCTGGTGAAGTCGCTGGTAGAAACTAGTTTATATACATCCTTGGTGTCTTTAGACGTCGAAAAAAATCCTAGTTAAAATGAAAAATTAAACAGAAATATTCGATGCGTTACGAACAAGAAATAGAAAAAAAAATCCATATACTGGCTGTAACGACAATGGATGGACAATTTCAGATGCTGCTTCTGTCTATGGAAATACAAATACAATACAAATACAAATATTTTACTGGAACAAAAACATATAACAATTTATTTTGTGTACGTTAATACTGCGTTAGTTTAGTAACTGTGTCGCAGTTATTAGCGCCCACCCCAGGAGCAAAAGACAACTGAGTTCCATAAAAAACATTTTGGTTATACACACAGGAAAAGTTAGTATAAACATTTAATAATAGACCTGCTGTCTTGTATGGTTCAGAATGTTAAGCCACAAAAGGGATGAATGAAAAGCAATTGCATGTAGCTGAGATGAGAATGCTAAGAGCGAAGTGTGGTGTTACGCGTATGGATAGAATTAGGAATAAGTATATAAGAGGAAGTCTGAAAGTGGCACCGCTGACTGAAAAGTTATGTGGAAATCGGTTGTCGTAGTATGGGCATGTGATGCGGAGGAATGAAGAAAATGTCGTGAGGAAAGTCTTGTGTATGGATATGGATGGCTATAAGAGTAGGGGAAGGCCAAAGAAACGATGGTTGGACGGTGTGAAAGAGGATATTGGTAAAAAGAGGGTCTACAGAGATGACGACTAATAGACGAGAATGGAAGAAAAAGACATGTTGCGCCGACCCCAAATAAATTGGGATAAGGGCAGGAGAATGATGATGATGAAAACTAAGACTAAACATTTATTTATAAAAGTTGTAGCAGTATATGTGGGTGAAGTGAGTGTGTGTGTGGGTGAGTGTATGTGCGAGGGAGGGTGTGGAGGTGCGTGCGTCTATGTGTGTGTGGGAAGGGTGGGTGTAAGTGTATGCGGAGAATATGGTATGAGTACAATTTAAATTTGTATGAGGCTCTCTGTTTCCTCATAAGTCAGGTTTTGGAGCCATTTTTAAATTTTCAGTTTACACTCTCGTAACGAAAGCGGACAGATATTTAATTTCTCATTTATTTTGTTATATATAAATGAACAACTTTTCATACAAAGCTATCATCAGGTAATCAAAATTAATATGGTCCAATTATTTTTAGGATTCCGTACCCTAAGGGTACTAACGGGACTCTATTACTAAGCCTTCGCTGTCCGTCCGTTCGTCCGTCTATCTGTCAGCGGGCTGTATCTTACGATCCGTAATAGGTAGACATTTTAAATTTTCACAGCGCTGTAACAACAAATATTAAAAATAATTTAAATTTTTTGCTCGATCTTAATAATGGCAACAAGTAGGCGAGTATAATCTTGTACGATGGTACAGAACCCTTCATGCGTGACTCCGAATCCGACTCGCACTTGGCCTGTATTTTATTTACGGTTTTGACTCGGACTTTCTTGAATACCTAAAGTTGTTCAATTCTATGTGCAGAAGCTTTAAGATGATTATTTTTTTCTAATCCTTATATAATTTACTAGGGGACGTCACGCGGTTTCACCCGCTTAATTCCCGTTCCCGTGGGAGTACGGGGATAAAAATATATAGCCTATATTTGCTGATAATGTAGCTATCCATTGCTGAAAGAATTTTTCTAATCGGTCCAGTAGTTTTTAAGTTTATTACATTCAAAAATACAAATCTTTCGTCTTTATTATATTAGTATCGATATAGATTTACTTTTTAATTTAATAGTAATTTGTGTTAGATTAATAGGGGGAATTATAAGTTATTTAATTAGAAATTTAATCATTTATTGTGCAAGACATAAGAAAAAGGCTCAAAAAAAGAAATGAAAAAAAAATCGGATACAATAAATAAGATTATTCCTCGAAACCTCGAAGACCTTTAGTAATGACCACCTATTTCCGATATACCATGTAGAACCGATCCTGCAGGAAAAATTTGCCATACAATAGACGTCAAATTACCTACAGAATAGAAGGAAGTAAATGGAAGCCGGATATAACAAATGGCTGCCACGATTTCTACTCAATAGAGTTTGATTTCAATACTGGGTAATATTACGTTTCAGATACAAACGTATAAGGAGTCGTATGAATGAATGCACTGTTACTTGAAATAGAGACTGTAGTCTAGGAATTCATTTCAGATGACCTTTGTTATAGTCGACTTAATATTATACAGGGTGTAAAAAGACACATCACACAGCCGTTAACTACGCATACTGTACGTCTAACAAAGTAGTGTTAACAAAGTTTTGCGCAAAAAATATTGCTGGGAAACGACTTTTATTTTTAGCTGTATGAAAAAATATTCTGCGTAATGTAACGCGAACACAGGCAAGTGGAGTTAAACCCCGCCCCTTCTCTCTAAGCCACGTAGGTACTTGTCGGACAAGTTTGATACTCATTGTGTTTTCGTAACTGCAAATTCGTAATTATGAAATTTTGAAAAAAAAAACGAAAATGCAGGTAATGTATGTTTGGAAAAAAGTTTGGCAATAACACTTAGAATTATTTTTCGTAAAAAAGTAAAAAAAAAATTGCGACTTTGACCTTCAATATCTCCAGAACCAGTGGTTTCCCAGGTATGATCTAGTGAAAAAAAAAGATCCAAATAATGAGTAGAATATTTGTGGCTTTCGGCTTCGGAAACTGTCTTTTTACACCCAATATATATAGGACTGGGGCATATTTACACTATGTAGAAAATAAGATTCGTTTCCCACCATCGTAGCGGTCACGTTTTTTTTTTATATTTGATAAGCTTGCATTTGACTACTGTCTCACCTGATGGACAGATGAGATAGACAACACATGCACGCTTGCCTAGAGGTAACCTATTCACTCTTGGCTGAAAGACCCCCATGATGAAGCTATCAGGAAACACAGACTTCGGCAGGGAATTCCATTCCTTAGCTGTACGCTCTATGAAAGTGTTGTAGGGCTCCGAATTGACCCACAAAAATCGAATGGCTTAGATAAAAAATTGGTTGAATATATTTAATTTTGATGTACAATTACGTGTATTCCCTCTTTCCATTATCATTATTACCTTCCTTCCCTTGTCCCTCATTATCTTCTTGGGTTTAGCGCAACTGGGTTCCGTACTCGAAGGGTTCAAACGGAGCCCTATTGCTGTCATTCATGTGTCCGTCTGTCGGTCTGTCCGTCTATCCGTCCGTCTGTCTGTCCGTCGTCTGTCACACAGGTTGTACAGCCAAACGGTTGGAGCTACAGTCTTCAAATTTTCACAGTTTAAGCATCTTGTTGACCCAAATCCATAAAAAAAGTCAAAATACCTTTGTTCCGACACACACCTGACCGGTTTTTTCTCCACTTGTCCCTCTAACACTTGCCTATATTATGATTGTTATCTCTGTCTCTCGTTAGTTAGCGAGAGACAGACATAACAATCAACATTTTGAATGTAGTATCTATAGTTACAGATACATTCAAATTGTCTCGGTTTGACTGGAAAATCCCATATATTCCCATCATAATATTTCAGAACTTACGACTAGTTTTAATTAATTGACAGACAACCAGCAGTTTGACTTTGAAGTTCCTTAGTTTCTGATCATATATTCTGTTTCAGTGTACATACCGTCGCTAAATTTCCCCTCACTGCAATTGAAGCGAGAACGCTACACTACGCTGTTTAGCGTAAATTGCGCGCCGATTCCGGGAACCATTTTGAATTCCTCATTCGATAATACTCCTGAACGGTTTGGTTTACCATTTCATTTTCACTTCATTGGTATTTTTTGTTTGATTGATAGACCATCTACTAAACAAAAACCAGCCATGAGCGAGCTGGACTCGCGTGCAAAGGCTTCCGAACAAATCATATTTTTTCAGGTTTAAACACCGTATAGGTATAGGTTTCTTATAGGTTTTCCTGTAATCTATAAGTAAAGCACTACATTCCTCTGCCCGGGGGTGGAGGATAAATTCGAAAGAGTTACCTCGCCCCTGGGCACTCGAGGCAGGGAGGAACAGGGGTGGGTTTTAGTCAGTAAGAGTCTGACACGCCCTTCCGCTCCACCCTAGAGCGGAAGAAGTCATAGGATGATTTCCCACCCCCCCAAAAAAATAAAATAAAAGCACTACATTCCGTAATTTTTTCAAAATTTTGGGCCTTGTGGTTTCGGAGATAAGGGGCCATTTTTCATCTATTTTCTCAAATAACTTAAAAACTATACGTTTTGGAATTATGAAAAAAAAATATTTCAAATCCTTACAATAAGCCCTTTCATTTGATATGTAGCACATTACACTTTACAATTATTATTTTTTTAATTTTCTGATTTGCACCCTCAAAGTGACACACACACGTGAAGTGTGTTACACGTTCGTGTTTGGGTCAGAGATATTCATTATTATGTGTGTACCAAATTTCAACTCAATCGGTCAAGTAGATTCGGAGTAAATTGGCAATGACAGACAGACAGACAGACAGACGCACGAGTGATCCTATAAGGGTTCCGTTTATATATTCAGATATTCGGAATCCTAAAAATGCAGGAACAAACACATATAATAATAATAATAATATGTCCATCTAATGAATAAACGGAATAATAATTTAATTCCATAAACTTATTACTACTTTACAATGGCATTATGGCAACAATTTCAAAAAGGGTGATGAGATTAGCGTCTGTAGCCGAACTAGGCATAGCCTGTATTTCGGTTATCAGCACCATTCCCCACGTTTTTATTATACAATAATAGGTGCCACTTTTATAGAGGGTAAGTTCTCTTTACATAGAAGTAAGTAATTTGTAAGTAAGTAATCAATTTTATTAATGGATTGTGATGGTGTGTGTGTGTATGTACGTGTGTTTCTGCGTGTGTGTGTATTTGTGTGTGTATGTGAATATGTTTGTGCGTGCGTGTATATGTGTATGAGCTCTTTTTTTTAATTTTGTATAATAAGTAGTTGTTCCGTCAATATGAACCTAAACTGCGCGGTATGATCTGTGATGAAACTAAAGTGCAGAATCTAAACTCGTCTACTACTAGGTTCTTATGTAGATTACCATTTATTTACTTATTTAGCCAGAACGACAAAATACCAATTACACTGATCATACACATTACAAATTATAAAAAAACGAGTAGGACTCGCGCACGAAGAGTTCCGTACCATTATTTATAAAAACAGCAAAAAAATCATGTCTGTTGTATGGGAGCCCCCTTAATTATTTATTTTATTCTGTTTTTTTTTTTGTATTTGTTGTTATAGCAGCAACAGAAATACATCATCTGTGAAAATTTCAACTGTCTAACTATCACTGTTCATGAGATACAGCCTGGTGACATACGGACAGACGGACGGACAGCGAAGTCTTAGTAATAGGGTCCCGTTTTACCCTTTGATGTATGGAACCCTAAAAACAAAATACAAATTGTTTATAGCACATTAAGAATAAAATAAAATATTACATTTACACAATATTATAATTAAGCCTTTTTTTTTTTTTGGGGTGGGAAATCATCCTATGACTTCTTCCGCTCTAGGGTGGAGCGGAAGGGCGTGTCGGACTCTTACTGACTAAAACCCACCTCTGTTCCTCCCTGCCTTGAGTGCCCAGGGGCGAGGTAACTCTTTCGAATTTATCCTCCACCCCCGGGCAGTACTTAAGCCTTTCACTCAGTCTTCTCGCAAATCATCAGACATTCAGACAGTACCTTTTTCCATTCATCAGCGAACAGATCTAATCCAGGACTGGACTCTAGGAGGGCGTTGAGTGCATTTAGCATTCGCGTAATACCATTGAAATTATATTAAGAAAGTCAACACTTGAAGACACTTTGATTGAGAAAGTGGACTTGCGCATAAAAGGCCTCACCTACACAAACTTAACATCACAAAATCGTGCAAGAATCATAAAACACCTACTTTCCCAGCACATAAAAAGATCATAAAATAACCAATGAACTTTTTGCCATTCACGCTGCAAAATAGCATAGGAATTGATCTAAAATTTGCAAAGAACAGCGAAAGATTTCAATTGCAAATGTTAACGGTGATCGGAAGCGGGTTGATGGCACCATAAATTAACCGAAGTCAGACGAATTTGATCAGTATGCGACGGGGCCACTTTATTAGCGTAAACGGGCAACGTAACACCTTAACTAGAGTTAGTTGCCGATGAAGTGTGGCTCCTCTGTTATTTTGTTGGGCTGTGGTGCAAGTTATGAGCGAGTGTTGGCTGTAAGGTGATCAATTTTCATATGTTATTTCAATGAGAAGACGTTTTAGCAGAAAAAAGACTTATTATTATTTAACGTGTTTACTTCATTTGTCTGAGCGTTATTTCGATGTCTTACGTTACAATGTTTGTAGTATAGGTATCAATCTGCATTTGGCCAAGTCATTCAAATCATCTTACGCCACAAAAAATGCACATTGCTATATTTTTGGGATGTTGTACGGATAGATACCAACTGTTTAAAACCAAGTTAGCTGTTTTGAAAGACCTGTGCTAACCGCATAGTGCTCAGAAAGGACTGAAATTTTCTGCCACTTTTCAGGTTTTGGCTTATGACTCCTAAACGGTAAATCCTACCGAAAAAGTCAAGTTGTTTTCCGTACACTACGCAGCCAGCTCAGGTCTTTCGAAGTTGCAAACTTTATTTTACACTATTGGTATCCTAACTACATCCCAAAAAATCAGTAGGTACAGTGCAATTAGGTACTTGCGACGTAACACGTTATCAAGGAAGTTATTTGAATTTCTTTTCTGGCAATAATATAATTATTTTGCTACATAGATCCTCTTTTGCTAATAAATTATTTTATCCATCTATTTGTCCATATTAAAATTTATGTACATCCCAAAACCTTGAAAAACTCCTCACAAACACACATTTATCAATCATAGCTTGTAACTTGTACCACAACACGAATAAATAACTAAGTTAAAGTTGGACAATGTGGTAGAATCACGAACTGACAGAATTATGTGTGAACAGTCTGTTTTAGCACTAAACGACGCGTGAGAATTTTATTCAATAGTCTTTAAAAGGAAATGCTATAGCCAGCGGATTAGTATGGAAGGATTTAGCTTTAATAATTTAGCGATAAAGTAATAATTCATCGATGGGCATCCGGTATGAGTCTATCAATATTTATTTTTAGAATTTATTTACGGATGTGGGTTCGATTACGCATGAGAAATAACCAAGTATTGTTTTATTTTTGTGAATAGTGTTTAAATTACTATTTAACTTTACTAAAAATAAATAATAATAATATCTTCTTCTCGTCTGCCTAGGTATTGTTTTGTGGGGTGGGAAATCATCCAATGACATCTCCTGCTCTAGGGTGGAGCGGGAGGGCGTGTCAGACTCTTACTGACTAAAACCCAGCCCTGTTCCTTCCTTGCCCTGAGTGCCCAGGGGCGCGGTAACTCTGTTTTGAATTTATCCACAACCCCTGGGCAGGCATCGGCCATGACGGGCCCCGTCATTATTGCTAACAACTCTTTGAGTCGTGCGTGGAACTCTACGCGCCATCGACTCTCGGGCCTGGTACTGATCGGACGGCGAGCTATCCATTACTTGCCGTCCGCAGGCCCGGGTCTACGGTGGCCGGAGATCGTCTCGCAGCGCCGGAAGCCGCAGGCGTCTCCTGCGGCGGCTGCTGCTGAGGGCGTGAGGGCGACTCTGTTGTTGAGTCTCCCTCACCCATACCGCCTCCCTCTTTTCGAGCATTACTGCTTTGCAGAAGGAGGACACAGCATTTCATTTCTGTGACAGAGATTTAGGTTCAATTGTATTTTAATGAAATTTTAACGCTTCTCGAAAGATTATGAAATCGGATAAAATTGTTACAACATTTCCACTTCCATAAAGTACCCATTGTTATTTAGATTTTTCTAAGGGCACATTTTTCCTTAAAGGTCTTAATGTGTGGAGTTATTCAAGGTCGGGAGGGAATGATTGGCACGTGCTTGAATTATAAAGGTAACGCGCCTGGCTTAGTTACATGTGGCACGTGTCACATTGAAATGTAAATTAAAAAAATTAAGGAATTGAAGGGAGAATAAGGTATACCTACCAGGTTAATACGAGTATAACTTTTTGCTTTTAGTAGAAGATGGTTGACGAATTTTATTATTATTAGGCTCAAATCTGCTATCGCGAGATTGTTGGGAAGAGTTACCGCGGCCCAAGAATGCAAAGAACAAATGAAGGAATACAGGTTGGTTTTAGTCAGTAAAGGTCTGACACCCACTCACTTCAACTAGAGCGGCAGAAGTCATCTGATTATTTCCAACCTTCAAAAAAACAACCGACTTCCAAAAAAAATACACTAAAAATTAAAAAATAACGTAAATTTCGGAAGTCAGTGTCAAATAACGAAGAAATAAAATACAAACAGCAACTTCCGAAATTAATGTATTTTTCTTTTTGGAAGTCGGTTGTTTTTGTTGTAAAAAAAAATATTTTTCACTTTCTAGTTGTTATACCCCAGAACTAAAAACCCAATAACATGGAACGTGGAATTTAAACATAGTCGTAATTGGAGAACACCAAAACGTCATCTAGGTACCTACACGTATTTTTCGTTTTTGTTCAGTTTTTCAAAAAGAGCTAAAGCAATTTCGATAAAATTTATATGGGACCAATTCGGGAGTATATTCTACCGAATAAAAAGAGAATTTTGAAAATCGGTCCTCAATTGACAGAGAAATCGGTGGACATACATAAAAAAAACATACATACAGTCGAACATAGAACCTCCTCCTTTTTCAAAATTGGTTAAAAAAAGGTTGAAATCTGTTTTATTATAAGTTGCGCAATTTCTTGTTTATAATTTAATAGATTAATATTGTTTTTATTATTAATCATATTTGCAGTTATATTATTTGAGGAAGAGAACGCGTCAAGCCCCTCATTAGCAGACACAACTAAAAACCTATTGTTGCGTTACCTTATGGTAACGCGAGGGGCTTGTCGCGAAATTTTTAAAAATACTTAATTCAAAGTATATTTAGAAGTTAGGTTAGTACAAAGCCAAATGTGGAACGCTAAAAAAACATGGTACCTACATAAAAAGTCACTAAGACCATTTATAGGTACCATATTTTACAAGTTACAAGACAAATATAAATATCTAATATGCAGAGAAACTTACGAATACGCAACACTTGGCAATTCCTAAATATCGTTTTACCTTCGCGTTCCCACAGGAAGAAGATACTGTAATATTCTATTACCACGATCTCAGATAGGAAAATAAAACCTAGCGAAATATATGCGACGCATCGTATAAGCTCCTTACATCTTTGAACACAAGCTAATATTTGACCCGACCTGACTATCATTAAATACAAAATGTAGCTACTAGGTACCGAACATGGTCACTTTTTAGGGTTCCCTACCCGAAGGATCAAAACGGTGCCCTATTGCTGTCACTCACGTGTCCGTCTGTCCGTCGTCTGTCACAAAATTTTGTTCCGAAGAATTTTATAACTTCCCATTATTCCGAAGATTTTTTTTTGTGGTGGGGGAAATCATCCCATGACATCGCCCGCTCTAGGGTGGAGCGGAAGGACGTGTCAGACTCTTACTGACTAAAACCCACCCCTGTTCCTTCCCTGCCCTGAGTGCCCAGGGGCGCTGTAACTCTGTTTCGAATTTATTCTCAACCCCTGGGCAGGCATCGGCCATGACGGGCCCCGTCATGAATGCTGACAACTCTTTGAGGCGCGCGTAGAACACTACGCCCATTACTCGCCGTCCGCAGGTTCCCATTAACCTATGTAGTTGAAATTTGGTGATAATGTTTATTATTTCGTATATTTTATCGAAAAATACTAATATATAAATCAGATTTTTCTTTTAAATTCCCTCATTTGGTACGGAACCCTAAATGTGCCAAATCCGACACGCACTTGGCTGGTTATTTTTTTGTGTGAAATGTTCAAATAACATCTCCCGCTCGGGAGTATCAGACTCTTACTGACTAAAACCTAGTTCCAGGACGCGGTGACTCTTAAAAATATTTCCGCGGCCCACCGGGCATGGTCCTGCAGGGTAAATTGTGTAATACACAATCAATTGAACTGCGTTTCATCTAACCCTTACAACAACATTACCCCAACAACATACCCTACAACAACAACAACACAACAACAACATACCCAACCACAACAACAACAACATACCACAACAACAACAACACAACAACAACATACCTAACAACAACAACAACAACATACCACAACAACAACAACACAACAACAACATCACCAACAACAACAACCAACAACAACAACAACATCAACCAACCAACCACATTACCCTTGGTTGACTGGTAGAGAATGCCTAAGGCATTAAGTCCGCCTTTGTACATTTGTGTTGCATGAAGTTTTAATAAATAAATAAATAAACATTCAATGCAATGTTTACGTGGTCAAGCAGATGAGTTTTTCAAACATATGTAGCCAAAGAAAGGAAGTATTTCCTTAAAAATCATCCGGATTGTAATCTAAAGGGTGCTGTTTGAGTATTCTTGGCTTGGACAAAGTTTCATTGAGGATTTTAAGAGCAGAGACTCGGAGTCTGGGTTTGTTCACGATTGATGGGAAAAGCTCATCTGTTAATCCGTCAGGCCCCGGAATTACGGACACAATTAAAAACCTATTGTTTCGTCCCCGATGTGGGGCGCGCGGCCTGACGGGACACAACTCTTAAACACAGCTAATCAGCACTGCAGTATTTGTTGCATTATGCTAAGATGTAAAGGCTCCCGTAGAAGGAGAGAGAAGCGACGCGAAAGTTTGACGCGGATGCGACAACCATTTTTAACCGACTTCGAAAAAGGAGGAGGTTCTATGTTCGACTGTATGTTTTTTTTATGTATGTCCACCGATTGCTCTGTCAGTTGTGGACAGATTTTCAAAATTCTTCTTTTATCCATAAGAATATACTCCCCAGGTGGTCCCATATAAATTTTATTGAAATTGCTTCAGCGCTACTTTGGAAAACTGAACAAAAAACGAAAAATATGTATACATAGATTTTTTTTTTGTGGGTTGGTAAATCATCCAATGACTTCTCCCGCTCATCGTGTCAGACTCTTACTGACTAAAACCCACCCCTGTTCCTTCCCTGCCTGAGTGCCCAGCGGTGCGGTAACTCATTTTCAGAATTTATCCGCTACCCCTAGGCATGCAGGCACCGGCCACGATGGGCCCCGTCAGTGGTGGCTGACTCTAATCTCTTTGAGGCGCGTGGAACACTACGCGCCGTCGACTCACGGGCACGTATACATAGATGACGTTTTGGTTTTGTCCAATTACGAGTATGTTTAAATTCCACGTTCCATTTTATTGGGGTTTTCAGTTCTGGGGTATAACAACTAAAAAGTGAAAAATAAAAAAACTTTTTTACAAAAAGAAACAACTGACTTCCAAAAATGAACAATACTTACACAAAAAAATTAAAAAATAACATTAATTTCGGCAGTCGGTGTAAAAAAACGAAGAAATAAAATACTAACACCGACTCTTATTATAGAAATACGAACATTTCCTATGACAAATGAATGTCGCATCGTTTGTGGGAACCTGAATTGACCAAACTTTACTCACCTTTAATTTCCTGCTGCCATGGATCTCATATTTTATGAATAGAGATGAGGCCGTGATCATTAGCGCGCTGTCGATATTAACACTTAACCATTTGTAAATATACATATTTTCAGAATAATTAAGAACCCTGGAAGGGTATCGAGTGGCCTATTATGGCGTCCTGATTCTGTTGATTTTTCTCGAAAGATCCTCTTGCAGATCAAAAATGCGTTATTTAGGAAATAAATGTTGATGAACGCCGAATTGCCGACACAGTAAAGGTATTAGATAAGTTAATTAACTATTTATTCTTTTACTCGCTTTGTTGCTTTGAATTTTACATAATTTAAAGTTATAACAATGTCTTTGTGTAAACAAGCCAAAGCACGTGTAAAGGTTTTTTATGAAGACTCAAGTCTTTAAAAAAATATTAAACAAAACTTCATCACACAAATTCAATGATCACCTCATTTAAGAATACATTTTTGTCTAAATAATTTATTCATGAAAGTTTCATGAAATAAAAATTCTTTTTAGTAAAATTTATTTATACAAGGCCATAAAAACGATACCAAAGTACAAACCTAGATGGTTTTTATTTAGATGGATTGCTTCATTTGAACTCAATCTCAAGATAAGACAATAGGGTAGGGTAGGGCTATTTGTATGCAATATTTTATATGAAACAAGAAATAACACCAAAATGTTTAATTTTTTTTTAACAAAATTAGTTATTAAATGAAGCAGCAATTAGTATTTCAATTATTGGCACAGGAAAGAGTGGGAGCGTGATAGAGACATCCCGCTATCTCTTTTGTACGCGCGTAACCTAATGGCGGTCACATGTCAGTCTGTGCATCCTTTTTAGGGTTCCCATAGGAAGAAGATACTGTAATATTCTATTACCACGATCTCAGATACGAAAATAAAACCAAGCAAAATATGTCCGACGCATCGTACAAGCTTCTTACATCTTTGAACACAAGGTAATATTTGACCAGACCTGACTATTACTTAATACAAAATGTAGCTACTAGGTACCGAACATGGTAATTTTTTGGGGTTCCATATCCGAAGAGTCCACACGGAGCCCTATTGCTGTTACTCACGTCCGTCTGTCCGTCATCTGTCACAAAATTTTGTTCCGATGAATTTTTTAACTTCCGATTGACCTATGAACTTGAAGTTTGGTGATAATGTTTATTATTACGTATATTTTATTAACATTGTAGTGTATGTAGATATACTTATGACTTGTCATGAGCGCATACGTCGCCGTCGGTGGTTATAAATAACGTTCCGAATGGTGGGGACGGCAGTTGAGGTCGGACTGTCGGCCAGTGCGGTGGTGCATTGGCAAGCCAAGTACAATACTATTATTATACACATTGCGTGGATACTACATTTGGCGACGAGGATAAAAATAAAATATTAAATAAAGTGAAAAAAAAAAGGAAATGTGGTCGGTGAAGTGACGAGATAGTTAATTTATACTACTTAGGTAACATGTAATAAATAAATACAAAATAAGTTATTAGAGTTGAATCATTATAATTTGAACCATTATTTTATTTTAATTAACAAATGAGTATTATAATTCAAAAGTATAAAACGTTAAATTTAACGGTGGTGATTATTGCTTAACTTATGATAACAACACTAGGATGTGAGTGATGTGTGTGTCATTTGGGTGCAAATATCAAACTGTGCCGTTTTGTTAACAACCTACGTAAGTTGACATCATTATTTTCCTGGCCTTATCCCATGTTACTTGAAGTGGGGAAACACGCAACCTAATGAAACCTGGACAACTGGGATGTTGGGGACCTGAAAATTCGTCTCACTTAAAGAGGTATTCTACTTACTCAGGGTCTCAGATATCCAGGTATAAGTAGGTCTATCTCATTTACAGAGGACCCTGTTTATATAGGTTATATCAGTTACAGAGGTCAATACCTATAAAATTCAAAGAAAACAATTTAACAAAAGTATTCTTTAAAACATAGTCTCAGTAAAAGAGGTAAAATACTATCATAATATCACACTATCTCAATTTAACAGACTTTCTTTTCAATGATTATGAAAATGGTCATCACCACATCTCTAAGACATGGTCAGAGACGTGGAGTATTTTTGTGATTGTTATTTTGAACCCAAAATATCATGCTTGTACTTATCGAAAGGATAGACAGCAGTATTGTTTGAGTGGAGTGGTATTTATGGATGGAAATATTTCAAACCACCGTCCAGTCATCCAGTGACTCAAAGTCTAACAATCGGTGTTACTTAAATAAATGGATAGATCCCAAGTAACCTACCTATATTTTATGTAAGCTGGCGTAGTGCCTGGTCATTTAATTGGCACAAAAGGAATAACGAAGTTATTTTGAAGTTTAGCATAGCAGTATTATGATACAAAAATAGGTACTGATTGACAATTAACTAATAATAAAAAATAAAAAAAAACAACAAAAAAAAAGACTTGAGGCCAAAAAGGCTCCTTTTTCTATAAAATCGCAGCATTATTTAAATTGACATAAACATTATTATGATGCAGAAGCAGCATTGCTGGTCATAAATAACCACCGTTTGACAATGTTCAGAGGATAATTATAAATCCGCAACAGCATTATTGGTCATTAAATTGACGCAATATAAAAGAAAGAAGAATTTTCTGATCATTAAATTGATATTGAACTATTGCCATTAAACTACTATCCATATTTAGAAGCGCAAATGTAACTAAACCAAGTTGGAAATAATAATAATAAAAAAAAAAACAGAAGGGGATGTGTCGAGCACTATTTCTGTTTTACAATAAAATTATTGTTAAAATACTTATAGAAGCATCATTTTAAATAAGAGATCAACATCAAAACGAATCAAACAATAAAATAAATACACTTGGTAATTGAGTGGGATACATTGACTACCCTTCATTGTTTTGTTTGTGAATTATCGTGTGGGAATTTGTACAAATAATATATATCCAGTGCATACTACCTTCACAGTATGATAAATTGTGGATACATATACAAATAAAATAATGGTACTGTGGTGCCTCGATCACATGAGAAATATTTGATCCAAAGGTACTACCATTGAATTGGAATATCATATTAAACAAAATAGCAAAGGTAATTTAATTATTAAAAGGCCTCCCCGATTGACTCATCATGATGTCCCACAAATTTACCGGGATTAGAAAAACTGGATTTAGAAGGTGATAGTACCTCATTAGGGCAGCACTAGAAAAAAATAGAAACAGTCTTTAAATATTTACCCGGAGGGTCTGAATATTACAACATCTGTAAAGAAAAGTGTAACGCTGTTGATGCTTGCAGGATCGGACTATTGCATTACAAGTGACAGTTCTTACTAGTAAAACACGCCAAGCCATAGGTTGGGTTCAACGCATTTTGGCCATACAGTAAAGAAAACTTAACGAACGGGTTCAAGTCCAGAGTCATGTATTACTAGCCGTGGGTGTTAATACACTTCATTATGCCAGGTCACGAGCTTAGCCAGCTCAGGAATAAGATATTAGTATTGCGAAGTATGTTTATTATATAATCAAATATTGAACATGTAGCATACAATAACGATTATTTTCAAGTTGACTGAAGTTAAGTCAAGCAAACTGTGAAAATAAGTCAAGAGAACTGTGAAAATTAGTCAAGTAAACTATGAAGTTAAGTCAAGTAAACTGTCAAGTTAAGTCAAGTTAACTGTCAAGTTAAGTCAAGTTGAATCAAGTTAACTGTGAAGTTGAATCAAGTTAACTGTGAAGTTGAGTCAAGTTAACTGTGAAGTTGAGTCAAGTTAACTGTGAAGTTGAGTCAAGTTAACTGTAAGGTAGAGTTTAGTCAAGTTAAAAGTAAAAGAGAGTCTCCAGTAAAGTAGAGTCTACAGTAAAGTAGTCTCAAGTAAAGTAAAGCAGTGAAAACAATAAACAGTAGAATATAGCTACTGGTCATTAAATTGACAAGTAATTGTAGTAGAATATAGCTACTGGTCATTAAATTGACAAGTAATTGCAGTAGAATATAGCTACTGGTCATTAAATTGACAAGTAATTGCAGTAGAATATAGCTACTGGTCATTAAATTAACAAGCAGTATCAGTAAAAAATATCTACTGGTCATTAAATTGAATACAGCAGTAGAACATATGCACTGGTCATTAAATTGACAAGTAATAGCAGTGGAATATATTGACTAAGGAAAAATAGTGAAAATTTTGATTGAGAAGACCTTCATCAGTAGGAACGAAATGGGAGTGCTGGAGGCGGGCACTTGTGATCTACCTGGAAGCTACTGGCATAGAGAGTAGTGAGAAGAAACTTGCTTTGCTGATACATTTTGGTGGACTAGAATTACAGGAAATATTGTATAATATACAAGATGCAAATGTATCACCAGAAGACGGAGTGGATATTTTCGAAGTGGAATTGGAAACATGTTGATAAAAAGGTACATCCGTTAAATTGGGCAGACTTCATTATCATCATCATCAGCCTGTGGTGGTCTGCTGCTGGACGTCGGCCAGTCTTCACTCAAGAACACGTCTACCTCAACGATCATTGGTTCTCGAAAAACTTCTTGATTGGAAGTAACCTCCATTCAATTGAGAAAACTCTATGGTTTGACGTAACCTCCATTAAATCATTCAAAAAAAAAAAAAAAAAAATTACCGCCATAAACTGGAAAATGTGGTTACAGGTATCAATCTCCACTAAATTTAAAAATAGGATCGCTAATTGTCGTAAGTGACAAAACGCCTACATTGAATTAGACATTTTGTGGTGGTTTTCTCATCAAATTGAGACTATGTTGCAATGCAAATCACCTCCATTCAATTGGGAAATATTTGTTTATAGTTGGTTCTAATATTTACTTGGTTGAGCTACTACCATTAAACTGAAACCAACTGAGTAAGTACATGTTATTGTTGATGCTTAGAAAACAGGCAGACAAATATAAATTTGATTGGAAGGATGATCATTTGATAGACCAGATCACCAAAATGTACTTCTATGTCGACTTCAAGTAATAAATAAGAATAATAAATTATCAATCAATTAAAAAAAAAAAAAAGAAAAGGAAAGGAGAAGAAAGATTCAGATAATAATAATATCAAAGCATATTACATTGAATATAAAGAAGTTAAATCAAAACAATAATTCCAACTGTGATTATTGGAAAAATATAAATATATGATTATGTAATATAATCTGATTCAGACCCGAAAAAGCAACATCTCCAGGATTAACAGGGAAATATTATCAAGACACCTGAGAACTACAGTTGTTTCATTGTCACAAGCGACAAACCATTACATCATAACCTTCGAACAAGCGTCGCCTTTATAACCAAGAGCGACCACCTACAATATGTAATACAGTCCACAACATTTGCTGACCAGTTAAATAAATATACCATAACTAAGTGATTGAAAAATTTTCGATCCATTTATGAGTAAAATGGTAACATGCAGAATATTTGTAAGTAAATAAATACTTTCAAAAATACATAGGTACACATATTATGTATACCTAAATCTATAAAACTTAATACAGTTAGTATTTAGATATAAATAAAATAAATTAAAATAAGGAAGGGATGTAGTGTATGTAGATATACTTATGACTTGTCATGAGCGCATACGTCGCCGTCGGTGGTTATAAATAACGTTCCGAATGGTGGGGACGGCAGTTGAGGTCGGACTGTCGGCCAGTGCGGTGGTGCATTGGCAAGCCAAGTACAATACTATTATTATACACATTGCGTGGATACTACAAACATATACCAATATATTGATAAATCAGACTTTTTCTTTGAAATTCCCTCATTTGGTACGGAACCCTAAAGTCTGACTCACACTTGGCCGGTTTTTCTGTTACTTGACAGTTTCCCCTTCCACCAAATTTGAAAGGTTTCTAACTTACTTATTTTTTTTTTTGTTTTGAATAATTATTTCTATGGTATATCGATTCTGGATAAAGTTACTTTATGACACAAATAATAAAAACAATGAGTCAAATACCGTATTATTATTTTTTGGAAAGGTTAAGTAGAGGTGTACTTAGACAGTGGCAGTACAAAATTATATCGCTTAATTTTCGACTCTTAAATATCGAACAGTTTCAGTAATAGCCACTCTGGTCGCGAAACGTGCTCTGCGTACAAATAAATAGGTATATTTCCTGAGGACGCCGCAGAGTTTAACATAATTACACAATAAACATATCACTTACTACAGATTTCGCGAATAATAACCTGCACTATGTAACAGATTAATTGCAAAACTATGTGCATTTGAATTCATTGTTCTGTTTGTGTATTGTAGTTTGAATTTTAAGTATTTAGTTTAGATTTTCAAGCAGATTGTTAAAGCTACTGCAAAGTTCGATATTTCTTGCAACTTTTACTAGAATATCCTGTTTTTCAATTTGCAATTATTAAGAGTATTATTGTGGAGAAAAAATAAACAATTTATTATTATTTATTATTATTTTAAAACGAGTTGTTTAAATACGAGCTCAGAATAATGTTTCAGCTTTTATGCCTGAACAAACATTTGTGAATTGTTTAAAATCTAACTACAAACCCTGTTTTTTAGGGTTCCCAACTTTCGAACGAAAAACCGGAACCCTTATAGGCAAACACACGAGGTATCGTGTGTCCGCCTGTCACAGCCAACTAGCTCCGAATCTACTGGACCTTAATTTTTTTTATTTCTTTTTTATTGAGTTTAAAATTTACAGTTTTAAATTTATTTAAGTAAATAGATAAAAATTGACTGTTATCTCCGAAACTACATAGTGTAAAATTTTGAAAAAAAAAAAAATGAAAATTAGACTTTACATATTATAGATTAACAGGAAAACCTACACGATTCTATGTTTAAAAAAAACAAGTTAAAAATAATTATTCGTTCGAAACACTTCGCACGTGACCAGATTTTTTGGTTTTAATTTTTTTTTTTTTCAAATATTTTAGATCGCTTGTTTAGCTCTCAATAAAAAACGTCAATGTCTTGCCTATCTACCTACCTATAAACTTCCTGCTTTTGAAGGGTTTTAAAAGTAATCTGTTGTCAATCTCCTGCCAAGTGATTTGATTAAATTGGCGGTTCTTATTTCCGTAAACAAATCGGTAATTGACTGATTTGACACCAGATTAGAGTCTTTTAGAAGCAGATGGGGAAGGAGCTCATTTGGCGATCAGATATTTCATTAAATACTAGCTTCTGCCAGTGGCTTCGCTCGCGTGAAAATCGAAAATGTACCCAACGGAAAATGCTCCTAGGATGAAAAAAGTACCCAACGGAAAATGCTCCTAGGATGAAAAAAAGGTACTCAACGGAAAATGCTCCTACGATGAAAAAAATGTACTCAACGGAAAATGCTCCTAGGATGAAAAAAATGTACTCAACGGAAAATCCTCCTAGGATGAAAAAAATTTACCCATCGGAAAATGCTCCTAGGATGAAAAAACGAACGGACATACGATAATCTATCTCTGTGTCAAATGTCATCCAAATCCACCTAGCCGTTCTAGTATGTTTGAGTAACAGACATACAGCCATTCAAGCTTTCACATTTATATTATCACAAGCAACCCGCAACAGTTTCGCTCGGGTAGAAATTATAGACCATAAAAAACTTTTTTACAAAAAAACAATACACTAAAAATTTATAAATAACTTTAATTTCGGAAGTCGGTGTTTGTATTTTTACTTCTTCGTTATTTGACACCGACTTCTGAAATTAAAGTAGTGTATTTTTTTTTTGGAAGTCGGTTGTTTTTTTGTAAAAAAGTTTTTTATTTTTCACTTTTTAGTTGTTATACCCCAGAACTAAAAACCCCAATATAATGGAACGTGGAATTTAAACATTTGGAGAACACCAAAACGTCATCGAGGTACACGTATTTTCCGTTTTTGTTCAGTTTCTCGAAAAGCGCTGAAGCAATTTCGATAAAATTTATATGGGACCACCTCGGGAGTATATTCTTTCAGATGAAAAAAGAATTTTGAAAATGGGTTCACAACTGACGGAGAAATCGGGTAACATACATACAAAAAAAAAAAAAAAAAAACAGACGAATTGAGAACCTCCTCTTTTTGGAAGTCGGTTAAAAACCATCCTCATGAATCGCTCTGTCTATTGGTGAAAACCGCATGAAAATTCTTTGAGGCGTTTTTGAGTTTATCGCGTACAAATATGGCGGGGGATTTTGTTTTATAATATGTAGTGAATGGAATAGTAGGATTGGTTTGGTAAGTTAATTCGAAGTCAGATTTCCAAATACTTATCTTGGAATAAACTCATTATCATGACGTATCTGGATACCTTCATGATAATGAGTTTATATAATAATATATTCGTCAAATTTAATGGCGTGTGGGAATAGCACTAACTTCCAAACTGACAAATAAGTAGGTACCATACACGCCTAAAAATATTCACACAGGTTTCACACAGTTATAAAAATTTTTAAATGACCTAAATTATTGTCGAATTGACTGTACCTGCGCGCAGTTGCACTCCCAGTGGTAAGTTACCACACGCTACTAGGTTTGACGAATACTAAATATGGGAAATAACGGAAACCTAACTCCAAATTTTCCGCTAAAACTGCGTGGTACAGCAGTCGTTAAAACTGACTTATATGTGTTTAGAATTTAGAGGAGAGTAATAACTATGTAATTAAATCCTTAACATTGATTTATGAGTGTCTGAAGAAGTCATTAATTCATCAATAATCCCTTTTGAGTTATTTCATTAGTTACTGAGATGTCTTGCCAAGAATTTGACGAGTTAATCTAGAATATTTGTATCTGTTCTATAAAGTGTGTTAGCACAGGTGGGATCTGACATGCTGTCACATACCATTAGAGCTGTGAGCCAAAATTGCTACGCTGTGCAATGAGAAGCTGTGGACCGCGAGGAAGCTGGACATATTCTAGTTTGGCCAACATTCGATTCAGATCGTGAAATAATGCATTCAAATGTTGCAATATTATTTGTCTCTGGGATGTAATACCTGAATCACAGCGCACAGCAGTGAACAGTAGCTGAAACACTGATATGTGTCCACTGCGGAAAAAGCTGAGCAACAAACTTTTCAGAAAATAGAATGATACCTTTTATTTTTTGAGGTTTTGGAAATCATCCATTGACATCTCACAACTCTGAGGTACGCGTGGAAAACTACGCGCCGTCGACTCTCGGGCCTGGTGTTGATCGGACAGCGAGCTACCCATTACTCGGCGTCCGCAGGCCCGGGTCTACGGTGGCCGGAGATTGTTGTTGAGCCTTCCTCACCCGTTCCGCCTCCTCCTTCGCGAGCATTACTGCTTTGTAGATGGAGGAGACTGCTTCCCATTCCCTTTCGCTCCGTACCATGGCCTGGACCAGGGCCGGGTGCAAGAGGTCGCTGCCGCCGATCGGCTCCACAAAGACACGGTGGGGCTCCACCCAAGCGAGGCAGATCTCCACCGTATGCTCCTCCGTGTCCTCTGGACGATCCTCACAGTGGGGACACCCGGGCGTTTCCCTCCGCCTTATCCTGGAACCTCCCGAAACTTACCAGTATGAAACCTAATTCATTTATTTTATCCTACATCCTACTATTTAAAATTATTTATACGACAGTTTGGATGGATGCTCAATTATGCCAAAACGGCTGAACTGATCTGTATGAAATTTGGCACACAGATAGTCTGGTACTCTGGTATAGCACATAAGTTATTATTTATAAAGGAGAAGTAAGACTCCTCCGTGCCTCGGAAAGCACGTTAAGCCGTTGGTCCCGGCTGTCAATCGTGGAACTTTGACAGTCGTTTCAGGTCATCAGAAACCCGAAAGTCTGACAACCAGTCTTACCAAAGGGTATCGTATTACGCAGTAACTGGGTTGTGGAGGTCAGATAGGTAGTCGCTCCATGTAAAATACTGGTATTCAGCTGCATCCGGATAGACTGGAAGCCGACCCCAAGATAGTTGGGAAAAGGCTAGGCAGAATGATGCAGTACTAATTCCACGCGGGTGAAGCCGCTGGCACAAGCTAGTACTTAAGTCATTGACTACCATGGGGGACACACGGTGACCCTCAAACAATATATTTTAAATTGTGTCTGTGGCCTGGCAGTAAATGTGCGTAAATGGTAGTGGCAAGAATAAAAAAAAACGGGTCAACAGCGTGTCGGACTCCCGCACCGAGGATGCTGAACCATCATATAAAAATATTTTGTATGTGTTACTAATTTGTCAGAGAATTTTAACATTGTTTTTTTTTTTGCAGTGTAGAATATTGCAGTTTTAGGTCAGCGCCATCTCTTGACCGATAGTGGAACTTATGCAATTTTAATTGATGCTTTCTGAGAAAGTTTGGTATTTAGAGACATCGTTTATTTTTTTCTGTAATCTTTACATAAACTTCTATCACATAGAGTAATTCCAGATTTTTCTCACAACGCTTTTTTTAACATTTATCATCAAAAGTCGAAAACTATGCAGCCTAAAAAAAAAGGAAAAATGTATGAGAATGTGCTTGAGATGTCCGGCTATGACGGACGGACAGACAGACATACTGAGTCGCACCATTTAAGGTCTCCTTTTTCCGCCCAGGGGTCGTTTATAAATTCCAAACTGAGTTACCGCGCCCCTGGGCACTCAGGCAGGGAAGGAACAGGATCGGGTTTTAGTCAGTAAAAGTCTGACACGCCCAGCTCCACCCAGAGGGGGAGAAGTCATTGGATGATTTCTCAAACCCACAAAAAAAAATTATGCAGTATATAAACGAAGTTTTTCGATTAACTAATCTATTTATAAGAACATCATTCTATAAGGAAGCTTTGATCTCAACAAGATTTTTCATTTCTTTCGGATTGGCAAAATGGTAACGGCAGTTGTACGGACGGTAATGCTGGGTAATTCAATACAATCAAAATTATATTTTTATTCCCAAATTTTGATTTATGAATCCTGCTGGAAACTTCTACTTAGCATAAATTATGAGCGGAAAAATAAAATTATGCAATGGGAATCATAAAAGCTAAAATTGAACTGAATGGGCTTAGTCTAGCCTAGACTTATTTTATTGCTTTTTTATTTTGTTGATTTCAAACGCCTCGTGGTTATTAAAATTCTCGTAAGCCAAAAGACATTTACAGGAAGCAATTTTTTTTGCATATAGACTCGTGCTTCACAACTTTTTTATTTTGGGTGTGGTAAATCTACCAATGATTTATCCCGCTCTGGATGGAGCGGGAGACTTTTACTGACTAAAACCCACCTCTGTTTCTTCAGTGTCTTGTGCCAGGGCCGCGTTAACTCTCTTTGGAATTTATCCGCGACCCATGCTTGACTACTTATTATTTCAACTGATGGTAAGTAATGATGTGGTCAACGATGGAGCACGCTTTCCTAAAAGTAACTTTGTAAGCTACTCGTAACAGGAAACACAGACTCCGGCAGGAAATTCCACTCCTTAGCTGGGTACGCCTACGCACAATGAATAAACTCTGGGTATCTAATAATAAAATAAGCAATATCCCATTTCCTTCCTTTGTTAATGGAAAAATAAATACCAATAGGGATTAAGCTCAGTCATCCGGTTGGCTTGCAAAAAATAAGGAAAAATTTATCGAACCAAATAAATAATTTCTAACAAGAGGTCAAAATTGTTTTGAGAATTAGGTATCGGTTTCAAGATCATTTTAACGAAATATTGTATAAGAATTTTCGAAACAGAAGATTATAATTATGTCTCTTGATGAATCCAATTAAATTATCCATTTTATATTCAAAACTAGCTTCCGCCCGCGGCTTCGCCCGCGTGAAGTGGTATTTTCAGAGCACGTTAGAAAAACACTGTAGGAATCAACATCCAAAGTACTAATTTTTTTTTTTTTTTTTGGGGGTGGGAAATCATCTCATGACTTCTTCCGCTCTAGGGTGGAGCGGAAGGGCGTGTCAGACTCTTACTGACTAAAACCCACCCCTGTTCCTCCCAAAGTACTAATATTAATATTAAGCTGAGAGCGATAGTAGTAATATTAGGCTGAGAGCCAGAACTTTTTGAACGTCAAAGTTCTACATAGAAAACAGTCCCAAAACTTTTATTCCAAATCATTTTGTTGAATAGTGTTAATCCATTAAATAATAAAATGTTAATTCACCAAAAAATAAATCATTGCTTAATATGCTCGAAAAATTTGTCTGCTCAACAACTTCAATAATGCAATAAAATTAATGACGTTGAAATCTCAAAATGAAAATCATTGCTACTGATAGTGTGTTAAGCAATTACCCCGCTAGTCATCATCAGACTTTCAGAATTGATCATGTGGAAGCTCCCGTGCTCAATTAGGTAAATGTTGAAAGCAGGTCATCATCATACAATCATTTTATTATTTGGCGCCGACTCAAAATTAGTTTATGTAAAATTTGATAGTTTATGTAAATAAGCTCAAAGACTTAAAAGGTTTACTTATTTTTTGCTATTTAGTTATTTTTCGTCGGCTTAATTTTTCATCATCATATTTCGTATCATCTTTTTATACATAACTTATTGTTTAGGAAACATCATCAGCTCAGCTTCATGATGTGATGATTCCTAAACGCAAATTATGAAAAGTAAACAAAGACATTGTTCGTGCCTACAATTTTCGAGAGTTTCTCTCAATTTTATCAGGATCCCATCATCAGATCTTAATTTCCTTGATATGGGACCACCCTTGAGGTATACCATATCTAACAAAAAATAATCATCATAATCGGTTCATAAATGACGGAGTGAGGGCTCAACATACATACAAATATATATATATGTGTATACGGTCGAATTGAGAACCTCCTTTTTTTTCGTCAGTTGACATTATCAAAATTAGCAAGAAACTTTGTAGACATATACTTGTTTCCTTCCAGGAATTCAACGCAGTGTATCTTGTATGTATTGCCTAATATAATATCAAACGAAATTCCTAATGGGTTGCTTACTCTTCAATTCCTTGGAAGCATTCAAAATAGTCAAGTGGAATAATTTGATGCTTCTGACCTACAAAACCTGTTACACAATCATTTTAATCTGGGTATTATGTAATGAGTCGCGGCAGTGAAATTCGTAACAAAGTTACCGCGCCCCTGGGCACTCAGGCAAGGACGGAACAGGGGTGGGTTTTAGTCAGTAAATATCTGACACGCCCTCCCGCTCCACCCAGAGCGGGAGAAGTCATTGGATGATTTAATACCCAAAAAAGAAAGGAGTGTTTCAAAGAGTTACCGCGGCCCTGGAACGCAAAAGGAAACTGAAGGAATTCGGGTGTGTTTTAGTCAGTAAGAGTCTGACACGCTCTCTCGCTGTCAGTCATCTGATGATTTCCCACACTCAAAAGTAAACGAGTGAGCCTTACAGTAGTTGCATATGATGTGCAGCATTTGACTTCTCACCTTAATAATAAGCAACATTAACATTCTATCCAGCAAAATAGAATTAACACGTTTAATTCCAATTTCGCCCACGCTCAGACTTATCATGCGCGCGCTCTACCATCTGACGGCCAACTCTACCACCGCGCGCGCTCATTGGTCAAATGAAATAGCACGCGCTCATGGGTCAAAACAAATAACGCATGCTTCCTCGCCTTCCTGTTACACACTTCTGTCCCATTTCACGAAATCACTCCCACAGATTGCAGGAAAGCGAGCAAAAAATATTACACATCAAAAAAGTACGTATTATGTAATCCTTATATTATTATGAAGAATTATTTCAGCCGAAAGACGTCCTTTGCTGGACATAACCTTCCCCCAAGCCTCGCCATATCGAACGGCCCCGTGCTTCTCACATCTAGTGGATTCTCGCGACCTTCACCAGGTCATCACTGTGTAACAAGGCAGTGCTAAAGCCTTGTTTTTTTCAAAATTACGTTCTTTCCTACCTTTTTTAATTTGAAATTCAAATATTACTTGTTTTCTCTGTCAGTAGTCTCTGTTTATATATTAAAAATCAGTTCAGATTCAGCAGCCGAGCAAGTAGAAGCTCCTGGCTATCACTATCATTTTCCTACTTTTCATTAAATGACAGTTACCAGTTTTGTAAGAGTTACTAGAACAGTGAAGAGCAGCTTTTATAACCAGGCAGTTCCTGACAATAATACAATTTATACCTTTAACTAGTCACAGTGTATGGTGTTTGTACGATTATTAACTGCTCTATATAATCAAGCCTACTGTAAATATAAAAATATACGTCTGAACTCGTGTGTTTATCTTCATCCAACTCCTCATCTGCGGTCGTCCTCTACGGTAGTCCTCTACGTGTCACACCACCTCCAACCTCCGCTCCGTGACAACTTGAAGAACTGACTAGGAAATAACAAAAAACAAGTACATGAATTACTTAAAATATCTATTCTGTACAACTATTACTTAATCTATAACTATTTATAACCTAACTGCATACATGATATAAAATACATAAATGACATAAAACCAAGGCGTCGAAGTACTCCTCCACATCACTGTCATTCTGGCAAGCCGGCAACGTGCCCAGAAGACTGGCAGCATTGCCTCGTTGAATATCAATGCTAAGAAATATTTTTAGTCATGAAATGATATAAAATATTCGTGTCTGGTTCGGCCACTTCTTTCTAATTACGTTATAATTCATGAAGCATATGCACCTAAGTTTATAATCAGTATTGGTTTGATCTTATACACTAAATAAACGTGGCCTAGCTTTCTGGAGTTTTAATCTAGTATTTCCAATACAAGGTATAAGTTTAAGTGCTTTTACATGTTTACGTATTATTTAGTCTGGAATAACACGAAATTCGGGTTTTGGGATCACGTTTGTATACTTCTAAACCGTATTGACTGATGTTACGAAGTAAATTAGGGTTTCAGCCCAGGCCCTTGTGCCTATCTAATAAAACTTAATTCAGTGCCTACATGTTGAATGATATACTTAATAAATGAACGTTTAGAATGCTTAATTTGATTGCATAACGTAGGTAACCATAAAAATAAACTAAACATACCAAATACCACTAGCGAACCGTCCCAGCTATGCACGGCTAGGTACAAATTTTATACTTTTTTTTTTTTTTTTTGGTGTGGGAAATCATCCTATGACTTCTCCCGCTCTGGGTGGAGCGGGAGGGCGTGTCAGTCTCTTACTGACTAAAACCCACCCCTGTTCCTTCCTGCCTCGAGTGCCCGGGGGCGAGGTAACTCTGTTTCGAATTTATCCTCAACCCCCGGGCAGGATCGGCCATGACGGGCCCCGTCTCTTGCTGACAACTCTTTGAGGCGCGCGTGGAACACTACGCGCCGTCGACTCTCGGGCCTGTTGCTGATCGGACGGCGAGCTACCCATTACTCGCCGTCCGCAGGCCCGGGTCTACGGTGGCCGGAGATCGTCTCGCGGCGCCGGAAGTCCCAGGCGTCTCTTGAGGCGGCTGCTGCTGAGGGCGTGAGGGCGACTCCGTTGTTGGTGCTCTCTCACGCGTCCCGCCTCCGCCTTCGCGAGCATTACTGCTTCGCAGAAGGAGGAGACGGCTTCCCATTCCCTCTCGCTCCGTACCATGGCCTGAACCAGGGCAGGGCGCGAGAGGTCACAAATTATATACTTAAGGCGCAGTTATACGACTTTTAATGGTTTTTAATTGAAGATCACGTCTTAACGACTAGTCTTATTTCTTTGATAAAAATATATGTTACTCTAGACAATTTCCATCGTAATTTGATCTGAGAGTATTTAAAATTGTATTTTTGTAACATAATGTAATTAATTTATAAAGTTATGTCTAATGCGGATAAAAAATTGAGAATCACGCAAAAACTATAAATCGTATTTTTATGAAATTTTCACCATTTTAAAGATCATTTAATTATTTATAATTTAGTCTAAGTATTCTAGTTTAATGCCTTTTGTTTTATGTGTAATAAATAAATAATGCGTCTAATTTCGGACAGCGCTCTATGATGGGCGAGTCCTATTACTGGGTGGACTACGACGCGTTACTTGAGCTCAGCCCAGAACACGCAAGCTAACCACTCAAGGTCATTGGCGGTTAATAGCGCTAGGGCGTAGGGGGGGGGGGGTTGTGATTCATGAGGAAGGTTTAGGAACCTTCCTCATGAATCACTCTGAATATTGGTGAGAACCGCATGAAAATCCATTCAGTAGTTTTTCAGTTTATCGAGATCCAACAGTTTATCGACAGACAGACGCGGCGGGGGGCATTATTTTACGTGTAGTGATGTGGAGAACCTCAAAAGGCGGAAATGTCGATAGTTGTATTTTCGAGCCGTTTGGGATACAAACTCTTGGTTCGTGGCTCACATATTATTAAAAGAACTTTCCGAGAACCACTTTGCGTTTACCATGAACTGGCATAGCAATGCCACCAGTCCTTTTGGCCTAATGTGCCAAATGGACTGGTGGCATTGCTATGCCAGTCGACAGAGTACCACCTTACCAGTCGACAGAGTTGAGGAATTATTCGATGCCTTATTTTATTTATTATATTAGTTAGCTGTGCTGTGTGCGTGTGTGTGTGTGTGGTGTGTGCTGTGTGTGTGTGTGTGTGTATGTGTGTGTTGTGTGTGCTGTGCTGTTAGTTTTAGTTGGTTTTTAGGCTTTATTTTTAGTGGAAATATCTATTGTATAAATAAAGTAAAAACCGATTTATTTTTCAGCCTTTGCTATAGTAGCATCGACAGACTTTGAGAAACTAAGTGTCACTACAGCAAAACGTGAGCTAGGGATAAGCAAAGGACCCTTGCACAGTGCTAAGGATACTAAATGGTGGAATGACCACACCAAAAACAGTATTGCTGAAAAGAAAAGACTCTTTAAAATTTGGCAAGGAACAGGCTCCGATGAAGATAAAGAAATATACAAGGAGGCAAAGAAGACTGCAAGAAGAACAGTTGCAATTGAAAGGGAAAAAGCTGATCGAAATCTTTACAACCGCTTGGAACTAGCCACCGATGCTGATATATACAAAATAGCGAAATACAGACATAATGATTGTAAGGACCTTAAAACTACAAAATATATTAAAAACAAAGAAGGCACACTACTTACGAACGATAAGGACATATGTAAGAGATGGTACGAGTACTACCAGGAGCTGCTAAATGAGGAATTCCCTAGGCAAGCAGAAATAGAATTACCTTCGACGCAAGGACCTGTAAATGCAATAACCGTTACAGAAGTTAGAAAAGCCATATCCAAAATGAAGAACCATAAAGGAGCAGGCCCGGATAGCATACCTGCCGAGTTCTGGAAATCTCTAAAATGGGATGGAGAGGTATGGCTTTGTAACTTATTTAATAACATCATGAAAAGCGGAAAAATGCCAGATGCCTGGAGAAAGAGTGTACTGGTCCCATTCTACAAGAACAAGGGAGATGTTCGAGAATGTGCCAATTACCGCGGCATAAAACTCACATCACACACCCTCAAGATTTGGGAACGAGTCATAAGTGAACGCCTTCAAAAACTAATTAACTTAACAGACAATCAGTTCGGTTTTACTTCGGGGAAAGGAGCAACAGACGCGATCCATGCAATCAGGTTGGTCATGGAAAAAGCCCGCGAAAACAAACAAAATCTGTGGATGGTATTCATAGATCTTGAAAAGGCCTTCGATCGTGTGCCAAGGACCATTATATGGCAAGCCCTGAGATCTCAAAATGTCCCTGAACATTACATAAAACTCATTATGGACATGTACCATAATGTACAAACCTGTGTCAGAAGTGCAGCCGGCCAGTCGAAGAGCTTCGGTATCAAAGTAGGAGTTTATCAAGGAAGCACATTAAGTCCCTTGCTTTTTAATATCACCATGAACTACCTAACCGAGAAAATCCAGAAACCCATACCATGGAACCTTTTATATGCGGATGATGTTGCACTCATTTCAAACAGTATAGACAAAATACAAGAAAATTTGGAGCAATGGAGGAAATCTTTAGAGTTGAACGGATTACGCATAAGCAGAACCAAGACAGAGTACATGGTATGCAACTTCAACCCCGACGAATCTATACCATCAAGCGCGGAAGTCAAATTGGATGGTGTAGCCATACCTAGAGTAAATAAATTTAAATACCTAGGATCGGTCATCGCAGAAGACGGATCAATAACAGCCGACATTACGCACAGAGCGATGTCTGGGTGGAACAAGTGGCGTACACTATCGGGAGTTCTCTGCGATCCAAAAATGCCAATAAGAACCAAAGGCAAGGTCTACAAAACAGCTGTGAGGCCTGTTTTACTCTATGGTAGCGAAACGTGGGCTTCGAACAAAATTCATGAGCAGAAACTTCATACCGCTGAAATGCGCATGCTACGTTGGGCGGGTGGAGTCACTCTCAAAGACAGAGTGCGTAACGAACACGTAAGGGGGAGTTTCAAAGTAACGCCGATTACTGATAAGATTACGGAGTCCAGGCTAAGGTGGTATGGGCATGTTATGCGAAGACCCGATGACCATATCGTGAAGAAGTGTCTTTCCATGGCTACAAAAAAGAGAGGGAGAGGTAGACCGCTAACTACCTGGATGACAAATGTCCGGAAGGACATGCAAAAGCTTGGCCTTATAGATGAGGATGCTTATCAACGAAGTGAATGGCGCCGAAGGATTAAGAAAGCCGACCCCGCGTAACGGGAAGAGGCGAGGGCAAAGAAGAGAAGAGCTATAGTAGCATCGTGACAATCCTCCAGGAACCGTGTATTTATTCGGGATAATAAGATCTATGGCGCTTAGCGATGAAGTATTAGCGAAATTTTCGTAGTCAGATCATTGCATCCTTTTTTTTTTTTTTTGCCTCCACATTACAAACTAACGAACAATTTTACATTATCGATATTAAGTTTAAAAGTTTCGATCTGATGATAATGCACTCCAGCTGCATACCCAACTATAATATTATCTATTTCTATCACATCAGTTCCTCGACATATTTAGATTTCTATGTAGTCTATATTAGGCCCCGCGGACAAACCCGGGTTGACAGCCGATTTTTTTTTTTCACATAAATATTTTTTTTTTTTGTCAAACTCACCGGTGAGTTTCCGGGGCTCAGAGGTTAAATTAATCTCTGCCTCATGTCAGGCTTGACACGTAAACACAATAGAACATTATTTCCTTGTAAACTTAACCCAATCATCGGAGGGCAGTAGGTACCTCAGATTCAATTCCGACCGGCCTTCTATTTGTCTTAACCGATTGGAACCTTGTTTGGAATCCGTCCATATTAATCTTGCATCGTGTTGGGATTTAGATATATCTTCACAGATCTACTGCCGTTACGGAGACTATCGAAACTGCAAAATTTTGATCTTAATTTTAAGCACTCTATTTTAGGCGGCTTTATTTTGTGTGAAAGTTTCGGTACGGATTAGTGTTAAGAAAATCAGCTGTCCCATACATTTTGTTTGCGTAGCTTGTGAAATTGTACTGAACAGTTTTTTTTTCGCGGTTTTCAGGGTTGTTCCCATATTTTTGAATATTTTGAATTTTGAAATAACTAAAAAATATTGGACTTGTATTTTTTTTCTGGTCACGTAAACTAAAAGTGTGGGCGATGCAGTGCGTTGAAATTACACTTTTTATCACCAAAGTGACGTAACGAGCCCACGCTCCTGAACTTTGATGCGTTTTATCTTCGTTATTTTTTATTGGTTTGGTAGAGCAACCGACTTATGGAACCGAAACGTGGTCGCTCGCAATGGGCCTCATCAGAAGGCTTACAGACACCCAAAGGTCAATGGAGAGGGCAATGCTCGGCGTTTCCTTGCGTGATAGAATCAGAAATGATGATATCCGCAAGAGAACTAAGGTTACTGACATAGCCCGAAGAATCGCCAAACTGAAGTGGCAGTGGGTAGGGCACATTGCTCGCAGAACAAATGGTCGATGGGGCCGAAAATTTCTGGAATGGCGACCGCGTACTGGAAGATGCAGCGTTGGAAGGCCTCCCACAAGGTTGACCGATGACCTGGTGAGGGTCGCGGGTAGCCGATGGATGCGAGACGCACAGGACCGATCATTGTGGCGACACTTGGGGGAGGCCTATGTCCAGCAGTGGACGTCTTTCAGCTGAAATGATGATGATGATGGTAAAGCAAAACATACGTGTCCAATACTTTTTGGTTATTTAACTGACGGACTAATTAGATCTTTTTAATAAAATACCCCGTTGTGACCGTCGGAAGTTATTGTTCTTTCTGTAATTACATAATACACTTCATTGGAGTTCTTTGGCGGGATTTTTTTCAAGTGAAGTTGAGTGGCTGTTTTAATTATTCGCAAATTGATTCCTAGAGGATATTGCGATGTAAAATTGGTGTACTTTTGTGTCTCAAGTGTCTACGCAACTGTACAATAATTATGTGGAATCATTAAACAGGCGTGATCTCGGTAAAATAAAGCTGAGAGTTTTGTCGTAGTATTGACTAACTCAGCGAAGCTTGCCGAGAAAAAGATTAGAATGAAACATCTGCGTTATAATAGAAAAAGTGACAGTATTCTTTATCGAAAACTAAATACTTTCTTAATTAACTTGACATGGCTAAATGCAAAAACCGTGCGAAGCCAAAACTAAAAAAAAAAACACACTTCATTAAAGTTTTCTCGATTTTGAAAAAGGATTTTTTCCATTTCAAAACAAAAATTTATAATGATCTCGTTTTCTTGTAAACTTTTTAATTTGTAATTTCGCTAGTGTTTATAGAGGCTGTCAAGATACGGAGTGTTACGTGTTAAATTATAAGGGTCTACTGTCCAATGTTCATTCGCTAATTGGTACACGCAACAGGGTTGATGTTTATCAAGGGTATATTAGATATAGATATATATATGTGTTTAAATGTAACAAGATACGATGTCATTACGTCACGAATAACTTCAATCTTTGCTTATTTTGATGACACCTTGTTTCAATGTAATGTATAAGTTACAGCTAAGTAAAATACGAAGTCCGGCTACAGCTAGATGTGGCCGGTAACAGTTGGATAAACTTAGGTATAGCCTATTAATTCACGGATAGAAGTAGGTGCATTCGATTGCTTTCTGCTATAACTAGGTGTAAGGCTACATCTAGTTTTAACAGAATGCAATCGGTTGCACCTACTTCAACAATATAAATTGCACTTCAACTTCCTGTTCTTTTATGCTTTTGCTATTAAAGATTCCACATCTATTTTTTTTAACCGTCAGGGATTGGCTGTATCTATGTAGTTGGAGCCGGTATGGTGAAGGCATCATATTGGCAAAAACTTAAAAGAAAAGGAATTTGAAGTGCAATTTATATTGTTCTATAGATACTACGTGTCTAAACTACATCTCTATTTTTTATATTTCATAAAACATAAGGAATTAGTTAGTAAAATTATTTTTTAGCAGTTAACAATCTTTCAACAAAGTAGATACAGAAAATTATTCACTTAGCTATAGGAACATTTTCAAATATAAATAAAAATACCGACTAAGTGTGAGAGCAATTCGCGTGCAAAGGAAATGAACGAATCATATTTTTAAATTTGTTTTTAAAAAAACAGACGACTTTGGTTTTGTAGTTTCGGGATAAGAGAGAATGGTCAATTTTCAACTATTTGCTTAAATAACTATAAAATTATTTTAAAATTATGTGAAAAATACAGTTCAGACCCTCAAAATATGCCCCTTTCATTTGATATGTCACACAGTACATAAAAAAAAATTTAATTCAGAGTGTATTCAAAATTCATTTATTTACGTTACACGTCTATGTTTAGGTCATAGGTATTCATGTGTGTACGTACAAAACTTTAACTCAATCGGTCCAGTAGATTCGGAGAAAATTTGCTGTGATAGATGGACAGACAAACCCACGAGTATTGGATTGTAAGGGTTTTGATTTATCTTTCAGGCTTCGAAACCCTTAGAAGGTCAGACTTAGAAAGTATAAAGGAGAAGTCTCAATTCCCATAAAAAATTACCCCACGTCTGACAGCAAAAAGAAGTATCCCAAAACATTGCTAAAAATTATTTAAAAAAAAATACATACGTCCGGTTTCAATCTTTACTGGATAACATACGAAAAAATTGCTCTGAATATTCGTTCAGGGGTAATATAATAATTTAGTAAAATCTGAAGATTTTAGTTTTAGAACGACTAGAAATTCATTAAAAACATATGTACTTCAGGTTTTAATCCTTAATGACTAATGTACAAATAAATTTGCTTTGAACATTAATTCAGGCGTAGTTTATTAATTTAGTAAAATCTGCAGATTTTTGTATTTCTTTTTATAAATTTTTAGCGATTTTTTGAAATACTTCTCAATGCTGTCAGACGTGTGGAATTTTTGACCCTTCTTCTTTGTCAGACAACAACATTATAATAATATGCAATATTGTGAAGTGAAAAAAATAACAAGCAAACCCATTTGCCTCCTGCGTCGTATTTCAAGATAAGCTAAATAGCGCGATTCTACGAAACTCTCGGGTATCTCATCCGCGCGCCGAACAGACTTCCTTCAGGGAAATCGTAATTGCATGAAGATGTATACAGTTTCTAACACCGTATAACCCTTCCCAGGTTGTTTTTATTCTGTCCACGTTTGTTTTCATCGTCATCATCATCAACCTTCTTATGTCCCCATTGCTGGGGCACAGGCCTCCTCTCTGTGAGAGGGTGTTGGCCGTAATCCACCACGCAGGACCAATGCGGATTGGTGGATGTCACATGTCTTCAATTTTTAGTTCTAGGACATGGAAACCGTTCCTCACGATGTTTTCCTCCACCGTTTTTGAGAACAGTGGTGAAGAAATAATTTACACACAGTAAAGCGCCTGCCTGGGTTTGAACTCACGACCTACAACTTGTAAGTCGCGGCCACTGGGCCACCACTGCTCTAATAGTTCACACAAGTCTAATTAAGAAAAATATAATTCTTAATTACCAGCTACCACAAACAAGCAAAACGTTTACCTATACGTTCACGTTTAGACTCGCCTATCTCAAATTAAATGTGACTAGTTCTGGCAGGGAGAGATGCTCCGTGATTAGAAAACGTTTGGCTTTGAGATCAAAGACCGACTGTGTGGCGTGAGACGTATCGTGTGTCGTTAATTGCAACGCAATTTTGATACATTTGTTGCTATGTTTGTGGTTTGAGTGTTTTTGTGCTTGGCTTGAGAGGCTATTAATAAATCATATTTATTTCAGACTTTAAGTCTATTTAAAAATTTTACAATATACACATATCAAAAAGATACACACAAAAGGATACACACTTAAAAGTTCTCTCATTTGATGTACGAAAATAACGCACGATGAGTGGTCATCCAGTGCCACATCATTGGACTGTCCAATCTGCCGGCCACGATAGCCACCAAGCTGTTGGAGCTATCGCGCACTCGCTGCATCAGGGATGCTATTCGTGTCCGCATAATAGCATAAAAATCAGGCACGCCATACTCCGCGAATATCCCCGAAGTATTATGTCAGCTATTATGACACTAAACTTATCTTCAAATAGGTATGGGATCGAAGATTGAAACGTGGTCTGTTCAGTACAAAACCGGCCAATTACGTGTCGGGTTTCGTATCAAATGAGGGCATTATCAATTTAATAATCTGATTTATCAATTTATTGGTATTTGTTAGTAAAATACGAGTATAGATACGTAATAACAAACATTATCACCAAATTTCAAAATCATAGGTCAATGGGAAGTTAAAAACATCATCGGAACAAATTTTGTAACAGACAGAGGGACAGATGGACACGTGAGTGAGAGCGACCCCTATTGCTTTGCGTTTGGACCCTTCGGTTACGGAATCCTAAAAACTGAACCGGAATAAAAATAAAATGCCAAAGTGTCTGAATTTACGCAATGTTTTTAATCAGGATAGAATTAACTAGCTTCTGCCAGCGGCTCCGCCCACGTGGAATTAATTCTTCCCCCATTATAAATTATTAAAAACTTTTCTACAAAAAAATAGAACCAACTTCTATTTTTTTATTGGAAGTCGGTTCTATTTTTTTGTAAAAAAGTTTTTATGTTTCACTTTTTAGTTTTGATTCCCCATTAAATTGTGTTAACAATGCATATTTATGTGATAGCAGCAATCGTGGTTGATTTGCTGTTATTTTAGGAAAAGGTCCGTTGTCTGGCTCCGAAACCCTCCATCAGATCTACGAACACGAACGACGAACAAAAATAGAATTTTGCAAATATAGACGGATTTACAAAATTCAAAACTGTCAGACCTTATTTTTCGAAATGAATGAAACGATTTTGATGAAATTTGCCAGGTCTAAAAAGTTAGTTACGAACATTTTCGAAAAAGATTTCAGAGACATTGAGAGCAATTTTAAATTTCCAATAGAATGTGACAAATCAGTCTCTCTTCCTCTCTAAGCTCGTTTTCTTAAATATTCGTAACTTACTTTTTAGACCTACGTACTTTGCATCTACGTACCAAGTTTTCTCATTTCCAAGACTCTAACGACTTGCGAATATGTATGAAATACCATGAGAAGGGTAGTACCTAGTGGTTTGAGTAGGTATATTTCTGTGTTGTCCTAAAACTTTCGATGATACCCCACATTTAAAATCAAACAACTTATTTAATTAAATAGCGATCCAATCATTGAAGCGTATATAAACGGAAATGCTGAATATTCGGGGTTAATCCCATTTCGGTACACAAACTTTTTAATTCGACAAACAAAGTTGATGTTGATGTTACAAGGGCCTTCGAAAATTTAACACACATGGATACACATACCAGAAATGTTTAAACAAGTACATAACACTTTCATGATCAACATCATCATACAGGTTAAGCTACGCTTTCCGGGGTTGGTCAATAGATGGGTGACCATCTTTGATCCATCAGGTTAAACCATGCTTTCCGGGGTTGGTCCATGGATGGGTTACCATCTTTACATACCGAGACTCCTCCGTGCCTCGGAAAGCACATTAAGCCGTTGGTCCCGGCCGTCAATCGTGGATCTTTGACAGTCGTTACGGGTCGTCAGAAGCCCGAAAGTCTGACAACCAGTCATACCAAGGGGTATCGTATTACCCAGTAACTGGGTTGTGGAGGTCAAATAGCAGTCGCTCAATGTAAAATACTGGTATTCCGCTGCATCCGGTTAGACTGAAAGCCGACCCCAAGATAGTTGGGAAAAGGCTAGACAGAATTTATCAACATCATCACAATTTCATTCAACGACGTCCACTGCTGGACATAGGCCTCCCCCAATCGTCGCCACATCTACCGGTCCTATGCTTCTTGCAACCAGCAGACTCCCGCGGTCCTTTTCAGGACTGGGGCCCTACCATGACGTCTTAGAACCATCCTGAATTTGTTGTGAGAAAGAGATAGTGCTCTACGCCCTGTATAGCTCCGTCTCTCACGATTTTATGGCATCATGGGAAGGCCCAAGGTCGTCCGTTTACCCTGTGGAAGGTTTCCAATGCTGTGTCTTCCAGTACGTGGTCCACAGTAACCTCTGGTTCAAAATTGACATAAAACTAAAATTGATTCTGGCATTTTTTTTTTTTTTTGTAATATACCTCAATTTCTTTTTAGGGTTCCGTACCCAAAAGGGTAAAACGGGACTCTATTACTGAGACTCCGCTCTCCATCCGTCTGTCCGTCTATCACCAGGCTGTGTCTCATGAACCGTGATAGTTAGACAGTTGAAATTTTCACAGATGATGTATTTCTGTTGCCGCTGTAACAGCAAATACTAAAAAACAGAATAAAATAAATATTTAAGGGGCTCCCATATAACAAAAGTGATTTTTTTGCCGTTTTTTATAGATAATGGTAGGGAACCATTCGTGCGCGAGTAAGACTCGCACGTGACCGGTTTTTTAGAGTTCCGTAGTCAACCCTTATAGTTTCACCTTGTCCGTCTATCCGTCCGTCCGCCCACAGCTTAGCTCAGAGACTCTTAGTACTAAAAAGCTATTAAATTGGCATCAAAGTGGTAAAATAAAATCATGAAAATACCTACCTTCCTGTACCTACACGTAAATGTTTTCCACAACACACACACAAGACCAGTCAAAAATATTACGTGTCTGTAAAAACCAGTTTTCAATGCAGGGATCCGTTTGCGTAAAATTAAGCTATAAATGACTAATTTTTGTTAGAGTCAAGTGGTCTCCCTGCCAGCTAAATAAATGATTTTATCAACTTTTACGGGTCAACCTTTTTTTTGTCTGTTTAAGCTAGATTGATTTTCAGTTTTAGACTAGTTGCTAAAAATTCACGGCAATAGTATATAAATATAACGAAATTAAAATTAAAATAGAACCGACTTCCAAAAAAAACAAAAAAGTGCAAATAACTTTAATTTCAGAAGGCGGTGTTTCTGGTTTCGTTTTATCGTTTTTTGACAGCGGCTTCCGAAATTAAAGTTATTTGCATTTTTTTTGTTTTTTTTGGAAGTCTGTTCCATTTTTATTAAAAAAGATTTTATTTTTCACTTATTAAGTTATGATTCCCCATTAAATTATGTTAACAATGCAATGCATATTAATTATGCGATAGCAGCAATCGCGGTTGATTTGCTGTCATTTTTTGAAGACTTACGTTGTCTGTCTCCGAAACTCATCATCAGATCTATATGAAATTTTAATAGGACCATTTCGGAAAAAACCCCTTTCGAACAAAAAAAAATTTTGCAAATCCGACTTTATAATGACGAAGTTATGCCCGAACATACATAAAAAAAAATTAAACATCCCGTTTTGAATTCGGTTAAAAACTATCATGGCTTAGTTAGCTCTATTAGTTTTAGAATAATATTGATCTACAGAAAAAATGTTTGTACTTGTTAAATTTCGTACAAAATACAAAAATAAAAATACTTCGTACGGTCTACGGAACCCTACCTTGCGCGTGGCTCGACGCACACTTGGCCGGTTGTTTTCATAGATCAACTACGTAAGAATGTAGAACTCTCTCTACACAATTCCCGCACGTTCCTGTCCACGCTATAAAAATAAACGGCTGAGCTAAATTGTTTCTGAACAGCCTAGTTGGGACGGAAAGCTAGACTCCCCTAGAATATTTATTAGCCTCATTGGATTGAAAGTCATGTATGAAAACTTAGTACCTATGGATGTTCGTGCAGGTTTCACGAATGCTTTGAAAGTAGATTGGGAGGTGGGAATGAAACATTACGATCGTTTTGTCTATTACATGTTAGGACTTGACTTTTGATACTGCGATTGCGACTTGAAGATAGTTATTGCAATTATTAATGTTTAAGAGTTCATTTGTGAGTTACGAAAAATTCGAATACTAGATTACCTACTTAGTTCATACAGTGTGTATCGGGAACGCGTGGTCATATTTAACCGACTTCAAAAAAGAAGGTTATGTATTCGACCCGTATTTGTGCTTAGACTATGAAAGGTTATCGACGGAGTGTCAAAATCCAGCAAACTGAAGTACCAGAATGAGAAGCCAGCTTGTCATCGTTACGTTCGTCAAGGTCACTCACACATTTTAACGATCCTGCTTTATTTAATGTCCAATGACGTTCCGTTTATAACCTTTCATAGTCTATATTTATCCGCGATTTTCTCGAAAACTACTGATCCGATTTTATGAGGTTTTTGTTATTCAAATGCATATTTTTCAAGGAAGATTTCAGTATATAATAAATTAGAATCTGATGAAGTTCTTCGGAGATAGACATAGGAGCTCTTCAATAACTACCAGCAAATGACTCACAATTGCTGCAATTATTTGTCTATGTATTGTTAACACAATTTAATTGGGAACCACAACTAAAAAGTGAAAATAAATAAAAACTTTTTACAAAAAATAGAACCGACTTGTTCCTGGTTTCGTTTTTTTTTTTTTCGGAAGTCGTTTCTATTTTTTGTAAAAAGTTTTTTATTTAAATACTGCTTCTGCCTATAGAAATGTGCAACTTTGTTCAAGAAAGTAGTAAATATAAAAAACCGAAAAGAAATTTGAATCTCCCATACTAATTTTGATCAGTTGATAATAATTTTGTACGGTAAGTCTAATATTTTCTTTTGGAAATTTTAATTTACTATGGATTTTTTGAATATAGCTGTTCATTTCCATGTGCAGAACCGGTATCTTAATTAGGACTACCCATTTCAGATAAACTATGTGTTTGGAAGACTTTTGAATGTTTCGTATCCAAAGTAGTAGACAAAAGTGTCAAAAACGGTCGTTTTTGATACTTTAGCCTACTACTTTGGATACGAAACATTCTGAGGCCTGTTTTAACAACGTACAAATTTGTAACAAACGTGACGTTGGATTATTTAATTATTTTTTTTAATGCTATGCTACGATTTTTTATTCAATGGGGGCGCCTCATGGCCGGTAGTAGACCCTTAAGGAGACGCGACAATAGGTTTTAAATTGTGTCTGCTAATGAGGGGCTTGACGGGTTAAAATAACTGTGAAGATGTATTTATTTAATCTTGAAAAAGTAAGTAATTAATTAACTAGTGATCTTGATTGCTAAATTACGAAGTGAAAACATCAAACCACAAAATCCGGTGATCGTCCTACATTTCATACTATTTCAGGAAACCACAGCTTTTACTAAAACACTTAATCAATAACCATGTTTACAAACATGTGTTTTACGTAAAACTCTGTCATACCGTTATTTTTCTCGATTATTTACGTAATCCGTGTTTGCTTATTTGAATCAAGCGGGATTCCGTTATTTGTTTGAACGTATAAGTGATTTGTTTCATATTTTTCTGAAGTTATTTTTCAATTGAAGAAAAAACGTGCAGTGGAATTCGCGTTTTGTAAACAATTGAACAGATTTTGACTAGGTACATACCACCTATCTGTAAGTGGTGTTTACCTGTAAGTATCAGAAATTTCCCGAAGATAAGTAGCCGAGTAGTATGAATAAATTAAATAGTTGGCATGTTGAGGGATGAGGGAAGAGCCCACTGTTACTTATTTTAAACCTATACAGCCGCACGGGTCGATCCATCAGGCTAAGCCACCCTCGCATATTTATTTATTTTATTGCTTTAAATACAGAGACTTTTCCGTTCCTCGGAAAGCACGTTAAGCCGTTGGTCCCGGCTGTCAATCGTGGATCTTTGATAGTCATTACGGGTCGTCAGAAGCCTGAAAGTCTGACAACCACACAGAAACACACAGAAAGTCCTACCAAAGGGTATCGTATTACCCAGTTACTGTGTTGTGGAGGAATATATGCAGTCGCTTCATATAAAACTTTTTTACAAAAAAATAAAACCGACTTCCAAAAAAAGTGCAAAATAACTTTAATTTCGGAAGTCGGTGTCAAAAAACAAAGACACAAAACAGGAACACCGACTTCCGAAATTAAAGTTATTTTGCACTTTTTTTGGAAGTCGGTTTTATTTTTTTGTAAAAAAGTTTTTTTTATATAAACTTCTATTGTTTAGGAAAGCTATGGTTTCCATCATCAGCTCAGTTTCATGATGTGATGGTTCCTAAATGCAAATACCTGATTAAGATATGAAAAGTAAACAGAAACAATATTCGTGCCCAATTTTCGAGATTCTCTCTCAATTATTTCAGGATCCCATGATCAGATCCTGATGTCCTTGACATGGTACCACCCTTGAGGTATACCCTATCCAAGAAAAGAAGAATCATCAAAATCGGTTCATAAATAACGGAGTGAGGGCCGAACATACATACAGAAACGCTAAACGTATCCACAATTTTCGAGGTTTTCTCTCAATTTTATCAGGATTCCATTGTCACATCCCGATTTCCTTATTATGGGACCATCCTTGAGGTATACCCTATCTAACAAAAAAAGAATAATCAAAATAGGTTCCTAAATAACGGAGTGAAGGCCGAACATACATACAGAAACGCTAAACGTGCCCACAATTTTCAAGGTTTTCTCTCAATTTTATCAGGTTTCCACTGTCAGATCCTGACTTCCTTATTATGGGACCATCCTTGAGGTATACCCTATCTAACAAAAAAAGAATAATCAAAATAGGTTCCTAAATAACGGAGTGAAGGCCGAACATACATACAGAAACGCTAAACGTGCCCACAATTTTCAAGGTTTTCTCTCAATTTTATCAGGTTTCCACTGTCAGATCCTGACTTCCTTGACATGGGACCACCCTTGAGGTATACCCTATCTAATAAAAAAAGAATAATCAAAATCGGTTCATAAATGACGGAGTGAGAGCTGAACATACACAAAAAAAAAAAAATATATATATATATACGGTCGAATTGAGAACCTCCTCCTTTTTTTCGTCGGTTAAAAAATCAGAAGACTACGACATTCCAATCCAACAGAAAGACGACTTCGTCGTAAAAAACGGATATTGGTGAGATGGCCAGCGATGCAGAGTTGAACTCCAAGCAAGATCGAAGTCTCTTCAAGATGCGGCTTCATTGTTTGAGATCGTACAAACAAATACTTTGCTTTAGGCGAATACTGAAGAACTGAAATTATCTAGCTATATAAAAATCTGATTTTTATGATGAGGTCTCAGAAACTTTTGGAGATACCAAAACTGTGAATAATGTTGCAGTTTCTAATTGGGTATCTCTAGACTTTTTAAAGTTTGTTATAGAATGGGATTTCACAGAATCGCTTCCAAATGTTATGATGATTGCAATAGAACTGTTCATGACGGTTTGCGAGTTCGTACAATGTACATGTGAGAGGAGTTTCAGTAAAATAAATTAATAAAAACTACTTGCGAGCAACAATGACCTAATCGTAGCTTAGCAATCTTGGTATATTAGCCGTAGAACACGAGCCAATACAAAATTTTTGAAGAAGTTATTCTGAGTTTGCTGCTGTCTAAAGGCTCAATTACACCTTCCGATTTCAAGGGACCCAATTTAGGAACGATCTAACTAGGAAGTATGAAGCGAGCAATTCTAACTGCTATTACACCTTCCTGTTTCCTAAATTGGGTCGCTTGAAATCGGAAGGTGTAATTGAGCCTTAAACTAGAGGTACGCCACTGCATGCGCCGAGGCCGCGTAGGGTGACTGGCGTGACTGCGGGTGAGCGAGAACGCGGACTATAGTGCCGCCGCCCGCCACGTCCCTGTAAGTGTACGTCCCGCTAATAAATAAATACCTATAAATTTCGTTCTGCGCATCGCAACATACGATGCCCCTACATGCCATAAAGTTTGAAGACTACTGTACAGAAGCTTTAGGTGCATACACTACATAGTTACACAGGTATGATAGTCGGGTAACATCTTGAAAATGCAAATAAATGATAATAATGGTGTCATTTTTAGAACGCATGGGGGGGCGGTGAGCGTTTCCTTATATGGAATCACGCACGTCACACCGGAGAACCTGCGCTATCGGCGCCATTTTCATTCAAGAAGTTTTTTTGAAGTGAAACTTCTATAGAATCGTTGTGATTTCAAACCGGATGCAGCGGAAAAAACGACAGGTAAGAGACACATATACAAAAGAGCGAGAGAGCAGATGACGGCGAGAGGAGAGGGCGCGCGCGACGCGGGCTCACGCGGGGCCTGGGGTCCCGTCACTTCGCTACCGATCATCAACTTTAGACAACTATTGCTCACTTTTGACCACCTATTGCTCACCTTTGACCACCAATTGCAAACCTTTGACCAACTTTTGCTCACCTTTGGCCACCTTTTGACCATCTTTGCCCATCTTTGCCCATCTTTGCCCACCTTTGACCACCGATTGCTCACTTTTCGCTCACCTTTGACCACCTATTGCTCACCTTTGACCACCAATTGCAAACCTTTGACCAACTTTTGGTTACCTTTGGCCACCTTTTAGCTCATGTTGGCCACCTTTTTGCTCACCTTTGCCACCTTTTAGCTCACTTTTTGCTCACCTATGGCCACCTTTTTGCTAACCTTTGGCCACCTTTTTGGCCACTTTTGGCCACCTTTGGCCACTTTTGGCCACGTTTGGCCACCTTTGGCCACCTTTGGCCACCTTTTTGCTCACCTTTTTGCTCACCTTTGGCCACCTTTGGCCACTTTTGGCCACCTTTGGCCACTTTTGCCCACCTTTGGCCACCTTTTGCCACCTTTGGCCACCTCGGACCACCTTTTTGCTCACCTTTGGCCACCTTTGGCCACATTTGGCTACCTTTTTGCTCACCTTTGGCCACCTTTGGCCACCTTTGGCCACCTTGGACCTACTTTTTGCTCACTTTTGGCCACCGTTTTGCTCACCTTTGGCCAACTTTGGCCACCTTTGGCCACATTTGGCCACCTTTTTGCTCACCTTTAGCCACTTTTGGCCACCTTTGGCCACCTTTGGCCACCTTTGGCCAACTTTTTGCCCAACTTTGGCCACCTTTGGCCACCATTTTGCTCACATTTTTGCCCACCTTTGGCCACCTTTGGCCACCTTTTTGCTCGCCTTTGGCCACCTTTTTGCCCACCTTTGGCCACCTTTGGCCACATTTGGCCACCTTTTTGCTTGCCTTTGGCCACATTTGGCCACATTTGGCCACTTTTGGCCACCTTTGGCCACCTTTGGCCACCTTTTTGCTCACCTTTGGCCACCTTTTTGCTCACCTTTGGCCACCTTTTTGCTCACCTTTGGCCACTTTTGGCCACCTTTGGCCACCTTTGGCCACCTTTTTGCTCACATTTTGCCCACCTTTGGCCACCTTTGGCCACCTTTTTGCTCGCCTTTGGCCACCTTTTTGCCCACCTTTGGCCACTTTTGGCCATATTTGGCCACCTTTTTGCTTGCCTTTGGCCACCTTTGGCCACTTTTGGCCACTTTTGGCCACCTTTGGCCACCATTGGCCACCTTTTTGCTCACCTTTGGCCACCTTTTTGCTCACCTTTGGCCACCTTTTTGCTCACCTTTGGCCACATTTGGCTACCTTTTTGCTCACCTTTGGCCACCTTTGGCCACCTTTGGCCACCTTGGACCTACTTTTTGCTCACTTTTGGCCACCGTTTTGCTCACCTTTGGCCAACTTTGGCCACCTTTGGCCACATTTGGCCACCTTTTTGCTCACCTTTAGCCACTTTTGGCCACCTTTGGCCACCTTTGGCAACCTTTGGCCAACTTTTTGCCCAACTTTGGCCACCTTTGGCCACCATTTTGCTCACATTTTTGCCCACCTTTGGCCACCTTTGGCCACCTTTTTGCTCGCCTTTGGCCACCTTTTTGCCCACCTTTGGCCACCTTTGGCCACATTTGGCCACCTTTTTGCTTGCCTTTGGCCACCTTTGGCCACTTTTGGCCACTTTTGGCCACCTTTGGCCACTTTTGGCCACCTTTGGCCACCTTTGGCCACCTTTTTGCTCACATTTTTGCCCAGCTTTGGCTACCTTTGGCCACCTTTTAGCTCACCTTTTTGCCCACCTTTGGCCACCTTTGGCCACCTTTTTGCTCACCTTTGGCCACTTTTGGCCACATTTGGCTACCTTTTTGCTCACATTTGGCCACCTTTGGCCACCTTCGGCCACTTTTTTGCTTACCTTTGGCCACCTTTGGCCACTTTTGGCCACCTAAGGCCATCTTTGCCCACCTTTTTGCTCACATTTGGCTACCTTTTGCCACCTTTGGCCACCTTTGGCCACTTTGGCCACCTTCGGCCACCTTTTTGCTCACCTTTGGCCACCTTTAGCTACCTTTGGCCACCTTTGCCCACCTTTTTGCTCACCTTTGGCCACCTTTGGCCACCTTTTTACTCACCTTTTTGCCCACCTTTGGCCACCTTTGGCCGCCTTTTTGCTCACCTTTGGCCACCTTTGGCCACCTTTGGCCGCCTTTTTGCTCACCTTTGGCCACCTTTTGCCGCCTTTTTGCTCACCTTTGGTTACCTTTGGCCACTTTTGGCCACTTTTGGCCACCTTTGGCCACCTTTGGCCATCTTTTTGCTCACCTTTGGCCACCTTTGGCCACCTTTTTGCTCACATTTGGCCACCTTTTGCCACCTTTGGCCACCTTTGGCCTCTTTGGCCACCTTCGGCCAACTTTTTGCTCACCTTTGGCCACCTTTGGCCACTTTTGGCCACCTTTGGCCACCTTTGGCCACCTTTGGCCACCTTTTTGCTCACCTTTGGCCACCTTTGGCCACCTTTTTGCTCACCTTTTTGCCCACCTTTGGCCACCTTTGGCCACCTTTTTGCTCACCATTGGCCACCTTTGGCCACCTTTTGCCACCTTTTTGCTCACCTTTGGCCACCTTTGGCCACCTTTGGCCACCTTCGGCCACCTTTTTGCTCACCTTTTTGCCCACCTTTGGCCCCCTTTGGCCACCTTTTTGCTCACCTTTGGCCACCTTTGGCCACCTTTGGCCACCTTTTAATTTAAAAAATAAATAAAACTTTTAAGTCTTGAGTAATGAGCATATTTACCTACATAAAATATCAAATTTTATATAAACTAATTTTGAGTCGGCGCCAAACAACAATCTGATTATTAAATATCTAAATTTTATAAGTACTTACAAATGATGAAGGCTGTAAGTAGGTAATTAATCATTTCATTAATTGGCGCCGACTCAAAATTAGTTTATATAAAATTTGATATTTTATGTAGGTAAATATGCTCATTACTCAAGACTTAAAAGTTTTATTTATTTTTTGCTTTTTAGTTATTTTTCGTCGGTTAATTTTTTTGTTAAAAAGTTTTTTATTTTTTGATTTTTTGTGGCTCGCATCATCTTGTAACACTCTAATTCTTCATCATTCCTCTTGCCACTGAGCTGATGAAATAACCATCCTTCCATGAAGTTCCCAGGATATTGACCAGTTGAGGTTACCTCCAATACTGTAAAGACGTCGTTTCTTCAAACCATATTAAGTGGTATTTGTCACTAAAACTAGTTTTTATATATAACTTCTATTGTTTAGGAAAGCTATGGTTTCCATCATCAGCTCAGTTTCATGATGTGATGGTTCCTAAATGCAAATACCTGATTAAGATATGAAAAGTAAACAGAAACAATATTCGTGCCCAATTTTCGAGGTTCTCTCTCAATTTTTTCAGGATCCCATGATCAGATCCTGATGTCCTTGACATGGTACCACCCTTGAGGTATACCCTATCCAAGAAAAGAAGAATCATCAAAATCGGTTCATAAATAACGGAGTGAGGGCCGAACATACATACAGAAACGCTAAACGTATCCACAATTTTCGAGGTTTTCTCTCAATTTTATCAGGATTCCATTGTCACATCCCGATTTCCTTATTATGGGACCATCCTTGAGGTATACCCTATCTAACAAAAAAAGAATAATCAAAATCGGTTCCTAAATAACGGAGTGAAGGCCGAACATACATACAGAAACGCTAAACGTGCCCACAATTTTCAAGGTTTTCTCTCAATTTTATCAGGTTTCCACTGTCAGATCCTGAATTCCTTGACATGGGACCACCCTTGAGGTATACCCTATCTAATAAAAAAAGAATAATCAAAATCGGTTCATAAATGACGGAGTGAGGGCTGAACATACACAAATAAAAAAAATTAAAAAAAATATATATATACGGTCGAATTGAGAACCTCCTCCTTTTTTTCGTCGGTTAAAAATACTGGTATTCAGCTGCATCCGGTTAGACTGGAAACCGACCCCAAGATAGTTGGGAAAAGGCTAGGCAGATTGACAGCCTTATTTATGAAACTCGCTTACCGTAAATGCTAAGTTTAAATATTGATTAGCGGAAACTAAATTCAAGATAAGTAACATATTTCTCATCCTTCAAATTGAACTGTACATGACAAAAGCTCCTATATACAGGATGTAACGGAAAGGTGTGGTCATATTTTAATAACCAGTTCTGCCCATGTAAATGAACAACTTTCTCTAAGAAATAAAAAAAAATTGCCAAAAAAAAATATTGGACTTTCCATACAAAGTTATCATCAGCTGATCAATATTTGTAAGGGTGGTAAATTTTTTGTTTTGAGAAATTCCTTAGGTTTTCTTGAAGAAAGTAGTTCATATCGATGGGCAGATGCAATTGTTAAAATATGACTACACCAGTTTCTGTTACACTCTATATTAGGCGGTTCACCCACAGAAGACGCGTTCCGCCGCGGTGCGCGGAGCGCCTTCTGCGCACAGGGCGCCTTCTCGCGCATTTCCGCGTCGGCAGTGTGTTGTGCTAGGCGTGATTTCTATATAAATTGAGATACTTGCATACAATGGTAAAATCTGTCATCCCGCGCTACGCGACGGGGCGCGGTTCAGTGGGTGGAGCGCCTTACTAGTCAGCACTTTACCATCCACACCTTTCTACTCTTCTTTCGGGTAGAAAATGTTGAAATAAGAACTTGCTAATCAGTGTTTTAACTTATCACTTATGGTTTTTTTTAGGGTTCCGTACCCGCAGGGTCCAAACGGAGCCGCATTGCTGGCACTCACGTGTCCGTCTTTCCGTCTGTCCGTCTGTCCGTCTGTCCGTCTTTCCGTCTGCCCGTCTGTCCGTCCGTGCGTCTATCGGTCTGTCACTCTGTCCGTCTGTCCGTATGTCCGTCTGTATGCCTGTCTGTCTTCACAAAAATTTGTTGCGAAGAATTTTTTAACTTCCCATTGACTTAGGAACTTGAAATTTGGTAATAATGTTTAGGTATTATTACTTAATAATTTTACTAGAGCAGTGGTGGCCCAGTGGTATTGGCCGCGACTTACAAGTTGTAGGTCGTGAGTTCAAACCCAGGCAGGCGCTTTACTATGTGTAAATTATTTCATCACCACTGCTCTCAAAACGATGAAGGAAAACATCGTGAGGAAACCGACATGTCCTAGAACCAAAAATTCGAAGACATGTGACATCCACCAGTCCGCATTGGGCCCGCGTGGTGGATTACGGCCCACACCCTCTCACAGAGATTAGGCCTGTGCCCCAGCAGTGCGGACATTAAAAAAAAAAAGGCTGAGATGATGAATTTTACTAATAAATACCAATTTATTGAAAAATCAGATTTTTTCTTTGAAATTCCTCTTTGGTACGCAACCCTATTTGTGCGAAGTTCGATACGCAGTTCTCCGGGATTTTTTCTTTTTTTATAAATAAAGCTCATATTGTCCCACAACTAGGCAAAGTTCTTCCTTCAGCCTTCTATGACTCTTTTCAGTACGTAGCGGGGTGCTCTATTGCTATATTATAAATAAAAATGTGTCGAGAAATAATCTTGACTTCATGCGATTATTTTCACAAAATTAATGCCTACTTCTCCCATTTGTATATCCAAAGTTAGTTCATAGATACCAAATAAATATTCACAATGAAAGTCCTTTGGGAATATTGCAATCCCTGTCAATACGGTTTATTGAATTCTTTGTAACTAAAGTAAACAAAGGAACGATATTCTACCCTTGTAAGCCTATCAACTGAATATTGAGAAAAGGGTAAAAGTCTGGCCCTTAGGGTTAGCTCACACTGCCGGGGTCGCGGGAGTGTTTGAAGTAGTCACCGCGGCTCTGGCACAAGCAACTGAAGGAACATTGCTGGGTTTTAGTCAGTAAGAGTCTAGAACTGGAAGCCCGTGATGCGCGTCGAGGTGCAACACTAAACAGTGGCGTGTGTTGTTTTGAGGGGTTGACATGCGGCATAAAACCCTTAAATCCCCCCCACTACCCCTCCACACCCCCACAAAAACCACAAAAAAAAAATTGAGGCTCCAGATAAAAAATATGTTAATCTTGACTATATTTGTGAGAACTAGTAAAGGGGAAATCTCTATAGAAATGAGCTGAAAAATACTCTTTAACTTTATCCTTGACCTTTTATTTTTTTTATCTTTATTAATAGTAAATGAACATCGGTTAAATAAATAAAATTATTGAAACAAATTTTGTTGGTTCAGAACTTGGTTGTTTTATATATTTAATAACTCGATTCATTTTTGAGTTAACTGATAAAATACATGCATTGTGTCGTCGTCGCGCTTCTCTTTCTTTTTCATGCATTTAGGCACTGACCGCGTATTTGTTCATGACATAGCCTTAATGCTCTCACTGGAATGTGTACCTTTTGTGTAGCAAATAAAGTTTTGGCGTCGCGGTGTGAGCTAACCCTTATTTGTGCTTCGGTAATTTGGGTAGTTACAGAGATTTCTGTTTTAATTTTCTGTTGGGAACAAACGATATTAAATACGCGGGTTGTTTTGTTTTTAGTTTTATCAAAGTGGTTGTTGGGTCATAAAGTATTTGACCCTTTTAGTCTGCCTATGCGTAGCCTAAAAAGTGAGCAATTCTGAAACAGTTACTGAGCGAAATTAATTTGTTTTAAACCCAATCTTTTCTTACAAATCTGTTCGTGCCTTTAACAATATGGTAACTAATAACATTTTCAGTTTTTCGATCTTATCTAAACCTCTAAACTTGTTATTATTTATTTTCAAAAGGAAAAATTGTTTGTTTGAAACCGATCACGAAAATTCTTTCACTGAAAGAAAGAAAATAAATTTATTTGACCCAGGTACACAATATTCACACAAAAAGATAGATAGAAAGCTATTAAATTGCTGAAAACTATGATTGAACTACTATAAAAACGTATCGGAAGACGCAGCGTTGGAAGGCTTCCATCAAGGTGGACCGATGACCTGGTGAGAGTCGCAGGTAGCCGAAGGATGCGAGACGCACAAGACCGTTCAATGTGGCGACACTTGGGGGAGGCCTAAGCCCAGCAGTGGACGTCTTTCGGCTGAAATGATAACGATGAAAAAAATACAAGTTTCATGTGGGTTCGGCCACGGGAGAAAGGCCAGGAGAAAAGCTAGTTACCTAATCATAAACTCCCAAAGCTAAACCACTGTCCTGGAAAACGAAGCAATCCTTTACTATTTAATTTGTAAATCAGCTTGTTTATCGTTTGTCGCTTGCATTCACACATCACTAATCTGAACGAATATTCGCTAACTCAGTTGACATCAATTTGATAGGCAGTACATATGCAATACATTGCTGCTTTTACGTATAGAAAAACAAAAATGTACCACGTAGTGCCTATTATAATCGATGTCCACCGAGCAAAGAGAATCATCATCATCATCATCATGATCAGCCTTTTAATGTCCTCACTGTTAGGGCACAGGCCTCCTCTCTGTGAGAGAGTGTGGGCCGTAATCCACCATGCGGGCCCAATGCGGATTGGTGGATGTCACATGTCTTCGAATTTTTGGTTCTAAGACATGCCGGTTTCCTCACGAAGTTTTCCTTCATCGTTTTGAGAGCAGTGGTGATGAAATAATTTACACAAACAAAGTAAAGCGCCTGCCTGGGTTTGAACTGACGACCTACAACTTGTAAGTCGCGGCCTTACCACTGGGCCACCACTGCTCTGTGCCTGTCAAATTGATGTCAACTGAGTTAGCGAATACACATAGATATTTTTCGATTTTGAGGTAAACCAAACTTTGTCTCAAACGGTTTTAAGTCTTCTCGAGTGGCAACTTTGCAGTAGTTCCTCATAAAGCCGCAGAACTTAATAGCAATATCGGTAGTTCTAAGTTATTTCTAAAACTTACGCGAACGTTTTACGTCAAAATGAGATAAGTTACAGGACTTACCACACAGCTTACAAGATTTTTTTGAAGTGAAAACTTCTTTGGGCATTTTTGAGATGGGAAAAAACAATTGAACTCGAGCAACACCGTCACCGACCGTCGTAGCACTAGTGATTGTTTTTTTGATGTATTTAGATCTTATGAATCTTTCTACGGGGGTTTATAAAGAGAGCTCAAATTTTGGTTATTTTTGCGATTGGACGTACCGTTTTCGAGATATTTATGATTTTATATTTCAAATCGATCGCTAGAGCGTCGTAGCACTCGTAGCTGAACACGAGGCGCGTTGGGCATTTTCGTTCAAGTTTTCACTTCGGTCGACACTCCCAGAGTGTCACTGTTTTTTTATTTATTTATTAACTTGCAATGCTTGTAGGTATGTTCGGGTCAATCTTGCAAGCGGAAATAGAATCACTTCGTCTTATCCTGCGGAGTTTAAATTTTACACGTTGGTTCAGTTCCGATGACAATGCATATTTATGATAAGCATGACCTGAATCAGGACATACAGGGTTAGTTCCAGATAAAGAAACTCTTCAATGCTTATCAGCACGGATACGAAACTTTGTGTACACAATCAATTATGATAGCCGGTATTTGCTTGCTTGTTTAAAAAATGTTTTTTTACTTATTTCTTTTGTCTTCGCATCGCATGGTTTGTGCATTTAACCAGTGTCAAGTTTAGAAAGTATTTTGTTTTTAGTTTTAGAATAAATTAGTTTTTTTTTCCATAAGAATGCGAATGCTTCACATTCGAATGTTTTTGCTGTATTTTTTAAGTCTGCCTTTCGCCGAGGTATTCAATACTGTAATAAAATTCTCAGCTTCATTTTACCAAAACCGCACGTGTTTCAATGATTTCACGTATTGTCTAGTTGCGTAAACACTTGAGCCACAAAACTACACCAACTTTAAATCACAATATTCAAATAATAATAGAGCCTTTATCTACACTTCTACGCTGTATAATATTATAAAGAGGAAAGATTTGTATTTTTAAAAACTTTAAAACTAGTGGACCGATTTTCACCATTTTTTTACCAATAGAATGCTAGATTATCAGTGAGTAACATAGGCTACATTTTATCCCGGGAAAAGTAACAGTTCTCGCGGGATAGTTCACGGGAGCGCAGCCGCGAAAAAAGTGCTAGTCCTTATAAATAACAAAGTCGGGTTAGTTACACCATTCAAGAATTCACTCAAGAATCGATTTTTATGATCTTTGTTTTATTGGATTTGTCTCGGCCCCGAATAGCATAAAAACTAATAAAACGTTAGAAAATTTTACTCAAAAAAAAATTATGGATAAAAATCATTTTCTCATACATTTGTATCGAAGGGCTTTTTTAATTATGTCTCGAGATCAGATTCATGTATTGATTCTGAGGCGGTACGAAGTTCGCCGGGTCAGCTATAGTTTATAATAAAGCCTATATTTACTGATAAACTAAAACTAATTACAATTGAATTGATAAACTAAACCAAAAATTAATAGCACCATTTGTCACGGTCTCGTGTAGCTCTGGGCCTGGCCCACAGGGCACCAGCTATCTCCACTATGTCGTCGTCCCAGCGTTTGCGATGTCTTCCTCTACTTCTTTTTGATCAATCTCTGAACTGCCATTCTGTTATAGGCTCTTGTTGTTCTTATTGCGCATCATGTGCTCAGTATAATTATAATATCCACTAAGAATCAATTTGCGAATGATGAAAGCAGTCACTGAAATTCATTCGAAAAAATCCCACCAAAAAAAAGTAGGTGACTTTATTGTTCTAGCTTTTTCCTTCTTTATCCTTCTGGAATCACACAAATTTCGGAATGTTTAATTCGGCTTTTATTTTTTATTTACTTAAGTGGATAAAAAAATCGGCCAAGTGCGAGTCGGACTTCGGACACTTAGGGTTCCGTATCATATGAGGGAAATCAATAGTTTAGTGTTTGTTGTTAAAATATACGTAATCATAAATATTATCACCAAATTTCAAGTTCATTGGTCAATGGGAAGTTAAAAAATTCTTCGGTACAAAATTTTGTGACAGACAGACGGACAGACCGACCGACAGACGGACAGACGGACACGTGAGTGACAGCAATAGGGCTCCGTTTAGACACTTCGGGTACGGAACCCTAAAAATTACTCGGCCTGATACATTAATCCAGTCAATTCAAAATTTGGAATTAAGCATTGAAATTGATCAAACTTTAAAGAAAAATCTTTTTTTTTTATTGGTCTGAACGCTTCGTAAGGAAAATTCGAGGAGTGTTTTTTACTTTATGGTGATCACGTAGAAAAATAAAAGTATAATTAATTTCATACGACTCTATTTTCTTCATCCGGACGAATACATTTCAATTTTCATGCCTAGAAGTAGCGGATAAATTCGTAACAGAGTCACCGCTCCCCTGGGCACTCAGGCAGGGAAGGAACAGGGGTGGGTTTTAGTCAATAAGAGTCTGACACGCCCTCCCGCTCCACCCAGAGCGGGAGATGTCATTGGGTGATTTCCCACCTCACAAAAAAAAACTTTAGTAGTTTATGACACACTCGGTGATTGTTCAACTTTTTGCTAGTTAGTGAAAGAATAATCGTAATCAGAGATTTATTTACACATACGTACCTATAGGTATACAAAAAACCCTCGGGATATACAAGATTGAATAGGTAATAACAGCCGCATGGGTCGATCCATCAGGTTAATCTACGCTTGCCGGGGTTGGTCCATGGATGGGTGACCATCTTTACATACCGAGACTTCTCTGTGCCTCGGAAAGCACGTTAAGCCGTTGGTCCCGGCTGTCAATCGAGGATCTTTGACAGTCGTTACGGGTCATCAGAAGCCCGAAAGTCTGACAACCAGTCTTACCAAGGGGTATCGTATTACCCAGTAACTGGGTCATGGAGGTCAGATAGGCAGTCGCTTCATGTAAAATACTGGTATTCAGCTGCAACCGGTTAGACTGGAAGCTGATCCCAAGATAGTTCAAATTCAAAAATCATTTATTATCTTATGGGTAATTACATAAAGTTGTTAAAAAAAGAGCATAGTTCTAACATATTACACCTTGAGGCACGTAAATCTCAAGCTTTACTGTATCAAAATTCACAACATTATTATACAATTACTTGCAATAATAATTTATAATTAATAACCCAATTTCGGTAATATAACCGTGGCAAATAGTAATGAAACATTAGCAAATAATAATGTCACTAATTTAAAATGTCATGTAATAAATGAGAATGTCAAGATATATTTGTAAATAAATGTCAAAGTAATAATAATATATAATTAATTAGACATTAATTACATGTCACAACAATATTTCTGAGAGCAATATGTCCTTACATCCTCAATTAAATAATCCAGAATACTGTAATAACATTAAAATAGCAAGAATCTTTTTAAATTCATCAATGGATGGAGTTTCTAGTACAGACTTTGGTAATTGGTTGTTGTGGACTTGGGAGAAGGCTAGGCAGATTGGATTGAATAGGTTACTTCTAAGCAAACGTGCTCCATCTTCGACCACATATCTTCGCTAACCATCAGGTGATATAGTGGTTGGGGTAGCGGATAAATTCTTAACAGAGTTACCGCACCCCTGAGCACTCAGGCAGGGGGTGGGTTTTAGTCAGTAAGAGTCTGACACACCCTCCCGCTCCACCCAGAGCGGCAGATGTCATTGGGTGATTTCCCACCCCGCCAAAAAAAATAAAAAGCAGCGCGAGCCTATTAAAGTGAAAAAAACTAAAGGTACTTTAGTTCTTTCCTTCGTTTTATGGTGATGCTTAAACAAAATCTGCAATTTTTAGGTATTTTTTTATTTTATTGGACATTATTGAGCAACGCGGATTTTAAACGCACGTCCGTTCGGGCGCTTAAGCTCCGCGGTACTAACGGAAATCCCGATTCACGTCGACTGCGTTGGTATCATAATAGTGAAACTACGGTGTTGGTACCACCCTGCATGAAGTTTAGGTACCTGTTTAATTAATGAAGTGATTTAAATTCATGTCGTTATCGTCATATTTTAATTATACTTAATTTTATATTTTGTGGTTGGTTTTTTATTTTTTTTATTTTTCGCGTATCGTGTCTTTATTATCTGTGGCAAATAAATAATAATCTTACTTTGCTAAAAGAATGCCTTTAAAAATATACCGTGACTTTATTTTTCGTTCTCCTTCGCCGTCACTTTGGTTATTTTGCCACTAATAAAATTCATAAAGAGACAATTTGCTTTTGCAACTTAACAAGAAATTGTGGACCATAGGTACCTAAATGAATGTATATAAAAAAAGTATTTTTAAATGCTTATTTATTATGCATTAAAGCGTCTGCATTAAAAGTCTATATGCTATTCCAGACTATAATCTATTTCTGTGCCAAATTTCAACCAGATCCATTCAACCGTTCTGGAGTGATTGATTAACAAACATTCATCCATTCATCCATCCATCCAAACTTTCGCATTTATATTATTAGTAGGAAAACGTTACGCACAAGTAAAACGCACTGTACAAAGGCGGCCTTAATGCCTTAGGTATATTGTGCCTCATTCCTGGGCAAAGGCTTACCTCTACAACCTCCATAGTAACACTTCGCTTCTTCTTTCTAGTCCCGTCATCTCATAGTCTGTTTATTAATTTATTTTTTATTTTATTTATTAATTGTGTTACAAAAACCCCTATAATGGCCAGACAACTCAGTTCTTATCGCAAGTATTATAAAATACTGAATAACGCAATTTCAACGGAAACTGTATTTAAAAAATCGTCTATTAAACGTGCCATGAAATAATTATAAACGAATTATTAAACGGTATTTTACGATACTGACAAAATTTTCCAATAGTGAATGAAATAATAAATGTAAAACCGATATGCAGATAGATAGAGACACAGAGCACAGGCGAACGTCCGTCCGGTCGCTTGTGCTCGGTGTTACTAACGGAAATCGCGATAGAACAGTAGGTGTAGGACATAGGAACCTTTAACCGCTGGAGCACGTTCCCTTAGAGCGTTTGCGCACTACATCCGAAACTTGTCCGTCAACGTACAGATCTATAGAAAACTCGGATCGGTAGTGCGTAACCTACCATACAAATTGTTCTACGGCCACGCCGGACCGTCACTTTCACGGATAAGTATCGGATAAGTATCGGACGTAGTGCGCAACCGCTCTTAGGATATTTTCCGACTTTCACTTGGGCGAAACGGCCGACAGAAGTTTATGTGAGCTAAAACCGGCTGTAACCAGATACATCAGGATCAATCTGCCTAGCCTTTTCCCAATTATCTTGAGCTCGGCTTCCAGTCTAACCGGATACAGCTAAATACTAGTATTTTACATGAAGCGACTGCCTATCTACCTCCACAACCCAGTAACTGGGTAATACGACAACTATTGGTAAGACTGGTTGTCAGACTTTCGGGCTTCTTACGACCCGTAAAGACTGTCGAAGATCTACGGTGGACAGCCGGGACCAACGGCTTAACGTGCTTTCCGAGGCACGGAGGAGTCTCGGTATGTAAAGATCGTCACCCATCCATGGACCAACCCCGGCAAGCGTAGCTTAATCTGATGGATCGACCCGTGCGGCTTTTATTACTTTAGCCACGAGCTCCTCTGGATACATCAGGATATGGCTGTTAAAATATGGGTCAAGAGAGTAAAGTATGGCGCTGTTTGGGACAAAATGACTTCGAAAGAATTTTAATAACGAATATTAAAACTAAGGAACCAAATATGTTAATGTGTGAGAATCGGTTTGAGAAGAAAAACAGTCATAATTTCTGTAATATTAATAATTTACTTACAGCCCAATAGTAACTAACAATGAGAAAGCAATTTATAAAACCGTATCTATACTATGGTATTGTTTTCTTAGTAAAATACATATAATAATCATCTTTAAAAGTAAAAATAGCAAAGTAAAAAAAGTCTAACCTTTTATCAAAGTTTATCTCAACTGTTACGAGCCTTACAGGGTTGATTGTTAGTATTTTACGCGGGGCGAATTGAATCTGACCTCTACATTCTAATTACTTGAGACCAGATAGGCAATAACCTAGCTGGTCTTACTACCGATTGTCAGGTTTTTGGCATTTAACTGTCCGAAACTACTGCTGTTAAGAGGCAAAGGAAGGCTCATGAGAAGATGGGACGATGAAATTAAGAATATTGTCAGTCACCATTGAACAGAAGTAGCCCAAGACCGAGGCAATTGGCTAACTTTGGAGAAGGCCTTCACCTGTGAAGACAGGGTTATTATTATTATTCTTTATTGTACACAAATAACATATAAATAAAACACAAATTAACAGTTAGTTACAAAGGCGAGCTTAACCCAGCATTTGGGTTTTCTTACAGCAAACCTCAAGGTTCTTACTAATAGGTTACTTCTAGGCAAGCGTGCTCCATCTTCGACCACATCATCGCTTAACATCAGGTGAGATAGTGGTCAAACGCGAGCCTATCAAACATAAAAAAAAAAAAAAAAAAAAAAAGTAATAAAGAATAATAATAAAAACTAACTTTTAGTCAGTAAGAGATTCAGTAACAGTTGCTTCGTAAGTGTAATTACGATAAATAAATAACAAGGAGGGTTGAAACCCCGCCCCAACCCTTACAGTGGCGACATCTATCACATTACATAAAAACTTCGCAGCTGGCTAGTGACCGAGAAGTTGCTTATGTTATAGATGGCGCCATTAAAACCTGAATCGTATTTTCAAAGTTTGCTATGGCGACCAAAACATTATTAGAAATCACCTCGAGAGAATAAATTGCCAACGAGTAAGTCTTCGGTGAATTAATTCTCTCTTTCCTCTTCAGAGGCCTTTCAATAAGAAATATGAACCAGTATTAGAACGTTTCGAAACAGGACGAATGGCACCATACCATTTTCGCGACGGAACAATGATTACATTGTATTGGCTTTAACACTTCATTGAACGGCCCCAGGTGTTTTTAGAAACATTGTTAATGCTCCAATTGAAATGAATAATCTACAGGTCTGAATGTTTAGAGTAAGGCTTACTATCCACTGAATCGGAGAAGGGCTGAGTGGAGCTGTGCCAATGCTAACCAATGGATTTGTATAAAATCTTCGCTCTACTTCAGTGAACAGGGATTTGCGAACTAGTTTAAAAAATCGTATAAAACCGGGAAGCCGAGTGGGGAAGCGAAACAAAATTTCGCGTATAAAGGTGCGTTTCCACTGAAGCGGAGGATCGACCAATCACAATGGTTGAAATCCTCATCGCGTCACTCGTCTCGTCTGTGATTAGACAATTCCTGCACGTCTCCGCTGCACTCCACCCAGCTACGCTTCAGTGAAACGCACCCTAACTGAACAGAGGGGTTAGAAAAAATACTATTCTGTGTACGTTAACGTTAACGCTTCGTGCAAAATGTATGGCAACGACATTACTGGGCGTGAGTTACGTGACAGTTCTCTCTGCAGGTAATGTCGTTGCCATACATTTTGCACGAAGCGTTAGCGTTAACGTTAACAGAAAAATACATTTCTGTTAACGTTAAGGCTAAGGAGGAGGGGTTACACAATATACTTTTCTGTTTACATTAACGTTAACGCTTCGTGCATAATGTATGGCAACGACATTACTGGGCGTGAGTCACATGACAGTTCTCTCTGCAGGTAATGTCGTTGCCAAATATTTTGCAGGAAGCGTTAGCGTTAAGTTATTTGGCTAGGGGGCTCATCTTCCACCGCCCGCCCGCTCAAATTACTCATCGCGTGAACTCGGCCTAGCTCCACACAGTCCGTAACTCCGCTCCGCATTATACTCCCTCGCTCCGCTCCGCAGCCTGACTCCACGTCAATGGACAGGCAGCCTTAACCCCTGATTTATGAAATAAGAATTTGAAGTTGAGTTTTGGTCAACCACTACTTTGACTTTAGAAAGTTCAGTATTGAAGTTCGGTTTCACGCGTTTTTAAATCCAAATAATCAATTCAGAGATCGCCCTTAAGTATCGACAACGAAAAATTGTAGGCTGAGTTTTTGTAACTTATTAAGATAGTAAGTACAATTGAATAATAAGAAGTCAAGTGAGAAAGCTACCAGTTTACTAACTTAAAACTTTTGACACTCGAGACTAAAATATTCAAGCAACAAACATTGACTCTTTACATTCGCACTAAGTACTCTTTAAGTAAATACTCTCAGTATAGTCAGAAATGCTGCATTTCTATAGGAACGGCTCATTTCACTTTGCAGTATTAATTACTGTTCTTTTAAAAGTACTTATTTGTTGAAAGCAACTTCGACATGTTTAAATAACTTTCAATTTGAACACTACTTTTGTTCTGAGTTATTAATTAAAACTCGAACATTTGCAAACGGAGAAAAATTTAACAGAAAAAGGTTAAAGAAGCATGAATGTACTTATTTGTTGAATGAACATACTGTGAAAATGGAAGAAACCATTTGAGGTGGGTATTGAGTCACCGGAACCCCGTCTGCTGACTTAAGGAACCGAAACGTGGTCGCTCACAATGGGCCTCATCAGAAGGCTTAAAGTCACCCAAAGAGCAATGGAGAGGACAATGCTTGGAGTTTCCTTGCGTGATCGAATCAGGAATGATGATATCCGCAAGAGAACTAAGGTTACTGACATAGCCCGAAGAATCGCCAAATTGAAGTGGCAGTGGGCAGGGCACATTGCTGACAAGTTCTGGAGTAGCGACCGCATACCGGAAGATGCAGCGTTGGAAAGTGTCCCACAGGGTGGACTGATGAGCTGGTGAGGGTCGCGAGTAGCCGATGGAAGCGAGACGCACAGGACCTGTTGTTGTGGCGACACTTGAGGCCTATGTTCAGCAGTGGACTGGAACACAACAGACTTCAAAATATTGCAAAATAAGTTTGGTGTCAAATAACGAAGAAACAAAATACAAACACCGACTTCCGAAATTAAAGTTATTTTTCAATTTTTGAAGTCGGTAGTATTTTTTGGAAAAAGTTTTTTATTCACCCTTTTTTTGAGGTTGTGAAATGATCGAATGACCTCTCCCGCTCTTTCCAACATCCCCGCAACCCAGGCTTTGAGACACCCTAGCCATAGTGTGCTTTCAGTATGGGCGCGCTCAGCACAATTTTATTGTATCTTTGTGTACTGTAGCACCCCAGGGCTCCAGTAAGGCCTGCAGGGCTCCAGGGTGCTCTATAATTATGGGGATTATCTCACTCGCTGGCTACGCGAGAGTGTGGTGTATGAGAGTGACTGGCTAATATGAAGAGTGTGATAAAAGAAAGAGGGATAGACTGAGGTTTATTATATCAATCCGAAAAGAAATACATGTGCCCATTTCAAAGTCTCATATCCAACCTATGCTTTTAATATATACTCGAACGACTCCTCAATATTCATAACCGCCAACTAAAGGCCGGAGCAGACCCGCTAAGTTTAGGCTGTGTCTACAATCGCTACAATGCCTACTACTCTTTTCTTTTCCTTTTGTTTATTACAGTTATTGTGTTCTATTATATTCTATTCAAATCTGTTCAGTCATTGAGACATGATAAATGTACCTATAGACAAACGAAGCTATATTTATACTCCGGCCACGACCGGTCATATACTAAACCTTCATAGGCAGATATGATAAACTTCGCTATTCATACAGACTCTTCATTAGCAGCATGACACACGTCTTTCGCATACAAACTAACCTCTGAAAGATCATTTTAGTTACATACAAAGACTATTCAGCATCCCTAATAAACAACCCTAATGTCAGTAATAAATACTATCCACTTATTATATAACCAGCCTAATGGGAGGACATCCTTGGGAGGTCCGAGATTAATTTGGCAGAATATAAGACCTTCATGGCCTGTCTTTTTTTTTTTCACCGTTTGTGTATTTAGCCAGAATCAAGTTTAAAATCCGCACATTTAGGGTTCCTTACCAAATGTATTTTTGACTATTTGTATAGCTTTGGGTCAACAAGATGCTTATACTGTGAAAATTTGAAGACTGTAGCTCCAACCGTTTGGCTGTAAAACCAGTGTGACAGACGACGTATACACAGACAGACGGACAGAAGGACAGACGGACAGAAGGACAGACGAACAAACGGACACGTGAGTGACAGCAATAGGGCTCCGTTTGGACCCTTCGGGTATTTAAGTCTTTTGAAGAATAAGTACATTCACTTTGTTTTCTATATGGATGCGTTTTCAACACATTCTAATGTCTTTGCAGTATTTGGCAGTAAAAGTATCGAGTCAGCCATGTCGGCAAGCTTCACTGGGGTAACCTACAGTAAAATTATTATTTTTAACCGACTTCGAAAAAGGAGGAGGTTCTAAGTTCGACTGTATGGAATTTTTATATTTTTTATATAATATGCCCACCGACTTATCTGTCAGTTGTGGATCGATTTTCAAAATTCTTTTTTTATCCGAAAGAATATACTGCCGAGGTTGTCATATATTAAGTTTATCGAAATTGCTTCAGCGCTTTTGAAAAACTGAACAAAAACGAAAAATATGTATAAGAATAAGAATAAAATTTATTCAGCAACAGTACACGAAACACGCACGGTACACAAAAATAACAGTGAAGAAAAAAAATACATTATAACAAACGAAGTGTATGCCTCACGACTGCGCTAAAAACACATACGAGTAGCATAGATGACGACTTGGTTTCCTCCAATTACGAGTACCTAAGTTTACATTCCACGTTCCATGTTATTGGTGTTTTTAGTTCTGGGGACAAGGACAGCTAAAAAGTGAAAAATAAAAAAAAACTTTTTTACAAAAAAAAAAAAAAACAAACGACGTCCAAAAAAGAAAATACACTAAAAATTTTACAATAACTTTTAATTTCGGAAGTTGGTGTCAAATAACGAAGAAATAAAATATAAACACCGACTTCCGAAATTAATGAATTAAAAAAAAAAATTGTATTTTCTTATGTGGAAGTCGGTTGTTTTTATTTTAATTTTACCGAGATCACACCTGTTTCAATGATTCCACATAATGTCCAGTTTTGAAGACACTTGATATACAAAACTACACCAATTTTACATCACAGTATCCATTATGAATCAATTTGCGATTAATTAAAACTTAAAACAGCCAACGTACTTCACTCGCCATAATCCCGCCAATAACTCCAAGGCCTGTCTTGTTAGAAGGTTTTTTTTTCTCTTTTTCTTCATTTTGTGGCCAGTGTGATTTTTTATTATAACCGTCATTCACTGCGTAATACGGCCTTCTTTAAGTCTCTAAATGTTAAAAATGAAAGTTTTCTTTTGTTTCGTATTTTTGTTTTATATTTTCGTTTCTTGTGTCCTTGTAGTCAGCAGTGGTTTTTCTGTAATAACAGATGCCAATAGAATTATTATTAAATACGGGTACGGTACTTTATTTTTTTAGATTTTCCCAAATTTTTAACAGACTTCAAAAAGGAGGAGGTTATAATATATTCGAATGTTTTTACATATATTTTTCTTTATGCATGTTTGGGGCATAACTTCGTCATTAACGGAAAGGTGTGGTCATATTTTAAGAACTGTATCTGCCACATCGATATGAACAACTTTCTTCAAAAATATCTGCCTCCTATATATATATTGATCAGCTGATGATAACTTTGTATGGAAAGTCTAATTTTTTTTTAATGGAAATTTCTATTTTTTTCTTAGAGAAACTTGTTCATTTCGTTGGGCAGAACCGATTCTTAAAATATAAACACCTTTCCGTTAAACCCTATATAAGACGGATTTGCAAAATTCTTTTCTTGTTCGAAAGGGGTTAGTTCCGAAATGGTGTCACTTAAATTTCATTTAGATCTGATGATAAGTTTCGGAGACAGTCAACGGAACTCTTCAAAAAATGACAGCAAATCAACCGCGATTTCTGCTCTCGCATAAAATATGCATTGTTATCACAATTTATTGGGGAATCACAAGTAAAAAGTGAAAAATAAAAACATTTTTACAAAAAAGTAGAACCGACTTCCAAAAAAAACAAAAAAGTGCAAAATAACTTTAATTTAGAAGAAGAAACAAAACCCGAAACACCGACTTCCGAAATACAACGTATATTGGAGTTTATTGTTTTTTTAACTTTTTTTGTTTTTTTGGAAGTCGGTTCTATTTTTTTGTAAAAAAGTTTTTATATTTCATACAAATTTTGTCCTGACAATTACGAACATAGCAAAAAAGAGTTAGCCAAATAGTTGTGGCCAGTTCTGAAGTAATGCGCTTAACATACATTCGGCAATTTATTTTTGATTTATAAATTATTAAATAACTCTAAGAAAAAGATTTCGCAGCTTTACATAATTCATCGAATTGCGAAGATGCTCCTAACTTTTGAATCAAACATAACTTCATTTATTAAAAACAAAAAATATATTATTTAAGTTCATGATGACTTGCCTCTGTTTCTCACACTAAATCTCATTATAAGCACCCAGTTTAATGTTCAGAATCCATATAAAAATATTAGTTTTTCCCCGTGGCTTCGGTCCCGTACTTACCATATGTAACAGGAACCGAGCATTTTATCTAGATATAACATAGCGACACTCGGCGATAATGTAGTATCTAGATAGTTACTAGACTCTCGCTAATAGATATCAATGACAGAATTTTCGTCATTGATATTAATACTAGGTAACATTTTAGAAACTAGGTAGTTGGTGGACATCCCAAACGTTTTGGGAACACATTCATTGTGTGTACAACTAAGGAGTGAAATTCCCTGCTGCACGCGTAGCATGACCACCATAGAAGCAGATAACGTCGACGGAAGAATATACAAAATGACAGATTGTAGAAAGGTTTCTACCGTCCTAAGCATGGTGATGTTAAAACTGAAGCGAAGAAATGTTTCTATTCTTCAGTCGAAAAAAGTCCACAATGTAAAGCATGATGCTCGGGCAGAAAAGATGTCAAGTTAAAAAAAAATAACTTCGTCTATTGTTGGTTGAATAGAGATTGAATTGGACATGCTACACCTGCTGGAGTCTGTGTTTCCTGTTAGCTTAAATCCGGTGGTCTTTAAGCCAAGGGTGAATAGATTACTTTAGGCAAGCGTAATCCATTGTCGACCACATCATCGCTTACCATCAGGTGAGATAGTGGTCAAATGAAAACCTATCGATAATATAAAAAACCTCATACAATTTTACCTTTTTATAAAATTAGTTTCGGTGGGCATTTATGTTCAGGGGATGGAGGAAAGCGCGTCCGTATTGCCGCTCGCCTCCAGCCGACTGACGGGTATTACAGCGGCGGTGAGTTACTCCTGAACGCACCTTCAACAAAGGGCCTGCGCGGAAAAGTTGCGCGTCAGTGAGCTGAGACAGCACGCTAGCTTTATGCTTAGCCGTGGCTGACTGTGCTGTTTTGGCAGTCAATCTATAATAATAATGCTTTTTTTCTGCTATTTTTCTTTCTAGACCTGTAGTCTCCTGCCAGGGTCGTGGGGTGTGTTTGAAAGAGTCACGGCGACCCTGGCACAGACGACTAAAGAAAATCGAGTGGGTTTTAGTCAGTCAGAGTTTAACATCCGCTCCACTCAGAGCAGAATTTATTTGTTGATTACCCACCCTAAATAAAGTCCGTCTGTCCGTCGTCTGTCACAAAATTTCGTTCCAAACAATTTTTTTAACTTCTCATTGACTTATGAACTTGAAATTTGGTGATAATGTTTATTATTACGTATATTTTACTAACAAATACCAATAGATTGATAAATCTGATTTTTAACCGACTTTCGAAAAAGGAGGAGGTTCTATGTTCGACTGTATGTATGTTTTATGTAAGTCCGCCGATTTCTCCGTCAGTTGTGGACCGATTTTCAAAATTCTTTTTTTATCCGAAAGAGTATACTCTCGAGGTGGTCCCATATAAATTTTATCGAAATTGCTTTAGCGCTTTTTGAGAAACTGAACAAAAAACGAAAAATACGTTTACCTCGATGACGTTTTGGTGTACTCCAAATGTTTAAATTCCACGTTCCATGTTATTGGGGTTTTAGTTGTGGGGTATAACAACTAAAAAGTGAAAAATAAAAAACTTTTTTACAGGAAAAACAACCGACTTTCAAAAAAAAATACACTAAAAATTAAAAAATAACTTTTATTTCGGCAGTCGGTGTCAAATAACGAAGAAATAAATTACAAACACCGACTTCCGAAATAAAAGTTATTTTTTAATTTTTAGTGTATTTTTTTATGAAAGTCGGTTGTTTTTTTGGTAAAAAAGTTTTTTATTTTTCATTTCTTTGAAATTCGAATGCGCGAACTTGGCCGGTTTTTTGTACTTTGTTTAAACATAAATGGAGGTTTGCGTCATCTTGGCGGCTATAGAGCCGCAAAGATGATGCAAACCTGACGTACGGCAGCGGCGGCGGTTGTAGATATAGCGGTGCTATGGAGCGGGGTGCGGGGGGTAGGGATGCGCGAGGTTCCGGCGTGGCTGCAATCTTAAGGCTCAATTACACTTTCCGATTTCAAGGGAACCAATTTAGGAACAAACTAACTAGGAAGTAGGAAGCGAGCGATTACACTATCCTTAATTGACTACTACTACTGATTGTTGATTATTCCTAAATCGGGCTCCTAAGTCAGCAGTGTTGCCAACTCTTACAAATTCGAGTTCCTTGACAGAATATCAAAAGTCACTATAAAGTCTCTTAAAACTGATTTTACCAGGAGCGGACCAAAAAAAAAGAGCGGACCTTGGGAATATAATAATTTAAACACATACAAAAATACTATTAGCCCATTTGTCAAGTCAAGTCGCTAAATTGGCAACACTTAGCTCTTAATCGTGGTAATGCGATTACACTATCCTAAATCGTACACAATTTAGGAAGTCAAATCGGGACCTTTCAATCTCACTAAATTGGACACTAACTGCTCTTACTGATATTACACCTTCCTGTTTCCTAAATTGGGTCCCTTGAAATCGGTAGGTGATAATTGAGCCTTAAACTAAAATATGAAAACTGCACCCGGTTAGACTGGAAGCTGACCGCAACATTATTGCGAAAAAATTAGGCTGTTGATATCATCTATATGTATACAATAGTACCTGGATGACTGAGTTTTTTTAAGATTGCTGCTTGAAATGATATTCTGCGGCAATTCAATTTCTTCTAACACGGATAGAACGACGTTTTCTAAAAATTAAACCTAGCTAGATCGATGCCCTTGAAACCCCTGCATACTAAATTTCATGAAATTCGTTGTAGCCGTTTCCGTTAATAATATAGGTAATAATATATATAGTCTTTATTCTGCCGCATGCAACTACATAATTCGTCATCATTATTACTACGATACAATTTCTATTAATTCAATATTTATTAATAAACTGTTATAAATTCATACTAAGTTTCATAATTAGGTTAGTAATTTAAAGCTATGTTTTTTATAGAAACATTTGTACGCCATATTATGGCAGGATATGCTGGAACCAATATTGTAACATCTATTGTACCATATTCTAACAAATAAACATTTTTGATTTGATTTGAGAGATTCAGATTATATACTCGTATATATATTTAAACAAGAATTTCTCGTTTAGGTATTAGATAGATAGATAGATATAAAAGGAGAAACTGATTGACTGACTGACATATCAAAGCACAGCCGAAACTACTGGGACTAGGAACGTGAAATTTTGCTCACGGCTTCCTTTTATAATGTAGGGGAGCACTAAGAAGGGAGTTTGGAAATTCATTCCCTATGGGGTTAAAGAGAGGGTTGAAAATTTGTATGTAGGTAGTAAGTAAGTACTAATTCCACGCAAGCGAAACCGTACGTTAGTAGAAGCTAGTTAGGTATAATAGTAAATTTAAGATTTTCATATATGTTCAGGGGGATGGAGGAAAGCGCGTGCGTAGTGCCACTCGCCTCCAACCTACTGACGGAAATCAACGGCGGGCGACTGAATCCTGAACGCATCCCCAACAAAGAGCCTGCGCGGAACAGTTGCGCGTCAGTGAGCTGACACAGCACGCAGCTTTATGCTGAGCCGTGGTTGACCGAGCTGTATTGGAAGTGCTACGTATCCGTAACCTTATCATAATGTAGTTCTTTTTAGGGTTCCGTACCCGACGGGTTCAAACGGAGCCTTACACACGTGTCCGTCTTTTCGTCAGCGTCGTCTGTCACACAGGTTTTAAAGCCAAACGGTTGGAGCTACTACAGTATTTAAATTTTCATAGTATAGCATCTTGTTGAGCCAAAGCCATACAAATTGTCTAAAACTTGTACGGATACCTAATTGTGCGAAGGCCGACTTGGTCAGTTTTTCTATTTTTAGACTTTTATTCTGTGCTCCAAAGGTTATACTTTATCTGCAGCTGATCTTGCGTAGCGAATTTCAGTATTTCAAGAGGATAAGAGGCTAGCTAGTAGTTATTGGTTTTGTTACTAACGTGCGGCCTTACCGATGTTGTCTATAACTGCCACTCTTTTTCTGTGTCGGAAAATACGAGTCCTCCTTGTATTTTTTTTTAAATAATATATTCGTTTATTTTCTCCCTTAAAACATATTGACAATTAGAATTAGTACAAAATTGGAAGAGAGACAGGAGCCCAAAATCAAAATCAAAATCAAAAGTCATTTATTCCAACTAGGCTGAGAACCAGCACTTTTTGAACATCAAAGTTCTACATAAAGACAGTCCCCCAAAAAACGCCCGCCCGTCACCACTTCCTAGTGTTTTAGCTGTAAAGAAGAAGTGGCCAACAAACTCCCCAGCAACATATCTGTCTGTTAAGTTTTAAGAACTTGAATCTATATAATTATATGCAACAATCTTAACATTATGTAAAACAGATAAATAAATATATGTCGTCTAAAATATAATCATAAAATTAAATAATCCGCCACTTGCCAGCTAGCACACTCAATCATGCCATTAAAAACAAACCCAAGCATAAACACTAAACCAAATTAAAGAAGCCTCCATACATAACTGGTGTGCCTGCTTACAAGAACAAAGATAGAAACTATCAAAGGGCTGTGATTCGAAGCCACAAGTGATGAACTAGGGCCATCACACTAAAATTAGTAGACAATTATTATATGAACTCATATAATCTGTCATAACCATAAGCTAAATATGGAGAAAGAACATCAAGTGTAACATTGTCTTGCGTTCAACACAGCGACCAACTATTATTATCTTCTAAATAGTCGTTGATGGAATAGTATGCCTTCGAACAGAGACTAGATTTAACTTTAGTTTTAAATGCATTAAAAGGCAAGTCAAGAAAAGAACGGGGTAGCTTATTGTAAAATTCGATACCTAGACCCTCAAACGAACCATGAACCCTACGAACACGGTGGGAAGGAACATGAAGTTTATACTTATTTCTGGTGTTAAAATTGTGGATATCACTGGTCTTTTTGTATAAATGTATATTTTGTGTAATGTATAATATGTTTGCAAAAATGAATTGAGATGCCACCGTGAGAATTCCAATCTCTTTGAAAATTTCTCGTAAAGAAACTCTTGACCCTAACCTGTATATTGCTCGTACAGCACGTTTTTGTAAAACAAATATATTTTGTATGTCCGCAGCTTTACCCCACAAAAGAATACCATAAGACATAACACTATGGAAATAACTAAAATAGACTAACCGTGCTGTGTCAACGTCAGTATATTGTCTAACTTTTCTGACGGCATAGGCGGCAGAGCTGAGCCTTCCTGATAGGCCTGATATATGTGCGCCCCATTGAAGTTTGGAATCAACAGTTATACCCAAAAAAACTGCCGAGTCCACAGTTTCAAGCACTTCTTTATTTAAGATGACATTAGGTCCTAGATTTATAACATTAGGTAAGGCAAACTTTATACATTTAGTTTTTTTAGCATTAAGAACAAAGTTATTTGTCGTAAACCAATCCGTAACCATTGAGAGAGCGCTATCTACGTTATCAAAATCATTTCTATTCCTATCTACTTTAGAGATAAGAGAGGTATCATCTGCAAACAGTACTACGTCACAGATACCCTTTAAAAAATATGGTAAATCATTAATATACACCAAAAACAAGAATGGTCCCAATATCGAGCCTTGAGGCACACCTAAATGAACTGGTAGCCCGGAAGACTTAACACCATTGATATCTACACATTGGAACCTATTACATAAATATGAATCAATTACATTTAGGGCTTCGTTTTGGAGACCATAATGACGCAGCTTACGCAAAAGCGTGTCATGGTGTACGCAATCAAAAGCTTTGGAGAGGTCACAGAAAACTCAGATTGCATTTTGCGAGTTCTCCCATGCGTTGAATATGTACTAAGCAAGCTTGTGTCTTGGGGTCTCCTGATCCCAACCGGAGATCTTGAACGCTGCTTATTTAATACTTCGAAGGGATGTATATGGGAGTGAACTGGACGACGTATATATATATATTAGTGTATGTGTATGTGTGTCTGTGTATGTCTGTTCGCAAGTGTGTGTGTTTATGAGCGAGAGGGAGAGTTTTTGTATATTTGAGTAAGCAGTCGCTAACATATTCTTTTGTGGTGACTCTAGATGTCTCTATGTCTGTTTAAAATTTTGTTTCTAATATATTTATCTCGATTTATTATTCATACATTACCTACATTTATTTCGTGATGTGGTTGCATCACTTAGGGCTCAGAACGTGTGATGGCTTTTCTTCACTATCGCAACGCGTCGGGGCTGTTTGAAAGAAGCCACAACGTTGTGAGCTATTCTTTCCTTCTGTTAAGTTCCTACCGAACGCCATAGTAGCACTAAATACTTTTTTAGAGTTCCGTAGGTACCCGAAGGGTAACCAACGGGACCCTATTACTAAGCCTCCGCTGTCCATCCGTCCGTCCGCGTGTTCGTCCATCCGTCTGTCTGTCAGCAGGCTGTATCTCATGATTCCTAGACTAATGAAATTTTCACAGAATGTGTATTTCTGTAGCCGCTATAATAGCAAATACTAAAAAAATCCCCTAGTGGAAACGTGTAACGCGAAAATATTTTCAAAAAATATGTCTTACAAAAGAAAATATTATTGACGTTCGTTTACTAATGTGTTAAATGTATAAGTAATACAAAAAATGTCTCGAGAGGCGCGAGCGTCCATATTGCCGCGCACCTCGAAACATTCTGACGTATGTTTCAGTAATACGGCGGCGACAGAAGCAGTGCGGAGGAGAAAAGTGGTTGGGGGTGGAGGGGTGGGGGTGCGCAGTTTGGTTGCGCAGCTATATCGTACACAAGCTCAGCCTTTCCCAACCTTTTTTAATTGCGGACTCTAGATTAATAAATATCGACAAGGATCCCTTGAAAAGAAAATCCATGGGTATTAAGATTTATATAAAAAGGACAAAACATGTAGTTGTGAGAAAAAACTGTCAGTTTTAGGACTGCACGTCAGAAGTGAAAACTTCTTAGTTTCACGTGACAGTGCGTTTTACATGACGGTTTCAGTTTCAGTGTTTTTTCCCCATCCCAAATGTGCCCAACGTGCCTACGCTTTAACCATTGGATATATGTATATGTACACACACATCTGTATATATGTATGTGAGCGTGACGGTCACACAAGTTCAGTGGTTTTCCTCATTCACGAATTAATTTTCACTTAAAAATATTTTTATTAGTAAATCTGTTGTCCCGTACCTTCTACCACTTGGAGCATGCTCGTGGACCCCAGGTTGAGAAACCCTGCACTAGCTCGCTCTCCCACGCTGCTTTGCTAGCGAGGCCTGTCTCTCAAGAATCTTTTAAACGATAATTTAAAGTACATTTAATGGCCCTTCACGTTCATTATGTTATCACCAATTATTGCTAACATACAAAACAACCTACAATAGTCTAATAAATAAATAAGAATGCCAAAAACACATACTTAATGGAAATCGTAATGCTATTGAATAATTTAAACTTTTATGAAAATAAGGGGAAAAAAAAATCAGTGGCATTCCGGGAGTGCCGTCAGAAGTGAAAACTTGAACAAAAATACCCGACGTGCCTCACAGACACGACATTTACGACTACTGTCGGTAACGGTAAAGTGTGTCATCTGAAAAATGCCCAACGCGCCTAAAGAAGTTTTCACTTCAAAAATGGTGTTATTTAAGGTACGTTGGGGTAAGAACGGATCGGGTAAAGATCAGATGATGGAAATAACTCCCAAACGCGGCATTATTTTTAAATTCTGGCAACATAATATAAGACTCCATTTTGTTCTGCCCATCTCTTCAGTCTGCGGTCGTCGCTGCTATGGTATACACGTGTTTTTTAGGCACAAACGTAAAAAAATCATTTAGTACACTCATAGAACGGAAAATAGCGGCTTTCTCCGATTAAAACCTTACGTTTTAAGCCATACAGTGGATTTTAGATAGTAGTCCGATGTTACCCCGCTATGGTCCGGTCTTTACCTGGCATTTTGATAAGCATACCTTATCTTCACATAGGTGTAACTTGGCAACCGCTTAAGTAAAAGAAACTTCTAAAATACTGATTAAAAGTATTTTTTTTCCTCGTCAATGAAAGATCAATTTCATTTGAAAATCTTCTATAGAAAATGAGGGACAGAACATTTGCTGGAACCTCTTCAACTAACCGAAAAACAGTCCAACCTTACCCCAACGTACCTTAACTAATTATTTTAAATTATTTATTCTTTTTAATAAATCTAACTAAAAATATCTCTTGCATAGTTTAAAAGTTACCTACTAGTTATGTGGCCACTATTCCAGCTTTAAAATACCTTGCTATAACCTCAAAAATATTTTTTTGGAAAATTAACCTAAAAATTTTTATCACCGAAACATTTTTTTTCAGTATCGTAGTAAAGTTTAGATACAGGATAAAAAAAAAAAGATAATATTTCAAACCCTTTATCGGATTCATTTCAGGCAATTTTTTTTTAAGTGAGACAGTAGGTATTGGTTAACAGTCCTGGAAAAGTAGCGGACGTCTGTATCGCCGCAACTCCTCCACGATTGTGAAAACAACTCGCGTCGCATGGATAACTCCTGGCTCGCGCCCGCCTCACGCCTGCGCGGAGCGACTCAAAAATAAGTGCATTTTACACGCTCGTAGGTATATGTGCACTACTAAACTGCGTGTCATTTTGAATTTAGATATAAACATTACTAATCCACATATTTTTAGGGTTCCGTACCCAATGGGTAACCAACGGGACCGCGATTTTATATGAAAGGGAAGTTTCGATCAAAATCATCTCGTGAATCAAAGTAACCCTGGTTTAGTACGCTTGCTTGCTGCTAAGCTTGTATTTATAAAATACAGCATTTTGAAACATTTTTGTTCTTTAATTTTATGCTTTAAATTATTTGACAAATAAAAAATAAAAAATTTGATGTGAAACATCTATCGGCTGGGCTTGGCAGTAAAATCGACTTGAATAGTCGAATGCTGTGATGGAAACGAAAAGCGTCGTGCCACGATGCTCCCACTACGCCGCACCGCCGCTCTCGACTCCCTTCTCCCTAGAAACATTTATGCTAAAAAAGTAACACAACATACAACTACAACAAGTTTTTATTACAACAACAACAACAACCAACAACTAATTTTTGTAACCCTACCTTGTGTCCCACTGCTAAGCATATATCCTTACTCCTCCTAAACGTCTCTGTATTTGGCAATCCCTGACCAAGTTAAACCCCCAAAAAACATTGGATCGTCACACAACATTAGCCAAAATATAACTTTAAATGTGTAGCGACATCCATGTCACCACAAACGAACTAGGCTAATCCTCCATCGCGCAAGCAGAGTTCTCCAAAGGATTTGAACATAAATACAACAGTCCAATATCAACCATCGGGAATTTCCCGGTCCAGACACAACACCCGTCTGGTCGGAGGATCTTCCCTTTTCAATGGAGGTTTGCGGGACTTTACATCCTGTTCCGGATAACTTCAAAGGTGTTTATTTTATAATCTAAACTTTAAAATCGACGGCAAGGTTCTAAAGCCTCTAAAAATTATTCGACCATGAAAAAACATCATCGGATCAATCTGTATAATGTGTGTTCCGGGATCGATTGGTTGTTCCGACATTGTCATGTTTTTGGTTGCCATGCCTTGCATAACACCCACATACACCGACAGCGTCATAGGTACTTCGCCGACACCGACACTCTTCGCCGACACAAAGCCGGCACAATAAAATTTCAATAAAGGGAACAATCGTGGAACAATCAATATTAAGTACGCGTTTATTGTCGGCGTTCAGTCATCACTTCGCCAAAATGATGCAGGACAAACACACATATTTTCCATATTTATTTAAGTTTAACCTAATTTTAAATCAACGTAAGTTCATTTTCTGACTGAACGCGCCTACTTGACAGTTCAAAAAGTTCCTTTAAATGGTTTAATTAAAGTAAATGGTTTGAGTTTGTTTTCAAAATAATATAATTATTAATTATTCCGAGTAAATGAGTCCTGCTCAATGACCAAAGAGGTCACCAGACTTCAAATTCAGCCAGCCGTCATTGCTTGCATGCCTCTTTTCTGCCATGGCTTAGAGCATTTTAACAGAAGTCATATACATACGAGAAAATACTTACCAGTAATGAATGGCGTCTGATTGAGGCGTCTAGTAGGTACCTAGAGGGGTTTGTTGTAGGCTGTTGATTGTGATGACTGGATTAGATTTCTATCACCTTGTGATTGAAGACTGCAACATCACGCCCGCTGATGAGGCAGAGGTGTACCCAAGCCTCTACTAGATTTCGCCAGTTACGCTTCAAAAAAATACCTACTAAATCCAGATCATCCTTTGTTCCAGGACTATGGACAGCATGATCGAGGAGTTTGCGCAGCAGACGACACCGCGCTCGTCTTTCACGACGCTGCACACACCTGATGATGACCATGGCCACGTCAGGAATGCCACCAACGCCACCGCCGAACTCAACATTTATTACTTTTATGATGTAAGTACCCTTGTTTCTGTTAAATCCAGGTGGTTGAGTGTTTGATGGCCAAAGAAACCAGTCTATAAGATGTCTATAAGTACGTTATTGACGATACTGCGGGAAACACTCGAATGGGACACATGGAACCGGAAATTATGGCAGAAAAGTCGTTTAGCGTAACAAAGCCTTTAGACAAAATACATTTCTGTTAACGTTAACGCTAACGCTTCGGGCAAAATCTATAACAACGACGTTTTGCACGAAGCGTTAGACAGATAACTGTCACGTGACTCACGCCCAGTAATGTCTTCGGCATACATTTTGCACGAAGCGTTAGCGTTAACGTTTACAGAAAAGTATTTTGTCTAAAGACTCAGGTCATTTTAAGGTAAATTAAAGTTTATGGGACTTCTAATTTTTAATGAGCTACCATAAACATTCTGAGGTCTGCTTTTCCAGTGGCTATATGATGTCTTGAGAATGTGCCCTATTCTATTCCCTGTACTAACTTGTGGCTGCATTGCTCAGCACATTTTTTTTCTTATTCATTAAAACGATAAAGGTACCATAATATATAATTTGTAGACGACGATACGACAATATATGCACAATGCATTGATAATATTCATAAATATGAACAACTTAAACTACCTATGGGATCAACCATGAAATCGCGAAAAAAATCAGCTTTTCAGTGCATTTTTTAATCGACTTCATAAAAGTAGGTATTTTTTTTTTATGTAAGTCCACCGATTTTTCTGACAGTTGTGGCCTGATTTTCAAAATTCTTTTTTTATCCGAAAGAATATACTACCGAGGCGCTCAAGCAATTTCGATTAAATTTATATGGGACCACCATATAAATTTAATCGGAATTTCTTGAACGCTTTTTAAAAACACTGAACAAAAACGAAAAATATGTATAAATAGATGACGTTTTGGTTTCCTCCTACTACGAGTATGTTTAAATTCCACGTTCCATGTTATTGGGGTTTTTAGTTCTGGGTATAACAACTAAAAAGTGAAGAATAAAAAATTATTTTACAAAAAAAAAAAAACAACCGACTTCCAAAAAAGAAAATACATTAAAAATGTAAAAATAACTTTAGTTTTCGCAGTCGGTGTCAAACTGCAAAGAAATAAAATAGAAACACCGACTTCCGAAATTAAACTTTTTTGGAAGTCGGTTTTTTTTTGTAAAAAAAAAAAACGTTTTTTTGAGTGTTGCAAACATAAATGAAGTGGTTTTTTGCGTTTTTGTTTGGTCCCGTACTAAAAGTTGTTCACAAAGTTTTCATTTATTGCGTATTGTCATCTCCACATTGTAGTTACGAGTATTATATCAATAAATCATTCATGAAAATCTCTAAGACTCCACGCACGCTGTTACTCATCCTCTGCGCCGGCCGATCAGCACCATGCCCGAGAGTCGACGGCGCATAGTGTTCCACACGCGCCTCAAAAAGTTGTCAGCAATAATGACGGGGCCCGTCATGGCCGCTGCCTGCCCAGGGGTTGTGGATAAATTCGATTTAGAGTTACCACGCCCCTGGGCACTCAGGGCAGGGAAGGAACAGGGGTGGGTTATAGTCAGTAAGAGTCTGACAAGCCCTCCCGCTCCACCCTAGAGCGGGAGATGTCATTGGATGATTTCTCATCCCACAAAAAAAAAACATTGTTATTAATCCATTGGAAGCACATTATCTACCTACAGCTTATCATTAATGTAAAGATTTGGAATTAGTTAATACCAAGATTATCCAAACTCATTTATATTTAGTTCATTGACTTCTACAGAGTCATATGATTAAGAGTTATGTTGTCTTAATCCAAGTTTAAAGGTAAATTAAACAGTTTCCGTGAATATATCAAAATCTTGTTGACATACATAATCATGTATGTATGTGCTCCTACGCAAGATATTTTGTAGATACCGAATGTTATCTTGTTAGTTTGTTTGTTTGTTTGAACGCGCAAATCTCTGGAACTATCAGTCGGATTTGAAAAAATCTTTTTGTATATGATAGCCACATTTGTGATGAAGGCTAAAGGTTATCTAACATTACGCTAAAGTTCTTGGGTAGCCTTAAATATTGAAATTTGTAAAGTAAGTCGGAAAAAAGCGCTATCGAACTGCTAACCGCGTGCGCTGCAGGATAACATAAGTATAGGCTATAATTTATAATGGGGGGAAGTACTATCCACGCGGGCAAAGCTGATAGCAGAGCTTTAGATTTAGCTACTCTCTCTCTCTCTGCCTAGCCTTACCTATCCCGATATTTGGGGTCGGCTCTCCTCGTCATCCTTCGCCAGACATGTCTGAGCTGGATCGTCGAAACATCCAAATTCCCTGCCTTCAGGTCGTTGTTTACAACGGACATCCAGGTTAGAGGACGTCTTCCACGATTTTTCGGCCCGGTGACGATGCTCTGGACTTGTCTGCAGGGTGCATTCGCTAACTCAGTTGACATAAATTTGATAGGCACTATGCAGTACATTTCTCGGTGGACATCGATTATAATAGGCACTATGGTTCTCCTCGTCAAATCAGCAATGTACGGCAAAGTGCCTATCAAATTAATGTCAACAGAGTTAGCGAATACGTCTGCTGCTGTGCATGTGTGATGCAAAATAAAGTGGACGAAGACTTATCTTATCCAGAACGTTATTCCTTGAACAAAAAGAAAAAAACTTCACCTCATCAAGAAAATTGTGTCTGGATAGACAATTAGAGCATAGAATAGAATAGAATAGAATAGAATAGAATAGAATAGAATAGAATAGAATAGAATAGAATAGAATAGAATAGAATAGAATAGAATCTAATAGAATAGAATAGAATAGAATAATACTTTATTGTACACCAAAACAGATTATAAACTTGTATAAATGAACTTAAATCTATGGGTACAATGGCGGTCTTATCGCTGACAGCGATATCTACCAGACAACCTTTGGATGGACTAAAAAATCTTAATTAAAAAAAGCATAGTTGTCTTAAAAAAGATGGGTGTATTATATCGGGAACAACATCAAAGAAGAGGGAGTGAATGGCAGCGTGCCGGTTGACAGAGGAGAATGGAATAAGATACTGTGTTGCAAATATTTACTCCAAGTAACATATTAGAACAAGAGCAGAAAGATGATGAATTATCCTCAAGAATTTTCAACACGCTTACTCGAAAACCCGCATCTACCCCTACCGCTTTTAGGGTTGCAATATAGTGTATTTCATACTAGAGCGGCACAGTGCGTTAGTCAGCCCCCGCCACAATTTATTATATTTATTGTACGAGAGCTCGTTCCCATCCGTCAGGTGTCGACACGTGGAAGCGAGCTCTCAGGCTGCTTTCGGGACAGTTCCCACTGGTCGCCCGGTAGCCGTCGCCAAGGCGCATGAAAAAAAAATTACGCGGGTCGTTTCTCACAATAGTTTTTTACTAAATATTATGTCTATAAAGATTTACTTATTATTTTCAAGTAGGTAAGAGTGTTGAAAAACGACGTTTGATATACGTGGGCCGTTGTCATTACAGTGTCTCGGCTCTAAAACGACCTCGCCTTCAGCACGGGCGTGTATTGCGCCTCGGCTGCAATGGCAAACTTTGCCCGCTTGCATGAAAATGTACAAATCAAAACTTTCTTACAAAAAATTGAACCGACTTCCAAAAAAAAAACAAAAGTTATTTTTTCACTTTTTAGTTGTGGTTCCCCATTGCAGTAATCGCGAGTCATAAAACCCCATCCAAATCGGATCAGTGCTTTTCGAGGAAATCTCAGACAGACAAACAAGCATACATACATACTCACGGGTCGAATACAGAACAATCTTTTTTTAAGTCGGTTAGAAATGGAAAAATCTACTCAAGTAAATCCATAGGAAAGCATAGATATTGAATAAAACTCCAACAAATCTCGTCCCACCCGCAACATTTTTATCGGATTATGTTGTATAATAAAACGTGAAAGGCTTTAATCGTGTAATGGATATTTTGGGGTTAACGTCATCAAATATCAAGAGGGCCTGTCGTGATAACACTATCAAACACAGCGATACTTCATGCTTTTAACAGTAGAAGCCTACATCACATACAACTTAATAATTTTGATATAGAATATTTTTGCGTTATCCATAATTATGTAAGGCTTGATGTTTCCTGGTGTTTGATGCCTACAAAGCTTTGAGATCGGTTGCTAAGCTACACGTAGGTATGTAGGTAGAAATAAATATTATATCTTTGTATTGATTTTTTTTTTTTTTGGTGGGTGGGAAATCATCTTATGACTTCTTCCGCTCTAAGGGTGGAGCGGAAGGGCGTGTCAGACTCTTACTGACTAAAACCCACCCCTGTTCCTCCCTGCCCTACGCGCCCGGGGGCGAGGTAACTCTTTCGAATTTATCCTCCACCCCCGGGCATCTTTGTATTGATTAAGTCGAAATCTAGCTTTCGCCCGCGTGGTATTAGTGTAGCGACATCTATGACGCCGCACACGAACTAAAAATCGCAAGAATTCTACATCGCGCAAGCAGAGTTCTCCGCGCGATTTGAACATATACAACAGTCCGAAATCAACCATTGGGCAGTTGCCCGGACCAGACACAACACCCGTCTGGTCGGAGGATCCTCCCTTTTCAACGGAGGTTTGTGGGACTTTACACTCTGTTCCGCTCACCTCCACACTGGTGACCCTTGACCATGAACGTCAGCGCAGCCTTCGTGCAGCTACTTCAGCGTGACGTCATCATCATCGCTTCCTTCAAGCTCTTGAGCAACGAGTCATACAGCCAGCCAGTACCAACGGCTTCTACGGGTATCCTGACCACCAGCATGCAGCGGATGCGCATTCCTGGTCAGCATCCTCAGCTTCTTTCATCACCATCAACCTCATCAGCGATCTTGGCGCAGCGAACAGCACCTTCGGCCGGTCGAAGAACCTCTCCTGGTCGACGCCAGCAGTCAAGCCACTACGTCGCACAGCACCGCTCCGACCCACTGGAGCCAGCAGCACCACTCCGACTCACTGGAGCCTGCAGCATCATCCCGATTCACTGGGACATCATCACCCCGACTCACTGGGGCATCATCCCGACTCACTGGGACATCATCACCCCGACTCACTGGGGCATCATCCCGACTCACTGGGATAGTAACACCCCGACTCACTGGGGCATCACCGCAGACAGTTCCGACTCACCGTGAACTATGCGGCTCTTCCGGTTCCGACTCACTGGAACCAACCTTCCACTGGCCCGGCAAGCATCACAAAATGTATGGACGACTCATCAAGAACCATCGATCTCCGATCTCCGGAGGGGAGTGATGTAGCGACATCTATGACGCCGCACACGAACTAAAAATCGCAAGAATTCTACATCGCGCAAGCAGAGTTCTCCGCGCGATTTGAACATATACAACAGTCCGAAATCAACCATTGGGCAGTTGCCCGGACCAGACACAACACCCGTCTGGTCGGAGGATCCTCCCTTTTCAATGGAGGTTGTGGAACTTTACACCCTGTTCCGCTCACCTCCACACTGGTGACCCTTGACCATGAACGTCAGCGCAGCCTTCGTGCAGCTACTTCAGCGTGACGTCATCATCATCGCTTCCTTCAAGCTCTTGAGCAACGAGTCATACAGCCAGCCAGTACCAACGGCTTCTACGGGTATCCTGACCACCAGCATGCAGCGGATGCGCATTCCTGGTCAGCATCCTCAGCCTCTTTCATCACCATCAACCTCATCAGCGATCTTGGCGCAGCGAACAGCACCTTCGGCCGGTCGAAGAACCTCTCCTGGTCGACGCCAGCAGTCAAGCCACTACGTCGCACAGCACCGCTCCGACCCACTGGAGCCCGCAGCACCACTCCGACTCACTGGAGCCTGCAGCATCATCCCGATTCACTGGGACATCATCACCCCGACTCACTGGGGCATCATCCCGACTCACTGGGACATCATCACCCCGACTCACTGGGGCATCATCCCGACTCACTGGGATAGTAACACCCCGACTCACTGGGGCATCACCGCAGACAGTTCCGACTCACCGTGAACTATGCGGCTCTTCCGGTTCCGACTCACTGGAACCAACCTTCCACTGGCCCGGCAAGCATCACAAAATGTATGGACGACTCATCAAGAACCATCGATCTCCGATCTCCGGAGGGGAGTGATGTAGCGACATCTATGACGCCGCACACGAACTAAAAATCGCAAGAATTCTACATCGCGCAAGCAGAGTTCTCCGCGCGATTTGAACATATACAACAGTCCGAAATCAACCATTGGGCAGTTGCCCGGACCAGACACAACACCCGTCTGGTCGGAGGATCCTCCCTTTTCAATGGAGGTTGTGGAACTTTACACCCTGTTCCGCATACCTCCACATTAGTACTTGCCTCGTTATAAACTTTTAACCCCTTTTTCACCCCCTTTTTTGTGGGTTGGGAAATCATCCAATGACATTTCCCGCTCTAGGGTGGAGCGGGAGGGCGTTTCAGACTCTTACTGACTAAAACCCACCCCTGTTCCTTCCCTGCCCTGAGTGCCCAGGGGCGCGGTAACTTTATTTCGAATTTATCCACAACCCCTGGGCAGGCATCAGCCATGATGAGCCCCGTCATTATTGCTGACCACTCTTTGAGGCGCGCGTGGAACACTACGAGCCGTCGACTCTCGGGCCTGGTGCTGATCGGACGGCGAGCTACCCATTACTCGCCGTCCGCAGGCCCGGTTCTACGTGGCCGGAGATCATCTCGCGGCGCCGGAAGCCCCAGACGTCTCCTGCGGCGGCTGCTGCTTAGGGCGTGAGGGCGGCTCTGTTGTTGAGTCTCCCTCACCCATGCCGCCTCCCTCTTCGCGAGCATTACTGCTTCGCAGAAGGAGGAGACAGCTTCCCATTTCACCCCCTTAAGGGAAAAAATTGTGAGAAAACCTTTCTTAGTGGATACCTGCTTTTCACAAAGAACACACCCTCCAAATTTCATGTCTCTCGGACCAGTGGTTTAGGCTGTGCGGTGATATATCAGTCAGTCAATCAGGACTTTAAATTATGTATATATATAGATTTAAAACTTGCTTTGAGTGTTGCATGTCAATCAAATATTCAAATATACTCGTGTAGAGTCAATGGATAGATAGTTTCAATGCTATTGACTTTTTGTGAGTGAGAACTTCAAACAATGTTAGTCGGTCGTTTGATGGGATTTTTGGATGGATTGTGTGCGGAATGATAGGAATGAAAAAAGAATGAATGATAGCGTGACGGTTGATCAAAGATATTTTAGAAGCTAGTCTTCTAAAATATCTTTGATCAACCGGATAACTTAGGAAAGTGTCCTTGTGTTTGGAATTGTGTTTGGAATTGTTTGTCGAATCGCTGAGTTCGTTTATGTTCTGGTTGAGCTACACGATAACTGACAAATGCTTGCACTCTCTGGATAGGTCCAATCAAATCTGCGTGTTCCTTTCCTCAAAAGCTCATCTCAGAAATTAACAGTACATGGTTCCCTTAAGATTTTGTTAGTACGGATTGTTTGGACTTTAAGAGACTTTGACTTTGAGGAAATTTTTTTTCGGCGACAAAAAAAATAAAAAAGAGTATTATTTATAGTGTTGGTCATGATTTTATGTAGCTAAATTGGATTACAACCACACACTATGTACAAAGGTCATCAATCCACAATATTCGTACCAAGAATCTTTGCGAAATAAAATCGTGGCTATGATATTTAAGGTCCCTGAACAGATCTGCTCCCTCTACATTTGCATGTATAGGATAATACGAGTCTGCTGGATTTTGATACAGTCCTCAATACAGCTTGAAACTTGGACGAAAACAGTTGCAATTTACATGGGTTGGATTAATTAAAATTGGGAGATAACTTTAAATATTACTGAGCATTCTTCTGTCACTTACGGTTTGAGATCTTTTCAGTATAGTAATATATACTTTTATTAGGGTATTGTGAAAATTTATGGTGACTTTTGGCTATTTTTAGCCTTTGGGGCTGGTAAGTACTCATGAATATGAAGCTTTTTAGGTACTATAGGATGCGATGCGTGGGAGCATTATAACGGCTGATTAAGCTTTTATGTCAATAGGTACGTGAGAACTATTATTTATTCTGTGCTATAGGGATCATACCGCATTGGGCCCGCGTGGTGGATTACGGCCCACAGCCTTTCACAGAGAGGAGGCCTTTGCCTCAGCAGTGGAGACATTAAAAGGCTGATGATGATGATGATAGGGATCAACTACGAAATATGATGAAAATAAACTGTGTAGTCCGGACTGTTTTGTCGTATAACGGGAAGAAATTAAGGGACCAACTGATAATGTTTCGTGTTTTCAGGGCTCATCCCATGGCAAAAGTTGTTCATCCACATGAATAATTTCACCCTCGGAATTATTGGTAATGAATTTAAAATAAGGCTCTTCATTATGAATGAGCTCCTTTCTCATACCAAGATTTTTTAAACGAATCAGAAGCAAAATATACCTTCTCAATTATTAGACACACTTATAAAATCTACTTTTTAAATGTACCGACTTGCTATGAGGTATTAAGAGTCTCGCTATCTAAATATGAATTAATTTTCTAAAGTTTTTGAAAGCAATGATTAATTGAAGCTCTGGTACTTTTTTAATAAACTGAATTGAATTAATTATTCGTTGCCAGACGGTGATAGAACGCTTCAATAAAATTATTTGTTGGAAATGAAAGTTAAGTGAATTGTTAAATTGGAAATTGTAATGGGAAATTGGTTTTTGAACGTTCAATCGTTAAGCCTGAGGGTGAAAGCTGAAGTGTGCTTACTGTCAGTCAGGGAGAAGTCTTTGTTGCTTACGGCAGTACTAATTTATATTTGGTTTTGAATGTTTGACAACATTGGACTCTTTTAGGCAATAAAATCTGTTTAAATAAAATTCAAATTCCTGACTGACTGACTGACTGATATATCAACGCACAGCCTAAACCGCTAGTCCTAGAGACATGAAATTTAGAGGGTGTGTTCTCTGTGAAGAGTAGGTATCCATTTAGAAAGGGTTTTTGAAATTCCACCCCTGAGAGGGTGAAATGGAGGTTAAAAGATTATAACGGGGAAGTACCAATTTCACGCGGGCGAAGCTGCTGGCAGATGCTTGTTCTAAACAAAACTTGAAGTACTACTATCAAACCCGAGCCTGCGGACGGCGAGTAGTGGGTAACTCGCCGCCCGATCAGCACCAGGCCCGAGAGTCGACGGCGCGTAGTGTTCCACGCGCGTCTCAAAGAGTTGAGAGAGAATTGTCTCCCCCCTAATTTATTTTTTATTTATTTAGGAGAGCCCCCCTTTATTTTTAATTTATTTTAATTTTATTACTTGTTGTTATAGCGGCTATAGAAATACACGTTGTGTGAGAATTCCGGCTGTCTACTTATTACAGATCATGAGATACAGCTAAAAAAAAACCTCAAAAAAACACGTTTCTAGAAACGTGTTTTTGTTGATTTTTTTGTCAGTTTATGGTACGGAACCCTTCGTGTGCGAGTCCGACTCGCACTTGGCCGGTTTTTTTACTTAGAGTTTTTCCATGAATTTGACGTTCCAAATTCAAATCACTTTACTCCCTTGGGAGTCTCATATAACTTTACCTCCCTTGGGAGATAGGTAGGTAATGCCTTACTTTATGTTGAGATTGCATGATGTGTAAATGGATATTGTTAAGCAGGTGGTGTGAAAACATATTTTTATCTCAACAATTTGATTTTTCAATAATGGCAAAATATTTTGCGCCTTATTTATAAAAAAAACTAACCATGTGATTAGTACACAGATAAGCAAGTTCTTATTTAAACATTTTCTACCCGGAAGACAATTCAGTTAAAGGAGGTTTTATCCTAAGTTGGAGGAGGTGGATATGAGTGGGGTAGGGGTAGGTATATAGGTACAGTTGAATTCGATGGATGAGACATATTAATTCTTATTTATTTGACTTTTTTTTGCACACAGTACAGAGACGGATTTAATGATTCAGGCATTTTTTACCCGTCAACCTTTTGGGTGCTTTTTGAATTAGGCACTTGTCCCACCGCCAACGATGAGTGAGTAGCGACTAGAGCCTCAAACTAAAAACGAGTGGGCAAGCAGCGAGTGTATAGTTACGATAGTTTTGTCGCTGAGTTTTAAGCGAGTGTTCGAATGCGACGGGCGTTTACTCTCACCATTCGCTCGCGTTAGTCTCTCGGCGTGAGTTCTGACCACCAAGCGAGCATAGCTGAGCGATTGTCGCTGAGCGAGTAAGCTTTGATAGATCATATCGCTCAGCGACAAACTTGTAGAGCGAGTCCTCGCCGGCAGTATGTACAGTCAACGATCAAATATACTACCAGCATCTCTTTTGTTTACACGGAATATCTAATGTATGTTTCTTCGTCTAAATAGCCGATAGTTAGTCGCTTCCTCGCCGGCCGGTGGAACAACTGGCTTAAGCGTATGGTTAGAGAGTTTTCTAAATAAGGCGGTTTATACTACAAGTAGTTTACCTTTTAAGTCTAGTTTACCTTAACTTACATGTAACTAACCTAAACCCCGTTTATCTTCCAGTCGATCCAGTTCACGGTAATGTGGGTGCTGTTCGTTGCGATAGTGGTGCTGAACGCGTCCGTGATAGCTGCGCTCCTCTGCACCAACGCCAGGAAGAGTCGCATGAACTTCTTTATCATGCAGCTTGCTATTGCTGGTAAGTTTATCTGTATTGTGGATTTATTTTTAGGTTAAGTTTTGTGATGTTGATCGTAAGTGTATTGAGCGTATTAGGTACAATATCCATCGTGATTCTACTCTAAAAAAAGTACTAAGTCCTAGTTTAAGTCCTATATCCCCGTAATGGACTTAAATTTAGGTTCAGACAGTCAAGGCTTACTTGTTTAGTGCCTTCATTCTAGTTCCATTGTTATATAACTTTGAAATTTATGTCAAACACTAATCAATTCTATTCTCCGGAAGTTCCAGTTCTATTCGATTATATTAACTAATTAATTGGTCAAATAAAATAAAAATGTCCTTTATTTTACTAACTACTTACAATTTTAAAAACTTCATTGGGTATGAAAACACAAAAATATACAAATACTTCTAAAATAAATCTTCAGCACTTCTTCTCCAACTATGACTTCCTTCGTTTACTTTCTTTTTAATTTTAACCCCCGAAGCAAAAAGAGGGGTGTTATAAGTTTGACCGCTACGTCTGTATGTCTGTGACACCGTAGCTCTTAAACAGGTAAACCGATTTGAATGCGGTTTTTTTTCATTTGAAAGCAGGTTTTCTAGCGATAGTTCTTAGATATGTTTTATTGAAATCGGTTCCGTCGTTAAGGTCATCAGCTCTTTTGTGTTTTATAAATGTTCGCTTTTCGTTTAAGCATTGGGGTTTTTTAAATATTAAATTTTAGCATTTGTCAACGCTATTCGTGGCAGTCGCCTCTATGGCGTAGGCCTCCCCTAAATCGCTTCACACGTTTCTGTCACGCGCTTACTGCGTCCAGTTTGGTCCACAACGTTGGGTAAATATGTCTTGCCATCTCTTTCTTTGACTAAGCTCACTTTTAAATAATTATCAGCCAACCCCTAGTTTCTGGAACAAAAATGATCGCAAAACTAATATAACTATTCTAACATGCGTTACTTGCTGATTAATGGTAATCGCTTCAATTAACTTGCGTTTAATTTGTGATCAAAAAATCAATCTACCTAGCCTTTTCCTAACTATCTTGGGGTCGACTTCCAGTCTAACCGGATGCAGTTGAATACCAGTATTTTACAAGGAGCGACTGCTTAGCTGACGTCCACAACCCAGTCACTGGGTTGTGGAGGTCGATTCCCTTGGTAAGACTGGTTGTCAGACTTTCGGGCTTCTGACGACCCGTAACGACTGTCAAAGATCCACGATTGACAGCCGGGATCAACGGCTTAACGTGCTTTCTGAGGCACGGAGGAGTCTCGGTATGTAAAGATGGTCACTCATCCATGGACCAACTCCGGCAAGCGTAGATCAACCCGAGCGGCTGTTATTACGTCACGAGTTCCTCTTTAATTTGTGATCAATGTGTCTCAACATTTTGTTTTGTTTTGTTCGATAATTTCAAGTTTCTGACTACCAGTATATAACACTATTCGCATGACAACAGCACCCTCAGCTCTCAACGTGTCCAAAAAAACCCACAGAATTTGAAAACATCAAACAAACTTCCATTGCCCTTTGCAACTCAAAAGTTTCCAACTTCATACATTGTAAACACCTTCGCCTCGCGAAGGGTTAAATTCGTATGGCATACGATACCTCAGTTAATTAACTGGGTCAGAAGTCAGTTAATTTACATTAAAGTATGTTTGGGAAACTATTTGATGTCATTAATTCAGAATGTTTGTGTGGATACAGGTCAGGTATTTTCAAAAGAGTTGGAAGTGGGAAGTTACCTTGGCTTGTATTTAGCTTGTCAAAGGTTTTTCTTGTTAACAGTTCCTTTTGAAATTCTAGTGGTAATTGGTAATAGTTTGATTTCCCTAGACTCCAATTTAATTTTAATCTTAATTTAGCATTTTAATTTTAATCACTATGTACATAATATTATATTAATTTGTATAATAACAGCTTACAAGCTCTTAATTTCTATAAGGATTTATAGTTTCCATATGGCACTAGAACACTGACTCCTAAGTCAGTTAGTATTAGGTTTAGGAGTCAGAGTTTCAACTTTTGTGCGCTTTTAATTATTGTGAACTTTAGATATACATATATTTAGCATATTGTAAGGACTTGAAAAAATAATCTTATTGGGAGTTACATGTTATGGGGTCCGAGTGCTTATCGAGTGTTTCGGCATATCAGCAAGCTGTAAGTCGACTCTTCACGTGACCATAGTGCTGGGCTTTTCTTTGGGCAACGAATCAGCATTGCTATTCAACGTGGCAGTGCTGCTAGCGTTCTGGGCACTTTTTCCACTGACAGCGATGTGGCTGAATTTTTTGATGACCAATAAGTTGTTTTCATATGTATTTGTACATGTTAGGTATTATTATCGGTTTGTATATATATATTTTAAGTTATTTCTAATAAATCACTATTCATTAAAAAAAAAGTATTATTATTAGGTTTACCATCGTGGTGAAAGGATTAGTTAGGTAACTGTGCGTTACCAAGTGCTAGCTGTTCTGATGAACGCTACTGACGCTGCAATTAAGTAGGTAAGCTTCTGGGCCCAAAGTATTTAAATAGGTTAGAAATCTATTCGAAAGAAGAAGAAGATCTAGACTCGAAACATTACGGTACCTAAATTGGAATTTGTTCGTTAAAATTTCCTAGTTGTTGTGACGAAATATGTTCAAAAATTTCATTTTGCCCTACTGCCTTAGACGGAGGGTAATGTTTTTGCCGAGAGTATGTATTGTGACGACCTTATGTTGGCAACCTTATGGTGGAGACTGGCACGTTGGAAGTTTGGAACGCCGATTGAAAATTAAGAAGAATAAGGAAGACTTCTGTTTTAATGGGACTTCTCCTAGCCCGCTCGAAGAGGGCACATGTATTATTTTATTATTCAATATAACGTATAAGTTCGTGATCGCTCTTTTCTTTATCACACAACACACATAGGCAGTCACTCTCGTACACCACACTCTCGCACTGCCAGCGAGTACGACAACCCCCAGACGTGTACAAGGAATCTCCAGGGACTCTGGACTACGAGAGGGTGCTCCAGGTCCCTATAGTATGTATGTATGTATGTATGTCTATTTGTTTGGCACGCACTGTAGCCTGAACGGCTTGATGGATTTAAACAAATAAGGTGTTATTAGATCGGTCTTGACCGTCGAAGTGACATGGCATAAAGAAATTTAAAAAAAAATGGCAACCGCCATTAGGTAAGTCAAGTCGTATTTTTTTGTGGTTATGTGGGGTATCAAAAAAAAGAGCTTGAGGAGCAGATTCCAAAAATGTAAAACACTAAAATAAAATCACAATATCAAAAAACGACCGACTGATACAAAACACGAGAGAACTGGTTTTTTATAGGTTTAAAGAACTTTATTTCTCATAATAAAGGACATGGACGAGGACAGCACTTGACCGAGTTGAGTGGAAAAACATGGAGGAGGCCTTTGCCAAAGCTAGGCAAACAGATCAGGTTCTTGATGTCGACTCATAATAAACCGAGTCAACAATGTGTAAAATGTTTAATTTTATGTGTTAATATGTCTGCATAAAGGCTTATATTATAATTTCTCATAAGAACTTAAAATAAAATTGATTTTTCCAATTTTTTTGTTTGTGTTCCTATAGCAAGTATAATTCCGTATTTATTGTGCAATTACAAAGTAAAGACATGATCATCATAAGCCCGTAAACTCAGCTTAAACCCTAGTAAACAATAGTCAGCTGTACTCGTACACTAACAAACTGTTTGTTTATTCATATATTCATCAAATATTAATGATTTTCACCTAGCTTGTTTGTGATCCCCTCGAATTCAGTTCCAGACGACACAATGAAAAACAATAGAACCTTAATTGCTATTAGAAATGTTAGCGATTGTCTTGAGTTCGAGTATAAATCAAATAGAGTAGATATATTTAGGAAAGATAAATTGGTTACAACAAACAATCGGTGTCAGTGGCAGCTGAAATTTAGTTTCTTTTGTTTTTGTTCAATTATTTTTTGACTAAAGTTCTATTGTCAGCGATGAGCCGTCATCGTTGACAATAGAACTTTAGTCATCGCTAACGCTTTCATACGTTAGTAGGTATAATATTAGTTGACTGCCTCGTTGGTCTAAGTGGTCCCAAGCGCGACTGCTAATCACGAGGTCCTTTTTTTATGAGTTCTCCCGCTCTAGGTCGCTCCAGCGGGAGGACGTGTCAGACTCTTACTGAGTAAAACCCACCCCTGTTCCTTCCTTGCCTTAGTGCCCAGAGGAGCCATAACTCTGTTACGAATTTATCCGCTACCCCTTGGCATGCAGGCACCGGCCATGATGGGCCCCGTCAGTGATGGCTGATACATTCTCTTAGAGGCGCGCGTGGAAAACTAAGCGCCGTCGACTCTCGGGCCTGGTGCTGATCGGACGGCGAGCTACCCATTACTCGCCGTCCGCAGGCTCGCGTCTACGGTGGCCGGAGATCGTCCTGCGTCTCCCTCAGCCGTTCCACCTCCTCCTTTACAAGCATTACTGCTTCGCAGAAGGAGGAGACTGCTTCCCATTCCCTCTCGCTCCGTATCATGGCCTGGACCAGGGCCGGACGCGAGAGGTCGCTGCTGCAACCGTGAGGTCCTAGGTTCGATTCCCGGGTCAAGCAAAAAGTGCTATTTTGGTTTTTCCATTAGGAATTACACTTCTATAGCAGTCTGGAGTTTGAAAGTTAGTGGTGTGACAAACCCGTGCCTCGGAGAGTACGTAAAGCCTCTGGTTATGCGCCTGATCCCTCCTTGGTCGTATTGGAGAGAACAGAGAGTGCACCTGTGTTTGCGCACACACTTGTGCACTATAATATCTCCTGCGTACTTGGCTAATCTTCGTAGAGATTGACCACCATGATCGTAATTCGGTTATACACTTCGATCATAATAGGTATTAGTTATACACTTCGATCATAAGAGATAAAAGTTATACACTTCGATCATAATAAATATTAGCTATACAGTTCGATCATAATAGGTATTAGTTACACACTTTGATTCTAAAAAAACTATTTTACAAAAAAATAGAACCGACTTCCAAAAAAGTGCAAAATAACTTTAATTTCGGAAGTCGGTGTTCCTGTTTTGTGTTTTCGTTTTTTGACACCGACTTCCGAAATTAAAGTTATTTTGCACTTTTTTGGAAGTCGGTTCTATTTTTTTGTAAAAAAGTTTTTTATTTTTCACTTTTTAGTTGTGGTTTCCCATTAAACTGTGTTAACAATTTATAGACATACGATAGCAGCAATCGCGGTTGATTTGCTGTCAATTTTTGAAGAGTTCCGTTGTCTGTCTCCGAAACCCATCATCAATTCTTTTTGAAATTTAAATGGGACCATTTCGGAATAAACCTCTTTCAAACAAAAAAAGAATTTTACAAATCCGTCAATATATGACGGAGTTATGCCCGAACATACATAAAAAAGAAAAAAAATACAAACATCCGAATTGATAACCTCCTCCTTTTTCGAAGTCGGTTAAAAATAGCCTATTCTCTTAATAAAGCTGGAAATCCACAAGGCAGACAGACAGGGTTTAACAGTTGCTCACTACTACTTTTCCCAGCGTTTTTAGAGATACGTAATATACAACGTGGCGCTACAATGGTGACATTAATTTAACACACGGGTAGGGCTAGTGCCCATTAATCATAATATATAAAATAATGCTTTGTTCAAATAAGTCGAAAATTGAAAAAATAAATTTTCAAACAAACTAAATAGTAATAAAAACTTTTTACGAAAAAATGACAAGAAACGAAGAATCAAAACCAGAAACACCGTCTTTCGAAATTGAAGTTATTTTGCAAATCAGTTCTATTTTTGAATCAACTTCAAAAAGAAGGAGGTTATCAATCCGGATGTTTGTATTTTTTTTTAATGTATGTTCAGGCATAACGCCGTCATCTATTGACGGATTTCTAAAATTCTTTTTTTGTTTGAAAGGGGTTGGTTCCGAAATGGTCCCATTGAATTTCGTAAAGATCTGATGATGGGTTTCGGAGACAGACAACGGAACTCTTCAAAAATTTACAGCAAATCAACCGGGATTGCTGCTATCGTATGTCTATGAATTGTTAACACAGTTTAATGAGGAACCACAACTAAAAAGTGAAAAATAAAAACTTTTTTACAAAAAAATAGAACCGACTTCCGAAACAAGTGCAAAATAACTTTAATTTCGGAAGTCGGTGTCAAAAAACGAAGACACAAAACCAGGAACACCGACTTCCGAAATTAAAATTATTTTGCACTTGTTTTGGAAGTCGGTCTATTTTTTTGTAAAAAAGTTTATTACTATTTAGTTTATATGATTTTTTTATTTTCGAATTATTTGAACCTATCATAATTCATATGATTAATTGGCATTAGCCCTACCCTTGTGTTAAATTAATGTCACCATTGTAACGCCACGTTGTATAATTAATATTATTTATGATGTTTGTACACTGACAGTCCTAAATCAATCTCCTTTTGTTCAGTCCATCAAAAAGTTATATAAATAATTGATATTGCATTGTGTGATAAAACTGCTCAATATACACCACACTTGTTTTAATAAATGTTTGTCCCGAGTTATTATGAGGTGTACAATAAAATACGTAGGTATATTATATTATATAAAAAGCTTGTAAAAATAATTACAGTTTGAGACAAATTTTGCCACGATTTTAATGTTAGTCCAATACCTTTCTCATATAAGTTATGATTTTGGAATTTTACGGATAAATTACAACATCAAAAGAAATACTTAGGTACGTGATGGGAGAGTTTGATGACGTAACGCTCCTTCTCATAATCATCATCATAATCCTACTAATATTATAAATGCGAAAGTTTGTATGTTTGTATGTTTGGCTGAAGGTATCGCAAAAACGGCTGAAGGGATTACAATGAAATTTTGCACACACGTAGGTCATAACCTGGATTAACACATAGGCTACTTTTTATCCCGGTAAATGACAAGACTTAGCGAAGGCTGAGGTGGAAGTAGAAATCCAAAGTCAGGCTGAACGAGCGCACACGCTCAAAAAGTACTAGGACACCAGAAACATGAGAATTATTTCCAGGGCTGAAATCATGAGAGATAAAGACTCACAAAGTACCAGGAGACCAGAATCATGAATAGGTGTTTTCGGGGATACAATCCTAAGCTGTATAGCTTCACAAACCACCAGGATACCAGAATCAAGTAAAAGTGTTTCCGGGGCTATAATCCTAAACGGTGTAGATTCACAAACTACCAGGAGATCAGAATCACAAAACATATTCCGAAGCTGGTATTAGGAGAGGTAGAGATTTACAAATTACCAGGAGACCAGAAAAATGAGAAGTATTTCCAGTGCTGAAATCATGACCGGTAAAGACTCACAAAGTACCAGGAGACCAGAATCATGAATACGTATTTTCGGGGCTACAATCCTAAGCTGTATAGCTTCACACACCCCACCAGGAGCCCAGAATCAAGATGAAGAAGTGTTTCCGGGGCTTGAATCCTGAGCGGTATAGATTCTCAAACTACCAGTTCACAACCTACTAGGATATCAGAATCACAAAACATATTCTGAGGTTGGTATTAGGAGAGGTAACATCTTGAATAAGTATTTTCGGGGCTGGAATCCTGAGCGGTATACATTCCCAGGCGTATAGACAACCAATAAACAGAATCATGAAGAAGAGAAATTTCAGACCTGCACGCGGATGCAACCACAGGTAAACTCTACCAGGGTGCCAAAATCGTGAAAAAGTTAATTTAATATAAATGTCTAAGCGGACGGAGCCACGAGCAAGAAGCTAAGCACCAATTTAGGATATGTTCGGGACTCAATAAATGAAACAGTTTGGATATGGTAAACTATTATATTTAACACGGTAAATGTCTACGCGGACGGAGCCACGGGCAAGAAGCTAAGCACCAATTTAGGATATGTTCAGGACCCAATAAATGATACAGTTTCGATATGGTAAACTATTATATTTAACACGGTAAATGTCTACGCGTATGGAGCCACGGCCAAGAAGCTACGCACTAATTTACGAGTAGGATATGTCCGGGACCCAATAAATGAAACAGTCTCGGTAAACTATTATATTTAACACGATAATAATAACAAGATAGGTACCCCGACACACTGAGCGAGTGTGTGTGCCCTAGTCTTTATGTAGAACTTTGTCGTTCAAAAAAATCTGGATTTCATCCTAACTTTTAATATTGATTTCTACAGGGTTTATTTAACGTGCTTCTCTCTGGAAATACCACTCAAACTTATTATTACACTTTTTACGCGGGCGAAGCCGCGGGCGGAAGCTAGTTATGCTATAATTATCTTTTTCCTAACTTTTTTTTTCTGTTTGGCTTTGATGAATAAATCCTACTTCCTACTAATATTATAAATGTGAAAGTTTGTGAGTGTGTATGTTTGTTACTTCTTCACGCTCAAACCGCAGGACCGATTTGAATGATATTCGGTATGTAGATAGCTTATAGCCTAGATTAACATATAGGCTACCTTTTATCCCGGTCTAGGCGGGTATAACCGCGGAGCGCAGCTAGTCACACTATAATCACACTAATATTATAAAGGCGAAGGTTTGTGAGAGTGCGTGTCGGCTGGATCGATTTAAATGAAATTTGGTATGTCGATAGCTTATACCCTGAATTAATTAACAATCGGATATCGGGAAGTGGGCCTAATTTAGCTTTCAAGATTTTATTACAGACCGATAACGGGACAGCTGAAACTGAATAAAATATGTAAATAAAAATAAAAAACCCGACTGATGCAGTTTGTGGCAGTTATTTTAGTTCAATCACAGATTTGATGCCACCAACTGCATTAGACTGCTTGAAAAGTGACTTGTTTGGAACTTTTTAGTTGTTTTATAACAGTCGGGTTTTTTTGAATATTTTCAATGTGTTTATTCCCTAAATTTTAGTGAGTTGTATTTTTGAAATCGTTTTCTCGGGCTCTTTATTTTGATACCGACATAATTATCCTGGTCACAAAAAATACGTATCCACTTACTTATTGGCAGTCGCCAGAGGAGCTCGTAGCTAAAGTAATAACAGCCGCATGGGTTGATCCACCAGGTTAAGCTACGCTTGCCGGAGCTGGTCTATGGATGGGTGACCATTTTTACATACCGAGACTCCTTCGTGCCTCGGAAAGCACGTTAAGCCGTTGGTCCCGGCTGTCAATCGTGGATCTTTGACAGTCGTTTCGGGTCGTCAGAAGCTCGTTCGTCTGACAACCAGTCTTACCAAGGGGTATCGTATTGATAAATGATAAATGATGTTTATTCAGTAAATAGGTTACAAGGAACACTTTTACACGTCAATGGTTTTTCAACGGTTTTTACACGTCAATGGTTGTTTATTACATAATTAAACGAACTTACCTGAAGTGAAGTTCTATTGTAATTATACGAAGGGCTTAGTCCGAGATATCTTCTATATAGTTCCTCACTATGTAGTTCCACAATCCTCGCATTGTGTGTGCCGCGAATATTTAGAGCAAGCGAAAAGCTTCGTATCCAAACAGACATATGCCTGCTGACAACACTATATCTGTAACTCATTCATTCAGAGCATTATTAAAGGATAATGATTTCCAACCTGACTCTAGGGACATTATAAATGATAATGATAAGGGCGGGTGGGAGCCCAGTATCTCGGACTAAGCCCTTCGTATAATTACAATAGAACTTCACTTCAGGTAAGTTCGTTTAATTATGTAATTATACTCAGGCTTAGTCCGAGATATCTTCTATATTCACTATGTAGATGTTCAGATAATTGTTGGAAATCATTGCATGGTATATATAGTATACAATTAAACACTTATTAAAGATCTAAACAAAAGAATTTATGTGATTTATCACATCAATCTAATCATAGGTAACTAATTAAGGTAATTCTAATTAATCGAATACCAATCTTTTATTTTACTACTTTAATTGGTTTTTGTTAAAGTGTTAAGTACTTTACTTTTCTGTATTTAAATAATAATAATAAACCTGTCTTATCCAACGACTAATTGTTTGGTTACTGACACAGCCAGTTTTTTTTTTTTTTTTTACTAAATAAGTGAATTATTCTGGGTCAGTGAATTCTATGTTATTCAATCGGATAACTAACAATGATTGTATACATTAAGCAGTAGTAAGAACTAACAAAATTACCAATTTCTTAGTTAGTTTTTTCTAAGTTAAGGCTAATCTGGCAACCATTTCTGAATATGATTCCGGACAACAGATAGATCCCATGTATAACGTGTACGTATAATGTGTGTATACTTAGGTCTAAAAAGTTTCAATTTGAAAACACCTTAAAAATCTCTTCATCTGTATATCTGTTCCTAAACTTGTATCTACTATAATTAGTGACAGCACTGAATGGCACGTGTTAAGAGTAGCGTATGTTAACATTTCTGTGAGAAATTTTAAACTCTAGTATGGACCACTCATATAGGTACATTTTCCCAGTTACAAAACTTTTTAAGTGCTGCTGTTTATTGTTTAATAGTTTTTTGTGATAAGGAAGCTAAAGCTACATGACATTTTTTTTATTTTATTTTTTATTTTTATCGCTTCCTTTTAAGATGCCAGGAAAAAACTGTTGTAGTATAACTTCGTCCTGAAAGGTGGTAGCACTTCCGAAATTGTCAATTCGTTAATAAAGGGGTACCAGGTTTGTAAGGTCCATGGAAGAAAAACTAAAAAACCTGTTGCCTCATCACAAATAATTTTTTCCATACATTTGGAAATCATTGAAAATGGAAGGAAAGCATAACATAAGTTAAATGTTGACCAGTCTACAGTGAGTGTCAATATTTTTTGTATATAGATCTCTGTGCCAGGATATGTATTTATAACATTTTTTGTTTGCTCTAGTTGCAAACAGATTCTTATTGGGTTCTCCAAGTGACTGTAATATTTAGATAAAATTTGCTACAAAATTCCCATTCTGAATCTATATTTTTATTCTGGATTCTTGTTCAGTTTCTTTTTTTTTTTTTTTTTTGTCTTGATGTAACTGGCAAATAACCATATTGTACGGATCTCACCCCACTGCCATATATTTCTAGCTAGAGAATTAAGTTTTTGAAGTTTCAAAAACCTTGCATACATAAATATTTATGTATGCAATTGCTGTGGTATTATTTATTCTGAACAATATCTGACCAGAGTGTAAATATTTGGCAAAATATTGCAACCCCAGAAAAGCAGCTTAAAAGTTCCCGAAAATTGGTTGTCTAATGTCCAAAACCCATTTGCATCTTTACCATTACAGTATTCCGCAGCCTGTCCCAGATGCATTCGAATATATTTTCAAATTAGATTTAAACTGTCTTATTAAATTTTTTGACATGTTAATTTGACTAACCCACCATCTTAAATCATTTTTACAACGATCATTAATACCCATGATTGCATCAAAGTCATTGTTTGATGCACACAAAGCCTGATGTTTCCTGTTCAAATGTTTTAGTGTACAAAAAACCATATGACACCGCTGGAGAGCATGCTACCAAGTTTTGCAAATTCTCTTATAGTACAGAAAAATAAACAAATGTTGTGACCTGTTGATCTAGTGGTTAGTGACCCTGACTGCTATGCCGGAGGTCGTGGGTTCGATTCCCACCCAGGACAAATGTTCTTGTGATATGCATGATCATTTGTTCTGTGTCTGGGTGTAATTTATCTATAATATTTATGTATTTAGAAAATATATAAGTATGTTTATCAGTTGTCTAGTACCCATAACACAAGCTATGCTTAGCTTGGGACTAGATGGCGTTGTGTGATAGTTGTGGAATATTATTATTATTTGATTATATTTCTTAATCAACAAACAAATCGATTCCCTTATTAGAAGTTACTGACAATGACATTTCTTGTGTATTTAATAGGAATCATAAAAATTCAGCAATATTGGATGGGACAATGTTACTCTTTTCCCTATTTATAATAAAGCCTAAACATTCCAGTAAAATTTAGGTCATCTGACAGTTTTGAAAATATTCCTGGTAATTATTATTAATACAAATAATATCATTCAGATAACTAACTGATTTTTAACCTTTACTTCTAAGGAAATTGATTACAGGCTTCAGTATCTGTATGAATGTAAAGGGAGCAGTACTGAGACCAAATGGCATGCATTTGAAGTCATACATTGTATTCTGAAACCAGAACCTTAGATATTTTTTATCTTCACCCATATGATAAATATGTTTTATTTTTTATTTTTTTTAAATTAACTTACAAAGTGTTCATATGTCTTTACTTTTAAAATGTTCTGGTAAAATAAATGTATTCAAACATTATAGATTTAAAAGTAAATCTAATTTCTCCATTCGATTTGGGTATGGTAGAAATCTTTGAAAAATATTGTCTATAACTGGTACACATTTTGTAAGTACTCCAAGGTGTAACAATCTATTTATTTCTTTCAAAATAATGAAATTTTCTGTCAAATGATTTGTATTTTTTGCAACATATTCTTGGTGTGGAGCCTCTGAAAGGGGATGTTTTGACCTTTGGACCAAGATAAGACAACTTTGTCTTGTGTCATCATTAACCAACAAGAATAGATAAGTCTACCAGCACAAATATATACCTCTAAGTTTGCCGTACAGACGGCTTGGCTGGAAGACGTTGTGGGGGTCTCGACTTGTAATGTTGTGTCTGCTGGTGATATCTGGCCCCCCCCCCTGTTTGATCTGAGTTTGACATACTCAAACGCGGAGGGCCCTGAAGTTGCCCTGTTTTTTGGGATAATTCTGAGACTTTCTTGGTTAATTGGATTGTTTCTGCGAATGGAGTTAATTAGTTTAACGATGGTGCCAGCTAATATTTTAATTGCTGTGCCAGCTTTTACATTTTCTTGAAATTTCTCCCCAAAAAGGAAACTCATTCCATTTTTGATTATTAAGTTTTTCCAATATTTTTATCCAGATTCGGGATTATTAGCTTTTTTCTGGTGATTGTGTCTTGATAATTGAGGTCCATCAATAAGCATGTGACATCACTGATTATTAAAATGAGTTTTATCTTTTTAACACCAACTTTTACAAGTTTGTGGCGGCAAATAGGGCCGCTATTGCAACACCCATCTGTTGTTGACATTCTTCAACTCTCGTGTCTCGGGCCTTCATAACATCGTTTAACCGTCCCTCCAGGTCTTTGTTAATCAAGGGCATCTAGAAGCTTGATGTTAGTAGGTAGCTACTAATTACTTCTTTACAGGTGCTTTCATATCTTGTTTCAGGCCTCGGGTAATAATACCTTCGAACCTTTTTACCAGTTCTATATGAATATCTGGTCCACATACTCTTTCTGTAGATACAGTTAGACACCTTAATTATGGAATCATTTAAGATTTCAATTGGAGGATCATCTTTTGTGTTCTCTACACACACAGCACCCATAACAAGCTCAAACAAATATGTTTCATTTTCTATAAGTTACACAGCAACCAGCTGTATACACCATTATGGTTATAATGTAAGCTATACATATTGCCACCCCGTGGCTATTTAGTAAAGAAATTTTCCTTTATCACAATGAAAATTATGGTACCATATTGACACAACTTATGAGCGCTTTTTCCAGCGCTTCAGTTGACTCAGATCAGCCAGCGGCAGTGAGTCACACAAACAATATTCTATTGCAAAAACTGATAGGACTTTTCAGTTGACCTCACTCCACCGCAGTGCCTGTAATAACACGTACCACGTGTCGTAGAAAAAAAAAAAACAGGAACGGTCACAAGTTAGGTTACAGCCATCGGCAGCAAGTCACACCAACAATGTTCTATTGCAAAAAACGGCGGGGCTTTCCCATTGACCTCACTCCACCGGAGTGCCTTTAATAACACGTACCACGTGTTGTAGAAAAAAACAGGAACGGTCACAAGTTAGGTTACAGCCAACGGCAGCAAATCACACCAACAATGTTCTATTGCAAAAAACGGCGGGGCTTTCCCAATTTTCCCATTGACCTCACTCCACCGGAGTGCCTTTAATAACACGTACCACGTGTTGTAGAAAAAAACAGGAACGGTCACCAGTTAGGTTACAGCCAGCGTCAGTCAAACAATGTTCTATTGCAAAAAACGACGGGACTTCCCCGTTGGCCTCACTCCCCCGGAGTGCCTGTGTGATACGTACCACGTATCATAGAAAAAAACAGGAACGATCACAAGTTAGGTTATCAAAGTTATCTTTTGTAGAAAACTTGCCTGTAAGTTCTGTGCCCGCCATGTCGGGTATTTCATCGACATCATTTTCTTAATAATTGTACGAGTCGTATCACTGGTGTTGGCGGCGAAGTCGGTGATGGTGAACGACTTCCTCTGTTTTTATTTGCCTTTAATTTCTTTTGCAACTTATTAATCTTCTTTAGATACCACTCTTTTCTAGACTCACGCTTTCTTTTCATCTTTTAACGCTAAAAACCACAAAACTAAAATTTTATGTATAAAATTTGACAAGCACACACGGCGCGAAAATAATGAATGAGTTACAGATATAGTGTTGTCAGCAGGCATATGTCTGTTTGGATACGAAGCTTTTCGCTTGCTCTAAATATTCGCGGCACACACAATGCGAGGATTGTGGAACTACATAGTGAATATAGAAGATATCTCGGACTAAGCCTGAGTATAATTACCCAGTAACTGGGTTGTGAAGGTCAGATAGGCAGTCGCTCCATGTAAAACACTGGTATTCAGCTGCATCCGGTTAGACTGGAAGCCGACCCCAAGATAGTTGGGAAAGGCTAGGCAGAGATTGGCAGTCATCATTTTTTTTTAAATTCATAAAACCACTTAATGTAACACTTCGGCGGTCAAGAACTATTTAATGATTCCTCATTTGTTGAAATCCATCCAGCCGTTTAGGCTACAGCGCGTGCCAAAGATATAGACGTACACACATATATACAAACATACATACATTCTCTCTAAAAACATTACCCTCCTTCTGGGAGAGTCAGGTAATAAAAAAGTCTATATCCAAAAATATTTAGAACGTTAATAAATAGCTTCAGCCGAAAGTCTAGGAATATCGAAACCTGAAAAGCCAGAGCAATAAGTTCGTTTTACTGCCTGAGCTGGCACTTTTATTACACAATCCTTTTACTATTTCTATCAGGGTTGAACCCAATGGGGTGCGATAATAGGATATTTAAAATAATTGAGGGTACATTTTTAAGACTAGATTCCTTGCGGTATAGGGTATCTAAAGACTAATTAATTAGGGTCTACTATTAATGAATACCATCATCATTCTCCTGCCCTTATCCCAATTTATTTGGGGTCGGCGCAACATGTCTTTTTCTTCCGTACTCCTCTATTAGTCGTCATCTCTGTAGTCACCCCCTTTTTTACCCATATCGTCTTTCACACAGTCCAACCATTGCCCCCGGGTGGAGGATAAATTCGAAAGAGTTACCTCGCCCCCGGGCACTCGAGGCAGGGAGGAACAGGGGTGGGTTTTAGTCAGTAAGAGTCTGACACACCCTTCCGCTCCACCCTAGAGCGGAAGAAGTCATAGGATGATTTCCCACCCCCCAAAAAAAAAAAAAAAAAAAACAGTCCAACCATCGTTTCTTTGGCCTTCCTCTACTCTTATAGCCATCCACATCCATACACAAGACTTTCCTCACAACATTTTCTTCATTCCCCCGCATCACATGCCCATACCCTGTTAATAAATACTGTACCTACTAATATTATTATGACCAAATTGGCTTTATTTGCAAACAAAAATAATTATTGTTTCTTCATTTACTCCCACATACTACAGTGTCTCAAGACGAAAGTCTATGACCAGTGCGTGTTACCATTGATGACATAAGGAACCGAAACGTGGTCGCTCACGATGGGCCTCATCAGAAGGCTAAAAGTCACCCAAAGGGCAATGAATAGGGATATGCTCGGAGTTTCCTTGAGTGTTCGAATCAGGAATGATGAAATCCGCAAGAGAACCAAGGTTACCGACAAAGTCCGAAGAATCGCCAAACTGAAGTGGCAGTGGGCTGGGCACATTGCTCGCAGAACAGACGGTCGATGGAGCCGAAAAGTTCTTGCGTGGCGACCGCGTACCGCAAGGCCTCTAGCAAGGTGTACCGATGACCTGGTGAGAGTCGCGGGTAGCCGATGGATGCGAGACGCACAGGACCGGTCATTGTGACGACACTTGGGGAAGGCCTATGTCCAGCAGTGGACGTCTGTCGGCTGAAATGATGATGATGAATGATGGTGTTCAAGTTATGTAGGTAGGTACTGTAAGGTACGTTAGGCTTTTTAACCGACTTCGAAAAAGGAGGAGGTTATCAATTCGGATGTTTGTATTTTTTTTTTTTTTTTTTTTACTAAAAAAAATCTAAGTAGGTAGTCTCTCAGTTGATTACCTAAAAATATTAAACACGTATTTTTTTCTTTTGTCACGTTAACCAAAAATGAGGATGGTACAGAGCGTTAAAATTTCGCGTTACGTCACACACACTACGATAGACTTTGTACCATTTAGTGACGTTACAAGCCCCCACTCCTGAATTTTGATGAGTTTTATCTTTGTCATCTTTTATTTTTTTGTTAAAGCAAAACATACGTGTTAAATATTTTTTGGTTTTCTAACTTGTGGACTAAATATAATTATTATTTTTATACCTAGTAAACATCCCATTCATACGGCGGCGAAGCTAAGCTTAGCGCCTGCGCGGTGTAGCTGACAAATAAAACAAATAAAAAACATTTTAACAAAAAATTTAACCGACGAAATAGAACTAAAAAGCAAGAAATAAATAAACCTTTTAAGTCTTGAGTATTGAGCTTATTTACATATAATATCAAATTTAATATAAACTAATTTTGAGTCGGCGCCAAACAATTTATATGTACGCAGAAATGAAAAAGGCGCGACGTAGGTCATCATTTTATTATTTGGTGCCGACTCAAAATTTGTTTATATTAAATTTGATTTTTTGTCTTTCCAACGGCGTTATTTTTGGTTGTAACCACCGGCTGCCTCCTAACAAAATTATTATTATAAATTTAAAAAAAAATCTCTTAAATGAACTGAATGAGAGCAGATAAATTTAGGACTGTCAGTGTACAAAAATCTAAGTATCTCAAAAAAAATGCAGAGACAAGTTATTATTCGTGGCGTGGAAGATGTAAGGACGTCTGTCTGTCCTTGCTTCTTCCAGCCATATGAAGGGATTTCATGCGGCGGCGGAGCTACGCTTGGCGCCTGCGCGGTGGAGCTGAGAAATAAAGTCCGGAACACACATGGTACTCAGTAGCACATAAGCACGGTGGTTTCGAGCAAATGCTACGTAATAGCATACAATAAGCACGTGTATACGGGCTACAACTAGCGTGCTTATGTGCTCTTATAATAAGCATGTGTATTCCGGACTTAAAATAGTTGCATTCAATATAGCGTTACGTCATCAAACTCATCCTTCACGGACTTTATTATTAAGTTTACAATCCAAAATCATTATTTATTTGCAGTAGGTATTAGACCAAGCTTAAAATCCTGAAACATGGTGTACAGAAGTACACTTCATTCAGCATTTATATTAGGGTTTTATCTGTGTCGTTCAGTTGCCGTTTTATAAAACGAGTCAAGTGCGTGTCGGACTTTAGAGTGCCGTACCAAATGAAGTAATTGACAAAGAAAAAAATAACTGATTTATTCATATATTGGTATTTGTTAGTAAAATATACGTAATAATAAACGTTATCACCAAATTTCAAGTTCATACATCAATGGGAAGTTAAAAAATTCTTCAGAATAAAATTTTGTGATAGGACACGTGAATGACAGAGCACACAGGGACACAATAGGGCTCCGTTTGGAACCTTCGGGTACGGAACCCTAAGAATCTGGTCATTTTAAGTTGTAATAACTTCTGATTGACTTGGAATATAAGTGGCAATGCTGCCAGCGTTCTGGGCACTTTTCCTATTGACAGCCATGTGGATGAATTATTCGATACTCAATGAGTTAGATGCCTCCGTTTTGTATGCCGCTTGTACATATTTTTTTTTTTAGCCTGTTTGTCATAGTAAGTTATACGAGTATGTATATTGTAATCAAATAAATAACGAATACTTAAAGTAAACTTTAATTATTCAAGGCTTTATATTTATTATTCCTTTTTCAGAATAAGTTATTAAATTTGTTTATAATTACATTTTATTTTAGTTGGATTCCTTCTCAAAGGACTGGCCCAAAATTGCAGAAAACAGGGCAAAGTAGACAGAGGGAAGGGAGGCCTTTGCCCTGCAGTGGGACAGCACAGGTTCATTATTGGGTCTGGCGCGACAGCCTAATTGGCAAACTTCCTTCCTTCGGTCTGCCCGCTGGTTTGTAGCAGATTTCTTCAAGGATCGGTCTATCGCGCGTGACGATAGTGTGCTTGTCCAGAAGTAACCTATTAAGGCGCTACTAGCTGCCAACGACCTTGAGTGGTTAGCTTGCGTGTTCTGCGCTGAGCTCACGTATCGCGTCGTATGTCCACCCAGTAATAGGACTCGACCATCGCTGACCAGCGCTGTCCGAAATTAGACGCATTATTAATTTACTACACATAAAACAACAAGTATTAAACTAAAACACGGAGACTAAATTATAAATAATTAAATTATCTTTAAAATGGTGAAGGATTCATAAACATAGGCTTTATAGTTTTTGCGTGATTCTCAATTTTTTAGCCGAGTTAGACATAAATTTACAAATTAATTACACTATGTTATTAAAATATAATTTCAAATATTCTGAAATCAAATTACGACGAAAATTGTCTAAAGTAACATATATTTCTTTCAAAGAACTAAGTCAAGTCGTTTAGACGTGATATTCAATTTAAAACTATTAAAAGTCATATAACTGCGTCTTGACTCTTGACTTAAAGACTCTCAGGTATTTTTAGGGTTCCGAACATCCAAATATAAAAACGGAAACCTTATAGGATCACTTGTGCGTCTGTCTATCACAGCCAATTTACTCCGAATTTACTGGTCCGATTAAGTTGAAATTTGCTACACAGGTTTATTTCTATGATCCAAACACGGGCAAGTAAAGTGAATAAATTAATTTGGAATATAATAAAGTAAATTAACAATATTAAAAATACATGAGTGCGAGGCCAAGAAGGCTCGTATCTCAGCATATGCTGTGATATTTAAAAAAAAGCGCTGGTCACACAACACACAATCCTTGGATAGACTAAGTACCAATTTTTTTTTGCAATTTGCATCTGGTCAAACTAAAATACCGAAAAAAATCCGCTTAAGCCATTTATATATGGGTCCTTCAAATCGTGAAATACGAGTAAAGTCAGCTGTCTGTTCCCTACATTTTTTCGTGATTATTATGCTAACATAGGTATTATAAATGGTATAAGCGGATTTATTATATTAGCATAATAATCACGAAAAAATGTAGGGAACAGACAGCTGATTTTATTTCACGATTTGAAGGTCCCATTTTGAAGAACTGCCTTCCAAATGGGATCAAAATGGGATAAATAGAGACTGCTCTATTTAAATAGTAAGTAATCTTTGGAAGGCAAGAAGAGGCAATCAGCGGACGTCCGTCTGCCGCTGTTCGCCTCCACCTGTGAGAGATATTCACTCGGTAGCGGCGCACCGCACGCATGCGCGGTCTAGCGCATGCGCGGTGGACCTGCAACATAATTCACACATTAGGTGTGTATTCACCAAACCCATACTTTTTATAATGTTGTATTTTTGATTGGCTCGCGTGACGATGGCATGCTTGTCCAGAAGTAACCTATTAACTCTTGACTTAAAGACCCTCAGGTATTTTTAGGGTTCCGATCATCCGAATGTAAATACACGTAATAACATATACATGGTCGAATTGAGAAACTCCTTCTTTTTTTTCGTCGGTTAAAAATATAGTAAAATAACAATATTAAAAAAACATATGTGCGAGGCCAAGCGTATCTCAGCATATGCTGTGATATTTAAAAAAAGAGCGCTGGTCACACAACACACAACCTTTGGATAGACTAACCAATTTTTTTTTGCAATTAGCATCTGGTCAAACTAAATTACCGAAAAAAATCCGCTTATACCATTTATAATACCTATGTTAGCATAATAATCACGAAAAATGTAGGGAACAGACTGCTGACTTTATTTCACGATTTAAAGGTCCCTTTTTGAAAGCAGTCTCTATTTAAATAGTATAGTAATTTTATGTTTATGGAAGCCAAGAAGAGGCTATCAGCGGACGTCCGTCTGCCGCTGTTAGCCTCCACCTGTGAGAGATATTCACTCGGCAGCGGCGCGTGGCGTGCCCACGTCTAGTGCATGCGCGGTATACTGCAACATAATTCACACATTAGGGTGTATGCACAACCCCGCGCTGGGCACGCCACCATTGCGGCGGTAGTGCCCCTCTTTGAGGCTTGGCTGGAGAGGCCCCACGGCGCCCTCGCCTTCCGCCTGACGCAGGTCCTCACCGGACACGGCTGTTTCGGGAGGTTCCTGTTTCGTATCAAGCGGGAGGTGACGCCCGGGTGTTTCCATTGCACGGATCGCCCAGAGGACACGGTGGAGCATACGGTGGAGGTTTGCCCCGCTTGGGCAGAGCACCGCCGTGTCCTCGTGGATGCTATAGGCGGCAGCGACCTCTCGCGCCCTGCCCTGGTTCAGGCCATGGTACGGAGCGAGAGGGAATGGGAAGCCGTCTCGTCCTTCTGCGAAGCAGTTCTCGCGAAGGCGGAGGCGGGACGCGTGAGAGAGCACCAACAACGGAGTCGCCGGCGCCGCGAGACGATCTCCGGCCACCGTAGACCCGGGCCTGCGGACGGCGAGTAATGGGTAGCTCGCCGTCCGATCAGCAACAGGCCCGAGAGTCGACGGCGCGTAGTGTTCCACGCGCGCCTCAAAGAGTTGTCAGCAAGAGACGGGGCCAGTCATGGCCGATGCCTGCCCGGGGGTTGAGGATAAATTCGAAACAGAGTTACCTCGCCCCTGGGCACTCAAAGGCAGGAAGGAACAGGGGTGGGTTTTAGTCAGTAAGAGTCTGACACGCCCTCCCGCTCCACCCAGAGCGGGAGAAGTCATAGGATGATTTCCCAACCCACAAAAAAAAAAAAAAAAAGGGTGTATGAATCACCAAACCCATACTTTTTATAATGTTGTATTTTTGATTGGCTCGCGTGACGATGGCATGCTTGTCCAGAAGTAACCTATTAACTCTTGACTTAGAGACCCTCAGGTATTTTTAGAGTTCCAAATATCCGAATGTAAAAAAGGAACCCTTATAGGATCACTTGTGCGTCTGTCTATCACAGCCAATTTACTCCGAATCTACTGGTCCGATGAAGTTGAAATTTGTTAGACAGGTTTATTTCTATGATCCAAACACGGGAAAGGAAGGTAAATTAATTAATTTGGAATAAAATATAGTAAAGTAACAATATTAAAAATACACGTGTGCGAGGCCAAGAAGGCTCGTATCTCAGCATATGCTATGATATTTAAAAAAGAGCGCTGTTTTTGTGATAGTACTGTGATGCCATAGACACACTCACAAAACTCAGACTACCTAAAAAATAAAATTTATAAAATCAATAAAATTACAGTGTTGTTGTTTATAAAACGTGTTAATTAATATAACACAAATAAAAAAGAAAAGTACTCTAAAGAAACAGCTTTAATGGGATACCACAGTCATATTATGTCCAGTACTGAGGTATCGGACAATCATATGGGGAAAGTCTACAAATGCCCAGAGAGCTTTTATATCCCAGAAAAAATGTATAAGGTCAATTTATAGTTTCTAGTGGACTGATTCGTGCCGACAAGTATTCACTGATAAACGTTTACTTACACTACCATCCATAGACGTTTTTGAATGTGTAGTTAGAAACCACGTTTATCTCTTTTTGAGCAGGATGCGAAGGCCCAATTTAAAAGGAAAATAGTACAAAAACCTCTGGTAGTACCTCGAAGCAGATTAAAGTTATGTCACAGAAACTGAATATTTACGTCGAAAATACATTATATTTAATTGCGGTGAAAATTTATAATAAACTACCGGAACAAAATAAGAAAAACGAATAACTTACAATTGGCTTTGAGACTGATGTTGTTATTCAATAAATGATTATTTTAATTTTAAACAGATATGATGTATAACTGTATAAATTTACGAACACTTATTTAAATTATTATTATTGACATTATTTATTAACCGACGAAAAAAAAGGAGGAGGTTCTCAATTCGACCGTATATATATATATTTTCTTTTTTTTTGTGTATGTTCAGCTCTCACTCCGTCATTTATGAACCGATCTTGATGATTCTTTTTTGTTAGATAGGGTATATCTCAAGGGCAAGTCCTATGTCAAGGAAATCAGGATCTGATGATAGAATCCTGACAAAATTGAGAGAAAACCTCGAAAATTGTGGGCACGACTAGTGTTTCTGAAAAGAAAAGAAAGAAAGAAAGAAAATACGTTTATTTAGAGCAAAAAAAAAATTGCAAAAACACTCGAGAATAGGGCACGAATATTGTTTCTGTTTACTTTTCATAACTTAATCAGGTATTTGCATTTAGGAATCATCACATCATGAAACTGAGCTGATGATAGAAACCATACCTTTCCTAAACAATAGAAGTTAGACATAAAAACTGGTTTTAGTGACAGAAACCACTTAATATGCTACGAAGAAAAAACTATTTTACACAAAAATAGAATCGACTTCCAAAAAAAGTGCAAAATAACTTCAATTTCGGCAGTCGGTGTTCCTGGCTTTGTGTCTTTGTTATTTGACACCGACTTCCGAAATTGAAGTCATTTTGTCGGTTCAATTTTTTTGTAAAAAAGTTTTTTTATAAATCTAATCAATATATTGATGAACTGTCTTAACTGTGAGATATAATCTAATTTAATATACTTTACACTTAATGTAATATGCCTAATTAATTTATTAACGAAACAAGACTGTTAATTAAGAAAAAATAAAAAAAATAAAAATTTCATGATATTATTGTGCATGTACTAGAAATATTTGCAGGACTGATAAGTCGAATATAGTGAGACTAAAATTATTTTACCATGTTATTATGTAAGTACCTATATTCTGGCAAATTAATTAATTTAATTTAATTTCATAAAAAACTCACATTTCGCCAGTTATGTAGAAATACGAGTATACTTAAGTATTTTTTTGTCTGTACTTACTTATATGTGGTAAAAATAATGCATTCAATTGGAGCGTTTTTTTTTTTTTTTTTTTGGGGGGTGGGAAATCATCCAATGACTTCTTCCGCTCTAGGGTGGAGCGGAAGGGTGTGTCAGACTCTTACTGACTAAAACCCACCCCTGTTCCTCCCTGCCTCGAGTGCCCGGGGGCGAGGTAACTCTTTCGAATTTATCCTCCACCCCCGGGCAGGCACCGGCCGTGGCAGGCCCCTTCCTTTGGCTGACAACTCTTTGAGGCGCGCGTGGAACACTACGCGCCGTCGACTCTCGGGCCTGGTGCTGATCGGACGGCGAGTTACCCACTACTCGCCGTCCGCAGGCCCGGGTCTACGGTGGCCGGAGATCGTCTCGCGGCCCCTGGCGTCTCCTGCGGCGGTCGCGGCTGGGGGCGCTAGGGCGACTCGGCCGTTGCTGAGCCTCCCTAACGTGTGCCGCCTCCCTCTTCGCGAGCATTACTGCTTCGCAGAAGGAGGAGACGGCCTCCCATTCCCTCTCGCTCCGTACCATGGCCTGAACCAGGGCACGGCGCGAGAGGTCGCTGTCGCCTATCGCATCCACGAGGACACGGCGGTGCTCTGCCCAAGCGGGGCAAACCTCCACCGTATGCTCCACCGTGTCCTCTGGGCGATCCTCGCAGTGGAAACACTCAGGGGTCACCTCCGCCCTGATCCGACACAGGTACCTCCCGAAACAGCCGTGTCCGGTGAGCACCTGCGTCAGGCGGAAGGTGAGGGCGCCGTGACGCCTCTCCAGCCACTCCTCAAAGAGGGGCACTACCGCCACGATGGTGGCGTGCCCAGCGCTGGGTTGCGACAGTCGCTCTCTCCATGTCACCATGAGATCCTGCCGGAGCTCGGTCCGCCGAGCCGCGAGTTGTCGCGGCAGCGGAGTTTCGCCCCGGCGTTTGGCCTCCTCGCGCCACTCGTACAGGTGCGCGAGGATTTTTGCCTCCAGATCCCACGGTGACAGTCCGGCAAGGAGGCTCGCCGCCTCACGGGAGATCGTGCGGTATCCGCGGATGATACGGATCGCCATGACCCTCTGGGACGCGTTCATCAGGCGAGCTGATCGCTGCCTCAACGAACGCGCCCACACCGGTGCCCCGTAGAGGGCCATGGACCGCACGATCCCCGCGTAGAGCCTCCGGCAGGAGGCATTTGGCCCCCTCAGATTGGGTAGGAGCCGCTTCAAGGCGGCCCCGGCCCTGTCCAATCTGGGAGCCAAACGTCGAAAATGTTCGACAAAGTTCCACCGGCTGTCGAGGACGAGTCCCAGGTACTTCATCGTACCCTCGACGCCGATGCGAACCCCTCCTACCGTGATCTGGGAACCCGCAGGTGGCGCGTTCCGACGACCATGAAAACACATGGCCTCGGACTTGTGCAATGCCACCTCGAGTCCCAGTTGCCGGATCCTCTCTATGACTGTCGCAACCCCGCGTGTCATAAGTTCGGCCGCCGCCTCGTGCGACCTCCCCTGCGCTAAGACCAGCGTGTCGTCAGCGTAGCACACTACGCTGACGCCAGCGGGGAGGTCGGCGCGCAGCACCCAGTCGTATCCGATGTTCCACAAGGGCGGCCCCAGGACCGATCCCTGTGGAACACCGCACGACATCTCTCGCCGGTTCCATACTCCCTGATGACCGGGGTAGATGACGGCTCTGTCCGTCAGATACGCCTCGACTACGCGACGGAGGTAGGGCGGCACCCGGTGATACCGGAGTGCCTCCACTATACAACTCCAGGGCAGGGTGTTGAAGGCATTGGCGATGTCCAGAGACACCGCCAAGACGACCCTACCCCGGGTCAATTGGAGCGTAGCGTTGTCACATTAAGTCTTTATTATTTACGGGCCCTGTAATACCGTAAAATATTTTTTTTTTAGTTTTCATTTTCCTCATTATCTACGAAAAACATGAACTTTTCAGCATACTCGTATTAAAAAATCAGTCAACATACATGGTTACGCAAAAATCCAACTGCACAAGCAGGATTTCCTCAAAGCTAATTTAAGTTTTGTACACAATAAAAAATTGGGACTAAACTCTTTGTTTGCTCCATTTTTCGGTGCGGCTGGGGGAATATAGCTGAGGGCAGTTTGCAAAATTCCATTTGTTTGTGTGCAATCAACAGAAAACTGTTTGCAGCTTGTATTGTGGTTTTCTGTTCATAGTGCCAATACGTGAAGCTGTATTGGGAATTGTAGGTGATACATTTTGTTGCAGCCGTAATCATCAACATCATCATCATTTCAGCCGAAACACGTCTACGTCTGTACATAGGCCTCCCCCAAGTGTCGGCACAATGACCGCTCCTGTACGTCTCGCATCCATCGGCTACCCGCGACCCTCACCACGTCATCGGTCCACCTTGTTGAAGGCCTTCCAACGCTGCGTCTTCCGGTACGCGGTCGCCACTCTAGAACCTTTCGGCCACACCGACCGTTCATTTTTCAGGAAATGTGCCCAGCCCACTGCCACTTCAGTTTGGCGATTCTTTACTTGCAGGCGTGCGTCGCTAAAATGTCTTGGCGGTTTGTGTAATCTTTTTATAGGTTTTTACACTTTTTACGGTTCCGTAACGGGTCCAACGGCTATTGCTGTCACACACACGTCTGTCTGTCCGTGTGTCTGTTTGTCCGTCGTCTGTCACACAGGTTTTACAGCCAAACGGTAGGAGGGTAAGGTCTTCAAATCTTCACAGTATAAGGCATCTTGTTGACCCAAAGCCATACAAATAGTCAAAAATACATTTGGTATGTGCGAAATTCACACGCACTTGCCCGGTTTTTTAGGGTTCCGTACCCGAAGGGTCAAAACGGAGCCTTATTGCTGTCACTCAAGTGTCCGTCTGTACGTCTGTCTGTCCGTCGTGTGTCACAAAATTTTGTGCCGATGAATTTTTTAACTTCCCATTGACATTAGAACTTGAAATTTGGTGATAATGTTTGTTATTACGTATATTTAAGTAACAAATACCAATATGTTGATAATTTTTTATTGATAATTCCCTCATTTGTTACGGAACCCTAAATGTGCAAAGTCCGACACGAACTAAGCTGGTTTTTTTTACATTCATGAGTTAATTATCCTCATAAAGAACTTCTTTTGCAAAGTCCTACCATCATCATCATTAATATTATTCGGCCCTTGTCATTTGTTGTTGATTGTTGCCTTGTATCTTGTTATTCGGTCCTTGTTTGTTGTTTTTTGAAGTTATTATGTCAGTTGTCATTCATCGTTCACACCACCCATCCATTGCTCATTTGGCTTCCTCTAGTCATCGCGATATTCTACCATTGTTTCAACAAATTAGCACAACAATAATAATACAGAACTTATACCTAGTACTAAACCTTATAATAAACCACAGTATACCAACTCATTGGATTAAATTATGAACTGTTCAAGATATCTTCAGATATTTTTCAATTAACCTAGTACAAAATTGTGATATAAGAATTTGAAATCAAAGTACCGTTATAATAAGATATTTTATATTAATATCGTAATTCCATTTGTGTTCGAGAGTTCTGTGGAATGAGAATTCTTTCCCGGCTTATCGGTTTCTTTGATCATATGTTAAACGATACGTTCAGTGTTCTGGATATTTTCATGGTAAGAAGATTAAATTGTGTGCTTTCTATAGATATAAAGATGGTGACTATAGCTGCTTGTTTTAGGTGACATTTTTAAGGGTTCCTTACCGAAGGGTACCCAAACGGAGCCCTATTGCTGTCACTTACGTGTCCATCTGTCTGTCTGTCTGTGAAGACAGACAGAAGTGTCTGTGTTCCGAAGACTTTTTTCATTCTTGTCAGTCTTCCCATTGACCTATGAGCTTGAAGATTTTTTTCATTCTTGTCAGTCTTCCCATTGACCTATGAGCTTGAAGATTTTTTTCATTCTTGTCAATCTTCCCATGACCTATGAGCTTGAAGATTTTTTTCATTCTTGTCAGTCTTCCCATTGACCTATGAGCTTGAAATTTGTGATAACGTTTATTATAACGCATACTTTACTAAAAAATACAAATATTTGGTACGGAACCCTAAATGTGCGAATCAACACGCACTTGGCCGACTTTTTTTTATTTTATAATGAGACCGTTCTTGACCGCGATTTCACTTTTTCTCTGTTCACTTTTCTTGAAAAGCTGTCTGACACGCGTCAGACAGATTAAAGACATTTTGGTAATCAAAATACAAGTAATGTCATGAGGAAACGGGTATGTCCTAGAACAAAAAAATCAAAAGATAGTAAGACATGTGACATCCACCAATCCGCATTGAGCCCGCCGTGGTGGATTACGGCCCACACCCTCTCACAGTTTTTTTTTTTGTTTGTGGGATGGGAAATCATCCAATGATTTCTCCCGCTCTGGGTGGAGCGGGGGGGCCGTGTCAGACTCTTACTGACTAAAACCCACCCCTGTTCCTTCCTGCCCTTAGTGGCCGAGGGCGAGGTAGCTCTGTTTCGAATTTATTCTCAACCCCAGGAGGCCTGTGACCCAGCAGTGGGGACATTAAAAGGCTAATGAGAATGAGGATGAGGGTCGGGCAGCTCTAGGATCTTTTTTTTTTAGACATACAGCTTTATTTATAAAACTCGCTAACCTTAATATGCTTAGTTTAAATAATTATTAGCGGATTCTTAATTCAAATTCTCCAAAGAAATTTTTGAATTACGAACCCGCTAATCCGTGTTAAACTAATCAAATCATGCTTATTTTTTATAAGGGCTTAAAAGTCCCATGTGATATGTCATCAACAAGGTTTAAGGCGCTATTAGCTGCCAATGACCTTGAGTTGTGAGAGCTTGTGTGTTTTGCGCAGAGCTTACGTAACACGATAGGACTCGCCCATCAAGGAGCGCTGTCCGAAATTGACGCAATTTATTATAGATAAAACACACACAGATATTATACTAAAACACGTATACTAAAATATAACTAAATAAATCATCTTTATAATGGTGAAGGTTTCATATAAAATACACGTTACAGTTTTTGCGTGATTCTCAATTTTTTATCCGCGTTAGACACAATTTTACAAATATAATTATACTATGTTATAAAACTATAATTCCAAATATTCTGAGGTCAAATTTTGACGGATATTGTCTAGAGCAACATATATTTTTTTCAAAGAAATAAGTCTAGTCGTTCAGACGTGATGTTCAATTACAACCATTAAAAGTCGTATAAATGCGCCTTAACACATTGACTGTTACATTGTTTTAGAACTACAATAACAAAGTGGCTCGTAGAAAACTATGATCCTATTAACTCCACTTACCCTTTACGGGGTAAAAACTGACGATAGCACACTTTTTGTCGCACAAATGAGGCGAGTTACAAAAACTGTGATCCCTTTCCCATAAATTGCGTAAAGGAGGGGTTAATCGCAACTTAAAATCAGACCTCACTCTTGTTTTCGTGTGGTTTTCGCCGGACATAAGGGTGTGTGTCTATTGGATATTTTTTTGTAAATTATGCTGAAATCTCAGGAATAAAAAGCGGTTGTATGTTATAATGTACTTGCTTCTGGCAGCGGCTTCGCCCGCGTTGAATTAGTACTTCCCCCACTTAAATTATAGCCTATGTGCTATTCCAGATTATAATCTATATTTGTGCCAAATTTCATCCAAATCCGTTCAGCCATTCTGGCGTGATTGAAGAACAAACATTCATCCATCTATCCATCCATCTAAATTTCGCATTAATAATATTAGTAGGATGCTACAAATAGGGCACGTCAATTAGAAATCTCTACTTCATAACGACGGTTTTCGATTTGGTCTAAAATGGACCGAGAGCTAATTTAATTTTAGACCAAATCGAATTTCGAGAACATTTTTAGGGTTCCGTACCCAAAGGGTAACCAACGCGACCCTATTACTAAGACTCCGCTGTCCGTCTGTCTGTCAGCGGGCTGTATCTCTTGATCCGTAACAGTTGAAATTTACACAGAATGTGATTTTCTGTTGCCGCTCTAACAACAAATAATAAAAATATTTTTTTTTATTTTTTATTTATTTATTTATTACAGTCATACATACAGCTATCATTACAGAAAAACCCAAAGCGATAGTGTAGAAAAACAAAGCAAACCAAAAATTACAATAATAATCACAATAACCCATTAATTTCAATTCATACAACTCAATTCAATTAAAATAATAGTACAAAATACAATATAATAACATAATCAATATAATACAATCACTTCAATCAATTCAAAATCAAGGGGGGTTTCCCCTAATTAAAGGGGAGCCCCCTTTAATTTTTAATTTATTGTTTAACTGTCTACTTATTCCGGATCAATTGTAATTGTTTAACTGTCTACTTATTCCGGATCATGAGACACAGCTCAAACGCAACACTTTTTTTTCAGTTTATGGTACGGCAACCTTCGTGTGCGAGCGGTTTTTCAATGTGCTTTAGTAGTTACTTACGCTTTGAAAACTACCTACATAATCTTTGATTTTTAACCGACTTCGAAAAGGGGGCGGTATTATGTTAGGCTGTATGTTTTTTTTTATGTATGTCCACTGATTTCTCTGTCAGTTGTGGACCGATTTTTAAAATTATTTTTTCATCCGAAATAATATACTCCCTAAATTTATACGAGCAGTTCAAAACAAAAACGGCCGTTTTTGTTACAAATGCACGATTTAGCTAAACAGCTATATTTCAAGTGTTGACAATGTGTTATAAAATTACGTTATTGCCTTTTCTACACTAATAATAAACCACATTTTGTATTTTTGATTCTATTTACGAGTTATGACATTTTTTCGATTGGCGGCGCTAGTGGACTGTAAAAGGCCCCTTAAACAATGTTTTTTTTTACGATTAACTTTTATATTAATCATCTCAAAACGTTCCAGTATGCACATACCTTTACTGCATACTGACATGGCAGATTTATGTGGTGTCCGCTTCCAAGCGACAGCGCCCGGCTTGCTTGTTTGTGCCAAAATGCCAAAACGTACCGTCGAATTAGGAAGTTGTTCGACGCTAAAACAGGCGAACTTCCGGATTAAAATATGAGCCGCGGTTTTGTGATTTAACTTTATGCAGTATCGTTAACGTGAGTTAGTATGTTGGAATTGCCAGAAGTTTTATTTAGGAACAGATACTTTATGAGACATTAGCTTCTGTCAGCGGCTTTGCCCTTGTGAAAGTCGGAAAATATCCTAGAATGTACATCCGTAATAAATGTTATCCTTTTTCCATCTCCAAGGTAAAAATATCTCTATTTCAAAATTTATCTAAATAGGTTCAGCGACTTATTTTAGTATTTATGTTATTAATATGGATTAACCCTTATCCACCTAACTTCGGTCTCAGAGACTCCGGCGATTTTTGTTTTTCAAATTATTCCGTTAAGTACGAGTCGCAACTGAGAGTCCATGTGCTCAGTAGCACCAGAAGTCCATGCTCTTAAAAATTATAGGTAGGTAATTATATTTTGTGTGCGGTCCCTGTGACCGACGTCAGGTAGTTACGTTACTTTTGTCTAGGTATGTTTTTTGTTTTAGTAGGCTTATAATGGCTGAATCAAATATATAACAATGGCTAGAGGAAGACGTATCGGATCTAGATGGCTGAGTTTACTCGAACTTCCCAATAAAAAAGTATTTCAGTAACAGAAAATTCTGAAAAAATAGACAACCGTAAGACTATTCTATTTATATACTCTAAGACTATTCCACTTGTGATCCTAAAAAAACATAAAAAATGTGTCGCATGTAAGAAAATAATTTGCATTGAGTCAAGTTAACACGTCATGTGCTGGTGAAAGTTCGTAGGTTGTGATTTTGTAATAACTGTGCCTTATTTGTGCCATTTTTTTTTTCATATTTTTGATTTTATATCGAATTTATCGTAAACAAGTAAAACTACAAATTTATTGCGTTAGTTCCCACTCAGATCGCAAAATTTCACAGTTGTTGGATTTTTTTCCTAAAATTGATATGTTTATGATAAGTTTTTATTTTCTTATAGGTAGTTAAATACTTAAACTTAATACTTAATTTAAAAACTTTTCATGACTGAAAATATAATGATAATAAATATAGAATTTTAATTTATTATAATAATAAATCATTATAAAGCGCGTACAGGGAAAATCGTCGGTTGGTGCCTCATTTCATAAAAAGCGTCTAAAGAGGCTTCTACGAGTTGGCTTCGGCTCCTCGTACGGGTACCAAAGGTCCGGGACCTCAGGATCTCCAAAAAAAAAACATAAAAAAATACTCAAGCGGTCTCCGAGACCGTCAGGTGGTAGTGCTACTGGAAAATACGTCAGGTGGGGGTGGCTAAGAGCTAAAAAAGAGAGAAGCAATAAGCAATCAGCAGCTGTAGTGATCAACTTTATAATGTTTGTGTCGGCAATCGGCTACTTTTGTACACGGGAGAGGCCCCGAAGCAAAGTTAATGGGACAAAGCTATTCCTTTTAAGAGAGTCCACGACGTACGGCCTAGCTACAATCTTTTTTATCGACTTCATTCCTTCGTTATTTAAATTTTATAACAGCTAGAAATAACAGTAACCATGTCAATAATAACAGTGAGAACTAAATCGCACTTAAACTTTTCACCAGCCTTCTTAAAACAGAATACGGTTCAACCAATCAATCATCTACAAAATATATCAATTCTCCGAAACCGTGACCTGTCTGTCCTTCATCAGTAAGAAAAGTAACTCCAATGGCTTCCGCGTACATCTATTTCCATCATACATTACAAATAGTTCACTAACTTTGTTATAAAAATGAAGAAACGAACGTGTATATAAACAAATCAGCTCTGTTTGCAAAGCTTAGGAGCTGACACACTTGAATTTACGGCTTAGAAAACACATTTCTTTCTATTTTCAACTGTATTATTTACGATGTAAAGATGCTGACGTATTTTGGTGGTTCAATGATAAGTTGGTTGTTAAAGCAAAGATTAATGATGGTCAGTCAGTTTGTGAATATGACTGTGTCTAATAAAAGCGGTCATCTGGTCAGATTTAAGTCGCACCCGTTTCTAAATCTCCTAAAAGAAATTTTAAATTACGGTACTTGCATCGTGACCTACTTCCAGGAATTAACTGATAAGGTTTACAGTAAAACGGTACTAATGACGGGCAAGTTAATTTTAGATAAGTCAACGAAAATAATAGGAAATGTACCTAGCCCAGCGAAGTATCGAATTCGATCTTATTTTGATCGACTCGACAGATGAGTGGCAAAAAATGCAAGATACAAAGTTCTCCATTAGCTCTTTCAAATCAGTCCATATACGATGGTTCTACGTAGTGCCGTTGATGAGATCCTATAACCACCTTCGGAGTCCATCATCAGGTCGGTCACATCATCAGACACCCAGATCTCCATGAACTACTCGTATATTATATCGAGTGTAAAAAAGACAGTTTCAGACACTGAAAGCCCCATATTCTACCCATTATTTGGATCTTTTATTTTCTACTAGACCATACCTGGGAAACCACTGGTTCTGGAGATATTGAAGGTCAACGTCGCAAGTTTTTTTTCCTTTTTTACGAAAATGAATCCCAAGTGTTATTACTAAACTTTTATCCAAACAAACACTACCTGAATTTTTGATTTTTTGTTTCGAATTTTCGAAATTAAGCATTTGAAGTTATAAAAACGCAATGAACATCAAACGTATCCAACAAGTACCTACGTGGCTTAGAGCGAAACGGTGTTTAACTCCACTCAAATTTTTTTTTTTTATACTTAATATTTAAAGTCGATTCCAGCAATATATTTGGCGCAAAGCTACTTTGTTAGATGTACAGTATGTGAAGTTGACAGCTATGTGATGTGTCTTTTTACACCCTGTATTGTCTAGACTAGGGGCTTTATTTATAAAAAAAGGCTAAACACTGAAAAGCAGGTTCTTATTTCAATCTTTAGTAAAATACTGACTAATCATTTGAAGGTTGTTTTGTCATATAGAAAGCTGAATTTAATTTGAGACCTAAGAGCTGATAATGGGATTATAATAATAATAATATTATCAGCAGTGATGGCCCAGAGATAACGACCGCGACTTACTAGTTGTAGGTCGTGTTTCAAACCAGTCTGGCGTTTTACTTTGTGTAAATTATTTCATCACCACGGCTCTAAAAACGGTGAAGGAAAACATCGTGAGGAAACCGGCATGTCCTAAAACCAAAAATTCGAAGATATGTGACATCCATCAACCCGCATTGGGTCAGCGTGGTGGATTACGGCCCACATCCCCTCACAGAGAGGAGCCCTGTGCCCCAGCAGTGGTGACATTAAAAGGCTGATGATGATGATGATGAATCAGCATTTAAACTAAGGATATGGTTACGATTTTTTTTAAATTAACACTGTAAGACTCCCAATCAGGCCATTTGTGAATGAGTAAAAGGGACCAGATTTATGAAATATTACTGTTAGTTTTATGATCTGAAATAAAATGATAAAGATGAATGATTTTTATTTTTTAAATATGTTATGTAACACTTTTTTTACACGTCAATATTTTTGTCTGTTTAAGCTATTTAGTCTAGTATTTCCTAGCTGATTACCCTGAGAAGAAACACCGAAAGAAACTGAGATAGTCCTCACATACCTACATTATATGTTGTAGTTTTTTTAATATCTAATGTTATTCCTTTACCCACGTTTAAGCTACGATCCTTACATACTCCTTCTGCTTCGTTGACATCAATAAATCTGGTCTTATTACATACATAACATATTTACCGAATGAAATTGGCGTTTTGGCCTTTAGCCGATTTATGTGAAAGTAAAATAAATGAATAAGATCCTTTCGGAATGCATCGCAAGCACAGGATTTTTTAATTCTTTATTGTACACCAAACAACTAACATAGTACACAGTGATTAAATAGATAATGCACAAAGGCGAGCTTAACTCAATGTTGAGTTTTCTCCCAGCAAACCTTTGAGTGATAGAGAGAGATCACATTTGAAGGTAGGATCCAGTGTACAACATAAACTTACATAAATAAGTATAATTATCTGAATATATATACTAAATAAATACCAATATATATCAATATTATGTCAATGTGAAAGGAAGTGTTCTTTAATTTTCTTCTTGAAGACCTCCAATGAAGGGCTGTCGCGTAATGAGTGTGGGAGAGAGTTCCAGAGACGCACTGCAGTTACAGAAAAGGAGCCATTAGTAGGATTATTAGTTTTATTTGTGCATTTCGCGGACGAAGTCCAACAGCTAGATGCTATATGATCATCATACGTTAAAATCCAGGTACCATCTAAAAAGTCAATGAACATCATCTGTTACATAATTCACTACAGCAAACATGGCGCTAGACTCTAGTTTACTAAACTAACAAATGATTCGTTGACCTTACTCGTTTTGGATTTCAATGAGACATTAGCTTAATGGCATGATCGATAGATTACTAGCTAGCTATTTAAAATAAATACAGTCCTCGAACCGTATCTACAACGCGGCAACGTGCTCAGAATTTTAATCAGATTTTTTCATACGCTCCAAAATGTAAAAGTGAGAAGGAGCATACAGATGATCCTAACTTCAAAGATAAACATCCTCAAACGCGTTTGAAAGAACCATTTGCACCTTAATGCACATTCTTAACAAGATTAAGGGAAACGGACTTCTTAGTTCAAATAATATTAACTTTGAAAAAGAAAAACAAATAATGGGGTCTTCGGTTTGCCGTGCCCTTATCTGGTTACGCACTCACTTGGTTCTGGTTACACCCTGAGCAAACGGCTTGAGGAAATGCATGAATGCTTGGGGCTTTCGATAACAGCCATGGGATATATGGAGTATGAGGCATGACCCGATTTCCCGTAACGATCTCACGCTCAATACACCACACAGACATCAGCTAAAAGTCTGGTAGACTGGAAAATTTTATGAGCCAATGTTTTTAAGGCTCTTCTCATAATGGAAACGGTAAAAAAACTTAATGATTAATAAAATTTTGTACCGACGTAATTTATGATGAGAAATATTAAAAGTTTGGTATAAGAATTTATAAAAGGATTCCTTAATTATGAAAATGGTAATGGTTTAGGACTTGAAACTGATGACGCCGGTGAAAGTATTCATTCTTAAATAACCTGATACAAATAAATGAAGACAAAGGGGTTAAGAGCTAGGTGATAGACACTATCATTGCAGCTAATTGCCAGATAAAACAGTGAGCATATCATGTGGACTTCAACTTAATTATTTATAGATAATAATAACAAAAATTAAAAGTTTTAAGTAGCAGACCCCGACATAAAAAAACAATTAAAAAAGTATATACAGCTAAGCTAAGAACCATCTCGATCACGTCAGTTCTCAAACAAAAAAAACCGAATCATAATTGGTCCATTCGTTTAAGGAAAGAAAAAATAAGAAGAAAAAAAGAAAATACGTTTATTGACCACAGTTAGAGACATACAACAAAAACGAAATAACCAAAATAAAAAACTCTGGAATTGAGATAAAAAAAAAAATAGGTAGATACTTAAAATAAGAAAAAGTAACAAAGTAAAAACAGAAGTGTGTTTAGAAGCTACGATGCCACAGACAGACACGTTAAACCAATAACACCTTCTTTTTACGTCGAGGAAAAAAACTTTTTACAAAAAAAATACAACCAACTTACATAAATAATACAAAAAAATGCAAAATAACTGTAATTTCGGAAGTCGGTGTTTCTAGTTTGGTTTCTTCGTTATTTGACACTGACTTCCAAAATTAAAGTTATTTTGCATTTTTTAGTATTATTTATGGAAGTCGGTTGTATTTTTTTTGTAAAAAGTTTTTTATTTTTCACTTTTTAGTTGTACCCAATTTTAAAACTAAATTAATAGTAAAGTTATGCCCGAATTGATAGCCCCAAAAATAGGGAATTTAAACATAGTTGGTGAAATTAGGGTGTATCAGGGTGAACTGTACAAATCTGTATACCCCTTCAGAGCGTATTAGCGAGATGTAATGTTGTGAAGCGGTGAAAACCATATACAGACATGCGATTGCAGCAATTCTGGAAGGTTTGCTATCATTTATTAAAGAGTTCCATTGTGTATCTCCAAAGTTCTTTATCAGATCGTCACCAAATTAAAATGGGACCACATGTTAAGCAACAGCTTTCAAGTAAAAAAATCTTCAAAATCGGTTCACGTAGTAAAAAGTTATGAAATAACACACATAAAAAGAAAAAAACAATTAAAAAAAGTTGAATTGAGAACATCTTTCTTTTTTTGAAGTCAGTTGATTAAAAAAGGTTTGTACATACCTTTTTTAATCCCCGACGCAAAAATAAACAGAGCCATGAGGTCCGAGTACTCATCGAATTTTTTATGACATCAGCAAGCAGTAAGTCAACTCGTCATGTGTCCAGAGGACTGGCCTTTCTTTCGGCCAAATAATCAGCATTGTCAATCAGCGTGGCAATGCTGCCAGTGTTCTGGTCAATTTTCCCGTTGACAGAGAAGTAGACGAATATTTCGATGCCCCATGAGTTCTAGTGCGCTTTCCCTTTTTATGGTCTTCAATTATTTATAATTAAATCAGTTATCTACATTATATATCTAAATAAATGTGATTAAAGTGAAAAATAACGGGAAGATGATGAGCTATTAAGGTACCTAAATGATCCGCTAAATATATAGAATAGATAGAAAATATTCACATCTCAAAATATTTGCAGTAAATCTGCAAACCTTGACCTGCCTGACCTAAATCACCACATTTTCATGTAGATATACACTGTCAAACACACATGCCAATTCGTCAAACTGACCAGTGACCAATAATTCCTATTAATTGAAGATGTACTAGACAGTTAGTCACTGTAATAATTATAACCCATGCTGTCTTCTACCAATAAGCTTGCTTCGAATACTTAAGCGAGTAACCAAGGCAGATCTAGATTCCTACATACATTATTATATCAAGGACATTTCCTAATAAAACCAGTAGGTATAAAATCAAATCTATTTAATACATTTAAAAACATAACTTTTTCTTTTTCTGTTGATATAAATATTATATATTAGATGGTCAGCAAGAGAACGTTTGAGTTCCCAGAGTGCACTGAGTCCTATTAACAATAAAAAAGTAGATACTTTATAGAGTCTTATAGAGAAAATCATATTTAGCTCTTCACTCTTCGGTAATTATTCATTTTTTTTTGTAACATTATCATAAAGCGATGTCAAAATCTTCACCATCGTTGGCCTCCCCTAAAGTAAGCATCACATCGTAAAAAATTGAATATTTTCAATTGTCGTGTCAGTTATTTTAGTTCAATTATTGATTTCATGCCACCAATTGCATCAGGCTGCTTGAAAAGTGCCTTGTTTGGAACTTTTTAGGTTTTTTAGTCGGGTTTTCTAATAAATATTTTCTACATTTTAGCGAGTTATATTTTTGGAATCGGCTCCCTTCGTCGAATTTCATTTTTTTTCGAATTTAATTTTTTTCTTTTTCACAATATGGCATTTGGTTGTCACCATATTGTATTTTGATTAATATCATATCTTTAGTAGCACTCAAAAGATTAAGACGAATCAATTGACGTAAGAATTATCAAAATCGGCCCACGCGTTTGGTCTCTATAGTGCCACAAAGGAACAAACATACGTACATACATAGGCTGATAAACACATTATCCTACCTTGCGTCGCACAGTCGGGTAAAAAACGCGTGTCGGACTCGCGCGCAAAGTGTTCCGAACCAATCATATTTTTCAAGATGTTTTTTTTTAATAGACTTCTTATAGGGTTCCTGTATTCTATAAGTATAACTTCTTTGTGTACTTTATTGTAAATTCTAGGCTCAGTAGTTTCAGATATAAGGGAAGGGGGGATAAGGGGTTTGGGAGAATAGAATTTTTTCATATTTTCTTAATTTATATAAAACTATTTATTTTAAAATTCCCATGGAAGGGCCATTTGATACGTTGCAGGCTACAGTTTGGGGTTGAAATTCTCGGATCGCGGGGTCCGAGTGCTCACAAATTGTTTAAAGAACTATCTAAACGCCTTGTTGACACTTCGTGTGACCCAAGGGCTGGCTTTTTCCTTGGACAGAGGATCAATATTGTCATACAACGTGGCAATGCCGCCAGTCTTTTGGGTACATTACCAGTCGACAGCGATGTGGAGAAATTTTTCGGCTCATATTTTATGTGACCCGGCAAACTTCGTACCGCCTCAGAATCAATAAATGAATCCGTTCTAGTTCATCAAAAAGCAGTTACATACATAATGTAGGAAATTAATTTTCTGCATAATTTTTTTGGGATTATTTTTCCGATATTTTAATAGTTATTCTGCTATTCGGGGCGGAGACAAATCCAACAAATCAAAGGTCATAAACATCAATCCAGCCGTTATCACTACATAGTATAAAACAAAGTCGCTTTCTCTGTCTCTATATCCCTATGTATGCTTAAATCTTTAAAACTACGCAACGGATTTTGATGCGGTTTTTTTAATAGATAGAGTGATTAAAGAGGAAGGTTTATATGTATAATTTGTACCCGAGCGAAGCTGGGGCGGGTCGCTAGTTGAGTTATAAATGGTGAAACAAGCCCAACTGAGCAGTGGTGGCCCAGTGGTAACAGCCGCGACTTACAAGTTGTAGGTCGTGAGTTCAAACCCAGGCAGGCGTTTTACTTTGTGTAAATTATTTCATCACCACTACTCTCAAAACGGTGAGTGAAGCAAAACATCTTGAGGAAACCGGCATGTCCTAGAACCAAAAATTTGAAGACATGTAACATCCATCAACCCACATTGGACCCGCGTGGTGGATTACGGCCCACACCCTCTCACAAAGAGGAGGCCTGTGCCCCAGCAGTGAGAACATTAAAAGGCAAATGATGATGATGAAGTCTAAAAAAAGTTGTAAAACTTTTTCTCAATATTTAATATTTATTTATTTACGTTACACGTCCGTGTTTGGGTCATAGAAATTCATTTATGTACCCAACTTAATCGGTCCAGTATATTTGGAGCAAATTGGTTGGACACCCGCATAGAGTTTCATTTGTTTGTTTCATTCGCGCCGCTTCGCTTCGCAACTAACGTTCGCGTTGAATCTACGTCGCCACGTAGGACCACGTATGTATGTATGTTTGTCGGGCTGTTTTCCGAAACTCCACGCCCAAGGCGCGTATTTTGCGTACAGGTGGGACAGCATTGTCATTCGATCCACTCACGATACACGGTGTTTCAGACTATCTCGCTTAGGTTACCTGGTTTTCCGAAGTGTTTTGCTTTGTATGCAGCGACTACTGGGCAGCTTAGCAGCAGATGAGTTGCTGTCTCGTCCTCCACCATGCAGGCTCTGCAGAGTGGACTGTCTGTGACTCCTATGACAGAGAGATGCTTATTAAAAGGCTCATGGCCAGTTGTAACGGCCGTGACTTTCCGCAACTGAAGTTTGGTCAGTCGTAAGGCCACGTAGGACAGCACGTAAGGTTTCCGTTTTTACATTCGGATGTTTGGATCCCTAAATACTTCAATCGTGGCATCTCTTTGTTTGACTGTTTCACCCTAAGTAGTTTCTACCAAGTTTCATTATAATTTTCTTTTTCAGATCTATTCGTGGGCCTGATCTACGTGTTTCCAGACATAGTTCAGAAGATTACCATAGCGTGGCTAGCCGGAGAGTTTATGTGCAAATCTGTGAAATTCCTACAGGTTAGTTGAATTAAATTTATAAATAAATACTCTTTAAGTTTTTATACAAAATCCATCTGGGGTAATCTCAAACTACAGAGCAGAAGTTTTGTAATTTTGGGATATTTTTTGATGGTTCATAAATATTGTTTTCGCAATGATTTCAAATGAGGTTAAGTGGAGACTATAGTGCTTATACGAAGGTTTGTTTTGGGATGGGCTGTAAAAATATTAAAAAGTTCGATCTTTTATTGTGAGAATAAATGTAGTTACTTTAAAGAACCTTTTGATTCCCCTTGCCATCATATTCATGTTATTGCAGAATATTTACAGTAAAATATTTAAAGTCTAATATTTTTCATACTGTAAAAACAAGTTGGTACGTTTATATGCAAATGTTGCACTAAACCAATGAGATGGACAAAGTTTCTAAGTAACGTCCACCTAACTTAAAACTAAAAACAATATTTTATCTAATAAAGATGTCTAGAATTTCAAAAGACTCATTTAGTCGCAGGTGCGACCAAAACTGATGCCTGAATTTCGTTTTTCCCCATCTGAAAGCCAATAGAGAAGTTTTTAAATTTACGTTATTAAGTTGATTAGGAAGATAAAAATTTAAAAAAAGCTCGTTTTTAAAAACATCTTAAGCGTACCTACTTGTTCCCACAAGTGATTTATTTTCGAAACTTGAGCTCACTCTTAAGGCTACCGCAGACAGGTATGATGCCACAATGCGTTGCTGATGCGACGGCCCTGCGGATGTATATTATCCGTTGAATACATTATGTTCTATGAAAAAGCGTTGTCGCCTTGTCGCGTCATGCCCGTCTGTGGGCCCCTTAACAAAATCTTCCTCTACGTAAGCACGATCACGAATAAAATCTAACATCAGCTGACTAGTTCTGATAAAGTTAACTCCGCGCCAAAGCAAACAGAAAATATTTAAATCAGTTAGCACAGGCGTTCTGGTAACCGATAATAATAACAAACAGTGAACGCACATCTGTTGTAGTTTCCTGAAAATTGACTCATAATGAATGCGCAGACAAGTCTAAACAACATAATAATTAAGTCACTAGAAATAATAAGAAACGTACGGAATATATCGAACATGATTAATCATGTAGATACCGTTGAAATCTTTGATAATGTGGGCTGAGGCGAAAACTAAATTATCTTTACAATTATATACAGACTTTTGCCACTGACTCGAATATTATAAATATTGTTCTGGCCCGTTATTAATCGACTTCAAAAAGGAAGAAAGAGGTTATTATTCAGATGTTTGTATTTTTTTTTATGCGTGTTCGGGCATAACTCCGTCTTATACGGGGTTAGTTTCTTATCACCATCCAAATTCACAGGGTATATTCTAACCATGATTATGAACAACTATCAGTATGGGACCAACTCGGAAATTACGAAAAAAAAAACGGTTATTTCATACTTAATTTCAATATCTACTCAACCAAAATGTATGAAATAGTAGATTTTTTTTTGCAATTTCCGAGTTGGCCCCATAGTGAAAGTTGTTCATAATCATGGTTAGAATATACCCTGTGAATTTGGATGGTGATAAAAAAGTAACCCAGTATAGACGGATTTGCAAAATTATATTTTTGTTCGAAAGGGCTTTATTCCGAAATGGTCCCATTTAAATTTCATATGGATCTGATGAGGAGCTCGTGGCTAAAGTAATAACAGCCGCACGGGTCGATTCATCAGGTTAAGCTACGCTTGCCGGGGTTGGTCCATGGATGGGTGACCATCTTTACATACCGAGACTCCTCCGTGCCTCCGAAAGCACGTTAAACCGTTGGTCCCGGCTGTCGATCGTGGATCTTTGACAGTCGTTACGGGTCGTCAAAAGCCCGAAAGTCTGACATTCAGTCTTACCAAGGGGTATCGTATTTCCCAGTTACTGGGTTATGGAGGTCAGATAGGCAGTCGCTCCATGTGTTGGGAAAAGGCTAGGCAGATGATGGATCTGATGATGAGTTTCGGAGACAGACTACGGAACTCATTAAACAATTACAGCAAATCTACTGCGATTGCTGCGATGTCTATGTATTGTTAACTCAATTCAATGGGGACCCACAACTAAAAAGTGAAAAATAAAAACTTTTTTATAAAAAATAGAACCGACTTCCAAAAATAAAAACACTTTTTTGGAAGTCGGTTCTATTTTTTGTATGTTACTTCCTACTAATATTATTAATGCGAAAGTTTGTATGGAGGGATGTTTATTACACAATCACGTCAACCTAAACGGATATGTATATGATAATAATATTAGGCACAGAGATAGATTGCAGCTAGTATCACCTAAAGGTTGGATATAAACACTTACCCCCTAAAGTAAAAATTCTCAACACCATTACAATGATTAATCGCACATAAATAATGCAACAAAACTTATATCTTTTGCCTTTGGAGTGGTTCCAAGCGTAGTTGAAAGACATACATAATTTAAAAGCAATATTATCATGTCCTTATCATCTCGTGCCAGACCACTAGGGGACAGGATTACCTGCAATGTATGTAGGTACCTAGTACCCCTACCTACCTGTTGAGACTTAATAATGGAATATAATTTATGGAAGAAGATTTTCCGATTTGCACCCCAAAAGTGACCCCATATTCCAAATTCATTTATTAACGGTATACGCTCGTGTTTACGTCACAGATATTCATAATTATGTGTACCAAATTTGAGCTCTATCGTTCTAGTGGATTCGCAGCAAATTTATTGTGCCAGACGGACAGACAGCTTATAGACTCACGAATGATCCTATATGGATTCCGTTTTTTCATTAGGACTTTCGGAACCCTAAAAAGAACTTGTCATGGCCAAACTATAATATTTTGGTTACCATTGTTGAAAGTTAAGATCTTTCAGAATCATTAAAGAGAAAAAAATAGTTCTTTAATTAATAGTAAAAATTATGAAGAGCCCTTATAAAAAACTTTGGCTCTGCAAACTCTAAGTTTGGACATTGAGATAATTTTATAAGTGTGCTAGTTCAGAACTTTAATGACCTCTTGGTAAATTGAGCGAACTTACGACGAATAAAGGAGAATGCCGACTACATCGTACCATGAACCAAGAACCATCATCATCATCATGTTCCAAGAACGTATCAGGAAAATAAAAATATAAAAACTAAAAAAAAAAAAAAAAAAAAAAAAAAAAAAAAAAAAAAAAAAAAAAAAAAATGACTTCTCCTCGCTCTGCGTGGAGCGGAAGGGCGTGGTGTCAGACTCTTACTGACTAAAACCCACCCCTGTTCCTTCCTTGCCTGAGTGCCTAGAGGAGCGGGAGCCCTGTTACGAATTTATCCGCTACCCCTAGGCATGCAGGCACCGGCCATTATGGGCCCCGTCAGTGGTGGCTGACAAACATTTCTTTGAGGCGCGCGTCGAACACTACGCGCCGTTGAGACACGGGCCTGGTGCTGATCGGATGGCGATCTACCCACTGCTCGCCGTCCGTAGGCCCGGGTCTACGGTGGCCGGAGATCGTCTCGCGACGTCCTACGCCCAGGGCGTCTCCTGCGGCGGCTGTGGCTGGGGGCGTGAGGGCCACTCCGTTGAGCCTCTCTCAGCCGTTCCTCCTCCTCCTTCGCAAGCATTACTGCTTTGCAGAAGGAGGAGACAGCTTCCCGTTTCCTCGCGCCCCGTACCATGACCTGAACCAGGGCCGGGCGCGAGAGGTCACTGCCGCCTATCACATCCACGAGGACACGGCGGTGCTCCGCCCAAGCGGGGCAGACCTCTACTGTATGCTCCACCATGTCCTCTGGGCGATCCGCACAGTGGTCCTCCCGCCTTATACGACACAGGAACCTCCCGAAACGACCGTGTACGGTGAGGACCTGCGTCAGGCGGAAGGTGAGGACGCCGTGACGCCTCTCCAGCCACTACTCAAAGAGGGGCACTACCGCCGCAATGGTGGCGTGCCCAGCGCTGCGTTGCGGAGGTCGCTGTCTCCATGTCGCCATGAGATCCTGCCGGAGCTCCATCCGCCGAGCCGCGAGGTGTCACGCAGCGGAGTTTCGCCCCGGCGTTTCGCCTCCTTGTGTCACTCCCAGAGGAACGCGAGATAATGACCGCCCTAAATTCGGTTTAAAAGGTTGTTTAACGTGGTTTAGCTTGTGGTGTTTCTTATAGTGATCAAATTTGTTAAATTGAAATGATGCCGTACCAAAGAACATAAAATTTTTCTTCGTTGTAAACTAGGTGTTTTATAATGTCCAGAATTCTCCAGGTACTGATATCGCGTCTGAACGCAGGTGACACGCGGATGCTACGGTCATAAAACCTGTTATAAACGGGTATGATACGCTGTTAATACGTTCTAGTGGGAATAGCAGCCTGTGTCGTGTTTCTTTCCGTCTCGATACGGTGTAGTGTGCAGAATCCCTTATTTATTACCTAAACTATTTGGTTTTAGGTAAAACATCTTTGGAAGATGAAGTTCATTATTCTGCCTTGGTAAAATTCGTTAAAATTAAAAACTGTAGAAGTGCAAGGCAGAATATCAAACTCTGAGCATGAATATTCTTAATCGAAGTAATGAATCTCCAGTGAAATTGATGGAGATGGTTATTCATAATTTCTGATTTAATTAATTTATTTGCTGATGAATGAATGAAAGGTTCTCGAGTTTCGACCGTGTACTGGAATGCGCAGAGAAGCAAGGCCTCCCATGACCTGGTTAAGGACACAGAAATCTGCCGAATGCGAGGCGTACAGGACCTGTCCGGTATGGCGACACTTGGGGTAGGCCCATGTCCAGCAGTGGACATCTTTCGGCTTATATGTTGTATGAATTTATGAGCTGAATAAAATTGCTCTCTATGTAACTCGTTTGGACACCGAAAATCCAATACAAGTATTTCATATCGTTTGACTTTATATATAAACTCTGTGTATTTTATATTCGTTTTCTTTAATTTCAGGCTGTGGTTATGTATGCCTCTACATACGTGTTGGTGGCGCTCAGCATAGACCGCTGCGATGCCATCACTAATCCTATGAACTTCTCTGGAAGCTGTGAGTGTACAGTATATTTTAATTCATCTCTACGAATATTAGAACCCTTCAAAGTTAGAGATGTGCTATCTTAGGGCTTTGATAAAGTGAAATTCTATCAGCAATAATTAAGGCAAATATCGTAATTAAACCGGCATGTCCTAGAACCAAAAATTCGAAGACATGTGACATCGAATTCTCTCCGTTGGCGGGTGTGGGCCGTAATCAGCGTGGTTGATTACGGCCCACACCCGCCAACAGAGAGAAGACCTGTACCCCAACAGTGAGGACATTAATAAGCTCATGATTATTATTATTATTTTATTTATTCTATGAACAATAAAGGTGGAAAAATAAAGAGTGACCAAAAATAATAGACAGTCAGGGGTATTGCAGAAGTGAAAACTTGAAACCTTGAAATAACTATGTTATTTTTTAATGAATTATGGTATGAACTTACTGTTACTCAAACTCACAAGATTCTACCCATCCAAAAAGAGTTAAACACGGACATGGTATAATGTATACAAGCCGCTGCTACGTCGTCAGTCTGGCGCAACACGTAGCTAACATGTCGGTGACGTGAACCCATAAGTTTGGCCCCTGCCAAAAATCACTCAACGTGGCTAAAGATGTTTTCATTTCAAAAATAAAAAAAATAATGGGGTTTACCCGTGCTGATAAATGTTATGGTCAATACCAAATATTTTGGGCTTCTGACAATAACTTTTGCTGATAAAATTCACTTTGTCTAGATCCCAAGGTATTCAAGGCTGGTCGAAAATATGACAACCGTATTAATTTATTTAATGCGTTACAGTGCCAAACAACATTGTTCTTAGAAATAATATGATGATAGAACTTTTGTGAACTTGTTAATGACTTAGAATAAAAACTTTTTTCAGAAGTCATAAAAACACAAGAAGGTACTAAAATTATAATGACAAGCAATGTTTTAAATGTTGAAGAGTTTTTAAAGATTTTACTGCCAAATAAAACTTGCTACTTAAATTTTCTTTTTCTTTTTTCCGATAATAGACGGTATTCAAATACCTCCCGTATTTGAATACAATTAAATTCGGTTTTAATGATAAAACTCGATAAAATTCACGGAATACAGATCTAAAAGGAAACGTCGAGTATTAATTTCCATGATTTATAATATTTTTGTAAGAAAACAAAATGATATAACATCAAAATAGATTCTTCGACTTCGGAGAAAGAAATAATGAAACGAAAAAGGAAAAAAAAATCATGGATCAAATTTCTTTAATAATTCATTTTTTGCCACCATCAAGACGATACCTACGTTTCCTTGTAAAATTGTATTATAATATTTTTTATTGAATTTCAGGGAATCGAGCGAGGGCTTTGATTGTATCGGCCTGGCTTATCAGCATAGTCTTCTCAATACCACTTCTTATATTATATGAAGTGAAGGAAGTTCAAGGTAAGACCTTTTAGGATTTCTTATTTTGAACCAGGAAGTAGATACTCAGTCTTGCCCTCATAAGCATATCACTTAAACCTTCGATATAACTTTAACCTAAGAACCTGGGAATGGGGATATTGAAAACTATTGGAAACCCATTAGAGATACCAAAATACTTTAACTAAGTTCCCCGAGAGGATGTTTCGAAAACTATGTGAGCTACTTAGTATTCTAAAACCCTTCCAATTTACATACGAGTAACATCATGGCTTTTTCCCACAGGGGAATAACTATATTAATTTACAGCTTATATGATTTGACCAGTACGGATTGTTTGGCGTCAACGCCCCATAGCATGCGGGCGACGAGACTTCTCCGGTACGTTTCTCCGGTAACAGATTCAAATTCTTCAACAGACAGATTCAAAGAAATTTTGACCTCAAATTGAATGAAATCAAATAATATAATTGCAAAACATAGGTAAATCCATATATAAATAGTCTCCTCATGTTGACCATTACAGGTACGCAAAACTTAAAAGAATATCTGTTACATATATGTAACAGATATTCTTGCCCGATGTACGTCGATGTACATCGGTTATCTATAGTTCTATAGCTATACTGAGTTTGCATCGGTGCTTGCTAGGAAATACTGGCCTCATCTAGCTTAAACTGACAAAAACTATTGACGTGTAAAAGTGTTATTTAAAACCTATTTACAAAATAAAATCATTTATCGTGTAAAGGTATTATTGCATAGTTATCAATTTACAATAATTTCTTATACCCCATTTGAGCTGTTGTCGCCCCTCATATTTATTAAATGAACTCGAGAATAGCTATTCTCCGGAAGAAATCAAACCGAAACGGGTCGATTCCTTTTTTACAGACCAGCCGCAAGAAATGAAAAAGGGTGCTTATGGCAATGCCATGGTTAATGAAAAAATGGTCCAGTTTCAAATGTTGACCCACTTTCCTATTGCTTTCCAACTCAGGAACCGAATGACTTGTGGAGAAATCAATTTATCTTAATAACTTTGTTGTTTTTCCGATGGAGAAAATTTGCCTTGCTAAACTTTATTTCATTCGCAACAAAAGTAAATAATTTTCTTTTAAAAATATATTTGTGTAGAGTTGTCTTCACCGTATTCGATGACAGTTGACTAAGGTCTGATTTTGCAACAGTCAGATAACTTTTATCTGATTAATTAAAATTGGGGTTTGACAGCTATGGGTGCAAAATATGTCAAACCGCCTTATTTATTCTTCAAATAAAAGTTATGTGACTACTGAAACTAGCCCTAAAGCTAATAAATCCGAGTACTTACTTTTATCTAGATACCTACCTACATATTTTTTTTGGGGGGTGGGAAACCATCCAATGACATCTCCCGCTCTGGGTGGAGCGGGAGGGAGTATCAGACTCTTACTCACTTAAACCCACCGTTGTTCCTACCCTGCCCTGAGTGCCCAGGGGGGCCCCTGGCACTCTGTTTCGAATTTATCCACAACCCCTGGACAGATACTTACCTACATGGATTATTATTATTATTCCATTTATTTCTATTTTTTATCTTACAATTTACATTTTTAAATATTAAAATATAAAATATAAAAACATTTAAAAATATAAAAAATAGTATCCCAGCGGTATCTGGATAGGGTTCAAGCTACCGGTGGTCAGGGCTCCTGAGAGAGGAACCTCCTAACTATGCGCGCCGTGTCAAGGAGTACTGCCTTCTGGATCGAGCCCTTGATCCAGCTGCCTAACGAGAGCCTCCTTAGGTGTTAGTCGAGGCTCTTGGCTATTAAACCATTGGCCGTCACGACTATCGGCACAATGACTGCTGTATCCACCTTCCACATGTCGACAACCTCGCGAGCTAGATCAAGATACTTTGTTTGTTTATCTTTTTCAGCTTTCACGAGGTTCTCGTCATGAGGGACAGCTATATCAACAATCATCGTGCGACGTGCTAATCGATCTATCACCACTATGTCAGGCTTATTGGCAACAATAGTCCTGTCAGTGATGATAGATCGATCCCAGTATAACGTGATATTGCCATTTTCGAGAACTGGGTCGGGCACATATCTATAGTACGGTACTTCCGATTCCACAAGATTGTATTTAAGAGCAAGTTGCTGGTGGATAATCCTGGCTACAAGGTTGTGTCTATGCAAATAGTCTCCGTTAGCTAGACGAGAACAACCAGAAATAATATGTCGTATTGATTCTTCGGGTCGGTGGCATGCCCGACAGATGTCAACCGTACTACCGTACCGTTATTATTATTAATTATTTATTATATACTTTATTGTACACCAAAAAAAAAAAAAAGTTTTCCTTAATGTGTGTATACACATTAAGGAAAACTTATACTAAAAAACATGGATGGATGGATTGTTCATTTCGTAACTCTTCTAATAAGTTTCCTTCATCATTTTCCAGGTCAGATGCAATGCTGGATAGACCTGGGCACGCCTCGACGGTGGCAAATCTGGATGTCCCTGATCTCCATTATGATCTTCGTGCTGCCAGCTTTGACTATTGCAGCCTGTTATGCTGTGATAGTCCTCACTATATGGACGAAGAGTAAGGCGGTAGTCATGAGTCCGCCTATCAACTCTAGGAGAACTAAGACTTTGAGGAATGGTGAGTTTTTTATTATTATTGATATACTTGTATTTGGCCATTAATCCACCTGATATTAAGTGATGATGTGGTAGACGTTGGAGCAGGCTTTCCTAGAAGTATTACTATTCAATCTTGACTTAAATACCCAGAGGTTGTAGCTGTTGTTTAAACGGATTTAAAAAAAAATGTTTCTTAAATTGTAGTGCCTGGGGGTCTACTCCGATGTGTTTTTACGAAGTATCGGTCGAAAGTTCGCACATATTTGTGTGAAGTGTTAAAGAGAATGTACCATACCTTTGTTTGTTGCGTATTAGCATTTCGTATGTTTTTGGTGGTAGAAGCTCTCAGAGAAGAGCTACAATTTTATGATACTTGTGTTATGATACTTCGTAAAAACGCTTCGGAGTACACCCCCTGGTTTCAGCCCTTGATTTTCATTAAGTTATTTATAGATGCGGTCATAAAAAAATGACAAAAAAACACAAGTAACGCTACTGATAAATATGTTGTATTTTAGTATAAAAAATAATAAGAAACACGCCGTTTGATCGTAAATCAAACAGCAGCATATTTCCTCGATCATGACCTTCTAAATCGCTTACAAAGTCATAAACGATCTTAGAACATTATTTTTATCTTCGCCCTTTCAAACATCGAAATCGTTAACGGGCGAATAACTAAAACTCACAATAAAACAAAAAAAGCACTTAATCTGCCACAAAGAGATACAAGAACCAGATCCGGCCGACAGCTGTTAATGAATCCTCTAAATAGAACTCATGAGAATTAACGTCTAGATTTAAATGTGGTGTATATTTATCTTTTTCAGGTCAGGTGGAAAGCGACCCGGATTCGAGACGAGCCAGTTCCAGGGGACTAATTCCTAGAGCAAAGATCAAAAGTGTCAAGATGACATTCGTTATTGTGTTCGGTGGGTATATTTAGACGATATAATGTATTTTAGTACGCTCTGTTTCTTTGATGATGGTTAGTCAAGTACGATTCTGTTGAGCCATCGACCGTATCATAGCATTGTAATCTATTTTTGAAAACGTTTTAGAATGATTTATGTTAAGTAAATATCTTTAGAAATGATCGATGCCCGGTATTTTAGTATTAGAAAATCTTTATTTAGATTTTTGAACAAAACTAAAATAATTACGCTTTCTGTTTTTAAACATTTCCTGATTTAACAAAGCCTTCAAGAACCGTCACAATTTCAAAAACCAACACGATTAAACAATTATGTGCTCATTTATATTCGCAAAACTTTATAACAGCCTCATTAATATTTAATCAGGCTAACAATTCAAGCGGATAAAGTTCGCATTGGTAGTTCAGTGAATTGTTCTGTGATAATTAGTTAATAACCCAAATTTGTAGTTAACTGTTTTATTGTAGTTTACACTGTTTTAATGAATTTTGCTTATAAAGTAGGGTAATTTTCATACATAATATTAGGTTTTATATCCCCCCTGTGAATTCAATATTAATAGGTAAAATATCAGAAAATGCTATTAGTTTAGGTATTTATTGTTGACACCTGCCTATAAAAACAACTACTCGTATGTATGTGATGTACAAATTGTTTAATAACAATATAAAACCAGTTCTTGTAGGTTACTCAGTCGTGCGCTATGAAAATTAACTTATTTAGAACTAATGATTAGCTAGACTAAATTAGTTTTTTAATAAACATAGTTTCAAATATGAATTTTACTCGATAGTCAATGAGAACTAACCGTAATTTCATGTCCAGATTAATATTACAAATAACATAACTTTGTCTGAATTAAAATCATTTCTTCCACAGTATTCGTGCTCTGTTGGTCGCCCTATATCGTATTCGATCTTCTACAAGTGTATCACCACATACCACCGACGCAGACCAACTTGGCTATAGCTACCCTCATCCAGAGCCTAGCGCCACTCAACTCAGCAGCAAATCCTTTAATATGCTGTATGTTCTCTCCACACATTTATACTAGCCTGAGGTATGTGAACAACATTGGTTTTTTTTTAACATTATGATGATAAGTTGAAAAAAACACAAACATTATTTATATATTTTATCTTAAAATACTATTTTAATTACTTTATTTGTCATCGGTTTATTGCAAACACCGTCAGTTTATAATAAATCACGTAAAGTCATTAATTTTTTTTTTTCATTTTAAGACACGTAGTTGTAATCCAGGTATAGAATTTGGATGGGATATGCTGTAGGTACTGGTAAAGTTGGGTTACTCTCGCCCCCCCAGGGCTAAACTAACTTTCACTCAAGCTTGTTAAGCAATAGGATCTGTGTTAACCGTGCTCCTTCAATTCAATAATTTCAGATTATATTTGATCAATATTTATTACAACCTTACGGTATTTGCAATACTCCAGTGACATATCCACCTATACACATATCTATCGCATGTATTACTATATTTAATTATATTTATTTACACTAATCAACTCAACACCACATTTGGGAACTTAAAATCTATACAAACTCTTTAAAACTGAACGTTATACAAACAAACATAACACTACATACAAATTCATACTCAATTTCAGACGAGTAGCACCGTACAAGTGGGTATAACTTTATTTGCAGACGGGTTCCGCCTTACAAATGGTTGTGGTGCAGTCGACGACGCAAGCGACATTCGAGGGGAACCGTTCGCTCAAGATCTGATTCAACGGCCAACTCTGATCTGCTAAGTTCCACTCACACGAGAAGATCACATTCTGTTGCTACGGTAAACATTTTTATTATATTTATTGAGAGTAATTTAGAAATCATTTCAAGTCCCATTCTGGGCGCCAATAATATGTTTGGTGCCCAACAAGGGACAAAATGATGAAAATGTAGTAGTATCCACTGCATTTTATTTACTATCCCAAAATGTCTACGTAAATATAGTTTTAACCTGATTTATAAAAACATGCAGAATGTTGGCCCCAATTGGACGCCGGTAACAATTGTGGCACCCGACAGGGTCAAAAAGAATCTTAGCTCTAGATGTAATTATATTTGGAAACTAGATTACTCGTACTTTAAGAAATTTATATGTCCTTCAAAAAGCAGAAGTGTTGCTACTTTTAGCCATAACCATTTTCATTGAAACAGTAGGTACTGACTTTATTTTTTTTAAATTTTGGTTTCGCACGGTTTGTGCATTTACCAGTGTCAAGTTAAGAAAGTATTTAGTTTTAGATACAGAATACTGTCACTGTTTTCCCATTAGAATGCAGATGTAACACATTCTAATGTTTTTGCAGTATTTGGCAGCAAATGAGTCGAGTCAGCCTTCTCGTCAAGCTTCGCTGAGGTAGTCAATACTACGACAAAATTCTCAGTTTTATTTTACCGAGATCGCAACTGTTTCAATGATTCCACATATTGTCCAATTGTGTAGATACTTGCGACACAAAACTACACCAATTTTACGTCACAATATCCACTAGGAATCAATTTACGAATAATTAAAACAACCACGCAACTCCACTCCGCCAAAAACTCCCCACTACTGACGTTATTATATACAAATAATTATTTACTTATGATTAACTTTTTAAATATAATTTCAGATACTAAACCGTGGCCGTAGTAGTAGTCTGTCCCGGCCGCCAGTAGAAGCACGCCGCACCCAGCTGTTGGTGCTGGTGTCGGCGCGTGACTGACAACGCGCCGTGCACGAGGCGCCCGCACGTGACGTCATGCTCTAGCGCCAGTGCTCGGCGTGTGCGCGTCCACACGCCGCTAGTGTTTACAGAGCAAGCAGTTAACTCTCTGTACCATGCGTAGTATTAGCATAGACTAAAAGAAAACAGTTGCTTCACTTCCCATGTATGATAGTGTTTTTTATATAAAATGTTTAGGTACCCAGTTCATTTGAAAAGGCATACCTATACTTTTTTTTGAAAGTCTTCGTATTTTCTCGATAAATTACTTGCAAAAGACAGAGTCTTTCAGTATAGAATCGTATTGATGCCATATGTGCTCTGCTGTTCTTTTTGTTTGCACTGAATATATCAGCCGATTTGAACTTAACTTTGGCGTATTAGTGTGTAGTTGAAGGCGTTACTATAAATAGCTACAAAAGAAAATAAGCAGCCGTAAAGTTCACGATCATAAAATGTGCGTCAGAAAAGTAATTGCCATTAGAAGCTAAACAGTGGAGTAAGAACAAATTGAAGTTTTTTTTTTAAATGTTCAGTAAACTTAAATTTTTCATTAATTTTGTAAACAGTTGAGTTTAAATATATATAATAGTTCTTGCATATTCAGAAGTTTGTAAGCATCAGTTGGAGTCTAGTCATACATTATAAAAAATATTTTTTATTGTTTAAAATAATTCTGTAAGATAATATTGAGGCATTTATTAACTTTTTCATTTATACTAGCACTAGGTTACAATTTAAGAACAGTCTGTATTAAAGGACTGCCGGAATAATAAAAAATATTCTAGAAAAAGTTGTAAAGTAGTCTCTATAATAATTTTAAAAGAAAAATGTAACATGCCTGTATCTTGAAAAATAGCGATTGATAGAAAATGACTTAGCAGGTCAGGGAATAGGACTTAAATAAATTTATTTTCTATTATATATTATTATATAAGAATATTAAATGTATATTGAGATGATGAATACGTTAAGAACAAAATGCCAAAATCGAATCGGATAGTCGTAAGAAATAAATGAAATTACTATTTAAAAGAGTGTAAGTATAAGGAACTGAAAAAATATTATAACTACATAGATTTAAGAAATATATTATATAAGTAATTAGTACCCGTTTAAATAAGTATTATCGAGATTCGTGTAATTAATAGACATAGTTACTTTATAATTCTTGTAATCCTGTAAATTGTAAAGAGGCTTTTATCAAATCGTGTAGTTAAAAATGTACAATTATTTTTGTACTATGAATAAGTTACTGTGAAGTATATATTGTCTTATTATATTATTAGAGAAACTATTAAAATTAAATGTCGTATCAGTGAGTTTATTTGTTTTATTACCAAGTGTATTATCCATAAAACATCAAAAACAACCTTAAATACCTTACTCAATATTTTTCATTCAAATCTATACTCTCGGTTTGTGAGATATGCGCATTTGCAAAAGAAAACGTATTGTGCTTCGCTGACGGTACCGTCTTCAGGCACTCTCTTCATGAAAACCCACATCTGAAACCCATTAATTATGCATTAATCAAATACAACCGGTCAGTGCCCTTAGTGTTCCTTGAAGAGCAAAAATAATAAAAAATAAGAAGACTTTAATTCAGTCCTTGATCCATATGATGTTAGTAATACACACTACTTAAAGGCTTTCGTAGTAACAGTGATGTTCAAAATATATCTTGCACTTACTTGGTACCGACACTTTACGTATTGTAAATTAAATTAAAAATAGAATCCAAGTAAATTGAAAAAGTAACATTGGCTTTTTCTTGTTCTAACCCAAAACATCACCACCACCACACCATCAGCCTTTTAATGTCCCCACTGCTGGGGCACAGGCCTCCTCTCTGTGCGAGGTTGTGGGCCGAAATCCACCACGCGGGCCCAATGCGGGTTGGTGGATGACACATGTCTTCGAATTTTTGGTTCCATGCCATGGCATTACATGCCGGTTTCCTCACTATGTTTACTTTTTAAATTATAAAGCTTAAGAAGAACTTAACAAAATTATCTCAAGTCGATTTAAGGTCCTACTAACGGTCCAGTGGCACCCTCATTGAATAAAAAATCGTAGCATAGCACAGAAAACAAATATTAAAAAACCCAACGTCACGTTTGTTACAAAGAGGATAAAGCATTTTTACGTTGTTAAAACTGGTCTCAAAATGTTTCGTATCCAAAGTAGTAGGCAAAAGTGTCAGAAACGGCCGTTTTTGGTACTTTTGCCTTTTCTATTCAATGAGTGGACTGGACCACTAGTAGACCCTTAAATTCGTTGTTCAATAACAGGTCTTTCTAACTTTGGGCCAGTTTTGTATCGTACATTACGGGTAACGCCATCTGTATCATTGTGCCTAAACTAAGGTACCAACGTCATGCGTCGAGTTCAGAATCATTCAGTAAACGACCACTGCTTCAAAGCTTAGAAAATAGCGCTAAATTATTTTATTTAACTAGGTTCTAAATTATTACAGACACCGTGTAATAATTTAGAACCTAGTTAAATTAATCAAAATGCGATAGAGACATTCGAGTAATAACTTTTATTTACGATACATTTAAATAGTTTGTACACTTAAAAGGGATATACAGGGTTACTGGGAACTCGACGTATTCTATGCAGAACGTCATAGTAGAGTTAAAATGCAGCAAACAAAGCCGCCAACTGTTCTACCGAAGTTCAGTAGTTTTGGAGTTACTTACATTTTTAGTTTTTTATGAAAAATCACAGATTGACACATTTGAAGACAATTTAAAAATTATTTACGGTGCGACTATACTGAAACTTAGTTTTATAAAATATTTGAATAGCTGATAAGACAAGGATATTTTCCTAGTAATTTGTACATCAGGCGTAGTAATTTTTTTTGCACTAGACGACATTTTTTATGAAGCAATAGCAAAAATTACCAAAAACAATATGTTTCATTAGTGATCTTTGCTAAAATTTTAGGTATTTTTGATCTTTTAATTATATTTTAAAGATCTGCTATGGCGTCAACTATGATAATAACTTAAATTAAAGTACAGTCGCGCCATAAATCATTTTTAAATTGCCTTCAAGTGATTTAATCTCGGATTTTACATAAAAAACTAAAAATCTAACGTAACTACAAAACTACTGAACTTCGGTAGAACATTTGGTGGCTTAATTTATTGCATTTTAACCCTACTATGACGTCCTGCAAGGAATACGTCAAGTTACCAGTAACCCTGTATATAGATCAACAGCCTTATATAGAAAGCTCACTAACCATATGCTTAGTTTAAACACTGGTTAGTGGATTCCATACTCAAGATAACAGACGTCTCATCTATCAAATATTTCAACCTCCTTTAAATGATTAGTCAGTACTTTCACACCCACGTCTACCTTTCTTCCGGTTCGAAAATATTGAAATAAGAACCTGCTAATTACCTACGTGGTATTGTTTTTATAAGTTAGGGTCATACATTTAAAAGGGGGGATGTGGAATTTAAAATTTTAAATGTGAAAAATTCACTGATCCAAAAAACCACACAGATCGAATCGCAAGCCACTTGATTTCCCACCCCCCCAAAAAAAAAAAAAAAAAAAAAAAAAAAGCCACGCAATTGAAAGTTCTAAAAAAATTGGGCAAGTGCGTGTCGAGCCACGCGCATGTTGGGGTTCCATAGTCGTTCGTTATAATATGCGGACTTAGAAGGGGGCTTTACATGAATATAATAATTGATGAACTCAATTATATATCTATCTCGGTTACGGACAATAACGTAAAATTAAAAAATAAAAAACAAAGATTTTATTTTTGCAATATTTTACATCTTTACCTATTTTAAATATTAAATAAGTATACTATATAAAATACTAAACTATATTAATTAAGTATAATATAATAGCTTCACTTTAGTAATTTTTTTAAAGGGTTTGTGTTTTGTGCGAAATTTTCCAAGTATAGGTATCTATATTTTAAACATTCATTGTGCGTACAGCTAGCAGCTACCGGAGTCTGTGTTTCCTGATAGCTACAACCTGGGAGTCTTTAAGTCAAGAGTGAACAGGTTACTTCTAGGCAAGCGTGCTCCATCTTCGACCACATCATCGCTTACCATCAGGTGAGATGGTGGTCAAACGCGTGCCTATCAATAATAAATAATAAAAAAAAATTATAGGTTGGGCGACTATTACTCCCAAACTAACAGAGCTAACTTAGCCGCGATAGTTTTCTTTTAAATTTCGTTTTAAATACTACCTTCACGATATTTTTTTAAAGTATCACTTTAAAGTTTAATATTTCGCAAACGAATCATCAAATTGAAAAATAGTTTTCACAACCCCTCAAAGATTTTGAAAGTCCTATCCAAAGATATCCCACATTATAGGATAGGCAAGAAAAAATAAATTCATCCCCTCTTTACATGTACGAGAGGTACTTACCACTAAATAAAATCTTTTTACACATGCAAAGTTGCAGTTTTCTAATACTAACAGTCTCTTAGCTATGCTGCGGACGAACAGATGGACAGACCGAAACTATAATGGTTTCTTGTCCTTGTTAGTACTACGAAACCCTAAAAACAGCTTATCCTGTATATACTCGTACTTATCACATGTGAGTCTAGTCTAGACTTCAGCTCACAATTTAAAGACTGGATTAGAACCGAAATCTAACGTATAAAAATATTTTATACGACTGTAAAACTTTCCTCATAGCAGTATTTGTTATGATAGTTGATGATAATAAAATAAATATGAATGGTCGCCTGTTGTAGAGATTTTTTTTAAACAAATAATTCAATATATTGTTTCTCTGATTAATAGATATAACATAGGATATTATATAAAATTAAGTAACTTAAAAGATCAGGTCCCGCGCGCGTCAGGTGTCCGGCATCTGTCAGTCCCCGTTGACAGTCGGCTATCGTGTAACTACAGACTTTGTCAGGTTCCGGGTGTATGAACCTTGCCACAGGTCTAAAGACCTTGGCTAATAGTGATAATAGCGGTTTAAAACGCGTGAATCGCGTTTACTATTACCCAAGGTCTTTGTATATAAGTTTGATTCAATCATTCACAGTTTTCTATCATATTCTATTATAACTGAAGCTCTTTTCCCAATGACATTGTTACTAAAAATGTAACTAGGTCAGAGCTCCAGGGAGTATTGATATTGTGTGAGAAGTTACTATAAATATTAATATAAACAACTATAATATTATGGTTTCAAGTTATAAAACGCATCGTTAACCAGAACTGAAATTAAATAGAGCGGTTCTTAATGTTTTATAGACTGTAGTTTGAGATGTTTCGTTTTATTTGTTGTACATATCTTTAGACACAAGAATATCAAAAACAGAAACTTTTGAACAGGGGTGGGTTTTAGTCAGTAAGAGTCTGACACCCAGAGCTGGAGAAGTCACTGGAAGATTTCCTACCCCTCCAAAAAAAAAAAAAAGAGTTCCGTCCAACCGGAGCCCTATTGCTGCCACTCACGTGTCCGTCTGTGCATCTGTCCGTTTCTCTGTATGTCTGTCCGTTGTCTGTAACAAAATTTTGTTCCGAAGAATTTTTTAACTTCCCATTGACCTGAAATTTGGTGATAACGTTTATTATTACGTATATTTTACTAATAAATTAATACCAATCAGATTTTTTCTTTGACAATTCAATCATTTGGTAGGGAACCCTATATGTGCAAAGTCCGACACGTACTTAACAGTAGCAAAGCCGCGTGAAAAGCTAGTCTTAAATACTTCTGTAGATCCCTGTAACTTGGTATTAGTATTATACTTAGGTATGTATATTCTTTCACACACATCAGACTAATTTATTCGTCATACGTCGCTAGGTGGCGGCACCGGTGACTAGGAATACTGATTAGAAATGTAAATATATGAACAAAAATAGACAAGATCCTTGAAAATATGGCTTTAATTTCCTTTTTATTTCTATGGAACACCGGCTGCGTTGTATTTTTTTTGTCCTTAAAAATTTACATTATTCATTTCTTTTGTTGTTGAAGGTTTGTTAATCTGAGAATAAAAATGAAACAAAGTAAATCAAGTTTTGTGAGTTTTTGCTGTAAATCACGATTAGGTACGTCAGCAAATTTTTTTATTCGTTATCTCAGTTCTTATATTTCAATTAGTTGCGAAAATCACCAACACCTCACGCCACACCTCGCAACTTGAAATAGGTGATTAGAAAATGTTCTAGGAAAACTTACGAAACTCTGCACTAGGTAAAGTTGGCGAGCTCGGCAAAGTTGTGAGGGCACTCAACTCAAGAGAATTTCAATTTAACTATTCACATATACCGAGTATTGGGAGCAAGAACGACGTGCGACGCGGGATTTGTCGCGTGTCGATCCGCAAGAACATGGAGAATTGAGTGCACTTTCGCAATCCAAGTTTAAATTAATTCAAAAAACCTAAGATTCTTACTTTACTTAGCCTCTTATGAGATAGCAGTCTTTGTTAAAAGTAATATCCATAGTATGTATGAAAAAATCCGAAGTGCTAGCATATAGCAATAAAGTTCAGACTGTACTCTGCAGAACATACGAGTATTTAATGGTTTCCACTGTATATTGCATGATATCCAAGATTAATAATGAACTGCCATGTTGTATTACAGACAATGGTGCCGATTCTCTTGTTCAATAACTAAACTAAATTTAGAGAATCGCTGTCTGTTACTAAAAGGCAGTGCGAGAAATGGACGGCTATAGCTATGTATTAAGTTCGAGATTTCAAACTAGTTTACGCCTTGCGCTTCACCATGTTTTTAATCGACATGTTTTTACGTGTACTCTTAATTTGTATGGAAATATTAGTTCAACTAAATTTGAAAGCTCTAATTTACGTCCGTCTCTTTCTTGTTTCATTAGAGAGAAAAAGATAGGAATAACCTAAATTAAGATTAGAATGTGCACAACAGAATCCGCACCATTGTCAACTTACACATATTTAAGCGGAAGCTAAAGGAATTTCTAACTGATAAGGTGTATTACAGTGTGAAGGAATATGTTAAAGAGAATCCTTACGGCCAATAATATTAATCAGATATTAAATAATAGAAACGCACAGCAGTAACGATTTTTAAGTCAAAAATGTGTCTATTAAATTTTTATGCGCTATCGTCGCTGTCGCTGATAGAAAGCGATTTCGTCTAGAGCCTCTATAGTTAAAGTGTGTTGTTAGTTTTAGATCTTTAATAATAATAATTTCCATGGGAATAAAAACACATTTCACAAATTATTGCGTACGAAAATAGCTAAACTAGTAAAATAGCAACTGTGTAGCAGCTATTGACGCCCACCTCGACCTTTTGGAGGGATAAACCAGCGTTTCATTTACAGGAGAAATAAACAATAGCAATAAATTATTTTTCTAGAATTCTGATCGTGCCACAGACTTGCAGTATCACCGGCACTAGTACCGATAGAAAATTGACCACAATTTCAGCAGAGTGGTCAATTTTGTGAGAGAATTGCTCAGTCCATTATCTATGTCTGTGGATAAGAACGACGGATTTTGTCGCGTCGGTCCATCGCACCGCGTAAGCTAAGCGTTCAACTGTTGACAGCTTTAGAGGTTCCCCTGCAATAAGATGGTTTGAAATACATCGGATTTTTGGATCAAGTTTTAGAAATACGTATAACAATAATTTATAAGAAATGGAGTCTTTCTTTTCTTTTTTTGAGAAAACGTTGTCCCACACTAGGAAGTACTCCTGCATCGTGGGTGCGTTCACAAACATTTAAACTCACATACACAAGACAATCAGACCCGGAACAACTATCTATAGGCCATACAAATATTTGTTCCGTACGGGGATCGCACCCGCGACACGCAGCGCAGCAGCCGAACGCTCAACCATTACAAGGGACTCCTTTAAATAATGTGTTGGGTAAGAAAATTATGCTTTGATTTAAAATGTCCTTAATTTTAGCTCCAGAATCTTAAAAATAAAAATATTCTGAGAATTTGTTATTAGCATATTCTCATTTGTAACATTTTTAGTTTGATAAAAATATTGATCGTTTTCATAAAATTCTCACCAGTAACACAAGAAACGTGTTTGTAAAAATACAACAACCTGAATTTTTTCTTGTTTTTTTTTTAACAAATATTCTTCAGTTTTCGATAATATGCATCCACAAGTATGTAAGTTTGTACAATTAAACTATGTAAGTTTCTTACTGTTAGCATCTAAGTTTATGGCTTAAGTTGCAGTCAGACACCCATATCGTGGTTTAATATATTATTCGAATAAGTGGATTCGAAATCGACAGTCCTTAGAACGAGATGTTTACAGTTTGATAGTTCTATTTTCATCGGAGACGAAATTTTTTGAAAGGTTTTCAGATAAGCGTAGTCGAATGTAAGAAAGTGTTCAAAAGAGGTTTATTTATTACATATTTAAATATTTTGTTGGTGCATTTTGGTTGTGTCCAAGGTATTGGACAGTGTGCTTAATGCGCAATTAAAAGCGTTTGTTAAATTGCATGACAACCAGTTTGGGTTTCGACCTGGGTTGTCCACTGAAACTGCGATTTTGGGCTTTAAACACACTGTGGAGTACTATACAGGCCGGAGCACGCCTGTTTACGCCTGTTTCCTTGACCTATCCAGTGCTTTTGATTTGGTTTCCTACGACACTCTTTGGAAGAAACTTAACGATGCTAAGCTACCATCTGAAGTCATCAACATTTTTAAATTTTGGTACGGGAATCAGGTCAACAGTGTTAGATGGGACGGGGCGTATTCGAATCCATATTGTCTGGAGTCAGGTGTAAGGCAGGGGGGGGTGAGTTCTCCTACACTCTTTAACCTGTACATGGACCAGTTGATTGTGGAGCTGAGCAGCACTAGAGTCGGATGTTATATTGATGGCGTATGTGTAAACAATATTAGCTATGCAGATGACATGGTGCTGCTCAGTGCCTCAGTCTGTGGCTTGAGGAAACTAGTGAGTGTGTGTGAGAAGTATGCTAGTGCTCACGGCCTATTATATAATGTTAGAAAAAGTGTCGTTATGGTGTTTGGAGCTGGTGGAAAATACCCTGGAACGGTACCTGCAGTCGAAATCAATGGTGTACCGTTATCGAGGGTACACACATTTAGGTACCTTGGGCACGTTTTGACTGCTAGCCTCAGGGACGATGACGACATTGAGAGAGAGCGGAGGGCGCTGTCGGTCAGAGCCAATATGATTGCCCGCAGGTTCATGCGTGCTTCTACGGAGGTTAAGAAAACGCTATTTAGAACCTTCTGTTCGTCCTTCGTGTAGAAGTAGTAGCCTGTGGGTACATTATACGCAAAAGTCGTACAGCGCCCTTCGCGTACAGTATAATAATGCTTTCAGGGTGTTGATGGGATTGCCTCGCTTCTGTAGCGCATCAGGAATGTTTGCGGAAATGCGTATTGATTGCTTTTATGCATTAATGCGTAAAAGATGCGCATCCTTTGTGCGCAGGGTGCGAGCCAGTTCCAGCGGCATTCTGGGCATGATTGCTGACAGACTGGACTGTTGTGTCGTTAATCGTTGCTCCAGTATTTCGGGTGGAATGCTGAAGCAATGATTAATTTATTTGTTAATAATTGGTTTATGTGTGTATGTCGCTGTTGATGTTATATGGTCTTATGTCTTACTAACATAGTAATAAGTATATTTATTGTTACTAACCCTATGAGTCTCATTGTAACTCGAAATAAATGTTTAAATAAATAAAATAAATAAATTTGCAAGTTTTGCTTACTTATTTGAAAATTCGCTTAGCATGACGAAGAAAAATGTGCTCACCTATTGTATCTCATTGTCATATGTTTCAAATATTAGTATTTTCAGAACCGAATGAAGACTATGTTTTGAGTAAAACCAGTTACCAACAGGTATCAATGAAATTACGCAGCCTAGAAAAAGCCTATTTATTATACCTGCTCCTATTTAATACTGACATGAAGGCCTCTCACAAAGTGGACCGATGACCTGGTGAATGTCGCGGGTAGCCGATGGATGCGAGACGCACAAGACTGGTCGTTGTGGCGAAGCTTGGGCTCCCACCTATGTCTAACCACTTGTCCAGCAGTGGACGTCTTTCTTCTGAAATTTATAATTGATGATTATTGACGTGAAAAGCTTGTAAGCTCACTTGTAAGTAACCTATTCACCCTTTAAGTCAAGAGTGAACAGGTTACTTCTAGGCAAGCGTGCTCCATCTTCGACCACACCATCGCTTTCCATCAGGTGAGATAGTGGTCAAACGCGTGCCTATAAATAATAAAAAAGGTCAATAATAAATTATGTGTTTATTTATCCCGTGACTATATTCACCTACCATATATTATTAAGAACCGGTTCTGCCCACGGAAATGAACAAACTTTCTCAAAGAAAAAAAAAGAAAATTTCCGAAAAAAAAAATTGGACTTTCTATACAAAGTTATCATCAGCTGATCAATATTTGTATGAGAAGTAAAAATTTTTTTTTGAGATTTTCCTTATGTTTTCTTGAATAAAGTCGATGGCAGATCTATGCAGTTCTTAAAATATGACCACACCTTTCCGTTACATCCTGTATAAAGGACTAGCGACCCGCCCCAGCTTCGCACGTGAGCAAAATGATTTGAAAGACACATCGCCATCTAGCGTCCAAAACAATTGTGATTGTCGAAAGTTTATAATATAATATAATATTCCACAAATATCACACAACGCCATCTAGTCCCAAGCTAAGCAGAGCTTGTGTTATGGGTACTAGACAACTGATAAACATACTTATATATTTCTAAATACATACATATTATAGATAAATTACACCCAGACACAGAACAAATGATCGTGCTCATTACACAAACATTTGTCCTGGGTGGGAATCGAACCCACGACCTCCGGCATAGCAGTCAGGGTCACTAACCACTAGACCAACAGGCCAGTCAAACACACAGTTTTGTTATTTCTTTTGGTGACAGTACTTTATTCTAGATGAAAGGTACGCTATGTCCTTTTCTGTACGCCTGTCAACTTATATGCAAAATTTCATGATAATCGGTTTAGTGGTTTAGATGTCAAAAGATATTAAACAAACTTATTTTCGCATTTATAATATTAGTTAGAACTAGTTAGGTTAGGTGGAAGGGGTTCGTGGCTAAACTAATAACAACCGCACGGGCCGATACATCAGGTTAAGCGACGCTTGACGGGGTTGGTACATGGATGGGTGACCATCTTTACATACCGAGATTCCTCCGTGCCTCGGAAAGCACGTTAAGCCGTTGATCCCGGCCGTCAATTGTGGATATTTGACAGTCGTTACAGGTCATCAGAAGCCCGAAAGTCTGAAAACCAGTCTTACGAAGGGGTATCGTATTACCCAGTAACTGGGTTGTGGAGGTCAGATAGGCAGTCGCTCGATGTAAAATACTGGTATTCAGCTGCATCCGGTTAGACTGGAAGCCGACCCCAAGATATTTGGGAAAAGGCTAGGCAGATTGAGTTAGAACTAGTTATGATTAGGATTAACTACAATCCAAAACTGCTTACACCAATTATCTCATCATCAAATTCGTTCGTAAATCGTCCCCATGTAAGGTTCCTCTACAGGCAAATGACAGCGAAGTCAACCCAGATTACCAGTAAACTATTTTAAATGGAGGCCCGACTGGGTCATTAGTACCCCTGCTGGTTATGTATTCGATAAAACTTAATTGTAACGGGTGGGTCCACTTAATTTGTGTTAGGTTTGAGGTAACTTTGATTTGACTTTACAGCTGTTGTATGACTAGTTACAAGTTTCAGGTGTCATTAGGGTTCCGTACCTACCCGAAGGTTAACCAGCAGGACCCTATTACTAAGCCTCTGATGTTCGTCCGTCCGTCTGTCTGTCAGCAGGTTGTATCTCATGATCCGTAGTAGGTAAACTGTTGAAATTTTCACCGAATGTGTTTTTGTTGCCACTTTATCAACAAATAACGCAAAAAACCCCTACTAGCAACCTGTTTTTCGGGCTTTTTTGCTCGATCTTAATAATGGCAACAAGTAGACGCTTATAATCTTGTACGATGGTACGGAATCCTTCATGAGTGAATACGACTCGCACTTGGCCGGTTTTTTAACGTTATATAAGTCCTAAGCTTTTATGAAGGATTTGATTAAACAAATGCCTCGTCCATAATTTTTTTTTACTAACCGACGGAAAGAAATATCCTGTTCACTAAATGAAGTTCGTATTTTTTTTATCGTTCAATCCCGCCACGTTATTTACACTGCAAGTCCTGAAAGCCAGAATCAAGAGTGGTAGATACCCACCAGAAATACGCCAAGGCAATAAAGCTCAACATGTCTCGGAGAAACAATTAAACTGTCTTGAGTCCCGCAACGAAATTAATCAGAAAAAATCAGCGGAGGAGTAAGAAAATGAAGAAGTAGAAAAATGAAGTACGTATGTAAGTAAGGTGTGTGATTTATTTATTATATTAATTACATTACGGTTTAAAACCAGTTACAGTAACTAAAACTAAAGATTTATAACAAAATACAAAAATCAAATCAAAAGACTATTATACATCAAATTAAAAAAATAAAAAGGGTCTCGGAACTCTTTCATAAATCCCTCTCACAGTGCTTGTGACATGCCAATAAAATGATGTTTCTAGATCAAATAAACAAGAACGATTAGTATTATTTACATTAGAAAACGTTAATAACCGTTGTCAGTATAAGTTAGTTTTAAGTGAAATGTTGGTTGGTATTTGACACCTTGGCCTATTATAACTCAACATCGTACGGACCCAATCTGCACCATATCAAAATATATTATCCAATAAAGTCGAAAAAGCTTCAACAATTCTTTCGTGAATTTTCGCTGAAAATGTATCGGCTTATATACAGTTTCGGTTATAATTTATAGCACTGCAATCAAACGCACTGGTTCAATCTAAAATATCGGTTGAAGCCGGTCAAATAGGGCAAAACTAATAAATTACTTCTCTAACATTTTGCTGAAATGGTCACATTTCAGACAAATGTGTCCATAGTAAGATTTATAGAGATACTCTTATGGATCACAGACAAATATAGGGACTAAATATTCCGAAAACCTCGGGAGGACGAGAAATCTGGTAGTTGAGATATTCTGAATAAATATCCCGTCTACTACTAATATCGTGTTACACAGTAATTGGGTTTTAGAGATAGGCAGACACTCCATGCAAAACACTGGTATTTTAACTAGATCAAATCAGACTGGCAACCGACCCCAACATATTTATGAAAAGACGAGACTGTAAGGATATGTCTTTTATTTATTTTTTTGGCTAGGTGGGAAATCATCCAATGACATCTCCCGCTCTGGGTGGAGTGGTAGGGTGGGTGGGTTCTAGTCAGTAAGAGTCTGACAATTACTCTTACTGACTCAGAAAACCCACCCCTGTTCCTTCCCTGCCTGAGTGTCCAGGGGTGCGGTAACTCATGTTGAGAATTTATCCGCTACCCCTAGGCATGCAGGCACCGGCCACGATGGGCCCCGTCAGTGGTGGCTGACAAACATCTCTTTGAGGCGCGCGTGGAATACTACGCGCCGTCGACTCACGGGCGGACTCACTGCTGATCGGACGGCGAGCTACCCACTGCTCGCCGTCCGCAGGCCCGGGTCTACGGTGGCCGGAGATCGTCTCTCGACGTCCTACGCCCCGTGCTTCTCCTGTGGTGGTAGCGGCCGCGTGTGTGAGGGCCACTGCGTTGAGCTTACCTCACCCTTCCCGCCTCCGCATTCGCGAGCATTACTGCTTCGCAGCCTTAAGTCTAGGCTGTAGATAATATACTGGGAATAAAAAATTAATCTTGGAACCGTAGTTGACTGATGATTTTTTTTATAAGCGTAGTGCCTAAAATAACAATGTGGAACAACTGATAACAAAATTCAACAGTTACATTATTTTCAGATTCTTTTAAAATAGAACTAGTGATAAAAAATACATCAGTAGTACCATCATGGAACTGTTAGTGATACTAGTAGCAACGAAGTGAAATTAGCGGTGCTCGTGCACTTAATTTAGGTAATATTACAGTAAAAAAAATATTTAGTTTTAGTATTAGTGAATAAGTGTAATTGAATAATATTGGTATTCATAAAAATCAAACTAAAAGATTCGGCTTTACTCCGTGACTGTACTAATAATGAAATTGAGCAGTGGGTCCAGTCGACCTAATCAAAATTTGATTGGGTTGAGTGATCCCGCGGGTACATATTGAGTGGGTCCAGTTGATCAAAGACTCGTATAATTTACCAATAAGAAAGTCATCATCGTCATCATTTCAGCCAAAGACGTCCACTGTTGGACATATTCTTCTCCCAAGTGTCACCCCAACAACCGGTCTGGTGCGTCTCGCATCCACTGTCTTCCCGCGAACCTCACTAAGTCATCGGTCCACCTTGTGGGAGGCCTGCCAACGCTGCGTTTTCCGGTACCCAGAAAGTCATACGTAATGTCATAAGTCTACGCTTTAAAATCAAAGTATATTTAAAAGTGCGACGTCCCAAATAAAACTAAGTACCTTAGCACAAAAAAAATGAGTGTGCTTTGGACTACACGACTGAAGTAAAACTTCTTTAGCTCCATCTTTATGTATGTATATATATAAGTTTATATGTCCTCTCAACGTCCGTTCGCCTCGCCCGATCAGACTTTTCGTAACGCTCTCGTTACGCATTCACCAGCTTACTCAAGCGTGCCAAGCGTGTGTAAAGAAGTTTTACTTCAAAAAGTCAATCCAGGATAAGTCAAACAGTCGATCCAGGATAGACCACCTAAAGAGAGAATCTTACAGTGGGAAGAGAAGTACCCACCACCTTACGACTTTGTAAAGCCCAAGGAACAGTTGCCTCTCGGTCGAGAACTACAGTGGCCTATATGGAGGGCTCTGAATAGGTTGCATACCCAAGTGAGCCGCTGCAAGTACAATCTGACGAAGTGGGGGATTATCGATCCATCTTATACACAGTGCAAGTGCGGTGCTCCTAATCAAACTATGTCCCATCTACTGGAGTGTCCCAAATGTGCTTTCACCAGCACCCTCGATGATCTGAAAAGGGCCTTCGATGCCGCTATGAACGTAGCCACTTACTGGGGCCAAACAGAATAACTAAATTTTAAATATACCATGACATGAAAAGAAGAAAGAAGATTTCAAAAAGTATTAATATCCAATCGAACGAAATTGCCCAGTATCACATTAAAGCCTAATCCTAGCCACTTATACGAAAAAAAGGAAAAACCTTTTAAAAGCCTAAGAACTAATCAAATCGTTTTATTGCCTCGTCTATATCAAACAAAAAAAAAACCCTTTGTAATTGCGATACAAAATGAAACCCAAAAACGAGTCCACACGAATCCTTTCATGTCCTCAACTCAAATCCATCGATTGGTTTCAAAAACATTAAATCAGTATGTATCTATGTATGTTACTGAAAACATTTTTAGAAAACTTGTATCGAATTTGTAGGATATAACTGTTTGATAACCAACTAGATAGTTTATTTTCATTGATTGCACGAATAATAGTCGTAGTACAATCTATGACAGTAAAATACTTAATTAGCCACCACCACCACTTATCTCACGCCTGTCTCACTCTGGAATTATGATGATTTTAAAACGTGACGTGACTTTAAGGAAAGCATAATTATGAAAATTTAAGAGAAGTACTTAACTTATTCGACCCGTATATATACAAATACAAATATTTTATTGGGACAAAAACATATAACAATTTTGTGTACGTTAATACTGCGTTAGTTTAGTAACTGTGTCGCAGTTATTAGCGCCCACCCCAGGAGCAAAAGACAGCTGAGTTCCATAAAAAACAAACCATTTTGGTTATACATACAGGTAAAGTTAGACATAAACATTTAATAATAATAATAAAACTAGGACTAAACATTTATTTATAAAAGTTGTACCAGTATATGTGGGTGAAATGAGTGTGTGTGTGGGTGAGTGTATGTGTGAGGGAGGGTGTGGAGGTGCGTGCGTCTATGGGTGTGTGGGAAGGGTGGGTGTAAGTGTATGCGGAGAATATGGTATGAGTACAATTTAAACTTAATGAGGCTCGATACATGTATGTATGTATCTTGTTTGTCCGCAATTTTCTCGAAAACTACTGATCCGGTTTGGATGGGCGTTATTCAAATGCATATTTTGCAAGGAAGGTTTTAATATATAATAAATTAGAATCTGATGAAGATCTTCGGAGATAGACAGTAGAACTCTTCATTATCTTACAGTAAATGTCTCGCAATTGCTGCGATCGTATGTCTATGTATTGTTAACACAATTGAATTGGGAACCACAACTAAAAAGTTATAAATAAAAAACCTTTTTACATAAAACAGAACCGACTTCCAAAAAAAAAAAAACATGTGCAAAATAACTTTAATTTCGGAAGTCGGTGTCAAAAACGAAAACACAAAACCGGAAACACTGACTAATTTTTGCAAAAAAAAAAAATATTTCTTATTTCGATATTTATGATTTAGCGTTAAACATTGATAGCTAACTAATATCATTTCTAAATACACCCACAAAATTTATGTATCTATATGTAAAACTTTATCGCCGAGTATACGAGTAAATCTAAGAAATCTAAACAAATCCGAAAGAGTTTTTGTAATAAAAATAGAAAAGTTACAAAATTTATCAAATGTAGCAAAATACTGTTACCAACTGAGTCTGAGATATAGCGCTTGAAAGGAACGATATTGGAAGACAGAAAATGTGAATGGAAATTGTCACGAACGGAATTCAAGATGGCGACCGATCCTTTTGACAGCTCAATTCGTCCTTTAAAATAACGTTTAGATAAAAATATCGTGTGATGAGATTACGGCTTCAATTCTGCTTGAGCGAAATTATTATGTTTTTTCTAAGTACGTCAATACCCAGTACAGTTGCCATGGAAGTGAAAATGATTTCTATCGCTTTGAATAGTTACACCCCTCAGGCCCCGCGCGCGTCAAATGTCAACATCTGTCAATCCCCGTTGCCAGTCGGCCATCGTGTAACTACAGATTTTGTCAGGGTTCGAATGTAAATATAAACCTTGCCACAGGTCTAAAGACCTGGGCGCACATGTGTGCCGCTAGTTTGCCTTGCCAAAAAAAATTCCAAAAACCCGATTCACGCGTTTTAAACCGCTATTATTACTATTACCCAAGATCTTTAGACCTATGGCAAGGTTTATATACCCGGAACCTTACAAAGCCTATAGTTACACGATGGCCGACTGACAACGGGGACTGACAGATGTGCGCGCGGGGCCTAAGGGGTAAGTACTTTTTCTTAGATCAAAAGAATGATTTTAATCACTGATGAAATTGAAATTTAGCCTTAGTTGCGGTTTGGATAGGTGAGTTACTTACTACCTACCTACTTACAAGAAGGATAGACGGTAGAGTGATGACAATAATAGGCTAGTTTACAAAAACAAAAAAAATTAGTCCGTCAGTTAGATTAACATAAACTGTTGGACAAGTGTTTTTTCTTTTGCCACGTTAATTAAAAATGAGGACGATACAGTGCGTTGTTTTTGTTGATTTTTTGTCACCGACATGCTAGTGACGTGTTGCATCAAACTGACGACGCGCAGCGGCCTGTGTACTCATGTGTCATTTGCGTGTTGGACTCTTTTTTAACGAGTAAAATTTTGTGAGTTCGCGTCATCGACATGCTGTAGTAGCAGTAAGAGAAATTAAATAGGCTAGTTTCTTAAAAAATCTAAGTAGACCGTTAAGTAGATTACCAAAAAATATTGGACACGTGTTTCTTCTTTATTTATTTATTTATTTATGCACAAAAACACTAAAAAAGAGAAATCTCTCCCTATATCTTCTTTTGTCACCTAAGTCAAAAATGAGGACAATTACGTGCTTTGAAATTTGGCCTGACGTCACACCTCGATACACTTTGTACCGTTTAGTGACGTAACAAGCCCTCACTCCAGAACTTTGATTTGTTTTATCTTTGTCATATTTTATTGGTTTGGTAAAGCAAAAACTACGTGTCCAATATTTTTTGATAATCTAACTTTCGAACTAAATAGAATTATTATTTGTATACCCAGTAAACATCCCTAATGTGACCTCTTCATGGCTCGCTTATCACCAGTATTTACAGTTTCAAATACCTAATAACAACGGAAATTTATGAAGCTTACGTAATTTTGAAGTAGAGTTGGACTTCCAGAGTTACGCATTTACAGTTCGTTCAAGACACTATTTAAATCTTTCCGATATAAATAGTGTCTTGAATGGCCTTTGAATATGAATGGAAGATGTAATAAAAATAACATATTTATATTACTATTGGCATTTAGTATCCTGCTTGAATACCCTCAATTGACCAATAATTGTAACAATTCTACGATTATTATACTTTATACAAATATAATAAAGCTGAAGAGTTTGTTTGTTTGAACGCGCTAATCTCTGCAACTCCTAGCCGGGCTTTAAAAAAATATTTTGTATATGATAGCCACATTCATGAGGAAGGACCACGGTGGGGATTCACAGGAGCAGAACAGTTACCAAAAACGCGGGTAAAGCCGCGGGGGACACCCAGTAACTTATAAATTAGAGAGTGCCCACAGTTTTATTACTGTACGGGTACTGTGAATTGTGAGTTGCTGACTGATCATTAAGTTAGGCACTGTATCGTACCTACTCATCAACACATTAAGTAATGGGTCTATAAAGACTAAGAAACTAATCTCGACATAGTATAAAGCAAATTTGTTTTCCGCGTCTGTATGTTGCCCCGCTAATTCGTTTTCCACGTCTGTATGTTGCTCCGCTAATTCGTTTTCCGCGCCTGTATGTTGCCCCGCTAATTCGTTTTCCGCATCTGTATGTTGCCCCGCTAATTCGTTTTCCACGTCTGTATGTTGCTCCGCTAATTCTTCCTTAACCTTGCAACGGATTTTCACTAATATAAAGAGCGATAAACGAGGAAGGTTATTGCACCCGTGTGAACCGGGGCTGGTCACTAGTAGATAATTTTGTGTGGATAATGCACCCGCATTTGGCCGCACGTAATTTTGGCGGGATATAACTAGCACTAGTTGACGTAATAAAGTGTAACTTTATTTTTGGGTCCTTTTTTTTTGGAAAAAGATACAGATTATTATACAAAGAACAAATAATAATTCAATGTACCTAACCTTTGAATTGATTTTTGTTCACAATTACTCGGGTTTTAATCAAAAATTTTGAATGTCATGGCAAATGTTTGAATTTGTGAGAAATACCCTAGATTTAACACTTTTTGGCTGGTAAAGCTGCGGTCAGAAGCTAGTATAAAACAGACCCTAATCAACCTCCTCATACAACCGACAGCAAAATTAAATCATAAAAAGTTCGACCTAAAACTTTGACCTTCAAGTATGACCCTCTGCCCTTCGAGTAACGGGTAACCACTCGGAGATCCTTGCCTCGGGCTATGTCATTACAATATTGTCAGCCATGCATCGGCCATTGTACTGGTAGCCTGACCCGCCGTCCCCCTTTTGTCTCTGGTCTTGTCGACACTGGACACACGATGAATAAGGCGGGAGCGGGTGCGGTGGCAGGCGCGATTTCGTGACGAAAATGTCGGGCAGTAAAAGCTATACTTACTTGAATTTATAATTTGACTCTAGAGTTATGTATTTTAAATTGATTTTTATTTTATTTTAATACATATGCTCACTATAAATATAGTGAGCACATGTATTAAAATTGTGTGTTTGTTGAGTTAATTTAAACTCAAAAATAAGGGTTGAATAGAAATTTTAATTTTGTCATGTATAACATAGATTTGGTTGTTCCATAATGTGGTACGTATCTCAAATACTGAATTCAAATATAGACGTTTTTCCTCAGGGTACATACACGATCGTTCGTTTGCTAAGCTTCTCCGTCTCGTCGCGCTATGGCGTTCACTAAGGATGCAAACAGCGGTTTTATATACTTTTGATACTTCACGCCCGCCTTAGCACCCGCAGAAGCTTCTCACTCTGTTCAAGGTCTTAGTGTTACAGAGAGCTTGTATTCACGCGTTGGATTCTGGTGAAGTAATATTATTTTGCTGAAGATGTGAAAGAAATATAATCCAGTATTGAGTGTAGGTAATCTGAAAAGGATTTTCTGGGTGTCAGAATTGGATTAATATCCTCATTAATCAAAGGTTTGAATAGCGAGTTAGGTAGGTTAGTTTTGGTATGATTATATTCTTACTGTGAATGAGCTGCATACTTTTTCACTTGGATGTATGACAAAAATAATTTGTACGAGAAAGACAGATAAATAAAAGCATATAATTGATGCAACACACAGAGGAAAAAAATAAAATATACAAGAGCACAATTAAATTAAAAAGCAAGCACCTAAACAATTACTTATAAAAAAAATTGTAGCGATCACAAATATTAACATCCAACATTTAAAAAATACGTAGTAACAACGAAATCGACAACTATATACACCATTTTTATTTTGAGAAATCATCCAAAGAGAAACATCTCCCGCTCTAGGTCGGAGCGGGAGGGCGTGTCAGACTCTTACTGACTAAAACCTACACTTATATACACCTTTCTGTGTCATAACACAGACAGAGGTCACTTAAAAAAAATATCTAAAACAGATAAGGAAAACCGTAGTGCGGTGACCCCTCAATGGTTGCACGGTGCACCAAATGGGAGTCTTTATAACTCAGGATGTCAAATCTGCCTAGCCCTTTCCCAACTATCTTGGGGTCGGCTTTCAGTCTAACCGGATGAAATATAAAATAAAAAATTAACTATTATAACCCAATATGTGTCTGCCAAATATACCTGACGTTTCTTCTTAGCGTGTCGATGACATATTTAGTCCTACTAATATTATAAATGTAAAAGTTTGTGAGGATGTATGTTTGTTATTCTTTCACGCAAAAGCTACTGAACGGATTTTGATGAAACTTTGCAGTAATATTGCTTATAAAAATAAAATAAATAAAAATAATAAATAAAATTCATTTAGTTCAGGCATAGCCCATAGTGATCACAGCACAATACAACAAAGAACAAAAAAAAAATACAATTCTGTGCCTCCTGTGATACGTGATATAACTCGAGTTGTACCCTTTTTGTGATTTTCACATGAGCATTATCAAAAAAAAAATACGTCTTTTTTGGTCTAACTCACGTTCTTCTATCTGCTATAGTTTCGGAGATAATTTTGTGCAAAGTGATACAACTATAGGGATTTTGGCAAAAAATTCGTTACAATCGATATTTGTCAAGATGTAACCCCAAAACCGGTCACTTAACACACAATTTTTCGTGCTTCGTGATTTAAATGCTATTGTATGTAACTTCACATTTTATTTTTCAGTTCATTTATCGTGAATTTTGATGTGACTAGAGTAATATCCCTTTAAACAGTAAATTGATACAGTTCAACTAAAATATGTAAAGAGGTGACTGATAAGTAAAAAAAATAAATCTTAAGGGTTATATCTTCATCTTTTGTTTTAGCACATTTTGCTAGAATCATTACTCTAATGAGTTATTAGACGTTTTAACTTGATGTATATCAGTTTACACTAAGACAATTTATTGGTGCAAGCTTGGTGCAACGTAATATAACTGTACAAGTATCATTAATAACTTAATTTTAGCACATAAAAACTAAGTAAAAGTTACAAGTCGCAGGTTTTTCATGAATTACTTCCAAAATTAAATATATATCAAAAAATCTAAATTATATAGAGAAAGAAAATGTTTTGTTCTACAAAAGAGTGCACTGATATTTTACCTAGCCCACTTAATTAACGAACTAGATTTTTTAAAATCTTGTTTTTGCTGTCCTGTAAAATGACGTTTTTTGACTTGTATCACTTATCACAGGAGGCACAGAATTAAAATAAAATTTTAAATTACGGCTCATTTGTATCATTATATTAATAAAAGTCATTAGAAAACAAAATAACACATAGGCTGTAATTTATAAGTGTATATGTGGGCAAGTATTAAAACCACGTGGGCGAAGCCGCTGGTCTGCCAGCTAGTATTTAAATATAATAAGTAGCACAGTACAGAGCTATAGCAACAGCATTCGCTTACGCAGCCATAAGTTCCTCACATGTACAGGCGACAGGGCATGCGGAGCAAGATGGGAGCTCGGCTTGACGCTGATTTTGACCAATTAAAATATTTAAATCGTTTTCCATTTTCGTAAAACACTAGTAAAGCTTTAAAAGTAGACTGATCTATTTGGTCACCACCTATGAAATCAGCGTTTTGTATGGAAAATTTTAAAGAAGTTGCATTTTTCATATTAATATTTTCTTAATATAGCAACTATGAACTATGCTTTAAAACTTTTGTGCAATAATGTTTAAAAACTAAGATAACGTATGCCACTTAGATTAAGCAACAAAAATAAGTTTTGGCTAAGTTAAAACAAATTGTGGTTTCATTTCTGCAAACAAAAAGAGGAGTCATTTGTAAGGTATTTTTTTTTTATAAAACTGTAACTAATAAGGTTTTTTTACTATTGGCAGTTGTCTATGACGTTCATTATTCGATAGAATATCAAGCAATTGATGAATATTTTAATTCATAGAAGTGACGAGGTTCTCTATTTGTGAGAAAAAAACACCAATTTTATCGGTGGGGAACCCAATATAATTACGAAAAATTTTAAAAACCTTGATTTTAACAAACCATTATGTGTACCTACCAAAACACATATATATAACCGGAAACTTTTTCATAAACATAAAAATGAAAGTGTAATAAAACCGCTCACTCCAGTATAGAATATTATATTTACAGCTTTATCAATAATACAATATTATAGAGCTATTACTTCTATTCGCTTTAATATAAAATTATGCTAACTGTACACCAATAAGGCAATAGACCAATTGTGTGACCGATCTCGAGCACGAGCGCCAACGGAACAAGGCCGTTCTTCAAGCCGTTGCCCGCCATAACGCTACACCGACAACTTTCCACAGACAATCACAAATTCAACGTTTCGGTGCTGCCAGCACAATTAGTCGATTGCAATAAATAGTCAAATATAAACAATTAATATTCAGATTAAATAACAAAACCTAACACTCGTCCATCCTGACAACGTGTATGTCCTCATATACGGTATCAAGTAAAGACTAAAACCTAACACTCGGCTCAATACACATATTTCAAAATATATACACTAGTGTAAATACAAATAGTGAAGTCAATCACAAATCAATCAATTATAAAGGCTTAATACATCTCTTTTTTTATAATTTAAAGTCCCCAACTTTTGGAGTTACCCATTATCTCCTGAAGTTACTGAAGTTGTGCAATTTTTGGAGCTACCCAAACTACTCTGATGTTCCCATACGTCTCCAACTTTTGGAGTCCTCCAACATTTACATGGAGTTCCCTAAGCTTCAGTCACCCATAAGTCTCCAACTTTTGCAGTCCTCCAACATTTGCATGGAGTTCCCTAAGCTTCAGTCATCCCATAAGTCTCCAACTTTTGGAGTTCTCCAACATTTGCATGGAGTTCCCTAAGCGCCAGTCACCCCATAAGTCTCCAACTTTTGGAGTCCTCCAACATTTGTATGGAGTTCCCTAAGCGCCAGTCACCCCATAAGTCTCCAACTTTTGGAGTTCTCCAACATTTGCATGGAGTTCCCTAAGCACCAGTCACCCCATAAGTCTCCAACTTTTGGAGTCCTCCAACATTTGCATGGAGTTCCCTAAGCACCAGTCACCCCATATGTCTCCAACTTTTGGAGTCCTCCAACATTTGCATGGAGTTCCCTAAGCGCCAGTCACCCCATATGTCTCCAACTTTTGGAGTCCTCCAACATTTGCATGGAGTTCCCTAAGCACCAGTCACCCCATAAGTCTCCAACTTTTGGAGTCCTCCAACATTTGCATGGAGTTCCCTAAGCGCCAGTCACCCCATAAGTCTCCAACTTTTGGAGTCCTCCAACATTTGCATGGAGTTCCCTAAGCACCAGTCACCCCATATGTCTCCAACTTTTGGAGTCCTCCAACATTTGCATGGAGTTCCCTAAGCGCCAGTCACCCCATAAGTCTCCAACTTTTGGAGTCCTCCAACATTTGCATGGAGTTCCCTAAGCACCAGTCACCCCATAAGTCTCCAACTTTTGGAGTCCTCCAACATTTGCATGGAGTTCCCTAAGCGCCAGTCACCCCATAAGTCTCCAGCCCACAAGTCATTACCACAAGTCATGCCCACAAGTCATTCCCACAAGTCATTCCCACAAGTCATTCCCACAAGTCATTCCCGCAAGTCATTCCCACAAGTCATTCCCACAAGTCATTCCCACAAGTCATTCCCACAAGTCATTCCCACCAGTCAACTCATTATCACTCAAAACAACAACAAATAACTTAACAGTTTACAATCTCTTCTCCATTTTCTTTTTATAACAAACTCAGAAATCACGCAACCTTAATAAACTTCAAACAATTAATTCAATAAACAGGAAATTGACATTATACAACCAATAACTTGAATATTTTATCTACTTATTTGTTCTAATTTTCTTTACAATCATCAATTTCATCATCAGTACATTCACAATTACTACTACTCTCATTAAAATCTAAAGCAGCTACATGAACCCATGGTAACATTCTTTTGTTTTTCGAGCTCCTTAATCCGGGAATCGCGGCTAACTTCTATCTATCATTTCCGAGCGACGCAACTACCCGCTAAGACCCTACATAGGCCCATAGTTTTTTTCTTTTTTAAATGTGGTTTTTGTAATCTTTACTAATTTTCCTACTTACGAGCTGGATGTCTATTACTATCATAACTATCCTTTTATCTGCTCGCGAATGGTAACAAGATTAGTCGCGTCTCTATAGTAGCTTTTCATATATGTCATTCAAACGTGGATCATTTTTACTATTCATGTGAGTACCGAACGTTACCTCCGCTGGGGTTTCGCGTCATCTTCTGGACGGTATAGTTTAAACCTCATGAATTTTGCCAACTTTGGTATCCCCAACCCTTTGTCGTCCCCGAGATTCTGAGCTATCTAAGAACTTAGAATAGTCCAGTTGTACCGTTCTACTTACTCTTTCGATTGTGGGCTAGCGACAGCATTCAACGCATGCTTGATGCCCTTTTCGGTACCATATTTCAGAAAATACAAAATTCTGACACTACAAGCTTTGTTTATATGTATTTGAAACTTATTTGTAAGATTAAATCCAAAGTTGCCTTATCATCTGATACTGTTTAACGTAACAGGAGAAACAACAAGCTACGCTGATGCAAAGCCAGTACAGCTCTCATGTGAAAAAGCATAATTATTATGCCGATCCCCGCAAATATATATAAATAAAAATAAATCGCCGAAATGTATGTACGCGCATAACTTCCGAACGACTGCACCAAATTTGATCATTCTTTTTTTTTGTTCGTGTTTGTCAGGACAAGGTTTGTATTAAAGAAAATTATGGGAAATCAAATAAACAAAATTGCAACCGTGCGAAGCCGGGGCGGGTCGCTAGTTTATAATAAAATTTTAAAAATATACGATTAGATTGAAAAAGAAATGAAAAAAAGTAATGTTGCTATAATTTAAATTACTACTTAAATGGCTCTTTGACATCTTAATTTATTCAATTATTATTTACATAATACCTATCACACTAATATTATAAAGGCGAAAGTTTGTGAGTGTGTGTGTTTGTTACTTCTTCACGCGCAAACGGCTAGACCGATTTGAATGAAATTTGGTAAGTAGATAGCTTATACCCCGGATTAACACATAGGCAACTTTTATCACGGTCTACGCGAGTGAAACCGCGGGACGCAGCTAGTATGATTATATATCTTACTGACATCCCTAATTTGAACTATAATTAATAATAGCTGTTTATCACCAATGTAAAAGACTTAACATTTCTACGTCCATGATTGTAATAGAAAGTAGATTAAGACCATGTATCTATTCAACTTGGAATCACCTATACTTGAGTGTAAGCCACCAATTAGCACTACCTACTTAACAGCATAACCATTGAATATTGTGCTTCACTAAACTGAATATCAGTTATGGAATTAGTCCTAAACCTAATTTTTTTTTGAAATAGAAAAACATTCTTCAGCACTATGACCAACTTTAAATACACTTTGTACACGTTATGAGGGGCTTTGGGTATCCAGAGAAAGTATGTTCCTTTTCCTGACATTTAGGTAGTTGACTCTAATTTATTTTATTAGGTATTTGTATCAAAAGAAACAAACTGAAATCGCAAACAGAAAGAACTTTTGAAATGCATTAAAAATAAGTAAGTTAGAAACCTTTCAAATCTAGTGCAAGGGGAAACTATCAGTAACAGAAAATACCCAATTGAAGCAGTTAAAAACTGAGGAATCATTGATTTTAGTTGTTGGCACATTTGTTTTATCTGAATCATTCCTGGATTTAAACCGAGAATCAGCTATGCTTTCGCCTACATTGAAACTAAAATACTAAAAAATAAATAATTAAATTATGTTCAATATGGTGAAAGTTTCATAAACATACGCTTAATGTTTTTTTTTTTTTTTTTGCGTGATTCTATTTTTTTTTTTATCCGCGTTAGACATAACTTTACAAATTAATTACACTATGATAAAACACTACAATTTCAAATATTCGCATATCAAATTACGAATAAAATTGTCTAGAGTAACATATTTTTTCAAAGAAATAAAACTAGTCGTTTAGACGTGATGTTCAATTTTACAATCATTAGAAGTCGTAGGCGCCTAAACGTGACGACTTAATTTCGTAAAGTTTTCACGATGTACAGATGATTCACGAGAATGTGGACGAAAACGGCGCTTTGACGATAAACGACTAAGTGCACTGCTCACCCCGCTTTCCATGACTCTGAGACGCTCTCGTTCTCGTCCCAGCTCCTTCTCCTTCTCGCATAGACTCAACGACGTAGGGTGCCGGCGAAGACTGCAACTTTGACTTCGGAGACGCCTGAGACCGATTTGCCTCGCATTGCCTCCGCTACGAGCTCTTGATCTGGCTTGAGCTGTATGCCGACTTCGAATCCGAGGGCGCCTGTTACTGCTTGGCCTCGCACTGCCGTCGTTAGTTGCTATCGATCTGGCTTCAGTTGTATGGTGCGATTGACCCCTCGTCGGCGTCGATAAGCGCCACGAGCTAGTCCCTTCATCGCGTGGCGTGGTGCGAAGTTCATAAAACAGAAATAATAAAAAGGGTTTAAAACAAAACACACACACAATAAAAGTCACGAAAAGTTTTGCAGGGTATTTTGACAATATCTCTGAAACGGTGCGTCTGAGCTCAAATATAATCAAAATTTTCACCCCCTTTAATAAACGCTGTAGAAGGATCCATCCATTTTTTTTTGTCGGTTAAAAACCTAAATTTTTAAAAGATCATTTCGTTCTACCCTCACGATTTCTTTGTAAAAAAAACAAGCAATAAAAGTTGCGAAAAGTTTTGCAGGGTATTTTGACAATATCTTTGAAACCATCAGCTCTAAAATAACCAAAGTCTTCACCCATAAACCCCGTAGAAAGAACCATAAAATCTAAATTCATATGAAACGTAGTTATAACACAACATTTTGTTAGTGTAATCTAATAGAATCGTAACCATGATTTTAAAGCGAAATTCAAGCACTTATAAATAGGCGTGTACTTACCACTTCTGAACTGTAATAAAACCGCTCACTCCAGTATAGAATATTATATTTACAGCTTTATCAATAATACAATATTATAGAGCTATTACTTCTATTCGCTTTAATATAAAATTATGCTAACTGTACACCAATAAGGCAATAGACCAATTGTGTGACCGATCTCGAGCACGAGCGCCAACGGAACAAGGCCGTTCTTCAAGCCGTTGCCCGCCATAACGCTACACCGACAACTTTCCACAGACAATCACAAATTCAACGTTTCGGTGCTGCCAGCACAATTAGTCGATTGCAATAAATAGTCAAATATAAACAATTAATATTCAGATTAAATAACAAAACCTAACAAAAGTTAAAAACGATTTTATGACTCTCGAAACACCGCATTAATATTTCCAAATGTTTTTATTGGCTGCTACGAAGAAGTATTGCCAAGAAATGTAGTATAAACAAAACGATTTAGCACTTTTATAGCCGCTTTAAACGTGCTTTAGACTTGCTTGCTGAGGCGCTTAAAATAGCGTAACGAAATAGCTTATACATTTTTTTTTTAATAATCTTTAGACCCTCCTCATTTTGTGTGATGTAAAGTACTCATCAAAAAATACCAGCCCAAATTCAACTACAACCTATATCTATGCCATCATCAGATCAGATCGATGGTATCATATAAATTATATCGTCATCGGACTTACTGAGTATGGGAAGTTTCAGCTCTATTAGAAAGCAAAAAGTGATTGAAAAATGGTTTATAAATTTTGAAGCAGACAACATAAAGGGGGAAGCTCCGGGGTAGCACGCGAAATTTAAATTTTGTTGAATTTCGCGAGCTACCCTGTACATTTCACCTTAAATACGAACATTGCAAGTGTTGTTATTATTGTTAAATTAAAATATTGTTTCCTAATCGATTTAAGTTAAGATTTTTGTTTTTTAGTGTATTTAGATATAGTTACCCACCCCTCAGGCACTGCGCGCGTCAAATATCAACATCTGTCAAGCCCCGTTGACAGTCGGCCATCGTGTAACTACAGACTCTGTCATGTTCCGGGTGTGTAAACCTTGCCACAGGTCTAAAGACCTTGGGTAATAATAATAATAGCGATTTAAAACGCGTGAATCGGGTTTTTGGCAATTTTTTTGGCAAGGCAAACGGAATTTTCCCACTGGCACACTGGTGTGCCGCTAGACACTTAAGTATTTTGAAATTTGTTATTAAATAAAGTGAAATTATAGTAGAGTTGAAGTTAATTGTCATCACAAATACCTCCTACATTTTAATTATTAGGCATCACAGTGGCCCATCACTAGAAAGAAAATAATCGAAAAATTAATATGAAAAACCGACTTCCAAAAAACAAATACACTAATAATTAAAAAATAACTTTAATTTTAGAAGTCGGTTTTCATATTTTATTTCTTCGTTATTTGACACCGACTTCCGAAATTAAACTTATTTTTTTTTTAAATTTTTAGTCTATTTTCTTTTTTTGAAGTCGGTTTGTTTTTTGTAAAAATAAAAAGAACTAGAACAACTAAATAGTGAAAAATATAAAAAATTTTGTATTTTTCACCCAGGAAAATTTAAGTCATCAATTTAAAAATTTTAAGTCATCACATCGTCACAAATTTAACGCACGCGCTTGGCTTGCGTTAAATTTACGATGTGTTGATCATTTCCTTCCAGTAACAGGGTGTCTGAGGTTGTATGTATTGATGATCCTCTAAAGGTTCTGTTTAGCTTCACCTGTGATTAATTAACTGTGAAAAAAAAAATTTGAAATTGAGCTGAAATATTGCATAAGTACATGTTTAGTTTGGATGACGATGCATGGTTAAGTGTTGTCATTCTAAATCTAATAAGGCGGAATCTCAAAAATGTAGTTATTTTCTATGCATTCTCTTGATAAATAAATAAAATAAATAAAAATAGCCATTATCTTCCAAAAGAAGAACATTAAGATTTGAGTTTATTATATTATAAAAACTGAAAATTATGGGTTCATCCATTCCTGGATGAAGGCCTCCTCCATCTTTTGCCACTAACCACCAGCAATAGCGGTGATTTATCTATGCATTCTCTTAATATGGGTATCAAAATGAAAGGGTTTGCTGAGAATACCAAAAACAAAAATGAAAGAGTATTTTATTTTTTTTAACAATAGAAAAATATTTAATTCAGACGTTTGGAACCCTAAAAAAAACCACCAAAACGCCCTCCCGTCACGCCTGCTACTAAGCACAATGAAATGGAATGGTATAGTTGTTCTATCTCCCAAAGGCGGGTTGGTCCTGATGTGTGTACAGGTTAACGTGCACATTGTTTCTGTGTGCATAAGGTATTTTCTATGACACCACGCGCTCCGGGTTTAAGGCGCAGTTATACGACTTTTAATGGTTTTTAATTGAACATCGCGTCTAAACGACTAGTCTTATTTCTTTGAAAAAAAAAATTATGTTACTATAGACTATTTGACCGTCGTAATTTGATCTCAGAATATTTCAAATTATATTTTTATAACATTGTGTAATTAATTTGTAAAGTTATGTCTAACGCGGATAAAAAATTGAGAATCACGCAAAAACTATAAAGCGCCCTATTTTTATGAAACCTTCACCATTTTAAAGATCATTTAATTATTTATAATTTAGTTTCCGTGTTTTAGTTTAATACTTATTGTTTTATGTGTAATAAATGAATAATGCGTTTAATTTCAGACAGCGCTCCTTGATGGGCGAGTCCTATTACTGGGTGGACATACGACGCGTTACTTGAGCTCAGCGCAAAACACGCAAGCGCAACCACTCAAGGTCGTTGCCAGCTAATATCGCATTAAGCCTTAGCATAAACTACTTGAAGAGTAATTTGTTCCTAACCTCCTTCTTCCTGTCTTTATCTCATGGTACTAATTGTGGAAGCGCAACACGTTTTTTTCTTCCATTCCGTCCTGTCAGCCGTCACGCTATCATATCATCATCATGTAATCATCCTTTTCTTTCATATCACTCCTCATACAATCCATCCATATTTTTTTGACCTCCATCCGTCTACAGTTTGTTTCTACCCGCGAAAGAAATATTTCGTGGAATATTCCGGATTACGGATTTTTTTAAAATTAAAAGCACAAAATTACATGGCTACGAGCACAGTTAAAAGTGAAACAGTCAATAAAACACCGCGCATTTCGGCGCTCCATTTCAAGAAGTCACGTCCTAAAGTTTATTTCGATAAATTACTATATGAACGCAGATATATGGCTGTGAAACAATTTAACTTGGGCCATATTTTAAGTTGGTGAAACTGCCGCGTTTTAAAGTTACAGTTCTGGTGATATATCAGTGCCCTAAACTTAGTTTGGAAGAATGCGATTTATAAAATCACTTTATTATCTTGAGTGCACTTTTCAAAGATTGTCGGATGTTTTAGTGCTTGGGATATTTATTTTTATAATGAAAGCAATTATTATTTACATATCGAGTAGGTTTAAAACTCTTTTCATTGGAAACTATTAATTTGGAATCTATACCAGACGTTTTATTTTTTCGGGGGAATCCTTCAAAAGGCGCCTTTTGGGGAAAAGACCAGAGAGAGTGGGATACTTACCTCACTAAAATCACCCCGGTGATCACCATCAGCACATGGAGGAGGCTCCGTTACCCCGTAAGGCGCATTTATATGCCAACGGCCTTGAGTGGTTAGCTTGCGTGTTCTGTGCTGACCTCACGCAACGCGGCGTATTTCCACCCAGTAATAGGACTCGCCTATTAAGGAGCGCTGTCCCAAATGAGACGCATTATTAATTTATTATACATAAAACTACTGGTTCTATACTAAAACTAACTATACTAAAAGATAAATAATTTTATTATCTTTAAAATGATGAAGATTTTATAAAAATACGCTTAATAGGTTTTGCGTGATTCTCAATTTTTTTATCCGCTTAAGACATAATTTTACAAATTAATTACACCATGTTATAAAAATATAATTTCAAATATTCACAATCAAAACACAAAGAACATTGTTTGGAGTAACATAATTATATTTTTTTTTTCAAAGAAATAAAACTAGTCGTTTAGGCATGATGTTCAATTGACAATAACCATAATTATTTCAGTCCCAAACTAGAAATAACTGATATCAGTCTTAATTTTTTCACGAGAATTCCATCTAAACTTCTAATATAATACGCGTATAACCGCTTTTAACTTTAAATCACCATTTATAACCCAATCTAAAGTCGTTTTAATAACCTATAAATTTTCATCCTTTTCAACAGTTCCTATAAATTTTAACTATGTAAATATTTCCCCAGAGATTACTTGCTTGAATAAAAAGGAAATCGACGCCAGTTGAGCTTTTGCCAGAATGTGTCTATTCAATGGCGTCTATTTATGGTTTAATATTACTTACTATAGCTATTTTTGAATTGAAAATTTCTGTAGCCGAGTTGAGTGATTTTTGGTAAAGGCAAAACTTATGGATTCGCGTCACCGATTGATGCGCCAGACCGCAGCGGCCTGTGTCCATGTTACATTATGCAGTCCATGACTATATGAAATCCAACTCCGTAAGGTGAGAGAAAGTGGTTCTAATTCAGCTTGCAATATTTGACCCGAACATACTCGTACATGTAAATATTGCAAATTAAAGTTTGTAAAAAGCTCGTTTGTGCGTCTATCTTTATTCCTCGTAGGTAAAGAGAAAAGGTATCCATATTTAGCCGAGGTACTAATTTACAGCCCTATTTAAACTTGACATTTACTACAAACGCTTTCGAAACGGTACTTAGCCTTGTTATTTTCACAACACCTAAAATAGAGGAAAACAGACTGACGCTAATTGCTATTTTAATTAAAAGTCTGCGTTGAGAGACGTCATTATAATTATATTCCTTCATTCAAAGTATACTCAAATGAATCTGCGTAGGCTTTTTCCAACATTGTTGGAGCTAAGCTTAACACCAAAAAAAAAAAGAGAAAAAAAAATACCAGTATTCAGGTTTTTTTAGAGTTCCGAAAGTGCAAACAAATAACGGATCCCTTATAGGATCACTCGTGTCTGTCTGTCTGTCCAACTGTCACAGCAATTTTGTTCCGAATCTACTTGACCGATTGAATTGAAAGGTGCACATAATATGAATATCTGTGACCCAAACAAATTTTAAATTAAAGAAATAATAATTTTGAACTTCTCTACGTGTTACATAACAAATGTAAGGGTTTGTTATTGTAAGGATTATTATATTTTTTTCAGAATTTTAAGATATGTACCTATTTTTTAAGTAATATAAGAAAATATTACCATATCTCCGAAACCACTTGGCCTAAAATGTTCTGGCTTCTGAGGGATGGTCAGAAGCAAGAAAATCTGTAATGACTGTCAAAGATGAACAAATGACATTTTGGTCATAACCACTTAAGGATCTACTACCGGTCAAGTGGCGCCCTCATTTAATTGGCCGCTTCTGACACTTTTGCCTTTTTTTTATTGTTGATAGGCACGCGTTTGACCACTATCTCACCTGATGGTAAGCGATGATGTGGTCGAAGATGGAGCACGCTTGCCTATTACTTTGGATACGAAACATTCTGAGACCTGTTTTAACAACGTAAAAATAATTTATCCTCCTTGTAACAAACGTGATGTTGGATTATTTAATATTTATTTTCTATGATAAGCTACGATTTTTTATTCAATGACGACGCCACTAGGCCGGTAGTAGGGTCTTAACGCGCTTTCTAAGGCACGGAGGAGTATATAACGAAAGGTTCCATCCACGGACCGACCCTTTCTTTCTTGCTTTCATGCTTCACCGATTTCTTTCTTTCTTTCTTCCTTTTTTTATTCTTTCTCTCTTGCTTTCCTTATTTTTGTATAAGTCTAAGAGCGACCTGTGCGGCTGCCATGTGTTTATTTAGCCACGAGTTCCTCTATTCATGGCATATGAAACTGTGGTAAACAGCTTACAGATTATTATTGCTATATGCCAGCCTAATCCTATCAGATACATACATCATTCAGGTGTAGGTGTTATGTAGTCATGTATGTTAAGAGATTAGTGCCACATGATCGATTGTATTATGCTTGTTGGATGAACGGAGATGGTTGAATGAAATCTTGTAGATATGTTGCCGGTAATCTGTATTTTCCGGTATTCTATAGTGCATTCTATCATTTTAAACGTTCAGGCAATGTGTGTTTCATTTAATTGTATACTTTGCCTAGACATTCTATACATTGCCAAATTTTCAGTCGGCCTAAGTTTCGTCACTCGCTTCACTCGCTCTTGGACTAATTTAGTGTAGGAGTTGTCGGGGTGGAGTGGTAAATGCCTAGGGATTGTATATTGTTACCGGATTATAGTAAACTCCGTAAGATGGAATAAATCTGGCAATGTATGGAATTCTCAACATTTAGTGAATAGATTGGTAGGTTTTATGACTACAATAAAACCCAACAAAATGTGACACTTTGTAATTAAGACGCCGTACACGAAATTTTTGCCGATTTCACTGATTTACGTGATTTTACAGTTAAAATAATGCATTTCAATAAGTTTTACTGCATAACATGAAAGATCATTTTAATTATCAAAAATGTATGAGCTAGATTCGAAGCTTGCCTTGCGTATTATAATAAGTCGAGATTTGGGTTGTTTTAAAATATTTTTTATTGCCAAATTTTTCATAATTTTTACATTTTTTTCTCAAGAAATGGATTGTTGATGAACTGAAATAAATTTTTTGCTGTTTTAATTTTATGAACGAGAGTTCTAAATAGCCAAAATTAAAAACAATTCTTTGCCCATTTTCTCTAAAATTTGACTAAGTTAAATATTTTTTTACTCAAAATTTTATAAGTCGTAAAAAATGATTCATACATTATATAGACAACTTTTGCAACGATACATTCTAATTTTTTCATATCGTTTAGACGTCAATACGATTTGTAATTATGTGATATTCTAAACCCCTTACTGCAAAAAATAATAGAACCGTCGTCGGTTAGTGGTCGATTAATCGTAATTATAATAAAATTAAAAAAAAACTAGCTCATACATTAGATCATAATTGAAATGATCGTTCATGTTGTGCATTTAAACTTTTATAAATCCATTGTTTTAGCTGTAAAATCACGTCTGTAAAATCACGTAAATCAGCGAAATGGGCAAAATTTCGTGTACGGCCTCTTAACGAGAAAAAAAGGTAAATTTTACCGCGATTTTTTGGGATTAACAGATTCTGGAATTATTCGGTGGTATATACTCGTACATTGCCTAGTCAGGGTATATCATGATCTGCCTGGGGTCGCGAATGAATTCGAAAAAGAGTTTCCGCGGCCCTTGGCACTCAGGCAACTGAAGTAAAAGGGGTGGGTTTTAGTCAGTAAAAGTCTGACACGCCCTCAGTCATTGGATGATTACCCAGACAAAAAAAAAGGGTATATCATGATAAATAAAAGATAAAATATTTAAATTTTGAATACTAATTAGAGAAATTTCTACGGTGCTAGCACTACCAATTATAATAACTATTATGTATTACACTCACCAACCCGGTTTTTTTTAAAGTGAGAGTTATGAAAATCTATTGAGCGAAATAATGAAATGGGTCGTTTAATTTCTTAATGACTTTTATTTTACATCAAGCTACAAAAACTCACACCTATTAATAGATTCATAAACTCTATTTTCTTATGACTCAACCATTATCGGTCGTCAACCTCTTTGCATAAATCTGCGCTATAACAGGGCATCGGCTACACGTCGCTTTGACAAAGAAAAACTCTTAAAACAGTTTGGACACCCCTTCCCTGCACTCTCTGTGATCCCCTTCATCTCTGTTTGGCTCTGTCATGTCCTCATCCCATTCAAGAGTTGTGAAGAGTCCATTTATAATATTTGTGGACGTGTGTCAAGTGTGCGGTCAGATTTTTGTGGTAAATATTATATAGAACAAATATTTGCGTTACCTATAGCTAGAAGAGCTTGTGGCTAAAAATATTAGTCGCACGGGTCGATCCATCATGTTAAGCTACGCTTGCATGGTCCATTGGTCCATGGATGGGTGACCATCTTTACATACCGAGACTCCTCCGTGCCTCGGAAAGCACATTAAGCCGTTGGTCCCGGCTGTCAATCGTGGATCTTTGACAGTCGTTACGGGTCGTCAGAAGCCTGAAAGTCTGACAACCAGTCTTATAAAAGGGTATCGTATTACCCAGTAACTGGGATGTGGAGGTCAGATAGGCAGTCGCTCCTTGTAAAATACTGGTATTTAGCTGCATCCGGTTAGACTGGAAGCCGACCCCAAGTTGGTTGGGAAAAGGTTATGCAGATTGATTGATTTGCGTTACCTATAGGAAAAACGTGAAATATCACCTGGAAGCCTAATAATATGATTTTTAGACTGGTCTGTTGTTACTGGTTATTAATAAAATTGTTACTGCAAATTGATATATATTGCTGATCTTAAACTGGCATAAAATACATTATTTTATACAGATTTTTGTTGCTTTTTTGCTACAGCCTTATTTATAAATCTCGCTAACCATATGTTTGTTTAAGTGCCCATTACCGGATTCTACATTCAGTGTAACATACGTACTTCTCATCCAACATATTCAGCTGTCTTTAGGACAAGACCTACTTTAAATGATTAGTCATTACTTTATCATGAACATCTATCTTTCGTTCGGGTAGAAAATTATGAAAGAAGATCCTAATAATCAGTGTTTAGTAAAAGAATCAATTAAAAAAAAACAATCGATCAATGATTATTATTATTATTATTTTGTTCCCAACCTTTGTTTAATTGTGGATCTGGACGGAGGTAGATTAACGAACACCGTCACGGACCCTTGAAAAAAAATCCAGAAATGTTAAGATTTTTTTATAAAGGTCAAGACAGTTGCAATTTTTTTTTAAATAATTCTGTTCATCTGCGACCCTTGGAACATGTTCCTTGGAACATGATCGTAGAACCCCCCCCAAAAAAACCCCTGGTTGGGAAACACTGGTTTAAACTAAACAGACATGATTATTATTTTCATAAATAAGGCACCGTTTTTCTACTATTATTCATACACTTAAAAATAACTAACACAATATCGTAATATATAATGAAAAAGGTTTCATTAAACTTGGCAACGAATTTTTTTAGCAGTATAGTATCTTGCTAAGTGACACTTTAGTCAAGGCCAAAGCCCAATACATAACTGCTTACTCAAACTTTCCAAGACTCTATACGAATATGTAACACTCCCGTAGTTCCAACACTGGTAATATCATAACAATTTTCTCTAGTCCCTTCGAGATTATTGCGATTGCTATAAGTTCCTGCAAACCTCATGATAACCGTACTGACGGTCGGATGGCTCTCGATAAAATTGTAACCGCCACGGATATTACTGTTGACCTTAGAGTGCTCCATTTTACCAGCATGTTATTACAATAGTTATGAACTCATAGCTGTAACTTCATAATATACTTATCTATATTTTTATAGCTTAATCAGCTTATAATGTTCTTACTGCTGGGACACAGGTGTAACAAACCTCCTTATCCCTCACTTGTGACAGGTAGAAATATCAAGTCACCAGGTCGGTTTTCCCTACGGGGAAAAGGTCACACCACGCCACCGCGTGAACCCATAGCACCGACACCAGACAAGATGTGCTTTTGCCGACTATGATGTGAATTCCATGACTATAAAAAAGTCAAAAACACTGTTGTTGTTGAAACAAGGATATTCTCAGGTTTATAGTACAACATAATCATACATATTATTACGAGCTGGGTATGGGATAAATTATTTTACACCTATTAATTAACCAAATATTCTTTATTAACTCAACAACTTATTTAAACAAGCACTAATTCACTAATAATCACTATTCTCTTCGTAATCGCTTGTATTCGCATCCGTTCGCATCCGTAGTCGAAAACAGACTGACCCACTCGTCCGCCGTCCGGCCTATTTATACATTCATGGAAGTTTCCAGAACATTGACGAACTATCCTATAGTGGAATATTCTAGAAACATCTATGAACTTCTACACATTACCACAATGGAATGTTCTCGAACCTAGTGGAAACTTCTATAAACTTCGACCACATTCTCGAACGTTCCAGTGTAATACGGTCGACGTAACAATATCAAATAAGAGCATTACCTACACTCAGTATTACATTTAAGCAGACGTCAAACTCGACGGTTGGAACAAGAATGTACGTCTGACAGCTGTGTCTAATAATTTATATCCATGTTGTTAGTCAATTGAGATACTATAACCATCGCAAATAATTCTAGCCAACATCCCTTTGGCAAGCTGTAGTTGAACTATCTTAATTACGTTATTATAAAGGATAAATAATCCTTTAAAATATGACCAATTTTAGTAAACAGTTAATTTTGGTTACTCAATTACGGCCCACATGTTCTTAAAACCACTCAATAACGGCCTGGAAAGTTTTTGTCTGGTGATAAAATAAACGTCTTGTATATTTTTTAACTTCTGCTGCTTCGCTGCAGGGGTGCCAGACGGGTATTTACTAATGTGGCGTCATGTTAAAACGACTAGATATTTGATCCTCTAGACAACATTATAAAGCTAGCTAACCAAAATGCTAAGGTCAAATACTGACTAGCAGATTCTAAATTCAAATTCTCCAAAGAAAAATTTGAATTAAGAAATTGCTAATTAGTTAACTAATTATTATACTATCTTGCTTACAAAACTCGTTAAATAGTGATCAGTGGATTCCAAATTAATTTCTTCAAAGAAAATTTTGAATTAAGAACCTGCCAATCAGTGTAACTAATCTCATGGTTAAGTAGGTAGGTAGTTGTTATTTAAAATTTTTCGTTGGAGAATTTGAATTTAGAATCTGCTAATCAGTATTTGAACTTAGCATTTTGGTTAACTTTTTTATAAATAAGGCCTTTTTGTGTCAATTGTTCAGGAATTGACATTTCGATGCAATACTTTAAAAGATCTAAGAGGTCATACAAACAGACATTTAAAGCTACTTTATTTTATAGGTACTATTTATTTACAGGTACAGACGATGAGATACGAGACGAATACAATAGATCTAGAAAAAGGTTGTAGACCTAGATGTCGTTTTTAACCGACGAAAAAAAAGGAGGAGGTTCTCAATTCGACCGTATATATGTTTTTCAATTTTTTTTTTTTTTTTTTGTGTATGTTCAGCCCTCACTCCGTCATTTATGAACCGATTTTGATTATTCTTTTTTTGTTAGATAGGGTACACCGCAAGAGTGGTCCCATGTCAAGGAAATCAGGATCTGACTGTGGAATCCTGACAAAATTGAGAGAAAACCTCGAAAATTGTGGGCACGTTTAGCGTTTCTGTATGTGTGTTCAGCCCTCACCCCGTCATTTATGAACCGATTTTGATTATTCTTTTTTTGTTAGATAGGGTATACCTCAACGGTGGTCCCATGCCAAGGAAATCAGGATCTGACAATGGAATCCTGACAAAATTGAGAGAAAACCTCGAAAATTGTGGGCACGTTTAGCGTTTTTAGCGTTTCTGTATGTATGTTCGGCCCTCACTCCGTTATTTATGAACCGATTTTGATGATTCTTTTTTTCTTAGATAGGGTATACCTCAAGGATTGTCCCATGTCAAGGATATCAGGATTTGCTCATGGGATCCTGAAAAAATTGAGAGTGAACCTCGAAAATTGGGCACGAATATTGTTTCTGTTTACTTTTCATAACTGAATCAGGTATTTGCATTTAGGAACCATCACATCATAAAACTGAGCTGATGATGGAAACCATACCTTTCCTAAACAATAGAAGTCAGATATAAAAACTGGTTTTAGTGACAAATACCACTTAATATGCTTTGACGAAAAGACGTCTTTACAATATTGGAGGTAACCTCAACTGGTCAATATCCTGGGAACTTCATGGAAGGATTGTTATATCATCAGCTCAGTGGCAAGAGGAATGATGAAGAATTAGAAATTAGCCTCAGAGTGTTAAAAGATGATGCGAGCCACAAAAAATCATGAAATAAAAAACTTTTTACCAAAAAAATTAAACGACGAAAAAAAGAACTAAAAAGCAAAAAATAAATAAACCTTTTAAGTCTTGAGTAATGAGCTTATTTACCTACATAAAATATCAAATTTTACATAAACTAATTTTGAGTCGGCGCCAATTAATAAAATGATTAATTACCTACTTACAGCCCTCTTCATTTGTGAGTACTTATAAAATTTAGATATTTAATAATCAGATTGTTGTTTGGCGCCGACTCAAAATTAGTTTATGTAAAATTTGATATTTTATGTAGGTAAATAAGCTCATTACTCAAGACTTAAAAGGTTTATTTATTTTTTGCTTTTTAGTTCTTTTTTTCGTCGGTTAATTTTTTTGTTAAAAAGTTTTTTTTAATTATATTTTTGACGAATCATACTTTCGGTACTGCAAACATGAACGTGAAACACGTTTATTATGTTTAATAGCATTATCGTTTACATACTCGTAGGCCTTTCTTGTTTGTTTCTTACCCTTGACCTATTAATGACCTGTGAAGCCCCGCAACTCACTGGTGAGTCGGACAAAAAAAAAAAAATTAAAGAGAAAAAAAAAAAAAAAAATCGGCTGTCAACCCGGGTTGTCGTCGGGGTTCAATTTGACAACCCGGATTTGGCCGCGGGGCTTCACAGGTTAAGTGCTTATGCAACTTAGACTGGTTTCAAAATAGCCCTAGGTACAGAAAGGTTGAAGGAAAGAAGGGAGGCTTTCACTCTGCTGTGAAAATTTTAGGCTTTAGTAATAATTACTCAACTTATGAAGAGGTACACAAATCAGACTTAAACTGGCAGATTTACCTTCTATTTGATGCGGAATCTATTGGACTAGAAAAATCATGTTATATATAAGCGTAATAGAAGGATGAGTGGTGTGGTATATGGATATAATACGAGTACTAAACAAGTATATGTATATAGGTATGTCACCCGATAGTCGTAAACATCATAAGATTGTAATAAACCATGCAAGAGTGTAAACTATCTCTTGAATGGATCATTTTAAATACAATATATCTCATCCAAATTCGATCATTTACAATATGTCCGAGTCTGAAAATAAAAAGTTCACAATTTGACATGATTTATCATAAAATATCGGTGTTTACAATTATCCGGTGACATACCCATATGCGAGGAAAGTCTGATATTGGCAGCAATCACTGAAAAGCTGTGTAGTGTAGTGTCATGGTATGGGCAGGGTATGTGATACGGAATACGGTTAGGTAACTATAAGAGCAGGGGAAGACCAAAGAAACGGTAGATGGAGTGTGTAGAAGAAGATAGTAAAGAAGAAAAAAAGAAGACATAGATAGACGCACACTCACTCAAGACACCCCAACACCACATCACATCACACCACACCACACCACATCACATAAATATTATACATACATACACTCAATACAAATATTAGTACTCAATTACTAATTGAATAAATAAATATCATTATATAAATATATATTTCCTACCTTTTAGTCTATCTCTTGTGGAGTTGCCCAAGCGTGTAAATAGCCGTGGGACTCTGCGGATGTAGAACAGTAAGTACGACCAAGCACTTGGAGGGAATGCTGGCCCAAAATTGCCTATATTTGTCTGTATAACTTCAAGTTAGGAGTGGTCGGCAGCAGTCGGCGAATGTGGCCCTACTCACAATTTGCAAAACAAGTGGTACCTTACTTTCCGGGCTGTTCTCGATGGTTGCACGTCGACTTGTCGAGTGGCCACTCGTTCTCTTCACACCAACACTCCTGATTATTCTTGTTCAGTAGTTAACGGACGCGGTAAATATGGGTTATTTATTATTCCCGGAGGATCCCCAACGTTTACGGGATTTACTCGGGATTTTAGCGTATTTGCGGGGACGATATTAATTTAGGACATTAATTTAGTCTGCGGTGAGACGCGCGCTGTGCCTCGCGGCGTTAGACACACACACTGACGTCAAACTGACGTGACGTCGATTGTTGCATTTTAAATTGTCTATAGCTCGCTTAAAGCCGGCCACTCACGTCTGTCTGACAAATTAAAGCGAGACACACACGCGACGTGATACCAACCCCACCCAACTTGCAGAGTGGCGGCAACTCGCCACACCATGCTCCCCGCCTTGAAAGGTCCAGGAGCTTTCAAAAGCTGCTAATCTATGCGGAGCGAGTGAGGTTCAAGAAGCGGTGATGATATGTAAGCATTAACTTGTTGAAGAGCTTTGAGGGAAATCCAAGCAGCAGTCCGAAACACCATCGCATTAATATAATGCTCGGGAAAAATAATTATCAGTGTCCTAAGAATGAATTGCGGTTCGACTTGACTATGGTAAGTCAAATAAACTAAATTACAACTATGTAATGGCGTACCATTGGAACGTATAATATGAACCCTAAACTAAATTAAACTAAATTATGTAGTAATAATAATCTATTGAGTTGGCAAAGGATACAACTTAGTGACAGGACGTTTATACGTGCCTGACGCGGTTTTTATTGAAGCGACTCGAATTACACCATCCGATCCCGGAAAAACTTCCTCTATGATACCTAATGGCCAAGTCAATGGAGGTACGTTATCTTGACCCAAGAGAACGACAGTACCTATCTCTATAGGGCGATCGGGAGTGCACCACTTCTGGCGAACTTGCAGCGTGTGCAAGTACTCAATTCGCCATTTATTCCAGTAGGATAACACAAGTTGATCCAAGAGCCTTTTGTGGTTGTTTAGGTTTATGCTTTCTTCTGCCAATTCAGAAGAAGGCAAATACGTGAGTGGACTGGACATTAAAAAATGCGCGGGCGTGAGTACCTCCGGATGTGGGTCTGACGAAATGACACTAAGTGGTCGAGAGTTCAAAAGGCACTCAATTTGCACCAATACGGTCGAGAGTTCCTCGTAAGTGAGAAGTTGTTTACCTACGACTCTAAACAAGTGAGTTTTAACACTCTTAATATTCGACTCCCAAATACCTCCGAAGTGTGGAGCTCGCGGCGGTATTCTTGTCCACTCGATGCGTGATTTAAGAAGCTCATTTTTAATATCCGTTTGAACAGTTGAATTTAATAAAAACGAATAAATATCATTCAATTGCGCCTTAGCGCCAACAAAATTGGTACCATTGTCTGAGTACATAACAGACACTGGACCGCGGCGAGAAATGAATCTCTTAAATGCGGATAGGAAAGCCTCAGATGTGAGATCCGAAACAAGCTCGATATGTATGGCTTTAGTCACCATGCATACGAACAAACATAAGTAAAGTTTCTGCGAACGTTGACCTCTACGTCGAATAGGTATATAAGCAAGCGGCCCGGCGAAATCTACACCGGTGTGTACAAAGGCTTTAGCATCACGGACGCGGTATCCAGGAAGTTCAGCCATTTTGGGTACTGGATGCTTAGGATTTAAACGGAAACAAGTATTACATTTCCGACAACGAGAACGTATAACCGTTCGGCCATCCAATATCCCCCCCCCCGCACGGACGTTGTGTCGAGCAGACGTGCTTTTTGTACTCGCGAACATTTTATTTTGACAAAATAGTTTAAAGTGCAGTAAATAGTTTCAAAGTTACACCAATTTGTGCACCACAAAAGAAGGAACAATCAGTGAAAAAACGAACTCAGTGCATAAACTACTAACGGAGATACAAACAAAAACATTTGCAAAGTTTTTTAAAGTGTTCGTTATAAATCTCTTTGTCTCAGTGTCGAGGTGGCTGACCTTTGGACGGGTCATTAACACCCGTCTAGGACCTGATTAACATTGGAAGCACATCGCCTAATTCGCGACATATACTAACAGCTCCGGTGGTCTAGGGGTGTAAGCCGCGCGCTCGCAGTAAACGACGCGTGGAGACCCGAGTTCGAGCCCCACGACGTGTAAAACTTTTTGGGAGTTCTTAGCACAACATTTACTAGCATCTAATGTGTACGAGATAATCGCAAGTATTTATCCATAATATAAATCGTTAATACCGTTGTTTCTGTGGCCGTAGTACCCTGCAGTTAACAACTTAACCAGTGAAGATGGCTCCTACCCGCACTCCCCCTGCCACCCCGCTACCGGTGCCGATAGATAGTAAACGCTTGAATGAAACGCCTGCACAGCTAACGGCTAGTGAGTCTCAACTGTCCCAATGTTCTTCAGCACCAGATATGTCGGTTATTGCTAGTAATTTAACTGAACGTAAGAAGCGGAAGTTGGATGGTGGCAACAATAATACAGACACAGTTACTATGAGTGTCTTTTCGGCGTTTTTAAAACAACAAGAAGGTCGATTTGAAGACCTAATATACAGAATAAATAACGTATTGGAACAAAATCTTGAACTTAAGAAAAGCGTGGAAGTAATGTCCAGCAAATATGACGAGTTCTTGTCGCGTATCTCTAGCCTTGAGTTGGAACGGAAGGAAGATAAAAAAACTATATACCAGTTGGAAGAAAAAGTCGAATATCTGGAGCGCAAATCCCGAGCAACCGGCATAGAGATCCGAAATGTGCCTAAATTAAATGACGAGACAAAGGATCGACTCTGTGATATGGTGGTAAGCATGGGAACAACACTTGATATTAACATCGGACTATCGGATATTAGAGACATATATAGAACGAAGTCTAAGGATAGCTCAAATCCGATCATAATTGACCTAAATACAATAATTATGAAGGATGAAATAATAAAAGGTGTTAAAAAATTCAACAAATCTAAAGATAAGAACGAAAAACTGAACACCACCCATTTTGGCCTACAATCGCCTCCGCAACCAGTTTATGTCTCGGAAACGTTGACATACAAGGCTCAACGGATATATTTTTTAGCAAGACAGTTTCAAAAAGGAAATGGATACGATTTTTGTTGGACTTCTCACGGGATAGTATATCTCCGTAAGTCGGTAGAATTTTCCCAAATCCGCATAAACACTGAGAGTGACTTGGAAAAACTGAGAAATGCTGCATGACTATTTTTTTATTGTATTAGTAAAAACTCGATCATACTGTTAATTTTGCATGTATACCTACTTAATGTTGTTGATACTACCTCACTTGTTTATAATAATTTCTTGTATCAAAATAATCTGGCTTGCATGTTAAGACCGCATAGAAAACCATTTGTACTATTATCATACACACACATAATCACACTTCGTTACACAATAACAAATACTCCACACAAACAACACATACTCTTACTTGCCAAAAACTTTGCTTCGTCGCTTCTTCCATTCCACAGCTTTAAACAAATTAGATCTAGTTTCTTTGACGTATATTTACTATTATTAAAAATTCGATAATCTGATTGACTTAACAAAAAATATTGATAATTTGACTGTCTCTAAGGCCCTAACTTGTAACATGGAAAATTGTTATGAATTATTAACATCAACAAAGAATGGGTTTACCGTCTTCACACAAAACATCCGTAGCATAAGTTGCAATTTTTTGGGATTGGAGGCGATGTTACAGAGTCTAAAGGTTCAATGCGACGTGCTTGTGCTTACAGAGTGCTGGCTTCAAAATGTTAGCTCTGTACCTTTATTAACAGGTTACCGATCAGTTGCAACTATGAGAAACCCTAAACAAAACGATGGTGTTGTTGTATATTACAAAGAACAACTAACGTTTGTTGTTGAAGAGCCCAACTTCGAAGAGGGTAACTGTGTTGTGCTTAAAAAAAAACTTTTTAACAAAAAAATTAAGCGACGAAAAAGAACTAAAAAGCAAAAAATAAATAAACCTTTTAAGTCTTGAGTAATGAGCTTATTTACCTACATAAAATATCAAATTTTATATAAACTAATTTTGAGTCGGCGCCAATTAATAAAATGATTAATTACCTACTTACAGCCCTCTTCATTTGTAAGTACTTATAAAATTTAGATATTTAATAATCAGATTGTTGTTTGGCGCCGACTCAAAATTAGTTTATATAAAATTTGATATTTTATGTAGGTAAATAAGCTCATTACTCAAGACTTAAAAGGTTTATTTATTTTTTGCTTTTTAGTTCTTTTTCGTCGGTTAATTTTTTTGTTAAAAAGTTTTTATTAATTGGCGCCGACTCAAAATTAGTTTATATAAAATTTGATATTTTATGTAGGAAAATATGCTCATTACTCAAGACTTAAAAGTTTTATTTATTTTTTGCTTTTTAGTTCTTTTTCGTCGGTTAATTTTTTTGTTAAAAAGTTTTTTATTTTTTGATTTTTTGTGGCTCGCATCATCTTGTAACACTCCGAGGCTAATTTCTAATTCTTCATCATTCCTCTTGCCACTGAGCTGATGAAATAACCATCCTTCCATGAAGTTCCCAGGATATTGACCAGTTGAGGTTACCTCCAATACTGTAAAGACGTCTTTTCTTCAAACCATATTAAGTGGTATTTGTCACTAAAACTAGTTTTTATATCTAACTTCTATTGTTTAGGAAAGCTATGGTTTCCATCATCAGCTCAGTTTCATGATGTGATGGTTCCTAAATGCAAATACCTGATTAGGTTATGAAAAGTAAACAGAAACAATATTCGTGCCCAATTTTCGAGGTTCTCTCTCAATTTTTTCAGGATCCCATGATCAGATCCTGATGTCCTTGACATGGTACCACCCTTGAGGTATACCCTATCCAAGAAAAGAAGAATCATCAAAATCGGTTCATAAATAACGGAGTGAGGGCCGAACATACGTACAGAAACGCTAAACGTATCCAGAATTTTCGAGGTTTTCTCTCAATTTTATCAGGATTCCATTGTCACATCCTGATTTCCTTATTATAGGACCATCCTTGAGGTATACCCTATCTAACAAAAGAAGAATAATCAAAATCGGTTCATAAATAACGAAGTGAAGGCCGAACATACATACAGAAACGCTAAACGTGCCCACAATTTTCAAGGTTTTCTCTCAATTTTATCAGGTTTCCACTGTCAGATCCTGACTTCCTTGACATGGGACCACCCTTGAGGTATACCCTATCTAATAAAAAAAGAATAATCAAAATCGGTTCATAAATGACGGAGTGAGGGCTGAACATACACAAAAAAAAAAAAAAAAAAAAAAAAAATATATATACGGTCGAATTGAGAACCTCCTCCTTTTTTTCGTCGGTTAAAAAGATGATAATTTAGCCATTTTTTCTTTATATCGATCCCCTTCATACAAAAATATAGACACTTTTCTGGAATCACTGAATAATATTTTGACAGAGATAAAATCATTTAATAATATAATTGTAATTGGTGACATGAATATTGCAATCAACGCTAGCAAAATTGAGTTTCTTGGAGAGAAATATCTCACTTTAGCTGCTTCTCATGGTCTCTTGCCGGCACACACTGAAGTCACTCGTGATGCAAGTGGTACATGTATTGACCACATTTTACTTAAAACCAAAAATTCATGTACGACTCTTGTACCTAAAACAAATCTAACAGATCACCACCCAGTTCTTATACACATGGATCTAAAACAACCACGTCGTTACGCTCCTTCAACTATAAAAAAGATAAATGCAGACAACCTCAATAGAGACATCCTTAGTATTGATCTTGATCCAGTATTTCAAACACAAGACCCAGAAATTGCCTTAAACTACCTTATAACTAACATACAATCAGCGTTACAAAAGAACACGACCTTAATAACTCAACCAAGACGTAAAAAAATTATAAAACCTTGGATCACGGCGGGCTTACTGAGATGCATAAAAAATCGGGATAGGTTACATCAAAAATGCAAAAAGTCGCCGAGTAACGATACCTTAAAAGTTACATATACACGTTACAGAAATTTTTGTAACCAAATCCTAAAAAAACTAAAAAGAGCATACGATAAAACTCAAGTTGAAATGGCTAGAAGTAACCCTAAAAAAATATGGAATGTGATAAAGAGCGTCACTAATACTAAAAGAGATAATAGTTCTCCAACCGAGTTATTGAGAGTCTGTCCCTCTCCTCAGATGACCGTAAATGAAATGAATGATTATTTCATAAGCGTAGGACGATCACTGGCTGAAAATATTATCAATTTACACAGTTGCGACGATGACAAGCGCATAGTTGGTAATCCAGAAAGTAAATCCCCCTTACACTCTTTCTATTTGAGGAAAACTACAGAGGAAGAGGTAGCTAGTCACATAAATAACCTTAGGACTGAATGTTCGGTTGGCTGGGACAACATCTCTAACAAACTATTAAAACAATTCAAGGACTTCATTGTTCCACCACTAACATTTATTTTTAACCTATGTCTTGAGACAGGCACCTTTCCTCAAGCACTTAAGAAATCTGTGGTCCGTCCGATAGACAAAGGTGGTGATAAGAAAAGGTTTAGCAATTACAGACCCATATCGATCCTGCCATCCTTGTCCAAAATTTTAGAAAAGGTTATTAACACGAGACTTGTCAACTACCTCGAGAGGAACAAACTACTCTCAGAAAATCAATTTGGCTTTCGAGCGGGCAATTCAACTGATCAGGCTGTACTTAAACTTACCACACATCTTAGCACAAAATTAGATAAGGGACAGAAGTGTCTATCGGTCTTTTTAGACCTCGCGAAAGCCTTCGACACTATTTCTGTTCCGATTCTCATACAGAAGCTAGAAAACCTTGGTGTACGTGGAACACAGCTTAAGCTTTTTGTAAGTTACCTATCCGAGCGTTACCAGTGTGTACGAGTCGATAACTATCGCAGCAATGAACTCCCTATATCATTTGGAATTCCACAGGGCAGTATTTTAGGACCTACATTGTTTCTCGTATACATCAATGACCTCACAAACTTAAGTATACCAAATTGTGAAGTAATCTCCTACGCTGACGACACCGCTCTACTTTTCTCAGCTACTACTTGGAATGAGGTCTTTGATGTTGCACAAAATGGTTTTGATGTGGTACAAAATTGGCTGCTTGAACATTTTTTGACTTTAAACACTGAGAAAACGAAATATCTAACCTTTTCTATTCGAAACAACCCGGATGTTGACGCTTCACTGCAAATCATTCCTCATAAGTGTAACAGTAGAAACAACTGCAGATGTGAACCGCTAGAATGCGTGAAAACTATAAAATATCTCGGTATTACAGTGGACAGTCATCTTAGTTTTAGGCAACATATAACATTGCTATCATCCAGGGTTCGCAAACTCATTTATATATTTAAAAACCTAAGACACATAACAGATGCGAGTCTCTTAAAACAAATTTACTACGCAATGTGTCAATCTATCATCTCTTACTGTATCTCCTCATGGGGGGGCGCCCCAAAAACTACTTTAAAGAGTTTAGAAATCGCACAACGTGCCGTTCTAAAAGTCTCTACTTTTAAGCCTATACTATTTCCAACAAGAGAACTTTATCAGTACTGTCAAGTGACAACCGTAAGACAAATGTTCGTAGAAGCAATTCTCATTAGGCAACACTGCTCACTAGTATACGATCCTAGTAAAATAAACAAGCGTAGGAAACATGAAGTGTGCTCCCGGTCGTACAAACCCAAAACAGCGTTCATTAAAAGATTCTTTACTTTTATTGCCCCCCTCATGTACAATAAAATAAACAAAATTTTAAACATCTATCCACTGAATAAAATGCATTGTAAGAATAAAATTCATTATTATCTCCTTAGTCTTTCTTATGAGGAAACTGAAGACCTTCTAAAAACTCAAAATTAGTTGACGCTTAACAAGCACTCTTTTTGTTTTTCAGTTACGCGCGCAAATAAACATCACACAGACACACAGATACACACACTCACACATACACAAACACACCCCACCACATTATACATATGCGGTATTTATATCTTTCATTAGGTTATAAGTTAATTCCAATTTTATTTATTTGTATAGATTATATTGTTATTGGTTTTATTGAATGAAATATGAGCTATAATAGAAGTTAACTTCTGAAATAATTATCCAAAATCGATGCAACTTGTATGTCTAGTTTGGCTTAATAATTGTTGTGAAATCTGTTAGGGGATGGCGCTGTTTGCCGAGATACAGGATCCGTTCTAGTTCGGCAACAGAGGATTCCATTTTAAAAACTTGTATAATAAGCCTATCAAGTCATCTAATATGTTATTGTTAAAGTATTTGTTAAAGTATTTGTGGTGAAAACCGCTGCCTTATAACGGACATCAATAACCCTGGGCCCGTATGGCAGTACGTATTGTGATAGTGATCGATAATTAGATCGACTACGCGGTCGCGTTTAGGTAAAAGCGCGGGATGCTTGGCTTCATACGGTAAGTCAGATTTAGACAATCTGCCCCCAATACGTAAGATTCCGAAGCTATCAATGAAGACAGATAAACAGCGCAACTTCTTAGCTGGAAGTTCACCTGCTTTAATTAAATTTAAATCGCTCGCAAAATGTAAACTTTGAACTAATCGAACAATGAAATTTTCGGCGGTTTGAATGTTTTCAACAGAACTATGACTATGTAGTCTGTTTGTAAATTTAAGAATGTACATAAATACACGTAACAATTTATTCCATGAGCAAACACGGTCAGCTATTGTATCTAAAATACGCGGTTCAGTATTCGAAGTTTCTACAAGAAAAACCTTTGATTTAAACTCCGGCAATGTTTCACATTGAGCAGGAGAGAACTTTAAAGGCCACTCGCTCATGGGCTGATGGAGCCATGTGGGGCCGTTCCACCACAACGAGTGTCTTATTAAATCCGACGGCAGCATGCCGCGAGACAGACAATCGCTAGGATTCTCTTTCCCGGACACGTGACGGAAACAAGCGGCAGGTAAGTTTTCCTGTATTTGAGCAATGCGGTTGCTGACAAAAATAGACCATCTATGGGGAGATGAGTGGATTCACGAGAGAGCTATGGTGGAGTCCGAGAAAGCGTGGACACCTGTAATAGGTACACGAGCGGAAAGTTTTTCCTTGACTACGCGAACAAGTTTAGACAGAAGTAAAGCGGCGACAAGTTCTAATCGAGCTAGCGTTGTTATTTTTGCGGGGGAGACTTTGGACTTTGCACATAAGAGTCGGACAGTGATATCACCAGCAGGGTTGGTAATGTGTAAATAAATACAACAGCCATAACCAGTAAAGCTGGCGTCGCAAAAGGCTACGATGTTCACTATAGCTTCTCTAAAGACGCCAATGTGGCGAGGAACCTTTAGAGAAGAGAGCGAAGGAAAATCGCGCGTAAAAGCGGCAAACCGATTTGTGATAGATTCCGGTGGAACCTCATCCCATCCTACTTTAGCTAACCAAAGTTCTTTGATTAATACCTTCGCGTACAGCACAACGGGTCCTACAAGGCCCAGTACGTCGAACAAGCGGGCAACTAGCGATAGAATCGCGCGCTTCGTGCATTTATCATCCACGGCGATTGTTGTCAAAGAAAAATAATCATCAGCGGGTTCCCAGGTTAATCCAAGGATTTTGAAATTATGGACATCATTATCCATGCCAGAAAAATTAACTGGTAAGCGGTGAGACTCTGGGAGAATCTCTAATAAAGCGGGTGAATTGGTAGCCCATTTGACTAAGTCAAAGGAACCTACCTTCATTAAATCAATTAAATCGCGGGATAGACGCATAGCTGTCTGTTCGTCCGAAACAGAGTAGACGTAGTCGTCCATGTAAAACTGAGTTTCTACCAATTTAGAAGCCTCAGGAAAGCGGTCGCTTTGCTCACACGCCAAGTTACGCAATGTGCGCATCGCTAAATAAGGACTAGGTTTTAGTCCGAAGGGAACGCGGTTAAAATGAAAGGTGCGAATAGGCTCACCTTTGCTAAAACGATACAAGATTCGTAAATATTTGCGGTGGTGCTCTCTTACACCGATACGTAAGAACATTTGTTTTATATCCGCTGTCATCGCGACAGGGAATGTACGAAAATCAAGCAATAACAAAAACAAGTCTGCTTGCAAATTAGGTCCGACATGCAAAATGTCATTGAGCGACAACCCTGAGTGAGTTTTGGCGCTAGCGTCCAAAACCACTCGAATGCTGTCCTTGTCCGGTCTAATGACGGCATGATGCGGTATATAATAACCCTCCTCTGTCAATTCAGAGTCGGGCACTTCCGCTAAATACCCCTGAGTTATATAATCCGCGATAGTTTTATTATAATTCTCGCGTAGGGTCGGCATTAACGTGAACTTACGCTCGAGAGCAAGTAAGCGCCGATGGGCGTAACCGCGCGAGCTACCTAGCTCGCTGGGTGAGCGCGCAAAAGGTAGATCGACAAAATATCTGCCGTCTTCAAATAAGACTGAAGAATTAAAATTATTTTCACACTCTAATTCGTCCGGACTAATAAAACGTTGAGATGGAATTTCCTCCAGCTCAAAAAACTTATGCAAATTTGACTCGACTTCAATGTCGGCCTGCGCGGTAAACGAAGATGCAATGTGTGTCACATCACTACTACAACAATCAATATCACCCATAAGTACATAACCGAAGCTAGTCAGTACAGCAGGGGGCGCGCGGGTACCTGAATCGACCCTGTCTCCCAGGTAAATAAAGGGGAACAATTGTGCTCCAAGCACAAGATCTATTCCGCTCGGAATATTCCAGAGCGAGTCGGCGAGCGGTAAGCTATTTAAGTATGACATGTTATCCCACATTTCACATTTTACTCTTACACACAACTATTACTGCTGACAAGACGTATAAACCGTAGATCGACACTGTCCGCTTGTTGTATAAATAATGGTAATTTAATTTATTAGCCAAACACTGTCTCTTAAAATACAGGTTAGCCTAGTTTAAGAGGCAGGGTTACTATAATTATGTACAGAAATTTTGCAACACACTGTAATGCCGAAAAAGTCTACTGGTGAGATATACCTACTTGTGTACATTTCTGTAATTATTGGTAAATAAACTTATTTATTTATCATTGTTATGTAATCTAATTAATTTCGCGGGAAGTCTATCTGTAATACAATCAACAACTAACGCTTGTATCGAAAACTTCGTATGAGGGTCAAACCGAGATTCTATGTTGAGATGAATAAAACCGTGTATTGGTTTCGATGACATTCCAACACCTTGTAAAAATGAATTGCGTAATTTAATTATGGGTAAGTTCAAACGTTTACAACAGTCCACAGTAATTAAATTATTTTGCGATCCGTTATCTAGTAGGCACCGAACCACCTCCTTATCTCTGATGTCGCTATAGTATGCATATAACGGCGCGGTCGCTAGCAAAATGGTTGACCCAGTTTTAACAGCTGTAGTGAGCGAAACAGATGTATCCTTAGTAGGCGCTTGCGGCTCGGGCGATAATGACTCATGTTTTTCTCGGAAATGTAAGAGAGAATGGTGGTTCTTCTTACAAATTTTACAAACGTTACGTGACTTACATTTAACCAAAGAATGGGATAGACTTAAACAGTTTATACAGCCACGTTTTGCTTTTATAAATTCAAAACGTGCAAGCGGTGTACTAATATTTTTAAACTGCGGGCAATCGAACAGCTGATGTTGTACGTCATCCTTATCGCAAAGCGTACATTTGCCATTCGAAACCGGTTCATTACGCGATACGAATGACTTAGCGGTATTATTTTTTGTTTGATGATTCGCTGAACTAGACTTAGCGCGCGGTTCCGTCTGTAAATTATTACCGTATGAGCGTTGTAGTACCTTAACATATTCTTGCATGAATGTTATAAACTCCGCATAGGAAGGTAATTCTTTTTCACTCACACGTGATTCAAACTGTAAGACAGTTTGCGCGTCAACCTTTCTTAAACCACAGTGTAATAAAACAAAATCCAGTAAGTCTGGAATGTCTAACTGCTTCAAGGCTGCGACGGACGCTGAATATCGTTCCACAAAAGTATTGAGGCTCGCGGCATTTCCGGCGCATTGTTTAATATCCAGTATATTATTGAGATAATGAATCCCTAAACTACGCTTATCTTGATACCTTTTAACGAGACTGTTCCACATAACGTTGTATGTATCACCTGTAGGAACAATGCCCGCGGTCAGCTTCAAGGCATCATGAGTCAACTTACTGATCAAGTACTGGACACGCTGCGAGTCAACCAGATCGGTATTTAAATGAACATTACTTCGAAACATTTCATAAAATATGGGCCAATTTTCCGCTTTACCATCGAACGTTGGCAAATCTGTGGGCGGTAATTTTATCCGAGTACCCACTTTGTGTTCCGATGTTTCGTTTTTCGAAAGTATGAGATTACGTTTATATTTAATATTAGAATATAAGTCTTCAATAGAATATAGACTCGAATAGTCTGGTGCGGTTTGGTCAATCTCGAATTGCAATTCATTCATTTGTTCTACTATTTCCTCAAATTTGTTATATTGCTCAGTAATTGTTTCTGACTGCGCTAAGAATGTCTCATTTGAACGTGAATCAAAGTTCGAGATGTTTCTGGAATCATTATATATGCGATTAACTCGCTCGAAAATCATTTGTTTTTTAGCGGTAAGCTGAGCCAATTTAGCTTCTTGCTTGCGGGACGCCATTTTGGGGGCACTAATAAAGTTATGTGCCTACCTACTGTAATGACTTGTACTTAATTTGTACTGAATTTTACTGATGCCTATCCGGGCTCGAAAGGACCATCTAATGGAGTTGCCCAAGCGTGTAAATAGCCGTGGGACTCTGCGGATGTAGAACAGTAAGTACGACCAAGCACTTGGAGGGAATACTGGCCCAAAATTGCCTATATTTGTCTGTATAACTTCAAGTTAGGAGTGGTCGGCAGCAGTCGGCGAATGTGGCCCTACTCACAATTTGCAAAACAAGTGGTACCTTACTTTCCGGGCTGTTCTCGATGGTTGCACGTCGACTTGTCGAGTGGCCACTCGTTCTCTTCACACCAACACTCCTGATTATTCTTGTTCAGTAGTTAAAGGACGCGGTAAATATGGGTTATTTATTATTCCCGGAGGATCCCCAACGTTTACGGGATTTACTCGGGATTTTAGCGTATTTGCGGGGACGATATTAATTTAAGACATTAATTTAGTCTGCGGTGAGATGCGCGCTGTGCCTCGCGGCGTTAGACACACACACTGACGTCAAACTGACGTGACGTCGATTGTTGCATTTTAAATTGTCTATAGCTCGCTTAAAGCCGGCCACTCACGTCTGTCTGACAAATTAAAGCAAGACACACACGCGACGTGATACCAACCCCACCCAACTTGCAGAGTGGCGGCAACTCGCCACACCATCTTGCCTGTGACTATCCGAGTCTGCTAGTACGCCCATAATTTGCTTGTCCTCTATTTATGCGAAGACACTTGTCACGGTACGGAGGCAGTGTTACGTTGCAGGACCGGAGTATTGGTGACTCGTAGAGGAGGTCGTAGGAGTGACACGTAGAGGAGGTCGTAGGAGTGACACGCAGAGGAGGGCGTAGGAGTGACACGCAGAGGAGGGCGTAGGAGTGACACGCAGAGGAGGGCGTAGGAGTGACACGCAGAGGAGGACGTAGGAGTGACACGCAGAGGAGGGCGTAGGAGTGACACGCAGAGGAGGACGTAGGAGTGACACGCAGAGGAGGGCGTAGGAGTGACACGCAGAGGAGGGCGTAGGAGTGACACGCAGAGGAGGACGTAGGAGTGACACGCAGAGGAGGACGTAGGAGTGACACGCAGAGGAGGGCGTAGGAGTGACACGCAGAGGAGGGCGTAGGAGTGACACGCAGAGGAGGACGTAGGAGTGACACGCAGAGGAGGACGTAGGAGTGACACGCAGAGGAGGACGTAGGAGTGACACGCAGAGGAGGACGTAGGAGTGACACGCAGAGGAGGACGTAGGAGTGACACGCAGAGGAGGACGTAGGAGTGACACGCAGAGGAGGGCGTAGGAGTGACACGCAGAGGAGGGCGTAGGAGTGACACGCAGAGGAGGACGTAGGAGTGACACGCAGAGGAGGGCGTAGGAGTGACACGCAGAGGAGGGCGTAGGAGTGACACGCAGAGGAGGGCGTAGGAGTGACACGCAGAGGAGGACGTAGGAGTGACACGCAGAGGAGGACGTAGGAGTGACACGCAGAGGAGGACGTAGGAGTGACACGCAGAGGAGGGCGTAGGAGTGACACGCAGAGGAGGACGTAGGAGTGACACGCAGAGGAGGACGTAGGAGTGACACGCAGAGGAGGACGTAGGAGTGACACGCAGAGGAGGACGTAGGAGTGACACGCAGAGGAGGACGTAGGAGTGACACGCAGAGGAGGACGTAGGAGTGACACGCAGAGGAGGGCGTAGGAGTGACACGCAGAGGAGGACGTAGGAGTGACACGCAGAGGAGGACGTAGGAGTGACACGCAGAGGAGGACGTAGGAGTGACACGCAGAGGAGGGCGTAGGAGTGACACGCAGAGGAGGACGTAGGAGTGACACGCAGAGGAGGACGTAGGAGTGACACGCAGAGGAGGACGTAGGAGTGACACGCAGAGGAGGGCGTAGGAGTGACACGCAGAGGAGGGCGTAGGAGTGACACGCAGAGGAGGACGTAGGAGTGACACGCAGAGGAGGACGTAGGAGTGACACGCAGAGGAGGACGTAGGAGTGACACGCAGAGGAGGACGTAGGAGTGACACGCAGAGGAGGACGTAGGAGTGACACGCAGAGGAGGACGTAGGAGTGACACGCAGAGGAGGACGTAGGAGTGACACGCAGAGGAGGACGTAGGAGTGACACGCAGAGGAGGACGTAGGAGTGACACGCAGAGGAGGACGTAGGAGTGACACGCAGAGGAGGACGTAGGAGTGACACGCAGAGGAGGACGTAGGAGTGACACGCAGAGGAGGACGTAGGAGTGACACGCAGAGGAGGACGTAGGAGTGACACGCAGAGGAGGACGTAGGAGTGACACGCAGAGGAGGACGTAGGAGTGACACGCAGAGGAGGACGTAGGAGTGACACGCAGAGGAGGACGTAGGAGTGACACGCAGAGGAGGACGTAGGAGTGACACGCAGAGGAGGACGTAGAGTAGGAGGACCGTAGATGAGGAGTTGAATGAATAATAACACACGACAAGTTAACACATTATATTTGTTATTTACAACAGTAAGCTTGAATATAAGAAGCACTCATTAAAGTACAAACACATACACTGTGACTTGGTACGTAATTAAATTGTATAATTGCGCAACTCTTGGAAACTGGTAACTGACAGTTGAAGAGTCGAAAAATGATAATCAAGAGCTTCTACTAGCTCGGCTGCAGAATTAGAACTGATTTTTAATATCAAAACAGAGACTTGACAGAGAAAATTAAGTAATTTTGAATTTGAAATTAAAAAAAGGTAGCAAAGAACGTAATTTGGAATAGAGGTTAAAAAATAAACAAGGCTTTAACACTGCCTTGTTACACACTGCCTCCTAAGATACAGGATCTTCCTACTTTAGGAGTCAGGGCTTTCTAGTTTTGTATTGACTAGGTACTACTTTGCTTTACCCATCTTGCGCACACCATTTTTCTTGTTGTTAAGCTGAGTGACTCCTGAGATGGTGGGCAAAAGAGAAGCATTTAAGAAAAAGACAATGTTGCGCGGACCACAAACAAGATTAAAATAATGACGACTTCGGCTTGTGCATTTCATAAATTTACCCAAAAAATACCAAAACAAAAAATGGAATTGGCTCACCAAATTAAACCGCATCAAATCTCAGTTGGCAATGTATATTATTCATGATTAACGTTATAAAACCTCCTTATACAGACGATAACTCGTCAAGTAATCTCTTCCTTAAATTAAACTCGGAATATTCAAAAGAGGGTCATCTGCTATAATTTCCGCTTAAAATGGATGGAGGGATTTTTTTTGCTATGGGTTTCGGTAAAAATCGGAGACGTATTTTGCTCTCTTATAAGTAGATATAACGTTAAAGTGGGAACGTCAATTTTATTGATTTTCCTTTGATTATACATGAGGAAAACGATTTCCTAGAAGCAAAAAATTCCAAGACATACTTATTATGTGATATCCACCAACCCGCATTTTGCCCGCGTGGTGGATTACGGCCCACACCCTCTCACAGAGGGCAGGCCTGTGCCCCAGCAGTGGGGACATTAAAAGGCTGATGATGATGATGACTCAAAAACCCGCTCCTACCCCTACCGATTTTAGGCTCGCAATGTATTTGGTACTAGTGTGGAAAAGTGTGTTGGCCGGCCCCCGCCGCCATTTATATCAGGCTGGTTGACGAGCCAGCCCCAGCAAGGTAGAAGAAAGAAATTCGAGTGCCATTTCTAACAATAAATCCTACTAATAATACAAATTCGAAAGTTAGTATGTTTGTGTTTCAATCACGCAAAAACGGCTGCAGGGATTTGAATGAAATTGTGAAGCTGGATTAGAACATAGGCTACTTTTTACCATACGGGGGAAGCCGCTGGCAGAAGCTAGTAGTTACTAAATATTATAATTATGAAGTTTGAATTATTATTTTCGAGTACCTAAGTGTTAGGGACCTATCTAAGGACTTTAAATGATAGCAGTGGACTGTATTAAACTGAATTTATTCAAGTCTCCAGTAGGTATAATCTTGATGAATGCGCGCGCGAGCCGTCGTTGGAGACCGGTAGCGAAGTGATGGGACCCCAGGCACCGCGTCGCGCGCGCCCTCTCCTCTCGCCGCCTCCGCCGCTGCCCGACGTCAGCCGAAGGTCGTCGAAGACGCCCGAACATCCTCCCCGGGTTGAAGGATTCAAGTAAGAGGAAGCGGGCAGATGTTGTTGTAGGCCCGCACCATCGTCCCCTTCTTCGTCTTCAGCTCGACCACTCGCGTAGCCCCGTCGCTCCCAGGGAAGACCTTGATGACCCGCCCCATAGACCACACTAGTGGCGGTTGTCCCTTTTCTTTAATGAGGACGAGTGTTCCCGCTGATAGCTGCCCTGCTGAAGATGACCATTTCGTTTTTTGCTGGAGCAGAGAAACATATTCTAAATTAAAACGGTTCCAAAAATGTTGTTTGATCTGCTCCATTCTGTGGTAGCGCTCCAGACGTCCGATGGTGAACTCAGTTACCTGTGGATGCGGAACAGACATAAGTGGTCGTCCAATCAAAAAGTGTGAAGGAGTAAGGACAGAAAAATCTAAGGGATCAGAGGAAAGAGGGGTAAGAGGACGAGAATTTAAGACAGCCTCTATTTGAGTCAAGCACGTGCTCATCTCCTCATAGGTAAAATGTGTTAAGCCTAAAAGCCTCTTTAGGTGATGCTTAGTAGATCGGACGGCAGCTTCAGCAATGCCGTTGAAGTGAGGAGAGTATGGAGGCGCGAAAGTAAATTTAATGCCTTGCTGAGCAACTTCAAATTCAAGATTGGAATCTTGTAGGAATTTACGCAGCTCATTACAAGTACCTACGAAGTTGGTACCGTTGTCAGACAAGATGCTTTCGGGTTTACCACGACGAGCCACGAAACGGTTTAAGGCAGTCATATAGGCTTCCTTCGTCAAGTCTGTAACAAGCTCAATATGAACAGCTTTAACAGCAAGGCAAACAAAAATACACAAGTACGTCTTTATAAGCCTACACCCTCGCCCTTTGCGATCAGCAATCAATACTGGCCCGGCATAATCAACGCTGCACTTTAAAAACGGGTATTCTAAATATGTCCTTGAAGAGGGCAATTGACCCATTATGGGTTGCACAATTTGACATTTATACTTAAAACATTTTATGCATGTTTTAACAATTGACTTCGAAAGGTTTCTACCACCGAGAGGCCAATACATTTGCCGTACATTGGCCAACAAAAGCTGAGGGCCAGCGTGTAAGAGATCGTTATGATATTTACGAAATAATACTTGAGTGATGTGATGTTTACCACATAACAAAATGGGATGTTTGACATTATAGTCGTAGGGAGAATTGTAAGCCTACGCGAATGAGGCCATCACTATCTACAAAGGCACTTAAAGAAATAAGTCTGTTTTTATTACGTAACGATTTACCTGATTGCAATAGAGTATATTCTTCAGGAAACATATCCATTTGAGGGTGACGTAAAATAAAATTAAGTGAATTAATAAGTTCTTGATTTGTAAGAGAACCAGGGGAACGATTATGTTTATCTTTTAAGTTATGAATAAATCTTAGTAAATATGCAACTATTCTCTGTAAACGATTAATGTTAGAATAATTATGAATTAATGATTTAATGAATGATTGATTTTTTGATATTATATTGTTAAATGAATGATGATGAGATGTATGATCATTGAAGTGTGATGATACTACTTCTGGTAGATCCTGTTTCACTTTCTCGTTTGGGCATGTTTGGCCAGTACATCTCATCCTTTAATAAAAATTGAGGACCTGACCACCGCAAAGAACACTCGCTGATAAGGTCAGCCTTCAGCCCGCGAGAAACAAGATCTGCCGGATTATCCTTAGACGGCACGTAGCTCCATGTATGCCCAGCAGTGCTTTCTTGTATTTCATCGATGCGATTTCGTACAAAAGGTTTTAATGAATTTGGTGCCATTGAAAGCCAACTTAACACTATTGTCGAATCGCACCAAAACCGGCATCTACTAACGGGCTTGGTAAAGGAATCTAGGACACTAGTACACAGTCTTATTCCCAACAAGGCCCCACATAACTCGAGCCTCGGGATGGTCGTTGGCTTGATTGGCGCCACACGATTTTTGGAGACTAACAGCTGTACTGTCACTAATCCCTCTTTGTTTATGGACCTAACATATACGCAAGCGCCATAAGCTTTTTCAGATGCGTCTGTAAACACGTGAATTTAATTAGTATTTATATTATCACATAAAACCCACCGAGGTATAATTAGATTATTCAAACATTGAAGACTATTCACAAAGACACCCCCCAGAAGATATGTATATCATCCGATACTTGTTTATCCCAGTCTCACTTTGCCATTTTTAAGAGGCAGTGTAACAATATATCGACAATTTTTATCACGTATAGTGTTAAGACGAAAACTATCCTCGCAAGCTCGTTCTTCCTGTGATAAAGAACATTTAGAAGAAACGGGATCAAGCTCCCAAAACTTGTTTAAATTGTTATGTAAGTCTATCATTGAGACGTAACAAAAATGTGACTGTGATTTTGTTGATGGATGTGATGGAAGAGCCACAGGGCCTGATACAATCCACCCAAACTTGGTCTCATGTAATTTTGGCTGATTTTTGCCTAGGTTAATAGATGCGGAACCTAGGACATTCCAAAATACTTCAGCACCAACAAGAATGTCAATTTCTGACGGAACATTGAACGAAGGATCAGCCAGTTGTAAGTTCAATGGTATGGGAACTTTACCTTTATCAATCAAAGCAGACGGCAGTATATTGGTAATTGTAGGCAATACCTTACAATTTATATTTGTCTTATAGCTACCGCTCCGAGATTCGATGGTTATGTTGCAAGACTGTGTACTAGATGTAATCTGACCGTTAATACCTGTAACCATGGAACTCGTGCTACGTCGAGGCAATCCCAGCTTATCGCAAAGTGTCTGCGTAATAAAATTGGCTGTGCTACCACTATCCAGCAGGATCCTGGCGTCGATCTTGCTACCTCGGTTGTTCACCACACGCACCAACGCTGTGGAAAGTAAAATATGGGAAGTAGTATGCTGTGAAGAAGTGTCACTAGATAAGACGACATTTTCTGAAGCGGCAGTATGTGAAGGGCCACCTCCAGAAATGTCAGTGGGTAAGGCAACACTACTAGGCATAGGGTTTTGGAAATTGTTAGGTTTAGAATCCTCAACATGCAGAAGAGTGTTATGTCTACCTTTACAATATTTGCAACGAGCTAATCTGCATCGCTTGGTCAAATGACCAGAACGCAAACAATTAAAGCAAACCTTAGACTCTTTTGCTTTTGATATACGAGTTTCTACAGACAAACTACGGAATTCTTCACACGTATACAAAAGATGATTTTTATTGCATAATGGACATTTTAACTTACTAGCCGTATTATAATTATTGCTATTACTAGAATTAGTTGCTACAATCAAAGCTTTATGTTTATTTTCTACTTTAATGTTATTTTTATTTTCTGTATTAAATGTGTCTTTATTGTATTCTAACGTTTCTAATAAATCAGCCTTTTTACTAACGAATGAACAAAATTGGGACAATGTGGGTTTTTTTTGTAAAGTGCTACGATGAGCTTCCCAATCTCTACTCGTGACGGGATCTAATTTAATAGACATCATATAAATAATCAACGTATCCCATTCTTCCGTGGGCTCGTTCAATGTTTTGAGAGCTCTAAGATTTTTATTAATTACGTCCACTAAACGACGTAAACAACTGCAAGACTCCTTTTCTATATATTCTACATTGAACAATGCCTTCACGTGATTGTCTACTAAAAGCCGACTATTATCAAAACGATCACATAGTAACTTCCACGCCATTTGATAACTGTCACCTTTAAAGTCTATGTTTTTAATTACTTCTAAAGCATCACCTTTAAGGGATGCACGAAGGTAGTGGAACTTACTAATATCGTCTATGCAACTACTACTATGTATTAGTGACAAATACGTATCTCTATACTCAAGCCAGTACTGATAACCACCGTCAAAGTTAGGCAAATCAATTTTAGGTAAGCGTATAAAATAACGTTGTTGGAACGATTCACCTGTTTGCTTGTTCACCGAGCCCGCTACAGACCCGTAATCACTGCCACCGACACTGGCCAGCAAGCTGCGCGCCTGCGCTGCGAGAGAGTGATACCGCTCCTCGAACTTGGCTCGCTCCGCATAAGCCTCGTCCGGTTTATCCGAATGCACCTCGATTTCCACCTGTAAGTCATCAAATTGATCGTATATAGCTTCAAATTTACTAAAGCGGCTCTCCAACTCGATACGTTGCAAGTCGGAGAAGGTTTTACAACTAAGAAGCACGTTGACATAATTCTCAAAATTTGTAAGTTTAGCTTTCATAGCACTGCGTTTTCTAATTAATAATTCTTCGGAAGCCATGGTGAAAAGAAGTTGGGGAAAAAAACAGTGATTAATTTAACAAAGGTTTTCTAATAATATTTCTAATTGACAGTTGTGGCGGTCGGACGGTCAGCTGTTGTAAGTACTTTAGCGCAAAGCTGATGCGACCGTTACTAACGGTAAGTAGCTATAAAGATAAGCAGTGCGCATGCGCAATCATAACAGTGGGAAGAGGATAGCTAGCACATAACCACGTATTGACTCTAATATGAAAGAGGTAAGACAGAAAATATTTTTAATTTAACGGAAAAAAACAGAAAAATGTTTGAAAAGGATATAGAAGGGAAATAATTGGAACAAACTCACAAAATACCCGTATCCTTATCCACAAGGCGAACTGAGTGAAATCCCTCGAAGCGATGACTCGGTGTACATTGACTAAACCAGCCAATTTAGTATTGCACCAAAGTCGTGATTGAAGACTTCGAAGAAATATACGTTGCTCCTTGTTCTTGAATAACGGTGACTTAAAAAAAAAACGGTTGCTCCGATGACACGGCGATTTTCAAATTCACGACGAGTGCAAAGTTCACCAACGTCGTTTCGTACTGCCAATAGTCGACGATCTTGGTTCTTCCAAAACGCGACTTTGAAGAGGCTCGAATGACCAAACTGTTAGGGACCTATCTAAGGACTTTAAATGATAGCAGTGGACTGTATTAAACTGAATTTATTCAAGTCTCCAGTAGGTATAATCTTGATGAATGCGCGCGCGAGCCGTCGTTGGAGACCGGTAGCGAAGTGATGGGACCCCAGGCACCGCGTCGCGCGCGCCCTCTCCTCTCGCCGCCTCCGCCGCTGCCCGACGTCAGCCGAAGGTCGTCGAAGACGCCCGAACATAAGTGTGTTGACAAACGTCGATTGACACACATAGGCAAATGTCATTACATTCTTGGCTCCAAAACGACCTCGTCGTTGGCTCGGGCGTGTATTAAGGTTACCTTTTTTCAAAAAAATTCAAAGCTCCTGTTGTAGCCACCATAAGCTAGAAGATAATATTTTTTTTTTTTACTTTAAAAAACGTTGCCCCACACTAGGAATTACTCCTGTATCGTGGGTGCGTTTATAAACTTGTATACTCACAAACACAAGACACCCAGACCCGGCACAACTATCTGTAGGTCATACAAATATTTGTTCCGTGCGGCAATCGAATTCGCGACACGCAGCGCAGCAGTCGAACGCTCAACCATTGCGCTAACCGTGTCGTCAAAATCAATAATTATGATGATAAGACTTTTATAATTCTTACTGAAGAAACTGAGATGATAAATTGTTATTTATCGACTCAGTTTACACATTTACTACTAGGTACTACTACTACCATTTTTACCACTATCAACTATTACTACAATGTTACTATAATATAATTAAATTTCAACGCACTGTATCGTCTTCATCTTGGTTTAGTTACCAAAAAGAAAAAATACGTGTCGAAATGTTTTTTGGTAATCTAGGTGACGAACTAATTAGATTTTTAACTGACTTTCGAAAAAGGAAGAGCTGTTCTATGTTCGACCGTATATGTTTTTTTTTTTATGTATATCCGACAATTTCTCCGTCAGTTATGGACCGATTTTCAAAATTTAATAATTTTTTTATCCGAAAGAATATACTCCCGAGGTGATTCCATATAAATTTTATCGAAATAGCTTCAGCGCTTTTTGAGAAACTGAACAAAAACGAAAAATACGTATACCTAGATGACGTTTTTGTTTACTCCAATTACGAGTATGTTTAAATTCCACGTTCCATGTTATTGGGGTTTTTAGTTCTGGGGTATAACAGCTAAAAAGTAAAAAATAAAAAACTTTTTTACAAAAAAAAACAACCGACTTTCAAAACAGAAAATACACTATAAATTATAAAAATAACTTTAATTTCAGAAGTCGGTGTCAAATAACGAAGAAATAAAATACAAACTTCCGAAATTAAAGTTATTTTTTTATTTTTTAGTGTATTTTCTTTTTTGGAAGTCGGTTGTTTTTTCTAATTATCAATCCAATTGAAAATAGTTATTAATGGCCATTGCACTGTAACATTGTTTTGTTAAACGCAACTAGTTAACAAATTACTTACGAAACAGATGTTACATAGTCAAATAAAAACGAAATTGTTTCAATCGTTGGACAGAGACCAAAAACAAGCCTATTTGTTTTGCTCAGCTATTATTTTGTCGGTATTTTGCTTTATTAACTAGGTTTTTTGTATACCAAACTTTTTTGAAATAAATCACTTGTTTTTCACTCAGTTTGTTCTAGAATAAATTAATGGGTGTTTCAAGTTATCATTCCAATAAGTAAGTAAAGATTTTACATGGAACTCTTATACAAAATAAATTGGTTTTTCTTCGAGTCAAAAACTAATTTGGTAGGTACTTAGAAGGGGGGGGGAGGTAGGTATTGTGACGGTACACACAGCCTAATTTTAGCGGGTCTGCACCGGCCTTTAGCTGGCAGGTAAGATTCTTGGAGAGTCGATGGATTATTTTAGAAGAGAAGGTGTTCGTTTTGTTTTATGTCAGATAGAAGTTTAGCCCTTGCAAGTGGGCACAGATGTATTTCTTTTACCCAATACAATATAATTTAAATTGCCCTCAGCACTTTTCCTTGTCCACCCGTAGCGAGTATCCTTTCGTATAGTACTCTCGCGCTAAGCAAGCGAGTCGCCAAGCTACGTGATATCCCCTGGGGCTTCGAAGAACGTCCCAGGATGTACTGGTGCCTTGGGGTCCTACAGTATTCTCTAATTAGTTCGCCAGAAAACCGAGGTTAAAAGACCAAGGCTTCTCGAAAAGTACATATAGGTACCACTAGGTATAGGTTGTACTTGCAACACGGAATAACTTTCAACCTAAGTATGTATGAAGACAAATGTAAAGTATGTAATAACAACCCTGTCCGATCCAATAAAGGCGTATTCCTGGTTTTACATAGGTACTAGAAAAAGTTGTAAAAAAAATGCAACTCATAGAAACCAAAAGTTACACAGATTTTTATTTTATATAAAATATGCGAAATTTAACACTAAATATGGAAAATTTTCATAAGTTGACAACACTCCACCGGCCGGCGAAATCTTTTCGTTTTACCTATTTTTATTTCAAACAATACTGCCCTGCACTAGCCGCGCTGTTAGCACTCTGTCTCGCTCAGGCGGCATCTTTGAAACGAAACAGTAGGTGAACTTCGTCGAGCGCTCAGTGTTGCTTTTGATAAGTTTTTCTTTTTTTTTAATTAATTATTTTCATTTGGGCAAAATAATTATCTCGTATCCATTAAATTACTACGTATTTTTCATAAACCAACGGTGTTTACAATTTTCCGGTGACATTTTACAACGTAAATAACTCACAAAGTGAGCCATCATCGCTCCACAGCTTCACTGACTATAAAAGGGCGATAACAAAGAAATTTACACAAGCAACTGTCTACTCCACCGGACTTTTAGTGCCAAAGTTCGTCAATTGATCCCGAGACTCTTGGGTTCTATTCAAAAGTGAGAATAAAGAATCTATGGAGCTGTATGGGAATGGGGTACTGTGACGTCATGAAGACAGGAATCAGGGTTGAAATATGTCTGTGTAAGATATAAATCCTTTGGTAATGACTGCGTAGTTTGCTAGTGTCAGGACTATTGTTTTGTTAAGATTTATTGTGAAGTTTTGAATTGTATACTGCCAGTAATAGCGAGTGAAAGGAAATTACTTATCACTGTTCCTACAAATACTCATACCAAGATTGTTTTTTTTTAATGTTGGCACGATTGAATGAAAGGCAATAACTGAAAATGATTTGCAAAAAACTTTTTTCTATGTGAATAAATTGGTGTTTCCGTCTGTTCAATTTCGTTTGAAAATTAACTGTTTCAAAAGTGTATTTCCTCTTTTTCGATGTGTTTATTTTTCATCAACCAAAATTACGGTAAAAATCAGGGAACCAAATGTAAATAAAGAAATACGCTCGAGAAAATCGCGACCAAATTCATTTCCCGCTTGTAACGCGAGTTTTTCTAAAATTAGGGATCACAAGATCACGAGAAAGTAATTTAATTCAAAAAGTCCACAACATTAAGCCATAAAGACTAGCAATAAAAAGATACAGCGTCCAATTTTACGACTTTTTGTAACTTCGGAAGTTGGTATAAAAATATTAAGAACGGATTTTTATTATAATGATATCGGTCTGTAATATTATTGTTTCAAACTGCAGACAAACGCCAAAGTTTGAAAAGAGACGTTTAAAATATAATAATAATAATAATATACCATTTATTTCAGGCGACACAGGCCCATAGAAAAATACCTTAACCTAAACATACATATTTTAATATAAACAAAACTTGTGTTAATAAATAAGGCCTAAGACTATGTTAGTAGCACTTCACTTTACACTAGTCTGACTTTGTGCTGTCCTGTGGTACTTGTCCGCGAAAGCGACGGCACACCACGTCCTGCGGCCAAAAGTCTTCTTCCAGGACGAGGGAGAGAAAACAATTCGGTACACGCACCACGAACGCCTTAAAGTTGACGATGCGGCGCGACTCCAGTAACTGCACCCTCGGCGTGTACCTCGTCTTTTGGCACACGTACTCCACGATGTCCTCCGCCTTAGTGGTGTAGTGCAGGCGGGAGATGATGGCGTGTTCGGCTTTGCGGCACGCAGGCTCACTTCGGGGTCCGTAGGATCTTTGCTGCAGCGGCTCTCATAATAACTATACTAGCTCCTACCAGTGGCTTCGCCTGCGTGGAATTAGAACTTCCCCCGTTATAAACTGCCTATGTGCCATATTTTAGACTATACAGGTTGTAACGGAAAGGTGTGGTCATATTTTAAGAATCGGTGCTGCCCATGAAAATGAACAAATATCTCTAATAAAGAAATAGAAAATTCCCAAAAAAAAAACTTTTCATACAAAGTTTAATATTTGTGTGGGAGACAAATTTTTTTTTTGAGAATTGCCTCATATTTTCTTGAAGAAAGTTGATAATAATATCTATGGGCAGATGCAGTTCTTAAAATATGACCACACCTTTCCGGCGTTACAACCTGTATACAGGGTGTAACGGAAAGGTGTGGTCATATTTCAAGAACCGGTTCTGTCCATGGAAATTAACAACTTTCTCTAAGAAAAAATAGAAAATTCCCAAAAAAAAAACATGGACTTTCCATACGTAAAAATTTTTTTAAGAATTTTCTCAGGTTTTCTTGTAGAAACTTGTTCATACTGATTTGCAGATGCAGTTCTCAAAATATGACCACACCTTTCCGTTACACCCTGTATATCCATCCATCCACACTTTCGCATTTGTAATATTAGTAGGATCTAGATCACCTGCCCGGGGGTTGAGGATAAATTCGAAACAGAGTTACCTCGCCCCTGGGCACTCAAAGGCAGGAAGGAACAGGGGTGGGTTTTAGTCAGTAAGAGTCTGACACGCCCTCCCGCTCCACCCAGAGCGGGAGAAGTCATAGGATGATTTCCCACCCCACAAAAAAAAAAAAAAAGGATCTAGATCACCACGGCTACATTGGTCAATGCACTTTGGTTACATTGATATTGTATAGACCTTGCGATGAAGGTTACGTTGAAAGTCAGAAGGTAGCCTTATTTATAAAACTCACTAATCATAATAATATGCTTAGTTTAAACACTGATTATCAGATTCTAATTTCGAGATAACGTAAGTCACATCTATCAAATTGTAGAATTTGATAGATGTGACTTAGATGTGTGTACTGTATACGGACCACACCTCCACCCACATCTACCTTTCTTCTGGGTTGAAAATGTTTACAAAAATTTATTAATCAGTGTTTTACACTATTATTTTTTTATAAATAAGCCCAAAGATTTTGTACCTACCTAGATTAATGTTTAAAGTCACATTGATACCTGCCAGAGACAGACATTGAACGGGTTATTCGAAAATTATAGGATACAGTAAAAAGGGTATAAACAGCATTAGCAGTTATGTAAACATTAGTTTTCAGGAAGCAATTAAAGGCCAGTTTATTGATCCGTAGTTATTTCAAGAAATAACGCGCGGGCGTTTACTTACTCGTTGTCAGACCAGATAAAGGAGATGACGGGACTGACTGTGACCGCTGCTCTAAAAGAGCCGAAGACAGAGTGGCCTGGAAATCAGCTCGTCAGTGAATCTCTCAAAGCTTTTCTGGAACACACCACCTTCAGCAGTGAAGAAAACGAATAACAAGAAGCTATCTCAAATGATGGTTATATTTCTACATATTTTCTTCGTCTAACTTGAATAATAGTACTTTAATTTGAACATTGGTCAAGCTAACAATTGATTGATCAACTAATTTTGCCGATTTCTTTTTTTTTTAATTATTTTTTTTGTTTGTTACCGTTTGTTGGTTGACTTAAATACGGATCAAAAAACTCACCCTAAGTTTCATGGTGTTTTGACGCCTGTAACGTTTTATCTAAAAATTTAATAATATTGGTCGAAGCACTAAAAGCTTGATTCGTAGAATTTTTGATAAAGAATTCAAAAGACTTTTCTGCATCTGCAACGGACAATAGTCACATCTGCAAGGTTTGGCATATTTCCAAACCGACTGAAAACATAATAAAAAAATGTAGTTAAATGAAATTTTATTGAAAGTTATTAATGAATGGGACTTTTCAATTAAATATAATTTGATTGTAATGTTAAACAGCCATTTGGTATAAAAAACAGATGGTCGAAGGGGCCGAAAAGTTCTGGAGTGGCGAACGCGTACCGGAAGACGCTGCGTTGGAAAGCCTCTCACAAGGGGGACTGAAGACCTGCAGGCGTATTCGCTAACTCAGTTGACATCAATTTGATAGGCACTTTGCCGTACATGGCTGCTTTGACGTATAGGAAAATCGTAGTGCCTATTAGTCCACCGATCAATGTACTGCATAGTGCCTATCAAATTGATGTCAACTGAGTTAGCGAATATACCTGCTGGTGAGGGTCGCGGGTAGACGATGGATGCGACAGGCACAGGACCTGTCGTTGTAGCGTGACTTGGGGGAGGCACATGTCCAGCAGTAGACGTTTTACAAGGCTAAAGTTGAGTTTGACAATAAATTACTGAATTTCAGAAACTTTTAATTCAGACATCGGGAGTCATTGCTCAACATAACCCTAGAGCCTAGGTTTTTAAATGTCCTTTTTGCATTAATTTTCGGGCATCGGGCAAGTATAAACCTTTTTTCTGTAATCTACTCCAACCTCAGTCTTTTTTTTTCCAAAAAATGCTCCGGGCCTACAAAAAGCAGTAAACTGCGGGTAATCTCAAAATTAATTAAGTAAACTATATTACTTGTGGCATCGTAACTCCTGACACCTCGATCGCCGCGGGATCCTTCCTAATTGCGGGAAATGAACGAAAATTTTTATAGACCCGTAAAAGTCCTTGTCGTAATAAAATGCTACAGTTCATTGCACCCTCAGTATTTGTGATAGTGATTTTAGGGTTCTGTACCCAAAGCATGTAAGCAGAATTCTAATATTATAAATGCGAAAGTTTGTGTGTTTGTAAGTTTGTATATTTGTGTTTCAATCACGTAAAAATGGCTGAAGGGATTTGAATTAAATTTTGCACAACCTCAAGCGGCGGAAATATAGTAACGTCGTCGGTAGCTACATTTTCAAGCCATTTGGGGTTGAAACCCTGGGGCCGTGGGCTCCAAGTGCTCATTATTATTTAAAGATTAATCTAAACGCCTTGTTGACACTTCGCGTGACCCAAGGGCTGGCTTTTCGCTCGGCCAGAGTTTAGCATTGCCATACAACGTGGCAATGCCGCCAGTCTTTTGGGCACACTTCCAGTAGACAGCGATGCGGAGGAATTTTTTGACGCCAGACTGTAAGTTTTATTTAGTTAGGAGTTTTTGTTTTAATTACAGTTAGTTAAGTACTCTGTAGGTTTTTAGATAAAGAATTGTGATTTATTCAATAAAAAAATGTAATAATTTGCTCATAGATTATAACCAGGATTAAAACATAGGCTACTTTTTACCATGCGGCCGAAGCCGCTGGCAAATGCAATCGATTGTGTGATAAATGCTAAACGATCGGGATGAAATTTAGCACAGAGAAAGACAATAGTCTAGAATAGCACATAGGTTGTTATTTATAATGTGGGAAATAATAATATCTCGCGAGTTAAGCCTCTGACAGAAACTAATAACAAAATAAGACAAACTATGTAAATATTGTTGGTAAAAAAATTCCTTTACAAAGTACGTTGCGACTCACACTTGGTCGGGTGATTTTTTAGGGTTCTGTACTCGAAGGGTAACACGAGACCCTATAAGACTCCGCTGTCCGTCCATCTGTCTGTCTGTCTGTCCGTCTGTCACCAGGCTTTATCACATGAACCGTGTTAGTTAGACAGTTGAAATATTCACACATGATGTATTTCTGTTCCCGCTATAACCACAAATACTAAAAAACAGAATAAAATAAATATTTAAGGGGGCTGCCATACAACTAACGTGATTTCTTTTGCCGTTTTTTTTATATATAATGGTACGGAACCCTTCGTGTGCGAGTCCGACTCGCACTTGACCGGTTTTTTTGTTTATACATGAAACATTCTTTTGTTTTTAGTCTCCGCCGCTGGAGCGTTGATTAATACAACGTTCGTTCGCAAGGAGGGAAAATGACTTTATTAGAGAGATCGAATCTTTGTTTTATAGACGATGTATTTTAAAATGTAGACAAGATTTTAGTTGTTGGAAGGTTTTCAGGAGAATGAAATAGTGCCGATATACCTATTTTAATATTCACAAATTGTTAAATTCGAAAAGCTCCATCCTCTGTCTGGTTGGTTATGAAGTATCTACCTAAACTTTTTTTTTTTTGTGTGGTGGGAAATCATCCCATGACATCTCCCGCTCTAGGGTGGAGCGGAAGGGCGTGTCAGACTCTTACTGACTAAAACCCACCCCTGTTCCTTCCCTGCTCTGAATGCTCAGGGGCGAGGTAATTCTTTTGAATTTATCCTCAACCCCTGGGCAGGCATCGGCCATGACGGACCCCGTCATGTTTGCTGACAACAGTTTGAGGAGCGCGTGGAACACTACGCTCCGTCGACTCTCGGGCCTGGTGCTGATCGGAAGGCGAGTTACCCACTACACGCCGTCCGCAGGCCCAGGTAAGTACCTACCTAACCTTAGGCTATAGACAAAGTAACATTGTATCAGGAGTTTTGGCGGAATTTTTTCGATTGAAGTGCAGTGGCTGTTTTAATTATACGCAAATTGATCCCAAGTGCATATTGTGATGTAAAATTGGTGTAGTTTTGTGTCTCAAGTGTCTACAAAACTGGACAATATTTGAAACTATTGAAACAGGTGCGATCTCGGAAAAATGAATTTTATTGTAGTATAATGACTCGACACATTTTCTGCCAAATCATTAGAATGTGTTAAATTCGCATTCTAATGGAAATCAAAATGATTGTATTCTGTGTGTAAACTAAATACTTTCCAAACTTGACACTTGCACAAACTTTGCGAAGCCAAAAGTAAGAAAAAAAAACATTTTGTCAGCAATAGTAACTGTCAAATAAGTCCAATAGTTTGGAATTGACCACATCACATTTCAGTAGCACACGTCAATACGGAAGGTATATTTTATTCTCCGTATTTCCATTCCCAGGAAAATCAAAATTCCTTGAAATCCATATAGCCTCCAATTTGTGGCGGAATTTTCCTACAGGGTAAAGCTTTTGACTTATATACTTCCATTGATAAATGAAAATCTAATATGTGGTTGACAGCCACCATTTTATCTCATAACCGATCTCGAGGGTCGCTATTACTACATAGGTTTGTGTAGGTACCTACTTATAAACATTTTGATACTAATTACAATTTTTATATTTACAACAGAATATAACTACAATACAACTAAATAAACTATAATAAATAACTTAAAAGGTAGGTATTTAAACAAACTGATATTAATAATATATACAAATGCGTATGAAAGAAACCTCATTGGGCATCAAAAAATTCATCCACACTGTCAATGGAAAACGTGCCCAGAACGCTGGCAGCATTGCCACGTTGAATATAGCTGATTCGTTGGTTAAAGAAAAACCCAGCTCTCTGGTCATGTGAAGAGTTGACTATCTACTAATATCCCGAAAAACTTGACAAGTACTACCTGCAGCTTACTGGCTCAAACATATAACTCTTAATAAGGTTGTTATATTTGCGCCGTTTGTAGTTTTCTGCACCTGCAGCAGCCGCCCCACCACAGATCACTGTGCTAAGAAGATGGGATGGCACATGTTTCATCTCACACCAAAGGCCTACCAAATTCCAAGGCATTATGGTCATTCCTTCTGGCCTCTTCCCATCGTCACGTGCCAAGCCATTGGGTTATAAAACAGCTGGCACTTTGGCCAGAAATATTAAGTAGTGATTTTATTGCTCCCTGGTTAGGTTCTTAAAATATGGTACTAGGTATCCGCGGAGCTTTTCAGCCGAATGAATGACGATGATGGTTACCTGCTGTACTACTATATAACTATGTTTTCCTTTTGAAAAATAATTGTGTTACCATTATTAGAAGTAGATTACACGTAGACACATACACTTAAAAATATTAAATAAGATTTTGAACAAAACCTTTTTTACACCAAAATAAATTGAAATAGGTAACCCTCATACCTAAACTAAAACCTTTTGATCCAAACCACCCTTTGAGCAAAATCACGTAAAAATTCGCTTACGGAAACGGTTTTCATACCTCTAAAATGACACTTCCCAGCATTATCTTAAGGGGAAGTTATGCGCCCTTAACCTTGCCCGCCCTTGACTTGCAATCAATTCTGTTACCCGGGTATGTTGCCAACAGGTTTTACGGTCCATTTTATTGCCCGGATTTGCCCGGGTCGCGGATATCCTCAAGCTTCCTTGTCGCCGACAAAAACAAGTTTTCAATAAATAAGACTGTTAGGCAGCTTTTACACCAGGGATGTGCTAAGCTGTGTAGCGAGGGATGTGTTTAATAACGACTAATAGGATCATTTGATTTTTATAGCTTAGCTTAGTTTAGCTCTGTTAGGAAGATATCCTCAAGCGTCCTTGTCGCAGAAAAAAACAAGTTTCAAATAAGATTGTTAATCTGCTTTTACACCGGGGATGTACTAAGCTGTGGAGCGAGAGATGTGTGTGATATGAAACAAGCGAATCGTTTGATTATTACCCGACAGTCCCAGAAGGAGGATTTTTTTCGAGAGTTTATATGTATAGTGTAAACGGCTGGAAGAATTTCAGTAGTCTGATGCAGTTGGCGGGACGAAATATAATATGATTCATTTAAAATAACTGCTAACTTTTTAGTTGTTTTTTTGCAGTCGGGTTGTGAAAATATTCAATTTTTATAGATTAGCTTATCTCTGGTTCAATGAAGCTAAGAATTTTACATGGACCTAATTCCCATAATTTGACTTTTGTAAATTCGGTTCAAAGTCCAATAAGTTGACTTTTGTAAATTCGGTTCAAAGTTCAGGGTTTTTAAACAGAATAAGAATTATTTTGGTAACTATGATTTGCGGCCTCGCAATAAGTGCTCCTATTTTTTTTTGAGTCGGAAATCAACCAATTCTCCCGCTCTGGGCGGAGCGGGAGGGCGTGTCAGACTCTTACTGACTAAAACCCACCCCTGTTCCTTCCCTGCCTGAGTGCCCAGGGGAGCGGTAACTGCGTTACGAATTTATCCGCTACCCAATAAGTGCTCCTTACAGCACATCTTACTCGTTCCGCCAGGCACACTTTGCTGTAGTTGGAATATTTTCTAGCTTAGCTTCATTGCTCAGCCACATAGCTGTCTCATCTCTAGTAGTGAGGCGGCCTTAAGGGAGCGTTCGATCTGGTCGGATTACGTTCTAATGTAATAGTATTGGGTGTGAGAGGATTAAGTTGTCCCGGAACAGTATATTTTTGTCGTTTTTGTGTAGGTAAACTAGGTTATAGTTGAGTGGGTTCCGTTAACTTATATTTAGTGGTACTTATAGCTGATATACTCGTACTATAAATGACTTGTTAAATGGGTTCGATTTCGGTACTTCTCATTTTTAGGGTTCCGTATCCGAAGAGTTCACACGGAAGCCTTATTACTGTCACTTACGTGTCCGTCTGTCTGTCCGGCCGTCTGTCCGTCGTCTGTCACAAAATTTTGTTCCGAAGAATTTTTTAACTTCTGGACCTATGAACTTGAAATGTGGTGATATGTTAATTATTACGTATATTTTACTAACAAATACCAATGTATTGATAAATCAGATTTTTTCTTTTGTAATTCCTTCATATGGTACGGAACCCTAAATGTGCGAAGTTCGACACGCACTTGGCTGGTTTTTTTGCCAATTCTATTACGTTTCCCAAACTTTACCAATAGTTTTATATAGGCAATCTAGGTTATGGCTAAGTGAGTACTGTTAAGTAATTTAGTCGTATTTGAAGCTGATTTAGGGCAGAGGACCTGTTAAATGAGGTCGAGTAGTTGTTGTTAATTTAGTATAGATAAACGACTTTTAATATTAGATCGATTCCGGTACTTTTTATTTTCTTTTTCCAACTATAATATAATAATAAGTCTGCACTTGCAGTCTGCCAACGCGCTGTGGATCGAAGTATACTGGGTGCCAAACTCACAGACCGGATTAGAAACTCTATACTTCGTTCTAAAACAAAAATAGCGGACGTTAGCCACACAGCTGCGGGGTTAAAATGGAACTGGGCTGGTCACATCTGCTGCATGTCGGAGGAGCTAGCAGCGGGCAAAGATTACCACACAGTGGATCCCGAACACAAAGAAAAGACAACGCGGCAGGCCCAGAAAGAGATGGCGAGATCAGTTGGATTCCTTCTCAAAGGACTGGCCCAAAATTGCAGAAGACTGGGAAAAGTGGCAGGAGGGAAGGGAGGCATTTGCCCTGCAGTATGACAGCACAGGCTCATAATAATAAAAAAAAAATCCAACTATGAAGTTCTATCTTATACCATCGGTTCAATGTTGTCAATGTCTGTTTTAGTACCTCCAGAAAAGTCCAAGTTAACTTATTTATGTAGTATCTACTAACTAATAATTTACAATAGTTATAAAAAAAACCAAAAAACACGCTTTGTTTTTCATATTCTTCTCTCCCTTTTATTTAATACCGATATCATAGAAATACATAAAAAATAACTAATAATAATATGTAATATCATAGAAATAAATAACTATAATAAATAAATAAATAAATAACTATAATATCATAGAAATGCATAAAAAAAACTAGTCCGCCATCTTTGGGAGTCCGCCATATTTGATTTAGAATGACGTCACATAGGTTACCATGCATTGTCATCAGTCCTTGATAAGTGTGCGAAGCTTCAACTCAATCCGACGTTGTGAAGTGGGTGAAAATCACGTTCAAAGATGACACAGATACATAGATACATACCAAGCTCATAAAAGCGTCTTAAAAATTGTAATATTTCTTCGGTAAATTGTGTCTATACGGACACAATAAATCCTGTCCCCAAGTATCTCCTGCATCCTAAGAAAATAATATCATTTCTTTTCCAACACCATACAATCACACACTGTGTCATCTTCACTTCTATTCGGAAATGACTCTGGGCAAATAATACCCACATTCCACTCAAGCCTTTCTGCAGGCGCGGAGATAAGCGTGATCGAGAACCTTCCATAACAATCTGGACTTAGTACCTACGACGATGTTAGTAAATAATAGAAAAGGAAAGTTTTTTCATTTTCGTTTACTTTCGTCCTGGGAGGCGATTAGGTGTCCCGGAGGAATGATTTGCTGTACTAGTTTGAAAAGTTTGTAATCTATTGGTTTTTGTGATTTTCTGCTGGTTAAGTTTAAGACTCTCTGATTAAAAGGCTATGGAAATATCACTTGAAGGAATGACGTATTTTTATCAGAAGCAGTCACGACAGAATTGAATTAATATCATCATCAGTCTTTTAATGTCCCCACTGCTCGGACACATACTTCCTCTCTGTAAGAGAGTGTAGGCCGTAATCCACCATGCGGGCCTAATGCGGGTTGTTCTCACGATGTTTTCCATCACCACTGCTTGGTCAGTCTGGGTTTGAACTCACGACCTACAACTTGTAAGTTGCTGTTACCATTGTGCTACCACTGCTCTCACTGCCACTCAAATTAATATGTTTATTTTATTTTTACGTATAAATTATATTAATCATCATTGCTCTCAAAACGGTAAAGAAAAATATCGTGAGAAAATCGGCATATCCTAGTACCAACCTGTTCGAAGATAGCCCACTCCCTCTCGCGGAAAGGAGGCCTATGTCCCAACAGTGGGAAAACCCCTCGGGCCCCACGAGCGCCAAATGTCAACATCTGTCAATCCCCGTTGACAGCCGGCCATCATGCAACTGCAGACTTTGTCAGGTTCTGCGTGTATAAACCTTGTCACAGGTCTAAAGAACTTGGGTAATCGGGTTTTTGGCAATTTTTTTGGCAAGGCAAACCTTATCACCTCGGTGGCGCACATGTGTGCCGCTAGTTTGCCTTGCCAAAAACCCGATTCACGCGTTTTAAACCGCTATTATCACTATTACCCAAGGTCTTTAGACCTGTGACAAGGTTCATACATCCAGAACCAGACAAAGTCTGTAGTTACACGATGGCCGACTGTCAACGGGGACTGACAGATACCGGACACCTGACGCACGTGGAGCCATGATTATGCTAAGTATTTAAGTCCCTAATATTTATTTGGCCTTATTGCTCCAAATCTAAAATAACTATGAATGATTTGTGAAAAAAATAAATCTTAGAAACGAAAAACATTTTGTTTTTGTTCTTTGAGATTGTTATGATTGTTATGGGAAGTACTTTGAGAATTTTTTTTTTGTATATATCATGTCTTTAGTACTTCTTATTACTCTACTCTTTTATTAACACCTACCTAGAATAGTTTGGACGGTATAAAAAATCACATGAAAACATGAGTAAAGTAAAAGAGATGGAACAAGTTGCAAGCAGAAATAAAATGTCAAACGCCCATAACGGGTACCTACTAATATTCCAAAAAAAAAACGGCCAATATCGTTTTGGACTTCGCACATCTAGGGTTCCGTACCAAATGAGGAAAGAAAAAAATCTGATTTATCAATTTATTGGTATTTGTTAGTTAAATCTATCTACGTAACAATAAACGTTATCACCAAATTTCAAGTTCATAGGTCAATGGGAAGTTGAAAAATTCTTCGGCACAAAATTTTGTGACAAACGACGGACAAACAGACAAACGGACAGACAGACAAACGGACAGCCAGACAGACAGACGGACACGTGAGTGACAGCAATAGGGCTCCGTTCGGACCCTTTGGGTACGGAACTCTTTTGAACATGTTTTGTTTTAATTCTTTCCCCAAATACACACGTCACGAAATCGTGGCAACGCATCTAATTTCCAATTTAACGAAAATGACTGTGCCGCGTGAACTTCAATCAAGGCGCAAACCACAACGACCCAGCACCTAAGCCGCCCTTAACTGAATAGTTTCAATCTCGAACGGGATTATCTTCAAACAATGGGGCGCAGCTTCTTTGTAAACCTTCAGCATTTACAAATCCTTATTACTTACGGGCTGGATGAGATGAAGACACATTGCAAATGAGAAAAAACGAATATTGAGCTCGAATAAAAGAGGCATTCTATCGGCTATAAAGATTTTTCTACACTTTTTTTCTGGTTTTAGGCTGGTTGCCGGCAGCCCCCACCAGGGCATATGAAAAAAAATTTAGGAGAGAAATCACTAATTGGACCTACTTTTGCATAACAGAACCAATCCACATAATGACAATTTCGAGAAAAAGGCGTTTTTGTCAAAACGTTGTATACGTAAAATGGTTAGTTATTTTGAATAAAGTTTATTTACTACATTATACAAAATAATTTGTTCTCTAAATACAAATTTAATATTGATGAAAATCATTAACATTTTTAATAGTAATTAAAAAGAAACTCAATGGTTCCTTTCTGCAAAACTATACGTGTGTGTTGGTTCTTTGTTAATTTATTACCATGCCCATAAATTTATAGTAAAAATGAAAAATCTCATATTTCTTTTAACCATTATAATGATGGTGAGCGAGGGTGGGAAGGGCGAGTGAGGGTGGGAAGCGTGAGGGAGGGTGGGAAGCGTGAGAGAGGGTGGGAAGCGTGAGTGAGGGTGGAAAGCGTGAATGCGGGTGGGAAAGCTGAGCGAGGGTGGGAAGGCTGAATGCGGGTGGGAAAGCTGAGCGAGGGTGGGAAGGACGAGTGAGGGTGGGAAGGGCGAGTGAGGGTGGGAAGGGCGAGTGAGGGTGGGAAGCGCGAAGCGCGAGTGAGGGTGGGAAGCGTGAGTGAGGGTTGGAAGCGTGAGTGAGGGTGGGAAGCGTGAGCGAGGGTGGGAAGGCTGATGGAGGGTGGGAAGCGTGAGCGAGGGTGGAAAGCGTGAGGGATGGTGGGAAGCGTGAGTGAGGGTGGGAAGCGTGAGGGAGGGTGGGAAGCGTGAGTGAGGGTGGGAAGCGTGAATGCGGGTGGGAAAGCTGAGTGAGGGTGGGAAGGCTGAATGCGGGTGGGAAAGCTGAGCGAGGGTGGGAAGGGCGAGTGAGGGTGGGAAGGGCGAGTGAGGGTGGGAAGCGTGAGCGAGGGTGGGAAGCGTGAGGGAGGGTGGGAAGCGTGAGGGAGGGTGGGAAGCGTGAGGGAGGGTGGGAAGCGTGAATGCGGGTGGGAAAGCTGATCGAGGGTGGGAAGGCTGAAGGAGGGTGGGAAGCGTGAGCGAGGGTGGGAAGGCTGAAGGAGGGTGGGAAGCGTGAGGGAGGGTGGGAAGCGTGAGTGAGAGTGGGAAGCGTGAGTGAGAGTGGGAAGCGCGACTGAGGGTGGGAAGCGTGAGTGAGGGTGGGAAGTGTGACTGAGGGTGGGAAGCGTGAGCGAGGGTGGGAAGCGTGTGCGAGGGTGGGAAGGGTGTTTTCTCGAAATTGTCAATTCAACCGGCGAGCTGGTCGCTGCCTCAGGTAACACGCCCACACCGGTGCCTCGTAAAGGGCCATGGACCGCACGATCCCCGCGTGGATCCTCCGGCGGGAGGCGTTTGGACCTCCCAGATTGGGCAGGAGCCGCTTCAAAGCAACACTGGCCTGCTCCAGTCTGGGAGCCAAACATCGGAAATGCTCGACGAAGTTCCACCGGCTGTCGAGGACGAGACCCAGGTATCTCATCGTCCTCTCGACGCCGATGTGAATCCCTCCTACAGTTATCCGGGAACCCGACGGTGGCGCGTTCCGAGGACCATGAAAACACATGGCCTCGGACTTGTTCAATGCCACCTCGAGTCCCAGTTGCCGGATCCTCTCAACGACTGTCGCAACCCCGCGTGACATCAAGTTGGCCGCCTCCTGGTACGACCTCCCCTGCGCCAGGACCAGCGTGTCGTCAGCGTAGCAAACTACGCTGACGCGCAGCACCCAGTCGCCCACACCCGCACGACATCTCTCGCCGGTTCCATTCTCCCTGGTGACCAGGGTAGATGATGGCCCTGACCGTCAAATATGCTTCGACCACGCGACGGGTGTAGGGCGGCACCCGGTGATACCGGAGTGTCTGCACTATGCAACTCCAGGGCAGGGTGTTGAAGGCATTCGCGATGTCCAGAGACAGCGCCAGGACGACCCTACCCCAGGCCACTGCATCCCCCGTCGTGAGGGCTCGTACGCGCATGATTGCGTCCACCGTGGAGCGCCCCCTGCGGCAGCCGTACCGGCTCTCCGCCAGGTCCGGCCCCACCCGCACCAGCTGCCCGACGAGGCGGTCTGCAATTACTCTTCCAAAGAGCTTACCCACCTCGTCGAGCAGCACAATGGGCCGGTACAAAAAGACCAGTGATATCCACAATTTTAACACCAGAAATAAGCATAAACTTCATGTTCCTTCCCACCGTCTTCGTAAGGTTCATGGTTCGTTTGAGGGTCTCGGTATCCACTTTTACAACAAGCTACCCCATTCTTTTCTTAACCTGCCTTTTAATGCATTTAAATCTAAAGTTAAATCTAGTCGCTGTTCGAAGGCATACTATTCCATCAACGACTATTTAGAAGATAATAATAGTTGGTCGCTGTGTTGAACGCAAGACAATGTTACACTTGATGTTCTTTCTCCATATTATGCTTATGGTTATGACAGATTATATGAGTTCATATCACATCACATCATCAGCCTTTTATTGTCCCCACTGCTGGGGCACAGGCCTCCTCTCTGGGAGAGGGTGTGGGCCGTAATACACCACGCGGGCCCAGTGCGGGTTGGTGGATGTCACATGTCTTTGAATTTTTGGTTCTAGGACATGCCGATTCCTACACGATGTTTTGCTTTACCGACCGAGTTCATATAATAATTGTTTACTAATTTTAGTGTGATGGACCTAAAGGTTGTTCCAAATAAACGTGCAATAGCGGTCATTGACCCACCTACATTTATTGACATTTATAATTTGAAAAACGGAATTAATGACTCAAAGCAGTCCCGAATCAACATCTCTCGTGATCCTTAACATTGTCTAATAATGAAAAACGATTTATATTTAATTGTTCAGGTACCTACGAAGAGTTATTAGGGAAAGGTCAATGTACTTTATTGCAAATTTATCTGAAACATAGTATAGTATATCACTTGTGGTTTCAAATCACAGCCCTTTGATAGATCCTATCCTTGTACGTGTAAGCAGGCACACCAGTTATGTATGGAGGCTTATTTAATTTGGTTTAGTGTTTAGACTTGAGTTCGTTTTTAATGGCATATATGAGTGTGCTAGCAAACAAGTGGCGGATTATTTAATTTTATGATTATATTTTAGACGATATATCATTATTATTCTGTTTTACATACGTTACATACACATATGTTGAGATTGTTGCATATAATTATATAGATTCAAGTTCTTCAAACCTAACAGACAGATGTGTTGCTGGGGAGTTTGTTGGCCACTTCTTCTTCACAGCTAAAACACTAGGAAGTCCCATCCATACGCACAAAGCGTTTTGAGAAAACATTCATTGCACGTACAGCTAGAGAGTGGAATTCTCTACAGGAGTCTGTGTTTCCTGTAAGATACAACCTGGGAGTCTTTAAGTCAAGAGTGAATAGGTTACTTCTAGGCAAGCGTGCTCCATCTTCGACCACATCATCGCTTACCATCAGGTGAGATAGTGGTCAAACGCGAGCCTATCAAACATAAAAAAAAAAAAAAAAAGAAGTGGTGACGGACGGCCGTTTTTTTTTGGACACTGAACTGTCTTTATGTAGAACTTTGACGTTCAAAAAGTGCTGGCTCTCAGCCTAGTTTGAATAAATGACTTTTGATAATGATTTTGATCTAATCACACTAATATTATAAGGGCGACAGTTTGTGAGTCTGTGTGTTTTAAGTTTGTTTGTGGCTTCTTCACGCTCAAATAGCTGGATTGATTTGGAATGAAATTTGGTATGTAGACAGCTAAGGCTACTTTTTATCCCGGTCAACATAAGTGAAACCGCGGGGCACAGCTAGTATAGTATAGTAGACTGTATTATGTGGATTTAATTCCTTTTACGGTTATTTGACGTAAAAAATTGTTTTTATTGTGAAATAGGTCTCGAGTACCTTCTTCAAACAATTAAAAGAAATACTTAAATAAACTAGAACTGAATGGTAAAGTAAACCTTTAAGTTTTATTATCTATATTAGTCTTACTAATGATAAGCTTTGTATCTGAAGTAGATACTCCAACTGGAATAAATGTTGAGGCTCTTCGTAGGCAAAATTTTAATTTACATAGTTGACTAAAAGAAAGATCTTTTTCATCATTCATGGGTTGGAATAATGGGTGAGTAGTTACAAAGCTTCTAGGATTCACTTTTGTTATTTATATTCTGTTCATGTACTAAGGAAGGGCTTTACTTTCTTTAATTAAGGTTCCGTACCAAAATGGTAAAAGGAACCCTCAGTTTGTCTGTCTGTCTGATTTATATCAAATTATTTAAATCGATTATTATTATTATTCTATTTATTTAACTTTATGTACATATTATTTACATTTTTAAATATTCAAATATAAAAAAAATATAAAATAATATAAAAACATTTAAAAATATAAAAAATAGTAGCCCACCGGTATCGGGATAGGGTCCAAGCTACCGGTGGTCAGGGCTCCTGAGAAAGGAATCTCCTAACAATACGCGCCGTGTCCAGGATCTGTGGTTCGGCTGTCATGTTGAAAGCATCAAGTTTTTTTTCACTCAAATTTTTTTCAATAATTTTATTAATCAACAATTCAACAAAATGTATTTCAAACGTAAATCAGCAAGAAACAAGAACCCAAAAATTTAACAAAAGAAAAAGTACCTACATCAAGAATCTATTTTGACCGACGAAATGCATGCAAGATGCAAATTTTATCTGACTGATTACTAAATAAAATGCTGACAAGAAGCCGGGCACAAAAGACGAACACACACCCAACTTCTTCGGGTTCCTCGCTCAGCTCCGTCTCGCAGCCGCCGGGACCTACGCCAACCGTGAGTCCAGTGATTACGGCCGCTGCTGTTGCGTCGAGCTCGAGCGACGAATACACCACTCCGTCGACGACACCACCACCTGCGCGTCGACGGGGAAGGGGCCGACCACCAGCTAGCTTGGAACCTCGAGGCCCGCCGGCCTCTAATAGGGTTCCCGCTGCCGGTGGAAGTGTGCAGCGCATGCGATGGACGCAAACCATTAACGAAAACGTCATGCGCTCATACTTTAGGGCTACAGAGGGGGGAAGTAACATTATTATTATTATTATGAGCCTGTGCTGTCCCACTGCAGGGCAAAGGCCTCCCTTCCCTCCTTCCACTTTTCCCGGTCTTCTGCAATTTTGGGCCATTCCTTTGAGAAGGAATTCAAATCATCCCGCCATCTCTTTCTGGGCCTGCCGCGTTGTCGTTTCTTTTCGTTTGGGATCCACTGTGTGGTAATCTTTGCCCACTGCTCCTCCGACATTCGGCAGATGTGACCAGCCCAGTTCCACTTTAATCTCGCAGCTGTGTGGCTATCGTCCGCTATTTGTATTTTAGAACGAAGTATAGGGTTCCTAATTTGGTCTGTGAGTTTGACACCCAGTATACTTCGTTCCATAGCGCGTTGGCAGACTCCAAGTGCAGACTTTTGACGATTGATAAGAGACCACGTTTGCGCCCCATAAGTGAGGGTGGGAAGAATGCACATGTCCATAAGCTTTCGTTTTAGAGAAAGAGGGAGAGGTCCCTTCATTAAGTGCTTCATAGACCAATAGTTCTTCCAGGTATTTTCGGTGCGTCGCGCGATCTCTTTGTCTTGTCTTGCCTGGAAGGAGACTATTTGGCCGAGATAAATGTATTCATGGACATATTAAATCCTCACACCCCCAATTTCTATGCGGCGCGCGATGTTGTTCGTCATCAGTTTTGTTTTGGTCATATTCATCGAAAGTCCAACCCGGAGACTGGCATTGCTCAGTTGGTCGAGCATGAGGCCTAACTCAGCTGCTGAGGAGGAAAAGAGGACAATATCGTCGGCGAAACGTAGATTAGTTAATCTCCTTCTGCCGACGACAATTCCTTTATCTTCCCAGTGTGGATGTAGTTCTTGAAAGATTTCTTCGAGGGTGGCAGTGAAGAGTTTGGGAGATAGCGGGTCGCCCTGTTTGAATTCTCTCTGAATAGGAAAGGGTGGTCCGGTGGTATATGTGCGTATTGCTGCTGTGCTATTGTGGTAAATTTTTTGTATCAGATGTACATATGTGGGATGTATCTCATGTTTTTTTGAGCGCAAAAAATTTAGAGTCGTGGGCTAGACTATCGAAAGCCTTTGAGTAATCCACGAACGCGAGGTATAGGGGCAGATTAAACTCTTGATGTTTTTCAATCACCTGATTTAAAGACTGTAGATGGTCAGCAGTCGAAAGGTTGCGGCGAAATCCAGCCTGTTCGGGAGGTTGGTGGAAATCCAGTGTGGCCCATATGCGATTTTCTAATGTTTTAATAAATATTTTGTACAGATGAGAAACTAAGCTAATGGGTCGATAATTCCCGATATCTGATTTATCTCCTTTGTTGTGAAGCAAGAATATATTTGAGTGACAAAACTTACTGGGAAAGGCGCCTGTTTTAAGAATATTGTTGAAAAGGTTACAGATATGTGGTAATAAGGTTGGTTCTCCAATTCGCAATGCTTCAATAGTGATACCGTCTTCAACGGGGCTTCGGTTGTATTTCATGCCACTAAGAGCTCGGTGGACTTCGTAACCATTTATTATTGGTATGTCGTCAGGGCATGTGTAGGTTTCGGCTACGAGCTGGAGAGCATTACTGTCGGTGTATAAGGATTTATAAAAATGTGTACATATTTGATTTATTTTGGTCTTATTGCCTTGTGTCACACCGTCACTGTCCCTTATGTGTGTTATTGTTGATTTTCCTACTTCCATACCGCGCATGGCTGATCTGAGGGAGTGGTTATTTGTTAGAGCAGTATAAGCAAGTTCCATGTTGTATTTCCTGATGTCTTTTCGTATACTTCTTTTAACTTTACGATCAAGCTCTCTGTAACCCAAAGATTGGAAGTTCATTGTCTGTCTTTCTTCGATAAGACTGATTGTGTTTTTTGTGAGTTTCTTTTGCTTTTTGTTGCAATTCTTGATGTTTTGACTGGCAGTTTTAATAGCGAGTTTTATGTTATCATATTGAATTTGTGCATCTTCTGAATGTTTGGTTTCTAAAAGGCTAAAACTATTTTGGATATGTAAGTTAAATGACTCTTTGTTGGTTGCTAGTATGGTTTTGTCTAAGCGTTATATAGAGTTTTGAATTAATTTACTACGGTAGATTTTCATATCAAATCGCACATCAATTCGAATTGGACGATGATCTGAACTAAATTTCATAGAGTTAAGTGCTTCTACATTTTTAATAATTTGTTTATTGGAAGACAGACAATAATCTACCTCGTTTTTAGTGTGCCCGTCAGGAGAAAACCATCACCAACGACGATGGAGTCTCTTGTGGAAAAAACTGTTGCTCACGCTGAGGTTTTATCCAAAGGCAAATTCTAAGAGTCGTTGGCCACGTTCGTTCCTTCCACCCACGCCATAAGGCCCTAAGACATGTTGTCGTGTTGTCTGATGATAGTCTAGGGCCAACTTTTGCATTATAGTCGCCTAGAACCAGCGTCCAAGTTCCTCTGTTTTCATCACAGGCTTTTTTGAGTAACTCATAAAATTCTTCGATTTCCTCGTTGCTGTGTGAAGATGTTGGGGCATAGACCTGGATTATTGTAAGTATTTTTGTTCTGGCGATTTGAAACTTGAGCGCGACAATTCTATTAGAATAAGCGACGAATTCTATAATATTATTCTTCCAACGTTTCGAAACGAGGAAGCCGACCCCATGGCACGTGTTGGTGTCCCCGTTGAAATAAAAGATGTTATTGCTTCGTTCTATGGTATTTTCACCTTCCCGTCTTACTTCTGCGAGACCTAGGTATAATGTCACAGTTGAAATGCTCCAAGGCATTTTCTAATTCTGTGAGTCGTTCTTCAGTTCGTAAAATGCGTACATTGTACGTTAAAATTTTCAGTCTTTTTGTGTCCTTTTTGCTAGCTGGAGTTGTTTGGCAGTGGACCCTCGCCCGGAGATTATGATCCCCAGCCCCAGGGTGCACCTGCACACCGCCAGTAGCAGTGCACTGACTGGAGCTGCCGGGCACTGGGGGATTGGCTTTGTTTGTGTCGTTCATTTTGGGAAGGGGTTTAGACAAATAAACCCACCACGCTTGTCTAGTGCGGGTTGGTGGGTGCACAGTAGACCACCTAACTGGGTCTGTGGGTGCCGCCGTTGACGTGCATGACGTTCATCCGCCGCCGCCCTGAGTCGTCATCCTGCACTGATGCCGACTGTTCTATCCAGACCGCTAGGAAATGTTTGTGTGTTTGTTTAATTTAGTCTTTAAAGAAATTACAGAAAAATAATTTTATGACCCGAAAAGGTAATTTAATACCTCCATTTTTTCCAGTTCTTTTATATCCCATGTAAAACCAAAACTATTTATAGATATGTCTATTCTTTTTTTGTCTTCTTGGGCTGTATGGCCGTTGCTACTTACAATATCTTTTGTATTTTACCTATACCAGACACATAAAGAAAATACTCATAGTTTTCATGGTTGGAGTCTGAGAACAGAATTATTTGACACAGAATGCCATGGAGGTAAGTCGACCGCGTATCGGTGGTAATACTTTGACCTTAAATTGACATAAAACAGTAGGTACGCAGTGAATAGAACAAAAGACCAGCTTAAACTGATTTTGGTGCCACGTACGTGCAGCCTACTGAATGTAGGTACTGTAGAACCTCCAGGGCTCCAGGGGTGCTGTTGTAGCTTTGGGGAAGCTGTCTTACTCGCTGGCATGCGAGAGTGTCGTGATGCGAGTGACTAGTTGTGGGTGTAGTGTGAGGAGTAAAAACTAGGAGGGCGCGTCACTCAATACTATATTAATATACCTACATGTGGCCTCTTCTTCGGGCCAATCTGGACTCCCTGTTTAAACAATCTCAACGTTACAATAAAACTATTCTTATCCATTCGAACGTCTCTCCAAAAGTTATATTTTACCTACCCACAAAAAAAAATATTAATTTATTAGACTCTGATCATAGTGGACTGTTGATCACTATACCAAATATAAACAAATATAAATGAAAAAAAGATATCACTGTTAACCCAAAATCTAAAGGTCGCTTGGAAACATTTAAAACTAAACTCTCAAATAAAATCCCACTTTTGTCAACTAATGATGACCCTAATCAACATTATAATGATTTTTCAAAATGTATTGCACGCAATTTGATACTACTTTTATTCCTAAGACGATTTCGGTAAATAGCAATACTTCCTTCAGTGACTGGGCCACCATTGGTATTAATAAAAGTAGAAAACGGCTGTATGAGCTGTATGAAGAACGGACTTATATTAACACTGTAGAATTTAATTTATATGTTAAGAATTATTCTAAATTATTTAAAAAAGTATGTTATTTGGCGAAATCTCGCTACTTAAGTTCAAAAATTAAAAATAGTAGTAATGTAATTAAAATGACTTGGGATATTATTAATAGCGAAACGGGAAGGTCTTGCAACCGAAGTAGTGATTACAGCCTTGCTATTGATGACAGTATCATTAAATCAGATTCGCAAGTCGCCGCGGCATTTGAAAATTTCTTTGCAGAGATTCCCGTATCGACTACAAAATCTCTAAATTCATCACCAACTGCTGCAGAAATTTTACTTAAAGAAAACGTTCCAGTTTGTGAATCCCAATTTAATTTCCAATATGTCACTTGTAATGATGTAATTAAAACTTTTAATACTTTAAATATTAAAAAGACTGCAGATCTATGGGGTAATTCTGTTGACGTTGCTAGGTCTATTATAAACATTGTAGCACCTACTTTAGCAGTAATTTTTAATAATTGTATAGATTGTGGTGAGTTTCCTGATCTAATGAAATATAGTAAAATTATACCATTGTTTAAATCGGGTAGTACATCAGACCCTACTAATTATAGACCTATATCAGTGCTACCTACTTTTAGTAAATTTTTTGAGAAAATTATTTTAGATCAAATTCAAAGATATTTTAATAAACACAAATTATTACACAACAAACAGTTTGGTTTTACAAAGAGTCGTTCAACAACTGATGCTGGTGTTGAACTTTTGGGACACATTTATAATGCATGGGAAGATAAATGCGATGCGTTGGGCATTTTTTGTGATTTGTCTAAGGCTTTCGATTGCGTTCTCCATGATACATTGATCAGGAAGCTGCACTACTATGGAGTCCGGGGCGCCTCTCTGGATCTTCTTACTTCATACTTGAGTAATAGGATTCAGAGAGTTGATGTGAACGGCAAAAGGTCTCCCAGGTCTGTAGTCAGAATGGGGGTTCCTCAAGGCTCAATTCTGGGTCCTTTTTTGTTTCTAATCTATATCAACGACTTGCCTTACCTCATAAAGGATAAACATGATATAGTGCTGTTTGCAGATGACACTTCACTTTTATTTAAACTCAAACATCAGCAGGTGGTTGTTGATAATGTAAATAATGCTCTTTCAACTGTAGTTAACTGGTTCAACATCAATAATCTTCTCCTTAACGAGAAAAAAACAAAATGCATAAAGTTCACATTACCCAATGTAATACAAGTGAACACTAGTGTGTCAATAAAGGGTGAAGAGTTGAAACCCGAGGATTCCACAGTGTTCTTAGGTTTAACTTTGGATGCGCAGCTTCAGTGGAGCCCTCATATAGATAAACTGTCCAAAAAACTTAGCTCTGCAGCATATGCCGTAAGGAAAATTCGTAGTTTAACTGATTTAGAGACAGCTCGTTTAGTATACTTTAGTTATTTTCATAGTGTGATGTCGTACGGCATTCTGTTGTGGGGAAATGCCGCCGATATTCAGACAATTTTTGTTTTACAGAAAAGGGCTATTCGTGCAATTTATAAATTAAGTCCCAGACACTCCCTCAGAGACAAATTTAAAGAGATTAATATTATGACTGTTCCCTCTCAATATATTTATGAGAATCTCATGTATGCACATAAAAGTATTAATCTGTTTAAAAGGTACAGTGATATCCATAGCATAAATACTAGGAACAAACACAAATTTATTGTACCTAAAACCAGGCTCAACAAAAAAATAGGTGGTTCGTTTAGATGCCAATAATAATAATAATAATAAATTCTTTATTACGGACAACATAGATCCACTGTGTTAGTAAATTTCTTATAACTAATGTTAGTAAAGCAATAATAATTATAATAATTAAAAAACATGTTTACTTGAGATCGTTTCATGTGGGCGACACACAAGCGAAAGTAAATAACTTCACTCATTCATCACCCCCACAAAACGTCTCAGAATAGGAGAGTAGATGTTCTCCGACACTGTCCTCAAAATACTGTTGTCACTGTCCCGTAGTCTTGCTATTAAAGACGAGATCTTTTTTCGAATGACCGCATAGAAGTCGTCAGTTCGATTCAGCGCAAACATCTCAGATGCGCTACAAAAACGGGGCAGTCCCAACAGCATTCTGAAAACATTATTATACTGGATGCGCAGGACCTCCAGCGATCTTTTGGTAAAGCCGACCCACAGACTCCCCGTGTACATACCCTGACAATAAGCTTTGAAAAGGGTTATTTTAACCTGATTAGTACAACGGTAGAACCTGCGCGCCAACATATTCCCTCTGACCGCCAATGCCCTGCGCTCTCTCTCTATGTCTACATTATCCTTAAGGTCGTCGGTAAGTATGTGCCCCAAGTACTTAAAACTATTTACTCGCCTTATACTCAAGCCATTCAGAGTAAAACTTGGTACATAATCGGGGGCCTTACCAGCGGCCTTAAAAATCATGTATTCGCTCTTTTTCACATTGTAAACGAGTCCGTGTGTAGCTGCATAGTTCTCGCATACTCTCAACATCTCTCTAATTGATCCCGCAGTCGGACCCAGCAGCACCATGTCGTCCGCGTAGCTGATATTATTAATGGTAACACCCCCCACTCGGCATCCGACTCGCATGCTGCTGAGCCCGACCAGAAGATCATTCACATATAGGTTGAAGAGTCTAGGAGACGTCAGACCCCCCTGCCTCACACCGCACTCCAACCTATACGGATCAGAAAGTGTTGTTGACCATTTCACAGTATTTGTTTGGTTTGCGTACCAATACTGCAAAATTCTGAGAACTCCAGGTGGTATATTCCTGTCCCCCAGCTTTCTCCAGAGCACATCATATGACACTAGGTCGAAGGCTCTGGAGAGATCCAGGAAACAGGCATACACCGTGGTTCTGCGGTCAGTATAGTATTGGACAGTATTCTTGAGACTCAAGATAGCACTTTCTGTCGACAATTTGGACTGAAAACCAAACTGTGCATCGTGCATATGCAGATGTTCTTTTAAGCATGAATCAAGAATACTGTCCAATATTTTGGCAATTGTAGTTGCGAGAGAGATAGGACGATAGTTGCCTTTGTCAGAGATGTCACCTGTTCGATTTTTAACAATGGGCACTACTATTGTCCTCATAAGCTCAGCAGGCAGATAGGAATGACTAATACACATTGTGTACAATAGAGACAGGACCCTCGGTAGATGGACCCCCGCATATTTGAAATGCTCGATGCTGAGTCCGTCATGCCCGGGGGATTTACCTCTATTCATATTTCTAATTACGTTTCTAACTTGTTCAGCTGTAACATAAATCAAAGGTTGCACCCCCGGACTGGCGGACCCAGCACCTGACATCGCAACTGAGGGACCAAGGGGAGACTGCACCTCAAACAATTCCCTAAACATGTTAGCAATCCCCTCTGAATCTCCTTTTCCCCCAACGCTTACCGGTAGGCCAGGCCGAGTATTTAGTTTATTTGTAGATTTCCAAAATTTACTAAAGTTATTCGTTGCCCTCTGTTTAGCTATAATGTCCATCTTGATCTGATCCTGATTTTTCTGGCACCACTTAAGGCGCCCCTTAAATATTCTCCGTGCCTCATTCATTTGCTCAAAATTTATTCCAGAAGTTGGACGGTTATTCCATACCCATATATCAAATTTAAGCCTGGCCTCTCGGTAAGAATCGTGCACATGTTTATTCCAGCCGCATAGCACTTTCCCTATCTTTGGCCTATGCCTGCTCTTTTGATTAGTTTGTTCTGCAGCGGTGATTAATGTATTAACAATTTCGCTATATAAGTTATCCAAAATAATTCTGTGCTCTATTAAATTACATGCCCCATACGCACACCTGGAGAACTCTTGAGGAAAGTCAAGGTCACGCAATCCATCGGTACACAGCCTACGATATTCTACAACTTGAGATTCCCCCCTCTCCCCCCAGATTACTCCAGAAAGCGGACTGTTATGTGATGCTAATTTTGGCCTTACCATGTCAAGATTACACTCAACGTATAACGGTAGATGATCTGACACGTATACGTCCTCTTTTATACCTACCCCAACAATGGTTTGCCACCCACCAATGTATACGTTTCTATAATAAACTTCCTAGCCAAATTCAAGAACTAAGCATAAATAAATTTAAATCATTTATTAAACGTAAGCTATGCCAGAAAGCTTTTTACACAATTAATGACTTTCTTGAGGACAAAAAGGCGTGGGATTGAGCTGCTTCAATGATATACATGAGCCATTGTTTTCATATGTACTACTTACTGATGAAATTTTTTGTATATTTTTTTTTTTAATATTCGTTTTTGACATGAATACTTGTATAGTATTATATTACATTTTTTTATTTTTTTTATTGACATTTTATTATTATTATTTTTTTTTTTTGACTTGAATACTTTGTTAAGTATTATATTTATTTTTTATTTTTTGATTGACATATTATGATTACTATTTTGTTTGACACAAATATTTACTTTGTAAAGTATTATACTTTTATTTTTTTTTATTACTTAATTATTGTAAATGTGAGGACTATGTGGGTTATTATTATTATTTTCTCCTCCTTTTTACAGTAATTTTCAACGTTGTCTGACAGTTTGAGTACTTTTGCGGCCTACCCAAATGTCTTTTCTTTGGTATTGTTCGTCATGTCATTGAGCTCCTTAGTGGTTTTTAAGTTGAGCTATTCGACTATTGACAAATGCTTGCACTGACTGGACAGGTCCACTCAAATATGTTTGGTTCTTTCTTCAAAAGACCACTACAGACACTAAGCTGCATGGTCCCCATATAGAATAATGTGAATGCGAGAACTATGTATGTCGTTATATTCATGTAGATTTTATGATTGTCTGGCAGTTTGAGTATTTTTGCGGCCTACTCAAATGCCCTTACTTTGGTATTGTTCGTCGGTTCGTTGAGCTCCTCAAAGTTCTGAGTTGAGCTTCGCGATGACTGACAAATGCTTGCACTGTCTGGACAGGTCCACTCGAATTCGTGTGTTGCTTTCTTCATAAAGCTCATCCCAGACATAAACGTACATGGTTCTCATATGATTTAACCAGTACACATTGTATGGATTTGAACACTAAAAGAGACTTTGACCTCTGAGTTTGTTTCGGTGTTTCTTCTCAGGGTAGTCAGCTAGGAAACACCGGCCTCATCTAGCTTAAGCTGACAAAAAACATTGACGTGTAAAAGTGTTCCTTGTAACCTATTTACTGAATAAACATCATTTATCATTTATCATTCATTTATCATTTATAAGGTGTCAGGTATGCCCGGCTCCCAAATGCCCTCTGTGGGCTTTGTGTACATGCGCCCACAGTACTGTAGAGGCTTTATCAGGACTATTTAGAGAGTTTAGAACTCATGGCACATCTAGCATTACGTTAAAATTTTGGCAAGCCTTAAATATTGATATTTGTCGTGTATTTGAGTAAGTCGGAAGAAAAAGAGCTATCAAACTGCTTTATCCGCGTGGTAATTATAATGGCGGAAAGTAGTAATACCACGCAGACGGAGCCACTGGCAGAAGCTAGTTATGAATAAATTAAATAAACACTAATTGCAGTTTTAAAATAAATTAGTTTGTCAGAACTAGTCACTAGGTTACTTCTAGGCAAGCGTGCTCAATCTTCGACCACATCATCGCTTACCATCAGGTGAGATAGTGGTCAAACGCGTGCCTATAAAAAATAAAGTAAGATAAGCGTGTGTTGTCAGTGAAAGGATGTTTATATAACATAATATCAAGTTTTGCTATCTAGACCTCCTTTATTATACACACTTCAACATAAGACCATTCTCAAGAAGTACCCACCACTGAGCTACACTACACACCCTCAGTCACTATAAATACCTTCACATTATCACATGCAAGTACTATGGCTTCTTTTTTAGGGTTCCGTACCCGAAGGGTCCAAACGGAGCACTGTTGCTGTCACTCACGTGTCCGTCTGTCCGTCGTCTGTTATAAAATTTTGTTTCGAAGAATTTTTAAACTTCCCATTGACAATGTTTATTATTACGTATATTTTACTAACAAATACCAAAATATTTATTTCCCTCATATGGTACGGAACCCTAAATGTGCGAAGTCCGACAAGCACTTAGCCAGTTTTTTAATTTTTCAAAACCATAACTACCTAGATATGAGTGAGACCTTACAAAATAAAATTGAAGCCATCAGAACAAATGGCCTTAACTATTTGGGGGCTACATCAATTTCTGTGAAACCTATTTCTGTGGATGTCACAAAAAGTGAGGGTTACATTCGGTCAGTTATTACAAGATTTTTTTGGGATATCGTTATTTCGAATATATCTGCGAAGTTGTCAGAACGCCGCAGTTTTGTAAAGGATTCGTTGAATATAGTTTGGGACCCGAATAATTTTAATGTGAATGGAATATTTTCCACTGACAAAATCACTCCTCAAAATTGATTTGGACTTACAACGTAGGTGTTGGTTTTTCTAGATTTTTCTGTTATTTGAATGGTATAAAAACATATCTTTGTTTCAGAGTTGTCTCTGAGTCCACGAAGTAGGTATAATCACATGAAATCTTTTATTCGTGTGACTTTTGGTGATGTTTGTCTTATTAAAATGTAAACAAGCTTAAAAATCCTAAATCTACGCTTTTAAAATAGCTTTATTAGATTCGGACAAAAATTAAATTGATAGTTACACGGAATAGATAAAACAAGTGGAAGTGCCCACGCAGCTGCCCGGCGCGTGTCACAATTATGCGGAAAAATGTAAAATAATAACAACCTCCGTCAGTGGTAGCAGGTCTTAATTTTGTATGAACAACAATAAAAGCTTTTCGTCAAAATTGAATTTATTGTTCATACAAAATTAAGACGTATTACAACCGACGAAGGTTGTTATTAGTTTACATATTTTTTCGCATAATTGTGACACTCGCCGGATAGCTGCGTGGGCACTTCCACTTGTTTTTTTCTATTCCGTAGGTACTCGTAGTTACTTTATAAACTCAATCCAAATATTGACATTCAAGAATATTATAAAAGGAGATTTCATGGAAACGAGAATTCTTGAAAATGCCCGCAATAGTAGCACGTGTAAGAATTAAGGTAAAGTAATTAAACTCATATCGACCAATAATTAAAAACCTTTTAAATATTTAAGCACTTCTGGATAAACCAAGGGAATGATACTACAGCAAGGTTTTTACAGGGAAAAAAACTTACAGACAAAAAATTAAAAGCTTGTGTCCTATTTTGAGGGCAGTATGTTCAGTATGCTATATAATAAATTACTAGTCAGTTTATATAAACAGTGTGAAGTATCTGGGTAGCTCTTTTGAAGATTTTGTTTATCAGAATAGGTTGAAACAATATTAGCCCAATAATGACTTTTGTAAGTTGTGTTACATAAACAAGTTTATAAATGAACTCCAAACTTTGTTTTCTAACGAGAATATAAAATACATCTGGAAAATAGTTACAACAACTGCACTCTGTTCATCCAGCTCACCGATCCCGCTTATAATTTCAGCCAAAAGACGTGGACACACAGCTGGACATGGACCTCTTCCAATCAACGCCACATCGTTCGGTCCTGTGCTTCTCGCATCCATTGGATTTCCGTAAACTTCACCAGGTCTTTTAAAAACGCAAAATTGGAAAGCCTACCTCAAGGTGAAACCAGGCGGCATGGAGACAGCGACTGTCGCAACCCAGCGCTGGGCACGCCAACATCGCGGCGGTAGTTGCCCCTCTTTGAGGAGTGGCTGGTGAGGAGCCACGGCGTCCTCAGCTTCCGCCTGACGCATGTTCTCACCGGACACGGTTGTTTCGGGGGGTTCCTGTTTCGGATAAGGCGGGAGGAAACGCCCGGGTGTTACCACTGCGCGGATCGCCCAGAGGACACGGTGGAGCATACGGTGTAGGTCTGCTCCGCTTGGGCGGAGCACCTCCGTGTCCTCGTGGATGCGATAGACGGTAGCGAACTCTCGTGCCCGGCCCTGGTTTAGGCCATGGTACGGGACGAGAGGGAATGAGATGCCGTCTCTTCCATCTGCGAAGCAGTAATACTCGCGAAGGTGGAGGCGGAAAGGGTGAGGGAAGCTCAACGGAGTGGCCCTCACACCCGCGTCCGCTACCGCCGCAGGAGAAGCAGTGGGCGGAGGACATCGAGAGACGATCTCCGCCTACCGTAGACCCAGGCCTGTGGACGGCGAGCAGTGGGCAGCTCGCCGTCCGATCAGCACCAGGCCCGTGAGTCGACGGCGCGTAGTGTTCCACGCGCGCTTCCAAGAGATGATTTTCAGCCACCACTGACGAGGCCCATCGTGGCCGGTGCCTGCATGCCTAGGGGTAGCGGATAAATTCTTAACAGAGTTACCGCAACCCTGTGCACTCAGGCAGGGAAGGAACAGGGGTGGGTTTTAGTCAGTAAGAGTCTGACACGCCCTCCCGCTCCACCCTGAGCGGGAGATGTCATTGGATGATTTCGCAACCCACAAAAAAAAGGTGAAACCAGAACAGAAGATTCAGCACTATCGTCATCATCATTTCATACGAAAGATGTCCACTGGACAACATAGGCCACGTGTCGCCAAACCACCAGTCTGTGCGCCAACCATCCATGGGTTTCCCGCGACCCTCACCAGGTCATCGATCCACCTTGTGGGAGGCCTTCCAACACTACGTATTCCGGTACACGGAATTAAAGTATTGAACTTCTATAATCTTTAAAAAATTCTTCCAATTAAAAATAAGACAAGAAAAACCGAAGCAGGAAGCTTCTTGTTACCAAAGTAATAAATCTTTTAGTAGTATGAATCGATCATTATTTTAGAAATAAACAGCCATTGTGAGCAAGCCTTCATTCTTTATATAATAACGTAGAATATCTTTTGTGTAGGCAGCAATAACGTTGCGTTACTGAGTGATCGATGGTGTATGGATTGATGTACCAACTGACAATTTTATGGGGTTCGTCAAGGTTCTTTATTTTAGTATAGGGCTTTGGCTCAGCAAAACTCTTTGAGCTTTAGTATACCTAAATAGTGATATGATCAGCCTTTCTTGTTATTTTAATCCTACTTCCTACTTTTATATTATAAATGCGAAAGTTTATATAGATGTTTGCTACAAAATCACGCAAGAATAGCTGAACGGATTTGAATGAAATTTGTCACAGATATAGATTATAATCTGGAATAGCACAAAGGCTATATTAACGAGAAGTAAGAATTCCACGCGGGCGAAACCCCTGGTAGAAGCCAGTAATTAATAAGGATAGATAAGTGAGAGATTTCAGTTCAACTATGGTTATAAGCGTTGGGAAAGATAATATCTAAAACCAGACTAGTACTAAAATTGTATGTTTGTTTGAGGTAACCTCTAGAAGTACAGGACAGAAATTCATACTTCTTCGTTGTATCGATGATTCCAAAATTAAATATCTTTTGACCAAAATTCAACACCGACAACAGTGTAGCTAACATTTAACTCGTCTTTCAAAGGGTAGGTGTTGTTGCACAGAGACAAGTGGAGGCATGGTTTTGGACGTAGCTTCGCAATCGTATTGTCGCTCTTGGAGTAGGGTGTTCCATTCACCGATAGGAGATACACTGTCATCGCTGATTTACCGTAGAATAGAGTCTTTTTCTTCTAACTAGACTTTGTCCCATTATTTGGGGTCAGCCTTCCTTATCCTCATTCTCCATTTAGCACAATCTTGTGCTTGTTTGGTATTAAGTTGAGTAATCTCTCTTTTAAATTGCTATAATCTCGGAAAACCCTACGGCTTGTAAGGCAGGTCATACGAGCGAAGTAGTGTGCAAAAGCTAGTAGTAAATATTTTTTAAACATGTTACACTAACTTACTAGATTATGTTAGATAACACGCCTTATAGACTCTATCTTGTATTAAATGTGTATTCTGTTGGACTCAATCCAAACAAAAGCACAGTCATTTTTCGTGACAAACTTAGCAAGACCTCTACCGCGTTTACAGTCCTTTAAAAATAACTTTGAAAGGAATATTGTATGGTTATGTAAGTGTCTAATTATAGTAGCCATGGAGCAAATGCTGTCAAGAATAACGTAAAATGAAATATTTCAAACAATGCGGTAGTTTTGATAAGCTACGTCTGTTTCGTATTTGCGATGTCATTCGAGGTAAATGTTGGAATCTTGACAAACATAAAAACACAACGCTTGGAAATATATATTTTGTCTTTACAGCTTTTTATTCACCCGCCTTCGGACTGCTGGAAGCCGGTTGGTCCTGCCTAGGGGTTGTAGATAAATTCAAAACAGAGTTACCGCGCCCCTGGGCACTCGGGGCAGGGAACGAACAGGGGTGGTTTTAGTCAGTAAGAGTCTGACACGCCCTTTCGCTCCACCCAGAGTGGGAGATGTCATTGGATGATTGCCCACCCCACAAAAAATAAAACCCGGTTGGTTGTCACTTTGACAAGATGTGGATGTGTCTTGTGCATTTTTAAACAGAGTGATAAAGTAATTTTGAAAGTTGTAACACGATTTATAATACTACAAGAGAGCTACCACGGAGTTTCTTGCCTCGTTCTTCTCCATGAAGACCTAGTATTGCGAACAGGTAACTAGACTTTTGATTAATGACATTCCTATTGGAAATAAATACCAAGTCTTGCCTTTCTGTGCTTTTCTTAATAAACCCTTTCCTTAATACACCACATTCATAGGAACTTTCATACACAGTAAATAACTAGTAAACATCTTGACTTCAAAGCTTGATAGCTTGCTTTTTATTCGCTGGGCGTACGATTCGCGGTTCTAGTTAGACTGGAAGCTGACCCCTAAAAAGTTGGTAAAAGGCTAGGCAGAAGATGACAGATTTTTAATTCATTTCTTGCTTTTTTATTTTAATTAGCCATTTTTAGCTTGCTTACCTTCGACATTGTTGAACCCCAAGGCACCCGTACGGCCTGCAGGGATTCTGGGACGTTCTTCGAAGCCCCGGGGGACGTCACGTAGCTTGGCGACTCGTTGGCTTGGTGCGAGAGAACTATTCGAAGAGGAACTCGCTACGGGAGGATGAGGGAAACAAGCTGAGGGCGTTATATACTCTATATTGTTTAGAGAATCATCATAACATGTGTGTCCACTTGCAAGGGCTCAACCTGGCTTGTAATGATAGTTGTTACTTAGATAAATAAAATAAAAAAAACCTCTATCACTTTCTAAATTCAAATAACTCTCGAACATTCTCATCAACCAGTTAAGGCCGGTACACACCCGCTAATATTAGGCTGTGTCTACAATCGTCACAATATCAAACAAAATGTAGATATAAATAATACAAAAGATAGAAAGAATAAATATCAAGAATTCGTTATCAAAATAAAACAATGTAGGTATTACGAATTTTATCAACAAATATCCTTCAGTGTATTTATACCAAAAACACAAGGACCTTAAATCATTCCAAGAAAGCTTCAGATACTCATTCGTTTATCGTGAAACACTTGAAAACGTTTTCTCTAATGTGAAAGTGTGAATTTATTTTCTTCATAATATTTTGCTTGTTGAGATTTCATGTAAATCAAGATTCATTAGAATGAAATCGGAACAAAATATACAGGGTGTAACGGAAACGTGTGGTCATATTTTAAAAACCGGTTCTGTCCATGGAATTTAACAACTTTCTCTAATAAAAAATTCCCTAAAAAATAATTGGACTTTCCATACAAAGTTATTATCAGCTGATCGATATTTATAGTGGAGGTAAACTTTTTTTTTGAGAATTTTCTCAATTTTTCTAAAGAAAAAAAAAAGAAAAGTTAATGTCGATGGGTAGATGCAGTTCTTAAAATATGACCACACCTTTCCCTTACACTCAGATTGGGGTTCGATATTAAAAATTGTGTGATTTTTGAAGACTAACAAAAAAGTTTTATTTGAAAACTTACACTAAACATTTAATTTAATTTTTTTATATTTATCAATAGGTATTATTAGTGAAAAAAAACAATCAAGAAAGCCTACTTCTACTTACTCTCGCTCAAAGGCAGGGCACGCCTTTTTATTGTAAAGAAGTAGGCACAAAAATCTTATAATAATATAATAGTTAAACCAGTAATAATACTGTTTTCAAAAAGCAATAATGAGTTACCGCACCCCTGGGATGGAACAGGGGTGGGTTTTAGTCAGTAAGAGTCTGACACGCCCTCCCGCTTCATCCAGAGCGGGAGAAGTCATTGGATGATTTCCCCCCCCCCCAGAAAAACCTTTACATTCATTTTTTTGTCAAATTAATTAAATTCAGGTTTCAGCAAATTTATTTAAACAATTTAACATTAAATAACTGAAATTATATTTGGTTGATTTATTATTTAATGGGATATGTCAAAATAATAAAATAAAAAATGTCAACAGATTCAATTAAAAATAACAAAATAATAAAATTGGAATTCCAATAGTATATCCATATCTCTTAAATCAGTATCTAATAAATCAATAATTTATCAAAACATTTTGCATTACAGCATTGCAGTGTCTGAAACAAATCGCTCCATTCATATCAGACTAATATTGAAACGTCGAACATCTGACACAGATGTGTTCTCTGACAAACAAACGAGCATCGCAAATGCATTTCGAGAAAGTCCAGTTACCGAATACATGACGTCATAGTACTTTGTACTCATCTGGGCTGAGACAGTTAGGAAAGATGGGTATTTTAATTGATTACCTACAGCTTCACTTTTGAGAGCAGTGATGGCTTAGTGGTTACGGCCCCGATTTACAAGTTGTACGTCGTGGGTTCAAACCTAGGCAGGCGCTCTAATTTGTTTAATTTATTGACCGACTTCAAAAGAGAGGAGGTTGTTATCAATTCAGATTTATAGATACATATATTTTTTTATTTCATGTATGTTCGGGTATAACTTCGTTCTAGAAGAACGGATTTGCAAAATTCTTTTATTATTCGAAAGGGTTTTATTCCGAAATGGTCCAATTTCAATAGATCTGATGATGAGTTTCGAAGACAAACAACAGAACTCTTCAAAACATGATAAATCAACCGCAATTTCACAGTTTTTAGAGCAATGGTGATGAAAAATGATAAACTTTTTTAACAAAAAAATAGAACCGACTTTCAAAAAAAAAAAACAAGAGCAAAATTACTTTAACTTCGGAAGTCGGTGTCAAATAACGAAGAAACAAAACCAGAAACACCGACTTCCGAAATTAAAGTTATTTTGCATTTTTTTGTATTTTTTTATGGAAGTCGGCTGTTTTTTTTTGTAAATAGTTTTTTTTTTCATCACCACTGCTCTAAAAACGGTGAAGGAAAACAAAAAAAAAAAAAAAAAAATCGAAGACATGTATCATCCATGTGATTACGGCCCATTCCCTCTAATAGAGAAGAAGCCTATTGAAGTCTGATTATGCTTGTGCCGTGCTCACTTTCTATGCTCACGCTAGATGTCAGACAGTTGAATCGTTTCTTTGGAGATGATCGAACTTCATTGCCTCGGTGCTTTTCTATCGGTCGCCTCTGTTGATTCTTTCAGGAGTTGCAGTGGTTGGGAATAGTGTTTTGGGTTTGAGACTAGCCCACGTGACGTATTTTTGATAGGTAACATCTTCCCTCTCGCTTTTCTAAAATCTGTGGGAGTGTTTTCGTGAAACGGGATGGACGTGTGTAATAGGAAGCCGGGGAAGCGCGCGCTATTTGATTTGACCAATGAGCGCGTGCGGTGGTAGAGTTGGCCGTCAGATTGTAAAGCGCGCGCTCGATAAGTCCGCGCGCGGTCGATATCGAAACTTTACGTTTTAATTTTATTTTTCAGGGTAGAATGTTAGTTTAAGTCCCTACTAACGGCCAAGTGTAAAAACAGGTCTCAGAATAAGCAAAAGTACCAAAAATGGCCGTTTTTGGTACTTTTGCCTACTACTTTGGATACGAAACATTCTGAGACCTGTTTTAACAACGTAAAAATACTTTATTCTCTTTGTAACAAACGTGACGTTGGATTCTTTAATATTTATTTTCTGTGCTATGCTACGATTTTTTATTCAATGAGGGCGCCACTTGGCCGGTAGTAGACCCTTAATGTTGCTGTTATTACTAAGGTGAGATGTCACATGTTACATATCATATGCGACTACTGTAAGGCTCGCTAAATTTTTTAAATATATTTTGGACATCATACTCCTTCTCTTTTAATTTAAATGAAAAGATGCTAAGAAAACTATAATATAATAATGAAACTGAACAAAGTAAAATGTAACAAATAAAAAATTAATATATATATTTTTTAATTATTACCATGTATAATTATTGTAAGCACACTCATGTAAAAATGTTAATTATTCTTCTGCATGAATTAAAAGCTTATATATTTTTATTTATTTTATTTTAATCCTTCTCTACATGTGAGAATAAAAAGTGGTAAAGACACGTAAAAAAAACATATATACGGTCAAATTGAGAACCTCCTTCTTTTTTTTTGACGGTTAAAAAATAGACCTCTGTCCAAATTTCTGCACACCTGATGCGTCTGTCAATCTTGATGTATTCATGGCATTCATAAGAAAAAAATGACCTGTTTGTAAGTCTCGTTATACTCGTTTATTTTCTGACTATCCCTTACAGGAAAATGGTGAAATTTTTGTTTGCAAGAATACCAATATCGCCCAGTACCTAGTAGTATTTTTTTTTAATTTTCTTTCATCTTTGTATCCTTAAATATATATACGTGTTATACTAAAGCAGTTGAAATCAAGTTGATTGCTGTTGCATTTCATCCTGATGATGCCCACATAACCTAAAATACGGATATTATCGAAGAGAATAGTCGTCCTATATGTTTTTATTGATGATAATAATTTATATTCAGTTTTCATATAGCTTAGATTAAACTAGATCCTCGACATGTCAACTTTTTCTACATCAACTACAAATTAAGAATGCGTGCGGCGTTGATAGCGAACAATAAAACGGCTGTTAACAGTAAACCAACTATTTCAGAACATGGTTACTGCTTTACGTGTTAACTGCGACGACCTCGTTTACTTGAACTGTCTAGTTTTATTTACTACAGAACCTGTATATCTTTTGTGAACAATCAAAAAGGATAAACTAGCATATAAATAGGACTTTCCGTTTTACATGAAGAATCATTAACGTTATTTAATAAAGCCTATTTTGTATAATAATTGTATTATAATTTTAACCGCTATGTGTCTGTGTCGGTGTCCCCTTGCCCTTGTATCGCAGACAGAAATTTCATAGAATTTCGTATCCCGGTAAATGTTTCACAATATTTGGTCTTTGTATTTTTATTTCGAATAGGTATTATTGTTTCATCTACTACGAGTATTTACTTGAATGAAACATTTACAGAAACACAATTCAATGAATTTTATAATCGCATTTTTTTATTTAACGAACTTATCAAACATTCACTTTGTAATTTTTACCGGCTTCGAAAAAGGAGGAGGTTCTATGTTCGACTGTATGTACGTTTTTTTTTTTTTAAGTTTGCCCACCGATTTCTCTGTCAATTGAGGACCGATTTTCAACATTATTTTTTTATCCGATTGAATATACTCCCGAGGTGGTCCAAATTTTATCAAAATTGCTTGAGCGCTTTTTGAAAAACTGAACAAATACGCAAAATACGTATACCTAGATGACGTTTTGGTGTTCTCCAATTACGACTATGTTTAAATTCCACGTTCCATGTTATTGGGGTTTTTATTTCTGGGTTATAAGAACTCAAAAGTGAAAAATAAAAAACTTTTTTACAAAAAAAAAACAACCGTCTTCCAAAAAAAAAAAACACTAAAAATTAAAAAAAAAAATCTGAAGTCGATGTTAAATAACGAAGAAATAAAATATAAACACCGACTTCCGAAATTGAAGTTATTTTTTTAATTTTTAGTGTACCAAAGTATTTTTTTTTTGGAAGTCGGTTGTTTTTTTTTTGTAAAAAAGTTTTTTATAGGAGGGTATGCATTTTAGCAAAGGTATGAATTGAAACGTTTAGAAACTGTTACTCGATAAACTGTTATTTTTGATAACAAGTTGTAAATTATATAAAGCAACAGTCATTGGCAAGGTGTTGGACAGTCTGCTTGAGAGGCGGTTGAATAAACACATTAAATTGCACGATGCGCAGTTTGGCTTTAGAGCCGGTTTGTCCACTGAAAGTGAAATCCTGTGTCTCAAGCAGACTGTGCAGTACTACACAGATAGGAGAACACCAGTGTATGGATGTTTCCTTGACCTGTCAAAAGCTTTTGACTTAGTAGATTATGATGTTTTGTGGCAAAAACTGTCGGATGATACTGAACTACCTACTGAATTCATAGATTTATTTAAATATTGGTATAAGCATCAGAATAATTATGTTAGGTGGGCGGATGCTCAATCTGAGTCATATGGATTAGATTGTGGGGTAAGGCAGGGGGGATTGACTTCACCGAGTCTTTTTAACGTGTATATGGATCGGCTGATTGGTGAGCTGAGCGGCACCAAGATCGGATGCTCTGTTGATGGAACTATGATCAACAACATAAGTTACGCTGATGATATGGTGCTGCTCAGTCCATCAATCTGTGGTCTGAGGAAATTGTTGGCCATCTGTGAGTGGTACGCGGAGGCTCATGGCTTAAGGTATAATTGAATATGAATATAAAATTGCACAATTTGTTATTTAATAATAACTTATTCCATCTAATTGACCTTAACAATTATATTGGTAATCGTTTTTATTTGACAAAAGATAGGAATCATATAGATAGATACTATCTTTCAAATTATTGTAGGAGACAGATAGCTGTGTCGCTATCATATTTATTTTGTATAACAGCCAAGAATTTGGCTAAACAAATTGCTTCTATTGAGCAATGCAATGACATTTTTCATAATTCTGCCAATGTCTTGGCATCAAATTTTGACATTAGTAATAATTTAAATTAGAAATTAAGACAACAGAGACAATCTCTAGCAATTATTTAAAGAATGGTGAAAACAATGTTTTAAAATCAACAAATAGTATCAACCTGGTGCACCAAAATATTTATGGTTGAATGGGCAAGGATTTAGAAATAGAATTATTCCTTAAATTTAACAATGTAGATATTCTTTGTATAACTGAACATTGGCTTAAAAGCCATCAGATTATGTTTAATTATAGTAATCACCAGGTTGGTAGTTCGTTCAGCAGAGTAAACGCTATACATGGTGGCTCATTAATTTTTATAAATAATATACTTAAGTTTAAAGACCGCAAGGATATTGTGAGCCTCTCTGTTGAACAGACAGTTGAAATTGCCTGTATTGAATTGGAGCAGTTTGTTATATTAAGTGTGTACAGACCACCTAAAGGATTGTATGATTGTTTTGAAAAAGTAATGGATGAAGTGTTGCAAAAAATTTGTAACTCTAGTAAGTCTGTCATCGTTTGTGGCGACTTCAACGTTAATTTGTTAGAAACTTCTAGCCTAAGCACTAAAATTATAAGTTTGTTTCAGTCATACAATCTTGTAAATCTATTTATGGAGCCTACTAGAATAACCCCCACTACTGCATCTTGCCTAGATAATATTTATGCAGATATTTTACCTACCCACAAAAAAATTATTAATTTATTAGACTCTGATCATAGTGGACTATTGATCACTATACCAAATATAAACAAATATAAACGAAAAAAAGATATCACTGTTAACCCAAAATCTAAAGGTCGCTTGGAAACATTTAAAACTAAACTCTCAAATAAAATCCCACTTTTGTCAACTAATGATGACCCTAATCAACATTATAATGATTTTTTCAAAATGTATTGCACGCAATTTGATACTACTTTTATTCCTAAGACGATTTCGGTAAATGGCAATACTTCCTTCAGTGACTGGGCCACCATTGGTATTAATAAAAGTAGAAAAGGGCTGTATGAGCTGTATGAAGAACGGACTTATATTTACACTGTAGAATTTAATTTATATGTTAAGAATTATTCTAAATTATTTAAAAAAGTATGTTATTTGGCGAAATCTCGCTACTTAAGTTCAAAAATTAAAAATAGTAGTAATGTAATTAAAATGACTTGGGATATTATTAATAGCGAAACGGGAAGGTCTTGCAACCGAAGTAGTGATTACAGCCTTGCTATTGATGACAGTATCATTAAATCAGATTCGCAAGTCGCCGCGGCATTTGAAAATTTCTTTGCAGAGATTCCCGTATCGACTACAAAATCTCTAAATTCATCACCAACTGCTGCAGAAATTTTACTTAAAGAAAACGTTCCAGTTTGTGAATCCCAATTTTATTTCCAATATGTCACTTGTAATGATGTAATCAAAACTTTTAATACTTTAAATGTTAAAAAGACTGCAGATCTATGGGGTAATTCTGTTGACGTTGCTAGGTCTATTATAGACATTGTAGCACCTACTTTAGCAGTAATCTTTAATAATTGTATAGATTGTGGTGAGTTTCCTGATCTAATGAAATATAGTAAAATTATACCATTGTTTAAATCGGGTAGTACATCAGACCCTACTAATTATAGACCTATATCAGTGCTACCTACTTTTAGTAAAATTTTTGAGAAAATTATTTTAGATCAAATTCAAAGATATTTTAATAACCACAAATTATTACACAACAAACAGTTTGGTTTCACAAAGGGTCGTTCAACAACTGATGCTGGTGTTGAACTTTTGGGACACATTTATAATGCATGGGAAGATAAATGCGATGCGTTGGGCATTTTTTGCGATTTGTCTAAGGCTTTCGATTGCGTTCTCCATGATACATTGATCAGGAAGCTGCACTACTACGGAGTCCAGGGCGCCTCTCTGGATCTTCTTACTTCATACTTGGGTAATAGGATTCAGAGAGTTGATGTGAACGGCAAAAGGTCTTCCGGGTCTGTAGTCAGAATGGGGGTTCCTCAAGGCTCAATTCTGGGTCCTTTTTTGTTTCTAATCTATATCAACGACTTGCCTTACCTCATAAAGGATAAACATGATATAGTGCTGTTTGCAGATGACACTTCACTTTTATTTAAACTCAAACGTCAGCAGGTGGTTGTTGATAATGTAAATAATGCTCTTTCAACTGTAGTTAACTGGTTTAATGTCAATAATTTTCTCCTTAACGAGAAAAAAACAAAATGCATAAAGTTCACATTACCCAATGTAATACAAGTGAACACTAGTGTGTCAATAAAGGGTGAAGAGTTGAAACCCGAGGATTCCACAGTGTTCTTAGGTTTAACTTTGGATGCGCAGCTTCAGTGGAGCCCCCATATAGATAAACTGTCCAAAAAACTTAGCTCTGCAGCATACGCCGTAAGGAAAATTCGTGGTTTAACTGATTTAGAGACAGCTCGTTTAGTATACTTTAGTTATTTTCATAGTGTGATGTCGTACGGCATTCTGTTGTGGGGAAATGCCGCCGATATTCAGACAATTTTTGTTTTACAGAAAAGGGCTATTCGTGCAATTTATAAATTAAGTCCCAGACACTCCCTCAGAGACAAATTTATAGAGATTAATATTATGACTGTTCCCTCTCAATATATTTATGAGAATCTCATGTATGCACATAAAAATATTAATCTGTTTAAAAGATACAGTGATATCCATAGCATAAATACTAGGAACAAACACAAATTTATTGTACCAAAAACCAGGCTCAAGAAAAAAATAGGTGGTTCGTTTAGATGTCAATGTATACGTTTCTATAATAAACTTCCTAGCCAAATTCAAGAACTAAGCATAAATAAATTTAAATCATTTATTAAACGTAAGCTATGCCAGAAAGCTTTTTACACAATTAATGACTTTCTTGAGGACAAAAAGGCGTGGGATTGAGCTGCTTCAATGATATACATGAGCCATTGTTTTCATATGTACTACTTACTGATGAAAAATTTTTTATATATATATTTTTTTTAATATTCGTTTTTGACATGAATACTTGTATAGTATTGCATTATATTTTTTATTTTATTTTTTTATTGACATTTTATTATTATTATTATTTTTTTTTGACTTGAATACTTTGTTAAGTATTATATTTATTTTTATTTTTTGATTGACATATTATGATTACTATTTTGTTTGACACAAATATTTACTTTGTAAAGTATTATATTTTTTTTTTTTTTTGATTACTTAATTATTGTAAATGTGAGGACTATGTGGGTTATTATTATTATTTTCTCCTCCTTTTTACAGTAATTTTCAACGTTGTCTGACAGTTTGAGTACTTTTGCGGCCTACCCAAATGTCTTTTCTTTGGTATTGTTCGTCATGTCATTGAGCTCCTTAGTGGTTTTTAAGTTGAGCTATTCGACTATTGACAAATGCTTGCACTGACTGGACAGGTCCACTCAAATATGTTTGGTTCTTTCTTCAAAAGACCACTACAGACACTAAGCTGCATGGTCCTCATATAGAATAATGTGAATGCGAGAACTATGTATGTCGTCATATTCATGTAGATTTTATGATTGTCTGGCAGTTTGAGTATTTTTTGCGGCCTACTCAAATGTCCTTACTTTGGTATTGTTCGTCGGTTCGTTGAGCACCTCAGAGTTCTGAGTTGAGCTTCGCGATGACTGACAAATGCTTGCACTGTCTGGACAGGTCCACTCGAATTCGTGTGTTGCTTTCTTCATAAAGCTCATCCCAGACATAAACGTACATGGTTCTCATAGGATCTAACCAGTCCACATTGTATGGATTTGAACACTAAAAGAGACTTTGACCTCTGAGTTTGTTTCGGTGTTTCTTCTCAGGGTAGTCAGCTAGGAAACACCGGCCTCATCTAGCTTAAACTGACAAAAAAACATTGACGTGTAAAAGTGTTCCTTGTAACCTATTTACTGAATAAACATCATTTATCATTTATCATTTAATGCCTCCAAGAGCAAGGTAATTGTTTTTAGAGTGCGCAACAATACACCTGTTAATATTCCATCTATTAACTTACGAGGAACTCCGTTGGAGTTCGTTACGGAGTTTAAATACCTAGGTCATGTTATCACGGACTTTCTCATGGTTGACCAAGATTTAGATAGGGAGCGCAGAGCGTTGGCAGCCAGATGCAATATGCTGGCTCGCAGGTTTGCACGTTGTACTAAGGAGGTGAAACTGACTCTTTTTCGAGCGTTTTGTCAATCGTTTTACACGTGCAGCCTGTGGGTAAGGTATACGCAGAAGGCTTACAACGCTCTGCGCGTTCAGTATAACAATGCGTTGAGGATATTGTTGGGGCTACCTCGGTTTTGTAGTGCGTCTGGCATGTTCGCTGAAGCGAGATTAGATGATTTTTATGCCGTTATGCGCAAGCGATGTGCGAGTATGCTGAAGCGATTCAGGGGTAGCCCCAACAACATACTGGCTACACTGGCGGACAAAATTGATGGGCCTTTCATTAGGCACTGGGCAGCTAGGCATGTGCGTACTGGCGTACATGTCGCCAATTAATTTAAGCTTTTTATGTACTAACAAGAGGTTAAGATTTTACTAACACTATATGGATCAATGGTCTGAATTAAATAAATTATTATTATTATAAACAATATAAGGAAAAAGAATATTTAATTTGTTATTCTATGAAATGAATATTCTGACAATAAATTTTATGTGAAAAAAGAATCAATGATTTAAATTTCTTCAAAGTAATTATTCTGCGTATTGATATATATTAAATTATTATTCTATGAAATGATAAAATTATGAGATTTTTTTTATGTGAAACGAAATTCTTTAAAACTATTAGCTATAAAACAACGTACAACCGTCTGTGTGTCTGTCTGTGGCACCGTGGCTCTTAAACGGGTGAACCAATTTGAATGCAGGTTTTCTAGCGATGGTTCTTAGACATGTTTTATGAAAATTGGTTCAGCCGTTTAAAGGTCATCAGCTCTTTTGTGTTTTAATAATGTTCGCTGTTCTTTAAAGCTTTGGGAATAATTAATATAATGTGCCTGATGTGGTCTCCTATAACTAAAAGAGCTCACGTTAAAGAGCCTTGTATAATTGTGATTTGATTTGTATTTGTGTATCCTTTGGGCTTTGCTATTAATCCAAATAAATTAATTAATCTAAACACTGATTACCAGTTTCTTAATTCAAAATGTTCTATGGAGAATTTGAATTTAAAATACGCTAATCAATATTTAAACGAAGCATTTATTTATCGAGTTTAATAAATAAGGCTGTATGTTTGGTTTTTTCAAACATTACAACTCCTGAAGTGAAAAGGAAGAAATACTTCTTATGCTATGTCACTATCGTTGACATCACGGAAATCTAATTTGGGTCATACTACGAAATTTTATTTTATTTATTTAGGTTACCAACAGCGATACATAAAACGTGTCACAGAATAAGTGTATGACAGTATTCTTTGGCTAATAGGTTTAACTTTTTTACTGGGATAATTATATATTATAACATGCGGACGTATAATGATATTTTAAATTAAAAGTAAGTACAATACAATATTGCTTACAGTTAAAGTAATAACATTTAAAAAGTAATAAAAAAGGTTAAATGAAAGGAGATCAATTGCATGAAATTTGCCTTAGTTTATGGTTTTTACAATTTATGTTTTTATAAAGTTGACTTATTACAGTTAAGAAAAAAAAAAGTCTATCAACTTGAGAGAAGTCTGTGTTATAAGCCATGATGTGGTCGACGTTGGAACACCTAGAAGTAACCTATTTACTGTTGACATAAAACTGATTGTAGCCATCAGGAAATACAGACTCTGGCAGGAAATTTCACTCCTTAAAAAGAAAAAAGCTATACTCTGTGCCAAAGGCCGCGAGGCAACTGAAGGAACAGAGGTGGGTTTTAGTCAGTAAAAGTCGGACACACCCAGCTCCACCCAGAGCGGGCGAAGTCATTGAAAGAAAAGAAAGAAAGAAAGATTTATTTATTATTATTTATTTATTATTGTTGTTCTCTGTATATTTTAGTATATTTTTGTTATACTTCTTGAAATCTTATTATTTTCCAACTAATTTGTGCACCAACTATGGTCAAACATGTTGAGCCGAAGAACACCTTTTAACACCTTATAATATGCATCACACTCATGTATATTATCTACACATGTTTTTGCAAATAAATGAATCTGAATCTAAAGGAATAAAATTTATTCAGCAACAGTACGCGAAACTCGCAAGGTACACAAAAACGGATGGCGGTGGGGATGGTGGCGGTTGGTGGATGGTTCGGTAGATGGATGGATTGGATGATTTCTCACACCAAAAAAAAAAAGAAAAGCTATACGCACAATGAATGTGTTCCCAAAACGTTTTGAGCGTATGAGTGGAGGTGCGTACCTGCTGACATGTCCTAGAACCAAACATTCAAAGACATGTGACATCCAACAACTCACATTGGGCTCGCGTGTTGGATTATGGCCCACACCCTCCCACTGAAAGGAAGCTTGTGCCACAGCAGTATGAACATGAAAAAGTTAATAATGTTGGTGATGGGTGGGATATCTACTATGTAGATACCCTCAGAGCATCGCTGTACGTCTATTGGTCCGATGATGAATCGGCCTTGGCAGAATTAAACAATGCAATCCGACCCTGACTTCCCAAAATGTAACCGTATCACTAGGTATCAGTAAGTTGTTTACCCAACAAATATCGATCTGTAGTTCAATAACAATAAAACCAAGGAAAAGAGGACTTCGAAGTACAAGTGACACACATATAGAATAGACACAATATTACAAAGGCACAATGCGGCTCTATCATGGAATACAATAGAACTCTGTCACAATATGTCTTGGTTTCTGAATGATATCGTTTTGTGGCAATACATGGAGCATCTGTTATGTATCGGTTATTAAATAATATGAAGACCTAGTCCCCATTCAGTTGTTTGTGGAAGAATAAAGACAGGTGTTTATACACAGAATTGAAGTTGGTGTTCTTTGAGACCCCTTGGTTCCGATGTAAAGACATAATCAGCTTATAACCGCCTGTTCTTACTGCTGGAACACAGGCCTCCTCTCCGACAGAGGAACCATAATCTTACGCGCTCTTACCGCTCAGAATTCTGATGTAGACATATTTTATTCGAATGTGAGTCATCAGAGAATGGACGACGGACAGACGGACAGACGGACATTCTGCCAGACTGACAGACGGACAGCCGAAAAGATGTACAGACGGACAGACGGATGACGGACAAATGGACAGATGGACAGACAGACAGACGGACACGCGGACGGCGGACAAACGGACAGACGGATGATGGACCAACAGACAGACGGACAGCTGGACACATCAACTGACGGACAGACGGACAGATGGACGACAGACAGACGGACGACGGACAGACGGACAGACAGATAGACGGACAGATGGACGACAGACAGACGGACGACGGACAGATGGACATACAGACAGATGTACAGACGGACAGACGGACGACGGACAGACGGCCAGACGGACAGACAGACACCTGAGTGATAGCAATATATAGGGCTCCGATTAGACGCACTAAATTTTGTGTCAGACGACAGACAGACAGACAGATGGACAGACGGACACACGAAATTGAAAGAATGAATATGAATAAATAATAATATATATATAAATAAATAGTAATATATGTTAATAATTATTGAAAGAATTAATACATGTCTTTGTCTTCATAGAAACGTCAGTCTACGGGTCGCCAGGCGCCCCATGCTCGGGCAGAAGAGAACTCGAACTCGACATAGTTGGATAGAAAGAACTTTGTCTATTCTTGGTAGAATAGAGATAGAAATGTGCATGCTACACCTGATTTGCATAATTTTAAGCAAAATTTTAATAAATAAACGACGCGCGATGGGATCTACGGAGAATTAAGGGACTATAATTTTTTATTGATCATTGTGATGTTTCTTGGATTATAAATTTGCTTCTTTAATGCAATAAGTTGTTTGAAACGATTGAGGCAATACTGTCTGATAGTGTTGATATTTTTTCGAATATCAGATAAGGATCAAGTGTTTGTTTTTACATGTCTGCGTCTGGGTGCTCCTTGCGGAGCTCCACATCGCTGCCAATGTGGTGAAGCAGTCGACCATCTCGGACACCATGGTCTATCCTGCAGTAGGAGCGCGGGTCGTATGGCACGGCACGCCAGCATTAACGACATCATCCGTCGGGCTCTTGTCACCGGTGTGTCAGCCGTTTTAGAACCTCATGGCCTGGCACGTGACGATGGAAAGAGGCCCGACGGGATGACTATAATGCCTTGGAAGATGGGTAGGCCTTTGGTGTGGGATGCAACCCTTGCGCCATCTCATCTTCTTAGCACGGCGGGCTGTGCTGGGGCGGCTGCTACAGGTGCAGAAAACCTCAAACGGCGCAAATATAACAACCTTATTGGGAGTTATATGTTTGAGCCGTTTGGGGTTGAAACACTAGGGCCATGGGGTCCGAGTACTCATCGAGTTTTCCGTGACATCGGCAAACTTTTAGTCAACTCTTCACGTGACCAGAGGGCTGGCCTTTTTTTCGGCCAACGAATCAGCATTGCCATTCAACGTGGCAATGCTGCCAGCGTTCTGGGCACTTTTCCCATTGACAGCGAGATGGACGAATTTTTTGATGCCCAATGAGCTTTACTCCTACCGGATTTTTTATGCCTCTTGTACATATTTTATTTATTAAGTTATTTATTAGTTTAGTATAATATGTATTGTAGTTATAGTCTATTAACGGACCAAATAGATATTTTTTGTTAAGGAAACATCGCATTCCCCAAATTAAGAGTCGTTCACATTCGAGAGGATCGGCAAAAAAACAGAGTTTGATTGATTGCTCATACAATCTTATTATGTTTTAAACCAATTTGACTACACTGAATTGAGTATTATCACATCTATTACAAGTTTATTCATGACAATCTGTGATTGGTAAAAAATAGCGGGTTAGGTACCTATTATATCTGACGTTTGAGAAAAGTGTCGACTCATACGTTGCTATAAAAGATGTGTTACAAGTAAATTTGCTTTACTCGTATTATAAAACGTAGCCCCACACTAGGAATTACTCTTGTATCGTAGGTGCGTTCAAAAACATGTAAAACTCACATAGACACCCAACCCGGAACAACTACTTGTAGGCCATACAAATATGTGTTCAGCAGCCGAAGCCGCTCAGCGACTGCTTGCTTAGTTATTCATCCTCATGAGAAGAAGCTCTGTTCTAATAACTCTTAATATATTGTGAAAGATCGACTACCAAGGCTCACGTAAGTTGTATTAGTATTAGTTGCCATTCAAATGACAGATTTAAAAAATATTTTCAATATTTTATTTTTTCAAACAACTTTTACTTTTAAAAGTATGGAATAAAATAGTTAATTTTAGGTGAAGCCGCAAACTACGTGAAATAAATATTTTTAATTTTTTTATTAGTTTAACTAGCATTTTTGTGATTCAACAGAAAGTGACCGTCTACGGACTCCCTTAATCCTAAAAACCAATTGTCTGCGATTGTATCGATTAGGCTGAATTAAACTTTTTAATCGATTACGAGAGTTTTGTTATGTTTTGATTGCGTTTGAAATAAAGTTATGTATGAAAAATTGCAAAAGTATGATCGCAAATAGAATGATTATGTCTTTATTTGGCCATTTTCTATCATTACACCAAGCGAGAAGGTTCTTTAATCTAAGTTGCCTTTTGTTTTGAGTGTGAGAAATCATCAAATGACTTCTGACTAAAACCTATCCCTGTTGCTTCCTTGCCTGAGTGCCCAGGGGAGCGGTAACTCTGTTACGAATTTATCCGCTAAAAATCTAAGTTGTCCACCAAATAGATAGTGTAGAAATTCGCATTTTACATACATTTTCTCGTAGACTGACGTTTAAACGACCTCGACATGTAAATAATAGTATAATAATAATAATAGATAAAAAATTAATAGGAGCTTGTGTCTAAAGTAATAACAGCCGCACGTCTCGATCCATCAGGTTAAGCTACGCTTACCGGGGTTGGTCCATGGATGGGTGACCATCTTTACATACCGAGACTCCTCCGTGCCTCGGAAAACACGTTAAGCCGTTGGTACCGGCTGTCAATCGTGGATCTTTGACAGTCTTTTCGGGTCGTGAGAAGCCCGAAAGTCTGACAACCAGTCTAACCAAGAGGTATAGTTTTACCCAGTAACTGGGTTGTGGAGGTCAGATAGGCAGTCGCTCCATGTAAAATACTGGTATTCAGCTGCATCCGGTTCGACTAGAAGCCGACCCCAAGATAGTTGGGAAAAGGCGCGGGCAGATGATGATAGATATTTTTTAAGTTAAAAAAAAAAATGTTATGCATACATTATATTTCTATAACTTTACTTTTTATTTTAACTTCATACAAACTTCTTATAATGAACGAAAATTAGATATACGTTTATGTTTTCACAACTCCGGTCCCCTAGATACAGGCGCCGCCTAGTTTGGGGACCACTGGAAGAATAACTAATGTCATTACTAAAAGTTAAAGACCGACACTAAGCTAAGATAATTTTAAGGTAATAATTGTAATAATGGATCAATAAAAAAATATTTATATTTAATTTATTAGTGAGTGAAAAGTGCTTAAATACGTACTAAATAATTATCATGTGACGTAAGTACATATTGAACATCATTTATAAAATGCTAGTAAGGCGAGAAATATAGTGTCACATTATTGGTTAGTATTTAAGCGCAGGAACCTATTTATTTAGGTATGCAATGTCTACCTACCTAATGTTGAAATACTAAATTGTATGGTTGTACTTTTTCTGATAAAATTTATTATTATTAGTACTATGCAGCTCTACTACTAGCAACAACATATACACTCATTTCAAAGTATATAAGATCGAACTTACTCAAAAGTCTGATCTTTGCAAAAATATTGGGTAATTTGGGTATTCTGTAGTTACCATAATATGTAGATAGTTACCTATACATATTAGATAATACGGAATACCATTTTAATTTAACTGTACTTACACCATTGGCCCGCGATCTAACTCGACGCCAACGCCACCATCGAGCATGGTGGCAACTTTAACCTCGAAACCAAGTGAAAATTTGATAGTATGTTAACTTCCAAAGCCATTGAGATACGGTTTTGTTTGTGTTTATTCATAATCTACACTGGGCCGCAAAAAATCCGGTTCGTTAATAAATATATGTATGTACTTTATTGTTGTTTATTCGACATTATGTCGATCTACATTTGTAAATAAACTGTATGACTTTGCAATTATAGTTTAGTGTCAGCAATAAAGGCTAGACCAACCCGCATTGGGCCCGCATGGTAGATTATGGCCCATACCCTCTCACAGAGAGGTCTGTGCCCCAGCAGCCCCACTACTGGGGCGCAGACCAACAATAAAAGGCTGATGATGATGAATAAAGTCTTATTATAATGATACATATTACCACATATTGTCCAGGTGCGAACTACACCAATTTAACATCGCTATTTCCACTAGGAATCAATATGCAAATAATTCATAAACTGTTCCCCTCAAAGCATAATTTCATACAAAATAAACGTCATAAACATGGATGAAATACCGAAGTTTCACGGTGATTTAAATCAGAACTTTCAGAGCCCCTTACCATACAATTTGCGTAACCATAACATTATTATCTTCCGTTAGTTTTTCCACACCATATACCATGGTAATTTTTCAACTTTTCGCATATATTTAATACTAGTTTTAAACCTGGTTTCACTTGTCTGAAAGTTGACAATTTGATTTATGAAAAGCGCTCTTTGACCTCCACCTAAGAGGATTGAGCTACCTTTCTTCGTCCAATTTTATTAAAATTGATACAAAAGTTTATTAACAGACGGATCGATAGATAATAGAAGTATCTAACTGTTTGTGTGACAATTTCATGAAATCTTTTTCGATCTTTTGGCGAAAAACTTAGCAAATACACGGACAGATTTTCAGTGTTCTCTTTTCATAGTGTTAGTCTACGTGTTAACAAAAAAGCGAATGTTCTATCTATTCCACCGTTATTGTTATTCGTGGTGATAAGTTTTTATGTAGGCACGCCAATGCCCGCCCTTCCCCTTGACTGGCCTTGACTCCATGTTAAATAGCGTTCCGCAGGGTATCAGGATGTTTGGGACAGGGGTCAATGGCATGGAGATGACGTAGGGATAGTGTTTACTTATATGTGTTTTTCTCTCGGCTTGATTCTGCGTGTTTTTAGGATTCCAAAGGGTCCAAACGCAGCCCTATTGCTGTCACTCACGCGTCCGTCTGTACTTCGTCTGTCCGTCGTCTGTCACACAGGACAGACGACGATTTTTACAGCCAAATGGTTGGAGCTACAATCTTCAAATTTTCACAGTATATGTATCTTGTTAACCGAAAGTCATACAAATAGTCAAAATTATGTTTTGATTAATTGCATGGCATTACACACTGATTTGCTAGTTCTTATTTCAACATTTTGTAATCAGAAGAAGGGTACATGTGGGTGGTAAAGTGCTACTAACGATTTAAAGGAGTTTTTTTTTTCTGTAAACAGTTAAATTTGATGGATGAGAGGTATGTTATCTTGAGTTTAAAATCCGCTGATCAGTTTTTTAACTAAGCAATATGGTTAGTCATCTTCCTTCCCTTACCCCATGTTACTTGGGGTCGGCGCAACACGTTTTTTTTCCATTCTGTCCTGTCGGCCGTCACGCTATGACTAACTCCCGTTTCTTTCATATCACTCCTAACACAATCCATCCATCCTTTCTTTGGCCTCCCTCTCCCTCTCCATCCATCCACATTTATATTCATAACTCTTTTAGTTACATGTGTTTCATACCTCCTCTTTACATGACCATACCAAGATAAACGGTTATCTTTCAACTTTTCTGTGACTGGTGCCATTTCATCTATATAGGTATATGGCACTAAAAATATATTAGGTACCTACTTACACAACATATTTAAAAAAAAAGTTCGAACTAGCTTCTGCCAGCGCCTTAGCCCGCTTGGAATTAGTAATTCCCTCACGATAAAGCCTATGTGTTATTCTTGAATATAATCTATCTTTTTGCCAAATCTCATCTAGATCCGATCAGCCGTTTTGGCGTGATTGAGTAACAAACATCCATCAATCCATGCAAAGTTTCGCATTTATAATATTAGTAGGATTAGGCTTAGCCACCACTACCGAAAGTCAATATTTCCTAGTTTTTTTTTTTATTCTTTTTTTTTGGACTTTTGTACTACATGTATTTCATGTTTTCATGTATTTCCTAGTTCTAAGGCTGAGAAGTCATATCATCATCATCAGCCTTTTAATGTCCCACTGCTGGGACACAGGCCTCCTCTCTGTGAGAGAAAGTCATAAGCTTCATTGCAAATAAACATTAAACTGCTGTGGACACTTTGGTGTCTTGCCATAATCGATATAAACCCTAAATGCACCACCAAACTCTGAGAGTTACAACAATCAGTCTCGGTTTCCATTTTATTACCCAGTAGTATTGGCGACGACCAAATAATGTTCAGTACGGTTTTAAAATTCAGCCATAAACCAAAGTTCATCTTGACAGACAATAGAATGTTTATTGCAAACGATTTTAACTTTAACAAGTGCGTTGACCGAAAACGCTTGGTGTTAAAGTCGACTGTCCACTGCAATGCTTGCTATGTAGGATGTGTAAGGAGAGGTTTGCCACGTTAAGCCGGGTACAGACCAAGTAAATAAACGCTATTGAATAAGATTCACCGATACCTACTGCACGCAAGCTCGCTTTCTGCCGGGTTTGGATTTAGCGAACTAAGACGAAATAACGCTAGCGAACGAACAGGAATATGTAGATAAAGGCATTGCTAAGTTTGGGGTTGCGTTTCCCAGCCACTTACACATGCATTGGTAGCATATTCGGACCATATGGCTACGATAATCGAACGGTACGGTCACAAAAATATACCTTGTCCTTGCTGGCTGCTCTGTAACTGCTACGACAGATGTGACTTGAGGAGTTTGCCTCGTTAGCTGCACGGTTACTGTGATAAGCAACCAGGCATTCATACATAGCATGTCCATGAATTGGCCATGATTTCATACAAAGCGAAGCACACGTGCGTAGCTTAGCCGCGGGCCACTGTGGAGTGGCGTCTTTATGCTTTATTTTCAATTTTGAGTGATGAGTTGTAACATGCGTAGTTGCGATGGAAATCTTGTTCGTAAATCAAGATTCGCAAAATTAAGAAAATTGTGACCACTTGCTTTGATTGTGGCATTGCGAATAGTTTTTGTATGTCCCTTGTTCGCTTCTAGAAGTGTAAGATCAGATTAAAATGTTTTTAATTTTAGATTAGGCTCTGTCTTGCTAGCTAAGTTTCTTTTTTATTTGTTTTTATTTATTTAACAAAATGTTCACACATATAAAAACTCCGGCCAAGTGCGAGTCGGCCTCGCGCATGAAAGGTTCCGTTAAATCGTACAAGATTATACGCGTCTACTTGTTGCCATTATTAAGATCGAGCAAAAAAAGCGCGTTTCTAGTCCAGTCCCGTTTAATTTTTAATATTTTTTTATTATTTGTTGTTATAGCGCCAACAGAAATACACATTCTGTGAAAATTTCAACTGTCTACATATTACGTATCATGAGATACAGCCCGCTGACAGAAAGACGGACGGAGGGACGGACAGACAGAACAAAAAAAAACAAGAAGAAGGAAACAGGAAAATAGGTACAAAGGTGACGCTTATTTCTAAAGAAAGCTCTTCCAGCATACATGCGAAAGGAGAGATGGAAAAAAAGAGTAGTAGACACCGTCTGTGAGAGTAGAAGGAAACAGTGTAAAATATACTAGCTCATGCACAAAAAGTGTCTGTTTGTAACAATGAACAAATTTGATCAAAAATATATAACAGTTATCGATAATTAAATAGGAAATACAAAATGATTCAGTTTAAGCCATTAGGAGATAATTGAAAATTAAGAGAAAATGAATATCAAATAGACAACATTTATCGTAGTAAGTTTCATTCATATATCCTGCCAATATCAGAAACCAAAACGTTCCAACACTGCTAAATAAATTGATAAATACCGCGATATGATGCCATACACCAAACTGATCGAACTCCCATCCACAAACTAGGTCAATCCGCCCAATATTATACATATCTTTGGATTCTGCCAGGCATTTTAATCCAATCAAATTGTGAGATTTGATCGGAAAATAGTAGGTATCGATTAGGGTTGTAAACTTTGTACTCACCATCGGAAATGCGGAACTTTCGCATTTATAATATTTTATGTAGGATTTTCAAATAAAAATCATTAGTCACGAAAATTAAAAAAGTAGGTTACGGTAAGTTTTAAGCGGTGTAGCAACGGATATCTTACTTACGGGAGAGAACTTAAATAAATTCGGCGAAGATAATTCAACTACAATTTTATTGTTTTTCTCCCAAGTCACTGCTGTACCCAGTAACTGTTTAATCAGTCACTGAGAAACTAACTAGAATGTGACAAAGCCACAAGACTCCAATATTTACACAAAGTTGCACTTTTTCTTGTAAAGAAATTTTAATGTCCCACTGCTGGGACACAGGCCTCCTCTCTGTGAGAGAAAGTCATAAGCTTCATTGCAAATAAACATTAAACTGCTGTGGACACTTTGGTGTCTTGCCATAATCGATATAAACCCTAAATGCACCACCAAACTCTGAGAGTTACAACAATCAGTCTCGGTTTCCATTTTATTACCCAGTAGTATTGGCGACGAACAAATAATGTTCAGTACGGTTTTAAAATTCAGCCATAAACCAAAGTTCATTTTGACAGACAATAGAATGTTTATTGCAAACGATTTTAACTTTAACAAGTGCGTTGACCGAAAACGCTTGGTGTTAAAGTCGACTGTCCACTGCAATGCTTGCTATGTAGGATGTGTAAGGAGAGGTTTGCCACGTTAAGCCGGGTACAGACCAAGTAAATAAACGCTATTGAATAAGATTCACCGATACCTACTGCACGCAAGCTCGCTTTCTGCCGGGTTTGGATTTAGCGAACTAAGACGAAATAACGCTAGCGAACGAACAGGAATATGTAGATAAAGGCATTGCTAAGTTTGGGGTTGCGTTTCCCAGCCACTTACACATGCATTGGTAGCATATTCGGACCATATGGCTACGATAATCGAACGGTACGGTCACAAAAATATACCTTGTCCTTGCTGGCTGCTCTGTAACTGCTACGACAGATGTGACTTGAGGAGTTTGCCTCGTTAGCTGCGCGGTTACTGTGATAAGCAACCAGGCATTCATACATAGCATGTCCATGAATTGGCCATGATTTCATACAAAGCGAAGCACACGTGCGTAGCTTAGCCGCGGGCCACTGTGGAGTGGCGTCTTTATGCTTTATTTTCAATTTTGGGTGATGAGTTGTAACATGCGTAGTTGCGATGGAAATCTTGTTCGTAAATCAAGATTCGCAAAATTAAGAAAATTGTGACCACTTGCTTTGATTGTGGCATTGCGAATAGTTTTTGTATGTCCCTTGTTCGCTTCTAGAAGTGTAAGATCAGATTAAAATGTTTTTAATTTTAGATTAGGCTCTGTCTTGCTAGCTAAGTTTCTTTTTTATTTGTTTTTATTTATTTAACAAAATGTTCACACATATAAAAACTCCGGCCAAGTGCGAGTCGGCCTCGCGCATGAAAGGTTCCGTTAAATCGTACAAGATTATACGCGTCTACTTGTTGCCATTATTAAGATCGAGCAAAAAAAGCGCGTTTCTAGTCCAGTCCCGTTTAATTTTTAATATTTTTTTATTATTTGTTGTTATAGCGCCAACAGAAATACACATTCTGTGAAAATTTCAACTGTCTACATATTACGTATCATGAGATACAGCCCGCTGACAGAAAGACGGACGGAGGGACGGACAGACAGAACAAAAAAAAACAAGAAGAAGGAAACAGGAAAATAGGTACAAAGGTGACGCTTATTTCTAAAGAAAGCTCTTCCAGCATACATGCGAAAGGAGAGATGGAAAAAAAGAGTAGTAGACACCGTCTGTGAGAGTAGAAGGAAACAGTGTAAAATATACTAGCTCATGCACAAAAAGTGTCTGTTTGTAACAATGAACAAATTTGATCAAAAATATATAACAGTTATCGATAATTAAATAGGAAATACAAAATGATTCAGTTTAAGCCATTAGGAGATAATTGAAAATTAAGAGAAAATGAATATCAAATAGACAACATTTATCGTAGTAAGTTTCATTCATATATCCTGCCAATATCAGAAACCAAAACGTTCCAACACTGCTAAATAAATTGATAAATACCGCGATATGATGCCCACACACCAAACTGATCGAACTCCCATCCACAAACTAGGTCAATCCGCCCAATATTATACATATCTTTGGATTCTGCCAGGCATTTTAATCCAATCAAATTGTGAGATTTGATCGGAAAATAGTAGGTATCGATTAGGGTTGTAAACTTTGTACTCACCATCGGAAATGCGGAACTTTCGCATTTATAATATTTTATGTAGGATTTTCAAATAAAAATCATTAGTCACGAAAATTAAAAAAGTAGGTTACGGTAAGTTTTAAGCGGTGTAGCAACGGATATCTTACTTACGGGAGAGAACTTAAATAAATTCGGCGAAGATAATTCAACTACAATTTTATTGTTTTTCTCCCAAGTCACTGCTGTACCCAGTAACTGTTTAATCAGTCACTGAGAAACTAACTAGAATGTGACAAAGCCACAAGACTCCAATATTTACACAAAGTTGCACTTTTTCTTGTAAAGAAATTCTTACACAATGGATAACATTGATCCCAAAAAAACTAAAAAACATGAGTTAACTAAAGCTTAGGCATGTTTGTGAAAAAAGCCTTTTCTTTTGTTATTTTTCCACCTTCAATTTCGCTTCAGTTAACCTTCGTCCCAGTGGAGGAGAAGCTCTGCACCTCCGCATTCGCCACCACGAAGATACCCTCCGTAGCATCCCTAATAAAGACTATAGCGGCTCTCTATGAGGTCAACGATGACGTCACCATCCTTTTGCCCTTTAGCGGGTTATTCTGTAAGTTTCGGCTTACGGACATCAAATGGGTACCCGACGCCGCCGATGCTCCGAATTACATGTTATTATTGAGATGCTTTCAACGAAATCTATATTACGGTTTCTGTATATGTAACCAGGATTTTTGTAATACATAACATGGTTTAAATGTCCATGGAGCTTCTTGCACGTTCTTCTCTATAGAGATCAACGCTTTAGAATGTGCAATTAGCTTGACTTCCTGACAATTCAAAAGTTGAGTTTGAGTTTGACGGGTGACTGATATTTAAGAAATCAGGATGTTGGGGTAAAGTATTTGTGTACGTGATTTTAATTTTAGAAGTGATTGATGAATTTTGTTTATGGAGACTGCCTCAATGATTTTCTGGCAGAATACGTCATTGCGATAGAGAAATCGATGTTGAAAGATTGTGTTGACTATAATATATAGCTAAGGATTATACCATACACTTTGCATCAACTGCTTACGTTAGAGGAAAACAAGCTATTTATAAAATTAAATAAGTTGGTATGTTTACACAGTTTGCGATATAAATCATTTTGCGTAATTGTAAAGTACCGAGTGAGTCCTACTTTGTAGAAGAAACTTGTTCTAGGTAGGTACATCTGTATCAAACCAAGAGTTTTATTTTTTTGCAAAAAAATAGAACCGACTTGTTTCTGGTTAAACGTTTTTATTTGTCACTTTTTAGTTGTGATTCCCCATTAAATTGTGTTAACAATGCATATTTATGGGATAGCAGCAATCGCGGTTAATTTACTGTCATTTTTGAAGAGTTCCGTTGTCTGTCTCCAAAACTCATAATTAGATCTATATAAAATTTAAATAGGACGATTTCGGAATAAACCACTTTCGAAAAAAAAAATGGAAATTCGTCTATATAAGTATAAGGAAGTTCTGCTTGAACATACATATTAAAAAAATATATAAAGATCCGAGTTGACATACCTTTTTGAAGTCGGTTTAAATATTTAGCATGTTCAAACAGTTTTATTTTTTAGCAGCAGGTTCTTAATTCAAGTTTTCTTATCATTTGTAGGAGATTTTATTCTATAGACAGCTGAATATGAGGGATGAAATGTATATAACCTTGAATTTAGAATCCTGTAATCAGTATTTAAAATAAACATATGGTTAGCAGTTGATCTGATTTGTTCCTAATTGTATGTCACTTATCTTAGTTAAGAGATGCAGATTTATATAGATACATAATGTTTTCGTATATGTATTGACTAGGTACCGTCATGATATATATATCCTTAAACAGCTCCTTAAGAGAATCGCGCCTGCGAAGGTTATAATATATGACTCTGATAGCTCTTTTCTACAGAATCAAAATGGACTCAATGTCTGCAGCCCGTCCCTATAGCGAAATACCATAAGACATGATACTATGAAAGTAACTCAAATAGACTAGCCTCGCGGTATCTACATCCGTAAATTAACGATTTTTTTTGACAGCATATAATATTTTTTTCTTATAATATTCCACAACTATCACACAACGCCATCTAGTCCCAAGCTAATCAGAGCTTGTGTTATGGGTACTAGACAACTGATAAACATACTTATATATTTCTAAATACATACATATTATAGATAAATTACACCCAGACACAGAACAAATGATCGTGCTCATTACACAAACATTTGTCCTGGATGGGAATCGAACCCACGACCTCCGGCATAGCAGTCAGGGTCACTAACCACTAGACCAACAGGCCAGTCAAAAGAATATGCTGCTGAACTTAACCACCCAGAAAGAGATGTTAAATGACGACCCCATTGTAGCCTTGAGTCGAGTGTGATTCACAGGAAAACCATGTTTTCGACTAATTCTAATTTCTCTTTGTTCAATACTATGTCACAACTATTGCTTTAAAAATTTGGACAAGCAAATCTTAGGTACTTAGTTTTTTTTTCTATTTAATACTAAATTATTAGTATTGAACCAGTTTTGGACCTGCTGCAGGGAGTCATTTACGTCGCCAAGATTAGTGGAACGTCTGTTAATCTTAAAAATTAAGGAAGTATCGTCAGCAAACAATACGTGTCTTTTTGCTCACACATGCTTCAAGTTCTACTTTCAAAGAGCATATACAGAAGGTCTTGTACCAACGCATAGTATGTTGCTGTTTGTCCAAGAAAACATAGGTATTAATTTAATTAGCTTAGCTGAAGTTTATCTTAGCGTAGGTATATTATATTAAATATATATGTATGTTTATTTTAACTATATATATATACTTTTGCCATTATTTTCGTCTTAGTATTTTTTTTTTTTTTCAGTTTATGCACCTGCCATGTTATCTCTCCACCACCCTTGGTTGACTGGTAGAGAATGCCTAAGGCATTAAGGCCGCCTTTGTCCATTTGTGTTGCATGAAGTTTTAATAAATAAATAATAAATAAATCACGTGCAAGTTATTAAAAATATAGGTAAATGAGATACAACTAAGAAGAAGAATTTTGTCGAGTTGTTGTAGCTTTTCTTTTTTGTGGGTTGGGAAATATAATAATAAAGTGGTAAGTAGGTAAGGTCGTAATTTGTGACTGCCGTTAAATGTCCCATGAGAAAATACGATATATATAATATCAGAAACTTTGATGTACCAACAATGTTCGCCAATAATCCAAACTTTGTTAAGAATGTTTGGTCAAAAGTTTTCTCTTCTTTCTTGTTGGTGTTCTTTGAACTTCAACACATCAATTTCGTTATTTATTTATTGTGATCTGATATATCTATGTGATAAAAAACTGCGTCTTTCTACTACTAAAATTAAATGTCTCTTTCAATATCTCTATTTTATATCGAACTTAAAGACGATCTTCGATCGATTATATCGAAAGATGTCCACTGCTGGACATAGGCCCCAAGTGTCGCCACAATGATCGGTCCTGTCACCAACCAACCAGCCGCCAACCGGCAAATTCTCGTACGTTTAAGGAACAAGGAAAAAATACCTCTAATTTTTATACATTTTGACAGATTGCATCGATTCATAAAAATTCGCATTTGCATCAGTAAAAGAATTTGTTGCTTAAAAATTACAAGAATTAGCCCTCAAGCGGCCTGGATCGCGGATATTGCCTGTGGTCGCGGATAAATTCTAAAGTTTTGTATGGGGGTTCGTAGAACGGTTACACATTTTAGCTGAATCATTCTTAATTAAATAATTCATATCAGAATCATATTTGGTGTTAATATTGCCGCTATGTGAATTGTGCGCAAGAAATATAAAGATTCATCTAAAGCGGCATTTTGAGACCACCAGGTCATCGGACCACACATTAAAATGTTGCTTTAAGCGATAAAAAAAATTGCATGTAATGTTAACTTAAAGATATACCTAGCCATCGCATCGTCATCGCAGACATTAGTTGCGATAATGTCTCGGGACTTAAGGCTACATGAAAGGTAACCACATTCCTCATTATACCCAATGGTAGCTCACCCAAAGGACTTCTGTTCTGGCATGTTAACTATTCTCTTTAATTTATACCTGGGTTTTACGACCACAAATTAGGTGCGCACCTACTAAAATGAAGAGGAATAGTTTTCGTATTGTAGCTGTTTCAATTAATTAAGTTTCACCGTCAAGTTTTTTAACACGCATGACTCGCTTAGTGTCCTTGAAAATGGCCATATATCTTCTTTGAACATTTTCTCTTTTGTCAAAATATAATTTGCATGTCCTTTCGGGAACAATTTAACCGATTTTATGACTTTAACCTATCCCCGTTCCTTTTGAACAAACACCGCTCTGGAACTCGCGTGACTAAAAATAGCACGAAAGTTTTCAACCCCATAAAATCTTCTGTATCTAATATTATACGAAACTTTCTTCGTATCACGTATTGTCCACTAATGTAGCCACCGTGTTACAGCCCGTATTGTTAACTTAATCTCAAAAAGCTCTTAGGGTTATCTCAGGCAAGGGACAGAAGAATTTGGTCCTTATTTGGTCCTTCGGTCCTTGAAGCAGGTTCTAATCGATTGATGTTTGCATCTAAACGGGATGCTCCGTTTAGGGTCAGATTCTATCATGGCATAAATTATTTTGTGCGTAGTTTTGGGAGATTCGCAAGTATTCTTATGTTGATCTTATGTTTTATTTTGGTCTTTTGTAAAAGATTATCATAAAGTGCCTACAACTTACTTCGTAGGGTTAATGTATTCATTACTATTATTTTTAAACCATAAGTATTTATTAGACCGCAAGCATAATAATCACAGTTCACAGACTCCAAATGTCCGCTTAAGTTTATTTTATTAGATCGTTTAGCAAAATTACCTGTCTTGGAAGACGGATTAGTGAACGCAGTTTGGAGCAAAAAAGCCGATGAAATACGATAATTTTGTACTTTCAAGAGTAGAAAAGGGCTGAGACTGTAGTAATATCCCTAATAGCATTTAGTATTGGCATTTGGTTGGGCCAACAATAACTACTATCATTTTATTGTTGGCCCATCAATAACTGCTATCATTTTATTGTTGGCCCAACAATAAATGCTTATACAACACCATCCGGTGTTGTCTATGTGTACGTGAAACGAATATTACTGTGATGATGACTTACAGAAAACAGGTTTAAAATATAATCAACACATCAATGATACTTTTTTTTTCGGGGTGGGAAATCATACAATGACATCTCCCGCTCTGGGTGGAGCGGGAGGGCGTGTCAGACTCTTACTGACTACAACCCACCGCTGTTCCTTTCCTGCCCTGAGTGCCCAGGGGCATGGTAACTCTGTTTCGAATTTATCCACAACCCCTGGGCAGATGATATGCAACCTACACCATATGTTATGGTAGAATGTAAAGAATTTTCAACCAAATCCTACACCATACTAAGTAAAACTACTTGGATAAATAAATAAAATTCACCAACCCGCACTGGGCCCGTGGATTACGGCCTATTCTCTCTTCCAAAGAAGAGGCCTGAGTTACATCCGTGGGATTATTATGAGGCTGATCATGTTATGTAAAGAATGAAAGAAGAAGAAATATAAGAATCTTAATAAACTGGGTTAAGGGCAAGAAATCGTTAAACAGCCCTAATATAAAGTAAAATACTGCAAAAACCTAAACGCACAACTACTCGCTCATCTCAATCCATCCTTCGCTCATCTTTCCACCTCTGCGCCCAATACTAATCCACGATTATAATATTATGACGGCTGACGGGTTAATCCGTCGCCCGATTATGTCCAACCGCTGAAGTTAATTACATCCGCCTAAGACGCTATTAACCCGTGATTATAAGTCAAATTGATATTTCGGTGCAAACGTCTGGTATAAAGATGAAGGAGGGTGCTTAGCACTTCATTTTACAGCCTTCAGAGATCTGGCGTTTATTAGCATATGGTTTAGGTTTTTATGTGTATGACTATTTATGATTAGCCAATACTATTTTCTTATTTAATATTATTACCTGTTAATGTGAAAGTTTATTAGGATGGAAATGCATGTTTGTTACTCTTTCGCGAAAAAAACTACGGAACGGATTTAATTAAACTTTAAAGTAACATAGCTATGTAATACGAGTGTATACGTCAGAATAATATACAGTATGTAACAAAAACCCTGTTGTTCCTTCTACCCACGTTTTATGAATCGGTATACAAACGTAATAAAGCAGGTCATTTAAAAAAAAAATCTTTTTTACAAAAAAATAGGTCGGTGTCAAAAAACGAAGAAACAATACCAGAAACACCGACTTCAGAAATTAAAGTTATTTTGCACTTTTTGTTTTATTTGGAAGTCGGTTCTATTTTTTTGTAAAAAAGTTTTTATTTTTCACTTTTTAGTAGTGATTCCCCTTTAAATTGTGTTAACAATGGATATCTAGGCGATAGCAACAATCGCGGTTTATTTGCTGTCATTTTTTGAAGAGTTCCGTTGTCTGTCTCCGAAACGAATCATCAGATCTATATGAAATTTAAATGGAACCATTTCGGAACAAACTCCTTTTGAAAAAAAGAAGAATTTTGGAAATCCGTCTATAAATGACGAAGTTATGCAGGAAAATACATAAAAAAAAATACAAACATCCTCCTCCTATTTCTGTAAGTCGGGTAAAAATGTTCAAAATTAATTTTAGATAAATATTTAATTATTAATATTTGTAATGTTGAACCGATTTCTTACCTCTGCAATTCTGCATGAAGCGATTGCGAAAGTGGGCTGCTATTTAGCGAAATAAAGATGTACTTGTAAAATCAGATAATCCAATAATTTTTTTGAATGTGTCGATTTAATAGTTATTTGATTTTGACCTCTCGACTTGCTTAACTTTTTTAAATTATAATTTCATCTATGTTGTGCTTGTAGGTAAATGTACACATCCTTAAAAGGAACAACAAGGTTTGTTACATATTGTATAGGCTACAATTTATATATATAATTTAATTTTAGATGTGTTTGCTCTTGACGCTATATTAGCGGGAAGTACTAATTCCTAAATTATTTTTATAGTTATAAAAGAAATTCCTTCAGATATTTATCAAGAACCAGTACAGAATATTCATCTTTGATGAACAAGCGCATTAATTGGGACCCATTCTGAAAGGGGGACCCCCAATTAAGACAGGTGTCTGTAGGTACTGCTAGTTTTTGGTCCAAAGGTTCGCAATGTGAAAATCTGGTTTAATTATTATCAATTGGTAAGGGTACTTAGCGAATAACCTGATGTTGAGGACTTGTTGCGTAGCTTGAGATAGGGCTATATCCAGCACTGGACACGATAGGCTGATTTTTAGAGGCCGTTGTTAATATTCTAACTTACTTGTTAGTATTTCCCGCATTATAGAGATATTATTATAGCCTGTGTGCTATTCCAGACTATAATCTAACTCTATGCCAAATTTAACCCAGATCCGTACAGCCGTTTTGGCGTGATTGAGTAACAAACATTTATCCAAACTTTCACATTTTTACAGTAACCAGCTGACCCAACAAACATTGTTGCGCGATAAAAAAATGGGGAGTAGGAGGGTGAAAAATACTTGACTACCTATTCTCATACCTACCAAATATACAAAAAAAGAAACATTAAAATCGATCAATCCGTTTCGGAGGAGTGCAACCACAAGCACCGTGACACGAGATTTTTATTTATTTAAGAAGATATTTTGATTTCAGTCTGACCTAAATGGTCATAGTAATTATCACGCCATTGGACTCAATACAAGATATTGTTAGAAGACCACACAAACGACTTTGATCTAATTTTACAACGTTGTTTGCGATATACTGTAAACAAAACCAAACTACAAACAAAAGTGATGGTCGCATCATTTCTATTTTAATGAAAATACTCTTCTTTATTTTTATTTTAGAAACTTGACGCGTCTCAAGGCCTTAATTATAAGAAATATGCTTCTGATTACTTTAAACACTGAATAGCATAATTTAAATGTTTCCATGTAGAATTTGAGCGACTTTATAAAATTAGGGGTGATAGTGTTTTGGGTTTAAAAAAAAATGTGAGCCGTCACGGGACGCCTGGCAGATGTGAAACATCGACATTATTTTGTAAAAGTAATATGCAGAAAAGAACATATTGTGATAGGAACTAAATATGTCATAATGATAAAATAAAATATTACGAATAAAACCTTTGTAATAACAAAACAAAAAAACATCGTATAGCGTGGCGATGCGTCGCCACGGCATGCGTCGCCACGCCAGAAATCGGTTTTACGTGCGGCTATAGATGTTTCACATCAAAAATCAAAGCATGTTACATTGTTTCCACATTAATGAAGATTTTTTCCATTATATTACTAAAGAATTGTGAATGTCGGTATGACGTATTTAATTAGTTTTTTTACAATTTTAAGCTTTAGTTATTAGAAAAACAAACAAGGGACATTGGTGTCGATTCTCTTGTTGAATATCTAAACTAAAATTAGAGAATCGCTATCTTTTACTAAAAGGCAGTGTGAGAAAAGGACAGCTATAGCTATGATCTAAGTTAGAGATGTCAGATTAGTTTACGCCTTGCACTTTACCGTGTTTTTAGTCAACATGTTTTTACGTGTAACCTAAATTTGTATGGTAATATTGGTTCAACTAAATTTGACAGCTCTAATTTACGTCCGTCTCTTTCTTGTTTTATTAGAGAGAAAAAGATAGTAATAGCCTAAATTAAGTTTAGTTTGTGCATAACAGAATCGGCACCATTACCTTGGTATAAGACATCTCGTTTTTTTTTTCTGTTTCTTATACACTTTTGTCTACATTTCTTTCTCACTTCACCTTTCGCGGGTCTGCTGGTAGAGATTTCTTAGGAAATAAGCAGTTCGTTTGTACTATATTTATAATGATGTCTTTTGTAACTATGTCTCTGTGTGTATATAAATGATTAAACAAATAAATAAAGGCAAAATTACCGAAGAAATCAATGACATAATTATTTTAAAAATTATTTAAAACATAAACAGTCATCGGTATGTTAAAATTACACCATGCTAGTAAAGTAATCCTAATAGTTCAAGAACATTACATATAATTCCAATAAAACCCTCACACATGTGTACAGTCGGTATATAAAGCGATAATACAATGCGTACAGACGAGACCCGTCTTCACTTCAGTTTTCAGCGTTGAAGCGACTCTGAAACCGTCAGCCGACAGAGTCGGACGGACGCGTAACGCACGTACACTCGCGAACTCTCGAACATCTATATATAAAAACTTTTAACTAAACATTTACTTATATTCTGTGTATAACATAAATTAAATCTTAAATTAATTATTACTATTTGTCGTGTTTAAACATTTTCTGTGTGTGTTTGTGTAGTGATTAAAACTTCTCGTGTAGATTTAAGATTGAAAAAGTTGGGAAGCCGACGACATTGTAAGTACCATGTTCTTCGTCGAATATACTGTGAAATTTGATAAATTACTTTTAGGGAAGCCGTTAGAATGTTAAGAGGGAGAACGCATTTTATTCTGATGTATTTGACAGGTTTTCTTTTTATGGTACGGGTTTTTGTTTTGACAGGAGATCTGTTTTGTGTGTGCGTTTTGTTTGATTAACTTTGTTATAATTATGGTAGTTTGTGGGTCTTTTTTCAGTGATCATGTGTGACTTTCAATTTTTTCTGGAACGGGTGATATTAATATAAATTTCAAATAATAATAATTAACTCTATGGTTAAATCACTGACTCTTAGAACGAGGGAAGCAATGTGTATAATGTAATTAATTAAATCAGGAATTGGATGCGGTTATAAGTATTCGACACAGCTTTTAAAATATGAAATTATTATCTATTAATAATTTCATATTTGAACTAATTTCAGAACTTCCACAGCTGCGAGTAACACAAAGTATTACTGACAGAAGAAAACTATTTTTTAAACTCCATAAGTAGTTTATTTTTTTTTCTAAATACTTTTAATTAACCCAGACATAATAACATTTCAAGTTCAATTAATTTTCAATAACGAATACTTAACCTAAACTAAATGCCTTCCCTTTTCACGAACTAAATATAAAGCCTATATTTCAATTTCAGTACTTGATCAAACAGGTAGGTCACCTACCTAAAATGACGTGAAAGGGAAATTTACCGCGCGACAAAGGGATGCCGCCCTTTCTCGCGTTTTAGACAATATTAACTGAGTAAATATATATTTTGTTTTGTATACGGAACCATTTATTGACTTTCTTGACAGTATAAACGCTGTTAATTTTATTGGGTGGGGTGAAATCCGAAGTTAGGATGGTTATGGATTTGTTTTTAAGGTTCCGTACCCCAAGGGTTCAAACGGAGACCTATTCCTGTCACTCACATGTCCGTCAGTCTGTCCGTCATCTGTCACAAAGTTTTGTGCCCAACAGTTTCTTAACTTCCCACTGACCTATGAACTTGAAATTTGGTGATACTGATAATTATATATACATTAATACATTCCCATTAATTGATAATGTATATTATAATTATATTTCTTCTGTGATAATTCCCTCATTTGGTACGCAACCCTATATGTGCGAAGTCCGGGACGCACTTGGCCTGTTTTTTAGAGAATAAATAGTTATTGGTATGCACCAATAACACGAAATCGTTCATCAATAATGCTATTGATAAACGAGTTTGTCTCTTCTTTTTCCTTTCCCTTGTTGATTCGATAAACTTTCTTCGAGAGCAATTTATTGTTTATTCAAGTGCAAACGATGTTTTTCAGAACGTGACAAAATAAAAACAAATCAAAAACAACTGTACGTAGGTTTTCTTTCAGAGAATTCAATCTGTAATTATTTGTCGCTAATATTAAACAAAGTTGGGTTAGTATCACCATTAATAATTCAAGAAAGGGTGGACCGATTTTTATGATATTTGATTTTTTGAATTTGTCTCCGCCCCGAATAGGAAAATTAACCAATTAAACTGCATAAAAATTCACAAAAAAAAATATAGAAAATTAATTAATAATTAGATTAAAATATTTTTTTTACGGAACGGCTTTTTTGATGATATCTCTTGAATGGATTGATTTATTGATTCTGAGATGGTACGAAGTTTGCCGGGTCAACTACAAAAATTATGACATGTAAAAGTGTTTTTGAAACCTACTTACAAAAATAAAATCATTTATTATTTAACTAGTAATCGATAAAATGCCGAACGACAATTCTAAGTAAATCAATCGTTTGTGTAGCACATCTACTCAGCCAATTTTTTTTTTTGGGTGGGAAATCATCCAATGACTTCTCCCGCTCTGGGTGGAGCGAGAGGGCGTGTCAAACTCTTACTTACTAACCCACCCCTGTTCCTTCCTTGCCTGAGTGCCCAGGGGAGCGGTAACTCTGTGACAAATTTATCCGCTACCCCTTGGCATGCTGGTAACGGCCATGATGGGCTTCGTTAGTAGTGGCTGACATATTCTCTTTGAGGCGCGCTGAACACTACGCGCCGTTGACTCTCAGGCCTGGTGCTGATCGGACGGTGAGCGTTAGCTCTGGGTACATTACTCGCCGTCCGCAGGCCTGCGTCTACGGTGGCCCGAGACCGTCTCGCAACCCCCGACGCCCAGGGCGTCTCCTGCGGTGGCTGCGGCTGGGGGTGTGTGGGCGACTCCGTTGAGTCTCCCTCACCCGTTCCGCCTCCTCCTTCGCGAGGATTACCGCTTCGCAGAAGGAGGAGACTGCTTCCCATTTCCTCTCGCTCCGTACCATGGCCTGGAACAGGGCCGGGTGCGAGAGATCGCTGCCGCCGCCGATCGCCTTAGTCTAGCACACCACCACACTTACCCTGGGCAGATTTACATGCCAGTTTTCTCACGACGTTTTCCTGCCCTATTATAAGATGCAGCCCATTAAAACTTATGATTTCATTGCCGCTGCAAAAGAAGAGTGGCATCTCTGAAACCAAAAAAATTAAGACATATGACATCGCAATTTCCTTTCACAGCGAGGAGGCCGTTGTCTCAGCTGTGGGAACGATACAAGGCTGATTATGCTATTATGCCCATGCCGCTGAAAAAAACTAAAGGAAGATTTAATTACTATTAATTCATCATAATTTCAAAGTTTCTTTTACAACCGTTAAACAAAAATGAAAATAATTCTTAAAATGTGCAGAAATAAATAAATACCAAGAAAGCTCTGCTCATAGTATAGGTTAAGTAAGAGAGTGTTCCAATGAGTTCTACGCCTCCTCTTATGCCGCTTGTATTTTTTTTATTAGCTTGTAAGTGTATTATTTGTTATTTAATAGTTTGTGAGGATGTATGTTTATTACTCTTTCACGCAAAAACTTCTGAACGGATTTTGATGAAACTCTACGGTAATATTGCTTATACGTCAAAATAACACATAGGCTATTTTTTATATAGTACCTGCTAATACTACGCGGGCAAACCCACTGGCACATGCTAGTCTGTAAATATATTTCAATTTGATGGTTTTATTTTGATTTAAATTATTTTTTTTTTTTTTTTTAAATCTTTATTCATAAACTTAAATACAAATTGTTAAAAATTTATGTCTTCTGCCAAACTGCAGTACAGTTTGTCGGCAGTATTCTCGTGGACACATACTCGTACATACTTCATCATAATACTAACATGATTGCTATAAAAACATTAAAAAAAAATATAAGAATCTAAGTGCGCGGCCACTGGCCCGCCAGGCCAGCATGAGCAGCGCATGCACACAATCTAATCGTCCCGACGACCGCCACCGCATCTCGCTGGAGGGAGACAACCCAGCGCAAGCGAGACACCGCGCCGGCCGCCCGACACCGACTCACAAACTCAACACTACAATACGCCGCGCGCGCATGCTAGACTGGCCGGCCCGCGCCTGCATAACATAACTATTTATTTAAGGCGCAGCTATATCTTAACGACCTTGAGTAGCCAGGTTGCGCGCTCCACGCCGAGCCCATGCAACGCGTCTCACGTCGACCCAGCAATAGGACTCGCCTATCAAGGAGTGCTTTCCCAAATCAGAAGCACTAACTCATCCATTACACAAAAACAACAGGTATCATACTAAAACACGTAGGTACACTAAAAGATAAACAATCAAACTACCCTTAAAATGGTGAAGGTTCCATAAAAACACGCTCAACATATTCTGCGCGACTCCCAACCCCTCATCCGAGTCAAACACAACTTCACAAATTAATTACACTATGTTATAAATAAATAATTTCAAATGTTCACACATCAAATCACGAAGAAAATTTCCCAGAGCAACATATATATCACTTTCAAAGAAATAAGACATGTCGCCCAGACGTAACGTTCAATCCAAAATCACCAAAAGTCGCGCAACTGCGCCTTAACTAACGCTATGGACACAAGCCTAGATAATGTTTCAGGAGGACATTTTTTGAGGCGTTTTTGGAAATGGCTTCAGTTTCCATTTGTCTTGGTAGCTCATTTAATAATTTTGCAACAAGCCATTGCCGCATCCTTTGACCAAAGTAATTATTCACTTTAGGGACTGAATATTTGTCCCTCTGTTTTACTTTACGGCTTGGTTGGCTATACACTTTCTTTATTTTGTGTTCGGTTTTGTTGTGCTGTTCTAAGATTATAGTTAATTTTACTTTTTTCTGTATAGGTAATATTCTACAAATTTTAAACAATTTTTCGTACTCCTTATTCATACCGTCTTTAGTTGCCTTGTTTACTAGTAATTTTAAAAACCTTATTTGCAATTTTTTAATTTTATCTAAATGTACCGGAAACGTTAGTCCATAACCACCCAAACCGTAGTTTATTGTTGCCTCTGCAAGTGCATGGTAAAGGATAAAGAGTACCCGCCTACTAACTACATACTTTATGTTTTTAAGTTTACCTAGTACAGAGCGTAATCTATTTACACACCGTGTCTATATGAGCGTCCCAGGTAAATTTTTCGTCGATTGTTAATCCTAGGTACTTATATTTCGCCACGCGCTCAATACACTCACATTGACAATTCACTTTGTTATCATGGAGGCATTCATACGAGTGACCCTTTACCGAGATACAGGCATTTTTAGCTAAATGGTTATACGGAGACGATATTAACATACATTTTGTTTTATTAATATTAATAAGAATACCATTATCGTGCGCCCATTTAACTACATTATCTAAATCCTCTTGGATTGCCGACTGGATCAGTTCACAGTCCCGGCCGCTGTATGCCAAGCACGTGTCGTCTGCATACATATAGGTATTACAGTTTTTAATTACATTAACCATACCATTGACGTGCATGATATACCCCACCGGCCCGTAAACCGACCCGGTCGGCACCCCATAGTTGAATTTACTGAGTTCACTGTCTGCTCCTTTAAGCCTAACCTTTAGGTATCTTTTGTCTAGATATTGCCTGAACCACTCTTTTACAGGTCCTCGTATTCCACACTCATCCATAGCCTGCAGCAAGCCCTCATGGTCAAGAGTATCGAAGGCTTTTTTAAAATCATTAAAAATTAATAAAACCACCTCTTTCGAATTTAATGAGTTATTTAAAATTTAATAGTTATTAAATTAAATTCTAAGAACGATTAATTAATCTCTGCCTTTATTAAGAAGGTATTCGTGGTACCAGATTTAAACATTACGTACCCTTTTGTAGTAATCTATGCATGCTATACGCGTGAGGAACAGTGACGTCAGCGGCACACATTGAGGTATTAAATTCTAATGAGGCTCTCGTTTACAGGCTAAAGTAAATCTAATGCATGAAGTTTTAGGTTGGTCTTAAGGCGAAGTTACACAGTGCCAATATTTTTATGGTGGGATAATCATCAAATAACTTCTCCCACTCTGGGTGCAGCAAAAGGGCGTGTCAGACTCTTACTGACTAAAACCCACCCGTGTTTCTTCAAGTTGCCTGTGAGGGCTGCAATGACTATTTCGATCACTCCTGCTCCCCAGACAGCCATCGGCCTCAGCAGGCCCCGTCAATTCTTGCTGACATATATCTTTGAGGTGCACGTGGAATAGGTACTACGCGCCGTCGACCCGGGCCTGCAGGTGTATTTGCTAACTAGTTGACATCAACATTGCTCGGTGGACATCGATTATAATAGGCACTACGGTTTTCCTATCCGTCAAAGCAGCAATGTACGGTAAGTGCCTATCAAATTGATGTCAACTGAGTTAGCAAATACGCCTGCTGGTCAGCTCGAGCTAGCGTTCGAGCTGATCTAGCCAGCTACTGCAGTACAGCTACTTGGATTATGTGACCGCATCATATGAGTTACAATCTTGTGTGAGCCGGTAAATAGCTTGCATCCGAGTTATCACAACATTTTTTGATCTTGTCAGTCGCTTTCCCCCATCACACCATTAGGAAAACTGTTAGAGCAAAGAGGTTAAGGTAATCTTATTGCATACAAACTGGTAAGGCTGGCTGGTATGATTGATGTGAGTCAGAGCTAGTTAGAGTTTTGTTTAAATGGAAAATTAGAGAAATACCGGCCAAGTGTGTGTCGGGCCACGCGCAGTGTAGGGTTCCGTAGTCACCCGTTACAACATGTGGACTTAGAAGGGGGCTTTATGTTTATTACTATGAACATATTAATTGAGTTCACGGTTTAACGAATATTAACGTTTAAATTAATAACGCAATAAAAAAAAAAAGTTAAGTGCATGTGGGTGAGATTTTCACCATGTACCAGTGGCGCATCGCCGTATATCTAGTGGTCCAATGATGGAACGGGCTTGATGGAATTAAACTATGCAATTTTCCAAAATGCAACCGATTAAAAAACCGACAAGGCTAGCAACTCACCGTCGATGCTCAAGACTGACATTGCCGATGATCCATTTGGTTCGTTTCTCAATTGAATCTAGTGTATCAAGCTGGTATTGGCAGATCCGTCCCAAAGATGAGAGCGGTACTCCAAACACATTACAGTACATTTTCATAAGTACAGATAGAGATTTTACGGACTTTAAATTGACGTCTGAGTTTGTTTTGGTGTTTCTTCTCAGGGTAGTCAGAGGAAAGTACAAAAAACAAATATTGATGAGTAAAAGTGTTATATATAAACCCTTTTACAAAAAATGTTCATTAGATTTTCCATCGATAGTTTTAAGGGTAGGTCATCCTGTGATGTAATTAGAGAGATTGGGTTAGTAAAAAGACAGAGTTAAGTAAATTTTGTTTATCAAAATACCCGACGTAAACTTTCTTCAAGCTGATCAGGTTCCTAAACTATACAATAACAAGCACTTCTTGAAGTGTATTTTGGGCACTTCGATAGTATCGTATAAGCTACGCTTCTTTTACCAGACACCAAATTTTTAATGATGAAAATCTATGAAACTTTTTTTGCTTCGACTATTTCTAGAGCACATTGAAACGACCACCCAAGTCATCGGCCTAATATTTTAATGTACCTACTCGTAAGTAATGATTTTGACATATTATGTAGATACTGTCATTTGTAAATTTTTAATAGTTGTTAGGTGTAGTCTGAAGTCAAAGGTATCGTGTTACCCAGTTATTGGGATTTGGAACTCAAATAAAAAACATATATTGAACTAACACATTCGTAGAGCAGTATTGGCCCAGTGGTAACGGCCGCAACTTACAAGTTGTACGTCGTGAGTTCAAACCCAGGCAGGCACTTTACTGCGTGTAATTTATTTCATCACCACTGCTCTCAAAACGGTGAAGGAAAACATCGTGAGGAAACTGGCATGTCCTAGAACCAAAAACTCGAAGACATTGTGACATGGCACCAGCCCGCATCGGGCGCGCGTGGTGGATTACGGCCCACACCCTCTCACAGAGAGGGGGCCTGTGCCTCAGCAGTGGGGATATTAAAAGGCTGATGATGAAAAACTTCGTACGGACAACCTTTTGCATAAAGATTAAAGACAATAAGAGTAACAATATGTCGGTAGTATTAACATAGTTGTAAAGTTCTGGTAGCCAAAGAAAGAATTAACTTGTGTAATGGGTGCCACTATACTCACAACAATGTTTTATACAAAAAGTTGCATCAACAGTCTTTTCATGTGTGTGAGTGTAGTGAATGTGGAGTTATGTATTTGTGACGTGGTGTACCTATTTATTTGTGCAAAGAGAAATAGGCAGCCGCTGCATGTAAAATACTGGTACTCAGCTACATTTGGCTAAATTTAGCCCTTCCATAGACGGACTGCTTAGAGCAGTCGACACAAACTGCACGAGAGCAGTCGTGTTACGGTCGAGGCCTCAATAGACGGACTGTTTGGAGCAGTCAGTACATTTTTAGCTACAAAAACAGAATTACTTGAGCGGTCCATGTATGGCAATCTTCAATTTCGTATTGAAACTGCAAATCGCATAACAGCGACCGCTTATATCTGTCGGCACTGACTGCTCCAAGCAGTCCGTTGATGGCAGCACTTAAAGCCCCTCTTTGGGGAGTGGCTGGAGAGGCGCCACGGCGTCCTCACCTTCCGCCTGACGCAGGTCCTTACCGGACTCGGTTGTTTCGGGAGGTTCCTGTTTTGGAACAGGTGGGAGGAAACGCCCGGGTGTTTCCACTGCGAGCATCGCCCAGAGGGCACGGTGGAGCATACGGTGGAGGTTTTCCCATCTTGAGCAGAGCACCGCCGTGTCCTTGTGGATGCGATAGGCGGCAGCGACCTCTCGCGCCCGGCCCTGGTTTAGGCCATGGTACGCAGCGAGAGGGAATGGGAAGCCGTCTCCTCCTTCTGTGAAGCAGTAATGCTCGCAAAGAGGGAGGCGGCATGGGTGAGGAAGACTCAACAACAGAGTCGCCCTCACGCCCTCAGCAGCATCCGCCGCAGGAGACGCCAGGGGCTTCCGGCGCCGCGAGACGATCTCCGGCCACCGTAGACCCGAGCCTGCGGACGGCGAGTAATGGTTAGCTCGCCGTCCGATCAGCACGAGGCCCGAGAGTCGACAGCGCGTAGTGTTCCACGCGCTTCAAAGAGTGGTCAACATTCATGACGGGGCCCTTCATGGCCGATGTCGGCCTAGGAATTGAGGATACATTTGAAAGAGTTACCTCGCCTCTGGGCATTCAAAGCAGGGAAGGAACAGGGGTGGGTTTTAGTCAGTAAGAGTCTGACACGCCCTCCCGCTCCACACTAGAGCGGGAGATGTCATTGGATGATTTCCCACGACCCAAAAAAAAAAAAACGTAGCCGGGAAGACGAGACCAATTTATTTAATTTTTAATGATCTTGAATTATGAACCTGTTTTGCGTTGCCTATTTTCAAAGTACATCCTACGACCACCCAGCTCGTCGGCCAAATATATTTAATATAAGTAATGATTGCACGAAATCTAGTTTCAAACCAACAATTTATTGCAGTAAATCAGACCATCAAATACAACAGCACAATGTTAATGTCCTACATTTCCTGTGAATGGTCGTTGGAACTGAACGACACGAGTTTATAGGTAGTATTTTGGCAATACGCCAGTTTTGCATAAAAATCCTATAGCATGCAAAATAAGGCTTGAGATTCCGAATTTAGCTGTAATTTAGAGTTATTTGTAGGTTACTAAAATAATGATATGGGTAGCAGCTGAGACCTACATCTCTCATCTCATCTTCAGCCTTTTATTGTCCCCACTGCTGAAGCACAGGCCTCCTCTCTGTGAGAGGGAGTGGGCCGTAATCCACCACGCGGGCCCAGTGCGGGTTGGTGGATGTCACATGTCTCCGAAGTTTTGGTTCTAGGACATGCCGGTTTCCTCACGATGTTTTCCTTCACCGTTTTGAGAGCAGTGGTGATGAAATAATTTACACAACGTAAAGCGCCTGCCTGGGTTTGAACTCACGACCTAGAACTTGTAAGTCGTGGCCAATACCACTGGGCCACCACTGCTCTCTGAGCTGAGCTGAGACCTAAATGAGCATTATAATAAGACACTACAGTTTTGTATCTACATGTTTAAAATGAGAATTATTATTTAATAATATTAATTTCCAATACTTTCAGTTACAGCTGCACCTCTTTTGATCGCCTGGGTAAATCCAGGTCATAAAATAATAGTCTACTATTGGTTTATTTGATACAAAGGGCGTGTACCTATCTAGTTATTAAAATCACAATGATTGACAAGCACATTGCTCAACGCAGTATATTACCAACTCGTTACAGAAGGTAGCGTTTTTTTTTTTAGGGGGCTGGGATATCATCCAATGACATCGCCCGCTCTGGGTGGAGCTGGAGGAGGTGTCAGACTCCATCATTTCAATTTTTAGAATTGTGTCCGTTAAGTGGCAATAAATTCGGAAATATTTTGTAACGTGGAACCAGTGGCACTGAACACAGTCATCCAAAAAATTTGGTTGTAGGTAGATACTCGTACTGTGCCTATAGCAAATCATGGCATGTCCCTTCTTGGCAAACGGTTTCGTTTAGTATATTTAATTATGTTAATTAACAGCTTTGATGATGTTTTAATCACATCATACTTCGATTAACATCTCGCCTGATGTAACTGCTCCAAAATTTCCTTAAAATTATAATAGATTAATTGTCCAAGCAACTGCAACTGCAACTACAACCAACAACAACAACAACAACAACAACTGCAACGCTTGCAACTGTTGTTGTTGTTTGTTGTCCATACGTACAAAACTCATTTCCTGCCGACCCAACGCGCTTATTTTTGGGCGCTTTTTTAACGGATAACAAGAAAGGTGCCTTTATGAACTTGGCAGTGTCCCAAGTTCATAAAGGCACCTTTCTTCTCCACTTACTATACTTGGTAATGCAGTCTATCACAACAAAGGATCTTGTTGAAGATTTCGATGACTCAATATCAGTATCAGGACCTCTCATCATCAGCATCTTTTCAGCCGAAAGACGTCCACTGCTGGCCATTTAGGTCTCTCCCAAGTGGCGGCGTCACATCAACCGGCCCTATTGGTAGGTACTGTAGAGACTCTTTTATAGTAACCTCTTAAGAGGGTTTAGGACTCATGGCACTTTATGAATAAAACAAATAAACACCAATTTGAGTATTAAAAAAAAATAAGATTGTCAAATAGATTTAAGGACGGCTATCAGGCCGATAGTCGAGAGTAAACTTTATTACAATGTAAAAGAAATTAAAGATAGATAGAAATGGGAGACCATCTTTACATACCGAGGCTACTCCGTGTCTCGGAAAGCACGTTAAGCCGTTGGTCCCGGCTGTTCATCGTGGATCTTTGACAGTCGTTACGGGTCGTCAGAAGCCCGAAAGTCTGACAACCAGTCTTACCAAGGGGTATGTATTACCCAGTAACTGGGTTGTGGAGATCAGATAGGCAGTCGCTCCATGTAAAATACTGGTATTTAGCTGTATCCGGTTAGACTGGAAGCCGACCCCAAGATGGTTGGGAAAAAGCTAGGCAGATTGATAGGAAAAAATCCTAGATCTACGTACAATGAAGCCTATGATATTATAGTACCTACTTGATGTGTAATTTCAACGCACGTCTCCAGTAAGTATTTTTTTATTAATATTCCGAGGATAAATTTGAAACAGAGTTACCTCGCCCCTGGGCACTCGAGGCCGGAAGGAACAGGGGTGGGTTTTAGTCAGTAAGAGTTTGACACGCCCTCCCGCTCGACCCAGAGCGGGAGAAGTCATTGGATGATTTCCCACCCCACAAAAAAAAAAGTCAGCAATAGTGTTACAATTGATGAGTGGTTGTTGAGTGTTGTGTTGATTGTTTGTGATTGATTGTTTTTGTTTTGTTTGTTTTGACAGGCCTGTTGGTCTAGTGGTTAGTGATCCTGACTACTATGCCGGAGGTCGTGGGTTCGATTCCCACCCAGGACAAATGTTTGTGTAATGAGCACGATCATTTGTTCTGTGTCTGGGTGTAATTTATGTATAATATTTATGTATTTAGAAATATATAAGTATGTTTATCAGTTGTCTAGTACCCATAACACAAGCTCTGCTTAGCTTGGGACTAGATGGCGTTGTGCGATAGTTGTGGAATATTATTATATTATTATTATTATTAATTAAAACAGAAGCTTATTGCACACAATTTAAGTCAACTTTCAATTCATCAACTCAAGACCACAAAATAAATATACTGTAGAGGCAATTTACTAAAATGTCTTTAGAATGACCTGAAAAAGAAACTCAAAGCTCTTGTGGGTTGAAACCAGGCCACGCGACGGCATGGCGACACCGCACCTGATGGTAAAAGGGTAGAGCAGATTAGAAAACTGCTAAGTATTTGCTCACATAGAGCGCTGAAGTATAAGCCTGTAATTTTATAGCCTCGACACACTAATGCTGCTTGAATGTGCATGCACTAAAAAAGTAAAATAAAAAAACCGGCCAAATGAGAGCTGAACTCGCACACAAAGGGTTCCGTACTATATACGCACGTACGCACCGTCTAGGACTAACCTGAACAAGGTTGCCCCCTTGTCACGCGCCATAAGATTGTTAAATATTATCTCAAATGAAGTGGATATATTTCACTGCAGCCTGATGAAATTCACAGGAGTAGCACTGAAGTGCATTGAGAATGTTGAGAAGCAATTTTAATTGTATTTTTAATCGCATTTTTATTAAATTTAATTTTGAATTGTATTCTGAATTGTATTTCGAATTGTATTTCGAATTGTATTTCGAATTGTATTTTGAATTGTATTTTGGATTGTATTTTGAATTGTATTTTGACTTGTATCATTTATTTTGAATTCTATTTTAATAGTATTTTAAATTGTATTCTTAATTGTATTTTATAATTGTGTTTTTCATTGTATTTTCGATTGTTATTTTAATTGT